>CM065809.1:21757254-23084754 GCA_033398695.1 Orobanche coerulescens | reverse complement strand
TCCGCTATGCATTTCTGCTTCACACTCCTCCAACTGATGGCTCCACCTCCCAAAGTGAAAACATATCCGGAAGTTGATTTCGAATTTTCTTTGTCCGCACTGAAATCCGAGTCAGTGTAACCCAAAGGACATAGCGTATCTGATTGATATACAAGCATATGCTCCCTAGTCCTTCTCAGGTACTTGAATATATGATTGACAGCAATCCAATGTACCGATCCTGGGTTCGACTGATATCTCGCCACCATGCCTACAGCATGACAAATATCAGGCCTAGTGCAAATCATAGCATACATGAGGCTTCCCACTGCCGAAGCATAAGGGACCAGCTTCATGTCATCTATCTCCTTCTGTGTCCAAGGACACATAGCCTTAGATAGCTGAATTCCATGTCTGTAAGGTAAGAAACCTTTCTTGGAATTCTCCATGCTAAACCGCTTTAGCACCGTATCGATATAGGATGCCTCAGATAAGCACAACATCCTTTTCTTGCGATCTCGAAAGATCTTAATACCAAGTATGTGCCCAACTTCTCCCAAATCCTTCATATCGAACTGATCAGACAGCCATACCCTTACGTCTGATAATACCTTCACATTGTTTCCAATTAGAAGTATATCATCCATGTGTAGTACAAGAAACACCAGCACGTTTCCATCGCACTTTTTGTATACACAAACCTCACTAGGACACTGTTCAAAACCATACGATTGAATGACCTCATCAAATCGCATGTTCCAAGACCTTGATGCTTGCTTAAGACCATAAATGGCTCTCTTAAGCTTGCACACTAAGTGCTCCTCTCCTTCAGCAATGAATCCCTCAGGTTAGCGCATATAGATTTCCTTATCAAGACTCCCGTTCAAGAACACAGTCTTGACATCCATCTGCCAAATCTCCATATCCAAATACACAGCTATAGCTAAGAGAATCCGGATAGATTTAAGCATGGATACTGGCGAAAAGGTCTCATCGTAGTCGATGCCCTCCTTTTGAGTGTAACCTTTCGCAACAAGCCTTGCTTTGAAGGTTTCAACCTTCCCTTTCGATCCTCTCTTACGCTTGTAGACCCACTTACTTCCAATGGGTTTTACCCCATTGGGTAGTTCTACTAGCTCCCACACTTGGTTAGAATCCATAGATCCCATTTCGGATTCCATTGCTGTTTTCCAGGATTTAGCATCCTTGTCTTGAACTGCCTGTTTGTACGTATATGTATCCATTTCATCCTGGTCCGGGGAGTGGTCCAAAGACGCTCCCACGCCGATGAAACGTTCGGGTTGACGAACAACCCTTCCACTATGACGAGGCGTGTCCTTAGTTTGCGTATCCATAATAGTGTCGATACGTGGTACACTAGGTGTTTACACAATTGGTATTGTCGAAATCTCGCCCCTAAGTTCTTCTAGAATGACCTCACTCCTAGGCTTGTGGCTTATCACATAGTCCTCCTCTAAGAAACGGGCATTGGTGCTAACAATGACCTTCTGGCCTTTAGGACTGTAGAATAAGCCACCCTTCGTTCCCTTAGGATATCCTACAAACACTCGTACTTTTGTACGAGATGCCAACTTATCAGCTTCCTTATTCAGCACGTTTGCTGGTGAACCCCAAATCCGAACATGTCCTAGACTGGGCTTGCGCCCATTCCACAGTTCTGTGGGTGTTTTTGGAACTGATTTCGAAGGTACCAAGTTCAGAATGTACGCCGCTGTTCCTAAGGCGTATCCCCAAAACGAAATAGGCAAATCAGAATAACTCATCACTGACCTAACCATCTCTAATAAAGTATGATTCTTTCGTTCAGCAACACCATTTTGTTGTGGCGTACCAGGCGCTGTGAGCTGGGAAGTAATCCCCTCATGCGCCAAGAAATCCAAAAACTCTACACTAAGGTATTCACCACCACGATCAGATCGTAGTGACTTGATACTCTGCCCATGACGCTTCTCCGTTTCAGCCTTGAATTCTTTGAACTTATCAAAAGATTCAGACTTACGTCGCATCAAATAGATGTATCCATATCTCGAATAATCATCTATAAACGTGATGAAGTATTCGAAACCACCCTTAGCCTGGATGTTCATTGGACCACATACATCGGTATGAACCAATTCCAACACCTTTTGTGCACGATTTTCTTTGCTTTGAAAAGCCCTTTTAGTCATTTTACCTTCCAGACAGGATTCGCAGGTTGGAAATGACTCAACTTGGAGATAATCCAATGGGCCATTGCTCACCAAACTTTGAATCTTTCTAAGGTTAATATGACCCAATCGTAAATGCCACAAATATGTTGGATTTATGCTCGAAGGCTCTTTTCTTTTATTAGGATTAGTCAGAGGATTAAGTGATTTATAAGTACGCAAGGGAGCTGGTGGAACATTAATGATATAAAGTCCTTCATTATAAGTACTCGTGCAAACATATTCACCGTTTCTTTTAATAACTGCATTATCTTCAAAAGAAAATGAATATCCATCACGACACAATTTAGAAACTGAAATCAAATTCATTCTAAAGTCGGGTACCAATAATACATTATTAAGAACTAAAATCCTATCATCAACTTTTAGCTGCACGAATCCCACTGCAACAGCCTTCAGCCTGGAATAGTCGCCCCAGCTTATTGTAATCTCATCCGCACTAAGTACCTTGGTTACTTGGAACCTCTGCGAGTCATAACAAACATGATCAGTGGAGCCCGAATCCACTATCCACGAAGTGATGGAACAGGCAGTCAAACATGTTTTGACTACTAGTGCATGAGACGTACCTTTCTTAGGGCAGTCACTCTTGAAATGTCCTTTCAGACCGCAGTTGAAGCACTTTCCCTTTGGCTTTTTGTTCGCTTCCGGCTGAAGAGCCTTTGACTGAGGAGCCTTGCCCATTAGCTTTGAAGGTCGCCACTTGCTTCTGGCCAACCTGCTTTTTTTTCTTTCCCCATTTGGGTTTTAAAGAAGCAGCATCGGTTGCCGCAAGAATTTGATGATAACCTTGTTTGAAGAGACCTTCGGCAGATTAAAGCTCTGTCAGAAGTTCCGCCAATGTGTAAGTCCTACGATTCATATTGTAGTTGAGGCGGAACTGCTCAAAGCTTCTTGGTAAACTGCCCAAGATAATATCGACCTGCGACTCCGCATCGATAGTGGCCCCCAGTATGCTCAGTTCATTCAAATGAGACATCATTTTAAGAACGTGATCCCTTCGGGTCCTTCCTTGAACATTTGGGTTTTCATCAAAACCCTCATCGTATTTTGCCTAGCCGCTCGGTTCGATGACCAAACATCTCGTGAGATTTTTATCATTTCATGGCCGAGCCCATCGTCGATGCGTCTTTTGCAATACATTTGTTAATGAAGCCAAAATGTAACAGCGAGCCATCTCATCACACTTTTTCCATTTCCAGAATTCAGCCAACTCTTCAGGAGTGGCATCCGGTTCTGGTTCCAAAGGACTCTCCTTAGTTAAAACAAATTTATGCCCCTCGGCAGTCAAGATAATATCAATATTTCTTTTTCAGTCGGCAAAGTTAGTGCCATCAAGTTTGTTTTCTTTGAGAATAACAGCTAGTGGATTGAAAGACATCTGAGAATAAAATTAAAACACCATTCATCACATAATTCGACGCAAAATATATTGAAAAGCCTTAAAACAATATATATGCAATCAACCAACACCTCGAAAAACCGCACATGCAAGCCACGATAGTGTGGACGTTTACATATACTTTTTCAAGTAGATTTTAACGTCTTTAATTTTTACTATCTAGTCAAGATGCGTTTTGACAAGTAAAATTAATAGTTGGTTCCTCTTGGCCATGTATTTAATTAACATAGACTCCGATGGGGAGCTTATTAATTAATACACCTAAGTGAACACCATAATTTAACAAACCTTAGAATATTATTTAATGATAATAGTCCTATAGATGGAGAGGTCCTATCATAAAAAATAATATTCGCCTTTTTGTTATCAAATTTGAAGTTTAAAACCAGTGAGCCAATAATTTAGCACATCTGATGTGAAGGAAGACTCTAATGTCAACGTGTATGCTAATTATTTCACAATTTAAACCAATTATGGAGGCCCATTTGATTTTGAAAAATCAATTTAAAATCACTTAGTTATTTTGAAAAATTAAGGTTTTTAATTTTCTCGTCCTAACATGCAAGTAAACATATCACGCATACATCCATACATGTCATACATCAAAACAATAAAAACCAATAAATAATAAAAATTGGATAATTAAATCCAATTATCATGGCTTTTATTCCTCGTTTTGAATAACGAGAAAATCTTCGGCTCATTTGCTCCCACTGCTTCAAGCATCTCGCGGAAAAACGAATCGAACGACCCGAATCGGACAATTTGGCTCTTGTCATTGCCCGAATCGCTCATCCCATCGCCCATTGCCCAAATCGCCGTCTTCTTTGCCCGACTGCCGAGTGGCCGAGTGCCGGTGACCGAGCTGACCGACCTGCCCGGACTGACCGACCTGCCCAGACTGTACTGCTGGCCGAGCCACCGATCATCTCCTTGCTGGTCCTGGTTGGTTCGTCCGATCGGGACTCCTCTTCGCGCTGGACTTCTTTTTCTTTCGTACTTTGAGTGTTCCAACTCGATTATAATTTTATTCAAAATAAAATACATCGAATTTACATCAAATTACAAGAAAAAATAAATCATATTCTACCCGTGGATTTTCTCACGGGAAAAACTTATACATGCCACAAAAAAGGGCCAAATTATCAAAACGCGTAAATAAATAAAAAACATCACATAGCCATGATAATTGGATCATATTTTCCTGCAAGACAAATTCTAGCAAAATATTCCAAAAAATCATACTATACGAATATTTAATTGCTAGCATATTAATCCCCAAATTAATTAAATTGAACAGAACCTAAAGACCGTTTCCGATACCAATTGTTGGAATATAAAACGCAGCGGAAGCGAGTTGGTGGTGATAATTTAATAAACGGTTTTATAAACTAACCAACAGAAAAACCGGATCTATTTAGGCTTGTCAACTAATTAACTAAACAGATTAATAAACTATTAAATAAACATATTTACGCATGGGAGTCGGTAATTTTTACCTTTGACGCGAAGTGGTAGAAAAATCCCTTTTGGTCGATTTATGTCCTCTTCGTGTTCCTCTCCGATCTTCTTGTATTTCTACCTCAAGATCTTCTAGAGTATATCCCGCCTACGTCCGGATGTCGTGTGGGCAACAATCTACCGGACTAAATTTGCACAGCAAGGGGATCGGCCGAATTTTTCCTTCCAAAATTTCTTTCGATTTTCTCTCTATTTTTCTTGAATATTTGTGGTATTTTAGAAAAATATTGTCTTAACTAAATTGTGGAATCCAAGAAACAAGTCAAGATCCACAATTAAACACACCGAAAAATCAAAAAATTTGAGCAAGAATTAATGTAAAAATCGGCCACCTCTTGATATGTATTTATAGGTATTTTGGGCTACTCTATGGACCTTAAGGAGGATATGGTAAGGACTCTCAATAGATATCTTCCTTCCATTATTAGGACTCTTCCTAATATGAAGACTCTATTAATATCAACTTAGTCCACTAATAAGTTAATATTGCACTTCCTACCAAAATCCCAAATTACGAAATTGAGCTCCTTTTTGAATTAATTATTTCCCGTGTTTAAGATATTCCATGTCCATTAATTAATTTAAGCTACTGACAGCTTTTAATTAATTAATGTATTATATACCACTCGACCTTTATTATTATATCAGAAAATTAATTCCACCTGCAGGATTTAATATAATAATCCTTTCGAGTGCCTCAAGGGACATGATCAACCCGAGTGGTCAGGACACGATTTCTAGCTATCATATTAATTATCATATAAATAATATCGAGCATATTGAGTCAATCATTGTGGCTTTCACCCATGATAAATCAAAGGAATAAGTATTAAATATATATAATTAAATATTAATCACTAGAATTAAGAAATAATAATTATCCGAGATGTACGTTCTTCTTATAGTCAGTACAGAAGAATCTATCTCACCTCGATCCTGTTCAACATATACCGTATACGCTAATATATGCTAATGGTCAAGAACAACCAATATGAAGCATATACTACAACCTCTCACATAACTGTCTAATGTTATATAGGTTGTGAACTAAATATTACTATATAAGGAACCGACAATGTGATCTTCTGTGTGACACTACACACTATATTATCTACAATATAAAGTAATTTAGACTGCATTTGCATAACCATAGCGTGAATAAATATGCAAAACATGTGATAAATGAATTAAATATTCTCATAGATAAAGACCGGGAAATTAGGTAATACAAGCATAAAGTATGCTTTGACGTATACAACCCTAACACTACGGTGTCAGGACTGTGTGTGTGATTGTTGTGATTGATATAGTCCGTGTGGGTTGTTGAGCCTACGGAGACACGTGACAGTGGATCACGGTGTCGGAATTGGTTATGTTTGGATAATAGTCCGTGTAGGTTGTTGAACCTACGGAGACACGTGACAGTGGATCACGGTGTCGGAATTGATTATGTTTGTTTAATTTTGCGTGGTGTAGTCCGTGCGGGTTGTTGAACCTACGGAGACACGTGACAGTGGATCACGGTGTCATGAACATGTTTATTTTCAAATCAAAGTTCTGAAAGGAAAAGTTTTATGAAAATGAATGTTGGACCGAGTCCTAAGCTTGAGTAAATGTTTTCCGTATTGTGAACTGTTGATTTATGAAACAAGATTTGGGTTAAAGCCCTCAACCCTTCTTTTGAAAGGCATGGTGAACCAGGACTCAGAGTTTTAAAGGTTTTGAAATTTTAAAAATTCCCGAGGTGATGAACTTATTTTCGAAATGCTTCATAACTTAAATTCCCTTATTAAAACCCCCGGGAATAATTTGATACTTGAATATTGTGTTTGATTCTTGATTAATGGTTGCTCGTTACTTTTCGTATGATTTGATACTTGCACTAGTAAAACAGTGGAGTTTTATTAACCCCCGAGTAATCGGGGGGTAGATGTCTGTTTTGCGTCCAGGTACATGCAGGTTCAGGGGAGCAGTCACAGGATTGGCACAAAAGGATGATGAGCTACAATACTAATCTAGAGTCGAGAGTTGTTTAGATTTTTGTTGTGTTGTCAGAGTTGATTTCAGTCTTCCGCTGTATTGTACTTCGACCCCTGTGTGGGTAATATTGTTTTAGTCGGTTCTGTTGATGGAGTCGTGTGACCTCATCGGTCTGTGTATTCATGTGTAAGTGACCTTAACGGTCTGTATTATTATATTGTTTGACCCTGGCCGGGCAAGCATTTGGCTGTTTATGGATGTTTAGCCTGGTAGACCCTTGTGGAAAGGGTCTACGGCGTGTAATATTCCCATATGGTTTTGGGGGTGTTACATTTATGGTATCGGAGCTCAGGTTGCGGAAACCTAGGCTTTCGGGTCGAGTCAAGTCATGATTTGTTGAGTAATGTGTTGTCTTGTCGTTCGAGTAGTCAGGTGACAAGTTGAGTTGTGCGTAGTCACAACGTGTCGGTTATGTTGTCGGACGAGATTAGTATCGTAGGCGACCGTCACCTTCGTGCGACCTGCGGATGTAAGTCTCCCTTCTTTGTGTTTGTGCCTCGTCTGATGCGAGTTACAGGTATGATTATGAGTTAATTGATGGAATCCTCTTATGGATTTTGATTTCGTGATATGTGGTTATTTGACTCTCATATTTCGTTCATATGAGGAGTAGTGTTGCTGGATGGTGCATGTTGGATTGTATTTCTTTTATCCGCTGCGTGAATTCTTTTGTAATGGCTTTTGGTATTTTACCGACTGAGTTTTATTTCGAAAACCGATTCCCTTAACCGAGTTTTTGGCATTGTGGCCTTGATCGTTTTGGCGAAATTCTTATGACGGTATTTAGTATTTTGTAAATGGCTTTTGTGAGTTTTTGAAATAATACCGTCATCGGCCTTTCTGGCGTTTTTGTAAATGGTTTTTAGCCTGGTGGGTTCCGGCGCGGGACCCACGGCGCTATAATGTTCTGTGTAATTACCTAAAATTTTTGGGCATTCTAGCACATTGAATTATCTTTGAAAACCTTGAGTATCTTAGAAAATAAATTTCGAGACGTACTTTTAAAATGAATTATTTTCTCGTGGTACATCCAAGGTGCCATAATATGTTTCAAAATTCTTCTACCTCGAGGATCAAAATGTTTTGAGATATTTTCAATATTTTAGAAACACTTTTACTTAAACCCGAGTGCCGAATATTTCTGAAAGTTTTTCACTAAAAGAAAAGTTTCCTCATTTTTGTTCAAACGCAAGGTGGTTTTCAAAGTCTCGACAATGATGTTTGTTCAACTTTTTGTAAAGTGATACTCAAGATCAACTGGTGTTTCCAAACTGTTTTCAAAAGGTGGTTTTCGTATTTAAAACCCATCATTTCCTGCTTGTGGTCGGAGAAGGTATGATGTTGGTATTGTCGTTAGGATGTTAGCCCTCCGAATTGTGATTGAATTGGTGGCATGAGCGTTGAGTCGTTGCCACGCATTTCTTACGTTAACCCTCTGTGAGATGTGATGTCGATCTTTAATGTTGTCGTTTCGTGGTGATTTGCGTGCTATCGCACCTGTGCGAGCTGTTAGAGCTTGGGTTTATATGATTGTGTACATTTGTGATTTTAGTATGTGTTGATATGTTATGCCAAATTGGCATCTCTGGTTTGTTGCTTTGTGATGTTACGTCCCATTGTATCTAACATTTGTATATTCGGTATGCCGAGCCGAGGTGTTTCAACCGTGGTGTGCCGGGGGCATGCACGTACCAATTGTCCTTCTCGTCAGTAACGCATTTCAAGTGTGGACCCGAGAGACACACAATCCAGTTTTGCGAGTTGGGTTCCAAGTCTTTCGGGGCACGAACTTCAGTACAGATATCAGGATCGGCTCTAAGAGGCCCATGGGAAATGTTTCCGTCGACTGCTTTTGTGTTGTTGCCTTGTTTCCGTTATTGTGAGTTGCGGGGACGACCTTCTTTTATAAGAGGTTGAATGTAATACCCGTATTGTTTTTGGACTTCTGCATTTCCTCTTTCTCAGGTCTATCGACTCGCTCGTGTTCGTTGATACTTTCTGAACTTGTTCTGTATTTCAGTTTCATCGTTCGAACGAGCTGTGATCTTGTTTTGGGTCGATCTGGTTATCGCTGTGACTTTTCTGAGTTCGGTTCGATTCTTGTGCACCTTGTTCGGAAGTAACATCTTTTGGTTCTACTAGTCCTTTTATTCGAAGTGGATCGGATTTTGAACTTCTGTATTTTCGACTCTATCGACTCGTTTATGTTCGTTGACATTTTCTGAGCTTGTCCTACCCTTGCTTTTGTTGATCGAACGAGTGTGGTATTGTTTCGGAATAACTCGTTTGTCGTTGTGACTTTTCAATTGCTATTCCCTTTCCTGTGGATCTTATGTGAATGCACATCTTGTTGTTTTCACCGGATCATATATTGTCTCGAGTCGAGATGTGAACCTTGGAGTTCTTGTTTGAATTTTATTGTTCTTCCTGATTCGAACATGACTGTTCGATTTTTGTTGTCTTGATCTTTGTGGTTCGATCATTTGATTGTTCGGTTTTTGTTGATCTCGTTTCGTGATTGTTGAACATTCAGACTACTTCGTAATTCCCATAAGTTCGGGAAATTAGTCTCGTTTTCGATCTTCCAACCCTTGGGTGGTGGAATTCCGTATTTTTTCATCGATTGGCTCGTGTTTTGATTGATGTACCGTTGGGTTGGTCAATCGTATTGATTTTCGTTCGTGGTATTTTCTGATTGTTCGGATAATCAACTTGATTGTAATATCTATTTGATGACACTTGTCACTTTTTGGTTTTATTATGTCTCTACCGGTGGCGTGGTATTGGTCGTCGTGGAGCGTGTTTTCACACCGTATATCCCTTTGCGTTGCTTGTAACGTTTCGCCGTTGGGCGTAAGTTACACGTTTCTTGTGTATCTCGTTGAGTTTTCCTGGTGGGATATTGCATCTCCCTACTTATTTTAAGTTTCGGGACGAAACTTCTTTTAAGGAGGGTAGTATGTAATATCCGCAATTTCGATTTTCGGTAATTTATTTTTTCGGAGGAAGTCCATTTTGACGACTCGCTCATTACCGTATCGTCATTATAAGAATGATTAATTCTGCACTTTTTGTCATTCGAGTTCGTTTCGGTGTCATTTTGTTGAGTTCCGCATTCTTAAGCGGCTTTTCCGCACTTGAGTTCGATTCTTGTGAATCTCGTCCGAAACTGTTGTTTCGAGTTTCTCGTAAGTTCATTTAATGTTACTATTCATGTTGCGAGCTTTGTTTTGGTGTTTCGATCATGTATCGTGTATTTCGGACATTTTGGGCCGTTTTCGTAATTTCCCAAAGTTTGGGGTAATTACTTCCATTGTCGAATTCCGACACTTCGGGTGGTCGGAATCGTCTGTTCTCTTAGCTTTTAGATTCGTCTTTGCGAGTACTTCGTAACCATATCTTCGATTCATATTCAGGTTCGGGTTTTGGGGTCGTTCGGATCATCGTTGTGGTTCTGTCGTAATTTTCGGTTTGTGTCGGAATCATTTTGCAGCTGGAGGTTGCTGGCCGGACCTGTGAGAAACGGCGCTGCCAAGCGCCGTCTTGTGCCGGGTCGTCCAGGACCAGCAAGTCTGCCAAGACACGGCCGAGAACCCGCACAAGATTTGCGCCGGGTGATGCGCCGTGTCGGATACGGCCAAGTCATACGTGCGGGCACCTTGCGCCGGGTGTTGCGCCGTGTCGGTCAGGTCGCGCACTGACCCGCAACCCGGCGGTAAACACGGCGCTGGTGTGGGCCGTTTGCTGCGCTGTGTTCGGCAGGAGTATATATATGGCAGGACAGTCGGGTTTACACCCATTTTTCCCATTTCTTCACTTCCTTTCCGCGGCTGGGACTTGGAGGGCACGAGGAGATTGTAACACCCCGAGATATTCGGAATAATTACAGCGCCGTAAACCCTTTAAGTAAGGATTTACAAGGCTAAATAAAAGAAATGTAAATATAAGACATCAATACCACGGAAATTCAAGTTTACAAAACCGGTTCCAACGGGTTCTACTAGCCGATAATTCTGGGGTAGTTGCGGAATCCTCCTGTCTCATATTTCCACGTCCGCGTCCACGACCACGTCCGCGTCCATGACCTCCTCTCAACATACTGAAAACACAACTTCTCAATATCCAAGACAAAATTTTCAAAAATAAAGCCCGTCAATACTCACAAAACAGAATTAAGTAAAACGGTAGTACAAGAGATTAGGAGACTTACAACCACGGTCCACATGACGACTTTTGGCTGAACAGTGAAGTTACGAACGACTCGTAAATCAATAACGTAAACAGACCCAACTTAAAACCCGACTGCCAAGATATCCATGAATCTTAGCTCCGATACCATATTCTGTAACACCCCGAGATATTCGGAATAATTACAGCGCCGTAAACCCTTTAAGTAAGGATTTACAAGGCTAAATAAAAGAAATGTAAATATAATACATCAATACCACGGAAATTCAAGTTTACAAAACTGGTTCCAACGGGTTCAACGAGTTAATTAATACAACCATATCGAAATGATATTAATAAGACACGCGTACTCGACTACTGAAATTAAACCAAGAAGACAAATCACCAACAACAACAAACATCACTGAACCCCTTCGTCGTCACATCGGTACTGTGGCTGTTTCCCTGCTCCTCGGCTACCTGAACATCAAAACAAATGTCCACCCCCGAAGGGGTTAGCAAAACGATGCTAGTACAAGTATCATTTAAACAAATCAAATATGCATCAACAATACATAACAAGATACACCACACGGACTTCCGCTACCGGAATCCGATAATGCGAATCCAAAAGATTCCATTAACACAGCAAGGGTATTCCAATGATCCAGCGCCCTCAGCATAGATCCCAAGATGATCCCGTCGGACCAACACGAGGTGGAAATAACCCATCCAATGATCCAGCGCCCTCAGCCTAGATCCCAAGATGATCCCGTCGGACCAACACGAGGTGGACATCCGATCCAGCGCCCTCAGCATAGATCGCACAACATACACGAACACAACTCATGCATACATATATACCAAATCGCTATGTCCATCAACATGAACATACAAACACTAGATAACGAATATCATGACAATTCAACGAAATAAATCTCATGTTCAACAACATGAATAAACCACACGCATGCTCAAAAATACCAATATTAACACATTACGATACTTTCCTCGAAGATGGCAAGAACGAAACACTTCAATGATCTCAACACACTCGAAGGCCGCCTCCTTCGATCAACGTAGCAAGATCGAACCTTAACAAAAGAAATGATATAGAATTCATCTCAAGTCGAACGATTGCCTATCAATCCGGTCTACGGCCAAAAGCTCTAAATATGCAATCTGCCTGAACCACTTAGCGTACGCTACATACTCTACGTAACGTGCGCTAAGCTCGCTGTTAGCGTCGCTATCGTCTAAGTCTAGCGACGCTAGCCATGGATCGATAGCTTCTCTCGATCACCGATCGACTCGACTGATAACATAACGTACGTTACGTACCAAACGTAGCGTGCGGTAACTTATTCCCGATAGCGCACGTTAACTTACATATGTTAGCGTGCGCTAACTGTGCATGGCAGATTACTACTGGCAGAAAACTTGATCTAATGGTGATGAACTCATGAATTCTATGGTGATAATACATGTCATCCCCATGCATATCATGCTCATAAGGTTTTGTGAAAGTTCTATACGGATTAAACGACTACGAGATACAAGGTTTCGCATAACCATCACAACACCATAATTCATCTTGATTTTCAAGGAATATCCTAAGTTCAATCCGTTACATGTCCCAAAACATATGATTCCTTTATGTAAAGACATAAGAACTTTGAAAATCTCCATATACTGGTCACAAATCGGTTTGAAGCTTCAAAATATGCTAGGAGTTCAAACACTAAAAGGTTCAATGGTTTATACGATAAATAAGTACCGAAACATCGAAAATATCCTTCTAACACATGATGTTTGACTAGTTATGAATTTAACTGACTAGGTAATCCCAAAACATGATTAAAACGTCCTTTAGAATACTACTAATATTGGCGAAGAATCACCTACCTCAAAGTGGCGAAGAACACGAAGGAACTCGAAGTAATCCAACGCCGAAGGCTTGAACACCAATCCCCAATGATCTACAATCTTCAACACGAGCTAGGATGCTGATATGAAGTGTTTAGGATGAAGAGAGTGACTCTCTAAGTTCAAGAATTCGGATGGGGAAGTGAAAAGTCTGAAAATATGAAAAAGGATGTTGTCCTTTATATAGAAAATGGTTATTAGCGCGCGCTAGTCCATAATCATAGCGTGCGCTAACGACTATTTGAAAGTCTACTGATTTCACTGTACTCAGTCTTTAGCGTGCGCTATCCTCATATGAGTAGCGTGCGCTAACGCGTTGACTTGGCTTTTTCCCGAAAGCCGTCCAGGTTCATCCTGACATAATCCGACCAAGATCCCCGGCCTGATCTCACCTACCAACACGTCTCAATCATATTGACCACGTATAGCGTGCGCTAAGGTTCCTTCACAGCGTGCGCTATGGATCCAATTTAGCATACGCTACACTTAGTCGATAGCGTGCGCTACATGCGCAGAATCACAATTTAAGTCACATTCATGAAATCATGTGCTCAACAATACCGGATTATGAAATATGGAGAATAATACTCAGATCAAAATGCAATAATTACAATATCACAAGTTCCAAATACATATCAGAAATCTCGGGTATTACATCCTTCCTCCCTAAAAAGAAGTTTCGTCCCGAAACTTAAGATGAAAACAACTCTGGATATCTAGTCTTCATACTGTCCTCCGTTTCACAAGTGGCCTCTTCAACTCCGTGTCGTGACCATTGTACTTTAACCAAGGGTATTGGTTTATTCCTCAATTGTTTGATCCGACTCTCAAGTATCTTAATAGGTCTCTCCTCGAAGGTGCCATCATTAGCTATCTCGATCTCATCGAACTCAATGATATGACTGGGATTTGGTACATACTTCCGCAATTGGGATACGTGAAACACATTGTGAACGTGACTCAGCGATGGCGGTAAGGCCAACCTGTATGCTAAATCTCCAACTCTCTCGAGGATCTCGAATGGTCCGATATATCTTGGACTTAGCTTGCCTTTCCTCCCAAAACGGAAAATTCCTCGTGTAGGAGACACCTTCAATAGTACGTGGTCCCCAATGTCGAACTCTAGAGGGCGACGACGTACGTCTGCATAAGACTTCTGTCGACTCTGGGTAGTCCACAGTCTTTCTCGAATCAAAGTTATCTTCTCTTGAGTCTGAACTATCAATTCCGGTTCCGTCCCGATCAAGTTCGAGGAATCATCCCAACACAAGGGTGATTGGCATCTTCTCCCGTACAAAGCTTCAAATGGTGCCATCTTAATAGAATCATGCCAACTATTGTTATAGGTGAATTCAATTAATGGCAAGTGAACTTCCCACTCAGTTGACCAATCCAACGCACAAGCTCTAAGCATGTCTTCTACTGTTTGAATAGTCCTTTCGGACTGACCGTCCATTTGGGGATGATAAGCTGTGCTAAAGTTGAGCTCAGTCCCCAAAGCCCTGTGAACTGCTTTCCAAAAGTGCGACACGAAGCGACCATCTCGATCTGAAATAATGGTCTTCGGCGTCCCATGCAATCTGACTATCTATGCAATAAATACTCGCGCCAATTTCTCGGGTCCCCAAGTATCTTTAATTCCTAGGAAATGAGCCGACTTGGTTAGTCGATCAACTACAACCCAAATCATGTTCATTCCCGTCTTGGTCCTTGGCATACTGGTGATGAAATCCATCGAGATGTCCTCCCACTTCCACTCAGGGATCGGAAGCGGATTTAACATTCCGGCAGGTCGCTGATGTTCAATCTTAACCTGCTGACAAGTCAAACACTTCAAAACGTACTCTGCTACGTCTTTCTTCATATTCCCCCACCAGTAGTTTTGTTTTAGATCCTTATACATCTTACTGCTTCCCGGGTGAATAGAATAGGGCGCGCTGTGAGCTTCCTTCAGAATTGTCCGTCTCAATTCATCATTATCGGGAACGCAAAGTCGACTCTGAAATCTCAGAACTCCATCATCTTGTATCACGAATCCTGGGGCCTTTCCTTTCTTTACTTCGTCACATAACCGAAGGATCAGAGAATCGTTCAACTGCTTAGATTTGATTTCCTCGACTAGTGATGAAGTCAGTTCCATCACATATAGTTGCCCTTGGATTTCTAGTGCCCATACTTCAATCCCTTCGCGGATCAGTTCTCGTTGAATGCTGGTTTGGGACGTAAGTGCTTCCAACACTCGAAGAGAAACAGGTTTACGGCTCAATGCATCGGCTACAACGTTTGCTTTACCCGGATGATAGAGAATTTCCAAGTCGTAATCCTTGATCGGGCCGACCACCTTCTTTGCCTCATGTTTAATTCTTTCATTGAAAATGTACTTGAGGCTTTTATGATCTGTAAAGATCGACATTGAGTACCGTATAAATAATGTCGCCAAATTTTCAAGGCAAAGACCACATTTGCTAACTCCGGATCATGAGTCGGGTAATTTACTTCAGACGGTTTCAATGCCGAGAGGCATAAGCAATCACCTTATCCTTTTGCATCGCACACATCCTGCACTCGATTTGAAGCGTCCAGATACCATGAATCCACTGGTTCCATCCGTAACGCTAATATAGGTCTTGTCGTTAGTCTCCTCTTAAGTTCGTCAAAACCAGTCTGGCATTTCTCATCCCACGTGAACTTTTGAGTTTTCTGTAACAACTGAGTGAACGGACGAGCAATTTTGGAAAATCCCTCTACAAAACAGCGATAATATCCAGCAAGTCCTAAGAAACTCCGGACTTCTTTCACGTTATTAGGAGCTTCCCATTCCAAGATTGCTTCGACTTTCTTCGGGTCCACCTGAACTCCGTCCGCTGATATCACATGCCCAAGGAAGGTTACTTCCTTAAGCCAGAACTCACATTTCGAAAGCTTTGCATACAGCTGCTCCTTCCTCAAGGTGCTCAAAACTACACGCAAATGCTCGGCATGCTCCTCCGTGTCTTTCGAATAGATCAAGATGTCATCGATGAAGACGACCACAAATTTATCCAAGTATTCTAAGAATACCCGATTCATCAATTGCATAAATACCGCAGGAGAATTGGTAAGTCCAAATGGCATCACTACAAATTCATAATGCCCGTACCGGGATTTGAAAGCAGATTTCGGTATATCCGATTCCTTAATTCTCAACTGATGGTATCCTGATCGCAAGTCAATCTTCGAGAATACCCTTGCTCCTTGCAGTTGATCAAACAAGTCATCGATCCGAGGTATAGGATACTTGTTCTTGATTGTCACCTTGTTTAGTTCCCTGTAATCAATACACAGTCGGAGGGATCCGTCTTTCTTCCGAACAAAGAGAACGGGTGCTCCCCAAGGAGAAACGCTAGGTTGAATATAACCCTTCTGTAATAATTCCTCCAGTTGCTTCTTTAGTTCATACATCTTGGTTGGCGCCATGTGGTATGGTGCTCTGGAAATAGGAGCGGATCTAGGCTCTAATTCGATAGTGAACTCCACTTCTCTCTGCGGAGGTAACCCAGGTAGTTGGTCAGGGAATACCTCTGAAAATTCATTCACAACTGGAATAGATGAGAGTTCTACTCCTTCTTCCTTCTTCATGGCATAGCACCAAAGTCCATGACATCCTTACTTCAGTAATTTCACAGCTTTCATCGCTTTAATCAATTTTCCCGAGCTTCCCGGTCTCCATCCTCTGTATAATTGTTCAGATCCGTCCTCAGCAATAATAGAAATGACTCTATTTCGATAATTCAGAATAGCTCCATAACGGTTGAGCCAATCGTCTCCGAGAATTAAATCGTCACCATGAATGTCAACTACAATAAGATTCGATGGCTAGTCTCTCCCTCCTATAGACACTGGAAAATCTCTAGTTTCTAGGGTTTCTACAATTCTCTCTCCGCTCGGCAAACCCACAACATATGGTTCACAATCAAATAAGCACGAGATTTTTAAACGATTAACACAGTTCAATGATATGAAAGAATGTGTAGCTCCGGAATTGAATAAGACACTAACTGGTTGCAAAAGGATCTGAATCGTACCTGATGCAACAGCAGTGTTCTGATCGTCAGATTTCCTCATCTCGTACAGGCGCGGAGGAACGGACCCAGCACTGGAGGTCTCTCTCTTCCCAATATTTTGCTGCTGAAATCCACTCTGCTGCGTCTGGTTCACACTTATCTCCTTTGGAACTGGCGCTAGTGTGCGAGTACCAAAAGATCTAGTAGCAACTCCACAGAAAGCCGCACGGTGCCCTTCTTGCCCACAATCGTAACAAGTCACAGAAGATGCGGGGCAATCACGTCGAATATGCCCTGCTCGACCACAATTTTAGCATTTCTTTGATGCGTCCGAAACTACTGATGTTGTCCGAAACTTCTTTCCACCTCTAGAAGGATGTGGAGGTTTCCTAGCCGAATAAAAGGAAGACTAGCCCTTGCGGGGCCCACCACTCTTGTTTTATGAGAAGCTGCCGGTCACTTTCTGCTTCTTTGCCTCCACTGATTTCTCCACCGCCGCCTGTTTCATGTCGTAGGCCAGCACTTTGTCTTGATACTGTCGCAACGTAGTACACTCGAATCCGGACATGTACTGCTGAATCTCCGGCTTCATTCGCATATCGAAATGAAAAATCTTTTCTGCCTCCGTTCTGACCAAGTGTCGGACACAAGTCAGCTGATGATTAAAAGTTTTGATTATGTCTGTTACAGTTGCTTACGAACTCTGTGGTGAGAAAAACTCTCGGATTTTTGCCTCTCTAACTGGACGAGGACAATACTGTGCTTCCATCATTAGTTTGAATTCCGTCCACTCAGCATTATGATTCTCGGGCCGAATAGCTTCCCACCAGTCAAAGGCCTCCCCAGTTAGAAAATACTGGGCAATGGGAACCTTCCGGTCCTCGGGACAGTTAATACCCGTGAATATTTTCTCTAACTCCTTTAGACAATGATCCGAAGTAAGTGCCTCAGCAGATCCGTCAAACTTTGGCGGGTGCAATTTGACCACCTCAGCAAGACATCTGTCTCCCCGGTTATCCTCGTGGTGCTGTTGTCCCATCGCTGTCTGCATGCGGTCAACTACCTGAGCGAACTGGTTTATTTGAGCCACCACCTGTTGAAGCACTCCCGGCATGTTAGGATTTGCATCATCATTCGCCGATCCCTGCTGCCCTCTAGAATGGGAATCGGTTCTACTAGCCGATAATTCTGGGGTAGTTGCGGAATCCTCCTGTCTCATATTTCCACGTCCGCGTCCACGACCACGTCCGCGTCCATGACCTCCTCTCAACATACTGAAAACACAACTTCTCAATATCCAAGACAAAATTTTCAAAAATAAAGCCCGTCAATACTCACAAAAGCGTAATTAAGTAAAACGGTAGTACAAGAGATTAGGAGACTTACAACCACGGTCCACATGACGACTTTTGGTGAATAAAGTGAAGTTACGAGCGACTCGTAAATCAATAACGTAAATGCACCCAACTTAAAACCCGACTGCCAAGATATCCATGAATCTTAGCTCCGATACCATATTCTGTAACACCCCGAGATATTCGGAATAATTACAGCGCCGTAAACCCTTTAAGTAAGGATTTACAAGGCTAAATAAAAGAAATGTAAATATAATACATCAATACCACGGAAATTCAAGTTTACAAAACTGGTTCCAACGGGTTCAACGAGTTAATTAATACAACCATATCGAAATGATATTAATAAGACACGCGTACTCGAGTACTGAAATTAAACCAAGAAGACAAATCACCAACAACAACAAACATCACTGAACCCCTTCGTCGTCACATCGGTACTGTGGCTGTTTCCCTGCTCCTCGGCTACCTGAACATCAAAACAAATGTCCACCCCCGAAGGGGTTAGCAAAACGATGCTAGTACAAGTATCATTTAAACAAATCAAATATGCATCAACAATACATAACAAGATACACCACACGGACTTCCGCTACCGGAATCCGATAATGCGAATCCAAAAGATTCCATTAACACAGCAAGGGTATTCCAATGATCCAGCGCCCTCAGCATAGATCCCAAGATGATCCCGTCGGACCAACACGAGGTGGAAATAACCCGTCCAATGATCCAGCGCCCTCAGCCTAGATCCCAAGATGATCCCGTCGGACCAACACGAGGTGGACATCCGATCCAGCGCCCTCAGCATAGATCGAACAACATACACGAACACAACTCATGCATACATATATGCCAAATCGCTATGTCCATCAACATGAACATACAAACACTAGATAACGAATATCATGACAATTCAACGAAATAAATCTCATGTTCAACAACATGAATAAACCACACGCATGCTCAAAAATACCAATATTAACACATTACGATACTTGCCTCGAAGATGGCAAGAACGAAACACTTCAATGATCTCAACATACTCGAAGGCCGCCTCCTTCGATCAACGTAGCAAGCTCGAACCTTAACAAAAGAAATGATAAAGAATTCCTCTCAAGTCGAACGATTGCCTATCAATCCGGTCTACGGCCAAAAGCTCTAAATATGCAATCTGCCTGAACCACTTAGCGTACGCTACGTACTCTACGTAACGTGTGCTAAGCCTGCCTGTTAGCGTACGCTATCGTCTAAGTCTAGCGTACGCTAGCCATGGACTGACAGTTCTCTCTGATCAGCTGACTGACTCGACTGATAACATAATGTACGTTACGTACCAAACGTAGCGTGCGTTAACTTATTCCCGATAGCACACGTTAACTTACATATGTTAGCGTGCGCTAACCATGCATGGCAGATTACTACTGGCAGAAAACTTGATCTAATGGTGATGAACTCATGAATTCTATGGTGATAATACATGTCATCCCCGTGCATATCATGCTCATAAGGTTTTGTGAAAGTTCTATCCGGATTAAACGACTACGAGATACAAGGTTTCGCATAACCATCACAACACCATAATTCATCTTGATTTTCAAGGAATATCCTAAGTTCAATCCGTTACATGTCCCAGAACGTATGATTCCTTTATGTAAAGACATAAGAACTCTGAAAATCTCTATATACTGGTCACAAATCGGTTTGAAGCTTCAAAATATGCTAGGAGTTCAAACACTAAAAGGTTCAATGGTTTATATGATGAATAAGTACCGAAACATCGAAAATATCCTTCTAACACATGATGTTCGACTACTTATGAATTTAACTGACTAGGTAATCCCAAAACATGATTAAAACATCCTTCAGAATACTACTAATATTGGCGAAGAATCGCCTACCTCAAAGTAGCGAAGAACACGAAGGAACTCGAAGTAATCCAACGCCGAAGGCTTGAACACCAATCCCCAATGATCTACAATCTTCAACACGAGCTAGGATGCTGATATGAAGTGTTTAGGATGAAGAGAGTGACTCTCTAAGTTCAAGAATTCGGATAGGGAAGTGAAAAGTCTGAAAATATGAAAAAGGATGTTGTCCTATATATAGAAAATGGTTATTAGCGCGCGCTAGTCCATAATCATAGCGTGCGCTAACGGCTATTTGAAACTCTACTGATTTCACTGTACTCAGTCTTTAGCGTGCGCTATCCTCATATGAGTAGCGTGCGCTAACGCGTTGACTTGGATTTTTCCCGAAAGCCGTCCAGGTTCATCCCGACATAATCCGACCAAGATCCTCGGCCTGATCTCACCTACCAACACGTCTCAATCATATTGACCACGTATAGCGTGCGCTAAGGTTCCTTCACAGCGTGCGCTATGGATCCAATTTAGCGTACGCTATACTTAGTCGATAGCGTGCGCTACATGCACAGAATCACAATTTAAATCACATTCATGAAATCATGTGCTCAACAATACCGGATTATGAAATGCGGAGAATAATACTCAGATCAAAATGCAATAATTACAATATCACAAGTTCCAAATACATATCAGAAATCTCGGGTATTACAGAGATGTTGTTCCACTGTAAATCCATGAAGTTCCTGAGTCCATAACATCGATTAATCATTCCATAACTTGCTCCGATCGGCCGAATCAGGGTAAGTTTTCTTAAAATCTAGTTTTGGGGATTTTGTTCGATTTGTCCGTTTAATCCATTTTAACTCAGAATAGTGATGGATTGAGGATTGTTAAGCTATATTATGTCGAATTCCGTGTTGTTCCACGGTTGTATTGCCGTGGATTTGTCATTTTATTGAGTATCTTATCGACGTCTTGAAGGTGTTCGATAAAATGTCACAAAGAGAATTCGAGCGTTCTACGATTATTCTTCCTCGTTCGTTCGTTAATTTATTGATGGTATGATGTTAGGATCAGATTCCTCGCAAAGAACTCGAGTCGGAACCCTTCCGTTCGTTGCCTTACTTGGGGTCCAAGCTTCCCAGTCGAACCATGTTCTTCGGAGTGTTCGGTAGCGGTTATTAAGGCAAGTATCTTATTATACGACTTGTATCTTGCGACTAGTAATCACGTATGAGATTTATGATGATTTTGCTTGCCTTCGTAAATATGTTCCGTTTGAATTGGTTGTGTATTCCGCAATTTGAAGGCTTTGTGATAATAGTGTTATATTGGTATACGTGTTAGGTGTTGTGCCATTTGTGCAGGATTGCGACATACATATGGGATGGTTGTACACTTGGTTGTGCAATGTATTGTGTACCGATCGTGTGTTATGTTGATTGATGATAGTTGTTGCGAGTGTTGATATTGTGTTACGTGCATGTGATGTACGATTTCGTGGTGATCAACGTGATTGATTAACTGTGCTCATTGTCGTATGTAATGTGAATGTGAATGTGAATATGCATGTGACCGCTAAGTTCACTCGTGCTGGTTCGGCGGGACCTACGAGGATTCATGGCAGTGGACTACGGGGTCAGAACTTAGTGAGGTACTGAGGTCCAATCGTGCTGGTCTGACGAGGCCTACGATAACGCATGGCAGTGGACCATGAGTTTCGGACACAGTACGTCCAACCGAGTGAGCTCGACGGGGCTTATGGTGACACGTGGCAGTGGACTACGGTGTCAGGACTGTGTGTGTGATTATTGTGATTGATATAGTCCGTGTGGGTTGTTGAGCCTACGGAGACACGTGACAGTGGATCACGGTGTCGGAATTAGTTATGTTTGGATAATAGTCCGTGTGGGTTGTTGAACCTACGGAGACACGTGACAGTGGATCACGGTGTCGGAATTGATTATGTTTGTTTAATTGTGCATGGTGTAGTCCGTGCGGGTTGTTGAACCTACGGAGATACGTGACAGTGGATCACGGTGTCATGAACATGTTTATTTTCAAATCAAAGTTCTGAAAGGAAAAGTTTTATGAAAATGAATGTTGGACCGAGTCCTAAGCTTGAGTAAATATTTTCCGTATTGTGAACTGTTGATTTATGAAACAATATTTGGGTTAAAGCCCTCAACCCTTCTTTTGAAAGGCATGGTGAACCAGGACTCAGAGTTTTAAAGGTTTTGAAATTTCAAAAATTTCCGAGGTGATGAACTTATTTTCGAAATGCTTCATAGCTTAAATTCCCTTATTAAAACCCCCGGGAATAATTTGATACTTGAATATTGTGTTTGATTCTTGATTAATGGTTGCTCGTTACTTTTCGTATAATTTGATACTTACACTAGTAAAACAGTGGAGTTTTACTAACCCCCGAGTAATCGGGGGGTGGATGTCTATTTTGTGTCCAGGTACATGCAGGTTCAGGGGAGCAGTCACAGGATTGGCATAAGAGGATGACGAGCTGCGATACTAATCAAGAGTCGAGAGTTGTTTAGATTTTTGTTGTGTTGTCAGAGTTGATTTCATTCTTCCGATGTATTGTACTTCAACCCCTGTGTGGGTAATGTTGTTTTAGTCGTTTCTGTTGATGGAGTCGTGTGACCTCATCGGTCTGTGTATTCATGTGTAAGTGACCTTAACGGTCTGTATTATTATATTGTTTGACCCTGGCCGGGCAAGCATTTGGTTGTTTATGGATATTTAGCCTGGTAGATCCTTGTGGAAAGGGTCTACGGCGTGTAATATTCCCATACGGTTTTGGGGTTGTTAGAGGCACTACGGTGGGCGCATCAGCAGCAGCGGAGGTCGAGGGCTCCATCACCCTCCGCTTCTTGCGGTTGAGCCGGAGTCCTTCCTCCCGCGGCCCTTGCTCATCGGCGATCGACTCCACGAGAGGTCTCGCCTCCGGAATAGGACGGATTGGCGCCACAGGGGCACGGCTCGTCTTCTTCCCTTGGTGAAGACGGCTCATGACACCGGGTTTCGACATGATAACTTCTCTCGGTGGCTCGGAGTAGCGGGGGAAGCAGATTTCTGCGAAGAAAGCGATCGACATAAGTTGGTCATCATCATCAATCAAGTCGATCGTCAAGCAAAAGAAGATCGTAAAAATTTGTACCTGGGAACCTTAAGTGGCGAGGAAAACGAAACAACCGAGCGGCTAACCAGTGAGCTTCGTTGTTGATCCGGTGAGCGTCGATATAATTGTCTGGAAGACTACGTATTCACTCCCAAACGATCGCAAAATCAAAAGGTAGATCGCCTACTGCCGGAACAAGGGTACCTGCAAAAAGAAAGCCAAATTAGATCAGTTCAGGATATGTCCGAACAAAGGGAGAGTCAAAACCCTTACTCGGATTCCTCTCCAGGAATCCGGTGGGAATATCCAACTCATCGGTCGGATTGTCACTCGCGGCCGATCTCCACGCTCCTCCGACCCAAAACCACTTCGTCAAGTCATCCCGGGCCTTGTTCGGAACCCCAAGAACCACCCGGCCCGAGCGACCTTGGATATGATAACCACCAACGGAACCCTTCTGAGCTGTCAGCTTAAAAAGATAGTTCATCTCCAGCGCAAAGGTCGGAAAGCCGGCATTAAGTGCCGCCCTCGAGACCCGCGTGCGTGTCGTTTCGAGGGCACGCTAGACGAGGAGTCTGACTAACTGTCGGACTCCCCCAATAGGAGCATGTCACGTGCCCCAGTGACAGCACGGGTTAACTTTTCGCATCCCGCTCTTTTCAGCAACCGAGTAGGTCGTCCAAGTTCAAAATGGAACCTCGCGCAAAAAGACGATCGCCGGCTCCATCAAAACGATGAGTTGCTCGCAGTCCATTCAAGAGATCGCCAGAGGAACCACCTCACCCCACGTCTTCAACATCGGAGCGAGCTGGGAGGCAATTGTTGTGCGTCGATTGTTATGCCTCAGAATAGGCGATCGCCTCTACCACGATCGGACGCCTCAAAGCATCAACAGCCCGCCGACGGGCACAGAGGTCGGTCGGCCCAAGTTTGGTATCAAATGAACCAAGGAGGTATTGGGAGGCTAAGATGTCGGGTCAAGGTCAAGTACCGGGCGATCGACTCACAATCCGATCGCCTTCAGTGCCATCTCATCGATGATGGTCTTATTCCGCGTTCCAAGCCGACCTCCGTCAAAGTATACGAAGACCGAATCTCGAGATGGTGGCCCACGTACAGATCCGCAAAAAGGCACCGTGGGAAAAGACCTTGACTCCAGCCCATCAGCATCTGTCAGTGACAGGGACAGCCTCACTTACCGACAGACCCGCCGAAAGGTCCTAGGTGGGACCTCCCAAGATAGCGACATGGGACGCGTGTTGTCTTCCGATTGGATCGCACAGCTGGCTACCAGCAGCAGCCGTGGACTTTAAGGAAACCAACCCATGTGCTAAGATGATCGCCTTCTTATTATAATACAGGAAAGGCGATCGCCCGTTCGGGAGGAAGACATCCCAACTACCTCCTCTTCTCTAAATAGAGGACTTCTAGCATTTGGGAAAGGGATCGATCGATCGAGAGATAGAATCAAAAATCAAACTTTCTCCAGTCGAGTTCAACACAGAACTACACAACATCCCATCTTTGTTACAAGAACTCACAGAGCTTCAACTCTGGTTCTTCCGGCAATCAACGGCACTCAAGAGCTAGATAACTAGGGTCTTTACACTCATTGTAATTGTACTCTAATATTAATACTTGTACTCCAACGTATTTCGTATTAATAATATCTCGCGAGAGCATTCAAGCCCGAGACTAACAACCCCGGAAAATCTTGTGTTATTTATATTCCCTCGGACGTGTTCTCGCATTTTGTTTGTTACCCACCCATAGCCATATCCAGCAAATCACACCATATAATATTTTGGGTAACAACAATGGAATATAATATAAATATTGTACCGAGTGCAAGCGAGTCATAAACCTTGAGAAATACGGAAATGAAAAGTACATATATTATAATTAGTCTCACGAAGTAACCATCCCGTGTGCAAAGTCCAATGTGAGACAAACTATCAACACGTGACTATATATACCCAACTAAAAATCCTATATATACCAACCGACACGCAAGTATGACTCTAGAGATGTCACAATATCAACATGACAACGAAACTCAACAAATCAACATATTCAATAAGAATCAAAAGAAAGTCACCGAAGTGAAACAATGATATAGCAATAACGAACGATCAATACGATCAATTATATCAAAACAACTTTCTTGGGATCACTATCCTAGAAGGAACAATCAATACAATCAACCAAAATAACTCATTATGAATCACAAGTCATAAACATAAGAAAACAAAGTACAACAATATGTACAAAAATACAAGCATTATTATCTTTATAACCAAACAAGAATTAACTTGTCTTAATATCAGTGAAAGAATGTCCTTCGGCGAACAAGATTCTCCAATGAAACAAATAATCTCTCAAACAACCTTGAACGAAATACAACTCATTCAATATCAACAAAAACAGTTGATTTCTTCAAGAACACCAAAAACACCAAGAATAATTTATCATCTTCCTTCTAAAGCATGATAATATGGCTAACACCTATCCTTTGAATATCTCAACTCATAATCGAAAACAACATCACATATATGATCATATCAACACATAATCGGATCCTCGAGTTCATAATCCAACAATAGAGTATTCTTAAACAAAATTCCACAAATATCAAGGAATAATCACTTCAAAAATAAAATTCAAGTTAAAGAACAACCACCATTTGAAGATTCGGATGAAAACCCTCGTTGAATCTACTTCATTATTCTTCTCAAACTCAACAATCTGTATAGGCGGTCAATTCCGCGAACACCGAAGTGTTTGGAACTCGGGAAGCTCTCCAATTATGGCACCTCTTAGATAAAATGAGAAAGAATGAAGAAAAGGGGTTAAAATCCACTTTGTGCATATATGTACCGTCACGACTTACGGCCGTATCAATATGCATTACGGTAGTAACTTTTAAATATACGGCCGTAGACTGCATAGTTGTCATCCACTTGCATCCGGATATTACAATGATAGCAAGTTGAAGATGAATGAAGCTAAGTATGAAGATTTACCAAAATTCTCAAGATTGTTACGTGAAAAATAGGCAAACATACTTACCGCAAGTGTTATATGTTGGGTATCGCATTATGAACTCCAAAACAAACACATATACATAGCCACACACAATTTGGGCTTATGAATTTAGGACCATTTACAATTAGTTGATATTTAACACAAATATTAGAAAAAGTAACGTCTTTTTTTAAGTATATAAAAACACACTTTTCAGAAATATTTACAACACTCTTACAAACATGCTAAAAGGATTTTCAAAAATCCTATATTTTGTTCAGGGGCGGAACCAGAACGAGAGAGCGGTAGTAGCACCAATTTTTTTGATCAAATATAATAACATGAAAAAAATTTATATTACGATTGCTAAATATAACAAAGTAGTGTAGAACTTACATTTTAGATTTGACATCTCCGTCTACACATTTTTTGATAGCGATCCATTACATCTTCAATCTTCACTTACATAAGTGCTTCTTTTTCGACATTACAAATCAATGCATCGTTCATAAAGTCATCACCCATTTAGTTATGCAAGTCAGTCTTCAAGAGCTTCATCGCGGAAAAACATCTTTCCACTGTTGCGGTCGCGATGGGTAAAATCAAAGCCAACTTTAATAACTTATAAACCATAGGATAAGAACGATGTTTCCCCGTTTCCACCATCAAACGAGAAAGATCGGCAATTCCCTCCAAACAAGTGAATCGGTCATCTTTATGCACAGAGTGATAATATATCTCAAGTTCACCATCAAGTTGCATCCTATCCGAATCATCAAAATCATCTTTGTACAACTCACTCAACTTGAACAACTTGGTTTTGTCAAATTTAGCAAATGAATCACAAGGACTCAAAGCCCCCATGTATTCTAGTAATTGAGTGCTAATTTCACTAAATCGGTCCCGGAATTCTATAATTTGCATATCCAAAACCGTGTTGAAAATTTCAACTTCAAAATGATATTGGTTAGTAACTTTAGCCCTACGGTTTCTCGGAGTGACATATTTTCAGTCGTATCCACAATATCAATATTATGTTTATGACAAAAAGAAAATACCTTCGGCAAAGTTTTAGCAAACCCTGTATCTCTCAAAGCTTTCAATGCATCCATTGTCCCTCTAACCATAGAAGCCGCTTATAAAATATCTTGATCCTTTTTTTGAAGATGCTTTGACAATAAACTCGTGAGGTTTAAAACTTCACACATCAAATGTAAGTAAAACATGAAATCAAGTGTCTTGAAATAAGCTAAGATACCATATGCTTGATTTCGGTTATTTAAAGTCTCTCCCTCCTCTTCAATATAAGCAAGAACCTCAAGAACCTCTGGAAATAATTTCATCAAACTTGTGATTGTTTTTTAATGTGAACCCCATCTTGTATCTCCCGCTCGAATAAGAGAACTCTTTTGATTTAACCCTCTTCCGATTTCAAGTTCACCATTACCAGTTGCCTTTTGCACCCTTTCTCTGTAATTCTCCCGTATCATGTCTTTTTTTTTTACATGAAGCACATACCACATTCACAACCAAAGAAATTTGTTCAAAGAAGTCACGAACACCATCGTGGTTCTTTGCCACAGCCACAATCACTAACTGAAGTTGGTGTGCAAAACAATGTACATAATGTGTTGAATCATTATCTTGTAATATCAAAGCTTTCAGGCCGTTGAATGCACCTCGCATATTACTTGCCCCATCGTAACCTTGTCCTCTTACCTATTAGAAAAAAATAAGATATAAGACATAAAGTGAATAATATTCAATTAAAATACATAAAAAGCAAAAAAGTTTCAATTACATGTGTCATACTCAACTTATTACTTGTAAATACTTCATCTATGGCCTTCTTAAGAGGATGTATCCTTCACGTGCAGAACTTCAATGAATCTTTCCTTCACAATTCCAAGCCTATCGACATATCTCAAAACTATAGCCATTTGCTCCTTTTTCGATACATCACTAGATTCATCAACCAATAAAGCAAACACATCCTTTCCAATTTCTTTGCAAATACTCAAAATTATCTCTTTTGCAAAATATTCAACAATTTTTTTTTTACTCTTCGGGGATGTCACTTGATTATTTTGAGGAGCATTTTCTAAAGTAACATTGTAAATGGCTTCATTATGCTCTCGAATCAAAGATAATGTTTCAATGAAAAGCCCTCTAGAAAGAGAGTCATTCGACTCATCATGACCACGATATGATAAAGTATTTTTCAATAAATATCTACAAGTACCAATTGAAGCACATAACCGAAGTTTATAGTTACTCTCCTCAAGTTCAGTTTGCTTCTTAAATGCTACACTAATAGATTGTTTTTCTTTAATTAGAAATTCACATTTTTGACGTGCTTTGTTGTGTAAACTATCAACATTACCCACATGAATTCTCAATGCTGTTTTTTTACTCCAACTATTAAAATCTTCGGTAACAAATGCATCTCTCCCACCTTGCTGTCCCACCATGTCTCCAAACACATAGCAAAATAAACAATAGGCTTTGTTCTCTTTTTTGCTATACTCTAAACAATTGTTTCTTACCTATTGGCTTTGATGGAAATGTATGACCCCCCCTTGTTTGACAAGGTCCTTGAAGCAAATATGCTCTTCTTACTTCATCTCTTTGATTTGGATTATAAGCTGTAATCATTGGTCTATCCGCCGGGTCTTGTGGAAGATCATTCAAATCAATACTTGTACTTGGAGTAGTTATAGGTAGTGGTCTTTGTGGATTTACATTAGAAAACGAAGGGAATGATTTATTGGAGCATGGTCTTTTGGAAGATCCTTCAATACTTGATTCATTGAAGCTTGGTCTCTTAAAAAAAGACCCAAGTTTAACCTAACAATTCAATATTTCAACAACAAATTAGCTAAAACTCAACTAATAAGCAAGGAACAACTCAACCACTAAACAAAAACTCAACAACTCATCAAAACAATCGATGGAAACAAGTAAAAAACAACTAATTTCAAGCAATACAAATACTAATTTCAGCAAGACAATAAGTAATTTCAAGAGGGAAAAAAAAACTAATATCATAACCCTAAAACTTTTATACATACTTGTTTCATTCTAGGGTTTGAGATGGATCAATTTCGGCCAGGAGAGAGCTCAAAATCGGCTTGCTTGAAGAGTGGAGAACTCGACAATGGACAAAGAAGAAGGGAGTGGTGCCGAGTGTGCGATTTCGGCGGCTTCTTTCTGACTTCTGTTCCGTTCCTTTGGACAAATAAGAAGGGGGTTCGGCGGCTTCTTTCTGACTTCTGTTCGTTCCTTTTGGTTTCAAATTCAGAAGTAATTTTTGTATTGGGTTTTTTTATTAAGTTAATTTTGTATTGGGCTTTTTTTTCAGACTTGGGCTAGTTCTGTACAAAAATTGAGTAGTGGCCCAGGCACCCTTGTGCCCATACCACATCCGCCCCTCGTTACAAATGGTGTGTAAGATAAGATGCATGTAAGAAATTACCAAGTGAGATTTTTGTAAAATATTTTCAGATAATAGAAAAAATTTGAAAATTTTATACGTATTTTCTTGATATTTCTAACGTGACATATCCGTGCATCAAATATTTTGGTCTAACCATTAATGACATATTTTAATGCGATCCCACGGAAAATGTACTAGTTCTTATAATGGAAATCAATTTTTTTAAAATAGTTGGTATTCTCATAATTGACTAGTAAACTTGTGTGGATTAAATAACTGAAAAAGTTTTTTTCAAGTAATACATCCAGATTGCTCCTTAATATGTTATCTCTTAGACATAGGCTAACTACAAAAGACATTATTATCTCTTAAAATCATAAAATATTTTTTGAGCTTTACAAACACCCTCTTATTTGTTATTATTAAGTACACTATTTGAGGACAATCTTTTAAGAGAAATGTAAATCTTCTGGTGGGACGGAGGAAGTACATCACAATGTGAAGCAATAAGCTATCAGTATTGCGAAAGAGAACTTCCCTACTACAAAGTCATATCCAGGGGCGGATCTACACTAGGGTATGGTGGTGCACGTGCACCACCCAAAAAAATACAAAACGACGTCGTTTTAACTTTTGACATTTTTTTCAGTTAAAATGACGTCGTTTTAACCAAAACGACGTCTTTCTGATGTCTTTTTTAGTTAAAACGATGTCGTTTCGGTTAAAACAACATCGTTTTGGTAGTTTTTTATTAAAAAAAGTGAATTTTAGAAGAAAAAAATCGATCGTCCGTTATTTTTTGTGGTGCGTCGGTGCACCAGTAGTTTTCGGATGCTAGATCCGCTTATGGTCATATCATGCTCTATCGTAATGTCATATCAAGTCGTGAGTCACATCCTATCTCTTGTAGCAAAAGCCATTCTACCTTTAACGGCGTGGAATTTAAGTAGAGGTGGCCAACTACGGGTACCGGTATGAATACGGGTTCAGACCCGAGTCCGATCCGTCGGATCACGGGTTGGTCAGACCTAGACCCAGACTCCACGCGTACATATGACATGTACGGGTTTGGATCTTCACGGGTCAACCAAGGGTCCGAGTCCGGGTTGGATCTGTCGGGTCACGGGTCCACCCGTGATTTTTTTCAATGTATTTTTAAGATTTTATTTATTATCATTTTATACGCAAAAACATGAACTAGTGAACAAAATAAAAATAAAAAATGAGTTTATTTAATTTTAAATTTTCGCTTAAAATTAAATTATATACATATCCTCGTGAGAAATCAAAGCCATATACCTTTGGTCGAAGTCGATGTCGTCGTCTTGGTTGTTGGTTTGACTCCTTTGACTAAACTCTCTTTCAGTGGTGCCTTCTTGATAGGTGTCTTGGTCCGCTAAGAGGTCACCCCACCTATTTTCTTGATCTCGTATTGATTACGTCTTTAAGTATCATCTGAGCCTCAAGATTTTTTGGTGTCATTCGGATGTCCGGTTGTCCAACATATAACCTCCTTCATTGAAAGCACTCTCAACAGGGACTGTGGATGTGGGTACTGCAAGAATCTCTTGTGCCATAATGGAGAGTATGGAAATTTTGTTCCCCTTCTCTTCCACCAATCCAACAGATCAAATGTACTTACATTGTCATCCTTGACCATAAAACTAGTAGCGTAGTATCGACTAAGATCATTTATTTGACCGATGTTACTACCATCCTTATTTCTTGATATATTATAGAATTGTTGTTGAAATGGGTTAGTAGAAATACTTTCTAGTTCTATGTTAAATGCATCGCTAGTCATATGTCTTGTTTTTTTTTAGTTTGAATCCATCTCCATATTGTTGGAATATTTTATTCCAAATATTCATTAATAGAGTTTTGATGATTAAGTTTTTAAACAACAAAGAAGCGAAACAAAACAACGAAGAAGTCGAAGACGCAAAAAGCTGGAATTAACCAGCTTAACGCTATCGAAAGCATGTAACGTATGTAACAATGAGCATATAACGTGTGTAATGTTAAAGTTACCCGAAGATCAGACGAGTTACGAAGCTACCTGAAGGACCTACCTAATGAAGATAGCGCACGCTACAAAGGAAGCATAGCGTACGCTATCGAAGGAAGCTAACGTACGTAACACTAAAGTGTTAACGTACATAATGTTATTTGAATACGAATTCAAACAAGATAAACGTTGGAAAGATTCTGGTCAAAGTTAAAGACTCAACGGACAGTTTGACAAATTGGATGTAACGGATATATGATTAACGCACGCTAAGTCTATGGATTAGCGTAGGCTAATGAGACAAGATAATGTATGTAATGATCAAGTGACAATGTACGTAACAGCAGAAACGAAAGTCACTGGACTGAAATTGAAAGTCGATAACGTATGCTACAGCACAGCCATAACGTACGTAATGAGCGTAATGCACACTATGGAGAAAGGCTAGCGCACGCTAGCAACTCAAAAGTGACTAACGGCTAGTTGGATGGAAATGGCTATAAATACCAAACCACTTGGTATCAAACCACACAACAGCATTGAGAAAAGCATTCATACTTGAGATATCATTGTAATCATTCTAGTTGTAATATTTGAGCTTATACTGTTTAGTGATTGAGTATTATACACAAAATCATACATGAGAGGAGAAAGAAAAGAATACGATTGGATTCAGTGTTATTAGGATCAAGGATCTGGCATTGTTAGAATCACAATCGATATCTACGTGAGGTCTATCTAGTACCCATAGAAAGCTAGATTGGTTGATTCCTTGTCCAATAGAAAAGAAAAATGGTTTAACTTGGACCGATATAAAAACAAGTGATTGAGCAGTTTACTCGGACCGATATAAAAACAAGTGATTGAGCGGTTTACTCGGACCGATAGAAGATGAGTTTATAACGGTTATCCCTCGACCGATAGAAGAGGGGTGCAGAGGTTGATCTTCATCCTAGAGAAAAAGATACCGAAGATAGGACGTAGGCACGTTTGGTCGAACCTCTATAAATCCTGTGTCGATTTATTTTCTACACCTTTATTTAAATCGCCTCTGCAACACGAAAGAGTTTTGTAACTCTATCTCCAAACGGCGATACCGACTAATCTTGCTACAACAATTGGTATCGGAGTGGTACCTCCTAGAAGCGGCTTAACATCCGATGAGAAGATCCAAATGGCATTTCAACTTGCCCCGGTCGAAGGTCTTGCTCTAAATCTGTAACACCCCCAATATATTCGGGAATATTACAGCGCCGTAAATCCTTTACGTAAGGATTTACAAGGCTGAAGAATTGAACAAATATAAAAAGGTACTAATAAATGGAAATAACGAAATTTCAGTACATCAGTTCTGACCCAATACAGGAATAGTACAATTGTTCAACAGAACTAAATAATACATTACCAAATTCAAAACATCACAACTGACTTCGTACTCGAGTACTTATTGAAATAACGAATAAACAACAGATAAATAAACCTGGTCGGGACATCACTCTGCACCCTCGTCGTCATACTGTTCCAGTGGTTGTTTCCCCGCTCTCCTGGATCCTGAACACAAACAAAATGTTCACCCCCGAAGGGGTTAGCACAACGATGCTAGTACAAGTACCACAGCATATTATTCATATCTCATGGTGAATAATAATAATAACGTAAACAACAAAATACCAACGAGTCTTCTCCTACGAGAAACTCAAACATAACATACACAACTGATAATCACAACATGATATCAATACATACACATGGTAATTCCATCGATCCAGCGTTCACTGCCTAGAACCCACGATGATCCCGTCAGACCAACCCGTGGTGGAAAAACCCGTCCGATGATCCAGCGCACGCTAGCATAGATCCCCCGATGATCCCGTCGGACCAACACGAGGTGGACACACAATAACGACATACATGCACGACAATATGTATACAACAATACATAAAACAATTAAGGTACTTGCCTCGATTTGAAGACAATAATAACACTTCCACGGAAATGAACACTCGACGATCGTCCTCCTCAATCAATCACGTAACTAGACCAAACCTTAACAAAAGAAATAATATAGGATTTATCTCACGTCGTACAAATGTTAAACAATTCGATTAACGGTCAAAAGTTCATAAATCGCACCGCCCGAATAGCTTAGCGCACGCTAAGTATTCTGTGTAGCGTGCGTTACGTCTGCCCGATAGCGCACACAAACAACAAAGACTAGCGCACGCTAACTATGCATGGTCAGTACTTCACTGATCAGCCAACTGACTCGACTGGTGGTCTAGCATACGTTACGTACCAAACGTAGCGCACGCTAACTAGTACTCGATAGCGCACGTTAAACTGCATATCCTAGCGTGCGCTATTCGCATGGCGCTTTCTGCCGAAAGCAAGAATCGTTTCTTGCCATGTTCGAAACAATGAAATCCTTCGTGATAATTCATGTTACTTCCATGAATACCAAGTTCTTACTCTTATGAATGATCTCCAGGATGATATCAACTTCAGGATGCAATATACGTATAATCATCATGACACCATAATCCATCTTGATTACAATTTCTCATGCAAGGTTGGTTATCTCCGGTTGATGTATTAGACGCTACTATCATTATACATATTCAGGCTTCATCTTGAGGTGAACTAACAATTCCGACTTATACGAAAGAATATTTCCTACGATGATTCTTTCTTTAAGTTCTTATAACATCTTTTCCAAATCATGATCACAAAGATAACATAAATCATATGGATTGTTAACTTCCGAATATTCTCTCATCATTTGAAGTACTAGGATTCCAACTTCAAGGTTCCAACGATAATAACGTAATTGTAGACATCCCAATCTTCTAAACATGATGTTGTTGAAATAATTCACTAATGAAATTCAATATTTCGTTAACATGATCATCATATCCATTGGAAATCCAAATCTAAGGCTGGTGATAGGTTGAACATACCTTAATATGCTGAATTCACTGAACCACAAGGTGTAATTCGACTCCGGTTGGTTATGTGCCACTCCAAGGTGTTACTTCTCTTCAATGATCCCTCACAAGTGATACTCAATCATTCAATGATCACTCATAAACGTTCTAAGTGTTTAGAAGGGAGATTTTTGTTCTCTGGACTCTCAAGGATGAATTAAAAACGAAGGAAATGAAAGTCCAAGCGGTTGTTGTCCCATTTATAATATTCTGCATTATTGACAAGTTAGCGCACGCTACTAAGCATCCCTTAGCGTGCGCTAATAGTGGTTGACTTCAGAATTTGTCCGGGTGCGTCAGCGGGAATCTTATCCGGACCCATGTCCCGCTGGCGCACGAGCCAGCTGCCCCGCTCAATAATTGAGTCCTTAGCGCACGTTACTCATACCTGCATAGCGTGCGCTAATAATGGCCCGATAGCGCGCGTTAAGATACATCCTTAGCGTGCGCTATCACAAGGTTGCTTGAGCAATTTTGTATGTTTCTATACTTATGCGTAATGATATTAATGCGCTAAATATCATACTCCAGTAATCAAAATCACCAATCCGAAATAATACATGGTTTGAATACAGATGAAATACACTTGTAATAAATCCGGATATTACATACTCTCCTACTAAAAAGGAGTTTCGTCCCGAAACTCAAGACGAAAATAACTCGGGATATCTAGACTTCATATCGCCATTTCCCAAGTGGCTTCTTCCGTTCCATGACATGACCACTGAACTTTGACCAAGACGATTGACTTGTTCCTCAGTTGCTTAACTCGACTCTCGAGTATCTTGACTGGTCTTTCTTCAAACGTCCCATCCTGTTCGACTTCGATCTCGCCGAAATCGATGATATGACTGGGATCTGGTATATATCTCCGCAACTGGGATACGTGGAACACGTTATGAACATGACACAATGACGGCGGTAATGCTAATCTGTATGCCAACTCCCCAACTCTCTCGAGGATCTCAAATGGTCCGATATATCTCGGACTCCTTTCCTTTCCTACCGAAACGAAGATTCCCGGGTAGGAGAAACCTTCAAAAGTACGTGATCTCCAAGATCGAACTCCAATGGACGGCGGCGTACGTCCGCATAGGATTTCTGGCGACTGGGCGGTCGGCCTTTTCACGAATTAAGGCTATCTTCTCTCGAGTCCGCTCGATCAACTCGTTCTGTTCGATCAAGTCGATGAATCGTCCCAAAGATAGGGCGATCTGCATCTCCTTCCGTATAATGCCTCAAACGGTGCCATCTTAATGGAAGCATGCCAACTATTGTTATAAGTAAATTTAATCAACGGTAGATGAACTTCCCAATCGTTTGACCAATCTAAGGCATGTGCCCTTAGCATGTCTTCCACCGTTTGTATAGTTCTCTCGCATTGTCCGTCGATCGCGGGTGATAAGTCAGATCTTGAAGTTCAATTCGGTCCCCAAGGCCTTATGAATCGCCTTCCAAAAGTGAGACACAAAACGGCCGTCTCGATCAGAAACAATGGTCTTCGGCGTACCATGTAATCGAAATATCTCTGAAATAAAGACTCGTGCCAACCTCTCTGGTCCCCACGTATCCTTAATGCCTAGAAAATGAGCCGATTTGGTTAAACGATCAACTATCACCCAAATCATGTTCATTCCTGTCCTGGTTTTCGGCATATTAGTGATGAAGTCCATCGATATGTCCTCCCACTTCCATTCAGGAATCGGGAGCGGCTTCAACATTCCAGCAGGCCGTTGATGCTCGATCTTAACCTGCTGACAAGTCAAGCATTTTGAAACATAGTCCGCTACGTCTTTCTTCATGTTGCCCCACCAGAAGTTCTGCTTCAAGTCCTTATACATCCTACTGGTGCCCGGGTGGATAGAATAGGGCGAACCATGTGCTTCCTTCATAATCGTCTGTTTCAGAACATCAACATCGGGAACGCAGAGTCGGTTCTGAAATCTCAAAACTCCATCGTCATGAATTATGAATCCGGGGGCCTTTCCTTGGATCACTTCATCATGTAACCGAATCATCAGAGGATCATCTGCCTGTCTAGATTTGATTTCTTCGGTTAATGACGAAGTTATCTCCATCACGCACAGCTGTCCTTGGACTCTTTGTAACCATACCTCAATTCCCTCACGAATCATCTCTCGTTGAAGGCTAAGTTGGGATGTCAGCGTCTCCAGCATCTGAATAGAGAGGCTTGCGGCTAAGTGCATCGGCCACTACATTCGCTTTGCCTGGATGATATAAAATCTCCAAGTCATAGTCCTTAATCAGTTCCAACCATCTTCTTTGCCGCATGTTCAACTCTTTCTGACTGAATATGTACTTGAGACTCTTATGATCCGTAAAGATCGACGGTGAGTCCCGCATGCATAATGCCTCCAAATCTTCAAGGCTAAAACCACTGCTGCTAGTTCCAAATCATGTGTCGGGTAATTTACTTCATAAGGTTTCAGTTGTCGCGACGCATAAGCGATCACCTTATCGTTCTGCATCAACACACACCCAAGTCCTTGGTTCAAAGCATCACTGTAAACTATGAATCCCTCAGTTCCCTGCGGAAGTGATAGAATCGGTGCCGTCGTCAATCTCTTCTTCAATTCATCAAAGCTAATCTGACACAATTCATTCCACTCAAACTTTTGAGTTTTCTGAAGGAGTCGAGTAAGTGGGCGGGAGATTTTAGAAAACCCTTCCACGAATCGACGATAGTATCCAGCAAGTCCTAAGAAGCTTCGGACCTCTTTCCCGTTCTTTGGAGGCTTCCAATCCAATATTGCCTCGATTTTCTGAGGATCCACTCGGACTCCTCTAGCTGACACCACATGGCCGAGGAACATTACTTCTTTTAGCCAAAATTCACACTTAGATAGTTTGGCGTACAATTGCTCGTTTCTCAAAAGCTCCAATACAATCCGCAAATGCTGCGCATGTTCTTAGGACTCTTAGAATACACCGAATGTCATCAATAAATACGACCACAAATTTATCCAAAAATTCAATGAACACTGTTCATCAATTGCATAAATACAAAGTGCGTTAGTGAGACCAAACGGCATCACTACAAACTCATAATGCCCGTAGCGAGTTACGAGCGATTTCTAACATCGGACTCCTTAATCCTCGATTGATGGTATCCCGATCTCGATCGATTTTAGAAAATACCGTTTCCCCTTGTAATCGTCAAACAAATCATCAATCCGTGGCAACGGATACTTGTTCTTAATCGTCATCTTGTTCACTCTCGATAGTCAATACACAATGAGCGATCCATCCTTCTTTCTCGACAAAAGAATGGCGCTCCCTGTGGTGAAACGCTTGGTGAATATAGCCCTTGTCCAAGAACTCCTCCACCGCTTCTTGATTCGTACATCTCAAGAGGTGCCATACGATACGGCGCCTTAGAAATTGGTGTCGCTCCGTGTTCCGGTTGATAGTGAATTCCACATCCCTTCGTGGAGGTAGTCCAGATAACTCGTCAGAAACACATCTGGAAATTCGTTCACAACAGGAATGGATGAAAGTTCCACAATTTCTTCTTCTTTCTTCATTGCGTAGCACCAGCATCTGCATCTGACCTTGTTTCAACAATTTGTGACTTTCATCGCCTTGATCAACTTTCCCGAGCTTCCCGGTTTCCATCCTCAAACGAATCTCGGAACCATCGTCGCGACAATGAGATATTCCTCCTTCGGTAATTTACAATTGCTCCGCACCGATTAAGCCAATCGTCTCCGAGTATCGTGTCATCTCCTTGCATTTCTATCATGATCGATTTGAGAGCCACTCTCGCCTCCAAATGATACAGGAAATTTCTAGTTTCTAAATTTCCGACAATCCTCTCTCCACTCGGTAAACCAACAACATAAGGTTCACAAGCATGAAAACCGGAAATATTCAAACGATTTACACAAGACAAAGATATGAAAGAATGTGTAGCTCTGTATCGGATAAACGCTAATCGGCCGGGAAAGGATCTGGACATGCACGATGCGGCAAAGAAGATCACGATCGTCTGTCCTCCTCATCTCGCATGACGTGGGGAGCAGATCCGGCACTCGATGTCCCCTTTCGGTCCCATTGTCCTCGCCTCGCCGCGGCCAAAATTGAGGCATCCGAACACTTTGCTGCGTCTGTGGAATACCGGCCTCCTTCGGGTGGCCGTGGTGCACGAGCTCTAAAAGACTTTGCGACCTCTTCACAAAACACCGCCCGATGTCCCTCTCGTCCACAATCAAAACAAATCACGGCGGGAAGGGGGCAATTCCGTCGATAGTGCCGTCTGGGCGCAGCTTAAAGCATTTCTGGTAACATCGGTAAGAGTTGATGTCGCCCAAGTTCTTTCCGCTCCTAGTCGGGTGCGGAGGTTTCTGAAAGAGTGAAAGGACGACCGAGCCTTACGGGCCCCACTGCTCTTGTGCTCGTAAAAGTACCGAGAGACTTTCTGTTTCTTGGTTTCCGCAAATTTCTCCATGGCCGCTTCCTTGATCTCATATGCCAACGCCTTATCTGGTATTGGCGGAGTGTGGTACATTCGAATCCGGACATGTACCTCTGACTTGGTTTCATTCTCATATCGAAGTGAATCATCATTTCGCATCTGCATTCGACCAAATGTCGAACAAATGCCAATCGCTGGTTAAACGTCTTGATCGCACAGGATACCGGCACATCGGAAGGCCGAGCGAGAAAACTCCCGAACTTTGGCTTCCCTCACAGACGAGGGCAATCGAGCTTCCATCATTAATCTAAACTCGCCCAATCGGCATCATGGTCTACAGCCGGATGGCTTCCCACCATTCGGACGCTTCCCTATCGTAAAATATTGAGCGATAGAGGCTTTCCTATTGCCCTGGCGCTTGATTCCGCAAAGATTTTCCAGCTCCTTTAACCAATCATCCTGTGGGAGTCTCGTAAATACCGTCGAATTTGGGTGGTTGCATCTTTGCCACTTCTTGCGACCACCGGTCACCTCGATTTCCGTGATCTGGGATCCCTCATCTCTCTCCCTGCTGTAGTCCCACCGCCACTTGCATTCGGTCCACGACCTGGGAGAACTGAGTCATCTGGTTCACCACTTGACGAAGGATCTCTGGTACAGCAGGATCTGGTTCATTATTAATAGATCGTTGCGGCTCGCCGGAGCTATGACTGGCCTGGTTAGAAGGCGACGCCTCCCTTTCGGCATTTCTTCGTCCGCGTCCACGACCGCGACCACGTCCACGTCCGCCTCTCAACATACTGTAAGCATAAATACTCAATATACAGAAAACAACATCGTTCTAATATCCGAGTATAAAGAGATACAATATGCAAAGAACGAGATAGAGTTTAGGAACTTACAACCACTGTTCGCATGAAGACGTAGGCAGTGCAGTGATGTCATTCACAGCCGGTTACCCCAAAAGACATAAATGACCCCTATTTTAACCCAACGGCCAAGATATCCATAATCTAAGCTCCGATACCATATTCTGTAACACCCCCAATATATTCGGGAATATTACAGCGCCGTAAATCCTTTACGTAAGGATTTACAAGGCTGAAGAATTGAACAAGTATAAAAAGGTACTAATAAATGGAAATAACGGAATTTCAGTACATCAGTTCTGACCCAATACAGGAATAGTACAATTGTTCAACAGAACTAAATAATACATTACCAAATTCAAAACATCACAACCGACTTCGTACTCGAGTACTTATTGAAATAACGAATAAACAACAGATAAATAAACCCGGTCGGGACATCACTCTGCACCCTCGTCGTCATACTGTTCCAGTGGTTGTTTCCCCGCTCTCCTGGATCCACGAACACAAACAAAATGTTCACCCCGAAGGGGTTAGCACAACGATGCTAGTACAAGTACCAAAGATATTATTCATATCTCACGGTGAATAATAATAATAACGTAAACAACAAAATACCAACGAGTCTTCTCCTACGAGAAACTCAAACATAACATACACAATCGATAATCACAACATGATATCAATACATACACATGGTAATTCCATCGATCCAGCGTTCATCGCCTAGAACCCACGATGATCCCGTCGGACCAACCCGTGGTGGAAAACCCGTCCGATGATCCAGTACGCTAGCATAGATCCCCCGATGATCCCGTTGGACCAACGCGTGGTGGACACACAATAACGACATACATGCACGACAATATGTATACAACAATACATAAAACAATTAAGGTACTTGCCTCGATTTGAAGACAATAATAACACTTCTACGGAAATGAACACTCGACGATCGTCCTCCTCAATCAATCACGTAACTAGACCAAACCTTAACAAAAGAAATAATATAGGATTTATCTCACGTCGTACAAATGTTAAACAATTCGATTAACGGTCAAAAGTTCATAAACTGCAATCTGCCCGAATAGCTTAGCGCACGCTAAGTATTCTGTGTAGCGTGCGTTACGTCTGCCCGATAGCGCACGCAAACAACAAAGACTAGCGCACGCTAACTATGCATGGTCAGTACTTCACTGATCAGCCAACTGACTCGACTGGTGGTCTAGCGTACGTTACGTACCAAACGTAGCGCACGCTAACTAGTACTCGATAGCGCACGTTAAACTGCATATCCTAGCGTGCGCTATCTCTGCATGGCAGTTTACTGCTGAGCAGTAAACTGTTCTTGCCATGTTCGAAACAATGAAATCCTTCGTGATAATTCATGTTACTTCCATGAATACCAAGTTCTTACTCTTATGAATGATCTCCAGGATGATATCAACTTCAGGATGCAATATACGTATAATCATCATGACACCATAATCCATCTTGATTACAATTTCTCATGCAAGGTTGGTTATCTCCGGTTGATGTATTAGACGCTACTATCATTATACATATTCAGGCTTCATCTTGAGGTGAACTAACAATTCCGACTTATACGAAAGAATATTTCCTACGATGATTCTTTCTTTAAGTTCTTATAACATCTTTTCCAAATCATGATCACAAAGATAACATAAATCATATGGATTGTTAACTTCCGAATATTCTCTCATCATTTGAAGTACTAGGATTCCAACTTCAAGGTTCCAACAATAATAACGTAATTGTAGACATCCCAATCTTCTAAACATGATGTTGTTGAAATAATTCACTAATGAAATTCAATATTTCGTTAACATGATCATCATATCCATTGGAAATCCAAATCTAAGACTGGTGATAGGTTGAACATACCTTAATATGCTGAATTCACTGAACCACAAGGTGTAATTCGACTCCGGTTGGTTATGTGCCACTCCAAGGTGTTACTTCTCTTCAATGATCCCTCACAAGTGATACTCAATCATTCAATGATCACTCATAAACGTTCTAAGTGTTTAGAAGGGAGATTCTTGTTCTCTGGACTCTCAAGGATGAAGTAAAAACGAAGGAAATGAAAGTCCAAGCGGTTGTTGTCCCATTTATAATATTCTGCATTATTGACAAGTTAGCGCACGCTACTAAGCATCCCTTAGCGTGCGCTAATAGTGGTTGACTTCAGAATTTGTCCGGGTGCGTCAGCGGGAATCTTATCCGGACCCATGTCCCGCTGGCGCACGAGCCAGCTGCCCCGCTCAATAATTGAGTCCTTAGCGCACGTTACTCATACCTGCATAGCGTGCGCTAATAATGGCCCGATAGCGCGCGTTAAGATACATCCTTAGCGTGCGCTATCACAAGGTTGCTTGAGCAATTTTGTATGTTTCTATACTTATGCGTAATGATATTAATGCGCTAAATATCATACTCCAGTAATCAAAATCACCAATCCGAAATAATACATGGTTTGAATACAGATGAAATACACTTGTAATAAATCCGGATATTACAAAATCGACCACTATTTTTTGACGAATCTAACTTCATGACATGGAAGAAGAAGATGTCAATATTCATCCGAGCTTATGAGATCGGGCTTTGGAAAGTGATATGTATTGGTCCAAAAATTCCAATCAAATCCAACGGTACGCTTAAATCTTTCGAAGAGTACGATGATTCCGATTGAAAAAATGATCGCTATAATTGCAAAGCTACGCAATTATTATATGGTGCATTAAATCCAGAAGAATACAACCGGATATCCTCATGTGATAGTGCAAAATAAATATGGAAAATGCTTGAAGTCACACATGAAGGAACGTCTCAAGTCAAGGAGACGAAGATCAACATGCTTCTTCACGATTACGAGCTATTCTAAATGAAAGAAGAAGAATCCATCATAATTATGCTCTACCGATTTTCGGTCATTATGAATGGATTGGCATGTTATGGAAAATCCCTTTCGAGTAGTGAAAAATTTAAGAAGATTCTACGTTCACTACCTCGAGAATGGGATGAAACGGTGACGGCAATAATGGAATTAAAAGATTTAAACAATCGTGATTTTAGTGCTCTCGTTGGTTCACTTATGAGATTGTCCTAAAATCTCGGAATGCCAAGCCGAAGTAGAAGGAAAGAACGATAGCCATGAAAGCTAAGATGTCTCGAAACAAAGAATAAATCTCGATGGAGGAAAGCGACGAAGTATCGGCATATTATGCCAAGAATATTAATAAGTTTCAAAACTTATTAAACTGGAGAAAGAAAGACATCAAAATGGGGGAATCTAAGAAATTCGACAACTGTCGAATCTGTGGTAAACCATGCCACTTCACGAAGAATTGTCGAGCAAATCAAAAGAAGGAAGTTCTAATTGCCACGTGGAGTGACGAAGACGAGGATGAAGATTTCATCAATCAAAATAAACTCGCACTTATGGCACGAAGTTCATTCGACAATAGCGACGTCGAAAGTCAAGTAAGTACATCTTCTCACGATGAACTTTTTGAAGCATTCGAATTATTGCATACATATTTTCAAAATACTTTATCCGAAATAAAATTCCTTCAATCTAAAAATAAATTATTGGAAACCGAAATCTCTAAAATTCTGGAAAAGGGGAAATTTATCGAGTCCGATCATTCTCATTGTCTTGAAAATGAAAATATTTTAAAGAATGATCTTTTAAAAGTTCAAGACGGACTTAAAGTTTTGACAAAAAAAATTTCATGTGTAAACGAAAAATTTGAACAAATACTTTGTGTTCAAAAATATACTTTGAATAAACAGGGGATAGGATTCAAACTGCATACTAAAAACGAATCCGTAAATTTCAAACACCCCGATATGAAAAATGTTTAAAAACTGGGCATCATTTTACGAGTTGCAAAAGCCCACGACGGACGATAAAAAACAAAAAAAGATTTGGATTCCAAAAGAAACTTTTATTCCGAATATCGTCTATGTCTCAAAAGAAAAACCAACTATCGGTTGGATCCCCAAAAATTAATTTTTATCAATAAATATTTTACTCAGGGGGAGTTTATATCTTTAAAGGAGAGATTTTTGTCAGGGGGAGTTATACCCTTTTATGCACATTTTATCATATTTTATCATAATTTGGTATACTTTATTTACACTTTTTTCTGATAATAAAAAGGGGGAGAAAAGAGTTGAATGGGATAAAAAGTGTCATGAAAAAATGACGAGAAAAATAAAAAGTAAAAATGGAGAGAGAAAATAAAGGAGAAAGTCGAAAAAAAAACGAAGAAGTTGAACAATGAAAAGAAGAAGTTGAAAATAAGAAAAAGAAAAGATGGGAGAAACTAACGAAATGATCACAGCCGAAAACTTTGATTCGTACAAATATACATATATTTTATTTTGCAGGTTTTATCCAATTCAAGGTGTTGTTTTGTAATCATCAAAAATGGGGAGATTGTTGGAATATTTTATTCCAAATATTCATTAATAGAGTTGTGATTATTAAGTTGTTAAACAACGTAAAACAACAAAGAAGCGAAACAAAACAACGAAGAAGTCGAAAATACAAAAAATTGGAATTAACAAGCTTAACGCAAGCTATATACAATGTATAGTGCACGCTATCGAAAGCGTATAACGTATGTAACAATGAGTAGATAACGTGTGTAATGTTAAAGTTACCTGAAGATCAGACGAGTTACGAAGCTACCTGAAGGACCTACCTAATGAAGATAGCGCACGCTACAAAGGAAGCATAGCGTACGCTATCGAAGGAAGCTAACATACGTAATACTAAAGTGTTAACGTATGTACTGATGTTTGAATACGAATTCAAACAAGATGAACGTTGGAAAGATTCTGGTCAAAGTTAAAGACTCAACGGATAGTTTGACAAATTGGATGCAACGGATATATGATTAACGCACGCTACGTCTAAGGATTAACGTACGCTAATGAGACAAGATAACGTATGTAATGATCAAGTGACAACGTACGTAACAGCAGAAACGAAAGCCACTTGACTGAAATTGAAAGTCGATAACATACGCTACAGCACAGCCATAATATACGTAATGAGCGTAACGCACACTATGGAGAAATGCTAGCGCACGCTAGCAACTCAAAAGTGACTAACGGCTAGTTGGATGGAAATGGCTATAAATACCAAACCACTTGGTATCAAACCACATAACAACATTGAGAAAAGCATTCATAATAGAGATATCATTGTATTCATTCTAGTTGTTGTATTTGAGCTTATATTGTTTAGTGATTGATTGTTATACACAAAATCATACACGAGAGGAAAAAGAAAAGGATATGATTGGATTCGGTGTTATTAGGATCAAGGATCCGGCATTGTTAGAATCACAATCGATATCTACGTGAGGTCTATCTAATACCCATAGAAAGCTAGAATGGTTGATTTCTTATCCAGTAGAAAAGGAAAATGGTTTAACTTGGACCGACATAAAGACAAGTGATTGAACGATTTACTCGGACCAATAGAAGACGAGTTTGTAACGGGTATCCCTCGACCGATAGAAGAGAGGTGCAGAGGTTGATATTCATCCTAGAGAAAAAGATACCGAAGAGAGGACGTAGGCACATTTGGCCGAACCTCTATAAATCATGTGTCGATTTATTTTCTGCACCTTTAAATTGCTTCCGCAATGCGACAGAGTTTTGTAACTCTATCTCCAAACGGCGATACCGACCAATCTTGCTCCAACACATATGTAGCTATATATTCGGCAAAAAGAGTTTCACAACTATTTTCCAAACCGATTTTTAATTGTTCAATATTAGGGATATTTTCAAATATAATTTGACTCTCAATGGTATCCTCAATATTAGGAAAATCCATATTCTAGAGAATATTATAGTATATTTCAAGCAATTATTGTATTTGGGCTAAATTCAAATTGGGAGATAAAATAACACTAATCAAGAAAAATCATGGATACGATTAAATACTTTAACCATTTTAAACACATACTCCCTCCGTCTCATTAGTGTTGGCACGTTTGACTTTTGTTTGGTCAATTTTTTTAAATTTTGACCATAATTTATGAAAATGTATATTTAATTATGATGTGACGTTAATAGAAATAGATTTATAATAAAATGTATTTTTTAAAAATATTATGATTTTATTATTTTATAATTATAAAATTATAAATTATCATGGTCAAACTGTTGTTAGTTTGACCAGACAAAAAGTCAAATGTACCACACTAATGAGACGGAGGGGGTATTATAAACAGCATTCTCCATTCTTGGGAACTTATTACAAGCATCTATTTGAAAAGAATAAAAAATAATGAAATAAAACTTTAGGCTATGTGGGATAATAACAAACAGTTAAATCTTAGTTGCATTTCCAAAATCTTTTAATAGTTTCATTAATTCTTTTATTTCATCACAAAAGGATGGCAATGATAAAATAATAAATTAGAGAGTAACTTAAAGTTTCATAAAAATGATAATTGAGAGAGATGTAGATTAGATTCAGTAAGAGGCGTGAGAAATGAGGGAGACTGGGATATTTATAGGTTTAAGTTTTGATTTTTAGCCGTTGGACCCTCCGGATCATGGATCCGACCACCGGGTTCCAACGGTCTGAATATTAAAAAAATGAATTTTGAATCGACCCACTGGGTCCGACCCGATGGGTCACGGGTCCAAAAATTTAGGACCCGGACCCCACCCATGTGTACCTAGGGTCCGAGTCCATGGGTCGCACGGGTCTCACGGGTCCGATTTGGCGGCAGGTTACATTGGTCGGGGTCGGGGGGTCGACCCAGCGGGTTCGGGTCCAATTGGCACCTCTAAATTTAAGTGCCCTACAGCAGTGTTGTCGCCATGAGTGTTATAGCGAAAACTACAGTTTAATGTCCAAAATAGATTCAATCTCAAAATTAACTTTAATCGATTTAGTCAAAATTTATGATATTGTTCAATTTACGTCTCAAATTCATCGGGTAACACAAAACGACATCGTTGAAGCTCACGTGTAATGGTCGTGCCATCAAAATTTGGGAATCTGCAGCGGACTTGCTGATTGGACATGCCACATCTCTTTTTTTAGACTAAATCCATTTAAAAATTAATTTTGGAACTAAATTTACAGTCCGCTGATTGGACATGCCACATCACCTAAAAAATCAAACCAAGTATATCCCGCTCAGAGCAGGGTCTGGGGAGGGTAAGATGTACGCAAACCATGCCCCTACTTATTACGGTAGGGAGGCTGTTTCCGTGAAGACCCTCAGCTTAGTGCACAGCAGAATCTTGTGTGATAAATACAAAGAAAAACATATGATTCGAAAAAGATCGAGACCATACCTGAGCCCATGGCTTAATCCACATGGGACTTTCCTAAGCGGAATTTGGCTACTTCACTCCCGATGAACGCTGCTCTAACAAAAGAGAGGTTGACTCTGCGCACAACTCCCAGACTTCGACACGCCTTGGAGGAGGAGAAGTCGCGGGAGCTGGAAACTGAGCGACTCCTAAACACCACCCTGCAAAACACGGAAACGGTCACGACACGCAAAGACGATTCCGAGCAGCTTGAAAATCCGGCTGGAAAACCTGCAAAACAGACAGCTAAACTCCAATACTACTGTTAGATTGACGGGGAGGGATGAATGCATCGGTGTAATGTTATTCTTCCGGCGATACGCCGGCCAGAGATGTCCACAAGCTCCAAAACTCAGGTTAAATAAAGGAAAACTCCACGAGAACAATTGGAAGAATCAGAGCGGCGAAACAAACCCAAAAAGGAACCAGAACACGTCAGCACCCAAAACTAAATGAACCAGAACAAATTCATAGCAATAGAACCACAAATCACGAAACTAGACAGAAGCCCAGTGAGGGCTGAACAATCGCGAAAAATCGAGAACTAAACTCAGACAACAAACAACAGTCCAGCTTCAAGTTCAACAATGGCGGCCAAGCCCCAGAAGAATGGCAGCGAAATGAAGAAGAGAAAGAGTGTGCCGATTCAGAAACCCGAGGGAACAATCTCGAATTCCAATAAGCCAAAATTAACGTTGAATCCCAAAAAACTGAACTCAAATTCGAGCAATATTCAAAGTCAATTCGCGAAAAATCCTTTCAAATCGCCTGCAATATTCTAAATCAAGAATATTAGTAATTAATATAAATAAATGAAATGATAAGTTTTAATATGTTGTCTAATTATTTGAGCTTGTGTGTGTGATTTCGAAACAAATTAGTAGCAATAGAACCATAAATCTCGAAACTAGACAGAAGTCCAGGGAGGGCTGAACAATCGCAAAAAATCGAGAACTAAACTCAGACAACAAACAACAGTCCAGCTTCAAGTTCAACAATGGCGGCCAAGCCCCATAAGAATGGCAGCGAAATGAAGAAGAGAAAGAGTGTTAAGATAGCCAAAGGAATTCCAAAAAAAAAAAAATACTTCACATGGGCAGTCCCACGTGCCACAGGTTGCCAAGGCACAGATATGCTCCTGGGTGTTTGTGACGGTAGGCTGTGGAGGCCAAGAGTTATGATGGTGGTGATGACCAGAGATGGTGGGCAGAGCGATGGTGGCCGGGACATGCCACATCACCTTTTTAGACTAAATCCATTTAAATTAATTTTGGGACTAAATTTATTTAGTGCAATAGCTGTAGGACGATTTATGATTTTTTACTCGATTAGAAAGTTAAAATCGGAGAAATAATTTCTACAAATATAATAAAATCTTAAACACACACAAGCACACATACAATATATATAAGTTTGATAAAAAAGATTAGGATTTTTAATTGGAAAAGAATTTATTTTGCAAATTCTATACTCTACAGGTCGTTTAGGCTATTATACCATTTAACTTAGCAGCTCGTGATAAAATTTCAAACCATATTCTGAGAGACTGTTGAGAAAAGTAACTTATTTATTTATATAATTAGTAACTTATACATTTTTTTCGTATACTAAAAATTTCTTTTATACATTCGAATGACTTTTGTTTCATGGAATGACATGTATAAACTGAAAAAATTTAGCCTTGAATACTTTATGAATAAAGAATATTTCCTTCCCCAACAGTTTAAAGTTTCTTCAATCATTTGGATTTGTGTTTTATTTTTCTAGTGAAAACACTCGCCGCATGTTAACTGTATACAACATCTTCGACTTTGATGTATCTTGATGACTATGATATAGGATTAGACTCTTGACTTGCTGAAAGACCTTGCGCTGTATGGACGAGCTATATGATGTTCTTCTAACGGTGTCCATGCTTGATTGATATTCTGACTTTGAAGATCCATGTTGTATAAGGCAATTATCAAAATAAAGGGAGGATTTTTCCCAATAACCCAAAAATCTGGATATGCAAAAAAGTTAGGAATTATGAAATACAAGATTTGAAGAGTTAATTTATAAGATAATTTTTTTACTTGGAAGAATATTCAAAAGGTATGTTGCCATACCCAAAGCATGATGCCAAATATTGGAGGAACAGATGCACAAGTTAGCAGATTTCGGATAACATTATTTATAGTTCGGATTTTTCTCTGAGCCTTTCTATTTTGCGATGATATGTATGCTATTTTGCGATGATATGTGCAGAAACGTAAAACCAAACCATTTTGTTTACGTAATTTGTCAAAACACCCGTTATCAAACTTCATCCATTATCACATTTAATACTTTTTATTTCTCTTTGAAATTGAGTATGTATGTGATTGAAAAACGTGACAAGTGTCCGAAAAAAACTTTATTTGCCAAAAGAAAATGTCTACAAATAATTTGTAGTCTACAAATAATTCGTATAATTATCTAATATAAGCAAATAATATCGGTGATAAGAAGAACTCAAATTCGGAGAAATCCATAAATCACAATCTAATATGTCAAAAGGCATCAACGTAACAGTTTTTTGAAGGAACAAACGACAATTTTATATATTTTCCAAGCGAGCAAGCATGACAAAGACTATATAACCAAGTTTTGTTGCACTTATCGAATTACTTTTCCCAAGGGATCTAAAACAAGATTATCCGGATGACCCAGACGATTATGCCATAAAGATTGAGGTAAAACGACAAAACAAGCTGGTGTAGTAGCTTTATGACGGTTGTTGGGTGGGATTGGATAAAGTTGGCCACGGCTCTCACATCTTATTATTTTCGTCCCTGTCTAAAAATTTTCCAAAAAAAACCAAACGGTGCAAATTCAACAGAAACTGAGTTATCAGTACTAAAATTTCTAACCGATACTAAATTTTCAATAATTTGTGGAGCCTGAAGCACAGTGTGGGGTTGGGTGGGGGGGGGGGGCTGACCTAACCTGTGTTTCCAAAACCACTAGCCCGAATAGTTTGACCACTACCAGCATATATCCCATTTTTATTACTCAAACTGTAAAAAAGGGTACATTGCCGTGGACATATGTGACTTAGCTCCAATATCCATGTACCAAGTCGGGTCTGGAGTAAGGCCCAAAGGAGTGTGATTTTGTTCACCCTCCTAAAAAGAGGGTGAACTTACCCTCCATAATTGGAGGGTAATTTTGAGATATAAAAATTAAATTTTTAATTTTTGTTTTTATGTTATTACATTTGTCGAGATTTTTAATTTGAGTATAATTTTGATACATAATTTTGTAGTTTTTTAATTTTTTTTATTTTGAGTGATAAAATATATTAATTTATCACTCAATATAAAAAAAATTAAAAAACTACAAAATTATGTATCAAAATTATACTCAAATTAAAGATCTCGACAAATAGAATAACATAGAAAAAACAAAAATTAAAAAATTTAATTTTTATATCTCAAAATTACCCTCCAATTATGGAGGGTAAGTTCACCCTCTTTTTAGGAGGGTGAACAAAATCACGCTCGGCCCAAAGTATACATGGCCTGCTCAATATCAGTCTAACTAGGAGCTGATTGGTCCATGAAAGCTTGTTGGTTAATGGAATTGGGCCTTGATCCAAGAAGCCTACCACCTGTTGCTGGCTGCTATCCACACACTGCACCCACCTGAGTTGAGGGGAAAGGCAACCAATAACCCTTAAGGTAGCTGCTTTTTCTCCGGCTCAATACTGACATTTCCGCCCTTCCCCTTTCGTTTCGGGCCTTTCCCCGTTGGTTTCGTATTCTCGAGATTATGTACCCGGTCCGGAAACGAGAGGAACTGCTACAGTCCCTGAAAAATAATTTGTGCTGATCACAAGGAGGCAAACCCTTATGGGCCGGCAGGAATGGGCATGGATGAATTCTGAAGCCCCATTGCGGCGCACTGAGAGGTCCAATCCACCAACTCCATATCTGATTTCAGCTGTAGGCGGGAGCTCCAGAATATTCCCGCTGCTGGTTGTAGCCATCAGCTGAACTACGGCCGCCACCCCGTTATTACCTTTACCACCGCAACCACCACCATTCTTATTTCTCCATTTGTTCTAACCATTCGAATTGTCACCAAACGAATCAGTTGGTTCATAGATCCCAGTAAGCATGGTGGAGGCGGCAGGTCGGCCCTCACACTTTGGGGGCTATAGGCCATATTGTTTTGGAGTCCCTTTTATATATATTAAAATTAAAAAAAAAATACAAATCTATAAAAATATATAATTCATAAATAGAGTTCTAAAACACACTTAAATTAGTTAACTTCAGTTTTGAAAAATACTTGTAGAACATATATATATATATATATATTGGTATAATTTACTAAAAATTATATCGATAAATTTGAAGTCATATAATTATACCATGAAGTATAATATTTGATGATTTTTCATTATACCTGTAGATCCAAAAGTTTATGCCGCTGGCCATCAGTTTCTTAATGATAGGTAATATTGTTTTGGACTCGTCCGTGTCCGTCAAATTACGACTTAAGGGATCGCATATTTTGAATCTCCTGTCTGTGCTGCAAATCTGAGAAGAACAAAGTAGGAGACAGATTCGTTAATGACCAAAGCATTAAATAATATATATGTATATATATGTATATATAATTAATCAAATGAGGTAAATCCGAATGTGGGCGATGTTGAGTCCAGAAGATCTGTCTCCTTAAAGCAAATTCGCCTCCACCACAGTGTATAGCGTCTGCCTCCCAGGATAAAACAACATCTCGATGCGTTGATAAATCGATCATCGCACCCTCAGCGAACTAGAATAAACCTGAACTACCACCGACGCGATCCAAAATATGAAGAGAAATTATTTCCGAAAAATAAAAAACGAATTCGGATTTTCGGGTGAGAAAAATGGACGAAAATTTCTGTGTAAAAACGAGCCCCTCAAGCCGGGTATTTATAGGTGAAGGCTGGAGGAGGTTGTGTGCTGGAGGAACTCTATACCGACCAAAATTGGTATCTGGAGGAACTCTAAACCGATCAGGATTAGTATCTCAATACTTATCTGTTTAATTCGATTTTATCCGGATCTGAAAAATTCGGAATTTATTAATTGAGGTATTTTCAGTAAAATAAAATTTTACCGAATAAAATTGCAGTAAAAAGATAACTTCGAGACCCCGAGACATTTCGCCCAAATCGCCCTTCGACCGAGATCGAGCCGAGCCGAGCCGAGCCGAGCCGAGCCGGACGGACGGACGGCGGCGGCGGCGGCGCACGCGTGTGTGTGTGTGCGCGAGGGGCGCCTAGTCACACATCCACACATGTCTCACTTTTTGAACATGCCTTTGTCCACATCTCCTTATATACTCACAATTTCTCCCTTCTTTTTCAAATGTGCGATAGCATCCCAAACCCATTTCTTAAGGGTTCACTTTGGAACATTATATCTCATTCATACCTCAATTATTTTGAGTGTTCTTACATGTTTTGGAAACCTCGTACGGAGTACTACGTATTCCAACTAAGTCCCAACTTTAACTCGTAGTCGAGCCCACTCAAAATTTCCTCTCAAGTGGGGCCGCAAAAAAATTTCATTTCCTCCATTTTATCTAATATTTCCAAAAATCCCCCACATGAATGAGATTGATGGTCCAGCAGCACACGTCAGACACGGAGTTGACTTGGTGATAGTTACTGTGGTTAGGCATTGCATAGGATAGGTAGAGTATGCTCCTTGAACCTTCCCTCGAAAAGATATATTCTCCTTACTGGCTAGACAGTATGACTAGATGCCTTTGAACTGTCCGACCGCTTGTGTAAGTGATCGTATATCCTTCAAAACTGCCCTCCCTGATTTATTCTGTTCTCATTATTGTGCCCGTTTTGGCCGTAGACACCGTCCTGGTTCTGCGGGAGTTTCTAGAGAATTGTGCCTTGCAATTCTCCTTTGAAGCGGCCCCTCTTCACTCCAACATAGGTGATTCTCGTTAAGTGTTTTGAGTAAACCCGTATTTTACTCCACCTGACTATACGTTGTCGACTTAAGAATCATTAAAAGCATAAGCTTAACCTCTCCCTACGGGTATCACTGTTTTCATCCTAGGAATGGTCGGTTCGGGGTAACCCCCACAGTGATCGTGCCCAGTTTTATGAATTTGTTGTCCCATTGAACCTAGATCTTGGGATCTCCAGTCAGCTTAGGTTGGGTATCCTCCATAAAACCATTAGCTCATGGCAATAGACCCATTCCTCCTTTGGTTAGCGGATCCGTGATGTTATCTCTTGACGAATCGTAGTCAATAGTGATAACCAATGTTGATAGCAAATGGTATTATGTCTTTGCCTCATATGACGAGAATTACCATTATACTTTTGCTCGGTGCCCCTTCAATCGTAGATTGACTATCACAATAAATACATATTGCGGTCACAGCTTTGCCCATTTTGGAATATCTTCTAGAAATTGGTATTGCATTATGCCTCTCATGCATATTTGTCTAAGGTTATGAACTCATATTCCTTTGTAAATCGAGCAATAACCATCTATATTAAAGATTTCCATACCACTGCTGCACTAGCTTGTGTGAAACATATTCATTATTTAGATATTAAATTCATAATGTCAGATATCTAATTTTCGTCACTATATCATTTTATAGTTTTTGAATATCTCATATCATGCAGCATATACACACTAGTAATCTTTATATCATTGTAATCACCAATTGATGATTAGTTTCATGATTACTCGTGTATCCACATAGTCTACTCACGATATAGACTGTTTTTAGTCTTATACAATTCACTTAGTACATTAGACTTTTAGTTACTCTTGAAAGATCAGTTACCTTTGTGCTTGGATAGCCGCACCATATTCATTGGCATTCCAATTGATTCTGTTGATCCTTCCAAGATTCATGTCATCATAGTATGACTGACCTCATATGAGACATTGTGAACGACTTGAGATTTTACATCTTAAAATCATCTCTTTAGTCTCATATATTTATCTTTTCAGACTTTGTTGAATTGATCCCCTTGTCATTACTTACATCAATGACTTGATCATTCAAATTCATTCTTAAATTGACATAGTCGTCATGTGTATTTGACATATACACACTTGACATATTCATTATCTTGAATCTTTTTGACATTATGAATTGGCATTTTTTAACGTTTTGAAATTACGTTACCAACTATTAATCGAGACTTCAATTTCTCAAGATCAAATTACTAATTTTAAGCGTCCCCAAAGTTAGCAATTTTTCATTAACTACATTACCAAATTTGAGCGTCCCCAAATTGGTGCTTTTCGGTCATTTAATCACCATAATTGAGCGTTGTCAAATTGGAGATTTTATCACATCCTTTGAAGTCATTGCTTGACACCACAGTGTCAAAGATTTTATGCCACTACTTTAGTGTCAATTTAGATTCATAATACTTTCACTAAGTTGCAGACTTTCAATCAGCTGCGTTAGGCACATATGCCTTTGGTTCTTCCAAGTTGGCTTTTCTCAAAGACGCCATTTAGAAAGACTGCATGTATGATCATTTGATATACTTCTACATGTATATCATAATAATGAACTTTCTTCTCGTTACTAGAGAATATATCTCAAAGTACTTTAGGCTCTCATGTTACTACAACCTCAGTTAGTAGTTTCGCCTCTTATTTACCCATGGATCTATTTAATTTTATTTTCGAATTTACGTTGGATCCTAGTGGTATCTGTTCCAGAGGAAGATCTACCGAACATTAAACAAAATTCTGCACAACAGAATTATTCTTTCTCTTATATGACCATATGAAGAGTGTATATGGCATTGTAAGTTATCTTCTAGCACGCATGCTAGAAACTTCAGACGTAGTGATTTTCCAAGTTCAAGCCTTTTTGCTTCAACCTTTAAAACCACTTAGTGATTCATTTCACATTGATAAATCCACGGTATCTCATAATTGATTTAGTTTTTAATCAGTTATGTGTTTGATACACGCTTTTCCTTAACTCGATTAGTACATACTGACATGTCAGACTATCAGATTTTTGCACTATGAATTTATACGCATCATGCATCATGTGCGTATCCAGTGAAGATGAAGTCGACCGTCTTGGGTCAGACCTTCACTTGCTTTGGCTTAGGAACTTTTGCCTTAGCCATACCCCCCCACATTTTTAGTATTTCTATAATTGTTTTGCTACATTTCAGAACTAATAGGAAATTTCAATTATTTCCTTGCATGGTATCTTGTTTTAAATTAAGTAGTCTTCACGTGACTAATATCCTCATAACTAGTGATAGTTTGAACTGATTAACATCGTTTTTGCATTTCCGTTTGAACACAATTCAACCATCTTAATTTCCGGATTAAGTTGGTTTTGTATCTCAAGCTTTTAGAGTGTAAATATCTCTTTTTAGCTTCATCCTTACTCATTATCGAGTACACGTAACTAATGTATCACTGTCTTTATAGAGTGATGACATTTTTTGTTACAACCTCTCATAAGAGTAGGTTTCATCATTATTTAAAACCTCTCTAGTTTTAATATTCGATTAAAGAACTTTTATGTTCTTAGCACTAAAATTCAATTATTGAATTTCTCCGAATTTTCAGCATATGGAGCTAATATCAATATTTGCCGTGTTAGATATTACATGGATCACCGTAATAGGCTCGTGTGTCACTGCCGCAGCAGACCGACACCAACACGAGAATATATAATTTAATCGGAAGAGCAAATCCAACCAAAAAATTATAATTCTCAAGCCGACCCACAACCTGTACTCACTAGGTACCAGGCCCGTTAGTTTTTTAATGTCTGAGCATCCGACCAAGATTGATATTCCATCACATAAAAAGATTAAAATCAATCAACAAAATACTATTTAGTTAATATCTTAATTAAACTAAATAATCTTAACATCTTAATCGAATAATCAATTAATAATTGATTCGGCTCTTATCAAACAATGTTATACATTATCAAAATTATCGTATGCATGATTATATAATAGCAAATATAATCACAATCTTATTTAGAAAACGCATGGCAACAGATAATATAAGTTCTTCTCATTTATATTAACCACAAACACTTTCTAAATAATTATCGATGTGAGATCCATAATATTTTTATTCTAATCAGCTATTAGCAACTACGTTCAGTAGCGTAACTTAGTTAAAATTCAGACTTGATATTGCAATGCCACATATGCCGGATAAATGAATTAGAGTCGAGTAAGCATCGTCGATCCTACCATTCATGTATCAACACAACAAGTCACATAAATATGTTTACGTAGATTTTTACCAGTAATAAACAATGAACTAATGTAAACATAAGTACTTTCCTACATGTCATGCCAGCTAGTTCAAGTCATCCTTATACAACAAAATAAACATAATATGTTTATAACATATATGTGCAGTTATAAAGCAACCATAGGGCAAATCGAATTGTAGAGGCAAATCGAATCGTAGGTATATATATATATATAGCACTACTTACAGACTCGGCGGGTGCAGTCGAATGTTGTTGAAATGATGAAACTGTTCGATCAATCATGATAAAACTTATCATAATAACAGCCATCATAAAGAAGATGGCTGTTTTGGTATAACCAAACATCATTTAAAATTGAATTTCGAAAATAATAAATTATTTTTCCCATGAATGGAAAATTTGCAGAGATCTGATATTAAAAATTTCGAAATTTATGCTACAAAATAAAAAATTTGCTTTAAGATTGTTGGTATAATTTACTAAAAATTATATCGATAAATTTGAAGTCATATAATTATACCATGAAGTATAATATTTGATGATTTTTCATTATACCTGTAGATCCAAAAGTTTATGCCGCTGGCCATCAGTTTCTTAATGATAGGTAATATTGTTTTGGACTCGTCCGTGTCCGTCAAATTACGACTTAAGGGATCGCATATTTTGAATCTCCTGTCTGTGCTGCAAATCTGAGAAAAACAAAGTAGGAGACAAATTCGTTAATGACCAAAGCATTAAATAATATATATATATATATATATATATATAAAATTAATCAAATGAGGTAAATCCGAATGTGGGCGATGTTGAGTCCAGAAGATCTGTCTCCTTAAAGCAAATTCGCCTCCACTACAGTGTATAGCGTCTGCCTCCCAGGATAAAACAACATCTCGATGCGTTGATAAATCGATCATCGCACCCTCAGCGAACTAGAATAAACCTGAACTACCACCGACGCGATCCAAAATATGAAGAGAAATTATTTCCGAAAAATAAAAAACGAAGTCGGATTTTCGGGTGAGAAAAACGGACGAAAATTTCTGTGTAAAAACGAGCCCCTCAAGCCGGGTATTTATAGGTGAAGGCTGGAGGATGTTGTGTGTTGGAGGAACTCTATACCGACCAAAATTGGTATCTGGAGGAACTCTAAACCGATCAGGATTAGTATCTCAATACTTATCTGTTTAATTCGATTTTATCCGGATCCGAAAAATTCGGGATTTATTAATTGAGGTATATTCAGTAAAATAAAATTTTACCGAATAAAATTGCAATAAAATTCGAGACGCCGAGACATTTCGCCCAAATCGCCCTTCGACCGAGCCGAGCCGAGCCGAGCCGAGCCGGACGGACGGCCGGCCGGCCGGACGGACGGCGGCGCGCGCGCGCGTGTGTGTGTGCGCGAGGGGCACCTAGTCACACATCCACACATGTCTCACTTTTTGAACATGCCTTTGTCAACATCTCCTTATATACTCACAGTTTCTCCCTTCTTTTTCCAATGTGGGATAGCATCCCAAACCCATTTCTTAAGGGTTCACTTTGGAACATTATATCTCATTCATACCTCAATTATTTTTAGTGTTCTTACATGTTTTGGAAACCTCATACGGAGTACTACGTATTCCAACTAAGTCCCGACTTTAACTCGTAGTCGAGCCTACTCAAAATTTCCTCTCAAGTGGGCTGCTCAAAACAGCCTATTTCCTCTATTTTATCTAATATTTCCAACAATATATATATATATATTTAATAAACTGAATATAATATAATTTTTTATTGGGACCTCGGGGTTTGTCAAATATTGGGGCTCTAGGCCTGGCCCTAGTGGGGCTATAGTCAAGGTCGGCCCTGCTGCAGAAGGCCTTCGCTTTCTTCTTTAAGGCTATTTCTTCAAGGGTTATTATGGATCTTGCTCTGCTGAATTGTGGAATTGGAGAACTTTGTCAGATGACTGCATCGAACGGGTCAGTGAGGTCGGAGATAATTCGTAACACAAGTCGAGAATTGGAGACGGGCGCATCCGGTAATTCTTTCACACGTATTGTATATGAAGGCACGGGATGAAAAGCGTGCTTGGTATTGTTAGAAGACATGATAAGACGTGAGGTGGGGATAGAAAAGGAATGCCGACAGCCTCAAAGAAGATGGCGTGCGGCTGTGATGGGGTGGAGATAGGGTGCGGAAGCATCTTTTAGAAGTAATTCCATCCTAAATATAATGAGTTGCAAGGGTATTTACACTACGCTAAGATAAGCTTATCTAATATGTTATGCATGGGACATAACATACGTAACCAGTGCAAAGCAGCAGCACTGCTCCAACGACATGAAACTGCACAACTACTAGACGAAATACAAGAACTATGCAATCAACAACAAAATACTTGGGCAAAACGTGAATGAATAAATTAAAGTGCTATCAAAACTCCAAAAAATATTATCCAAGGTATACGAAATGAACCTGAAGGATAATCCATGAAAATAAAAGAACGATAAGTGTTGGAGCAAAATCGGTATTTGCGTCGTTGTGCGAAAGCGTAAAAATAAAGTGTGAAAATTAACGACACACGGATTTATAGAGGTTCGGCAAAACGTGCCTACCTCCTCTCTCTCGGTATCTTTTTCTATAGGATGAAGATCAAAACCTCTGCAACTCTCTTCTATCGGTCGAGGGATAACCGTTACAAGCTCGTCTTCTATCGGTCCGAGTAAAATCATTTTCCTTTTCTATTGGACAAGGAATTAACCACTATAGCTTTCTATCGGTACTAGATAGACCTCACTAAGATAGTGATTGCGATTCTAACAATGCCGGATCCTTGATCCTAATAACATCGAATCAAATCGTATCTTTTCTTTTACCTCTCGTGTATGTGTTGAATGTATAAACACTCAAACTAACAATATAAGCTCAATATTACAATAACAATATAATGTATATGAATGTCAGGTTAATGTCTTGAATACTTGAAGTTGTTGTATGGATTAATACCAAGGATATGGTATTTATAGCCTTCTTCTTCAAACTAGCCGTTGCTGACTTTTGACTTGCTAGTGTGCTCTAGCTCTTCTTCTCAGCGTGCGCTATCGCGCATTTTTGCTAGGGGTGGGCATGGGACGGGATGGGTCGGGATTGGGCGAATCCCGTCCCGTCCCGAAAATAAATTACCGGGACGGGACGGGACGGGATTGCGTATTTTGAAATTCATCCCGCACGTCCCGATCCCGTTCGGGTTCGGGTCGGGATCGGGACGGGACGGGATATCCCGCACATTTATTGACCTTGACAGAAATTGTGAAAAAACAAATGAGACAACTATAAATTTTAGAATTATCAAATGAATGGGGTAGAAATTAAAAAAAAATCCAAACTAGTCATTCCAAAAAAAAGTGACTCTCGATATCCATTAGAAACTTAAAACACACACAACAAAATAGATAGTAACGTAAACACACACAAAGGACAATAGATCAATAATCCAAATGCATAGTGCATATTACATCAAAATCAACACGTGAAGATAAAATTCAAATTGAAAGTGCAGAAAACTTCAACTTAAAACTGGAAATTTAAAACTGAAACTTTGATGTTTCATACATCATACATCAATTTAGGGTTTACATGTTTAAAAGATATATAAAAAATTGATTATATTAAATATTACGGGGCCAGGCAGGATTGATCGGGACGGTCCCGATCCCATCTCGTCCCATTTGAATAGTAACAGAGCGGGACGGGACGGGATGGGATTGCCATTTTAATAAACTATCCCGTCCCGTCCCGCTAGTTTTCGGGACGGGATCGGGATTTCGGGTTCAAGTGCCCAGCCCTAATTTTTGCCTTAACGTATGTTATGAACTCCATGTAGCATACGTTAATGATTTGTAATTCCAGTCCAGTGGCTACTGTCCATGCATATAGCGCGCGCTAATATTTCCTTGTAGCGTGCGCTAATCTTGCATCATTGCATGCGTCATATATCCACTTATACTTTTGACTTTGCTTCAGAATCCTTCCAACGGATTGATTGACTTGATTTCAAACACATTAGCTGTAACACCACCAATCCGCTCAGGGATATTACACGTCGTAGAATCTTTCCTCAAGGATCTACCAGGCTGGTAACGACATTGAACAACTCAACAATGTCTTTAAGGCTACAATGACTCAGTAGACCGATTTGGTCTTTCAATAATAACATACAACTCAATTCCAATACATGCCCACGCAGGGGTCAAAATACAATAAACTCTCGTACAATAGGGAAAAATACTGCAGTGGAAAAGAAATACAACTGAACCAAAAGAACAATGTACGGGTCCTCATGTTATTAGTATTGATCATCTTTCATCATCCTTCGTGCCGACCCTGTGTTATGCTCCCAAAACCTGAATGCAAAAATAGACATCCACCCCCCGAATACTCGGGGGTTAGCAAAACTCCACTGTTTTGCTAGTGCAAGTATAAAACAGAAATACGAGCCATACAATTCACATTCCACGAATAACAATAACCAGAAATCCTCAAAGCACGGGAGTTTTCAACGTAAAACCATTTAGGATTATCAAATCCTTCTCTTTCCAAAATCGACAGGGGTCACAGCCCAAAGGTTTTGCTTTCACAAATAAAACCAGTAACAATTCACAAATCATAAACACACACTCGTGAATCCAGGGCTATACCATTGGACTCCCTTCATGATCCCGTCGGACCCTCCCAAGGTGAGTGGAATGCGTTCACAAAATGATATACACACCAACTCGTGAATCCAGGGCTATACCATTGGACTCCCTTCGAGATCCCGTCGGACCTACCCAAGGTGAGCGAAATACATTCACAAATCATAATCACACCCACTCGTGAACCCAGGACTATACCATTGGACTCCCTTCGAGATCCCATCGGACCTACCCAAGGTGAGCGAAATACATTCACAAATCATAATCACACTCACTCGTGAATCCAGGGCTATAACATTGGACTCCCTTCGTGATCCCGTCGGACCCTCCCAATGTGAGTGGAATGCGTTCACACAATTAACATGTCACACCAAGGATATTCAAACAATTCATCCAAAGTCGAAAAACACAAAGCACGACATAATTGTCAAATCACAATGTACCGAAATGAGATAATATATGTATATATATTATCAAAGCACAACAACAACACTTACGTGTATTCATAGGGATCACTTAATCATTTATGAAACATAACAATCACAAAATACACACGGTTTTGAAATTGTGCCTTTGACGAGACTAAACCAAAACTTTGGAAGTTCAATTTAAACGACCAAACAAAACACATATAGACGATCGCCAATTATCATATCCATAAAATGAGAATTTATATGGACAAAGTACTTGCCTCGAAATCGGCACGCAAGTATTCCGACGAACACGGCTCAACCGGGAAGCTTCGAAACGCTCGATGCTATCGAAAAGGAAGATGACAATGAACGGAAGGGTTCATCACGGGTTCCTCGCAAGAATCTCAACCCTAACATCATATAATTAATAATCAACGATCATACGAGGAAGAATAATCGTAGAATGTCCGAAAACTCCTCTATGACATTCTACCGGACACCTTCAAGGCGTCAATTAAAAACTCAACCAAAACGAAGAATCTATACGATCCGACCATGGAATAACAAGGGAAATGATATAATACATCTAAATAATCATCAAACCATCACAATCCTAAGTTAAATCGGATTAAACGGACGAAAACGAACAAAATACCTAAATTCCGCAAAACTAGATTTCTAGAAAATCTGACCTGATTCGCTCGATCAAAGGATGTTATAGGATGGATAATCGATGATATGAACTCCAGGATTCCATGGATTCATTGTCTAAAAACATGTCTCCATGTTCATCAAACCTCCAACCACGGAAGGGAAGGAAATGAGTGAGAAAATGGGTGAAAAACCCGTCTGCTGGGCCTTATATAGGCAGCCTGCCGGCCACCTTACGTACGTAATCAGCCATGGCTTACGGCCGTAACCGGCCATGGCCGAGTCTCCTGCATAAAAATGCCGGCAGCATTACATACGTAACCGGACAAGGCTTACGCACGTAACCAACCTTACGGCCGTAACTGCCGGGCCCTTACGACCGTAACTCGGCCAGGGGTGGCCTGACCCCAAAATGCCCCGTCATAACTCGGTCGAGGCCAACTCCGACGGCCCGAACGACCCCAAAACCCGAACCTGAATACGAATCGAAGATACAGTTACAAAGTACTCGCAAAGACGAATTCGAGCACTAAGAGATCACACGATTCCGACCACCTGAAGGCTCGAAATTCGACAACGGAAAGTAATTACCCCAAACTTTGGGAAATTACGAAAATGGCCCAAAATATCCGAAATACACGATAGAAACACCAAACCAAAGCTCGCAACATGAATAATAACATTAAATGAACTTACGAGAAACTCGAAACAACAGTTTCGGACGTAATTCGCCAGAATCGAACTCAAGTACGGAAAAGCCGCTTAAGAACACGAAACTCAACAAAACGATACCGAAACGAACTCGGACGTCAAAAAGTGCAGAATTAAATATTCTCAAAATGACGAAAAGGTCATGAGAGAGTCGTCAAAACGGACTTCCGCCAAAAAAAAGAAAATTACCGGAAATCGAAATTGCGGGTATTACATTAGTGTGCGCTATTCCTCATCCTTAGCGTGCGCTATGATTTTGTCATTGCTTACGTCATACAGTGTTTGAATATCTTCACAACGGTAAAATAACCTTCGATAGCGTGCGTTATTCTGCATGTGTACCGTGCAGTATCTTCACTTTCTAGCGTGCGCTAGTCTTGATATCTAGCGTGCGTTAGTCCATCAGGTAAGTCCTTCAGGTAGCTTCGTAACTTGTCTGATCTGCAGATAACTCTTGTTAGCGTGCGCTAACCTTCAGCATTGGCGTGCGCTAAGCATGTATTTTGTTCAGCTTTTTGCGTCTTCGTCTGCTTCTATATTTTTCTTCGCATCGATGTTGTTTTGTTGTGTTTAGCAGCTTAATCATCAAAACTCTATTTATGAATATGTGGAATAAATATTCCATCAATCTCCCCCTTTTTGATGATTACAAAACAACTCTTGAATTGGATAAAACCTGCAAAATAAAATATATATATATATATTTGTATGTTTCAAAGTTTTCGGCTTTGATCGTTTCGTTAGTTTCACCCATTTTTTTTTTCTGTTATTTTTGACTTCTCCTTTATTTTTCAACTCCTTCGTTTCTCCCCTTTTTTGTATGATTTCTTCTTCCTTTTCGACTTCTTCGATTTTTATTATTTTTTCCTCCTTTTTACTTTTTACTTTTCTCGTCATATCTTTCATGACGCTTTTTATCAGATTCAACTCCTTCTCCTCCTTTTTGTATTCAGCAAAAAGTGTAAAAAAAAATAAATAAATTGTGTAGAGTATATCAATTATTGATATGCATGATACCAATTGATGAATATATGATAAAATATGCATGAATAGGATATAACTCCCCCTGAAAATATTATCTCCAAATAAAAATTAATTTTTGGGGATCCAACCGATACTCGGTTTTTCATTTGAAACATAGACAATAGTTGAAATAATTGTTCCTTTAGAAACCCAAATCTTTTTAACATTAATCATTCGACGTGGGCTTTTACAATTTAAAATATGACGCCCAAATTTTAAACATTTGTCACAACAGGGTATTTTAAGATTTATGGATTCATTTTTAGAATGTGGTGTGAATCCTAACCCCTGTTTATTCAAAGTGTATTTTTGAACCGAGAGCATGTTTTCAAATTTCTCGTTTCCGAGAGAGAATTTTTTCGTTAAATATTTCAGCTCACTTTGAACTTTAACAAGAACACCCTTTAAAATATTTTTGTTTTCAATGCATTTAGAATGATCGATTTCAACAAACTTTCCCTTTTCAAGAATTTTGGAATTTTCAATTTCCAAAGTTTTATATTTAGATTTAAGGGATTTGTTCTCACTTAAAGCATTTTGATAATCCGTATGTAATAACTCGAATGCTTCAAAAAGTTCATCGTAAGAATTACTTACTTGGCTTTCGACGTCGCTATCGTCGAATGAACTCCGGGCCATGAGAACGAGATTAATTTGATTTAGAAAACCATCATCAATATCTTCATCACTCCATGTTGCAATTAAAACCTCTTTGGGTTTTACACGATAATTCTTAGCAAAGTGGCCTAGTTTACCACATAATCGACAAGTGTTGTCGAATTTCTTAGATTCGCCATTTTGGATGTCTTGTTTTCTCCGGTTTAATAAGTGTTGGAACTTATTAATATTCTTGGCATAATATGCTGATTCTTCTTCGCTTTCGTCCATCGAGATTTCTTCCTTAGATCTCGACATCTTAGCCTGCATGGCTATCGATCTTTTTTTCGGCTTCGGTTTGGCATTCCGAGATTTTAGAACAATCTTGTAGTTGATAAGAGAGCCAACGAGAGTACTAAAATCAAGATTATTTAAATCTTTAGATTCCATTATTATCGTCACCATACCATCCCATTCTCGGGGTAGTGATCGGAGAATTTTCTTTACTTTCACACTACTCGAAAGTGGTTTTCCGAAGCATACTAATCCATTTGTGATCACCGAGAATCGGTCGAGCATAATTGTGATGGATTCATCGTCCTTCATTTGAAATAGTTCATATTCGTGAAGGAGCATGTTTATTTTCGTCTCCTTGACTTGAGACGTTTCTTCGTGTGTTGCCTCAAGCATTTTCCAAATTTTTTTGGCACTATCACACGATAATATCCGATTGTGTTCTTCCAGATTTAAGGCACAATATAGGAGTTGAGTTGCCTTACAATTGTAATGGTTATTTTTCCAATCAGAATCATCATATTCTTCGAAAGTTTTAAGCATATCATTGGAATTTGTTGGAATTTTTGGAACAAGACAAATTATTTTCCATAGCTCGATGTCGTAGGCTCGAATAAATATTAACATCTTCTTCTTCCATGTCATGAAGTTTGATCCGTCAAAAAATGGTGGTCGGTTAAGAGCAAGACCTTCGACCGGAGCAAGTTGAAACGCCATTTGGATCGACTCCTCGGATGTTAAGCCGCGTATTGGAGGTACTGCTCTGATATCAATTGTTGGAGCAAAATTGGTATTTGCGTCGTTGTGCGGAAGCATAAAATAAAGTGCGGAAATTAACAACACATGGATTTATTGAGGTTCGGCCAAACGTGCGTACATCCTCTCTCTCGGTATCTTTTTCTATAGGATGAAGATCAAAACCTCTGCACCTCTCTTCTATCGGTCGAGGGATAACCGTTACAAGCTCGTCTTCTATCGGTCCGAGTAAAACCGTTTTCCTTTTCTATTGGACAAGGAATCAACCACTTTAGCTTTCTATCGGTACTAGATAGACCTCACTAAGATAGCGATTGCGTTTCTAACAATGTCGAATCCTTGATCCTAATAACACCGAATCTAGTCGTATCTTTTCTTTTACCTCTCGTGTATGTGTTGAATGTATAAACATTCAAACTAACAATATAAGCTCAATATTACAATAACAATATAATGTATATGAATGTCAGGTTAATGTCTTGAATACTTGAAGTTGTTGTATGGATTAATACCAAGGATGTGGTATTTATAGCCTTCTTCTTCAAACTAGCCGTTGCTGACTTTTGACTTGCTAGCGTGCGCTAGCTCTTCTTCTTAGCGTTCACTATCGCGCATTTTTGCCTTAACGTACGTTATGAACTCCATGTAGCGTACGTTAATGATTTGTAATTCCAGTCCAGTGGCTACAGTCCATGACATTTAACATGCGCTAACATTTCCTTGTAGCGTGCGCTAATCTTGCATCATTGCATGCGTCATATATCCGCTTATACTTTTGACTTTGCATCAGAATCCTTCCAACGGATTGATTGACTTGCTTTTAAACACATTAGCGTGCACTATTCATCATCTTTAGCGTGCACTATGATTTCGTCATTGCTTACGTCGTACAGTGTTTGAATATCTTCACAACGGTAAAATAACCTTCGATAGCGTGCGTTATTTTGCATGTGTAGCATGCGCTATCTTCACTTTCTAGCGCGCGCTAGTCTTGATATCTAGCGTGCGTTAGTCCATCATGTAAGTCCTTTAGATAGCTTCGTAACTTGTCTGATCTGCAGATAACTCTCGTTAGCGTGCGCTAAACATGTATTTTGTTCAGCTTTTTGCGTCTACATCTGCTTCGATGTTTTGCTTCGCCTCGATGTTGTTTTATTGTGTTTAGAAACTTAATCATCAAAACTCTATTTACGAATATATGGAATAAATATTCCAATAATAAGAATCATAATGGAATATAATATAAATATTGTACCGAGTGCAAGCGAGTCATAACCTTGAGAAATACGGAAATGAAAAGTACAGATATTATAATTAGTCTCACGGAGTAACCGTACTGGGTGCAAAGTCCAATGTGAGACAAACTATCAACACATGACTATATATGCCCAACTAAAAATCCTATATATACCAACCGACAAGCAAGTATGACTCTAGAGATGTCACAATATCAACATGACAACGAAACTCAACAAATCAACATATTCAATAAGAATCAAAAGAAAGTCACCGAAGTGAAACAATGATATAGCAATAACGAATGATCAATACGATCAATTATATCAAAACAACTTTCTTGGGATCACTATCCTAGAAGGAACAATCAATACAATCAACCAAAATAACTCATTATGAATCACAACTCATAAATATAAGAAAACAAAGTACAACAATATGTACAAAAATACAAGCATTATTATCTTTATAACCAAAAAAGAATTAACTTGTCTTAATATCAGTGAAAGAAGTTCCTTCGACGAACAAGATTCTCCAACGAAATCAATAATCTCTCAAACAACCTTGAACGAAATACAATTCATTCAATATCAACAAAAATAGTTGATTTCTTCAACACCAAAAACACCAAGAATAATTTATCATCTTCCTTCTACGGCATGATTATATAGCTAACACCTATCCTTTGGATATCTCAACTCATAATCGAAAACAACATCATCATATATGATCATATCAACACATAATCGGATCCTCGAGTTCATAATCCAACAATAGAGTATTCGTAAACAAAATTCCAAAAATATCAAGGAATAATCACACCTACCTCATAATCATCTATATAAACTCATATAAATCATGATTATAACTTCGTACACATCATAAATCCTTTCAAAAATAAAATTCAAGTTAAAGAACAACCACCATTTGAAGATTCGGATGAAAACCCTCATTGAATCTACTTCAGTATTCTTCTCAAACTCAACAATCTTCATCGGCGGTCAATTCCACGAACACCCAAGTGTTTGGAACTCAGGAAGCTCTCCAATTATGGCACCTCTTAGATAAAATGAGAAAGAATGAAGAAAAGGGGTTAAAATCCGCTTTGTGCATATATGTACTGTCACGACGTACGGCCATATCAGTATGCATTACGGTAGTAACTTTTAAACATACGGCCGTAGACTGCACAATTGTCATCCACTTGCATCCGGATATTACAATGATAGCAAGTTGAAGATGAATGAAGCTAAGTATGAAGATTTACCAAAATTCTCAAGATTGTTACGTGAAAAAATAGGCAAACATACTTACCGCAAGTGTTATATGTTGGGTATCGCATTATGGACTCCAAAACAAACACATATACATAGCCACACACAATTTGGGCTTATGAATTTATTACCATTTATAATTAGTTGATATTTAACACAAATATTAGAAAAAGTAACGTCTTTTTTTAAGTATATAAAAAACACACTTTTCAGAAATATTTACAACAATCTTACAAACTTGCTAAAAGGATTTTCAAAAATTCTATATTTTGTTACAAATGGTGTGTAAGATAAGATGCATGTAAGAAATTACCAAGTGAGATTTTTGTAAAATATTTTCAGATAATAGAAAAAATTTGAAAATTTTATACGTATTTTCTTGATATTTTCTAATGTGATATATTCGTGCATCAAATATTTTAACTCGATCTAACCATTAATGACATATTTAATGCGACCGCACGGAAAATGTACTAGTGCTTATAATGGAAATCAATTTTTTTAAAATAGTTGGTATTCTCATAATTGACTAGTAAACTTGTTATAATATCCGCATTTTTCTTCTTTTCTCGATATTCCCATTTTGGTGTATTTTTGTTTTTAGCGATTCGCTTGTAATCATATCGATGTTTTGAATCTATTTTATTCTTGGAGTTTCTCCATTTGGACGAGTTTCGGAGATGTGTTGATATTATTCCGTTTTATGTCACGTATTATTGCATGGATGTTCAATTCTCGTAGAACCCATTCGATTCGGTTAATTCCTTGGTTGCACGAGTTCGTGTGGTTGAGTTGTTCGTGTTGCGAGTTTCGGTTTGTTGATCCGACGTCGTATCACGATTTTTGGACGTTTGGGCCATTTTGTAATTTCCCTAACTTACGGGGTAGTTTCCATCCTTGTCTTTTCCGAACCCTCAGGTAGTCGGAATCACGTTTCATTTTATCTCTATAGTCGATGGCTTGAATCCGTCAGAAGTGTATCCGTTGGTAGTGGATATGCCTTGTTATTTCCCGATCATTTCCTCGTCGAGAAGTGATTCAGATTTTTGCCTGCTATCAGAGGCCATGTTACGGCCATAATACTCGAGAGTTACCGCCGTAAGTTTTCCTTTATACGGCCATAACAAGAGTTCGTTTTTCTGCACTTTGGTCCAGCGAGGGGTTACGGGCATAACACGCTGGAGTTACGGCCGTGAGAATTTTTACGGCCGTAAACTCATTTTGATACGGCCGTTTGTTGGCTTCGTCAGATTGCCCAGTTTCATTCCTGGGAACAGTTACGGCCGTAAAGCAGGAGAGTTACGGCCGTAATGTTCCTATGTTACGGCCGTAAGTTATGGATGTTACTACCAGAACACACGGCCAAGATATAAACCGGGCACAGTATTTTTCTCATTTCTCACCTCTCTCACTTCTCTTCGCGATGGGAACGACTTGGAGAGTTAGGGTTCGCCCGATTTTCGCCCAAACACCATTGTAGGAGTATATTCAAGCTTCATATCATCAACCTATGACTAATCATTCATTGTTCATCGTCAAATCAAGGTAAAATTTCCTAGAACCCTATTTTGGGAAAGATTTGGGGGTTTTCACGTTTTCGTCCGATCCGTTCCGTTTTGTTGGTTAATTCATGATGAATATGATTAATCTCGTTGGTATTCTTGGTTTTTCTACAGATTCATGGTATATTTCGTGGTATTTTTGTAATCGAGAGAGTTTGGTTGTGGTCCGCCCTCGTCGTTGTTTTTATACGAATATACATGAATCGTAGGCGGGTTTTCGGGTGTATTCCAATTCCGTATTCGTTTAGGATTGGTTGTAATTGTATTCTTCGAATCGTTAGGTTCGGCTTCGTCGGTTCCTCGCGGTCGTGTTTGATTCTTCCGTTCCGTTCGTGTCACCGTCTATTGATCGAGGCAAGTACCCTCATGAACTTACAATCTTGACATGTTAGTTTTGCGTGAGAAATTTTGTGTGTGTGTATGCTCACTACGGGTTAGATCCGACAGGGTCTCGGTAGGGGTCCACGGAGGTGTGGATCGACGATCTTTGCTTTTAACCACTACGGGTTAGATCCGACGGGGTCTCGGTAAAGGTCCACGGAGGTGTGGATCGACGGTTAATTGTGGTGCATTTTACAAATGTGTTTTGGATTATGGCATTTCCGGAAATGTGTGTTTCGACCGATGTTTTCATTATTGCATGCTTTGACTATATGTATAAGATGTAAGTTGTTCATTTGGTTACTTGTACTAGCGTAATTGCTAACCCCTCTGGGGACCCGTTTTGGGAAAATTCATTTTATGAATTTCAGGTTAGGTTCATCGAGATGAGAGGGCGCTGGACAAGTATGCGGATGATGGCTGTGCGTGATGATTGTGCATGGGTGGTGTCTTATTGTCTTCTATCTTTTTACCTTTTGTGGGTTTGTAAACTAATAGAAGTACTCGAGTACTTAAGAGTTCTTGTTTGTCCGGATTGTATCGCTGTCTATTGTGTTTGTGTCAGATTATTGTGTTGTGTTTGACCGGTTGAACCAGGTGGATTATTTTGTTTTTCGTCCCTATGACGAAGTGTTATTTTGTTGTTTCCGCGAGTCGATGAGTATGGCGGTTGTTCAGCCTGCTGGGTCCCATATAGGGATTCACGGCACTGTAATATACCTCGAATATCTTGGGGGTGTTACAGAATATGGTATCAGAGCCCTAGGTTTATGGATACCTAGGCTTGTCGGTTCATTGGGTCTTGTTGTGTTTCGTCTTGCACATCGTCATCACGCTACCATGATTCCGGTACTTCCAGTGCCCGTAAATTTTCCTTACTTTGTTCTTTGTTTCCTTGTATCATACCTTCGATTCTTGATTGTAATGGTTTTCCTCTCGTACTTACCATCGTATGGCTTTTGCTACTTATTTAACATCAGTATGGATGCTGGAAGAGGCCGTGGTCGTGGTCGTGGTCATGGATGCGGCTAAGGACGTGGGACAGCCGGTGGGGCGGCCACGTCGCATTCTTCGGGAGCCGGCAGTACCGGCGACCGTCACAGTCATGCTTCTTCTCAGGAGCGCGCCGACCTTGGTATTGCGGCCGTTATGCAGCAAATGGTGAACCAAATGGCGGAGATAGCTCAGGAGGTTCAGAACCCGGATTCGGCCCATGCTAATCGGGGCGGAGTAGACCGCTGGCTTCAGGATGTCATCAATATGCATCCTCCTCAGTTTTCAAGAGCTTCGGACCCGATCGGCTGGGAGAGGTGGATCAAGGAGATATCTAAAGTCTTCACTGCTACCAACTGTCCCGAGGACCGTAAGGTCCCTATTGCCCAGTACTTTCTCACTGGGGACGCTACAGATTGGTGGGAGGCCGTTGGGCCCAAAGACCATGTTGCTTCGTGGGCCGAATTTCAGGAATTGATGGAGACCGAATATTGCCCGTGGCCGGTCAGACAAGCTCGAGTCCATTCTTTCTATGATGCTCAACCACGGTATATTCCTAAACAGGGAGTTGGGTTATGTGAAGACCCAAGTTGTCGAGGAGAGCGACAAAATTTTCCATTTTTCCAGGCGGATGAAATTGTCGATTCGGGACTATATGTTGGGGCTCGTCTGTACTACCTTGAAGGATTATCAGAGTAGGGCCCTTGCTTACGATATGTCTGTGACGGCGAGTGAGGCGGCTCGCGAGGGCAAGAAGCAAAAGTCCGCCAGAAAGTTTTCGGGCCACAAAGGTGGGGGTCAGCAGAAGTCCCATTCTGCTAACTTTTTCGCTGGTGGTGGTCCTGCCCGTTCTACTGGAGGTTTTCGCGGAGCTACCAATACTCCTTTTCGGGATACGGAGTGTTTTAACTATGGTCGACCAGGACACATTAGTCGTACATGTCTGAGTCCTTTGCTGACATGTAATCGGTGTGGCCAGCCGGGCCACAAAGCTGCTTTTTGTGCTGAGAGAGACAAAATCCTTGGTGCCCAGGCTTCCATTCCAGCGCCTCAGGAACCAAGTGTGAATCAAGGTTCGTTTGCTCTACAGTCTCCACCGAGTGCTAGCCGAGGGAGAGGCCGGGGTCAGCCCAGCAGAGGGGGAGCTTCCAGCGTCGGCTCCGCCCACCCGCGCGTTTATGACATGAGGAGGGCCAATGACCCAGCCGCTACCATTGCCACAGATACCGTTCACATTCATTCTCATCCTGTCAGTGTTCTTTTCGATTCCGGTGCTACGCATTTATTTGTCTCTTTGGAATGTGTGCGACGTCTGGGTTTTGATGGTTTGTCGCCCTACGAGCCTTTCATTGTTAAAATTCCTAGCGGTGATAGGATCGTTGGTGATCGGGAGATCCTAGATTGTACTGTGATTTATTTGTGAGAGAGCTTGGCTCTCTAATCTTATTATCGTTAATATTGAGGGTGAGGATTTGATTCTCGAGGATGATTGGCTCGAGCGTCATGGCGCAATCATGAACTACCGCACGAGAATCATCACTATATTAGCAGAGGACGGCACCGAGCACTCTTTCGCCGGGCGAAAGAGGGGAAACCAGAAGTTCGTTATTAACGCCTTGAAGCCGATGAGACTCCTGCGAAAGGGGTGTACTGGTTATTGGTGCTACGCCTTGAAGGCGGAGAGTGGTGGAGTCGAGCTTTCATCAATTCCAATTGTTAGTGAGTTTCCTGACATCTTTCCTGACGAGTTACCGGGCTTTCCACCGGACCGTGAGGTAGGGTTTGCTATCGAGTTAGAGCTGGGTGCGGCTCCGATTTCGAAGGCGCCGTATCAAATGGCACCTTCAGAGATGGCCGAGTTGAAGAAGCAGTTGAGTGAGCTTCTTGAGTCGGGGTATGTTCGACCAAGCGCTTCGCCTTGGGGCGCACCGGTCCTGTTTGTACGGAAGAAGGATGGTTCACTGCGTTTGTGCATCGACTATCGCGAACTAAACAAGGTGACCATCAAGAGCAAGTATCCTTTGTCGAGGATTGATGACTTGTTCGATCAGTTGCAGGGAGCTGCGGTATTCTCGAAGATTGATTTGAGATCGGGGTACTATCAGCTCCGGGTGAGGGAGTCCGATGTCAAAACAAATTTTTCGCATTTGAGATACGGACATTCTGAGTTTGTAATTATGCCTTTCGGGTTAACTAATGCACCGGCGGTGTTCATGCAGTTGATGAACAAATTCTTTATCGAGTATTTGGATAAGTGTGTCGTCGTTTTCATTGATGATATTCTTATTTATTCGAGGAACGGGGAAGAGCATGCCCATCATTTGCGAGTAGTGTTAGACATTTTGAGAACCGAGCAACTCTATGCGAAGTTCTTGAAATGTGAGTTCTGGCTGAAGGTAGTGATGTTTCTAGGTCATGTGATTTCAGCCGAGGGAGTTCGCGTGGATCCGCAGAAGTTTGAAGTAGTGTCGGATTGGGCACCGCCCAAGAATGTGAAGGAGATCCGTAGTTTCTTGGGTTTGGACGGCTACTACCGTAGGTTCGTCGAGGGTTTCTCAAAACTGGCTCGGCCTCTTACATAGTTACTCCAAAAGTCCGAGAAGTTCGTCTGGAATGACGAGAGACAGTCGAGTTTTGAGGAGCTGAAGAGGCGTTTGACTTCAGCCCCGATTTTAGCGTTGCCGTGTGCCAACGGGGGTTTTGCTATTTATAGTGATGCTTCAGGTCAGGGTCTTGGGTGCGTATTGATGCAGCATAGCAAGACCATTGCATATGCGTCGAGACAGTTGAGGTCGTATGAGCTTAACTACCCTACTCATGATTTGGAGTTAGCGGCAGTTGTTTTTGCGCTCAAGATTTGGCGACACTATCTTTTCGGCTCTACATGTCAGATTTTTACCGATCATAAAAGTCTGAAATAAATATTTACTCAGCGGGAGTTGAATATGAGGTAGAGGAGGTGGTTAGAGTTGATTAAGAATCATGACCTCGAAATCTTTTATCATCCGGGCAAGGCGAACGTCGTGGCCGACGCCTTGAGTCGGAAACCTGTTGCGTTGCGAATGATGGAGATCCTTACGTCTCAATCTGAGCTTCGGCGATTTTTGATCGAGTTGAATGTTGAGGTTTTGTTACCTGGAGCTGTCGGGCAACTTTGTGCTTTAGAGATTTCGTCGTCTTTGATCGATGAAATTAAGCTGAAGCAGTTGGAGGATCTGATGATTACTCAAATCCGAGAGAACGATTCCTGATCCGACGGAAGACTTTGTTATTTATAGTGATGCCTCAAAGCAGGGGTTGGGTTGTGTTCTGATGCAACATGGTAAAGTAGTAGCCTATGCATCGAGACAGCTTAAACCACATGAGTTGAACTATCCAACGCATGATTTGGAGTTGGCTGCTGTAGTACATGCGCTGAAGATTTGGCGTCACTATCTCTACGGAGGGAAGTGTGAGATATACACGGACCATAAAAGTTTGAAGTATCTTTTCACACAGAAGGATCTTAACATGAGGCAAAGGAGATGGTTAGAATTGGTGAAGGACTATGATTGTACCATCCATTACCATCCTGGTAAGGCGAATGTAGTAGCCGATGCCTTGAGTCGGAAGACTAGAGGAGAGTTAGCTTGCTTGACCGATAAGGAGAGTTTGATAAAGGAGTTCTCCCAGTTGAGGATTGAGGTAGTTGAGTCTTCAAAACGTTCGAAAGCAATCTTATCATCTTTGGTCTTGCAACCAAACTTGAGAGATAAGATTAAGGAGGCTCAACCACGTGATAAGTTCTTGTGTAAGATGAAAGATCGAGCACAAGATAGGAGTATTGAGAAATTTGTCATTGCCGCAGACGACGTTTTGACTTACGATGGGAGGTTGTGTGTTCCTAAGGACACATCCCTTAGGAGGCAAATCCTTGAAGAAGCTCACAATGCACCATACTCTGCTCATCCGGGAGGTACAAAGATGTACCACGACTTGAAGAAGTTCTTTTGGTGGAGAGGAATGAAACGAGACATTGGTGTATTTGTGGAGAGGTGTATGATATGTCAGCAGGTAAAGGCAGAACACCAACGGCCAGGAGGTTTACTTCAACCGTTGGAAATTCCAGAGTGGAAATGGGAGCATATCACAATGGATTTCGTAGTTGGTCTGCCACGAACCGTGAGGAAGAACGATGCTATCTGGGTGATAGTAGATTGTTTGACAAAGTCATCTCATTTTCTACCTGTGAGGATGACTTACAGTATGGAACAATATGCGAAGATTTATATTCGGGAGATTGTGAGGTTACATGGTGTTCCAGTGTCAATCGTATCGGATAGAGATCCGTGATTTACGTCAAAATTTTGTAAGAGTCTTCAGAGTGCATTGGGCACTAAGTTGAATTTCAGTACTGCATATCATCCGCAAACCGATGGTCAATCTGAGCGGACTATCAAGACACTTGAAGATTTGTTGAGGGCGTGTGTTCTTGATACTGGTGAGAATTGGGAGAATATTTTGCCGTTAGTAGAGTTTGCTTATAATAATAGTTACCAAGCAACTATACAAATGGCCCCGTACGAGGCTCTCTACGGAAGGAAATGTCGATCGCATCTTTATTGGAGTGAGGTTGGAGAAGGAAAGATTTTGGGTCCAGAATTGATCGAGCAGACTGTAGAGAAGATAGCCGAGATCAGAAGTAAAATTAAGACTGCTCAGGATCGACAGAAGTCTTATGCTGATAAACGACGGAAAGATATATAATTTGAGATTGGAGAGAAGGTGTTCATGAAGGTAGCACCGATGAAAGGAGTGGTACGATTCGGTAAAAAGGGAAAGCCACAGCCTCGTTATATCGGACCTTTTGAGATTTTGGGTCGCGTTGGTGATCTTGCTTATAGTTTGGCATTGCCGTTAGAGTTATCGGGAGTGCACAATGTCTTTCACGTCTCCATGCTGAGAAAGTACATACATGATCCTGGTCACATATGCAATTTCCAAGAGTTGCATGTAGCCAAGAACCTGACTTATGAGGAGGTACCTACAGCTATTTTGGAGCGAAGGGTACACCAGTTACGAAACAAAGAGGTTAAATTGGTGAAAGTTCAGTGGAGTCGTCATGGACCAAATGAGGCAACTTGGGAACGTGAAGAGGAGATCCGTTCTAAGTACCCAACATTCATTTTTCAAGGTACGAAACTTAATTTTCGAGGACGAAAATTTGTTAAAGGGGGGTAGGTTGTAACGCCCCGATTTCGCATATACATTTATTGTGAATTATAGAAATTATATTCAATTTTATTAAATTAATGCCCGAATAATTTATCGTTTAATTCATTATCATGCAAATTCATTTTTTTGTCATTTAATTCATATCCAGTCATGTATCTCATGTCATGTCATTTCTCATTTTAATTCATCGTGTTTCATGTCGTCATTTCTAGGCCCGAGTCAAATTTTAAACAATATTAATTATTAAAAGATTTTACAAGATAAATAATAATATTGTTTATTATTTATTATTACTATTATTGTTATTAATATTATTATTATTATTATTATTTAATATTCAGCTTAACATTTGAAGAAATTGAAGGAAACATTTTTTTTTTGTTAGCTTCCTATACTCAAACTTTTCCAATTCCTTCCCAACTTTTCAAATCAATGCATTTAACCCAAAATATTAACACAAATAAATAAGAAACCTTTCAAATCATTTCAATACAATATATAAATTTAAAACTCAGAACTGATCACATAATACACCAATATTTTCTTTTTCTCCCTGCCGTCACCCTACAATCATCATCATCAGACCAATCATCATCATCATCAACATCATCTTGCAGCCATAGGTAAGCTTTAAGGTCTCATTCAAGCCAAATTTAAGATCTGTAAACTCCCCTTTATTATTATTCTGCAAATTACAATTATAAATATAGTATATATATATATATATATATATCCGTACACTAGGAATCAACATCTGGGCCCATATTCCATAACCAAAACACAAACCCAGGTTTCCAATTCATCGAGCCCAGAAAAAACCGTCAAAAACCAGTTCATCCAAACCATATCCCGTCAGAAATCAATTGAAAGAACAAATTTTCAGGAACCAAACCCGGTTACAAAACCCAACCAGGTCCGTACGAACCACCTAATCCCGATTTGCCGAAAACTCCGATCTGCCGCACGCGGCAACACCTCCATGAACCGCCTCCAGCCACCCGAGTCGTCTGATGCCGTTTTGCTTGTGTGTGCGCGACAGGATGTGTGTGAGTGTACCTGGTCGAGATGAAATCCCAATTGGATTTTGGTGTGCGTGTCCTTTCATTTTTCGCAGTAAGAAAGGAGAGAGTAGAGAGCAGTGATTTTTTTTCTGTATTCTTATAGTATGAGACCCGATCGATTTCTGGAAACAGAGAGAGAGAGAGAGAGAGAGAGAGAGAGAGAGAGAGAGAGAACAGATGGAGAAGGAGAGATCGAGAGGTGAGAATGATTTGATATTCGGCCGACATGGGTGTTAATGGGGTATTTATACCCCAAATTTCTTAGGGTTATTCAATTTAACCCCCAGATTTCAGAATACTCAATCTAGCCCCAGTCCTATTTATATATATTTCAGTTCGCCCCAATCAGGATTTTAGGTTTCTTCAATTTCAGTCCTCAATAGTTAATTCTTACTGATTAACCCCATCATGTTTATAATTGTTTTAATTTCAGTCCTTAAATATTTATTCCCTCAATTTTACTTCAATCAGTTTTTCAATAGTTAAAATTCAGCCTTATTTATCTGAGCCATTAATACGTAGATTTCTTTAATAATATTAATAATTCAATTTTAATCTATGCCTCGTATTTTATATATTTACAAATCATAGTAATAATAATAATTTTCTATTATTACTAATTGTAGATAATAACAAGAATTTACGGGCCTAGAGTTGTCGAGTCAAGCATTTCATCACATTCAAGTTCAGAACTGCAATTTATCCAGGTGTGGGGATTTATTACGCTTTTGTTTTTTTTAATTGCTTTATATATTGTCTCGTATGTGCACGTGAAATCAGTCAGAAACACTTAAATGTGCAACCAGTCAGAAGCACTTGAATGTGCAAATCAGTCAGAAGCACTTAATTGTGCATAAAGCCTTCGGGCTAGCCGACGGGCTTCAGAATTTATCAGTCATGTTGTTTATACTTGCTAATATATTTAGTAATTAACGTAGACATATTGCGTACTCTCCACACTGAGCGAGTTGGAAGCTCACCCCATTATTTACCCCCTTTTCAGGTTGATGAGCTCGATGTGGCATGCATATGAGTGTGGGATGATCAAGCTTCAAGAGTTGTTATTTAATTATTTACTATTATTTTTCCTAAGCTACGCTTTATGAACAATTGTTCCATTTGTTTTATTTTTAAAGTCAAATTATGTTTTTATTTAATGGTGACTTGGGATTATTACTTGCGATTATTAAGTTTATTTTTTTTCTTAAAAATGTATTTCCACTGCAAAATTTTTATTTACTCTTCTTAAAATTAGAAAAATTATATTTTAGAAAAGTGGTCGCTACATCAGCGACCGACAGGGTTATTACAGTCACTTCCCGTTCCGGAATGGAAATGGGAAGATATATAGATGGATTTCATTACAAGTTTGCCGAGATCGAGGTCGGGCATGAATATGGTCTGGGTGATTGTTGATCGTTTGACCAAGTCGGCATATTTTCTAGGCATCAAGGATATTTGGGGCCCGGAGAAGCTGGCTCGTACATTTATTGCTCAGATTGTGAGGCTTCACGGCACCCCGAAGTCTATTGTTTCGAATCGTGATGGCCGTTTTATTTCGCACTTTTGGCAGGCGGTGCATAGAGCATTGGGTACTCGTTTGCGTCTGAGTACTTCTTTTCACCCTCAGTCTGATGGTCAGTCGGAGCGCACTATCCAGACATTCGAGGAAATGTTGCGTGCTTGTGCTCTCGATTGGAGTAGCGATTGGTAGGAACATTTGCCATTGATCGAATTCACGTACAACAATAGTTGGCACGCATCGATTCGAATGGCACCATACGAGGCACTTTATGGACGGCGTTGTCGATTGCCGATTTGTTGGAATGAGGCATCCGATTTGGTCGGGACCAAACCGGATATCATTTTAGAGACGATACAGAAGGTAGAAGTGATTCGGGAACGGATGTTGACTGCTCAAAGTCGACAAAAGTCTTATGCCGACGTCCGTCGTTGACCTTTGGAGTTCGAGGTGGGAGACCACGTTTTGCTAAAGGTGCCGCCGACGAGGGGAGTTTTCTGCTTCGGGAAGAAGGGGAAGTTGAGTCCGAGGTTTATCGGACCCTTTGAGATTCTCGAACGAGTCGGTGAGTTGGCATACCGTTTAGCACTACCTCCGGCCTTGGGTCACGTTCATAGCATTTCCCATGTTTCCCAGCTGAGGAAATATATCCCGGATCCTAGTCACGTCATCGATTATGGTGAGATTTATATTGCCGAGGATATTACCTTCGAAGAGCGTCCCTTGAAGATTGTAGAGCGCCATGAGAAACGACTAAGGCATAAAACCATTCCCTTGGTCAAGGTGCAGTGGTCCAGGCATGGTGTCAAGGAGGCAACTTGGCAAACCGAGGATAGCATGCGTGCTAAGCACCCCGAGTTGTTTGTTTCTTAAGTTTCGGGATGAGACTTATTTTTAGAGGGGTAGAATGTAATATCCACATTTTCCTTCTTTTCCCGATATTCCCATTTTGGTGTATTTTTGTTTTTAGCGACTCGCTTGTAACCATATCGATGTTTTGAATCTATTTTATTCTTGGAGTTTCTCCATTTGGACGAGTTTCGGAGATGTGTTGATATTATTCCGTTTTATGTCACGTATTATTGCATGGACGTTCAATTCTCGTAGAACCCATTCGATTTGGTTAATTCCTTGGTTGCACGAGTTCGTGTGGTTGAATTGTTCGTGTTGCGAGTTTCGGTTTGTTGATCCGACGTCGTATCACAATTTTTGGACGTTTGGGCCATTTTGTAATTTCCCTAAGTTACGGGGTAGTTTCCATCCTTGTCTTTTCCGAACCCTCGGGTAGTCGGAACCACATTTCATTTTATCTCTGTAGTCGCTGGCTTGAATCCGTCGGAAGTGTATCTGTTGGTAGTGGATACGCCTTGTTATTTCCCGATCATTTCCTCGTCGAGAAGTGATTCATATTTTTACCTGCTGTCACAGGCCATGTTACGTCCGTAAGCCGTATATGTTACGGCCATAATACTCGAGAGTTACGGACGTAAGTTTTCCTTTATACGGCCGTAACAAGAGTTCGTTTTTCTGTACTTTGGTCCAGTGAGGGGTTAGGGGCGTAACACACTGGAGTTACGACCGTGAGAATTTTTACGGTCGTAACCTCATTTTGATACGGCCGTATGTCGGCTTCGTCAGATTGCCCAGTTTCATTCCTGGGAATAGTTACGGCTGTAAGGCAGGAGAGTTACGGCCGTAATGTTCCTATGTTACGGCCGTAAGTTATGGATGTTACGGCCGTAACACCGGCCAGTATATAAACTGGCAGCAGCCGTATTTTTTTCATTTCTCACCTCTCTCACTTCTCTTCGCGACGGGAACAACTTGGAGAGCTAGGGTTCGCCCGATTTTTGCCCAAACACCATTGTAGGAGTATATTCAAGCTTCATATCATCAACCTATCACTAATCATTCATTGTTCATCGTCAAATCAAGGTAAAATTTCCTAGAACCCTATTTTGGGAAAGATTTGGGGGGTTTTCGAGTTTTCGTCCGATCCGTTCCGTTTTGTTGGTTAATTCATGATGAATATGATTAATATCGTTGGTATTCTTGGTTTTCCTACGGATTCATGGTATATTTCGTGGTATTTTTATAATCGAGAGGGTTTGGTTGTGGTCCGCCCTCGTCATTGTTTTTATACGAATATATATGAATCGTAGGCGGGTTTTCGGGTGTATTCCAATTCTGTATTCATTTAGGATTGGTTGTAATTGTATTCTTCGAATCGTTAGGTTCGACTTCGTTGGTTCCTCGCGGTCGTGTTTGATTCTTCCGTTCCGTTCGTGTCACCGTCTATTGATCGAGGCAAGTACCCTTATGAACTTACAATCTTGACATGTTAGTTTTGCGTGAGAAATTGTGTGTGTGTGTGTGTATGGTCACTACGGATTAGATCCGACGGGGTCTTGGTAGGGGTCCACTGAGGTGTGGATCGACGAGCTTTGCTTTTAACCACTACGGGTTAAATCCGACGGGGTCTCGATAGGGGTCCACGGAGGTGTGGATCGACGGTTAATTGTGGTGCATTTTACAAATGTGTTTTGGATTATGGCGTTTTCGGGAATGTATGTTTCGACCGATGTTTTCATTATTGCATGCTTTGACTATATGTGTAAGATGTAAGTTGTTCATTTGGTTACTTGTACTAGCGTAATTGCTAACCCCTCTGGGGACCCGTTTTGGGGAAATTCGTTTTATGAATTTCAGGTCAGGTTCATCGAAATGAGCTGCTACTGACCAAGATATGGATGATGGCCGTGCGTGAAGATTGTGCACGGGTGGTGTCTTATTATCTTCTATCTTTTTACCTTTTGTGGGTTTGTAAACTAATAGAAGTACTCGAGTACTTAAGAGTTCTTGTTTGTCCGGATTGTATCGTTGTCTTTTATGTTTGTGTCGGATGATTATGTTGTGTTTGACTGGTTGAATCGGGTGGATTATTTTGTTTTTCGTCCCTATGACGAAGTGTATTTTGTTGTTTCCGCGAGTCGATGAGTATGATGATTGTTCAGCCTGGTGGGTCCCATATAGGGATTCACGGCGCTGTAATATACCTCGAATATCTTGAGGGTGTTACACTTGTGTGGATTAAATAACTGAAAAAGTTTTTTTCAAGTAATACATCCAAATTGCTCCTTAATATGTTATTTCTTATACATAGGCTAACCACAAAAGACATTATTATCTCTTAAAATCATAAAATATTGTTTGAGCTTTACAAATACCCTCTTATTTGTTATTATTAAGTACACTCTTTGAGGACAATCTTTTAAGAGAAATATAAACCTTCTGGTGGGACGGAGGAAGTACATCACAATGTGAAGCAATAAGCTATCAGTATTGCAAAAGAAAACTTCCTTACTGCAAAGTCATATCTAGGGGTGGATCTACACTAGGGTATGGTGGTGCACGTGCACCACCAAAAAAAATACAAAACGACGTCGTTTTAACTTTTGACGTTTTTTCAGTTAAAACGATGTCGTTTCGGTTAAAACGTCGTTTTGGTAGTTTTTTTATTAAAAAAGTGAATTTTAGAAAAAAAAAATCGGTCGTCCGTTATTTTTTGTGGTGCGTCGGTGCACCAGTAGTTTTCTGATGCTGGATCCGCTTATGGCCATATCATGCTCTATCGTAAGTTCATATCAAGTCGTGAGTCACATCCTACCTCTCGTAGTAAAAGCCATTCTACCTTTAACGACGTGGAAGTTAAGTAGAGGTGGCCAATTACGGGTACCAGTATGAATACGGGTTCAAACCCGGGTACGACCCATCGGATCACGGGTCGGTCAGACCCAGACCCCACGTGTACATATGACATGTACAGCTTTGGATCTTCACGTGTCAGCCACGGGTCCGAGTTCGGGTTGGATCTGTCGGGTCACGGGTCCACCCTTTTCAATGTATTTTTAAGATTTTATTTATTATTATTTTATACGCAAAAACATGAACTAGTGAACAAAATAAAAATAAAAAATGATTTTATTTAATTTTAAGTTTTCGCTTAAAATTAAATTATATACATATCCTCGTGAGAAATCAAAGCCATATACCTTTAGTCGAAGTCGATGTCGTCGTCTTGGTTGTTGGTTTGACTCCTTTGACTAAACTCTCTTTCAGTGGTGCCTTCTTGATAGCTGTCTTGGTCTGCTAAGAGGTCACCCCACCTATTTTCTTGATCTTGTAGCTCGATTTTGATTACGTCTTTAAGCATCATCTGAGCCTCAAGATTTTTTGGCGTCATTCGGATGTCCGCTTGTCCAACATATAACCTCCTTCATTGAAAGCGCTCTCAACAGGGACTGTGGATGTGGGTACTGCAAGAATATCTCATGCCATAATGGAGAGTATGGAAAATTTTGTTCCCCTTCTCTTCCACCAATCCAACAGATCAAATGTACTTACATTGTCATCCTCGACCATAAAACTAGTAGCGTAGTATCGACTAAGATCATTTATTTGACCGATGTTACTATCATCCTTATTTCTTGCTATATTATAGAATTGTTGTTGAAATGGGTTAGTAGAAATACTTTCTAGTTCTATGTTAAATGCATTGCTAGTCATATGTCTTGTTTTTTTTTAGTTTGAATCAATCTCCATATTGTTGGAATATTTTATTCCAAATATTCATTAATAGAGTTTTGATGATTAAGTTGATAAACAACGTAAAACAACAAAGAAGCGAAACAAAACAACGAAGAAGTCGAAGACGCAAAAAGCTGGAATTAACAAGCTTAACACATGTTATATACACTGTATAGCGCACGCTATCGAAAGAGTGTAACGTACGGAACAATCAGCAGATAACATAAGTAATGTTAAAGTTACCTGAAGATCAGACGAGTTACGAAGCTACCTGAAGGACCTACCTAATGAAGATAGCGCACGCTACAAAGGAAGCATAACGTACGCTATCGAAGGAAGCTAACGTACGTAACACTAAAGTGTTAACGTACGTAATGTTGTTTGAATACGAATTCAAACAAGATGAACGTTGAAAAGATTCTGGTCAAAGTTAAAGACTCAACAGACAGTTTGACAAATTGGATGCAACGGATATATGATTAACGCACGCTAAGTCTAAGGATTAACAATGAGACAAGATAATGTATGTAATGATCAAGTGACAACGTAAGTAATAGCAGAAACAAAAGCCACTGGACTGAAATTGAAAGTCGATAACGTATGCTACAGCACAGCCATAGCATACGTAACGAGCGTAACGCACACTATGGAGAAAGGCTAGCACACGCTAGCAACTCAAAAGTGACTAATGGATAGTTGGATAGAAATGAATATAAATACCAAACCACTTGGTATCAAACCACACAACAACATTGAGCAAAGTATTCATACTTGAGATATCATTGTAATCATTCTAGTTGTAGTATTTGAGCTTATATTGTTTAGTGATTGAGTGTTATACATAAAATCATACAGGAGAGGAGAAAGAAAAAGATACGATTGGATTCGGTGTTATTAGGATCAAGGATCTGGCATTGTTAGAATCACAATCGATATCTACGTGAGGTCTATCTAGTACCCATAGAAAGGTAGATTGGTTGATTCCTTGTCCAATAGAAAAGGAAAACGGTTTAACTTGGACCGATATAAAGACAAGTGATTGAACGGTTTACTCTGACCGATAGAATATGAGTTTTTAACGGTTATCCCTCGACCGATAGAAGAGTGGTGTAGAGGTTGATCTGCATCCTAGAGAAAAAGATATCGAAGAGAGGACGTAGGCATGTTTGGTCGAGCCTCTATAAATCCTGTGTCGATTTATTTTCTACACCTTTATTTAAATCGCTTCCGCAACGCGAAAGAGTTTTGTAACCCTATCTCCAAACGGCGATACCGACCAATCTTGCTCCAACAATTGGTATCGGAGAGGTGCCTTCTAGAAGCGGCTTAACATCCAAGGAGAAGATCCAAATGGCGTTTCAACCTGCCCCGGTCGAAGGCCTTGCTCTAAATTGACCACTATTTTTTGACAGATCTAACTTCATGACATGGAAGAAGAAGATGTCAATATTCATCCGAGCTTATGACATCGGGCTTTGTAAAGTGATATGTCTTGGTCCAAAAATTCCAATCAAATCCGACGGTACGCTTAAATCTTTCGAAGAGTACGATGATTCCGATTGAAAAAATGATCACCATAATTGCAAAGCTACGCAATCATTATATGGTGCATTAAATCTGGAAGAATACAACCGGATATCCTCATGTGATAGTGCAGAAGAAATATGGAAAATGTTTGAAGTCACACATGAAGGAACGTCTCAAGTCAAGAAGACGAAGATCAACATGCTTCTTCACGATTACGAGCTATTCCAAATGAAAGAAGAAGAATCCATCATAATTATGCTCGACTGATTTTCGGTCATTATGAATGGATTGTCATGTTATGGAAAACCCCTTTCGAGTAGTGAAAAATTTAAGAAGATTCTACGATCGCTACCTCGAGAATGGGACGAAACGGTGACGGCAATAATGGAATCAAAAGATTTAAAAAATCGTGATTTTAGTGCTCTCGTTGGTTCACTTATAAACTACGAGATTGTCCTAAAATCTCGGAATGCCAAGCCGAAGTCGAAGGAAAGAACGATAGCCATGAAGGCTAAGGTGTCTAGAAACAAAGAAGAAATCCCGATGGAGGAAAGCGATGAAGAATCGGCATATTATGCCAAGAATATTAATAAGTTTCAAAACTTATTAAACTGGAGAAAGAAAGACATCAAAATGGGGGAATCTAAGAAATTCGACAATAACTGTCGAATCTGTGGTAAACCAGGCCACTTCGCGAAGAATTGCCGAGCAAATCAAGATAAGGAAGTTCTAATTGCCACGTGGAGTGACGAAGACGAGGATTGAGATTCAATCAATCAAAATAACCTCGCACTTATGGCACGAAGTTCATTCGACGATAGCGACGTCGAAAGTCAAGTAAGTACATCTTCTCACAATGAACTTTTTGAAGCATTCGAATTATCGCATACATATTTTCAAAATGCTTTATCCGAAATAAAATTCCTTCAATCTAAAAATAAATTATTGGAAACCGAAATCTCCAAATTTCTGGAAAAAGGGAAATTTATCGAGTCCGATCATTCTCATTGCCTTGAAAATGAAAATATTTTAAAGAATGATCTTTTAAAAGTTCAAGACGAACTTAAAGTTTTGACAAAGAAATTTTCGTGTGGAAAGGAAAAATTTGAACAAATACTTTGTGTTCAAAAATATACTTTGAATAAACAAGGGTTAGGATTCAAAGCGCATACTAAAAACGAATCCGTAAATTTCAAAATACCCCGATGTGAAAAATGATTAAAAACTGGGCATCATTTTATGAGTTGCAAAAGCCCACGACGGACGATAAAAATCAAAAAAGGTTTGGATTCCAAAAGAAACTTTTATTCCGAATATCGTCTGTCTCAAAAGAAAAACCAACTATCGGTTGGATCCCCAAAAATTAATTTTTATCAATAAATATTTTACTCAGGGGGAGTTTATATCTTTAAAGGGGAGATTTTTACCACGAGGAGTTATACCCTTTTATGCATATTTTATCATATTTTATCGTAATTTGGTATATTTTATTTACACTTTTTGCTGATAATAAAAAGGGGGAGAAAAGAATTGAATGGGATAAAAAGTGTCATGGAAGAATGACGAAAAAAAATAAAAAGTAAAAATGGAGAGAGAAAATAAAGGAGAAAGTCGAAAAAGAAAATGAAGAAGTTGAAAAATGAAAAGAAGAAGTTGAAAATAAGAAAAAGAAAAGATGGGAGAAACTAACGAAACGATCAAAGTCGAAAACTTTGATTCGTACAAATATACATATATTTTATTTTGCAAGTTTTATCCAATTCAAGGTGTTGTTTTGTATTCATCAAAAAGGGGGAGATTGTAGGAATATTTTATTCTAAATATTCATTAATAGAGTTTTGATTATTAAGTTGTTAAACAACGTAAAACAACAAAGAAACAAAACAAAACAAGAAGTCGAAGACGCAAAAAGTTGGAATTAACAAGCTTAACGCAAGCTATATACAATGTATAGCGCACGCTATCGAAAGCGTGTAACGTACGTAACAATGAGTAGATAACGTGTGTAATGTTAAAGTTACCTGAAGATCAGACGAGTTACGAAGCTACCTGAAGGTGTTGCGGAATTCGGTGAACGTAAGTGCACGTTGTCGTAAACAAGTAATAAAGAGATGAGTAAGATATCGCTCCCACGAGGACTGACTTACTAATTACCGATTTATATGTATTCTAATTTTATTTGAACTATCGAATTTGGAGGTGCAAGAATAATTAGAGAAAAATAATAAAAGAATAAATAATGAAAACGATTGTTCGAAGAAAGAGAATCAAATAAGGAATTAATCTAGGATTGTGAATCCACCTCGGTTTATCCGAATGACTCTTGATTATATGAATTTAATGAATTCCCAATTTATTGAAGGCGAAGATTGCTAAAATACTCTACCGCCTCTCCCGAGGTCAATAGATTTTTCTAAGGCGAATAACACACTCTATTCCTAGGTGAATTAATTCGACAATAGGCAAAAAGTACGAAATCTCCAGAAAGGCCACGTAATTCCTATGAGTATATTCCTATCTCACAAGATAAAACGGTTCTCACCAATTTTTCCTACCAACTCTCCTCTCCCAATTCGAGTTGCGTAATCAAAACAATTCAATTATAGGCCACACAATTGAAAGCATTAAGAGCAATTGGGGAAAACTCAATAAGAAAAGGGAATTATATTGATAATGCAAAATCAAAAGTTAATTCGTCAAAACCTTGGTTTCATCAAACTCCTAGAATAGGGTTCTAGCCTGACATGCTAGAAAATAAAAATACACAAAGAATTAAAGAAAGCATAGAAATCAAACGCAGACGAAGAACTTGGATTCCTCCGTTCTCTGTCTTCCGCTCTCTGCTCCTTGGTGTTTCTGCTTCTTCCCGATTCCTTGATTCTCTTGATGATCGATCCTCCTTCTCTTCGACCTTAAATCCCTATTTATAACTATCATTAGCCTCCAAAATGCGTCCGGGGATTGGGTCGAAAACAGCCTCCGAAAACGGCCCAAAAACGCGGCAAATCCATCAAAACCGCCCTGTGGGCCGCGGCTCACTTAAGCTGTGCCGCGGCTCACCATGTTCAGCGCCTATACCTGGGCGCTTATTTTTCCTCATGGGCCGCGGCTCAGCATCCTTGTGCCGCGGCCCCCGGTACAGTTCGCTCGGTGCTTGCTAGTCACCTTCGTGTGCCGCGGCTCACTTGGTTCATGCCGCGGCCCCAGGCCAAAAATTGTCTTTTCGGCCCGTTTTTCGCCGTTCGAGCTTCCGGACTCCAATTTCCTACAAAACATATAAGAATAGTGCATTAAAAGCTCATTTAAGCAGATTTAGACTTCAAATGGATAAAAATAATGATAAATAAGCGCATAAAAATACGCCTAACAAATACCCCCAAACTTGAGCCTTTGCTTGTCCTCAAGCAAAAAGAATCAATTTCAAATAAATAAAAAAAGTATCGTGAATGATCGTGCAAATCCATAGTGCTCAACTTAATCAATACTACCCTGAGAATCTCAAAGAATAATACGAGTATCATAATAGTGAGTCACATCAAGGACACTGATTCCACAAAGTACCCATTTTTAGTGCTAATCAATCATTTATGAAGAAAATCAAGCTCAAAGATTAACAAGCGTGAATTTAACCGACCGCCAATACGAAGGGTTAGAGTAAACAAGCCAACTCACCCAGTCCCACAGTCAAGTGGCAAAAATTTAAGAGTTTCATTATCAAAATTACTCCTCGGACACCATTCCCTTATGTATGTTCATAATAAAGATTCAAGTTAACCACTAGGTTCGGATCTCGGGATGTTTCATCGGGATAATCCTAGGGTGGATTTTCATTCTCATATATTGGGAACCGTTTGACGTAAAAGACACTCATGGGGCACATGGATGCTTCTAGTTAGTAAGTCCCCCTCTACAGCGGAGAAAAAAAACTCGAATAGCAATTTCCGCATGTCAAGGTTGCTGTTTTACGCGAGAGTAAACAACGGGTCACGTGAATACCCCCGATTACTAGGCTTCCCATCATCGGCAAATGCGATATTTCTTAACCATTAGTCTATTCAGGGTTGTCGTTTTACGCGAGAGTAAACAACGGGTCACGTGAATACCCCCGGTTACTAAACTTCCCATCATAGAATATGTACAATATCTCGACTTTTTGGGAAAAACTGTCCGACTATAATTCAATTTAAGTGCCAACAGGACTCATGTTACTGGACGACTAGCTACGCGAAAAGTGTAACCAAACGTATAGACGGTGATTTGAAAACACGTATGTCTCCTTTCTTATCAGCTAAGATTTCTACAAAAACGAAAAAATTTCGGACCTAAATGAATACTCAACGAAAACAAATATCGCTGACTGCAACTCGACCAAATACTCAACCGTTTCTTCAAAGAGAAATCAGTATCATAACATCAGTTTTACACAAGGAAGCACGAAAAATTCACGAATGCAAATAAAATTAAGACAAGCAAGGCTAGCGTAAAAAATAACGAAAAATAACGAAAAATATCAACGAATAAGTAAAAAGCAATATGAAAGTAACCCCCCCTCCCCCGAACTTAGGATGTACATTGACCTCAATGTACACAGAATGTAATATGCAATAAAAGAAGAAGGTCAAATACTCCCCTAATGGCCGCTCATGAACTGGTGCCGGCCTCGCCCGACGAGGAAGGTGGTGTGGCTGGCCTTCGTACTAATCTTCCTTTTTCTAGCCATGGTGAGTTCCTAAAAAAATAAACACCAGAGATTAAGCAACCTTTAAGGAACATTACACCACGCTCGACTTAAAATACACGAAATGTGAATATAGAGTCTTGCATCATCGAAGAGGAAATTAAGGCTGAGCATTCAAGTTTAAGCATGAAGTAAGGGTTGGGGTACAATGTAATTCGATAATCAATTTCGTTGCATGTAATTTGAAAACGTTTTGCACAAAAATTTTCATTGACGCATTTTATCAAACACTTAACATGCATGGGTTTAAATGAAGAACAAACTTGACAATGGCTTAATCCAATCCCCAAAAATAACAACATCAATCGATAGCCATGAGAAAAACGACAAATAACATCAACAATTATATATAATCACAAATACCATCACCATCAGTCACCATATTCACCATATTCCAACTCAATTTTTGATAGAACTTTAAAGAAAAACTAACAAAATATTCAACATCGAATGAAGAACAACACCTCACCTTTCAATTCATGTAGCAATTAAGATTAGGAATTGAGAATTACCTTGCTTGGATTGAAGGATGCAAGAAGAAGAAGAGTTGAGAAGGGGTTCGGCCGAGCACTGTGCGAAGGAAGGGAAAGAACTTACCTGGTGCCGGCCGATCGAGTATATGAAGGATACCTGGGCTTTTGAACTTCCGAATAGGGGATGCGGCACAGCTTAAGTGAGCCGCGGCCCAGAGTACATCCTCCTGGGCATGTTTGCTATGTCGTCAAGTGCCGCGGCTCAACATATGGGTGTCGCGGCTCATCGTGTAAGTATGTCGCGGCTCATTTGCTCCGTGCCGTGGCACGGAGTACAGCTTCCTGGGTGTTTCTTGGACATTTGGCGTGCCGCGGCTCAGTGCCTATGTGCCGCGGCTCAGGGACCGGGTGTGCCGCGGCTCAGTAAGGTCGTGCCGCGGCACAGAGTACAGTTCGGTTGGCCTTTTATGTCAACTTGTGTGTGCCGCGGCTCACTTTCTTTGTGCCACGGCCCATTGCTGAATTTTCCCCTGGGGTGATTCCTGCACAGAATTTTCAAAGGAACACATCAAGAATGTGAGAGATAAGCATATCCAAGCAAAAATTATGAAAAACATAGACTCTAAAATGCATGAAAACACTGAAAAAATAAAAATCTACAACTATTATTCGGGTTGCCTTCCGAGAAGCGCTAAGTTTATAGTCTTCAGCCGGACTTTTCTAGCATTCATCCGGCGATGGATAAGACGACGCTCGTCTTCTGCGCGTCTATTAGATTACCCAAGTAGACCTTCAACCGCTGCCCATTAACTTTAAATTTACGGTCATCTTTTTGTACTTCCACTGCTCCGTGTGGAAATACTTGAACTACTGTAAACGGTCCCGACCATCGTGAACGCAATTTCCCGGGGAATAACCTTAAGCGAGAATTAAACAACAACACCTCTTGACCCGGGACGAACTCTCGCTATATGATGTGCTTATCATGCCAAATCTTTGTCCGCTCCTTATAAAGCTTCGCATTTTCGTACGCATCGTGGGGAATTTCCTCTAACTCGTTCAGCTGCAAACAACGTTTTTCACCAGCAGATTTCACATCAAAATTTAATTTCTTTATCGCCCAGTAAGCACGATGTTCCATCTCTACGGGCAAATGACAACTTTTCCCATAGACCAATCTGTAAGGCGACATCCCGATAGGTGTTTTATACGCAGTACGGTATGCCCAAAGTGCATCATCGAGTTTAAAGGACCAATCTTTTCGAGACGAGCTGACTGTTTTTTCTAAGATCCACTTTAGCTCTCGATTTGATATCTCGACTTGACCGCTCGTCTGGGGATGGTAGGCTGTAGCAACACGATGAGTGACTCCGTATTTTCTCAAGACCGTATCAAGGAATTTGTTGTCGAAGTGTGAACCACCATCATTGATAATAGCACGTGGAGTCCCAAAACACGTGAGAATATATTTTTTTATAAATTTGATTACGACATTGGACCCATTTGTTGGTAGTGCCACCGCTTCGACCCACTTTGAGACGTAGTCCACGGCTACCAAAATATAGACATTCTTATTTGATGGAGGAAATGGACCCATGAAGTCGATTCCCCATACGTCGAATAATTCAACCTCAAGTATGGTGTTCAGCGGCATTTCATGTCGTCTTGAGATGTTTCCCGTCCGTTGACACCGATCACACGTGGACACAAAGGAGTGAGCATCTTTGAATAATGACGACCAATAGAGCCCCGATTGTAAGACCTTTGCCGCTGTTCTATTTCCACTAAAATGCCCACCGTAGGGTGATGCATGACAATGATTCAGCACACTGTGGATTTCCTCATCCGGAACACATCTGCGAATGATTTGATCAGGGCATCTTTTAAACAGAAAAGGATCGTCCCACAAATAATACTTAGCATCTGAAATCAGCTTCTTCTTCTGATGGCGCAAGAAGTCATTCGGAATTATTTTGCTTGCCAAATAGTTCACTAGATCAGCATACCAAGGCGCGTGTTGCGAACCCAACTTGTAGAGCTGCTTGTCGGGAAAGGTTTCCATGATTTGTGGATGACTTTCTCCTTGCTCAAGGGGACTCTCTAACCATGAAAGGTGATCGGCTATAACATTCTAAGTCCCCTTTTTGTCGCGGATTTCCAAGTTGAATTCTTGGAGAAGAAGCACCCACCTAATCAACCTTGGTTTAGCATCCTTCTTCTCCAAAAGGTATTTTATTGCTGAATGGTCGGTCCACACTATCACTTTCGTCCCCAATAAATACGCCCGGAATTTATCAAATGCAAAGATCACCGCCAACAATTCTTTTTCTGTTGTGGCATAATTTCTTTGGGCGTCGTCAAGTGTTCGGCTTGCATAATACACGACGTGGAATACTTTCCCTCGTCTCTGTCCCAAAATAGCCCCAATGGAAAAATCACTAGCATCACACATTAACTCGAACGGAAGGTCCCAGTTTGGAGCGACTATTACCGGGGCAGTGCTTAGAGCTTTCTTCAATAAATCGAAACTTTCTTTACACGACTCGTCAAAATTAAATGGAACATCCTTCATGAGCAGATTGCACAATGGCTTCGTGATTTTCGAAAAATCCTTAATAAACTGGCGTGTCCCAAAAAACTCCTTATGCCTTTTACCGAGGTAGGCGGAGACATCTTCTCGATTGTTTCAATTTTGGCCCGGTCGACTTCAATTCCATGAGAGGATATTCGGTGGCCAAGTACAATGCCCTCCTGGACCATAAAATGACACTTCTCCCAGTTCAAGACCAAATTTGTTTCTTCGCATCTTTTTAGGACTTTCTGCAAATTTTGCAAACACATATCAAACGAATCACCGAAAACAGAAAAATGATCCATAAAAATCTCAATGCAATGCTCTACCATGTCAGAAAAAATAGCCATCATACACCGTTGAAAAGTAGCAGACGCATTACATAAACCAAAAGGCATGCACCTATAAGCGAAAATGCCGTAAGGACATGTAAACGTCGTTTTCTCTTGGTCTTCTGGGGCTATATAAATCTGATTATACCCAGAATAACCATCAAGAAAGCAATAGAAATCGTGTCCGGCTAATCTATCTAATATTTGATCAATAAAAGGTAAAGGGAAATGATCTTTTCTAGGGGCCTTATTTAATTTCCTATAATCTATGCACATACGCCACCCCGTGACAATCCTAGTGGAAATTAATTCATTATTATCATTTTGAATAACCGTTATCCCACCCTTCTTTGACACAACTTGGACCGGACTTACCCACTTGCTATCAGAAATAGGAAAGATCATACCTGTGTCGAGGAGTTTTAAAACCTCGACTTTTACCACCTCTTTCATATTTGGATTTAAACGGCGCTGATGCTCCGCAGATGGTTTGTAGTCTTCCTCCATCAAAATTTTGTGCATGCAAATGGATGGGCTGATTCCCTTAATATCCACAATAGACCATCCAAGGGCAGATTTGTACTCCCTCAGAACCCTCAATAATTTCTCCTCTTGATCCCTTGCTAAAGTGGCCGAAAGAATGACTGGCAAGGAATCGTCGGGTCCCAAAAATGCATATTTTAGATGAGTCGGCAGCTTCTTGAGCTCCAGCTTTAGATGTTTCTCGATTGATGGGACGGGTCGAGTTGGTGAACTTCCGAGCTCCTCACATGGTCGACGAGTGAAAAATGGTGGGGAAGCATCCATGTGCCGTACCTAGGCTACATGCTCTGAATTTAATTCAGAAGCAGACCCAATCAAAACGGACTCCAGTGGATCGGATGGATAATTCTCTCGAAAGGTTCTACTTATACACGAGTCAATGACGTCAACTTGGAAATAATTTTCAGCATCACTCGGATATTTTAAGGATCGAAAGATATTGAACGTTACTTGCTCTTCTTGAACTCATAGAGTAAGCTTCCCTTTTTCCACATCGATCAAAGTTCGGCCGGTTGCCAAAAATGGTCTTCCCAAGATAATTGGGATGTCGTGGTCCTCTTCCATGTCGAGCACAATGAAATCGGCCGGAAAGATGAATTTATCAACCTTGACTAAGACGTCCTCTATTACTCCCCTCGGATATTTGATAGATCTATCGGCTAATTGCAAAGAGACCGTCATCGGCTTGGCTTCCCCAATATCCAGCTTCTTAAAAATAGAAAGGGGCATAAGGTTTATGCTGGCTCCGAGATCACATAGGGCTCTTTCAAAGGACGAATTCCCAATGGTGCATGGAATAGTAAAGCTTCCTGGATCCCTCAATTTAGGTGGGAGCTTCTTCTGTAGAATAGCACTGCACTACTCCGTCAATGCGACTGTCTCATACTCCTCGAGCTTTCTTTTGTTTGACAAGATTTCTTTCATGAACTTCACATAACTCGGCATTTGTTCCAAGGCGTCGGCAAATGGAATGTTGATATGTAGTTTCTTGAAGACGTCAAGAAACTTGGAGAATTGCTTGTCCAATTTTTGATTTTGGAGACGTTGTGGGAATGGAATTTGAGGAGTGGTATGAGTATTCGACACTGCCTTGGGCTTGGGTGCCTCGTCCTTTTCTTTCTCACTGAGGTCGGTCTTGTCCTTGTTATTTGTACGCTGCACTTTCAGCTCATTTCCGCTTCGTAGCTCGATCGCTTGCACATTTTCCTTGGGGTTCATTTCGGTGGCGCTGGGTAATACACCTTGAGGTCGAGATGACAATAGATTAGCAATTTGCCCCATTTGTACTTCCAAGTTTCGGATGGAGGCAGAATAATTTTGTAAGGTAGTTTCAGTGCGGGTCATGAATTGGCTCGTATTAGCCGCCATTTGAGCAAGAGCATCTTCCAAGGATACCTTTGGTGGTTGAGGGGGCTGCTGAGGGGGTTGCGCGAATGGAACTTGCGGAGGTTTTAAAGCTTGCCCGTTCTTCCATGAAAAGTTTGGGTGATTTCGCCACCCTTGATTGTATGTGTTGGAATACGGAATGTTCTGCCGATTCCTGTTTCCCACGAACTGAGCTTGTTCTATCGGGGGTTGCTCGAAAGGATTTCCAACTTGGCACTCCGCGCTAGGATGAGATCCGTAGCACCAATTACATGATTCAGTGGTAACGGGGGAAGGAGCATGTGAAAAATCTTGAAGTTGCTGAGTCAAGGTGGCGACTTGAGCCGATAACGTAGATATTGGATCATTATCGGAGATTTCCATCACTCGTTTCGGGATCACACGTTCGGAAGGCCATTGATAAGCATTTGCAGCCATCACTTCCAATAGAGAATGAGCTTCCGCCATAGTCTTTCCCATTAACGCTCCTCCAGCGGCTGCATCAACAAGAGTGCGTGTAGAAGCACTCAATCCGTTATAAAATGTCTGAATTTGTAGCCAGTCCGGTAGGCCATGATGTGGGCATCTCCTTAGCAAATCTTTGTATCGCTCCCAAGCTTCATGAAGCGACTCCATATCAAATTGCCCGAAAGTAGTAATCTCGTTCCTTAATCTCGCTGTCTTCGATGGTGGAAAGAACTTAGCCAGAAAAGCTTGCGCTAATTCTGCCCAAGTCGTGATAGAGCCCGGCGGTAATGAATTTAACCAAAATTTGGCTTTGTCCCTTAGAGAGAAAGGGAAAATCCGTAGACGAATAGCATCATCGGTGACACCATTATTCTTGAAGGTGTCACAAATCTCGAGAAATGAAGCGATATGTGCGTTGGGATCGTCGTTTTCCAGTCCACAAAACTGGCTTGCTTGCACCATCTGAATAATAGCCGGCTTGATTTCGAAGTTGTTCGCTTGGATGGTTGGACGCCGAATTCCCAAAAAGTTCGCATTTATTTGTGGCATTGCATAATCACGGAGTGCCAATGCCGGTTGAGCTTGCTGCACAAGATTATCTCCTCCGTGATTTTCCGTGTTATCGGCCATAGTGTCTTTTGATGGTTGCTCGCGCTTTTCCTTCTTGTTTTTCCGAAGAGTGCACTCGAGTTCGGTATCCAAAGGTAGTAGGCCTTCGTTACCGAATTTTCTCATGCACTAACCAGAAATTCCTGAAAGGAAAAAAAATAAAAAATTACACAAAAATAAAAAAATGTTCAAACTAAGACTAGAAATACTGAAATCGATATTAGTAAATTGATCAGTCCCCGGCAACGGCACCAAAAACTTGTTGCGGAATTCGGTGAACGCAAGTGCACGTTGTCGTAAACAAGTAATAAAGAGATGAGTAAGATATCTCTCCCACGAGGACTGACTTACTAATTACCAATTTATATGTATTCTAATTTTATTTGAACTATCGAATTTGGAGGTGCAAGAATAATTAGAGAAAATTAATAAAAGAATAAATAATGAAAACGATTGTTCGAAGAAAGAGAATCAAATAAGGAATTAATCTAGGATTGTGAATCCACCTCGGTTTATCCGAATGACTCTTGATTATATGAATTTAATGAATTCCCAATTTATTGAAGGCGAAGATTGCTAAAATACTCTACCGCCTCTCCCGAGGTCAATAGATTTTTCTAAGGCGAATAACACACTCTATTCCTAGGTGAATTAATTCGACAATAGGCAAAAAGTACGAAATCTCCAGAAAGGCCACGCAATTCCTATGAGTATATTCCTATCTCACAAGATAAAACGGTTCTCACCAATTTTTCCTACCAACTCTCCTCTCCCGATTCGAGTTGCGTAATCAAAACAATTCAATTATAGGCCACACAATTGAAAGCATTAAGAGCAATTGGGGAAAACTCAATAAGAAAAGGGAATTATATTGATAATGCAAAATCAAAAGTTAATTCGTCAAAACCTTGGTTTCATCAAAATCCTAGAATAGGGTTCTAGCCTGACATGCTAGAAAATAAAACTACATAAAGAATTAAAGAAAGCATAGAAATCAAACGCAGACGAAGAACTTGGATTCCTCCATTCTCTGTCTTCCGCTCTCTGCTCCTTGGTGTTTCTGCTTCTTCCCGATTCCTTGATTCTCTTGATGATCGATCCTCCTCTTCCTCGACCTTAAATCCCTATTTATAACTATCATCAGCCTCCAAAACGCGTCCGGGGATTGGGTCAAAAACGGCCCAGAAACGCGGCAAATCCATCAAAACCGCCCCGCGGGCCGCGGCTCACTTAAGCTGTGCCGCGGCTCACCATGTTCAGCGCCTATACCTGGGCGCTTATTTTTCCTCATGGGCCGCGGCTCAGCATCCTTGTGTCGCGGCCCCCGGTACAATTCGCTCGGCGCTTTCTAGTCACCTTCGTGTGCCGCGGATCACTTGGTTCGTGCCACGGCCCTAGGCCAAAAATTGTCGTTTCGGCCCGTTTTTCGCCGTTCGAGCTTCCGAATTCCAATTTCCTACAAAACATATAAGAATAGTGCATTAAAAGCTCATTTAAGCAGATTTAGACTTCAAATGGATAAAAATAATGATAAATAAGCGCATAAAAATACGCCTAACAGAAGGACCTACCTAATTAAGATAGCGCACGCTACAAAGGAAGCATAACGTACGCTATCGAAGGAAGCTAACATACGTAACACTAAAGTGTTAACGTATGTAATGTTGTTTGAATACGAATTCAAACAAGATGAATGTTGGAAAGATTCTGGTCAAATTTAAAGACTCAACGGATAGTTTGACAAATTGGATGCAACGGATATATGATTAACGCATGCTACGTCTAAGGATTAACGTACGCTAATGAGACAAGATAACGTATGTAATGATCAAGTGACAACGTACGTAACAGGAGAAACGAAAGCCACTGGACTGAAATTGAATGTCGATAACGTACGCTACAGCACAGCCATAACGTATGTAATGAGCGTAACGCACACTATGGAGAAATGCTAGCGGACGCTAGCAACTCAAAAGTGACTAACGGCTAGTTGGATGTAAATGGCTATAAATACCAAACCACTTGTTATCAAACCACTCAACAACATTGTGCAAAGCATTCATACTAGAGATATCATTGTATTCATTCTAGTTGTTGTATTTGAGCTTATATTGTTTAGTGATTGAGTGTTATACACAAAATCATACAAGAGAGGAAAAAGAAAAGGATACGATTGGATTCGGTGTTATTAGGATCAAGGATCCGGAATTGTTAGAATCACAATTGATATCTACGTGAGGTCTATCTAGTACCGATAGAAAGCCAGATTGGTTGATTCCTTGTCCAATAGAAAAGGAAATTGGTTTAACTTGGACCGACATAAAGGCAAGTGATTGAACGGTTTAACTCGGACTAATAGAAGACGAGTTTGTAACGGTTATCCCTCGACCGATAGAAGAGAGGTGCAGAGGTTGATCTTCATCCTAGAGAAAAAGATACCGAACAGAGGACGTAGGCACGTTTGGCCGAACCTCTATAAATCATGTGTCGATTTATTTTCTGCACCTTTAAATCGCTTCCGCAACGCGACAGAATTTTGTAACTGTAATATCCGTACTTTCTATTTGTTGGAACATTTTGTTCCATACATAAATTAATAATGTTTTGATGATTAAAGTTGCTAAACAAAACAAAACAACGAAGAGACGAAGCAAGCATCGAAGGAAAACGAAGTGCAAAATGCTGAAGAAAAACAAAGCTAATGTACGTAACAGGAACATGTTAACGTACGTAATATGATGAAGCTAACGTACGTAATGCAAGAGAGATAACGTACGTAACACAGTTCAAACAAATGAACGTTGGAGGAGTCAAAGTCAGAAAAGCATACAACGGATATATGACGTCATCAGTGATGTAAGGCTTATACTAACGTACGTAACCCAAAATGACGAAACTCCCTGGACTGTTTTGTGAAGAGGCTTACGTACGTAACCTATGAAGGTTAACGTATGTAACGAAGCTTAAGTACATAATATGATGATGATAGCGTACGTAATCAGTGCACAGGAAGCTAACAGCTAGTTTGAAGGTGGAGCTTATAAATACCATGGTTATGGTATTGTTACCAACACAACCTCAAACATTCTATACCTTGATCAGAGATTGATATTCATTATATTGTTGTTGTAATATTGAGTTTACATTGAGTGATTGAGTATTATACACAAAATCATACACGAGCGGTAAAAGAAAAGATACGATTGGATTCGGTGTTATTAGGATCAAGGATCCGGCATTGTTAGAATCGCAATCGCTATCTTCGTGAGGTTTATCTAGTACCCATAGAAAGCTAGAGCAGTTGATTTATTGTCCGATAGAAAAGGAAAACGGTTTAACCTGGACCGACGCAAAGACAAGTACGAGTGGTTTATCACGTACCAATAGAAGACGTGAACGTAACGGTTTTACATTGACCAATAGAAGAGAGGCGTAGAGGTTGCTATCTTTAACCTATTGAAAAAGATAAAGAGAGGACGTAGGCTCGTTTATAGCCGAACCTCTATAAATCCGTGCGTCATTTATTTTCCGCAATTTTATTTACGCTTCCACAACACGGCGAAATATCCGATCCCGTACCCAACAATTGGTATCGGAGCAGTACTCCAATACGTGGCTTAACATCCGAGGAGAAAAGATCCAATGGCGTTTCAACTTGCACCTGTCGAAGGCCTTGCTCTTAACCGACCACCATTCTTCGATGGCTCAAATTATTTGACATGGAAGAAAAAGATGGCAATCTTTATTCGTGCCTATGATATAGAGATTTGGAAGATTATTTGTCGCGGCCCAAAAGTTCCTATCAAATCCGACGGTACGCTCAAATCTTTTGAAGAATTCGACGATGCTGTTTGGAAAAATGACCATCTAAATTGTAAGGCTACTCAACTCTTATTTTGTGCCTTAAATCCGGAAGAGGTCAATCGTATCTCGTCGTGTGAAAGTGCTAAAGAAATATGGAAAATTCTAGAAATCACACACGAAGGGACGACTCAAGTCAAGGAGACAAAAATCAATATGCTTCTCCATGACTACGAGTTATTCATGATGAAAGGTGACGAGTCCATCACCAATATGCTCGACCGATTCTCGGTCATCACAAATGGACTTGCGTCATTCGGAAAACCATTATCTAGTAGTGAAAAAGTTCAGAAAATTTTAAGATCACTACCTAGCGAATGGGACGGCACCGTGACCGCGATTATGGAATCTAAAGATCTCAACACGCTCGATTTTAGTGCCCTTGTTGGTTCACTAATCAATTATGAGATCGTGTTAAAATCACGAAGTGTCAAGCCGAAGCCGAAGGAACGATCGTTAGCCATGAAGGCTAAGATATCGAGGAAGAAAGAAGAAATCCCGGTGGAGGAAAGCGACGAAGAAGCGACATAATATGCCAAGAATATTAATAAATTCCAAACTTTATTAAACCGGAGGAAGAAGGATATCTCGAGCGAATCTAAGAAGTTCGACAATTCTTGTCGACTATGTGTAAAACGAGGCCACTTCGCTAAGCATTGCCGAGCTAAACCCAAGAAGGAGGTCCTCGTGGCAACATGGAGCGATGAAGACGAAGACGACGAATTTATCGAACAAAATAATCTCGCTCTCATGGCCCGGAGTTCATTCGACGACAGTGACGTCGAAAGCCAGGTTAGTACATCCTCACGTGATGAACTTTTTGATGCATTTGAATTACTTCATAAGGATTTTCAAAATGCATTATCGGAAATCAAATCCCTTAAGTCTAAAATTTAATCTTTGGAAATTGAAAATTCCAAAATTATCGAAAAAGGGAAATTTGTTGAAATCGATCAATCAAAGTGTATTGAAAATGAAACTATTTTAAATAATGATCTTTTAAAAGTTCAATATGAACTTAAATCTTTGACGAAGAAATTCTCGTGCGGCAACGATAAATTTGAACAAATGTTATATGTTCAAAAATATACTTTAAATAAAGAGGGGTTAGGATTCAAACCACGTTTTAAAAATGAACTCGTTAATTACAAAATACCCCTTTGCGAAAAGTGTTTAAAAATCGGGCATCATATTTCAAGTTGCAAAAGCCCGAGACGGACGATAAAAATTAAGAAAATTTGAGTTCCTAAAGGAACAATCGTTTCAAATATCGTCTATGTTTCCAAACAAAAACCAACTATCGGTTGGATCCCGAAAAATTGATTTTTGATATTTTACTCAGGGGGAGTATTAATTTTTTTAAGGGGGAGATAATATTTTCAGGGGGAGTTATACCCTTCCTAATTTATCCTGTTATTTTTATCATTTGGTATCATGCATATATTTGGTATCGCATTTATTATTATTTATTACACTTTTTGATGAAAACAAAAAGGGGGAGAAGTAAGGAGAAAAGAGAAAAATGGGATTTACCTTGAAAGGGGGACAAATCGAAGTTGAGTCGAAAACATGAAAAATGGAAGAAAGGAGAATAGTCGAAAAGAAGAAGTTGAAAAGAAAAATATGGAGACGTCGAAAAGATGATGAAAATTTGAAAATTCGAAAAAGAAAAGGAAAGAAGAAGTCGAAAAAGAAATGGGAGAAGAAACTAACGAAACGGACAAAGTCGAAAACTTTGGTCTGTACACATATACATATATTTATATTTTTTGCAGGAAAATCCCATTGACGAAGTTTTGTTTTGTAATCATCAAAAAGAGGGAGATTGTTGGAACATTTTGTTCCATACATAAATTAATAATGTTTTGATGATTAAAGTTCCTAAACAAAACAAAACAACGAAGAGACGAAGCAAGCATCGAAGGAAAACAAAGTGCAAAATGCTGAAGAAAAACAAGGCTAACGTACGTAACAGGAACATGTTAACGTATGTAATATGATGAAGCTAACGTACGTAATGCAAGAGAGATAACGTACGTAACACAGTTCAAACAAATGAACGTTGGAGGAGTCAAAGTCAGAAAAGCATACAACGGATATATGACGTCATCAGTGACGTAAGGCTTAACGTACGTAACGAAGTCTATACTAACGTACGTAACCCAAAATGACGAAACTCCCTCGACTGTTTTGTGAAGAGGCTTACGTACGTAACCTATGAAGGTTAACGTACGTAACGAAGCTTACGTACGTAATATGATGACGATAGCGTACGTAATCAGTGCACAGGAATCTAACAACTAGTTTGAAGGTGGAGCCTATAAATACCATGGTTATGGTATTGTTACCAACACAAAAACTTCAAGCATTCTATACCTTGATCAGAGATTGATATTCATTATATTGTTGTTGTAATATTGAGCTTACATTGAGTGATTGAGTGTTATACACAAAATCATACACGAGCGGTAAAAGAAAAGATATGATTGGATTCGGTGTTATTAGGATCAAGGATCCGGCATTGTTAGAATCGCAATCGCTATCTTCGTGAGGTTTATCTAGTACCCATAGAAAGCTAGAGCGGTTGATTCCTTGTCCGATAGAAAAGGAAAACGGTTTAACTTGGACCGACGCAAAGACAAGTACGAGTGGTTTATCACGGACCAATAGAAGACGTGATTGTAACGGTTATACCTCGACCGATAGAAGAGAGGCGTAGAGGTTGCTATCTTTAACCTATTGAAAAAGATAAAGAGAGGACGTAGGCTCATTTATAGCCGAACCTCTATAAATCCGTGCGTCATTTATTTTCCGCAATTTTATTTACGCTTCCGCAACACGGTGAAATATCTGATCCCATACCCAACACTATTTTTGGTAATTTCTATTTTTGGGGTATGTTCGTTTCGGACGACTCGCTTGTTACTGTTTTGGAATTCTGAACCTATTTTGTTCTTGGAGTTTTTCTGTTTGGACGAGTTCCGAGGATGTTTTTACGTAATTTTATCTTGAATTATATCTTGTCGCAGGTACGTTCGATTCTCGTAAAACTCGTTCGTCTTCGTTGTTTCTTGGTTTGCATAAGTTCGTATGGTTGAGTTAGTCGTGTTTAGACTTTCGGTTTGATAATCCGACGTCATATCATGAATTCCGGATGTTTGGGGTCATTTTTGTAAATTCCGATTTATCTTGGGCATTGTTGTTGTTATTCGTTTATTCTGACCTCCGGGCGATCGGGGCCATGTGTCGATTATGGTAACCTTTCCATTAGTAGGAAATCTTCGTATACTCATTAGTATACCTTTGTACTCTCTGTTTGTTTGTCGTTGAGCCTCATTTTTTCTCTCAACTGCTGTCTGTAGCAGGTTACGGCTGTAAGCCCTGGTGTTACGGCCGTAATGTCCGAGAGTTACTGCCGTAAGTCCTTCACTGTACGGACGTAAGCCAGCTTCGTTTCTCTTCCTACTTGGGACTCCAATAGCAGCTTACGGGCGTATATGTACCAATTATGGACGTAAGAAATGTTACGGTCGTAGCCCTTAGATCATACGGCCGTAAGTGAGCTTCGTCGGTTTTGCCCAGACCTGTCCATAGAGCTTGTTACGGTCGTAAATGCATGTACTTACGGCTGTAATATCCACAAGTTACAGCAGTATGGATGAGGTGTTACGGCCGTAACACCAGTCAGTTTATAAACTGGCAAGAGTCAGTTTTTTTCTGTCATTTCCTCATTTCTCTCCTTTTCTTCGCATCGGGGCGACTTCCAAGTCAAGGGTTCGCCATATTTTCATCCAAACTCCGTTTAGGAAGCATAACTTAGAATCATATCATCACCACAACACCAAATCATCTATTGTTCGGCTTCGAATCAAGGTATGATCTCCTATAACCCTAGTATGATTTTGGGGAGGGTTAGGTGGTGATCTTGTATTTTAATCCGATTTAACCGATGTTATTGTTAGATTTCGATAGTATACTCTTGATCCTTGGTTCCCTTGTTATTGGATGGGATGAAATCCCGTTATTACATCATTGACCGATTTCAACTCCCTATGCACTCTTGATGTTCGATGAATTGTCCCACCGGGTAGAACTAAGATGAATTCCTTCGTATTCTTAATGTTGAGATTGGTTGTATATCATTCATGTGTTAGGGATGGATTTGTGAAGATTGTTCGGACCGAAACCTTTTCTTTCGCCGTTTCCTTCACTTCATTTTATTCAAGAAAAGTACATGTATTACATTCCGTTATGTAGGTTACGTTTTCAAAATGAATGATAAATTGTGGTTTTCGGGTGCGTGAGTTGTGTTCCTTCCACCCGGAGCGTTCGACGGGATGTCTGGGGGTCGATACTAAGGGGTACGGCCGCGGAAGTGAACTTGAGTGCGTGTGTGGTTGAACTTCCACCCGGAGCATTCGACGGGATGTCTGGGGGTCGATTCTAAGGGGTACGCCTCGGAAGTGGTGTCCCACCCCGAGCGTTCGACGGGATGTCTGGGGGTCGATACTAAGGGGTACGGCCACAGGACACCAGTTGTGATTTTGTGATATCGTGATGGATTGATAACTGATTTGATTGCCAATGTAGTATTCCGGAATATCTATGGAAAATGATTTCTGATTGAGATGATTGTGTAAAATCGTATTTGTATATAATGTTGTGTAATTGTGTACTTGCACTAGCTATTCGAATGATAACCCCTTAAATGGGGAAAATGCGTCTTATGCATTTCAGGTACCGGAAGAGCTGAGGAGCAGGCACGGGATACACACGCAAAGGATGGATTGGCATGATTGTGAGGCTCGAGTCTTTATTTATGTTCAGTCTTTTAAACTGTTTGAGTATCGGAATTTGTCTGGTTTTATTGTATTCGGTTAAAGTCCCCTGCGTGGGCAATGATATGGTATCGACTTATATTTTCACGTACGTCTATTAAAACGTTTTGGCCGAGGCCACGGCCCTATTTTTACGTTAATGATTATGTCTTTGGGTTTTTCATGTACGGAATGTGTGTCATGTGTTAGCCTGGTAGACCTCGTGAGGGTTCTACGGCGTGTAATGTCACATTTGAGAATTGGGGTGTTACATTTATGGTATGAGAGCCTTAGGTTTTGAATGCCTAGGTTGTCGGTTAATTTTGGTTTTGTTAGTTAAGTCGTTTGAGTTAGTTGTTGAGCCTAATATCATTATGCTTCCGTCTTTTCATGCGATCCGTTGCTATAAGTCTCCTCGAACTCTTATGCTTCTGTAATTCGTTTTCTTACGTTGTTCGGAACTGTGAATTATCATACCAACCTTGTAAATTGTGAATCTTTCTGATCTTGTTCTTTTCATATTTTCTTCAGTATGTTGAGAAGTCGTGGTAGACAAGCTAGGGGGCACGGCCGAGGCCGTGGTCGTGGTGCTAATAACGAGGAAGGCTCACTTTCTCAGTCCTCTGTGGATTCGGCTTCTCATTCAGTGCTGTCGGGTAATAATGCCGACGATGGGGCTGCTGCCGTACTTCAGCAGTTGGTAGACCAACTCACTCAGATAGCTCAGGGTGGACGCCAAAATCCGCCCCCCGACTCCAGAGGACGAAGCTAGTAAATGGCTTCAGAAAGTAACTAAGACGCACCCCCCTTGTTTCACTGGTTCTTCTGACTCCCTCGGTTGGGAGAATTGGCTATTTCAGTTGGGCAGGACTTTTGATGTCGTCGCTTGTCCCGATGACAGGAGGGTACATATTGCTCAGTACCTCCTGGATAAGGAAGCTGCGGAATGGTGGGAGGCAGTGACGCCCAGAGACCGTCAGGCCACTTGGGAGGAATTTAAAGATGCTATGGAAGCAGAATATTGTCCACCGCCAGTCAAGGAGCGCATGATTGTGGAGTTCTTCACTGCTACACCTCAGGATGTGCCTATTTCTCAGGCCATCATCACTTATAATCAGCAATTAGGATTCGTGAAAGATCAGGTGAGGACCGAGGCCGACAAGATCCGTTATTTCAATATGCGCATGAAGACGCATATCAAGCAGAGTATGGCACCGCTCATGTGTGCCACCTTGAAGGAGTATCAGGATCACGCCCTAGCGATCGAGATGGCTGTACCAGAATCAGAGTTGAATTCCGAGGCCAAGAAACAGAAAACGGCTGGCAGTTTTTCAGCCGGCAAGAGTGGCCGATTTTCGAGAGCACAGTCTGCCCCTACACCAGGGAAGAGTCCGTTTCATCAGGCTGGAGGATCTCAGGGTAATCGTTCAGTCCAGTCCATTGCTTCTGGTGGCAGGATTTGTTTTAACTGCAACCAATATGAGCATTTGATGAAGGATTGCCCTTCTCCTCCAGTTACTTGATTTACTTGCGGGCAGACCGGACACCGAGCAGCGCATTGTGAGAGAGCCACCAGGGCTACCAGAGCTTTGGCTACCACCGCCATTCATAGAGAGCACAGCATGGATCAGAAGGCTCCAGTCACTTAGACCTCGCAGAGTACGGGTCGTGGTAGAGGTCGAGGCCAACTGGATCGCAGGGCTACTTCCAGTTCGGGCTCAGTGCACCCTCGTTTGTACCATATGAGATGCTCGGAGGAGACAGATGTTCCAGTGGCGTCAGGTACCACTCAGATCCTTTCTCATCCAGTTTCAGTGCTTTTCGATTCGGGTTCCACCCACTCTTTTATTGCTCTAGATTGTGTGAGTCATATTGGTATTGACTGCTTGTTCGAGTGTGAACCGTTTGTAGTGGGTATGCCTAGCGGGGATCGTATGGTTGGGGACCGGGAAGTTAGGGATTGTCCAGTGAGGATCGGGAGCAGAGATTGGCACTTGAACCTCATTGTTATAGATGTTAAGGGTGAGGATTTGATCCTCGGGGATGATTGGTTGGATCGTCACGGTGCTTTCATGAACTATCGGACTTGTACCATCTCGATAGTGGTCGAGGACGGCACCGAGTATACTCTCATTGGTTGTAAACCAGGTAGATCGGGAAGTGTGATTAGCGCCTTGAAGGCGATGAAACTTCTGAATCAGGGTTGTGTCGGCTATTGGTGTTACGCTCTACAGGCGGAGGATGGCGGAGTCGATATGTCGTCGATTCCAGTTGTCAGCGAGTACCCCGACGTATTTCCAGATGACTTGCCGGGATTACCACCACAGCGAGAGGTTGAGTTTCCTATTGATCTTAAGCCGAATGCGGCTACCGTTTCTAGAGCGCCATATCGTATGGCACCGTCGGAGATGTTAGAATTGAAGAAACAGTTAGGGGAATTGTTAGATAAAGGGTATATTCGACCGAGCGCATCGCCTTGGGGTGCGCCCGTACTTTTTGTTGAGAAGAAAGATGGATCGCTTCGTTTATGCATCGACTACCGAGAATAAACAAGTTGACCATCAAAAACAAGTACCCTTTACCCAGGATCGACGACTTGTTTGATCAGCTTCATGGATCGACAGTCTTTTCGAAGATTGATTTATGATCGGGCTACTACCAGTTGAGGATTCGGGACAACGATATACCGAAAGCTGCCTTTCGGACGAGATATGGCCACTATGAGTTTGTGGTTATGCCTTTCGGGCTAACCAATGCCCTAGCATTATTCATGCAGTTAATGAACAAAGTTTTTATCGAGTATCTGGACAAATTTGTAGTCGTCTTTATCGACGACATCCTTATCTATTCTCGGAGTCGAGAGGAGCATGCTTTACATCTCCAGATTGTGTTGGACATTTTGAGAGCTGAGCAGTTATACGCGAAGTTCTCTAAATGTGAGTTTTGGCTCAAGGAAGTGATGTTCCTCGGGCATGTGATTTTAGCGGAAGGAGTTCGTGTAGATCCGCAGAAGATAGAGGCAGTGATGTCTTGGGAATCGTCGAGAAATGTGTAGGAAGTGAGAAGTTTCCTGGGACTCGCAGGCTATTACCGTAGATTCGTCGAAGGATTTTCCAAAATCGCTAGACCACTCACCCAGTTACTTCAAAAGACTCAGAAGTTTGAGTGGACCGCAGACAGGCAGGATATTTTTGATGAGTTGAAGAGACAGTTGACTGCCGCACCCATTCTAGCCTTACCCCAGGGGAACGAGGATTTTGTAGTTTATAGTGATGCTTCGGGCCTCGGAATCGGATGTGTCTTGATGCAGAGAGACAGAGTCATTGCTTATGCGTCCCGTCAGTTGAAACCTTACGAATCAAACTACCCTACGCATGATTTAGAATTAGCAGCGGTCGTCTTCGCTTTAAAAATCTGGAGGCATTATCTCTATGGGTCGTCGTGTAAGATTTACACGGACCGCAAGAGTTTGAAATATATCTTAAGTCAAAAGGAGTTGAATATGAGACAGCGTAGATGGTTAGAGTTAATTAAAGATTATGACCTCGAAATTCTTTACCATCCGGGTAAGGCTAATGTAGTGGCAGATGCGTTGAGTCGTAAGCCGATGGCCCTACCGATGTTAGAGGTACTCACACCTCAGAGAAGAATCCAACGAGATTTGATTTGTCAGGATATCGAGGTTTGGGTTCAGAGGTTCCAGGGCCAGTTATGTGCGTTAGAGATCACTTCGTCCTTGGTTGACGATATCAAGGCGAGGCAATATGATGATCCACTTTTAGTCAAGTTGAGAGAGGACGTGAAGAAGGGGAAATCCCCTATATTTGTGGTGCAGGATGATGGAGTTTTGGGATTTCGCGGCAGATTATGTGTACCGGGTGATATTGAGTTGAGACAGAAGATCTTGAGTGGAGCTCATACCACTCCTTACTCCATACATCCTGGAGCAAAATGTACAAGGATGTGAGGACCTTAGTGAATTTGAAGAGGGACGTTAGTGAATTTGTGGCGAAGTGTTTGACCTGTCAGCAGGTTAAGATTGAGCATCAGCGGCCCGCGGGGGTGTTGCGACCACTTCCCATTCCGGAGTGGAAGTGGGAAGACATTTCTATGGATTTCATCACCGGTATGCCCAGGACCCGGACTGGAATGAACATGATTTGGGTTACTATCGATCGACTAACCAAATTAGCTCATTTTCTGGGTATTAAGGACACTTGGGGGCCGGAGAGGCTAGCACGGGTGTTGATTGCAGAGATCGTGAGGTTACATGGGACTCCTAGGAGTATTGTTTCGAATCGAGATGGACGGTTTGTATCACATTTCTGGCAGGCTGTTCACCGGGCTTTGGGGACTGAATTGAGACTTAGTACATCCTACCACCCTCAGACGGACGGGCAGTCGGAATGGACGATTCAGATGCTGGAGGATATGTTGAGAGCCTGTGCTTTAGACTGGAAGGATGATTGGGAGTCACACTTGTCATTGATCGAGTTCACGTACAACAATAGTTGGCACACCTCTATCAAAATGGCACCATTTGAGGCATTGTATGGGAGGAGGTGCAAATCACCGTTGTGTTCGGATGACGCATCCGGGTTTGTTGGTACCGAACCAGATATGGTGGTTGAGACGAGAGAGATGATTGCCTTGATTCGTGATAGATTGTTGACAGCCCAGAGTCGACAGAAGTCTTATGCCGACACGCGCCGCCGGGCGTTGGAGTTTGAGGTGGGAGACCATGTGTTGCTTAAGGTGTCGCCGACACGGGGAGTTTACCGCTTCGGTCGGAAGGGTAAACTTAGTCCGAGATATATTGGACCGTTCGAGATTTTGGAGAGAGATGGAGAGCACGCGTATTGGTTAGGCTTACCATCGTCTTTGAGTCACGTACATAACGTATTTCATGTTTCCCAGCTTAGGAAGTGCGTACCGGACCCTAGACATATTATTGATTTTGGAGAGATTGAGTTGGGACCTGACATTACCATCGAGGAGAGGCCGATTCAGATTTTAAAGCATCGGGTGAAGCAACTTCGGCTCAAAACCATTCCCTTGGTTAAGGTTCAATGGTCGAGGCATGGATCCGAGGAAGCCACGTGGGAGACGGAAGAGAGTATGCAGTCGAGATACCCCGAGTTATTCGCATTGTAAGTTTCGGGACAAAACTTAATTTTCGGGGGAGAGAATGTAATATTCGTACTTTCTATTTTTGGTAATTTCTATTTTTGGGGAATGTTCGTTTCGGACGACTCGCTTGTTATTGTTTTGGAATTCTGGACCTATTTTGTTCTTGGAGTTTTTCTGTCTGGACGAGTTCCGATGATGTTTTTACGTAATTTTATCTTGAATTATATCTTGTCGCAGGTGTTGTGTGGCGATTTATACGCCTCGACGGCGATCGGTATAAATGCCGAGCGACCGAGTCCACGACCAAACAAGCTACGGCCAACTTGCCTAAGCGAAGATAACAGTCCACCTTCGAGTGTCCAGCGATCGACTCTCAAGGCGATCGCCTTTTGGCACCTAGCGATCGACTCTAGTGCCCGACCTAGGACGACCGTCCTGTGCCACGAACAAGGCCTTCGTCCGTCAAAGTCTACGAAGACTGGATCTCAAAGCAGCGCCCATGTGTAGATCCGCGAAAGACGCCAAAGAACATGGATCGTTGACCACAACCTATCACCACCTTCTCACCTACCGACAAACCCGCCGAAAGGTACAAGGTGGGACCACCCGTGGCAGCGACTCAGACGCGTGCAGACTTCTCATTGGACCGCACAGCTGACTGCCAGCAACTCCTGCGGACTTTAAGGAGACTATCCCATGTGCTAAAGGACGATCGCCCGCTTATTATAATACAGCAGAGGCGATCGCCCAGCATCTCCCAGTCCTATAAATAGAGAACCTCCAGCAACTGGAAAAAGGTTCGCAATTCGTTCCGCTTCTAAGTTCGGAAAGACATTCAGAAAAACATTCACAAAGGTTCATCTCAATTGGCAACCACGTGAAGAACACATACACTCTTTCAGGCTCTCGGCTTCCTCTCTTGAATCTACCTCGGGATTTCTCTCTCGGCACCTCTCATTCAGAAGACGGTCGGCAGAGGCAAGAACTCCCTGCAGTACAGATTCGAAGATACTCGCAAGCCCAGGAGCTCAGACATACAGCTGACACACACCGTGAGAGATTGTCGATTTCTCACGATCGTCATAGCATATCAACATTGTTACAAGAACTCACATAGCATCATATCTGGTTCTTCCAGCAATCTTCACGCTCAATAAGATAACTAGGGTATTTACACTCATTGTAATTGTACTCTAACATTAATATTTGTACTCCAAAGTATTTGTATTAATAATATCTCGCGAGAGCATTCAAGCCCGGGACTAACAACCCCGGCAAATCTTGTGTTATTTACTTTCCCCATGGAAGTGCTCTCGTACTTTGTTTGCTATTCATCCATTCCAGCAATATCTATCTCCGGATAATATTTTGGGTAGCAACAATTGGCGCTAGAAGAAGGGGCATCTTAACCTTCATTTTTATTCCTACCGTCCTGAAGAACACTTACTGTTCTCGGGACATATACTTGAAGTGACACTCACTGCTCTTCAAAGAAAGCCTTCAGAATCATGACGTCTGCCACTTCATTGAAGAGAGCCACTCTCCGAACTGCCGAACATCATATCCCGGCTCGATCCGAGCCCCAGCCGACGGTAGAGGGAATCCGCGGCGACGCGAGACTCTCGATCCCGCACCTAAGGGGTGGCCCCAGCCTCTCGCTCGACCAGTTCCAAACCGCGGAACAGATCGAGGAGGCTATGGCCATCCTAAAGGAGCGACGGAGAGCATGCGCGGCACCCGCTATAACTCCCTCGGCCATCCGCCGCGTGGGCAAACGGAAGTTCAAGGGGCTACTGGGCGAGCGATCGTCAGAAAGCCTCGATTCGCGAGAAAAGGCTCTCGCGAGGCCGGACGGTTCCGTGTTCAGTCGCTTGGGAGGTGATCCTTCATGGCGACCGGGGCATTCTGGCCCCAACCACGAGACGACGGAATCCGAGTCTGTCACCAGGAGTTCGGCCTACCCAACTCCCAGCTGAATACAGGACAGCTATCTGGCTCCCGCCCCGAACGTCAGGGGGTCAGTACTTGATCGCCTCGTCTCCCGCTCCGAGCGCCTAGCCGCGAGCAACCAGGTCGCGGTGATGGCCGCTATGCAACGCCAGCTCGACGAGATGAAAGCACTCTTGGATATTGGGGCAAGCACCAGTAGAAAGATCATCGGACCGACTGAGCCACTCGCGGTCCACATCGAGCTTGCCCCCGTACAACCAAGGATCGCTCCTCCCAAAACACCTCTGTACGAAGGGATATCGGACCCCGAGACCCACCTAAGCAAATTCCGGATATACATGACCGGGTGTGGGGCATCAGACGCGACCAAGTGCCGATTCTTCTCGTTAACATTGGGCGAGTTGGCCCACATGTGGTACGTCTCACTACCACCGCGATCGATCATCTCCTTCAAGAAACTGGTGAGTGACTTCACGTCATACTTTGCCGCCAAGGTCGCCAGACCAGAAGGCCCCCACCGCATGATGAAAATCAGGTAGGGGGAAGACGAATCCGACGCGGATTACATCGACCGAGTGGATGAAATCGTCCTCACCGGCGAACCCATCAGTGACGAGCTCGCTCTCTATTCGGTCCTGAGGGGGGTTCTACGGTCATTCGCCCATGTTTAGACATCTCACGAAGGACATCCTCCCAACTTACGCGATCTTCCGCGCCAAGGCTGCCGATTTTCTGGCCAGGCAAAGGCTACTCACCCTCCGCCTAGGCGAGGGAACGCCACCTCCTGTCCAGAAGACGGCGCTCGCCAAAAACAAAAATACGGTCGTCAAGCCATCCGGCGATCTCAAGGCCTTCGGGGATGTGGAAACCCATCTCCTCCACAAGTTCAACCGAACTCCGGCCCACATTTTCTACGCCATCAAGGGGCGCGAACCGCTGAACAAGCCAAAGGCAATAAGGGACCACGGTCATCTGGACCGCAATCAATATTGTGCCTACCACGAGAGTCCCGGCCACGACACCAACTAATGCCGCGACCTCCTCAGACAACTCTGGAGATTGTTCGAAGAAGGCAAGTTGGACAGCTTATTGGCTTAGCCGGAGCCCCACCAATCTCCCAACACGGTCACCCGAGTCGAACGCGAACAGGCCTCCCTCTCTTCTTAGAGGGTGCTCCAACGCATATGCCTTGAAGTTTTCAGCAAGAGGGCCGACCTCTAGCCCTCCCTTCTTAGCAGCTCGGAGCGAGTCAGCGAGCGTCATATAGTAGGCAAACTCACTGACGAACTCCACGTTGAGAAAGGGATCGGCCTCGGTCGCCTTCAACTTCCCTTTCAACCCCGCAACCGCCTGTTGCGCATAGGGGTGGCAAAATATACCGAAATGCCGACATACCGAATTTATCGTACCGAAAAATTACTGAAATTGCCGAAAATTTCGGTATACCGAATTTTCGGTACGGTATGGTGTCGCATCAAAAATTTCTGATAATCGATGAATTTTTTTTATTTTCGGTATTCGGTATATACCGAGATACCAAAAAAAATTCGGTATTTCAATATATATATCGGTATGTCGATATTTTCGATATCTTTTTTATTCGGTATTTCGGTATATATCGGTATATCAAGATTTTTTCGATATTTTGGTAATTCCGTATTTCGATAAGTTCGGTATATACCGATACCGAAATAAAATTCGGTATACCGAAATTTCGACAGATTCGGTATGGATCAAAGCCATACCAAATTTCGTATACCGGATTTCGGATACCAAAATTTCAGATACCGGATTTCGATACCGAAACTTTCTGCACTGATATCGATGAATTTTGTTGTACCGAAATTTTCGGTACGGTATACGGTATCGACAAAAAAATTCGGTACGGTACGGTATACCACCCGTAGTTGCGCACCCTGGAGCTCGGTCTCCCTAGCATCCATCTCTCCCCTCGACGCCGCCAGTTCGCTAGTCAGCCGAGCGACAGTCACCTTCAGTTGATCGGCCTCCTTCTCAGCGGCCGTATGCAACCGTCGGGCATCTGTCATCTGGTCCCGAAATCGGTCGACCGTCGTCTGGGCTCGCTCGTAATTCTCTCTCATCAGCTCAAGATCCTGACTCGCCCGTTTAGCTGCATCCAAGGAGTCCTTCTCCATAGCCACAATCCTGTCGGCAAACTCGGCATTCTCTTTCCGAGCGGCCTCGAGGTCCGCCTGCAGACAAGTAGTAGAAGGATGCCCTTCGAATTCTTGCACAGCCTGGGCAGCCATCGTCGCCGCCTGGAGGGAGAGAGCGAAAGCAACGTGCATTGTATTCCCGGATCGCTGGCGAGCGATCGCGTCTAAATCCGTCGTCCAGTCCTTCGGCAAAGCAGAAACAGCCCAGTTGGCATACAGTGGGACATCATGGGCCGCGCGAGGAGATCGGCTTGCGAGGAAATCCAGTACCACGACGGGCAAGCTGGGTTAGTGCTACGGATCCTGCATCAAACAATAAAAAGTTAGCACATCTCCCACGCAAGTGACGAAACTCAACAAACAAACAAAGTCTACCTCTCGGCTCTCTCGGGGTCGCGACCAAAGTATGGTTTCCCGCGAGGGGTCTCAGCCCCGGCGATTGCCATCTCTCGCAAGAAAGCCGCAGAGGGCGTAGGCTCATCCACCAGGGGGACCGCGGTGATCGGTGGCGCGGCGATTGGTACCTCACTGGCAGGGGCAGAAACCGGGGGTTCTCCCGACCTCTGCGTTTGCAGTTCGTCCGGAGCCCCTCCTCCCGAGCTTCCTCTTCCGCTATCATCGGCTCCACGTTGGGCCTCACCTCCGGAATGAGAGGTAACGCCACCGTAGGAACTCGAAATGACTCCTTCTGGTGAAGGCGGCTCAGAACTCCGGGGTTCGACATGGCTATCTCCGCTGGAGGCTCCAAGAAACGAGGAAAGCGGACTTCTGCAATAAAGAACAATCAAACAACGGTCAGACACTCTCCAAGTAGGACGATCGCCAAGCAATTGGAGATCGCAGAAACCCATAGCTGGGACCGAGAGATGTCGTGGGAAACAGAATAGCCGAGCAGACAGCCAACTGCTCTCTTTGTTAATCCGGCGAGCGTCTAAGTCGTCGTCCGGCAGGCTTCGTATCCGCTCCCAAACGACCAGAAAATCGAAAAGAAGCTCGTCGACCGTCGGAATATGGAAACCTGCAAAAGGAAAACCAAATTAGATCAGTTCAGAATATATCCGAACAAAGGGAGAGTCAGAACCCTTACCTGGATTCCTCTCCCGAAAGCTAGTGGGAATATTCAGCTCGTCCGTGGGATTGTCGCTCGCTAATGCCTTCCATGAACCGCCGACCCAGAACCACTTCGCCGGGTCGCCCCGCATCTTGTTCGGGACTCCGAGGATCACCCGACCGGATCGGCCTTGAATGTGATAGCCTCCGACCAACCCTTTCTGAGCTGTCAGCTTGAACAGGTGGTTCATCTCCAACGGCGAAGGAAGGCGGTACAGTCGGTGACCGCCGAACAAGGTGAGAGCACAAATGATCTGGAGCCAGGCGTTCGGAGTCAACTGAAGCGGCACCACGTTCCAAGCAGCCAGCAGATGGGAGACGGAGAACGACAAAGGAAACCGCAGCCCAGCCTCCATGATTGCTTCGTTCACGGCGACCATGCCCTCCGGAGGCTGATCGGCTCGTTCATTCTCGGCCGGCATAAAAAGATCCACATCTGAAGGGACATGATACCTCATCCTCCAGACGGCCAGGTCCTTCCTGGTCGTCGAGCTCCTTATCTGGCCAAGGGACCATGGAGATTTCGGCACTCAAACAGCGACCGCTTAGCAGGTTGATAAGGATGAGCGATCGAGTACTCTCGATAATCGAATTTAGGAGACGGACCGGCCAACCTCTCCATGATTTCAGCAAAGTCCAAATAGGCCTGGCCAAAGGCACTATGCTGCTCCCAGTAGGCCTTCGCCGCCAAATCTCTCTCCATCTGCGAGCGTATTTGCTCAACCGCCGCCTCCCTAGCAACGTCGGCTTCATTGAATAGCGTCTCGACTTCCGCGGGGTCAATACCGGCACAGATAGCCTTGGAGGCCGTCTCCAAATGGAATTCTGCGGAGGATCCTCCCCGGGCAGTCGAAGCCCCGGCAGCGGAGGTGGTGCCCATTTCGTGCGATGAAAATGTTCCAGACATTTTCAAAAATAAGAGGAGAAAAGGAGTGTTTTCTTACCAAGGATTGAATCGATCGATGATCGGCAGTGAAATCTTCAGAAAATGCTTCGGCAAAATTCTTCTTCTCCGATAAAAGCGCATAAAGGTTGTTAAATACTGCAACCCAGTGCCTTTTTATAGGAGATGGCAGGGACTTCTATGCAATTAAGGAGAATCTCAGGGGTCGGAGTGCAACCGTCGCAATTAATGCCTCCTTGAAACCCGCGACGCGTCGTTTCAAGGACACGCCAGACGAGGAGTCATAACTAACCGTCGGTCTCCCCCAACAGGAACCCGACACGTGCCCCGGAAACTTTTCCTCGACCGCTGTCATTTCCCGCTCATTTCAGCGACCAACAAGGTCGTCCAAATTTAAAATCAATCCGCTCAAAGACGATCGCCAGTTCCGTAAAATGCTGAGTCACTCGTCATAGTTCAGCGATCACCAGTAGAACCACCTCACCCCACGTTTTCAACATCGGAGTGAGCTGGGGGAAATTGTTGTGCGGCGATTTATACGCCTTGATGGCGATCGGTATAAATGCCAAGCGACCGAGTCCACAACCAAACAAGCTACGACGAACTTGCCTAAGCGAAGATAACAGTCCACCTTCAAGTGTCCAGCGATCGACTCTCAAGGCGATTGCCTTTTGGCACCTAGCGATCGACTCTGGTGCCCGACCTAGGACGATCGTCCTGTGCCACGAACAAGGCCTTCGTCCGTCAAAGTCTACGAAGACTGGATCTCAAAGCAGCGCCCATGTGCAGATCCGCGAAAGACGCCAAAGAACATAGATCGTTGACCATAGCCTGTCATCACCTTCTCACCTACCGACAAACCTGCCGAAAGGTACAAGTTGGGACCACCCGTGATAGCGACTCAGACGCATGCAGACTTCTCATTGGACCGCACAACTGACTGCCAGCAACTCCTGCGGACTTTAAGGAGACCATCCCATGTGCTAAAGGATGATCGCCCGCTTATTATATTACAACAGAGGCGATCGCCCAACATCTCCCAGTCCTATAAATAGAGAACCTCCAGCAACTGGAAAAAGGTTCGCAATTCGTTCTGCTTCTAAGTTCGGAAACACATTCAGAAAAACATTCACAAAGGTTCCTCTCAGTTGGCAACCACGTGAAGAACACATACACTCTTTCAGGCTCTCGGCTTCCTCTCTTGAATCTACCTCAGGATTTCTCTCTCAGCACCTCTCATTCAGAAGACGGTCGGCAGAGGCAAGAACTACCTGCAGTACAGATTCGAAGAGACTCGCAAGCCCATGAGCTCAGACATGCAGCTAACACCCACCGTGAGAGACTGTCGATTTCTCATGATCGTCACAGCATATCAACATTGTTACAAGAACTCACAGAGCATCATATCTGGTTCTTCCGGCAATCTTTACGCTCAATAGCTAAGATAACAAGGGTCTTTATACTCATTGTAATTGTACTCTAACATTAATATTTGTACTCCAAAGTATTTGTATTAATAATATCTCGCGAGAGCATTCAAGCCCGGGACTAACAACCCCGGCAAATCTTGTGTTATTTACTTTCCCCACGGAAGTGCTCTCGCACTTTGTTTGCTATTCATCCATTCCAGCAATATCTATCTCCGGATAATATTTTGGGTAGCAACAGCAGGTACGTTCGATTCTCATAAAACTCATTCGTCTTCGTTGTTTCTTGGTTTCCATAAGTTCGTATGGTTGAGTTAGTCGTGTTGAGACTTTCGGTTTGATAATCCAACGTCATATCATGAATTCCGGATGTTTGGGGTCATTTTTGTAAATTCCGATTTATCTTGGGCATTGCTGTTGTTATTCGTTTATTCTGACCTCCGGGCGATCGGGGCCATGTGTCGATTATGGTAACCTTCCCATCAGTCCTGTCCATAGAGCATGTTACGGCCGTAAATGCATGTACTTACGGCCGTAATATCCACAAGTTACGGCCGTATGGATGAGGTGTTACGGCCGTAACACCAGTCAGTTTATAAACTGGCAGGAGTCGTTTTTTTCTGTCATTTCCTCATTCCTCTTCTTTTCTTCGCATCGGGGCGACTTCCAAGTCAAGGGTTCGCCAGATTTTCATCCAAACTCCGTTTAGGAAGTATAACTTAGCATCATATCATCACCACAACACCAAATCATCTATTGTTCGGCTTTGAATCAAGGTAAGATCTCCTATAACCTTAGTATGATTTTGGGGAGGGTTTGGTGGTGATCTTGTATTTTAATCCGATTTAACCGATGTTATTGTTAGATTTCGATAGTATACTCTTGATCCTTAGTTCCATTGTTATTGGATGGGATGAAATCCCGTTATTACACCATTGACCGATTTCAACTCCCTATGCACTCTTGATGTTCGATGAATTGTCCCAACGGGTAGAACTAAGATGAATTCCTTCATATTCTTATTGTTGAGATTAGTTGTATATCATTCTTGTGTTAGGGACGGATTTGTGAAGATTGTTCGGACCGAAACTTTTTCTTTCGCCGTTTCCTTCACTTCATTTTATTCAAGGCAAGTACATGTATTACATTCCGTTATGTATGTTACGTTTTCAAAATGAATGATAAATTGTGGTTTTCGGGTGCGTGAGTTGTGTTCCTTCCACCTGGAGCATTCGACGGGATGTCTGGGGGTCGATACTAAGGGGTACGGCCGCGGAAGTGAACTTGAGTGCGTGTGTGGTTGAACTTCCACCCGGAGCGTTCGACGGGATGTCTGGGGGTCGATACTAAGGGGTACGGCCGCGGAAGTGGTATCCCACCCGGAGCGTTCGACGGGATGTCTGGGGGTCGATACTAATGGGTACGGCCACGGGACACCAGTTGTGATTTTGTGATATCGTGATGGATTGATAACTGATTTGATTGCCAATATAGTATTCCGAAATATCTATGGAAAATGATTTCTGATTGAAATGATTGTGTAAAATCGTATTTGTATATAATGTTGTGTAATTGTGTACTTGCACTAGCTATTAGAATGCTAACCCCTTAAATGGGGGAAATGCGTCTTATGCATTTCAGGTACCGGAAGAGCTGAGGAGCAGGCACGGGATACACAGGCAAAGGATGGATTGGCATAATTATGAGGCTCGAGTCTTTATTTATGTTTGGTCTTTTAAACTGTTTGAGTATCGGAATTTGTCTGGTTTTATTGAATTCGGTTAAAGTCCCCTGTGTGGGCAATGATATCGTATCGACTTATATTTTCACGTACGTCTATTAAAACGTTTTGGCCGAGGCCACAGCCCCATTTTTACGTTAATGATTGTGTCTTTGGGTTTTTCATGTACGGAATGTATGTCATGTGTTAGTCTGGTAGACCTCATGAGGGTTCTACGGCGTGTAATTTCCCATTTGAGAGTTGGGGTGTTACAGTAACTCTATCTCCAAACGGCGATACCGACCAATCTTGCTCCAACACATATGTAGCTATATATTCGGCAAAAAGAGTTTCACAACTATTTTCCAAACCGATTTTTAATTTTCAATATTAGGGATATTTTCAAATATAATTTGACTCTCGGTGGAATCCTCAATATTAGGAAAATCCATATTCTAGAGAATATTATAGTATATTTCAAGCAATTATTGTACTTGGGCTAAATTCAAATTGGGAGATAAAATAACACTAATCAAGAAAACATCATGGATACGATTAAATACTTTAACCATTTTAAACACATACTCCCTTTGTCTCATTAGTGTTGGCACGTTTGACTTTTATTTGGTCAATTTTTTTAAATTTTGACAATAATTTATGAAAATGTATATTTAATTATGATGTGACGTTAATAGAAATAGATTTATAATGAAATGTACTTTTTAAAAATATTATGATTTTATTATTTTTATAATTATAAAATTATAAATTATCATGGTCAAACTGTTGTTAGTTTGACCAGAAAAAAGTCAAAAGTGCCAACACTAATGAGACGGAGGGAGTATTATAAATAACATTCTCCATTCCTGGGAACTTATTACAAGCATCTATTCGAAAAGAATAAAAAATAATGAAATAAAACTTTAGGCTATGTGGGATAATAACAAACAGTTAAATCTTAGTTGCATTTCCAAAAACTTTTAATAGTTTCATTAATTCTTTTATTTCATCAAAAAAGGATGGCAATGATAAAATAAGTGAGAATCAATTTTTTAATACCAAACCATAAAATTGATAAGTTATATATCCTCACTTATAAGAGTGTGAGTTATTGATACCATTTTGCTTAAAGAGACTAAAATGTCCTCCAAAAAGGTGTTGATGTTGACTTTTCTTTTTTATATTTTAGTGATAGATTTAAGGGTATTAATGACTTTTGGTATCAAAAACTTATACTCTTATGAATGAGGATATATAACTTGTTACTTTTATGATTTGGTATTATAAAAGATAGAACCCATATGATAAATTAGAGAGTAACTTAAAGTTTCATAAAAATGATAATTGAGAGAGATGTAGATTAGATTCACTAAGAGGCATGAGAAATGAGGGAGATTGGGATATTTATAGGTTTAAGTTTTGATTTTTAGCCGTTGGACCCTCCGGATCACGGATCCGACCACCGGGTTCCAACGGTCTGAATATTAAAAAAATGAATTTTGAATCGACCCACTGGGTCTGACCCGATGGGTCACGGGTCCAAAAATTTAGGACCTGGACCCCACCCATGTGTACCTAGGGTCCGAGTCCATGGGTCGCACGGGTCTCACGGGTCCGGTTTGGCGGCAGGTTACATTGGTCGGGGTCGGGGGGTCGACCCAGTGGGTTCGGGTCCAATTGGCACCTCTAAATTTAAGTGCCCTCCAGCAGTGTTGTCTCCATGAGTGTTATAGCGAAAACTACAGTTTATTGTCCAAAATAGATTCAATCTCAAAATTAACTTTAATCAATTTAATCAAAATTTATGATATTGTTCAATTTACGTCTCAAATTCGTCGGGTAACACAAAACGACATTGTTGAAGCTCACGTAAAATGGTCGTGCCATCAAAATTTGGGAATCTGCAGCGGACTTGCTGATTGGACATGCCACATCTCTTTTTTTTGACTTAATCCATTTAAAAATTAATTTTGGAACTAAATTTATAGTCCGCTGATTGGACATGCCACATCACCTTTTTAGACTAAATCCATTTAAATTAATTTTGGGACTAAATTTATTTAGTGCAATAGTTGTAGGATGATTTATGATTTTTTTACTCTATTAGAAAGTTAAAATCGGAGAAATAATTTTTACAAATACAATAAAATCTTAAACACACACACACACACAATATATATAAGTTTGATAAAAATATTAGGAGTTTTAATTGGAGAAGAATTTATTTTGCAAATTCTATACTCTACAGGTCGTTTAGGCTATTATGCCATTTAACTTAGCAACCCGTGATAAAATTTCAAACCACATTCTGAGAGACTGTTGAGAAAAGTAACTTATTTATTTATATAATTAGCAACCTATACATTTTTTTCATATACTAAAAACTTCTTTTATGTTGTAATTAATGTATGAATGACCTTTATGCCTCCTAAACCCTAATGGTGTACCTATAAATATAGGCATTTGGCCCTCATAATAATACACACCATTCTTCTTCTCCTTCATTTTTCCTCTCTTTTCTCTCGAATTCATAACACGTTATCAACACGATTTTTCTACCAACTAAATTAATTGTAGGCTTCTCTCACAAGGTAGTAGTATTTTTTTTTTTCTTGCAACAACCAAGTCTCACGCTACTTGTGCTTGGTTGAATCTTGTAATTTTGATTCAAATGGTTTTACTGCTTATTGCAAAAACTTTGCTGGAAAAAAAAAAAGAAAAAAAAGATGGACGGTATATTTCATCGCTTCTTGCCCTTTAATGATGATATTATCATTGAAAAAAAAAAGTTTTCTTTAGCCGCATCAAGATCTTCTTTGTTCTTTCCTATTGTCTTTTGAATTTTATTTATTTATTATTATATTAAACGCATGCATAATATATTCATACCAGATATTGTGTACTATTTGATTTCTACCATCATCATATATAAAAAATATATATGATGATCAGAAATTTATTATCAAATCGATTCATTGTTGTTTCTTGAAGAAACATGACCTACAATTCTTAATAATCCAGAAGATTATTAATATGAAATATATGTTGTAGTTCTTGAACAAATATAATATTATCTCGTCATATTTTAATTAAATATGATGTGTTCCTGAAGAACGTTATGAGATCTAAGTTTTTGTGTAAATTCCTGAGGAAAAACACAAAACAATATTCCTGAAGAATATTGTAAAGGCTCTTGAAGAAGCTTTTGATTTATTTCATTTTGTACTATTCTTTTTTTCATGTATTTTTTTTAAAATTATTGCTTCCGAAGTAGCACAATTAAATTGCAATACTATTGACAAATATACTTGTTCTAAAAGAACAAATCATATTCGTATTAAATCTCCCATGATAATACAATATTCCTGAAGAATATTGATACAATATAATATCATAAATCATTATGCCCTTGAAGTAGCATAAGTTTTAAATACAAATGTGATCTATGGCACAACATTTATCCCTCAAGGAAATTTTTATGTCATATTAAAAATGACTTGGTTTATTTTATTAAGTAGATTTACATATGGCCAATATCACCAAGCTTGAGTTTGTTGCACTTAATATTTCTGGCAAGAACTATTTATCATGGACTCTTAATGCCGATATCCACTTGATCTCAAAGGGTCTGGGTGAGACAATAAAAGAAGGAAACATAGAATCCCAGCAGGATCATGCCAATGCACTAATATTCCTTCGTCATCATCTCCATGATGATTTAAAAGTTGAGTACCTCACCGTCAAAGATCCAAGTGAGTTATGGAAAAGTTTAAACGAGTGGTTTGACCATCAGAGGATTGTAGTCCTCCTTAGAGCCCGACACGAATGGATACGTCTTCGCTTGCAAGATTTTAAAAGCGTGAGTGCCTACAATTCAGAGTTGTTCAGAATCAGCTCTACTTTGAATCGTTGTGGTGAAAAAATAACTGATGAAGATATGCTTGAGAAAACATTCTCCACGTTCAACGCTTCAAATATGATCTTGCAACAGCAATATCGAGAGCGTGGTTTCAAAAAATACTCTGAACTCATATCTTGTTTATTGGTCGCTGAGCAAGATAATGAGTTGCTCATACGAAACCACGAATTACGACCCACTGGTTCCGCAGCATTGCCTGAAGCCAATGCTACATTCAATCATGGAAATGGGCATGGACGTGGATGTGGTTTTGGACGTGGCACAACACATAGCGAAATATCCAATAACAAAAGGCACAAAGCATCCAATGACAGTAATCCATCCAAAAGGGTAGAGAAATGCCATAGATGTGGCATGAATGGGCACTGGTCACGTACATGTCATACGGCAAAACATCTCGTGGACCTTTATCAGAAATCAATCAAGGGAAAAGAAAAGATTGAAACTAATGTCCTTGATTATGATGGTCCACTTGATACGACTCACTTGGATGTCTCTGATTTCTTTGATCATCCAAAAGGAGATATTGATCACTTGATTGGGGGTGGTGTGTTAGACGATATTGATTAGTTTGAGAATTATTGCTTTGTTATTTTCTTTGCTTGGGAATTTTTTCACTATGATGATTTGCTTTTGAACTAATTATTTTTGTAATAGTTATTTCATAATAAATGAATTTATTTCTAAAAAGTTCCTTTAAATTATTACAGAAATTACAATGGATGCTTGTGATATTTGTCTAGATGATAGTGCAACTACGCACACCATTCTCCAAGATAAAAAATACTTTCTCAAATTAACATTAGCAGAAGATAATGCTAATACCATATCAGGTGCATCAAACATCATTGAAGGCTCCGGAAGAGCATGTATTATTTTACCAAATAATACTAAATTAGTTATAGATTATGCACTTTACTCTAGTAAATCGAGAAGGAATTTACTAAGTTTTAAGGATATCCGCTGCAATGGATATCACATTGAGACATTGCAAGAAGGTAATAATGAGTACCTTTGTATAATTCTTTTGTGTCTCGCCAGAAGCAAACAAAAGAAAAATTCTCGACATTATCGTCTAGATTGTATTACACATTCATAAAAGCAATTGAGGCAAATCATGTCATGAACCTGAAGTTCAATGACCCAAAGATCTTTATACTCTGGCATGAAAGATTTGGACATCCTGGAGCAACTATGATGCGTCGAATACTCAATACTTCATACGGACATAACATAAAGAACCAGAAGGTTCTTTTTGCAAATGAAATCTCTTGTGATGCTTGCGCACAAGGAAAGTTAATCACTAGACCTTCAAGTACGAAAGTTAGCATTGAATCTCCATCTCTTCTAGAAAGAATTTAAGGAGATATTTGTGGACCAATAGATCCATGTAACGCCCCAACTTTCTAGGGTAAATATTGGGGGAAAATAAATAAAAGGTAAATTTTAAGAAAAAATAATTTTCTTGAGAATATAAAAATTCTCGCCTACAAAGTCGAGTCGTTACAATGACATAAAAATAAATAACTTTAAATAAGGTAACATTTCATCATAAATATGAGGTAAAAGTTTGCGGCGGAAGAATAATTCATAATTTATAAATTGCTAATCAAAGTTTCCCCAAATAAGTTTCCAAACATTTGACATAAAGAAAACATCATGAAATAATTTCTCTTTCATATGCCCTCTCGCCTCGCTCCTTCGTCCATCCGGCTCGGTTCAACCTGCGGGTTCAATAAAGGTGGGGGTGAGCTTCCTTCAGCTCGTGGAAATCACACTAATCACAGTAATATACAATCTCATGGAAAGCATAACATGAATAATCTATCACATTTTCCTCAACGTAAATGCATACACACAATATTATGCATAACGCGAATATTGAGGTTGTGCATGTGCCCCCGCAACAACATAAAACATACACACAATACCACATAACATGAATCGAGCACGTATGTGAATATTGAGGTTGCGCAGGTGTCCCCGCAACAACATATATCTTAAGATAGCCTCTTACACGAAAACAGGTTAGCCTGATTTACAACATGCATAAATTTTTTTTAAACATAAATAGAACATCACATACATAGTCCAATTAAAGCAATTAAAGTGATAGTGAAAATTCTCACCTGAATAAATGATGATGTTTGACTTAAAATGAAGATGCTCGACTCACAGTCCTAAGCCCTTAAATTCTTGACAAAGTCTACATATAATAATAATAATAATTAAAATCCTTACAATTTATTATTTATATAATAATTGAAAGGATACGAATATCACTATATAATAACTGAAAATAAATTAGGCTAAAATGCTCCTGGGGTCCCTTAACTTAATTTTAGATAACGATTTAGTCCTTTATCTTTTTTTTTGTCCCAACTAAGTCCTTTATCTTTCTAATTTTAAGCAAATTTAGCCTTTTCCGTTGGTCTTCGTTAATCGTCATCTGCGTTACATTAAGTTGCCTACGCGCTATAAACATACCTCAGCGCAGTAATGTCAAATTCCTAACCTATGTGTCCATTTCCTAACCTCCATCCATTTCCTAACCTCCATTTTCAAATATATATATATATATATATATATATTTTCAAGAAAATAATTTTATTTCAAAAAAAATTATTTTGCCAAAAAATATTTTTTCCTCCAGAAAATATTTTTTTAATTTTTTCGAAAAATATTTTTTTCCCGAAAATAATTTTATTTTTTCAAAAATAATATTTTTTTCCAGAAAATAATTTAATTTCGAAAAATTATTATTTCCTGGAAAAAAATAAAAAAAAATATTTTTTCGAAAAAATTAAAAAAAAAAAATCTGGAGGAAAAAATATTTTTTGGCAAAATAATATTTTTTCGAAATAAAATTATTTTCTGGAAAAAATATTATTTTTTGAAAAAAATAAAACTATTTTCTGGGAAAAAAAATAAAAAAAATATTTTTTTTAAAAAATTAAAAAAATATTTTCTGGAGAAAAAGGTATTTTTTGGCAAAATAATATTTTTTCGAAATGAAATTATTTTCTGGAAAAAAATATTGTTTTTTCGAAAAAATAAAATTATTTTCTGGAAAAAAAATAAAATATTATTTTGCCAAAAAATATTTTGTCCTCCAGAAAATATTTTCTTTATTTTTTTTCCAGAAAATAATTTTATTTTTTCGAAAAATAATATTTTTACCAGAAAATAATATTTTTTTCCCGAAAATAATTTTATTTTGAAAAAATATTATTTTGCCAAAAAATATTTTTTCCTCCAGAAAATATTTTTTTAGTTTTTTCGAAAAAATATTTTGTTTATTTTTTCCAGAAAATAATATCTTTTCGAAATTAAATTATTTTTTGGAAAAAATATTATTTTTTTCGAAAAAATAAAATTATTTTCTGAAAAAAAAAAATAAAAAAAATATTTTTTCGAAAAAATTAAAAAAATATTTTCTGGAGGAAAAAATATTTTTTGGCAAAATAATATTTTTTCGAAATAAAATTATTTTCTTGAGAATATATATAGGGATAGGTTCAGGTAGGAAAGCTTTTTTCCGTAAGAAATAAGAATGATTCTGGGCCCTTGATCTTTGGTGATTAATGGCTGCGATTTATGCACGTTGTGCTAAAGAGTTAGCCTAAGTGTGCTACGCGGAATATTTTTGAGGGGATATTTTTGTAATTATACAGATTTTATGTTTGGTATTTCCTAAAATCATGGGATTTCATATCCCAGTTCTTATCTCTTCCCAAATTTTAGCACCTTTGATAATATTGTTTTGATAATTATTGTGATGTCATTTGTGTGATAGTTAGCACTTAAATCTGTAAAATTTTGCATTGTTAATACATTTTATTTTTGTTAATGTTTTAATAGTAGAGTTTAGCATTAAAAGGTTATTTGTATTAGCACATTTAATAGGTAATACTAAAGATATATTGTATGTAATGCCAGACAAGCAGCTTTATGGGATTTACAAATGGAGTCTTATTGTATTTATTGTATTTTTTAGTAAATGACGTGAAAATCATTTTGTACCTATACTTGAAAACGAGTATGATTATTTATCTTCCAAAAATAAAGCACAACACATCAGATCAAAATTGACAGTATTGTATAAAATAAATCATAACAAAAAAATCACATAATTGGAATATAACCAGAACCGCACTCTGTTTTCCAATTTGTAGCACACACAAAATAAATGGTTAGCACAACAGTTTCGATTTTTAAAAATAAAAATCAAATAGAAAAAAAAGATAATGTTAGTTTTTAAAAAATAAAAATAAATACACCAAAAATATAAAATATTTGAACGACTAAAAATATGAAATCCCATAAAAATAGATATTAACCTAAAATATGAAATCCCATGAATATAGGAACTTTCCATGATTTTAGTAACTTCCCATAAGATAAATTAATCAAATTACACGGCATTCTAATAATTAAATTCGTAAGACTTAGCTTCCTGTTAAAGACACCGTAACAAAATCCTGGTCATTAATCTCCAAGGATTAATTACCACAATCATTCCTATTTCTTACACTTATATCATTTCACTCCATAACTCACTCCCTATATATATATATATATATATATATATATATATATATATATATATATATATATATATATATATATATATTTAAATTACACCAACTACCCTATTAGATTACTTCTTTACACTTTAAATTCCTATTGTTCATAAATTACAACAAGGACAAAATCAATTGGTGTTGATTTCTATTAAAAAGACGAAAACGCCTCTATTTACTTGAATAAAACATTTCTTTTAAAACACATTTCATATTAAACAAATAAATTGTAAGTTATTAAAGTGTTTGCCTAATACATTTCTTTTAAAAATATTCTTTTTCGTAAAATAATATTTTTCCCGAAATATAATTTTTTTACGTAAAATATATTTTTTCCACAAAAATATTTTATTTTTTCCGTAAAATAATTTTATTATTTCAAAAATAATATTTTTCAAGAAAATAATTTTATTTCGAAAAAATATTATTTTGCCAAAAATATTTTTCCTCAGAAAATATTTTTTTAATTTTTCGAAAAATATTTTTTTATTTTTTCCGTAAAATAATTTTATTTTTTCAAAAATAATGTTTTTTCAAGAAAATAATTTTATTTCGAAAAATATTATTTTGCCAAAAATATTTTTCCTCCAGAAATATTTTTTTAATTTTTTCAAAAATATTTTTTTTCAGAAAATAATTTTATTTTTTCGAAAAAATAAAATATTTTTTTTCCAGAAAATAATTTAATTTTGAAGAAAATATTATTTTGCCAAAAAATACCTTTTTCTCCAGAAAATATTTTTTTAATTTTTTTGAAAAAATATTTTTTTTAATTATTTTCCAGAAAAATAGTTTTATTTTTTGAAAAATAATTTTTTCCGAAAATAATTTTATTTCGAAAAAATATTATTTTTCCCAAAAATAATTTTTTCTCCAGAAAATATTTTTTAATTTTTCGAAAAAATAAGAATTCCATAAAATAATATTTTTTTCGAAAAGATAATTTTTTTCCCAGAAAATAATTTAAAATTTATTACACTGAAGTCCAAAAGTGTTATATATATCAGAATGAGGCTCAGATGCGCCACCCACGTGATGCGAAAAATAAATGGGTAAACAAAAAAGGAAAATAAAAGGGCAAATTTAATATCGATTTCTCTCCAAATGACATCATCCGAAAATTTGACTTTTGTCCTTCTTGTAAATATAGTTTCAGATAAAGAAAGTCATTCCTTCATCAGAATATCTAAAACAATAGGGACCAAACTGTAATTAGACCATCTAAAAAGGTAGTCAGATGTAAATCGCCCATGTATATATATATAGAAATGGACACATAGGTTAGAAAATGGACACATAGGTTAGGAATTTGACTTTGTTCTCCACGCATGTATGTTTATAGCCACGTAGGCAACTTAACAGCCACCTGGACAACAGTTAACGGAGACCAACGGAAAAGGCTAAATTTGCTTAAAATTAGAAAGATAAAGGACTTAATTGGGATAAAAAAAAGATGAAGGACTAAATCGTTATCTAAAATTAAGTTAAGGGACCCCAGGAGCATTTTAGCCAATAAATTATAATTGCTAATTAATATTAATCGAAGAGTTAACATTATTAATGACTGAAATTAAAATACTTATGCATAATTTCAGATTAATTATTAATATTAATTGAAAGTCAACATTTTAATATTTTGGGTCAAAATAGGACTGGAAGTAAATTTTAAAAATTGACTGGGGTCAAATCGTAAAGGTTGAGAAGCTGACTGGTTTAAAAACTGAAGTAAATAGAAATTCTGGGGTTAAATTGAAAGTTCCTGAAAACTGAGAGGACTAAATTGAATACTTCTAAAAATTCGGGGATATAAAATACCCCTAAACCTAACTTCAGCCGACACCAACTCATTCTCCTTCTTCCCGTTCCTTCTCTTCTCTTCTATTGTTCTTCTTCTCGAATCAGCCGGAAAAATGACAGAAAACACGAACACACACACACACACACACACACGGTCTACATACAACAATTTCACACACACACACACAAAGCGAAAGGACGGCTGTGCTCCAGAGAAGGAACGGCGGCAGCGGTGATTCCGAATCGGGGACTGATTTCGTGCAGGGGTCGGCCATGTCAGAATTCCCGAAACACACGTACCCACAACATTGCGGATAAACCAGACGGCAAAGGCCGCTTTTGGAATTAAGCAACGGTTCGGCTACGGCTTCGAGGGTTCCGGTTGGATTGTAATCAGAAATATGGCGAAGACAGTTCCCAACACCACGAAGGTGAGTTTTATGAAACTCTGTTCTGATTTCTGGCAAGGGTTTAAATTGAAAGTCCGGATTCAGTTCTGATTTTGTGGACTCATAAAGCTAATTTAGGTTTGAAAGATTAGATCTTGGTTTAGGTCAATCTGAGGAGAACGAGTTACCTCACTGGATTCTTGCGTTCGGGTTTTTGGGATTTGGGATGAAACGGGTTTGGTTTCTGGTTTAGTTTAGGCTGTTGATGATTCCCGTTTCGGGACATGATGATTATTCTGTTCAGTAGGGGTGGCATTTCGGAACCGAAAATCCAAAACCGAACCGAAAAAACCCGAAAAAAGAACCGAAAAACCGAAACCGAAGAAGACCGAACCGAAAAACAAAAAAACAGAACCGAACCGAACTAATTTGGTTCGGTTCTCGGTTCGGGATAGAGCGGAACCGAACCGAAATGGACCGAAGTCAAATTTCAACATACTAAAATGACCTTGTTTTTGTGAATTTGGTGTGTTTCGAATTTTAGTATAATTCGTTTACCTTTTGTAAGACTATCATGGGTCCAAGAAGGACCGATAATATGCTGATGAATTTGTGATTCAATTAATTTAGGTTGAGAGAATGAGCTACTGTGATTTACGATTGTTATATATTTTGAGATATTTGGAAATTGCTATGCAACTCTAGCTTTTATCTTCAACATATATATAACTCTTGTTGGCTTGTTGTTATATATAACTTATTCTATTGTATATAATATTTGAATTTATATTGTGAAGAACCGAAAAAACATCAAACCAAATCGAAACCGAACCGAATATTTATAAAACCGAACTTAACCGAACCGAACTTCAAAAAGAACCGAATCAAACCGAATCCGAATATTTGGTTCGACTCTCGGTTTCGGTCAAAAACCGAACCGAATGGAACCGAGTCCACCCCTATTGTTCAGGTCAAAAAAAATTGAGTTTTGATTTTTTTGATGAACTCTGGGTTAAATTTGGTTTGGGAAGATGTTTTTGTTGGGTTATTAAGTTCAATCTAAGACTGAAAAAAAATAGTCTTAATGCAGTTGAATTCAATTCGGGTTTACAGTGTTTTGATTGTTGATTATATTTTTTTCCGTTCTAGTGCTTAAGATAAAAAAATGTACACAATAACAATTGGCTGAAATTTGCAGAATGAGAAGGAAATTGGATCTGAAATTTTTTTACCTCGTCGGAGAAAAGTCGAATATAGGGTGGTGAAACGGCGGTCTGAGCAAAACTTCTTGAGACGTTGGATGAAACGCTACTGGAAATCGATCAGACGATGAATTCGACTGGATCCTCTCGTTCTCTGCTCCTTAGTTTGTAGCAGATTTATATCTTCTCCTCCTCCTCGTATTTTCTGCCTAAGAACTTGTGTATTGTGTTCTGTGTATTTTTGTGTATATGTATTTTCTGTATTTTTTTGTTGATCGATGAAAGATGCTGTAAAGGATTTCTGCACTGCAGAAATTGTATTTATATGTGTAGATTTTTAAGTGTTTTAGTTGAATTAGGTTTGTGTATTAGGATATACATTGAAGAGTTTTGATAAGTTGAAAGAAGGGTAACGATCGATCTGCTTTTTAATTATGGTTAATTAACTTTAATCATAGTTTGTTTAAGTTATAACTCATGGTTAAAGTATAAATAGTATAATAATAATAGTAAATGTAGAATAACAATTAATTGGTAATGTTGATAATAAAATCTGAAAATAATAAACATAATAATAATAATATTAATACTTAATAAAAATGGTATTAATAATATTATTAATAATAATAATGTTATTATTACATTCGGAAAATTAATAATACTATTATAAAATAAGTAATGACCACTTAAATTTATATCTAACAAAATGACTCGGGCTAGGACTTGTGATACGTCGAAATAAATGTTCATGATCCTCTAAATGAAATTAAATAATATGAAATGCATTATAATATTATTATAAAATAATAATATTGAATTATAAAAATGACGGGTATTACAATGCACCATGTGGACCATTTCGATACTTCATGGTATTAATTAATGCGTCTACTAGATGGTCCCATGTGAGCTTATTTTCAACTAGAAATGTGGCATTTTCTAGGCTACTTGCTCAAATAATAAAATTACGAGCTCAGTTCCCTGATAATTTAATCAAGGCAATTCGTCTTGACAATGCTGGTGAGTTAGATCCCAAGCATTCGACGAATATTGCATGGCAATTGGAATTGAGGTCGAACATTCAGTTGCTCATGTCCATACACAAAATGGTCTAGAAGAATCGCTTATTAAGCGTCTTAAACTGATTGCAAGACCATTACTTATGAAATCAAAACTCCCAACTTCTGTTTGGGGTCATGCTATATTACATACATCAACATTAGTTCGTATTAGGACAACGACTTATCACCAATATTCTCCCATGCAACTTGTCTCTGGTTGAGAACATGATGTTTCTCATTTACGAACTTTTGGTTGTGCTGTTCAAGTCCCAATTGCACCCCCACAATGCACAAAAATGGGTCCCCAATGAAGGCTTGGGATATACGTTGGGTTTGATTCACCTTCAATTATAAAGTATCTTGAATCTTTAACAGGTGATCTATTTACTGCACGCTTTGCAGACTGTCATTTTAATGAAATGACATACCCAACATTAGGTGGAACAAAACTACATCTAGAAAAGCAAAAGGATATCTCTTGGAATGATAAAATCTTATCACATTTTGATCCGCGGAATAATCAATGTGAGCAAGAAGTTGAAAAGATCATTCACCTACAAAAGATTGCAAATCAACTACTTGATACTTTCATTGATACACGAAGAGTGACAAAATCCTATACACCTGCTGCAAATGCACCAGCCAGAATCGATGTCCCTGAAGGACAAGTAATAGCAGCAAACGAATCCAAAGTACGTCAAAAGCGTGGTCGATCAATTCGTTCGAAGGACTCTGTACCTAGAAAAAGGAAGGTGCAAGATAAGAACCAAACATGAATGATGATTGATCAATCAAATGAAAGTAATGTAGTTCCTGAAGATCTGTTAGTGTCTGAAAATAATGAGATCTCAATAAATTATTCATATTCTAGTAAATTTTTGGAGAGTGAAAATGTCATCATGGATGATATTTTTGCCTTTAATATGGCTCGAGAAGTTTCAAATGAGGATCCTGAACCAAAGTCTATTGAAGACTGTCGAAATAGAGATGATTGGCCAAAATGGAAAAAAGCCATAGAGGCTGAATTAAATTCCTTGGAAAAACGAAAGGTGTTTGGACCTGTAGTTCAAACTCCGAAAAATGTTATCCTAGTAGGATACAAATGGGTTTTTGTTAGAAAGAAAAATGAACATCATGAAGTTACGAGATACAAAGCAAGACTCGTAGCACAAGATTTCTCTCAAATACCAGGAATTGATTATGAGGAAACGTACTCTCCAGTAATGGACACGATTACTTTTAGATTTTTGATTAGTCTGACTGTGTCACAAAATCCCAGAAGGATTTAAATTACCAGCAGCAAATAATTCATATCTCAAAAGCATGTTCTCAATTAAGCTGCAAAGATCGTTGTATGGACTAAGACAATCTGGACGAATGTGGTACAATAGACTTAGTGAATATCTATTGAAAGAAGGGTATAAAAATGATATTGTCTGCCCTTGCATTTTCATAAAGAAAACAGACAGTGGATTTGCAATTATAGCAGTTTATGTTGATGACTTAAACTTAATTGGGACTCCTGAAGAGCTCAATAAAACTGCTGAATATTTGAAAACTGAATTTGAGATGAAAGATTTAGGAAAAACAAAATTATGTTTGGGTTTTCAAATTGAACATGTCGATGGAGGACTATTTGTTCATCAATCCTCTTATACTGAAAAGGTGTTAAAGCGTTCTTACATGGATAAAGCACATCCGCTTACATCACCCATGGTCGTTAGAAGACTTGATGTATCTAAAGATCCTTTTCGACCACTCGAGGATGGAGAAAAGATACTTGGTCCTGAAGTATCATATCTCAGTGCAATTGGTGCATTAACTTATCTTGCTAATTGTACTAAACCAGATATAGTTTTTTCTATAAATCTCCTGGCAAGATATAGCTCTGCACCCACTATAAGACATTGGAATGGTGTCAAACATATTCTACATTATCTAAAGGGCACCATCGACCTTGGGTTATATTATTCAAAAAGTTCTGGATATTCTCTAGTGGGATATGCAGATGCAGACTATCTTTCGGACCCGCATAAGGGTAAATCACAAACAGGCTATATATTCACACGTGGAGAAACTGCTATATCTTGGAAATCTGTGAAGCAAACCCTAACATCAACATCTTCAAATCATTCTGAAATAATTGCAATGCACGAAGCAAGTCGAGAATGTGTATGGTTGAGAAATTTGGCACATCATATTGAAGAGTCGTATGGTTTAACTACGTCAAAGGAGAATCCAGTTGTATTGTATGAAGACAATGCGGCTTGCATTACACAACTCAATGAAGGCTATACCAAAAGTGATAGAACAAAGCATATTTCTCCCAAGCTTTTCTATACGCACGATCTGCAAAAGAATGGCGAAATTGATGTTCAACAGATTCGCTCAAGTGATAATGTGGCGGACTTATTCACAAAGGCGTTACCGACATCAACATTCAGAAGACTGATACACAAGATCGGAATGCGTCAACTCAAAGATCTTATGTAATCGATTTCAGGGGGAGTAGCTGTACTCTTTTTCCTTCGATCGGATTTTTTCCCACTGGGTTTTCCCGACAAGGTTTTAATGAGGCAGCATGTATTAAAGGTCATTCAAGGGGGAGTGTTGTAATTAATGTATGAATGACCTTTATGCCCCCCTAAACCTTAATGGTGTACCTATAAATATAGGCATTTGGGCCCTCATAATAATACACACGATTCTTCTTCTCTTTATTTTTCCTCTCTTTTCTCTCGAGTCCATAACATTTTATACATTCGAATGACTTTTGTTTCATAGAATGACATGTATAAAGTGAAAAAATTACACTGGTAAAGAAATCTTTATATATATTATAGGAAATTCGTGTTTTCTATATTAGAAATTTTATGTTTTTGCTGCCCAAATTTGCATGGGACATGCAAAAAATAAATAAAAAATAATCTTGTATAGCAAATTGCAGACAGAAATTCGGATTATCACAAAATTAAAATTTGAATTTTAAACAAGTATTATGACTGCATGAATTCCGGCAACTGAAAATTTGAAATTCAAATCTTTACTGAAAACAATAATTTGGCAAAATTTTGGGAGTAAGAAACATAAATTAAAATATTCTGAAATGGTTATAATCTCAAATCTTAAAAATAACAAAATCACAGAATATCTTTAAAGATACATAATCATAAATACAAATGTAACATCAAAACACCTAAAATAATATATTACAAATTATAAATCACAAAATATTAATTATGAAGACAATACTGTTTCAGGAGAAAGTAAAAAGACTGTAAATAGAGTCAATCAATTGTATTCATAACACTGATAGAGGGGCCTTTATATAGGCATTAAAATGAGAGTCCTTCCATACATATGATTCCTAAATAAGGTAAGACATCTAATAGGATCCTACTACCTCTAGAAGGATCTAGAACCTTCCATCTATGTATCTACAACCAGTATTAGGTAAGACACATCACGGGAATAATAATTTCCGGAACACTCCCCTTGTGTCGAGCACTAATACAACAAAGGTGCAGAAGGTGTTGCCTTCGTAAAAACCTATTCCAAGCCAAAACAAAACCCCATGGGAAAAATAAAGGCTTGATGAGGAAAAAATTGCAATGCACCAACATAACATGTCATGTATACTCCCCCTGATGTATACATAATAACTCACCCTGATGAGTACCTCAAATCATAGGAGTCAGATGCCAAGTTGCCCTCACAACTATACCAAGGAAAAACCCAGTGGGAAAAATACCTCTTGGTCTAAGTTGAACAGAAGTACAACGCATCATTGTATGGATGTTCTCATAGGTCGCCTCGTTAAAAACCTTACCAAGTGAAAAACCAGTGGGAAAAAACAAACCTTGGTTTAAGGTCAAAAAGAGCGCGACGCATCCAAAGTGCAGAGTCACTAAAGACTTATCCGAAAATCAAGTTTTCTAAAGTCTTGACCTCCATGCACTAAATCAGTCATAACTTCTTCGATTCAATAGGTATCGAAGAAACTGTAAAAACATATGAAAACTAGACACCCATAGTTTTTCATTCATATACAGTACGTAACCTAGATCGACCTGAGCAAATCACAAAGCTCTATCAAAATTGACTCAGCAAATTACCGGACATATCTTGTCCTACTTTGCAAAAAATAGTCATATGCCACTCAACATGATGGATGTGATCAAATGGTTGGTTTCATTGGAAAGTAGACACAAACCTTTCCAATGGCACCAATTTCACCATTTTTCATCAAGTGAGCTGCCCTGTAGGTCATATGGGAGATAGACCAACACATTCTCGGCGTATCTGCATCGGGTTTTCAAGTGTCCTTTTTATCGAGATAGAGCGAGCTTCAAGCTTCTTGTCAATCACAGATATTGCGTGAGCGCATCCTAGGCCATCATCACAATGGCTTTACCGGATTATTACAAATGAGTACATCGAGTCAAACATGAGTACATAATACCGTACTTCTTAAGACTGCATCATCACTTAAGTGAGCCAAGTCTTATGATGACTTCGACTAATCATTGGGAATCATATAGGCATTACTTTATCGTCTCTTAGGAAAACCGTCCCTTAGATTGCCTTAAACCGATTAATGAATACGCATCATCAAGTGTCCCCAAGATCCTTTCATTCTTAACTTTGGATTTAGCGGAATCTCTTAGTTTCATAAGAGTACATCACTATAAACCCTTAGTTTTACACGCAAAAGCTTCATATCTCTTCCAAATCAAGTATATACTTAGTATGCGTTCCCGACAATCACCTGTCGACGCGCTCCGTGGTCAGGAGCCACTTGATTTGAGTCTGATCCACCACGAGATCCTTTCATCACTTAACTTAGTTCCCCACTAAGATAAGATTTAACCACAAGATGCACGTCAGTTTTTGGGAAACTATCTAACTGAAAAGATAGTGAATGCTATAACATCCATTACGATAGCACAACTAAGTTTCGTTTCATCGTAGTCAATTCCAGTGCGTTCATGAGAAACCTCGCGCCATGAGGTGAGTTTAACTCCTTCTCTCACTCGCTTTAACAAAGTATACGGATAGATCTTATCTTTGGAGTGTCGGCACCACTTCAACAAAGGGCTATCACTTTGTTCATACTGGAGTCGCATATGTTTCCATTTTAGGCCAAGGCTACAACGTTGTAGATTTTCAACGAAGTATGGTTCGATTAAACTCACATTCCATGTTCTCATGAACCGGCTTTATTCATAGAGTACTCTTTATGGATTGGCATTCATTGAGGCGTCCCCCAATGATGACTATAATCCAGAATCACATGAGACGGATGAGTTCATTTGATCATATGATCAAGTTTCATGTACCAAACTCGCATACATTCTTAGCGAGAGTATTTATCGAACCAAGTGGCATCCCAATACTCTATGAGATCCACGGCCTAGTAACACCATCTACCACAATTTGTGGTGTTACCATATCACCATTCATAGGTGATGAACGTCCATGACCGGACACAATCCTTGCAGACATGTTTGCAGCATGTATTTAATCTCGTCACTTTAGGGAACTTGGTGAGGCACAGTAGGGACAAACTACGACAATTCCAAGTTGTTCTACTCGAACATGATCGTTTGCATCTCCCCCTAACGACGGGAAGACTGGCTCATCAAAGTGACTTACGAAATCATCTGTAAAGGTATTTTAAGCGGACTATGAGTGAAAGCGCATGTCATATTCATCATTTATAACCCGTCATAATGCGTTGTGGTGACGAACTTTGGCACATGAACACGTGGACGACAAAGGTTTTCAGTGTTAACACAATCCAGTTAACAAAATGATAGGATGCCGAATGTACGCTCCCTGAAAACCCGGTTTAAAATATGGACCAATAAAAGTCCGACCTAGGTTCTTAGACAAGGGGATGACAACCCCAAGGTCCTTTAGAAGGTCGCCGACCTCAGAGGCCCCACTTAGCTGTAACGTCTGTTAGAAGGGCGCCGACCTCGGAGGCCCCACTTACCTATGATATCTGATAAAAGATCGCCGACCTCAGAGGCCCCACTTAGCTGTGACATCTGTTAGAAGGGCGCCGACCTCGGAGGCCCCGCTGACCTATGATATCTGATAAAAGGTTGTCGACCTCAAAGGTCTCTCGACCTACTGATTTGAATAGGAATGAGTCGACCTAAAACCACCGAACTCAGGAAGGTCGAACTCTTGGGAAAGAAGATCTTGACTCACCTGACAGAATCCCTAAGATCCAGGGATTGAGAGCCCATACCTTGCAATCCCGAAAATCCAGGGATGGAAAATCGCAGCCTAAATCCCTGGATATCCGGGATTTTCTTTGGAAATCAGGGAAAATCTTAGACAACAAGGCACCCTCCTCCTATAAAAGGGACAGAGGGGGTTTCTCAAAAGACAACACACTCTGAGAATATAGCACATTTTAGAGAGAGAAAGAAAAGAGAATACTTCATATATTTTGGATTTTCTTAGCTAAACTTCTAAGATTAACCCGATTCTTGGTGACCGATCAGCTCGGTTACATCAAGTGGCGCCGTGTGTGGGAAGTGCGACGACTCATTGCTTACTCTGATTCCCAACTGGTCACACAACAGGTAGAAGGAAAATTTGAGATAAATGAAGATCGGATGAAGAAGTATGTGGAGGAAGTGAAAGAGGCTGCCAAAAAACTAGGGGAATGGAAGTTAATCCATATCCCTAGGGCGGAAAATGCAAAAGCTGATTACCTAGCAAAAATGGGAAGCTCCTTAGTGGATTGCCGTTCGCGAACAGTAACGATTCTGGGAGCAGCCCGGAGTAGCATCATGAAACGGGTGATGGAGGTGAACGAGATAGTAGATTGGCGAACTCCTTTGTTGGCATACCTAAGAAGGGCAGAACTACCCAAGGAGAGGCAAGAAAGAATGAAAATTGTGCGAAGAGTAGTGAGGTTCTGTTGCATTAATGATGAGCTATACAAGAGGTCCTACCTCGGTCCATACCTACGATGCGTTTCGGAAGAAGAAGGGCGAAGTATATTGGAAGAAATCCATGAAGGGTGCTGCGGAGACCATACCAAAGGAAGAGCGCTGATTAGCAAAACGCTAAGGGCTATTTTTTTTTGGCCGACCATGAGCAAGAGAGCAGTGGAAATGGTTAGGCGATGCCAAAAATGTCAAGTGCACGCACCCTTAATTTACATCCCAGCCGAGGATATGATCACCATGGGAGCGCCCTGTCCATTCGCTAAATGGGGAATTGATATCATGGGGCAGTTTACACCTGGCTCGGGAGGAAGAAAGTTCTTAGTAGTAGCCATAGACTACTTCAGCAAGTGGGTAGAGGCCGAACCCATGGCCACCATAACCGAGCAAAGAATCATAAGTTTTCTGTTTAACAACATTTGCTGCAGGTACGGAGCGCCCCAGATACTCATCTCAGATAATGGAACCCAATTCAATGGGAAGAGAACCCAGTCCTGGTGCGAGGGTATGCATATCAGGCAAAGGTTCGCTGCGGTTGCTCACCCGCAGGCTAATGGGCAAGTGGAGGTAACTAACAGAACAATCTTGCAGGGGATAAAAACCCGCTTAGACAAAGTTGGAGGAGGATGGGTGGATGAACTTAGCTCGGTACTATGGTCGACAGACCACACCTAGATCGTCAACAGGAGAAACACCCTTCAAGATGGTATATGGGTCCGGCCGTCATCCCAGCAGAAGTCGGAGAAATATCCCATCGGGTTCGATGGTTCAACGAGGTGGAGAACGAGGAAATAATGAAGGAGGCGTTAGATACCATAGAAGAAAGAAGGGAAGCGGCAGCAACACGAACTGAAAGATACAAAAGCCTGACGAAAGCAGCTCATGACAAAAGAGTCAGGAAGAGACAGCCTGTGTCGGTGATTTGGTGCTTAAAGTAGCCGATGCCTTCGTAAAAACAGAAAGATGGAGCCGAATCGGGAAGGCCCTTACAAGGTAATCCGAATTTATGCGGGGGGAGCTTACGAGCTTGAGGATATGGAAGGGCACCTCATCAAAAGACCTTGGAACATATGTCACTTAAAAAGTATTTTGTGTGAAGAGGTGTGGTAAAAGCTTATGTTGTTTTAATAAAAGTCTATTACAAAAATATATCTCTCTCGAATGTGTTGATCAAGTAAAACTAGAAATGACATCCGATCAAAGCAAACGCCTTCGTATCCGAGTAAGGGTGAACCGCCTCGACATCCGATCAGCGAAACGCCTTCGGATCCGAGTAAGGGTGAACCGCCTCCGACATCCGAACAGCGAAATGCCTCCAGATCCGAGTAAGGGTGAACCGCCCTCGACATCCGAACAGCGAAACGCCTCCAGATCCGAGTAAGGGTGAACCGCCTCGACATCCGAACAGCAAACGCCCGGATCCGAGTAAGGGTGAACCGCCTCGACATCCGAACAGCGAAACGCCCAGATCCGAGTAAGGGTGAACCGCCCTCGACATCCGAACAGCGAAACGCCCGGATCCGAGTAAGGGTGAACCGCCCTCTGACATCTGATCAGGCGAAACGCCTCCAGATCCGAGTAAGGGTGAACCGCCATATGAAGCTATGACTAAGGGAAATACCCAACCTACACTAAAGATCGGTGAAAAAGTTAAAATGGTCGGGTTACATTTAAGATATTTCGAAATTTAATAGTCGGGACTATACTAAGAAAAAAGCCGGGCCATGTCGGAAAGTAATCATATCAAATCAAACAGGCACAAGATACATCAAGGTTACAATCAACACCGAACTACATCAACTTGTCATACAAAGCACATCACTATCATACAAACCCCAAGTATATTCAACTCAAAAAGTTGTCATTCAAAATAGCTGTGCCAGTACAATAAAAAGAAACAGAAGAAAATATATATACATGTCTACACTAAACTACAGGCTCTGAAGACGGAGGAGGCAACGGAGGATAAGCATCACGGTCGGTCCCAACCACCTCGGGATTAGGAGTGCTAGCCTTAACAGGTGAGCTAGGTGGAGTAGAAGGCAGCTCCAAATCCAGGCCAGATTGCTTTATGGACTCCTCAAGGGTGTCCTTCCACCAGGCCGCCTCCGGAGATTCTTCCACGTCCCCGGACCAACCCGAAGGAACGGGAGCCCCGTCCAATGCAGCATCCCGGTCCAGCTCGCCCGTAAAACCCAAAGAAGCTAGCTGCTCACGAGCACGAGTTAGAGCAAAATCGAAATATTGTGTCGCGGCAGGGGCTAGCTTAACCAGGAAAGCGGTAGAATTGTGATACCGCGCCAGGAGGGCGGAACGGTAGGCCTCCAGGAAAGAGTGACCAACGTCACTGGTTAGAAATCGACGTCGGCCATCCGTCGCCCCGTGCTCATAAGACGATCCCTCGGATCTAGCCTCGGCTAGTTGAGCTTCCAGCTGGGTCACCTTTTCCGATTCCGCTCTAGCTTGAGCTTCGAGTTGGGTGACCTTCTCCAACTCAGCCTTAGCCCGGGCCTCAAGTTGAGCTATCCTATCGGATTCGGCCCTAGCTTCCGACAACTAAGCCTCGAGCTGGCCCACCTTCTCCGTTTCAGCTGTAGATAGGGTCTTCCAAAATTTCAGCTCTTGGTTCAGCTGAACATTGGCCATCTGAGCCCGTTCCAAAACCGCCTCCCGCTCAGAACTTTTCTTAAGGGCAGCATCTAAGCGATACTCCCTCTCCTGAAGCTGAGCCGAGAGATCGGAATTAGCCGACAGGGCGGCCTCCAGGTCGGCTTGCATCTGGGTGAGCTGGGAGGAAGACGTAGCGCCGAGCTTATGATCCTCTGCGAAGGTCACAAAGGTGGCGAAGAACTGCACAAGAAAGCAAGTTATATCAGGTCAGCAGAGAGGTAATAATAAAGGTGACAATAATCAAAAAGGGGGGAAGGCAAAAGAGGTTAATACCTTCCCAAAATACATCATCATGGCATCAAAGCGAGGGTCCTCCGCGGCATCTCGTAATCCCAGCTTATCCTTAGCCGGGACCATGGAGCTGAAATAGGGAAGAAATCTCTCAAACTCCTTGCAGCGGAGAAGAGTCTCCATAGTCGAACCTGGGGGACCCGCGGTCTTCGGCCGTTTGGAAGCAGGGGAGCTAGGAGAATAGGCCCTCTGAGTGACCTGAAGCTGCCGAGACGAGCTCGCAGGGCTTCGTCCGGTGGTCAAGGTAGGAGCCAGGTTGGAGGGGAGAGTTACCCCAGACTTGGGGCGAGAAGGGAACTTCCGTTTAGTTTTGGATGAGCCCTCTGCCCTCTCCTTGGGGGGATTCGTCGACTTAGGGACCTTCTCTTTTATTAGTTCAAATGGCTTGAGGCGTCCGATCGCAGTCCGCATGAACCGATCTACAAAAAACAATACAAACGGTCAGGGAAATAGCTAAAAAGCAAAATAACAAAGATCTGGAAAAAATAGATAAAGCCTACCGATGTCAGGGATAACCGGGTAGGGATTCGAGCTCAGCCCACAATGGAATAGAAGATCATGGAATTGCGTCAGCTGGAAAGCATTATAGGGAATGGCATTCCATTCCCGAACTTTCTCGACCCACGCAGCTCGGATGGAATTGTGCCTAGGAACAGGATCCTGGCTCGGAGTAGCCTGCGTCCATTCCGTAGGAAAGCCCCAAGAATCAGATGTAGGGAGCCGAAGGAAAAAGAAGCGGGACCTCCAGTCCTTCACATTGGAAGGGAGGTGGGTGAAGAAATGGGCGTTGTTTCGAGAAGTCAAGTAAAAGGAGCCTTTAAAACTCTTCAGCCCAAAACAAAAATAGAAAAAGCCCAGGTCGGGTTCCTCATGTCTGTAATGACACAGCACGAGAAAACCAACCATGTAGCGAAAAGAGTTAGGAGAAAACTGGTTGAGGGGAAGATTGTATTTAACGGAGAGAGAGACAAGGAAGGGATGGGGTGGAAAGCGAAGACCACTGCTCACCTGATCCACAAACCAGGTAATATGCCCCGGGGGAGGATGATCAGGGGTACCACTAGCCTGAGGTGTGACAAATTCCCACCCCGGGGGAAGTCTAAGAAATCTTATAAAACTAGCCAACGCGGCTGGGCTAGTCCTCGATACAGGATGGGGAGGGAGAACTCGAGTCGCTCTTACAACCGTCTGATATGGATCGGCTAAGAGTCCAGTCACAGTTACCTCGTCCATAGGAGGAGGGGAAGGAGGATCTACAATGATTAGGGGGATGCCAGAGGGAGGGATGTCACCTAGCTCGGACCAGTCTACGTCACCTAAGGGCTCATCCCTAAGACAGAGGGAGGAACCAGTAGCTCGCCCATACCTACCCCCCAAATCCCCATCAGAAGAGGAAAGACCTTCTAAAAAAGAGTTCACGGCCGATTCGCCGGAAATATTTTGAGAATCCGAAGCAGACGACATAACAAAAGGAAGAAAAAGGAGGAAGAAGAAAAGGAAAATATCTGTAAAACAAATCAAAAACTAAAGAGATGTTTAGATGAACATACCCATGGGATTGGGTGGAAGATCGCCGGAGAAAGGTAGAGCAAGCGTCGCCAAGACAGATAGCCGTGATCGCTAGTGTCGCCCGAGAATTTTCGCACTGAGGTTGAGGATATAAAAACGCGGAAATGACAAAGGAAGAAGAAGACCTCCTTTTATAGGAGGGAGGGGCGAAAACCAAGAAGGATAGGGACGATCTGGAGCGTCCGATGCCCTATTCGAAAGAACGGCTGGGATTTGGCACCGTCTTATCCGACCTATAGCAGGTCGACACCTGGCTTTGACCATCGACGCGACGTTTGGGAGGCGGGGAAAGGAAAAGATAGGTTATTATAGCGCACGAAGTCCGAAGAACCTCGTTATCTGGGAACGGGAGTCCCAAGGATTGTTGCGTCAAGGTCGTCCGATTATAAACAAATCTTACTCTACTCGGTCTTAAAGCTCGACCAGAGTAGGGGGGACTGGTTGATAGGACGCCGAATGTACGCTCCCTAAAAACCCGGTTTAAAATATGGACCAATAAAAGTCCGACCTAGGTTCTTATACAAGGGGATGACAACCTCAAGGTCCTTTAGAAGGTCGCCGACCTCGGAGGCCCCACTTAGCTGTAACGTCTGTTAGAAGGGCGCCGACCTCGGAGGCCCCGCTTACCTATGATATCTGATAAAAGGTCGCCGACCTCGGAGGCCCCACTTAGCTGTGACATCTGTTAGAAGGGCGCCGACCTCGGAGGCCCCGCTGACCTATGATATCTGATAAAAGGTTGCCGACCTCAAAGGTCTCTCGACCTACTGATTTGAATAGGAATGAGTCGACCTAAAACCACCGAACTCAGGAAGGTCGAACTCTTGGGAAAGAAAATCCTGACTCACCTGACAGAATCCCTAAGATCCAGGGATTGAGAGCCCATACCTTGCAATCCCGAAAATCCAGGGATGGAAAATCGCAGCCTAAATCCCTGGATATCCGGGATTTTCTCTGGAAATCAGGGAAAATCTTAGACAACAAGGCACCCTCCTCCTATAAAAGGGAGAGAGGGGGTTTCTCAAAAGACAACACACTCTGAGAATATAGCATATTTTAGAGAGAGAAAGAAAATAGAATACTTCATATATTTTGGGTTTTCTTAGCTAAACTTCTAAGATTAACCCGGTTCTTGGTGATCGATCAGCTCGGTTACATCAAACATGTGGACGACAAAGGTTTTCAGTGTTAACACAATCCAGTTAACAAAATGCATACTGTTACACTCGTAACTAAGCATTTGAATGATGATAGTTATAGGTGAATATGACATGTTGACCTATGCTACATAGCCGTAGCTACTGGTCTTGAGAATCCAACAAAACTGCCACCATGCACCACCGGGATCGAACATAAAGAAACGATTGAACCGATGATAGGCCATTGGTTTTATCGAACCTCTAGTGCTTTCTTGAAGAGTTCACTCCCTTCACCAGCCCCAAACACCTCAAAATTTCGTGAGCATGTATAACGGGTGTTTAGGATTCCAAAACCATCAACCTTGTGGTCAAAAACCGGTCGAAATGACATCGAACTGGTCGTTGGGACGGCTGGTGGTATGTGAAAACTTTATTTAAGTGGTTCACCTCCTTACAAGTCTCCAAATGGCACCAAAATTTGTGAGAAGGTATCCTTGGATGTTAGAAAGTACTCGTTAAAATTTCACTTTAAGACTTGGTCTAAAAAGTGGGTGAACCAACCTTTACAATGACTGGTCCGCAAGTTGGACAACCATAACTCAGGTTTCATCAACTTATCAATCATTGTCAAAGGAACAACATAACATATAAATGTTATCACTTGAGTATGACCATTTGTGAACACCATCATAGCATCATAAGCCACCCAGGCTAATACTTATGATCATGTATGTATAAGGACTCGTCTGCTGGGCCTTATATAGGCAGCCTGCCGGCCACGTTACGTACGTAATCAGCCATGGCTTACGGCCGTAACCGGCCATGGCCGAGTCTCCTGCATAAAAATGCCGGCAGCATTACATACGTAACCGGCCAAGGCTTACACACGTAACCGACCTTACGGCCGTAACTGCCGGGCCCTTACGACCGTAACTCGGCCAGGGGTGGCCTGGCCCCAAAATGCCCCGTCATGACTCGGCCGGGGCCAACTCCGACGGCCCGGATGACCCCAAAACCCGAACCTGAATACGAATCGAAGATACAGTTACAAAGTACTCGCAAAGACAAATTCGAGCACTAAGAGATCACACGATTCCGACCACCTGAAGGCTCGAAATTCGATAATTACCCCAAACTTTGGGAAATTACGAAAATAGCCCAAAATATCCGAAATACACGATAGAAACACCAAACCAAAGCTCGCAACATGAATAATAACATTAAATGAACTTACGAGAAACTCGAAACAACAGCTTGATTTAAATTCGCTTAATCGAACTCAAGTACGGAAAAGCCGCTTAAGAACACGAAACTCAACAAAACGATACCGAAACGAACTCGGACGTCAAAAAGTGCAGAATTAAATATTCTCAAAATGACGAAAAGGTCATGAGATAGTCGTCAAAACGGACTTCCGCCAAAAAAAAGAAAATTACCGGAAATCGAAATTGCGGGTATTACATTAGCGTGCGCTATTCCTCATCCTTAGCGTGCGCTATGATTTCGTCATTGCTTACGTCATACAGTGTTTGAATATCTTCACAACGGTAAAATAACCTTCGATAGCGTGCGTTATTCTGCATGTGTACCGTGCAGTATCTTCACTTTCTAGCGTGCGCTAGTCTTGATATCTAGCGTGCGTTAGTCCATCAGGTAAGTCCTTTAGGTAGCTTCGTAACTTGTCTGATCTGCAGATAACTCTTGTTTGCGTGCGCTAACCTTCAGCACTGGCGTGCGCTAAGCATGTATTTTGTTCAGCTTTTTGCGTCTTCGTCTGCTTCTATATTTTTCTTCGCATCGATGTTGTTTTGTTGTGTTTAGCAGCTTAATCATCAAAACTCTATTTATGAATATGTGGAATAAATATTCCATCAATCTTCCCCTTTTTGATGATTACAAAACAACTCTTGAATTGGATAAAACCTGCAAAATAAAATATATATATATTTGTATGTTTCAAAGTTTTCGGCATCATTTCGTTAGTTTCACCCATTTTCTTTTTCTGTTATTTTCGACTTCTCCTTTATTTTTCAACTCCTTCGTTTCTCCCCTTTTTTATATGATTTCTTCTTCCTTTTCGACTTCTTCGATTTTTATTATTTTCTCCTCCATTTTACTTTTTACTTTTCTCGTCATATCTTTCATGACGCTTTTTATCCGATTCAACTCCTTCTCCTCCTTTTTGTATTCAGCAAAAAGTGTAAAAAAATAAATAAATTGTGTAGAGTATATCAATTATTGATATGCATGATACCAATTGATGAATATATGATAAAATATGCATGAATAGGATATAACTCTCCCTGAAAATATTATCTCCAAATAAAAATTAATTTTTGGGGATCCAACCGATACTCGGTTTTTCATTTGAAACATAGACAATAGTTGAAATAATTGTTCCTTTAGAAACCCAAATCTTTTTAACATTAATCGTCCGACGTGGGCTTTTACAATTTGAAATATGACGCCCAAATTTTAAACATTTGTCACAACAGGGTATTTTAAGATTTATGGATTCATTTTTAGAATGTGGTGTGAATCCTAACCCCTGTTTATTCAAAGTGTATTTTTGAACCGAGAGCATGTTTTCAAATTTCTCGTTCCCGAGAGAGAATTTTTTTCGTTAAATATTTTAGCTCGCTTTGAACTTTAACAAGAACACCCTTTAAAATATTTTTGTTTTCAATGCATTTAGAATGATCGATTTCAACAAACTTTCCCTTTTCAAGAATTTTGGAATGTTCAATTTCCAAAGTTTTATATTTAGATTTAAGGGATTTGTTCTCACTTAAAGCATTTTGATAATCCGTATGTAATAACTCGAATGCTTCAAAAAGTTCATCGTAAGAATTACTTACTTGGCTTTCGACGTCGCTATCATCGAATGAACTCCGGGCCATGAGAACGAGATTTGATTTAGAAAACCATCATCAATATCTTCATCACTCCATGTTGCAATTAAAACCTCTTTGGGTTTTACACGATAATTCTTAGCAAAGTGGCCTAGTTTACCACATAATCGACAAGTGTTGTCGAATTTCTTAGATTTGCCCTTTTGGATGTCTTGTTTTCTCCGGTTTAATAAGTGTTGGAACTTATTAATATTCTTGGCATAATATGCTGATTCTTCGTCGCTTTCGTCCATCGAGATTTCTTCCTTAGATCTCGACATCTTAGCCTGCATGGCTATCGATCTTTTCTTCGGCTTCGGTTTGGCATTCCGAGATTTTTGAACAATTTTGTAGTTGATAAGAGAGCCAACGAGAGTACTAAAATCAAGATTATTTAAATCTTTAGATTCCATTATTGTCGTCACCGTACCATCCCATTCTCGGGGTAGTGATCGGAGAATTTTCTTTACTTTCACACTACTCGAAAGTGGTTTTCCGAAACATACTAATCCATTTGTGATCACCGAGAATCGGTCGAGCATAATTGTGATGGATTCATCGTCCTTCATTTGAAATAGTTCATATTCGTGAAGGAGCATGTTTATTTTCGTCTCCTTGACTTGAGACGTTTCTTCGTGTGTTGCCTCAAGCATTTTCCAATTTTTTTTCGCACTATCACACGATAATATCCGATTGTGTTCTTCCAGATTTAAGGCACAATATAGGAGTTGAGTTGCCTTACAATTGTAATGGTTATTTTTCCAATCAGAATCATCATATTCTTCGAAAGTTTTAAGCATACCGTTGGAATTTGTTGGAATTTTTGGAACAAGACAAATTATTTTCCATAGCTCGATGTCGTAGGCTCGAATAAATATTAACATCTTCTTCTTCCATGTCATGAAGTTTGATCCGTCGAAAAATGGTGGTCGGTTAAGAGCAAGACCTTCGACCGGAGCAAGTTGAAACGCCATTTGGATCGACTCCTCGGATGTTAAGCCGCGTATTGGAGGTACTGCTCTGATACCAATTGTTGGAGCAAAATTAGTATTTGCGTCGTTGTGCGGAAGCATAAAATAAAGTGCGGAAATTAACAACACATGGATTTATTGAGGTTCGGCCAAACGTGCGTACATCCTCTCTCTCGGTATCTTTTTCTATAAGATGAAGATCAAAACCTCTGCACCTCTCTTCTATCGGTCGAGGGATAACCGTTACAAGCTCGTCTTCTATCGGTCCAAGTAAAACCGTTTTTCTTTTCTATTGGACAAGGAATCAACCACTTTACCTTTCTATCGGTACTAGATAGACCTCACTAAGATAGCGATTGCGTTTCTAACAATGTCGGATCCTTGATCCTAATAACACCGAATCTAGTCGTATCTTTTCTTTTACCTCTCGTGTATGTGTTGAATGTATAAACACTCAAACTAACAATATAATCTCAATATTACAATAACAATATAATGTATATGAATGTCAGGTTAATGTCTTGAATACTTGAAGTTGTTGTATGGATTAATACCAAGGATGTGGTATTTCTAGCCTTCTTCTTCAAACTAGCCGTTGCTGACTTTTGACTTGCTAGCGTGCGCTAGCTCTTCTTCTTAGCGTTCACTATCGCGCATTTTTGCCTTAACGTACGTTATGAACTCCATGTAGCGTACGTTAGTGATTTGAAATTCCAGTCCAGTGGCTACAGTCCATGACATTTAGCATGCGCTAACATTTCCTTGTAGCGTGCGCTAATCTTGTATCATTGCATGCGTCATATATCCGCTTATACTTTTGACTTTGCATCAGAATCCTTCCAACGGATTGATTGACTTGATTTTAAACACATTAGCGTGCACTATTCATCATCCTTAGCGTGCGCTATGATTTCGTCATTGCTTACGTCGTACAGTGTTTGAATATCTTCACAACGGTAAAATAACCTTCGATAGCGTGCGTTATTTTGCATGTGTAGCATGCGCTATCTTCACTTTCTAGCGCGCGCTAGTCTTGATATCTAGCGTGCGTTAGTCCATCATGTAAGTCCTTCAGATAGCTTCGTAACTTGTCTGATCTGCAGATAACTCTCATTAGCGTGCGCTAACCTTCAGCACTGGCATGCGCTAAACATGTATTTTGTTCAGCTTTTTGCGTCTTCATCTGCTTCGATGTTTTGCTTCGCCTCGATGTTGTTTTATTGTGTTTAGTAACTTAATCATCAAAACTCTATTTACGAATATATGGAATAAATATTCCAATAATAAGAATCATAATGGAATATAATATAAATATTGTACCGAGTGCAAGCGAGTCATAACCTTGAGAAATACGGAAATAAAAAGTACAGATATTATAATTAGTCTCACGGAGTAACCGTACTGTGTGCAAAGTCCAATGTGAGACAAACTATCAACACATGACTATATATGCCCAACTAAAAATCCTATATATACCAACCGACACGCAAGTATGACTCTAGAGATGTCACAATATCAACATGACAACGAAACTCAATAAATCAACATATTCAATAATAATCAAAAGAAAGTCACCGAAGTGAAACAATGATATAGCAATAACGAATGATCAATACGATCAATTATATCAAAACAACTTTCTTGGGATCACTATCCTAGAAGGAACAATCAATACAATCAACCAAAATAACTCATTATGAATCGCAACTCATAAACATAAGAAAACAAAGTACAACAATATGTACAAAAATACAAGCATTATTATCTTTATAACCAAAAAAGAATTAACTTGTCTTAATATCAGTGAAAGAAGTTCCTTCGACGAACAAGATTCTCCAACAAAATCAATAATCTCTCAAACAACCTTGAACGAAATACAATTCATTCAATATCAACAAAAATAGTTGATTTCTTCAAGAACACCAAAAACACCAAGAATAATTTATCATCTTCCTTCTACAGCATGATTATATAGCTAACACCTATCCTTTGGATATCTCAACTCATAATCGAAAACAACATCATCATATATGATCATATCAACACATAATTGGATCCTCGAGTTCATAATCCAACAATAGAGTATTCTTAAACAAAATTCCAAAAATATCAAGGAATAACCACACCTACCTCATAATCATCTATATAAACTCATATAAATCATGATTATAACTACGTACACATCATAAATCCTTTCAAAAATAAAATTCAAGTTAAAGAACAACCACCATTTGAAGATTCGGATGAAAACCCTCATTGAATCTACTTCAGTATTCTTCTCAAACTCAACAATCTTCATCGGCGGTCAATTCCATGAACACCCAAGTGCTTGGAACTCAGGAAGCTCTCCAATTATGGCACCTCTTAGATAAAATGAGAAAGAATGAAGAAAAGGGGTTAAAATCCGCTTTGTGCATATATGTACTGTCACGACGTACGGCCATATCAGTATGCATTACGGTAGTAACTTTTAAACATACGGCCGTAGACTGCACAATTGTCATCCACTTGCATCCAGATATTACAATGATAGCAAGTTGAAGATGAATGAAGCTAAGTATGAAGATTTACCAAAATTCTCAAGATTGTTACGTGAAAAAATAGGCAAACATACTTACCGCAAGTGTTATATGTTGGGTATCGCATTATGGACTCCAAAACAAACACATATACATAGCCACACACAATTTGGGCTTATGAATTTAGAACCATTTATAATTAGTTGATATTTAACACAAATATTAGAAAAAGTAACGTCTTTTTTTAAGTATATAAAAAACACACTTTTCAGAAATATTTACAACAATCTTACAAACTTGCTAAAAGGATTTTCAAAAATTCTATATTTTGTTACAAATGGTGTGTAAGATAAGATGCATGTAAGAAATTACCAAGTGAGATTTTTGTAAAATATTTTCAGATAATAGAAAAAATTTGAAAATTTTATACGTATTTTCTTGATATTTTCTAATGTGATATATTCGTGCATCAAATATTTTAACTCGATCTAACCATTAATGACATATTTAATGCGATCGCACGGAAAATGTACTAGTGCTTATAATGGAAATCAATTTTTTTAAAATAGTTGGTATTCTCATAATTGACTAGTAAACTTGTTATAATATCCGCATTTTTCTTCTTATCTCGATATTCCCATTTTGGTGTATTTTTGTTTTTAGCGACTCGCTTGTAATCATATCGATGTTTTGAATCTATTTTATTCTTGGAGTTTCTCCATTTGGACGAGTTTCGGAGATGTGTTGATATTATTCCGTTTTATGTCACGTATTATTGCATGGACGTTCAATTCTCGTAGAACCCATTCGATTTGGCTAATTCCTTGGTTGCACGAGTTCGTGTGGTTGAGTTGTTCGTGTTGCGAGTTTCAGTTTGTTGATCCGACGTCGTATCACGATTTTTGGACGTTTGGGCCATTTTGTAATTTCCCTAACTTACGGGGTAGTTTCCATCCTTGTCTTTTCCGAACCCTCGGGTAGTCGGAATCACGTTTCATTTTATCTCTATAGTCGCTGGCTTGAATCCGTCAGAAGTGTATCCGTTGGTAGTGGATATGCCTTGTTATTTCCCGATCATTTCCTCGTCGAGAAGTGATTCAGATTTTTGCCTGCTGTCAGAGGCCATGTTACGGCCGTAAGCCGTATATGTTATGGCCGTAATACTCGAGAGTTACGGCCGTAAGTTTTCCTTTATACGGCCATAACAAGAGTTCATTTTTCTGCACTTTCGTCCAGTGAGGGGTTACGGGCATAACACGCTGGAGTTACGGCCGTGAGAATTTTTACGGCCGTATGTCGGCTTCGTCAGATTGCCTAGTTTCATTCCTGGGAACAGTTACAGCCGTAAAGCAGGAGAGTTACGGCCGTAATGTTCCTATGTTACGGCCGTAAGTTATGGATGTTACGGCCGTAACACCGGCCAATATATAAACTGGCAGCAGTCGTATTTTTCTCATTTCTCACCTCTCTCACTTCTCTTCGCGATGGGAACGACTTGGAGAGTTAGGGTTCGCCCGATTTTCGCCCAAACACCATTGTAGGAGTATATTCAAGCTTCATATCATCAACCTATGACTAATCATTCATTGTTCATCGTCAAATCAAGGTAAAATTTCCTAGAACCCTATTTTGGGAAAGATTTGGGGGTTTTCACGTTTTCGTCCGATCCGTTCCGTTTTGTTGGTTAATTCATGATGAATATGATTAATCTCGTTGGTATTCTTGGTTTTTCAACGGATTCATGGTATATTTCGTTGTATTTTTTTAATCGAGAGGGTTTGGTTGTGGTCCGCCCTCGTCGTTGTTTTTATACGAATATACATGAATCGTAGGCGGGTTTTTGGGTGTATTCCAATTCCGTATTCGTTTAGGATTGGTTGTAATTGTATTCTTTGAATCGTTAGGTTCGGCTTCGTCGGTTCCTCGCGGTCGTGTTTGATTCTTCCGTTCCGTTCGTGTCACCGTCTATTGATCGAGGCAAGTACCCTTATGAACTTACAATCTTGACATGTTAGTTTTGCGTGAGAAATTTTGTGTGTGTGTATGCTCACTACGGGTTAGATCCGACAGGGTCTCGGTAGGGGTCCACGGAGGTGTGGATCGACGAGCTTTGCTTTTAACCACTACGGGTTAGATCCGATGGGGTCTCGGTAGGGGTCCACGGAGGTGTGGATCGACGGTTAATTGTGGTGCATTTTACAAATGTGTTTTGGATTATGGCATTTCCGGAAATGTGTGTTTCGACCGATGTTTTCATTATTGCATGCTTTGACTATATGTATAAGATGTAAGTTGTTCATTTGGTTACTTGTACTAGCGTAATTGCTAACCCCTCTGGGGACCCGTTTTGGGAAAATTCATTTTATGAATTTCAGGTCAGGTTCATCGAGATGAGAGGGCGCTGGACAAGTATGCGGATGATGGCTGTGCGTGATGATTGTGCATGGGTGGTGTCTTATTGTCTTCTATCTTTTTACCTTTTGTGGGTTTGTAAACTAATAGAAGTACTCGAGTACTTAAGAGTTCTTGTTTGTCCGGATTGTATCGCTGTCTATTGTGTTTGTGTCGGATGATTGTGTTGTGTTTGACTGGTTGAACCGGGTGGATTATTTTGTTTTTCGTCCCTATGACGAAGTGTTATTTTGTTGTTTCCGCGAGTCGATGAGTATGGCGGTTGTTCAGCCTGGTGGGTCCCATATAGGGATTCACGACACTGTAATATACCTCGAATATCTTGGGGGTGTTACAGAAAATGGTATCAGAGCCCTAGGTTTGTGGATACCTAGGCTTGTCGGTTCATTGGGTCTTGTTGTGTTTCGTCTTGCACATCGTCATCACGCTACCATTATTCCGGTACTTCCAGTGCCCGTAAATTTTCCTTACTTTGTTCTTTGTTTCCTTGTATCGTACCTTCGATTCTTGATTGTAATGGTTTTCCTCTCGTACTTACCATCGTATGGCTTTTGTTACTTATTTAACATCAGTATGGATGCTGGAAGAGGCCGTGGTCGTGGTCGTGGTCGTGGATGAGGCTGAGGACGTGGGACAGCCGGTGGGGCGGCCACATCGCATTCTTCGGGAGCCGGCAGTGCCAGCGACCGTCACAGTCATGCTTCTTCTCAGGAGCGCGCCGACCTTGGTATTGCGGCCGATATGCAGCAAATGGTGAACCAAATGGCGGCGATAGCTCAGGAGGTTCAGAACCCGGATTTGGCCCATGCTAATCGGGGCAGAGCAGACCGCTGGCTTCAGGATGTCATCAATATGCATCCTCCTCAGTTTTCGGGAGATTCGGACCCGATCGGTGTAACACCCCCAAAACCGTATGGGAATATTACACGCCGTAAACCCTTTCCGCAAGGATCTACCAGGCTAAACGTCCATAAACAACCAAATGCTTGCCCGTCCAGGGTCAAACAATATAATAATACAGACCGTCAAGGTCACTTACACATAAACACAGGCAGATGAGGTCACACAACTCTATCAACAGGATCGACTAACAACATTACCCACACAGGGGTCGAAATACAATACAAATGAAGACTGAATCAACTCTAACAATACAACTAAACTCTACCAACTCTCAACTCTTGATTAGTATCGCACTCGTCATCCCTTGTGCCAATCCCGTGATCGCTCCCGAACTCGCATGTACCTGGACGCAGAACAGACATCCACCCCCCGAATACTCGGGGGTTAGTAAAACTCCACTGTTTTACTAGTGCAAGTATCAAACCATACGAAAAGTAACAAGCAAATAGCAACTACAAATTTAATACGGAAATCCATTATCAAAATGTTCCCGAGAAGTTTTAGAATTTCGAACTCAAGTAAGAGATATTTGAAAAGGAACACATCATCTCGGGGATTTTTAAAGCAGAAAATCTTTTGGACCTCGAGTCCCAATTTACAAAACCTTTTCGTAAACAATAGGGCCTTAGCCCGATTCTCGTTTCAAAGCATACTAAGTAATATATCATTATGCGTCCGAGATCCATATTTAAAATGTTACCCGAACAATCACTGCTACACGATCACTGTTCGTACACATCATGTACCGAACTCCGGAGGCCTCGACGGACCTTACCCGGACTGCACACATTGTTCGTACACATCATGTACCGAACTCCGGAGGCCTCGACGGACCTTACCCGGACTGCACACATTGTTCGTACACATCATGTACCGAACTCCGGAGGCCTCGACGGACCCTACCCGGCTACAACACACACTGTTCGTACACATCATGTACCTAACTCCCGAGGCCTCAACGGACCCTACCCGGCTACAAAGATCGTTCGTACACATCATGTACCGAACTCCGCAGGTCTCGTCGGACCTTACGGATCACACACCTTGTCCGTACACGCCATGTACCGACTCCAGGCCTCGTCAGACCCTACCTGGTTCACACACTTTGTTCGTACACATCATGTACCGAACTCCAGAGGCCTCGTCAGACCCTACCTGGATCACACACACATCGACTCGACACAATTCATAATCATTAAATGTCAAGTCATTCCACATTACGCCGAATGTACAATCAAGCAAGTAAACCAAAACAACACAAACATCATGTTCATCACAACGACTCTTAACCAACACAACACACATTCGGTACACAATTCATTGAAGAAACACTTGTACAACCATCTCATATGTACATCGAAATCCTGCACAAATGGCACAACGCCTAACACGTATACCAATATATCACTATTATCACAAAGCCTTCAAATTTCGGAAAACACAACCAACTCAAACGGGACATATTTACGGAGGCAAGCAAAATCGTTATACATATCATACGTAATTACTATTCACAAGATACAAGTCGTATAATAAGATACTTGCCTTAATAACCGCTACCAAACGCTCCGAAGAACACGGTTCGACCGGGAAGCTCGGACCCCGAAGAAGACAACGAACGAAAGGGTTCCGACTGAGTTCTTCACAAGAATTCGACCCTAACAACATATAATCAATAAATCATCGATCATACGAGGAAGAATAATCGTAGAACGCCCGAAAACCCCTCTATGACATTTTATCGAACACCTTCAAGGCGTCGATAAAATACTCAATAAAACGACAAATCCGTGGCAATCCAACCGTGGAATAACAAGGAATTAGATATAATATAGCTTAACAATCATCAATCCATCAATATTCTGAGTTAGAACGGATTAAACGGACAAATCGAACAAAATCCCCAAAACTATATTTTAGGAAAACTTGCCTTGATTCGGTCGATCGAGCAAGTTATGGAAGGATTAATCGATGTTATGATCTTCAAAACTTCATGGATTTAACCCTAACAACATCCCTCCATGATCATCAAATCTCCAAATGCGGAAGAGGAAGAAACGAGTGAGAAAAATGAAGAAAACCCGATCATTGGGCCTTAAATAGCCGACAGACTCGACCGTGTCCGCCCGACACGGTCGTGGCGCGCAGCGGTCGGCAGGACTCGACCGTGTCCTGCTAGACACGGCCGCGCCTTCCGATAGTGACCCGTCGCGGCGCTCGGCAATGACTCGGCCGTGTCTGGAACACGGCCGCCTCGCGCCGCCCGCTTATCCTAAGAGTTCGCTCGGCCGTGCTGCACGACACGGTCGGGTCTGAGGCGAGACTTCCGCTTATCCGGACGAGTACGGCACGGGCCGTGTCGGACGACACGGCCGAGTTCGTCCGGCAAGTTGATCGCCAATAACGAGCGGGTGAGCTAAAACGACCATAACTCTCTCGTCCGACTCCGATTGACTCACCGCTCGAACCATTGGAAAGCTAACTCGATTCTCTATAATATTGCAAGATTCAGAATTTTTGGAGTTACCAAAAATTAATGGTGATCCAACAAAGTCGAACTCATACTTAGAAAAGTCGTTTAGTAATCCCGAATTCAACAAAACGACACCGAAACCCGAACTGAATACGAACCGAAGATACGGTTACGAAGTACTCACAAAGACGAATCTAAGAGCTAGTAGAACACATGATTCCAACCACCCAAGGCTCGAAATTCGACAACGGAAGGTAATTACCCCAAACTTTGGGAAATTACGAAAATGGCCCAAATGCCCGAAAATCACCATACGACAACGAATAATCAAACCGAAGCTCACAACACGTATAACAACGCTAAATGAACTTACGAAAAATCCCAAACGACGCTTCAACGAGATTCGCAAGAACCGAACTCAAGCGCGAAAAGTCGCTAAAAAGCACGGAACTCAACAAAGCAAAGACCAAACGAACTCGGATGACAAAAGTGCGTAATTAAATATTCTCCGAATGACGAAACGGTCATGAGAGAGTCACAAACAGACTCCGACCAAAAAAAAATTTCCGAAAATCGAAAATTGCGGATATTACATTCTACCCTCCTAAAAGAAGTTTCGTCCAAACTTAAAACAAGTAGGGAGGAGAAATATTCCGCTGTGCAAAACTCAACAAGATACACAAGAATGCGTAACTAACGCCCAACGGCGAAAAGTTACAAACAACGCAAAGGAATATACGGCGTGAAAACACGCTCCACGGCGACCAACACAACGTCGCCGTTAGGGATATAATAAAAGCAACAAATGACAAGCGTTATCAAACGGATAATATGGCCAAGTCAATTACCCGACAATCACAAAACACAACGAACGAAAATCAATATGATTGACCATCCCAACGGTACATCAATCAAAACGCGAGCCAACCGCTGAACAAATACGGAATCCCACCGCCCAAGGGATGGAAGATCGAAAACGAGACTAATTTCCCGAACTTAAGGGAATTAGGAAGGAGCCTGAATGCTCAACAATCACGAAACGAGAACAAAACCGAACAAACAAACGATCGAACCACAACGATCGAGACAACAAATATCGAACAATCATGTCCGAAACACGAAGGATAATAAAATTCAAACCACAAATCCCAGGATGATCTGGTGAGAACTACAAGACATGCATTCCCATAAGATCCACAGGAAAGGGAATAGCGATTGCAAAGTCACAAATGACAAACGAGTTATTCAAAAACAATACCACACTCGTTCGATCAACAAAAGCAAGGGGCAGACAAGCTCGAAATGTCAACGAACATAATGAGTCGACAGAGTCGAAACACAAGAGTTCCAAGTCCGATCCACTTCGAATAAAAGAACTAATAGAACCGGATGAGGTCACTCCCGAACAAGGTTCACAAGAATCGAATCAACCCAAAAAGTCACATCGATAACCGGATCGACCCACAACAAGATCACGCTGTTCGAACGATGAAACCGAAATACAGAACAAGTTCATAAAGTATCAACGAACACGACGAGTCGATAGACCTGAGTAAGAGGAAATGCAGAAGTCAAAACGATACAGGCATTACATTCGACCTCTTATAAAAGAAATGTCGTTCCCGCAACTCACAACAACTGGAGTAAGGTGACAACACAAAAAGCAAACGACAGAAATATCTCCCAAGGGCCTCTCAGATCCGATCCTCATATCTATACTGAAGTTCGCGCCCCGAAAGACTCGGAACCCAACTCCCAAAACTGGATCCTGTGTCTCTCGGGTCCACACTTGAAAAGCATTACTGACGAGAAGGACAATTGGCACGTTCATGCCCCCGGCACAATACGTTCGAAATGCCTCGGCTCGGCATATCGAAAATACAGATGCTAGATACAATGGAACATAACACCGCAAAACAACATACCGGAGATGCCAACTCAGCATAATAAAGAATCATAACACATATCATATACAACGATTACCATCGTAAAGTAATACACACACAAACACTACAACAACGATGATCGTTCGGCGACATCAACGGCCCGAACGATAATCAGCACATAATTACAAACATTATGAAACAATCACACATGTACACAAACGTACAAACCCAAGCTTCAACATCTCACACTCGTGCGACAACACGCAAATCGCCACGAGGCGATAAACAATAAACACCGGTTCACACCTCTCACAGAGGGCTAGTACGGAAATGCGTGGCAACGCCTCGACGTTCATGGCACCAATTCGATCATACTCGGGAGCAAACATCATAACGACAACGTGAACATCATACATACATACCCAGCCCTCAAACGGGAATGGATAGGTTTTTAAAAACGAAAACCTCCTTTTGAAAATAATTTTGGAAACACCGATTGATCTTGAGTATCACCCTTCAAAAAAAATTACAATCGTGAAACATCGTTATCGAGACTTTGGAAAACTATTTCGCATTCGATAAAAATGAGGACACTTTCTTTTCGTGAAAAACTTTCGGAAATATTCGACCCTCGGGTCTAAGTAAAAGTGTTTATAAAACATTGAAAAATATCTCAAAACATTTTGGTCCTCGAGGTAGAAGAATTCGGAAACATATCGTGGCACCTTGGAAGTACCATGAGAAAACAATTCATTTTAAATGTACGTCTCGAAATTTATTTCTAAGATACTCAAGATTTTCAACGATAATTCAATGGGCTAGAATGCCCAAAAACTTCAGGTAATTACGCAAAACATTATAGCGCCGTGGGTCCCGCGCCGGAACTCACCAGGCTAAAACCATTTACAACGTTAAAAAGGCCGATGACGGTAATATTTCAAAAACTCACAAAAGCCATTTACAAAAATACTAAGTACCGTCACAAGAATTTTGCCAAAACGTTCAAGGCCATAACGCCAAAACTCGGTTAAAGGAATCGGTTTTCAAAATAAAACTATGTCGCCGATACCTTTTCGAAATCCATCAAGGTTTACAACTTCCACACCATACCACACCACCCGGTGGTTCAAAGATAAAACAATAATGTGCCCAGTTCTATACACATACTATATGCCACAAGTACTAAACACAATTATATTACACAATACTGTGTAAAGAAAATCATGCACCGCAATTAACTCACTAAGATAAAATCGAGATACACAGGTACTACGCATAAAGGAGGAGACTTACATCCACAGGTCGCACGGAGGTGACGGTCGCCCACGATACTAATCTCGTCCGACAACATATCCAACGCGTTGTGACTACGCACAACTCAACTTGTCACCTGACGACTCGAACGACAAGACAACACATTACTCGACAAATCACGACTTGACTCGACCCGACAGCCTAGGTTGCCGCAACCTAAGCTCTGATACCATAAATGTAACACCCCCAAAACCGTATGGGAATATTACACGCCGTAAACCCTTTCCGCAAGGATCTACCAGGCTAAACGTCCATAAACAACCAAATGCTTGCCCGTCCAGGGTCAAACAATATAATAATACTGACTGGCCAAGGTCACTTACACATAAACACACAGACCGATGAGGTCACACAACTCTATCAACAGGATCGACTAACAACATTACCCACACAGGGGTCAAATACAATACAAATGGAAGACCGAATCAACTCTAACAATACAACTAAACTCTACCAACTCTCAACTCTTGATTAGTATCGCACTCGTCATCCCCTTGTGCCAATCTCGTGATCGCTCCCCGAACTCGCATGTACCGGACGCAGAGCAGACATCCACCCCCGAATACTGGGTTAGTAAAACTCCTTTGTTTTACTAGTGCAAGTATCAAACCATACGAAAAGTAACAAGCAAATAGCAACTACAAATTTAATACGGAAATCCATTATCAAAATGTTCCCGAGAAGTTTTAGAATTTCGAACTCAAGTAAGAGATATTTGAAAAGGAACACATCATCTCGGGGATTTTTAAAGCAGAAAATCTTTTGGACCTCGAGTCCCAATTTACAAAACCTTTTCGTAAACAATAGGGCCTTAGCCCGATTCTCGTTTCAAAGCATACTAAGTAATATATCATTATGCGTCCGAGATCCATATTTAAAATGTTACCCGAACAATCACTGCTACACGATCACTGTTCGTACACATCATGTACCGAACTCCGGAGGCCTCGACGGACCTTACCCGGACAGCACACATTGTTCGTACACATCATGTACCGAACTCCGGAGGCCTCGACGGACCATACCCGGAGAGCACACATTGTTCGTACACATCATGTACCGAACTCCGGAGGCCTCGACGGACCCTACCCGGCTACAACACACACTGTTCGTACACATCATGTACCGAACTCCGGAGGCCTCAACGGACCCTACCCGGCTCCAGCATCGTTCGTACACATCATGTACCGAACTCCAGAGGTCTCGTCAGACCTTACCTGGATCACACACCTTGTCCGTACACGTCATGTACCGGACTCCAGAGGCCTCGTCAGACCCTACCTGGTTCACACACTTTGTTCGTACACATCATGTACCGAACTCCAGAGGCCTCGTCAGACCCTACCTGGATCACACACACATCGACTCGACACAATTCATAATCATTAAATGTCAAGTCATTCCACATTACGCCGAATGTACAATCAAGCAAGTAAACCAAAACAACACAAACATCATGATCATCACAACGACTCTTAACCAACACAACACACATTCGGTACACAATTCATTGAAGAAACACTTGTACAACCATCTCATATGTACATCGAAATCCTGCACAAATGGCACAACGCCTAACACGTATACCAATATATCACTATTATCACAAAGCCTTCAAATTTCGGAAAACACAACCAACTCAAACGGGACATATTTACGGAGGCAAGCAAAATCGTTATACATATCATACGTAATTACTATTCACAAGATACAAGTCGTATAATAAGATACTTGCCTTAATAACCGCTACCAAACGCTCCGAAGAACACGGTTCGACCGGGAAGCTCGGACCCCGAAGAAGACAACGAACGAAAGGGTTCCGACTCGAGTTCTTCACAAGAATTCGACCCTAACAACATATAATCAATAAATCATCGATCATACGAGGAAGAATAATCGTAGAACGCCCGAAAACCCCTCTATGACATTTTATCGAACACCTTCAAGGCGTCGATAAAATACTCAATAAAACGAAAAATCCGTGGCAATCCAACCGTGGAATAACAAGGAATTAGATATAATATAGCTTAACAATCATCAATCCATCAATATTCTGAGTTAGAACGGATTAAACGGACAAATCGAACAAAATCCCCAAAACTATATTTTAGGAAAACTTGCCTTGATTCGGTCGATCGGAGCAAGTTATGGAAGGATTAATCGATGTTATGATCTTCAAAACTTCATGGATTTAACCCCTAACAACATCCCTCCATGATCATCAAATCTCCACCGGGAAGAGGAAGAAACGAGTGAGAAAATGAAGAAAACTCCGATCATTGGGCCTTAAATAGCCGACAGACTCGGCCGTGTCCGCTCGACACGGTCGTGGCGCGCAGATGGCAGGCAGGACTCGACCGTGTCTGCTAGACACGGCCGCGCGCCTTCCGATAGTGACCCGTCCGCGGCGCTCGGCAATGACTCGGCCGTGTCCTGAACACGGTCGGGCCTCTGCGCGATCGCTTATCCTAAGAGTTCGGCTCGGCCGTGCTGACGACACGGTCGGGTCCCGAGGCGAGACTTCCGCTTATCCGGACGAGTACGGCACGGGCCGTGTCGGACGACACGACCGAAGTTCGTCCGGCGGTGATCGCCAATAACGAGCGGTGAGCTAAAACGACCATAACTCTCTCGTCCGACTCATTGACTCACCGTTCGAACCATTGGAAAGCTAACTCGATTCTCTATAATATTGCAAAGATTCAGAATTTTTGGAGTTACCAAAAATTAATGGTGATCCAACAAAGTCGAACTCATACTTAGAAAAGTCGTTTAGTAATCCTGAATTCAACAAAACGACACCGAAACCCGAACCTGAATACGAACCGAAGATACGGTTACGAAGTACTCACAAAGACGAATCTAAGAGCTAGTAGAACACACGATTCCAACCACCCGAAGGCTCGAAATTCGACAACGGAAGGTAATTACCCCAAACTTTGGGAAATTACGAAAATGGCCCAAATGCCCGAAAATCACCATACGACAACGAATAATCAAACCGAAGCTCACAACACGTATAACAACGTTAAATGAACTTACGAAAAATCCCAAACGACAGTTTCGAACGAGATTCGCAAGAACCGAACTCAAGCGCGGAAAAGTCGCTAAAAAGCACGGAACTCAACAAAGCAGCACCGAAACGAACTCGGATGACAAAAGTGCAGAATTAAATATTCTCCGAATGACGAAACGGTCATGAGAGAGTCGTCAAAACAGACTCCGACCAAAAAAAAAAAAATTTTCCGAAAATCGAAAATTGCGGATATTACAATCGGCTGGGAGGGGTGGATCAAGGAGATATCTAAAGTCTTCAATGCTACCAACTGTCCCGAGGACCGTAAGGTCCCTATTGCCCAGTACTTTCTCACTGGGGATGCTACGGATTGGTGGGAGGCCGTTGGGCCCAAAGACCATGTTGCTTCGTGGGACGAATTTCAGGAATTGATGGAGACCGAATATTGCCCGTGGCCGGTCAGACAGGCTCGAGTCCATGCTTTCTATGATGCTCAACCACGGGATATTCCTATATCTCAAGCTATTGCCGATTTTAACAAGGAGTTGGGTTATGTGAAGACCCAAGTTGTCGAGGAGAGCGACAAAATTTTCCATTTTTTCCAGGCGGATGAAATTGTCGATTCAGGACTATATGTTGGGGCTCGTCTGTACTACCTTGAAGGATTATCAGAGTAGGGCCCTTGCTTACGATATGTCTGTGACGGCGAGTGAGGCGGCTCGCGAGGGCAAGAAGCAAAAGTCCGCCAGAAATTTTTCGGGCCACAAAGGTGGGGGTCAGCAGAAGTCCCACTCTGCTAACTTTTTCGCTGGTGGTGGTCCCGCTCGTTCTACTGGAGGTTTTCGCAGAGCTACCAATACTCCTTTTCGGGATACGGAGTGTTTTAACTGTGGTCGACCAGGATACATTAGTCGTACATGTCTGAGTCCTTTGCTGACATGTAATCGGTGTGGCCAGCCGGGCCACAAAGCTGCTTTTTGTGCTGAGAGAGACAAAATCCTTGGTGCCCAGGCTTCCATTCCAGCGCCTCGGGAACCAAGTGTGAATCAAGGTTCGTTTGCTCCGCAGTCTCCACCGAGTGCTAGCCGAGGGAGAGGCCGGGGTCAGCCCAGCAGAGGGGGAGCTTCCAGCGTCGGCTCCGCCCACCCGCGCGTTTATGAGATGAGGAGGGCCAATGACCCAGCCGCTACCGTTGCCACAGGTACCGTTCACATTCATTCTCTTCCTGTCAGTGTGCTTTTCGATTCCGGTGCTACGCATTCATTTGTCTCTTTGGAATGTGTGCGATGTCTGGGTTTTGATGGTTTGTCGCCCTGCGAGCCTTTCATTGTTAAAATTCCTAGCGGTTATAGGATCGTTGGTGATCAGGAGATCCTAGATTGTACTGTGATTATTTGTGAGAGAGCTTGGCTCTCTAATCTTATTATCGTTAATATTGAGGGTGAGGATTTGATTCTCGAGGATGATTGGCTCGAGCGTCATGGCGCAATCATGAACTACCGCACGAGAATCATCACTATGTTAGCAGAGGACGGCACCGAGCACTCTTTCGCCGGGCGAAAGAGGGGAAACCAGAAGTTCGTTATATTAACGCCTTGAAGCCGATGAGACTCCTGCGAATGGGGTGTACTGGTTATTGGTGCTACGCCTTGAAGGCGGAGAGTGGTAGAGTCGAGCTTTCATCGATTCCAATTGTTAGTGAGTTTCCTGACATCTTTCCTGACGAGTTATCGGGGTTTCCACCGGACCATGAGGTAGGGTTTGCTATCGAGTTAGAGCTGGGTGCGGCTCCGATTTCGAAGGCACCGTATCACATGGCACCTTCAGAGATGGCCGAGTTGAAGAAGCAGTTGAGTGAGCTTCTTGAGTCGGGGTATGTTCGACCAAGCGCTTCGCCTTGGGGCGCACCGGTCCTGTTTGTACGGAAGAAGGATGGTTCAGTGCGTTTGTGCATCGACTATCGCGAACTAAACAATGTGACCATCAAGAACAAGTATCCTTTGCCGAGGATTGATGGCTTGTTCGATCAGTTGCAGGGAGCTGCGGTATTCTCGAAGATTGATTTGAGATCAGGGTACTATCAGCTCCGGGTGAGGGAGTCCGATGTGCCGAAAACAGCTTTTCAGACGAGATACGGACATTCTGAGTTTGTAATTATGCCTTTCGGGTTAACTAATGCACCGGCGGTGTTCATGCAGTTGATGAACAAATTCTTTATCGAGTATTTGGATAAGTGTGTCGTCGTTTTCATTGACGATATTCTTATTTATTCGAGGAACGGGGAAGAGCATGCCCATCATTTGCGAGTAGTGTTAGACATTTTGAGAACCGAGCAACTCTATGCGAAGTTCTCGAAATGTGAGTTCTGGCTGAAGGTAGTGATGTTTCTAGGTCATGTGATTTCAGCCGAGGGAGTTCGCGTGGATCTGCAGAAGTTTGAAGTAGTGTTGGATTGGGCACCGCCCAAGAATGTGAAGGAGATCCGTAGTTTCTTGGGTTTGGCCGGCTACTACCGTAGGTTCGTCGAGGGTTTCTCGAAACTGGCTCGGCCTCTTACACAGTTACTCCAAAAGTCCGAGAAGTTCATCTGGAATGACGAAAGACAGTCGAGTTTTGAGGAGCTTGTTGGCCACTAAGTATACTGGATACAGTTTGGGAAATAGTTTAAACAACAAACTGTATGGATTTTAAATCTGAGTGCGTAGCGGAAGTCTTGGATACAGTAGGTTGCTGTGGATACAGCAACTAAATGTATAGAGTATACTTAATTAATCACAGTAATTAAAACAGTAAAAGCTGAATGTAAATAACACAGTAATTAAAGTGGTTCGAGGTAAACCCCTCTACGTCCACTGGTCCTCCACACAGGAGTAAAAAGTTTATTATAATTACTACGTACACAACTACGTAATTATAACAACACACACAATCAATATATCGTTCACACAGATTGATATAAAGATCTTAGCTTCAACCGTTCACACAGATTGGTTTTGAGCTAATGCTTTGACTTGCTTCTTCACACACAGTTCTGAAGCTTCGTCTTCTTCAATGCAAATCCTTCACACACAGTTCCGGAGAAGCACAGATTGTTCAGTCTACACAGGGCTGTTTGTTCAAAGTATAGAACAGATGGTGAACAACAACTTTGACTTTAAGAGCTTTCAACAGATGAAGTGTTGTTCAGAATGATGAGCACTGTATATCTCTTTTGATCTGAGTTGCAGTAAGCTTTGGAGATATGTTTTGCTCTGATAATAATTTCGATAGCTTGGGTTTTTGGTGACTGATCTTCAATGCCTTCATAAGATATATATAGTCTTTGAAATATATATCCGTTGAGATGTATCCGTTTGAGTGAGATTTCGTTCCAACGGGATTATAGCACGATCCGGATTTAGCGGGATTTGAAGATCTGTTGACTGACAGTATTTAAATACTTTATCCTTGAGTATTTAAATACTTCTTTATTCAAAGGGACTTGACTTCTGGAGATTCCTTCTTTGTCCTGTTTGTGAGCTGTATGGAAGATAACTGTATTTGAGTTTCAAGACAGTTTCCATACTTGGTCTTTTATAAGACTTCTTGCTGTACTGAAGAGCTTCACAATATGCTGATTCGAGGCAGGTCTTCGATACAGGATAATGCCTCAATGCTTCGATACAGTTTCCTTTACTGTATGCAGATTGGCATATATGTCAAAACCTCTTTATCAAATACCATTCGATACAGGGATTGGATATTCCAGCTGTTTCGATACAGGGTTCTTGTTTTCCCAACAATTTCCCCCTTTTTGACAATTTGCCAAGACTTACTTTCTTAACTTTTCAAGTCTTCTTGATGATGCCAAAACCTTCTTCATGAAGCGATCTTCTTTTGATGTCTTCTGGCAGATTTCTTGGTCTTTCGTCAAAAGGTCTGTCTTAGTCTAAATGATGAACTGCTCGCAGGCAAGTTCGATACAGTTTAGGATTTTTACAACTTAAGCTTATGATTGGCGCGCAGGCACAATCTTACAAAGTATTCTAAGCTTTACAACTGAAATCGTGAACTGTTCGTAGACTAGTTCGTACAGCTTTATTTTCAATCAAGTTACCTAACTTGAGTTTGTTTATCAAACAATTGAAGTAATCATACATCAACACAGTAGATTACGAGTTGTAATCTTTCAAGACAAACAAACACTTTTATTGATATTCAAAATAAATTGAGTACATGGTTTGCTGTTTCGAAGGAAAAATTACAAAGACAGAAATAATATACAAGGATTTCAGCTCCTATAGTGATCTTCATGTCTCCACGGCTTTCTCCCTGGATCATTCTCGGTACCACGCCACCAGTTCTGTAGGGAATCGTTGCCTCGATCCTGGTATATAGCTCTTCCTTCATAGGATCGATCAAAGGCAAGAATCCAGTCTTCTGGATGGGTGATCCGGTCTCCTCTTTTGTGTTTGCTCTTCATATCAAGCTGGAGAGGGAGTTTTCCATCTTCTAGCATCTTCGTGAATTTCTCTGCGGCCTCCGCTAAAGTCTTATAGCTCTTGAAGATGGCGGATTCCCTGACGAGTTTTGCGAAGTATCTCATCAGTTCGTTTTTCCTCCATTGCTTCACTTCATCGGCAGTAGGGTTGCGGTTGGTCGTGCACGAATTTCGAAGGTCTCGGATAAGAGTTTGCCAAGGGACATTTGGATCATGAAATTCGTGCCTGAGCCCGAAATCCTAAAACTTTGGGAGTGAGGGCTAGCTTGTTTAACTCGGAAGTGATCTTTGTCTTGAGCGGCCTCGAATTCCCTTTCTTGTCAGATCCCGATTCTCCTAGCAGCTTCTCTTGCCTCTTCCCCCTTTTTGGCTTCATCAAGACTTTTTAGGATTTCTAGTGCAGCATCCTGTTTTGTCTCGATGTTAGTCATTCTTTCCACAAGGGAGGAAAGCGTTTGCGACATATCCTTAATGCATCTGGAAGAAGAATGAATGCCTCGACAACACGAGATACTTCATGTTGGAGAGTGGTCATCTCCTCCAGAGCAGAAGTATGCATCCAATTTAATGCTTTCTCAACGGAAGACAGAGCATTCACTGCATCCTGGATGAATACAGTTTGAAGACCAAGTGCGCGCAGGCGCTCTTTCCCAGTGGCAGAAATAGGAGAATCTGGTTGAGCAAAGTCTTCAGAGCTGTTCAACCTTCTTACGTTCACGGTTGGGCGTGAAGTAAGTTGGACATCCTCAGGTTCGATACCGTCCTTGGATTCCACGGTTGAAGGGGCGGGAGCAGCTGGTTCTGGTTCGGCGACAGGGGGTTGAGTGGCTTCCTGTTGCGAAGTTTCTTCAGTAGACATGGATACAGGAGGGACTGAATCCTCCTGCTGTCTTTGAGGTACAACTTCTTCGGTGGCAGCAGGCTCAGGTGCCTGTTCCAAAATTGCTTCAACTTCCTCGACTGGAGGGACTGATTCCTCTTCGTCGGGAATGTTCTCATGCTGTGGCGAAGGGGGATTGTTCTGGGTTGATGGCCCTTCGTCGCCTTTGGGTGGAGAGGCGTCTCTAGCTTCAGCTTCTTCACGACTCATCCTCAGACCTGCTTGAAAAGCATCATCGTCGTCGTCTGAGTTATGGTCATCGTCTTTTGGATTTGCGGGAGAGTCCTCTGACTTGTCCTTTCCTTTCCTTCTAGCGTCAGATGGCTTTCAATCAGCTCCTTGCAGAAGGCATTTTCCCATCGGATCAGGGCTTCAATCTCCATTGAGTCCGTCACTTCTGAGACAAATCTTTCTTCTTGGCTCCAATCGCTCCAGTTGTACAATGTTTCGTACGGAGCTAGCCTGTAGCCTTTCCATGTGAGAAATCTTTCGTAAGCATGTTCAATTTGAACAGAAAGAAGGGTCTTATGAATGATGGAGTCGGGGGAGGGACTACGTACAACGTCTGGAGACGCTGTCGCGAGGGATTCCTGTACAGGTATGGGATCCTGTATGGAAGTGGGACTCCTTACAGGGGATGGTGCCTCAAGGAAGATGGATCCCAGACGGTGTGGGATCCCGCAGAGGAGAAGTAGCTGTTGGCTCCAAATGGGCAGCCGACTCGCTAAAGTCTTGTTCGTTGGCAGATGTTTCATTATCCGTCCTAGCCGCCAAAGGCTTAGGATCTACTGTCGATACAGTAGGAGACACCTCTTCCACAGGGGTTGGGCCCTAGGGTTCTTCGTTAGTGGGTTGAGCCACGGGGGAGACTTCTTTGGAGGGCTTGGCAGTTTTGACTTTCGAAAGCCTCCTAAGTCTCTTCTTGGGCTTCTCACCAGCAGTGGGTTTCTTGCTGTGAGATCTCTTTCTCTTCTTTGAAGATTCCACTTCCTGGAACTTCAAGGATTCATCTCGTGGATTGGCGGAAACTGGCATACTTCCAGTTTTTGGATGGTTGCAGGCCATCATGGTTTGATTATACGCAGTAGGCTTGACGCCTCCTAGGTATATCCTGGGGTTATTCTTCTTAGCATCGGCGGATTGCGACAGTCCGCATTTCGTCAGGATATGGTTTAACATCAAACCAAAAGATCTCTTCTGGGTGGCCGGTTTACACACCTCCTCTTGCAGGCGTTTCAGGATTATTTGGCACCAATTGACCTTTTCACAGGTCAGAATAGCCACCATCATCCTGAACCTCAGGTTGGAACACATTTCGAATGCGCCGGTTCGATTCTCAATTATCCTGCAGCAAAAATCATGAAGATATACATATGGGAGACAAAAAATTTTCTTGTGACAAGTAGTCTGAACCATGTCAACAACTTTGGAGCCTGTGAATAGTCCATAGAATTTAGTGATCAGCTCTTGAGACCCGAATGTCTCAAGTTGTTCCATAGTCAGGCCATCAGCGGGTAGCCTGTAGATGTTCTGGAGCAGATCGTTATTAATACAGATCTCAACTCCCTGGATTGTAGCGGTGATGTCGGCTACATGACCTCCTTGGGCCAATGACAGAAAACGTACGGCGGCGTTGAGGTAAAACTCCTCAACCAGATGTGCATCGTACTTATCAGCAGTCTGACTTCCAAAGCGATAAAGGCCTTGTTGACGAAGTCGAGTTATGATGTACTCCATGGGTTCTGCGTCGTCGGTTTCAGACAGAATGCGCTCAATGATAACAGATCTTGAAAAGATCCGGCCATCAATGATGTTAGCAGTCTTCTCCAGAGCAGGAGAAGAGGTTTGTCCAGCCATTTGATGATTACTTAAGAAAAAGTGCAAGAAAATAATCGAAATATGCAGTAAAGTGCAGAAAAGTATGTAGGCTGTTTTTGCTTGAGAACTCTTGAATTTGCAGAAAGCGTAAAGAGTCTCTAATGGCAGATTCAATCCTTTTATAGTTGGGCGGCGAAATAGGGTTTTGCAGAGTACGAATGGTCAGATTTTAAGGGATGGGAACCGGTTTTTGAAATCAACGGTTAAGATGGACTGAGTGTAACTGGTACGCTAATCCATTAAAATATTTAAAAAAATGAGCGGGTCCCATTTCTGACATTTGTGTCACCCTAAATGCCTAAAACGGCGGTTTTAAAACAATAAACAATTTAAAACATCGCGGATTTTGAGATTCAGTTGTCCAGATGTCGTGTAAGGCATTTAATGTACATGACGTTTGACATAATAACAGGACGCGTGGACAAAAATCATTTTAAAAAGAAATAATATGATATTATATATATACTGAATCGAAATCCTATAGTATGTGCTGTTTCCGCGTCGATACAGCGTTCCCCCTCAAAAAGGTACATATAGGTTTTAAATTCCATAGAGCAACTTAAGGATTAATGCTGTATTCATGGGTCCTACAGTATTCCCCCTTAATTATTGCACACGTCAGCTGTAGGATTCATATGTCTTCGCTCGCTACAGTGCTATATTGACGATTCTGAGTCTACAAATAATTAACGTTGATATCGTATTCTTGGGTCTTACGTTCCCCTCAATTTGTTGAGTAAAAACAAGAATTTACTTACAGGTGTCCGGGCCGTAGCATTCCCAATTCTTGTCTGAGCATGTTGAATCTTGCTGTGTCGAGCGGCTTGGTGAAGATGTCGGCCAGCTGAACGTCTGTATGAACTTTTTCAAGGCGAACATCCTTGTTCTCGACGTGATTCCTTATGAAGTGATGCTTCATGTTGATATGCTTAGTGCGCGAGTGCAGGACAGGATTGTGCGTGATTGCAATTGCACTCGTGCTATCACACATGATTGGAGTCTCTCTGGCATCAATTCCATAGTCTGACAGCTGTTGCTGCATCCACAGGATCTGCATACAGCAACTACCAGCAGCATAGTACTCTGATTCAGCCGTGGAAAGAGAATTTGCCAATTGCTTCTTACTGAACCAAGAAACGAGTCTAGGTCCAAGAAAGTGACAAGTTCCACTTGTACTCTTCCTATCTAGCTTGCAGCCTCCTAGATCCGAGTCGCTGTATCCAACTAAATCGAATCCACCTTCCTTAGGATACCATAGTCCTGCGTCGACTGTTCCTTTAACGTACTTCAGGATTCCTTTAGCTGTATTGAAGTGTGATTCCTTAGGTGCAACTTGATATCTTGCACACACTCCAACAAAGAAATCGATATCGGGCCTGCTAGCCGTTAGGTACAGGAGCGAACCAATGAGCTTCCTGTAGAGTGATTGGTCAAACGGCTTTCCAGCTTCATCAGCACTAATTTGCACGGAAGTGCTCATGGGGGTTGGCGAGGATTTGGAAGTGTTAATTCCAAATTTGTTGAGAAGCTCCTTGCTGTATTTTTCTTGGTTGATGAAAATACATGTAGGCATATGCTTTACCTGCAAACCTAGAAAATAACTAAGTTCCCCCATCATACTCATTTCAAATTTACTTTGCATGAGATGAGAGAACCTTTGACATAGAGCAAGGTTAGTTGAACCAAAAATAATATCATCCACATAGATTTGTACCATAAGAAGGTCATCACCTTCCTGTATCTTGAACAGGGTCTTGTCCACAGCACCTTTCTCAAATCCGTTGTCGGTTAGATACTGGGACAGGGTTTCGTACCAGGCTCTAGGGGCTTGTTTAAGTCCATACAGCGCTTTCTTTAGCCTGTAAACTAGATCGATGCCGTCTGTGTTGGCAAACCCTGGTGGTTGTTCAACATAAACTTCTTCTGCAAGATCTCCATTCAGGAAAGCACTTTTGACGTCCATTTGGTATACAATAAAACTCTTATGGGCGGCAAAGGCAAGAAATATCCTGATGGCTTCTAGTCTCGCTACAGGGGCGAAGGTTTCATCATAGTATATGCCTTCTTCCTGACTATAGCCTTGTGCTACTAGTCTGGATTTGTTCCTTATGATAAGTCCATTTCGATCCTTTTTGTTTCGAAATACCCATTTGGTTCCTATAACCGATTGATGTGTTGGTCTGGGTACAAGACACCATACATTGTTTCTTTCGAAACCGTTAAGCTATACTTCCATAGATTTTATCCAATGAGAATTATTAAGAGCGTCTATGGTCGAAACAAGTTCGGACTGGGCTAAGAATACAGCAATAGTGCACATATTGAGTCTTCTAAGCTCGGATTGATATTTCCATTCAGGAAACTGTGATATCTCAGCATCAGATTCTTCTTGTGCACAAAGTACATTTCCTTGTGTACTCTGTATTCTCCTACGAGTAGAAACACCAGCATTTATGTTTCCAATGATCAGCTCTTGCGGGTGATCTCTCAACCATCTTTGGTCGGGTTCTAATTCAGGATCCCGTACTGTATCGAAAGATTCTGTGGATACAGGTTCAGCTTGTACAGCGTCGGCTTCATCCACATCGATTCTTACAGCTGCGGGGTTGATTTCTAAATCAACTACAGGTTCTATGGGAGTTGGAGGATCCAAGATAGATAGATGGTGAATGTTCTGAGTGATATCATTTACTCCTGTAGGGTCAAGGTGTGGTTCGTCAAACACTACATGAACTGATTCCTCGATCGTCAGCTTTCTTTTATTAAAGACTCTGAAAGCTTTGCTGACGGAGGAGTATCCTACGAATATTCCTTCATCTGATTTCTCATCAAAGGTTCTAAGTTGGTCTTTCCCATTATTCAATACATAACACCTGCATCCAAAAATGTGGAAATACGAAACTAACGGAGTTTTGTTGTTCCATACCTCATATCTTTGTTTGTTGTGGTGCTTGTTGACGATACGGTTTTGAGTGTAGCATCTTTGTATTGGTTGCGTCACCCGTAACGCTGTGGCAATTTACTTGCGGCAATCATTGTCCTTGTTGCTTCTTTCAACGTCTATTCTTTCGCTCGGCAACACCATTTTGTTGAGGTGTACGGCGGTGAGTATTCGTCTTTGTATTCCATTCTCCGAACAGTATTGCTCTATAAAGCGGTTAGTAAATTCTGTACCTCTGTCGGAACGAATGCACACGATACTCGATGCCTTTTCATTTTGCAACTTTCTCAGGATCTCGGGCAGCTTTGATGTTGTTTCCTTCTTCTTGCTAAGAAAGATCGTCCAAGCATACCTGGAATAATCATCAACAACAACCATGCAGTATTTCTTACCTCCCAAACTTACTGGGTCTACAGGACCGTAGAGATCCATGTGTAGCATTTCCAACACTCTTTGGGTTGAAAGGTAGGATTTGCTCTTCAGGGTTGACTTGATTTGTTTGCCTTTCTGACATGGTCCGCAGACGCTGTCCTTCTTGAATGACACATTTGGCAAACCTCTAACCATTCCTTGTCTTGAGAGCTTGTTGATTGTCTTGAAGTTGACGTGAGACATCCTCTTGTGCCATAACCAGCTAAGATCTGCAGTGCCTTTGGCAACAAAGCATGAAATTGAGGAGCTCATAGGCTTCCAGTCAGCAATATACATATTACCTGATCTGCTTCTTGTAAGCACAACTTCCTTGGTTTGGATGTTCTTGACTCTACAGCGATCTATATAGAACTTCACCGAGAACTGTTTATCACAGAACTGGCTAATACTAAGTAGATTATACTGTAAGCCTTCAACATATGCAACATCGGTGACTTTGAATTTCCCGACAAGTAGGTTTCCTTTCCCTCTTGTTCTTCCTTTAGATTTATCACCGAAGCGAACTTTTGGACCACGACCTTCTACAAAATCTGATAGCTTGCTCCTATCTCCGGTTATGTGTCGAGAGCATCCACTATCAAAGTACCAGGTATCCTCCTCTAGAATGTCCTGTAACAAAAAGATTAAGTAGATTTAGGTCCCCTTTGATTTTTGGGTCCATGATTGTTAGTTCCTCTTGGTACCCAAGTTTTCCTGGCAACAATTGGTTTACTGTAGGACATACTTGGTACAGTGTTGCGATATCTACGGGGGGCATATCTGTAGTTGTTATAACCATGATAATTATTATGCATGAAAAATTCAGGATTATTATTATTAATCCATTACGAGTGCCGTCTTGGAGGTGGAGCCATTTTCTTAGGCCTAACAGCTTGCCTTCTGGGTCTCCAGTTGGATTCCCAATCTTGTTGTTGATACTGAACCGGAATCTGCTGTCTCGCGGGATAACGGGGCTCCTGTATCCAATACCTCGGCGTGCTGTACTGATAGTACTGCCGTGCGGGCCTTTGGTGGTTGGATACAGCCTTCCTTCTGAACGGATATTGGCGCTGTTGATATGCTCTGGGAGCATCTTTGTTGAGTGCGCCTCACGAGGTTGGAACGGCTTATGATTCCATTTATGCGGAATAGGATTGCGGGGAGGAATAGCGACCTTCGGTTTTCTCGGTACAACGAGTTCCTTCACGGGACTAGGGATTTCTTGATTACGGAATGTGTTCCACACTCTTGACGAACAACGTACTAGTTTTCCCTTTGTTTGAACATGAGCTATATCCTAAGCCACTTTTATCATGAGCATTTTGCCCGGTGCTCGAATTTCTTCCATTCTTTTGGACGATTTCTCGAACGATTTGAGTGGTCTCAAGTTCGAGTTCTCGCTTTTCGAGAGTTGTGATTTTGGCTTGTAGTAGAACCAAATCATTTGTCTTGCTCTCGTTGTGAGTTTTAGCCTCACTTAGTTCATGAGCAAGTTGATGATTGCTCTCCATGAGTTTTTCAAAATCGACCTTGCTGGTTTCACAATCAAGAGACATATTTTCATAATTTATTTTCAAAGAAGTCATTTTCATCTTTCAGCTCTAAATTAGTTAATTGAAGCTGTATATTCTCAGTTTTCAGTGTCTCATGGGCCTTTTGAATGTTTTTAAATTCATTCATCATGTTTTCAAAAGTATGAGATGCGTTTGACGGAATTGCTGAGGTTGAGCTTACCTCATCGTCGCTGTCTTCACCTTCTGGAATGTCTTTGGCCATAAAGCACATATATGCTTTATCATCGAACTCATCGTCAGATGAATCACTTTCAGTGACCACCTGAAGACATTCTGCTGATTTGGATGGTGTGGGGGAGGCTTCTGATTCTCCAATCAGGGCCTTGAGCTTGTCTTTCCAAGCACGTCTTCTTTCATCTCTCTCTTGTTGCTCGGCCTCAGGCAATCTTTGGACTTTGGGATGAGGACATTTATTTGCATAATGCCCTGGTTTCCTGCAATTATAGCACAGGTTAGCATCACCAGATGATGTTTCGGTACTTACCTTGTGGACAGGTTTGGGCCTGTAGGGAGTCTTTCCAGACTGTTTGATGAACTTTTTGAATTTATGCATGAGAAGCGCCATTTCATCTTGAGACAGGATGTCGTCCTTTATCGGCATTCATGTGACTAGGCTCAGGCTGGGCATCTTTGTGTCGGCGGTTCGATCTGGCTAGAGCTGTGACTTTTGAAGGAGATTCTTCAGCTTTCTCTCTTCTGTCAATATCATACTCAAAAGCTTTGAGGTCAGAGAAGAGATCAAAAGTAGATATTTCATTAAGATTACAAGATACACGCATAGCTATGGTCTTAATGTCCCATCAGGCTGGGAGAGATCTGAAAATTTTTAAGTTCTTCTCCTTTTGGGTATAAATTTTGCCCAACGCTTCAAGTTCACCAACAATACCAGTGAATCTGAGGTCAAGTTCCTCAAGTGTCTCAGTTGGTTTCATTTCAAAAGATTCAAATTGCTGAGTCAGTTTTGAAATCTTGTTTTCTTTTGAGAGCTCAGTTCCCTCACAAATCAACTTGAGTTTATCCCAGATTTCTTTGGCTGTTTTGCAGCTCTTTACCTTCGAGAACGTGCCTTTGTCAAGAGTGACAAATAACGCGTTCTTAGCTACGTTGTCAAGGTTTGCTCGCTTTCTTTCATCTCTGGTCCATTGCTCGCGATCCTTCTCGAGCATCTCAGCATGGTCTTGGCCTTCAATCCTTACGGCCGTGTTCACCTTCATGATCTTGATAGGACCATCCTGTATAACAAAAATCATCTCTTCGTGCATTGTTGCAAGATGAGCCTCCATTCTAATTCTCTAGTCGTCAAATTCGTTAATAGAGAACATAGGGACTTTGTTAATCATAGAAGTATCCATGTGATAATACAGGAATGAAAGAGACTGTTTTGAAAATAAGTGATTTGGATCTGATTCGGTTAAAAATACGACTGATTCTTTTTAGAATCAACCGCTCCGATACCACTTGTTGGCCACTAAGTATCTTGGATACGATTTGGGAAATAGTTTAAACAACAAAGCGTATGGATTTTAAATACGAGTGCGTAGCGGAAGTCTTGATACGATGAGGCTTGTGGATACTGACAACTAAATGTATAGAGTATACTTAATTAATCACGGTAATTAAAATAGTAAAAGTGAATGTAAATAACACATTAATTAAAGTGGTTCGAGGTAAACCCCTCTACGTCCACTGGTCCTCCACACAGGAGTAAAAAGTTTATTATAATTACTACGTACACAACTACGTAATTATAACAACACACACAATCAATATATCGTTCACACAGATTGATATAAAGATCTTAGCTTCAACCGTTCACACAGATTGGTTTTGAGCTAATGCTTTGACTTGCTTTTTCACACACTGTTCTGAAGCTTCTTCTTCTTCAACGCAAATCCTTCACACGGTTCGAGAGAAGCCACAGTTGTTCGATCCACACGTTTGTTTGTTCAAAGTATAGAACAGATGGTGAACAACAACTTTGACTTTTAGAGCTTTCAGCAGATGAAGTGTTGTTCAGAATGATGAGCACTGTATATCTCTTTTGATATGAGTTGCAGTAAGCTTTGGAGATATGTTTTGCTCTGATAATAATTTCGATAGCTTGGGTTTTTGGTGACTGATCTTCAATGCCTTCATAAGATATATATAGTCTTTGAAATATATATCCGCTGAGATGTATCCGTTTGAGTGAGATTTCATTCCAACGGGATTATAGCCGATCCGGATTTAGCGGGATTTGAAGATCTGTTGACTGACAGTATTTAAATACTTTATCCTTGAGTATTTAAATACTTCTTTATTCAACGGGACTTGACTTCTGGAGATTCCTTCTTTGTCCTGTTTGTGAGTTGTATGGAAGATAACTGTATTTGAGTTTCAAGACAGTTTCCATACTTGGTCTTTTATAAGACTTCTTGCTGTACTGAAGAGCTTCACAATATGCTGATTCGAGGCAGGTCTTCGATACAGGATAATGCCTCAATGCTTCGATACAGTTTCCTTTACTGTATGCAGATTGGCATATATGTCAAAACCTCTTTATCAAATACCATTCGATACAGAGATTGGATATTCCAGCTGTTTCGATACAGGGTTCTTGTTTTCCCAACAGAGCTGAAGAGGCATTTGACTTCAGCCCCGATTTTAGCGTTGTCGTGTGGCAACGGGGGTTTTGCTGTTTATAGTGATGCTTCAGGTCAGGGTCTTGGGTGCGTATTGATGCAGCACGGCAAGACCATTGCATATGCGTCGAGACAGTTGAGGTCGTATGAGGTTAACTACCATACTCATGATTTGGAGTTAGCGGCAGTTGTTTTTGCGCTCAAGATTTGGCGACACTATCTTTTCGGCTCTACATGTCAGATTTTTACCGATCATAAAAGTCTGAAATACATATTTACTCAGCGGGAGTTGAATATGAGGCAAAGGAGGTGGTTTGAGTTGATTAAGAATTATGACCTCGAAATCCTTTATCATCCGGGCAAGGCGAACGTCGTGGCCGACGCCTTGAGTCGGAAACCTGTTGCGTTGCGAATGCTGGAGATCCTTACGTCTCAATCTGAGCTTCGACGATTTTTGATCGAGTTGAATGTTGAGGTTTTGTTGCCTGGAGCTGTCGGGCAACTTTGTGCTTTAGAGATTTCGTCGTCTTTGATCGATGAAATTAAGCTGAAGCAGTTGGAGGATCTGATGATTACTCAAATCCGAGAGAACGTTCTTAAGGGAAAGTCTCCTGGGTTTGTAATTCACGAGGATGGTGTTTTGAGATTCCAGAGTCGGCTTTATGTACCGAACGACTCAGAGTTGAGACAGAGTATTTTGCGTGAGGCCCACGCTACACCTTACTCCATTCATCCTGGTTCGAGTAAGATGTACAAGGACCTGAGAAGGAATTTCTGGTGGAATGATATGAAGAAGGAGGTCGCACAGTTTGTAGCGAGATGTTTGACTTGTCAGCAGGCAAAATCGAGCATCAGCGACCGGCAGGGTTATTACAGTCACTTCCCGTTCCGGAATGGAAATGGGAAGATATATAGATGGATTTCATTACGAGTTTGCCGAGATCGAGGTCGGGCATGAATATGGTCTGGGTAATTGTTGATCGTTTGACCAAGTCGGCATATTTTCTAGGCATCAAGGATACTTGGGGCCCGGAGAAGCTGGCTCGTACATTTATTGCTCAGATTGTGAGGCTTCACGGCACCCCGAAGTCTATTGTTTCGAATCGTGATGGCTGTTTTATTTCGCACTTTTGGCAGGCGGTGCATAGAGCATTGGGTACTCGTTTGCGTCTGAGTACTTCTTTTCACCCTCAGTCTGATGGGCAGTCGGAGCGCACTATCCAGACATTCGAGGATATGTTGCGTGCTTGTGCTCTCGATTGGAGTAGCGATTGGTAGGAACATTTGCCATTGATCGAATTCACGTACAACAATAGTTGGCACGCATCGATTCGAATGGCACCAGACGAGGCACTTTATGGACGGTGTTGTCGATTGCCGATTTGTTGGAATGAGGCGTCCGATTTGGTCGGGACCGAACTGGATATCATTTTAGAGACGATACGGAAGGTAGAAGTGATTCGGGAACGGATGTTGACTGCTCAAAGTCGACAAAAGTCTTATGCCGACGTCCGTCGTCGACCTTTGGAGTTCGAGGTGGGAGACCACGTTTTTCTAAAGGTGTCGCCGACGAGGGGAGTTTTCTGCTTCGGGAAGAAGGGGAAGTTGAGTCTGAGGTTTATCGGACCCTTTGAGATTCTCGAACGAGTCGGTGAGTTGGCATACCGTTTAGCACTACCTCCGGCCTTGGGTCACGTTCATAGCATTTCCCATGTTTCCCAGCTGAGGAAATATATCCCGGATCCTAGTCACGTCATCGATTATGGTGAGATTTATATTGTCGAGGATATTACCTTCGAAGAGCGTCCCTTGAAGATTGTAGAGCGCCATGAGAAACGACTAAGGCATAAAACCATTCCCTTGGTCAAGGTGCAGTGGTCCAGGCATGGTGTCGAGGAGGCAACTTGGGAAACCGAGGATAGCATGCGTGCTAAGCACCCCGAGTTGTTTGTTTCTTAAGTTTCGGGATGAGACTTATTTTTAGAGGGGTAGAATGTAATATCCACATTTTTCTTCTTTTCCCGATATTCCCATTTTGGTGTATTTTTGTTTTTAGCGACTCGCTTGTAACCATATCGATGTTTTGAATCTATTTTATTCTTGGAGTTTCTCCATTTGGACGAGTTTCGGAGATGTGTTGATATTATTCCGTTTTATGTCACGTATTATTGCATGGACGTTCAATTCTCGTAGAACCCATTCGATTTGGTTAATTCCTTGGTTGCACGAGTTTGTGTGGTTGAATTGTTCGTGTTGCGAGTTTCGGTTTGTTGATCCGACGTCGTATCACAATTTTTGGACGTTTGGGCCATTTTGTAATTTCCCTAAGTTACGAGGTAGTTTCCATCCTTGTCTTTTATGAACCCTCGGGTAGTCGGAACCACGTTTCATTTTATCTCTGTAGTCACTGGCTTGAATTCGTCGGAAGTGTATCTGTTGGTAGTGGATACGCCTTGTTATTTCCCGATCATTTCCTCATCGAGAAGTGATTCAGATTTTTACCTGCTGTCACAGGCCATGTTACGTCCGTAAGCCGTATATGTTACGGCCATAATACTCGAGAGTTACGGACGTAAGTTTTCCTTTATACGGCCGTAATAAGAGTTCGTTTTTCTGTACTTTGGTCCAGTGAGGGGTTACGGGCGTAACACGCTGGAGTTACGACCGTGAGAATTTTTACAGCCGTAACCTCATTTTGATACGGCCGTATGTCGGCTTCGTCAGATTGCCCAGTTTCATTCCTGGGAATAGTTACAGCCGTAAGGCAGGAGAGTTACGGCCATAATGTTCCTATGTTACGGCCGTAAGTTATGGATGTTACGGCCGTAACACCGGCCAGTATATAAACTGGCAGCAGACGTATTTTTCTCATTTCTCACCTCTCTCACTTCTCTTCGCGACAAGAACAACTAGGAGAGCTAGGGTTCGCCCGATTTTTGCCCAAACACCATTGTAGGAGTATATTCAAGCTTCATATCATCAACCTATCACTAATCATTCATTGTTCATCGTCAAATCAAGGTAACTAGAACCCTATTTTGGGAAAGATTTGGGGGTTTTCACGTTTTCGTCCGATCCGTTCCGTTTTGTTGGTTAATTCATGATGAATATGATTAATCTCATTGGTATTCTTGGTTTTCCTACGGATTCATGGTATATTTCGTGGTAATTTTATAATCGAGAGGGTTTGGTTGTGGTCCGCCCTCGTCGTTGTTTTTATACGAATATATATGAATCGTAGGCGGGTTTTCGGGTGTATTCCAATTCTGTATTCATTTAGGATTGGTTGTAATTGTATTCTTCGAATCTTTAGGTTCGGCTTCGTCGGTTCCTCGCGGTCGTGTTTGATTCTTTTGTTCCGTTCGTGTCACCGTCTATTGATCGAGGCAAGTACCCTTATGAACTTACAATCTTGACATGTTAGTTTTGCGTGAGAAATTGTGTGTGTGTGTGTGTATGGTCACTACGGGTTAGATCCTACGGGGTCTTGGTAGGGGTCCACGGAGGTGTGGATCGACGAGCTTTGCTTTTAACCACTACGGGTTAGATCCGACGGGGTCTCGATAGGGGTCCTCGGAGGTGTGGATCGACGGTTAATTGTGGTGCATTTTACAAATATGTTTTGGATTATGGCGTTTCCGGAAATGTATGTTTCGACCGATGTTTTCATTATTGCATGCTTTGACTATATGTATAAGATGTAAGTTGTTCATTTGGTTACTTGTACTAGCGTAATTGCTAACCCCTCTGGGGACCCATTTTGGGGAAATTCGTTTTATGAATTTCAGGTCAGGTTCATCGAGACGAGCGGGCGCTGGACCAGTATGCGGATGATGGCCGTGCGTGAAGATGTGCACGGGTGGTGTCTTATTATCTTATATCTTTTTACCTTTTGTGGGTTTGTAAACTAATAGAAGTACTCGAGTACTTAAGAGTTCTTGTTTGTCCGGATTGTATCGTTGTCTATTATGTTTGTGTCGGATGATTGTGTTGTTTTTGACCGGTTGAATCGGGTGGATTATTTTGTTTTTCGTCCCTATGACGAAGTGTATTTTGTTGTTTCCACGAGTCGATGAGTATGATGATTGTTCAGCCTGGTGGGTCCCATATAGGGATTCACGGCGCTGTAATATACCTCGAATATCTTGAGGGTGTTACACGTGTGTGCATTAAATAACTGAAAAAGTTTTTTTTCAAGTAATACATCCAGATTGCTCCTTAATATGTTATTTCTTAGACATAGGCTAACCACAAAATACATTATTATCTCTTAAAATCATAAAATATTGTTTGAGCTTTATAAATACCCTCTTATTTGTTATTATTAATTACACTCTTTGAGGACAATCTTTTAAGAGAAATATAAACCTTCTGGTGGGACGGAGGAAGTACATCACAATGTGAAGCAATAAGCTATCAGTATTGCAAAAGAGAACTTCCCTACTGCAAAGTCATATCCAGGGGTGGATCTACACTAGGGTATGGTGGTGCACGTGCACCACCAAAAAAAATACAAAACGACGTCGTTTTAACTTTTGACGTTTTTTCAGTTAAAACGATGTCGTTTCGGTTAAAACGTCGTTTTGGTAGTTTTTTATTAAAAAAGTGAATTTTAGAAAAAAAAAATCGGTCGTCCGTTATTTTTTGTGGTGCGTCGGTGCACCAGTAGTTTTATGATGCTGGATCCGCTTATGGTCATATCATGCCCTATCGTAAGGTCATATCAAGTCGTGAGTCACATCCTACCTCTCGTAGTAAAAGCCATTCTACCTTTAACGACGTGGAATTTAAGTAGAGGTGGCCAATTACGGGTACCAGTATGAATACGGGTTCAGACCCGGGTACGACCCGTCGGTTCACGGGTCGGTCAGACCTAGACCCAGACCCCACGTGTACATATGACATGTACGGGTTTGGATCTTCACGTGTCAGCCACGGGTCCGAGTTCGGGTTGGATCTGTCGGGTCACGGGTCCACCCATGATTTTTTTCAATGTATTTTTAAGATTTTATTTATTATTATTTTATACGCAAAAACATGAACTAGTGAACAAAATAAAAATAAAAAATGATTTTATTTAATTTTAAGTTTTCGCTTAAAATTAAATTATATACATATCCTCGTGAGAAATCAAAGCCATATACCTTTAGTCGAAGTCGATGTCGTCGTCTTGGTTGTTGGTTTGACTCCTTTGACTAAACTCTCTTTCAGTGGTGCCTTCTTGATAGCTGTCTTGGTCTGCTAAGAGGTCACCCCACCTATTTTCTTGATCTTGTAGCTCGATTTTGATTACGTCTTTAAGCATCATCTGAGCCTCAAGATTTTTTTGCGTCATTCGGATGTCCGCTTGTCCAGCATATAACCTCCTTCATTGAAAGCGCTCTCAACAGGGACTGTGGATGTGGGTACTACAAGAATCTCTCATGCCATAATGGAGAGTATGGAAAATTTTGTTCCCCTTCTCTTCCACCAATCCAACAGATCAAATGTACTTACATTGTCATCCTCGACCATAAAACTAGTAGCGTAGTATCGACTAAGATCATTTATTTGACCGATGTTACTATCATACTTATTTCTTGCTATATTATAGAATTGTTGTTGAAATGGGTTAGTAGAAATACTTTCTAGTTCTATGTTAAATGCATTGCTAGTCATATGTCTTGTTTTTTTTAGTTTGAATCAATCTCCATATTGTTGGAATATTTTATTCCAAATATTCATTAATAGAGTTTTGATGATTAAGTTGATAAACAACATAAAACAACAAAGAAGCGAAACAAAACAACGAAGAAGTCGAAGACGCAAAAAGCTGGAATTAACAAGATTAACGCATGTTATATACACTGTATAGCGCACGCTATCGAAAGAGTGTAACGTACGGAACAATCAGCAGATAACGTAAGTAATGTTAAAGTTACCTGAAGATCAGACGAGTTACGAAGCTACCTGAAGGACCTACCTAATGAAGATAGCGCACGCTACAAAGGAAGCATAACGTACGCTATCGAAGGAAGCTAACGTACGTAACACTAAAGTGTTAACGTACGTAATGTTGTTTGAATACGAATTCAAACAAGATGAACGTTGAAAAAATTTTGGTCAAAGTTAAAGACTCAACGGACAGTTTGACAAATTGGATGCAACGGATATATGATTAACGCACGCTAAGTCTAAGGATTAACAATGAGACAAGATAATGTATCTAATGATCAAGTGACAACGTAAGTAACAACAGAAACAAAAGCCACTGGACTGAAATTGAAAGTCGATAATGTATGTTACAGCACAACCATAGCATACGTAATGAGCGTAACACACACTATGGAGAAAGGCTAGCACACGCTAGCAACTCAAAAGTGACTAACGGATAGTTGGATGGAAATGGATATAAATACCAAACCACTTGGTATCAAACCACACAACAACATTGAGCAAAGTATTCATACTTGAGATATCATTGTAATCATTCTAGTTGTAGTATTTGAGCTTATATTGTTTAGTGATTGAGTGTTATACATAAAATCATACAGGAGAGGAGAAAGAAAAGGATACGATTGGATTCGGTGTTATTAGGATCAAGGATCTGGCATTGTTAGAATCACAATCGATATCTACGTGAGGTCTATCTAGTACCCATAGAAAGGTAGATTGGTTGATTCCTTGTCCAATAGAAAAGCAAAACGGTTTAACTTGGACCGATATAAAGACAAGTGATTGAACGGTTTACTCTGACCGATAGAATATGAGTTTTTAACGGTTATCCCTCGACCGATAGAAGTGAGGTGTAAAGGTTGATCTGCATCCTAGAGAAAAAGATATCGAAGAGAGGATGTAGGCACGTTTGGTCGAGCCTCTATAAATCCTGTGTCGATTTATTTTCTACACCTTTATTTAAATCGCTTCCGCAACGCGAAAGAGTTTTGTAACCCTATCTCCAAACGGCGATACCGACCAATCTTGCTCCAACAATTGGTATTGGAGAGGTACCTCCTAGAAGCGGCTTAACATCTAAGGAGAAGATCCAAATGGCGTTTCAACCTGCCCCGGTCGAAGGCCTTGCTCTAAATTGACCACTATTTTTTGACGGATCTAACTTCATGACATGGAAGAAGAAGATGTCAATATTCATCCGAGCTTATGACATCGGGCTTTGGAAAGTGATATGTCTTGGTCCAAAAATTCCAATCAAATCCGACGGTACGCTTAAATCTTTCGAAGAGTACGATGATTCCGATTGAAAAAATGATCACCATAATTGCAAAGCTACGCAATCATTATATGGTGCATTAAATCTGGAAGAATACAACCGGATATCCTCATGTGATAGTGCAAAAGAAATATGGAAAATGTTTGAAGTCACACATGAAGGAACGTCTCAAGTCAAGGAGATGAAGATCAACATGCTTCTTCACGATTACGAGCTATTCCAAATGAAAGAAGAAGAATCCATCATAATTATGCTCGACTGATTTTCGGTCATTATGAATGATTGGCATGTTATGGAAAACCCCTTTCGAGTAGTGAAAAATTTAAGAAGATTCTACGATCACTACCTCGAGAATGGGACGGAACGGTGACGGCAATAATGGAATCAAAAGATTTAAACAATCGTGATTTTAGTGCTCTCGTTGGTTCACTTATAAACTACGAGATTGTCCTAAAATCTCAGAATGCCAAGCCGAAGTCGAAGGAAAGAACGATAGCCATGAAGGCTAAGGTGTCTAGAAACAAAGAAGAAATCCCGATGGAGGAAAGCGATGAAGAATCGGCATATTATGCCAAGAATATTAATAAGTTTCAAAACTTATTAAACTGGAGAAAAAAAGACATCAAAATGGGGGAATCTAAGAAATTCGACAATAACTGTCGAATCTGTGGTAAACCAGGCCACTTCGCGAAGAATTGCCGAGCAAATCAAAAGAAGGAAGTTCTAATTGCCACGTGGAGTGACGAAGACGAGGATTGAGATTCAATCAATCAAAATAACCTCGCACTTATGGCACGAAGTTCATTCGACGATAGCGACGTCGAAAGTCAAGTAAGTACATCTTCTCACAATGAACTTTTTGAAGCATTCGAATTATCGCATACAGATTTTCAAAATGCTTTATCCGAAATAAAATTCCTTCAATCTAAAAATAAATTATTGGAAACCGAAATCTCCAAATTTATGGAAAAAGGGAAATTTATCGAGTCCGATCATTCTCATTGCCTTGAAAATGAAAATATTTTAAAGAATGATCTTTTAAAAGTTCAAGACGAACTTAAAGTTTTGACAAAGAAATTTTCGTGTGGAAAGGAAAAATTTGAACAAATACTTTGTGTTCAAAAATATACTTTGAATAAATAGGGGTTAGGATTCATAGCGCATACTAAAAACGAATCCGTAAATTTTAAAATACCCCGATGTGAAAAATGATTAAAAACTGGGCATCATTTTATGAGTTGCAAAAGCCCACGACGGACGATAAAAATCAAAAAAGGTTTGGATTCCAAAAGAAACTTTTATTCCGAATATCGTCTATGTCTCAAAAGAAAAACCAACTATCGGTTGGATCCCCAAAAATTAATTTTTATCAATAAATATTTTACTCAGGGGGAGTTTATATCTTTAAAGGGGAGATTTTTGTCAGGGGGAGTTATACCCTTTTATGCATATTTTATCATATTTTATCGTAATTTGGTATATTTTATTTACACTTTTTGCTGATAATAAAAAGGGGGAGAAAAGAATTGAATGGGATAAAAAGTGTCATGGAAGAATGACGAAAAAAATAAAAAGTAAAAATGGAGAGAGAAAATAAAGGAGAAAGTCGAAAAAGAAAATGAAGAAGTTGAAAAATGAAAAGAAGAAGTTGAAAATAAGAAAAAGAAAAGATGGGAGAAACTAACGAAACGATCAAAGCTGAAAACTTTGATTCGTACAAATATACATATATTTTATTTTGCAAGTTTTATCCAATTCAAGGTGTTGTTTTGTATTCATCAAAAAGGGGGAGATTGTTGGAATATTTTATTCCAAATATTCATTAATAGAGTTTTGATTATTAAGTTGTTAAACAACGTAAAACAAAAAAGAAATGAAACAAAACAAGAAGTCGAAGACGCAAAAAGTTGGAATTAACAAGCTTAACGCAAGCTATATACAATGTATAGCGCACGCTATCGAAAGCGTGTAACGTACGTAACAATGAGTAGATAACGTGTGTAATGTTAAAGTTACCTGAAGATCAGACGAGTTACGAAGCTACCTGAAGGTGTTGCGGAATTCGGTGAACGTAAGTGCACGTTGTCGTAAACAAGTAATAAAGAGATGAGTAAGATATCGCTCCCACGAGGACTGACTTACTAATTACCGATTTATATGTATTCTAATTTTATTTGAACTATCGAATTTGGAGGTGCAAGAATAATTAGAGAAAAATAATAAAAGAATAAATAATGAAAACGATTGTTCGAAGAAAGAGAATCAAATAAGGAATTAATCTAGGATTATGAATCCACCTCGGTTTATCCGAATGACTCTTGATTATATGAATTTAATGAATTCCCAATTTATTGAAGGCGAAGATTGCTAAAATACTCTACCGCCTCTCCCGAGGTCAATAGATTTTTCTAAGGCGAATAACACACTCTATTCCTATGTGAATTAATTCGACAATAGGCAAAAAGTACGAAATCTCCAGAAAGGCCACGTAATTCCTATGAGTATCTTCCTATCTCATAAGATAAAACGGTTCTCACCAATTTTTCCTACCAACTCTCCTCTCCCGATTCGAGTTGCGTAATCAAAATAATTCAATTATAGGCCACACAATTGAAAGCATTAAGAGCAATTGGGGAAAACTAAATAAGAAAAGGGAATTATATTGATAATGCAAAATCAAAAGTTAATTCGTCAAAACCTTGGTTTCATCAAAATCCTAGAATAGGGTTCTAGCCTGACATGCTAGAAAATAAAAATACACAAAGAATTAAAGAAAGCATAGAAATCAAATGCAGACGAAGAACTTGGATTCCTCCGTTCTCTGTCTTCCGCTCTCTGCTCCTTGGTGTTTCTGCTTCTTCCCGATTCCTTGATTCTCTTGATGATCGATCCTACTCCTCTTCGACCTTAAATCCCTATTTATAACTATCATTAGCCTCCAAAATGCGTCCGGGGATTGGGTCGAGAACAGCCTCCGAAAACGGCCCAAAAACGCGGCAAATCCATCAAAACCGCCCCGTGGGCCGCGGCTCACTTAAGCTGTGCCGCGGCTCACCATGTTCGGCCTTTATACAGGCGCTTATTTTTCCTCATGGGCCGCGGCTCAGCATCCTTGTGCCGCGGCCCCCGGTACAGTTCGCTAGGCGCTTGCTAGTCACCTTCGTGTGCCGCGGCTCACTTGGTTCGTGCCGCGGCCCCAGGCCAAAAATTGTCTTTTCGGCCCGTTTTTTACCGTTCGAGCTTCTGGACTCCAATTTCCTACAAAACATATAAGAATATTGCATTAAAAGCTCATTTAAGCAGATTTAGACTTCAAATGGATAAAAATAATGATAAATATGTGCATAAAAATACGCCTAACAAATACCCCCAAACTTGAGCCTTTGCTTGTCCTCAAGCAAAAAGAATCAATTTCAAATAAATAAAAAAAGTATCGTGAATGATCGTGCAAATCCATAGTGTTCAACTTAATCAATACTACCCTGAGAATCTCAAAGAATAATACGAGTATCGTAATAGTGAGTCACATCAAGGACACTGATTCCACAAAGTACCCATTTTTAGTGCTAATCAATCGTTTATGAAGAAAATCAAGCTCAAAGATTAACAAGCGTGAATTTAACCGACCGCCAATACGAAGGGTTAGAGTAAACAAGCCAACTCACCCAGTCCCACAGTCAAGTGGCAAAAATTTAAGAGTTTCATTATCAAAATTACTCCTCGGACACCATTCCCTTATGTATGATCATAATAAAGATTCGAGTTAACCACTAGGTTCGGATCTCGGGATGTTTCATCGGGATAATCCTAGGGTGGATTTCCATTCTCATATATTGGGAACCGTTTGACGTAAAAGACACTCATGGGGCACATGGATGCTTCTAGTTACTAAGTCCCCCTCTACAGCGGAGAAAAAAAAAACTCGAATAGCAATTTCCGCATGTCAAGGTTGCTGTTTTACGCGAGAGTAAACAACGGGTCACGTGACTACCCCCGATTACTAGGCTTCCCATCATCGGCAAATGCGATATTTCTTAACCATTAGTCTATTCAGGGTTGTAGTTTTACGCGAGAGTAAACAACGGGTCACGTGAATACCCCCGGTTACTAAACTTCCCATCATAGAATATGTACAATATCTCGACTTTTTGGGAAAAACTGTCCGACTCTAATTCAATTTAAGTGCCAACAGGACTCATGTTACTGGACGACTAGCTACGCGAAAAGTGTAACCAAACGTATAGACGGTGATTTGAAAACACGTATGTCTCCTTTCTTATCTGCTAAGATTTCTACAAAAACAAAAAAATTTCGGACCTAAATGAATACTCAACGAAAACAGATATCGCTGACTGCAACTCGACCAAATACTCAACCGTTTCTTCAAAGAGAAATCAGTATCATAACATCAGTTTTACACAAGGAAGCACGAAAAATTCACGAATGCAAATAAAATTAAGACAAGCAAGGCTAGCGTCAAAAATAACGAAAAATAACGAAAAATATCAACGAATAAGTAAAAAGCAAATGAAAGTAACCCCCCCCCCCCGAACTTAGGATGTACATTGACCTCAATGTACACAGAATGTAATATGCAATAAAAGAAGAAGGTCAAGTACTCCCCTAATGGCCGCTCATGAACTGGTGCCGGCCTCACCCGACGAGGAAGGTGGTGTGGCTGGCCCTCGTACTAATCTTCCTTTTTCTAGCCATGGTGAGTTCCTAAAAAAATAAACACCAGAGATTAAGCAACCTTTAAGGAACATTACACCACGCTCGACTTAAAATACACGAAATGTGAATATAGAGTCTTGCATCATCGAAGAGAAATTAAGGCTAAGCATTCAAGTTTAAGCATGAAGTAAGGGTTGGGGTACAATGTAATTCGATAATCAATTTCATTGCATGTAATTTGAAAACGTTTTGCACAAAAATTTTCATTGACGCATTTTATCAAACACTTAACATGCATGGGTTTAAATGAAGAACAAACATGACAATGGCTTAATCCAATCCCCAAAAATAACAACATCAATCGATAGCCATGAGAAAAACGACAAATAACATCAACAATTATATATAATCACAAATACCATCACCATCAGTCACCATATTCACCATATTCCAACTCAATTTTTGATAGAACTTTAAAGAAAAACTAACAAAATATTCAACATCGAATGAAGAACAACACCTCACCTTTCAATTCATGTAGCAATTAAGATTAGGAATTGAGAATTACCTTGCTTGGATTGAAGGATGCAAGAAGAAGAAGAGTCGAGAAGGGGTTCGGCCGAGCGCTGTGCGAAGGAAGGGAAAGAACTTACCTGGTGCCGGCCGATCGAGTATATAAAGGATACCTGGGCTTTTGAACTTCCGAACAGGGGCCTCGGCACAGCTTAAGTGAGCCGCGGCCCAGAGTACATCCTCCTGGGCGTGTTTGCTATGTCGTCAAGTGTCACGGCTCAACATATGGGTGTCGCGGCTCATCGTGTAAGTATGCCGCGGCTCATTTGCTCCGTGCCGCGGCACGGAGTACAGCTTCCTGGGCATTTCTTGGACATTTGGTGTGCCGCGGCTTAGTGCCTATGTGCCGCGGCTCAGGGACCGGGTGTGCCGCGGCTCAGTAAGGTCGTGCCACGGCACAGAGTACAGTTCGGTTGGCCTTTTTATGTCAACTTGTGTGTGTCGCGGCTCACTTTCTTTGTGCCACGGCCCATTGCTGAATTTTCCCTTGGGGTGATTCCTGCACAGAATCTTCAAAGGAACACATCAAGAACGTGAGAGATAAGCATATCCAAGCAAAAATTATGGAAAACATAGACTCTAAAATGCATGAAAACACTGAAAAAATAAAAATCTACAACTATTATTCGGGTTGCCTTCCGAGAAGCGCTAAGTTTATAGTCTTCAGCCGGACTTTTCTAGCATTCATCCGGCGATGGATAAGACGACGCTCGTCTTCTGTGCGTCTATTAGATTACCCAAGTAGGCCTTCAACCGCTGCCCATTAACTTTAAATTTACGGTCATCTTTTTGTACTTCCACTGCTCCGTGTGGAAATACTTGAACAACGGTCCCGACCATCGTGAACGCAATTTCCCGGGGAATAACCTTAAGCGAGAATTAAACAACAACACCTCTTGACCCGGGACGAACTCTCGCTATATGATGTGCTTATCATGCCAAATCTTTGTCCGCTCCTTATAAAGCTTCGCATTTTCGTACGCATCGTGGGGAATTTCCTCTAACTCGTTCAGCTGCAAACAACGTTTTTCACCAGCAGATTTCAGATCAAAATTTAATTTCTTTATCGCCCAGTAAGCACGATGTTCTATCTCTACGGGCAAATGACAACTTTTCCCATAGACCAATCTGTAAGGTGACATCCCGATAGGTGTTTTATACGCAGTACGGTATGCCCAAAGTGCATCATCGAGTTTAAAGGACCAATCTTTTCGAGACGAGCTGACTGTTTTTTCTAAGATCCACTTTAGCTCTCGATTTGATATCTCGACTTGACCGCTCGTCTGGGGATGGTAGGCTGTAGCAACACGATGAGTGACTCCGTATTTTCTCAAGACCGCATCAAGGAATTTGTTGTCGAAGTGTGAACCACCATCATTGATAATAGCACGTGGAGTCCCAAAACACGTGAGAATATATTTTTTTATAAATTTGATTACGACATTGGACCCATTTGTTGGTAGTGCCACCGCTTCGACCCACTTTGAGACGTAGTCCACGGCTACCAAAATATAGACATTCTTATTTGATGGAGGAAATGGACCCATGAAGTCGATTCCCCATACGTCGAATAATTCAACCTCAAGTATGGTGTTCAGCGGCATTTCATGTCGTCTTGTGATGTTTCCCGTCCGTTGACACCGATCACACGTGGACACAAAGGAGTGAGCATCTTTGAATAATGACGGCCAATAGAGCCCCGATTGTAAGACCTTTGCCGCTGTTCTATTTCCACTAAAATGCCCACCGTAGGGTGATGCATGACAATGATTCAGCACACTGTGGATTTCCTCATCCGGAACACATCTGCGAATGATTTGATCAGGGCATCTTTTAAACAGAAAAGGATCGTCCCACAAATAATACTTAGCGTCTGAAATCAGCTTCTTCTTCTGATGGCGCGAGAAGTCATTCGGAATTATTTTGCTTGCCAAATAGTTCACTAGATCAGCATACCAAGGCGCGTGTTGCGAACCCAACTTGTAGAGCTGCTCGTCTGGAAAGGTTTCCATGATTTGTGGATGACTTTCTCCTTGCTCAAGGGGACTCTCTAACCGTGAAAGGTGATCGGCTATAACATTCTAAGTCCCCTTTTTGTCGCGGATTTCCAAGTTGAATTCTTGGAGAAGAAGCACCCACCTAATCAACCTTGGTTTAGCATCCTTCTTCTCCAAAAGGTATTTTATTGCTGAATGGTCGGTCCACACTATCACTTTCGTCCCCAATAAATACGCCCGGAATTTATCAAATGCAAAGATCACCGCCAACAATTCTTTTTCTGTTGTGGCATAATTTCTTTGGGTGTCGTCAAGTGTTCGGCTTGCATAATACACGACGTGGAATACTTTCCCTCGTCTCTGTCCCAAAACAGCCCCAATGGCAAAATCACTAGCATCACACATTAACTCGAACGGAAGGTCCCAGTCTGGAGCGACTATTATCGGGGCAGTGCTTAGAGCTTTCTTCAATAAATCGAAACTTTCTTTACACGACTCGTCAAAATTAAACGGAACATCCTTCATGAGCAGATTGCACAATGGCTTCGTGATTTTCGAAAAATCCTTAATAAACTGGCGTGTCCCAAAAAACTCCTTATGCCTTTTACCGAGGTAGGCGGAGACATCTTCTCGATTGTTTCAATTTTGGCCCGGTCGACTTCAATTTCATGAGAGGATATTCGGTGGCCAAGTACAATGCCCTCCTGGACCATAAAATGGCACTTCTCCCAGTTCAAGACCAAATTTGTTTCTTCGCATCTTTTTAGGACTTTCTGCAAATTTTGCAAACACATATCAAACGAATCACCAAAAACAGAAAAATGATCCATAAAAATCTCAATGCAATGCTCTACCATGTCAGAAAAAATAGCCATCATACACCATTGAAAAGTAGCCGGCGCATTACATAAACCAAAAGGCATGCACCTATAAGCGAAAATGCCGTAAGGACATGTAAACGTCGTTTTCTCTTGGTCTTCTGGGGCTATATAAATCTGATTATACCCAGAATAACCATCAAGAAAGCAATAGAAATCGTGTCCGGCTAATCTATCTAACATTTGATCAATAAAAGGTAAAGGGAAATGGTCTTTTCTAGGGGCCTTATTTAATTTCCTATAATCTATGCACATACGCCACCCCGTGACAATCCTAGTGGAAATTAATTCATTATTATCATTTTGAATAACCGTTATCCCACCCTTATTTGACACAACTTGGACCGGACTTACCCACTTGCTATCAGAAATAGGAAAGATCATACCTGCGTCGAGGAGTTTTAAAACCTCTACTTTTACCACCTCTTTCATATTTGGATTTAAACGGCGCTGATGCTCCACAGATGGTTTGTAGTCTTCCTCCATCAAAATTTTGTGCATGCAAATGGATGGGCTGATTCCCTTAATATCCGCAATCGACCATCCAAGGGCAGATTTGTACTCCCTCAGAACCCTCAATAATTTCTCCTCTTGATCCCTCGCTAAAGTGGCCGAAAGAATGACTGCCAAGGAATCGTCGGGTCCCAAAAATGCATATTTTAGATGAGTCGGCAGCTTCTTGAGCTCCAGCTTTAGATGTTTCTCGATTGATGGGACGGGTCGAGTTGGTGAACTTCCGAGCTCCTCACATGGTCGACGAGTGAAAAATGGTGGGGAAGCATCCATGTGCCGTACGTAGGCTACATGCTCTGAATTTAATTCAGAAGCAGACCCAATCAAAACGGACTCCAGTGGATCAGATGGATAATTCTCTCGAAAGGTTCTACTTACACATGAGTCAATGATGTCAACTTGGAAATAATTTTCAGCATCACTCGGATATTTTAAGGATCGAAAGATATTGAACGTTACTTGCTCTTCTTGAACTCGTAGAGTAAGCTTCCTTTTTTCCACATCGATCAAAGTTCGGCCGGTTGCCAAAAATGGTCTTCCCAAGATAATTGGGATGTCGTGGTCCTCTTCCATGTCGAGCACAATGAAATCGGCCGGAAAGATGAATTTATCAACCTTGACTAAGACGTCCTCTATTACTCCCCTCGGATATTTGATAGATCTATCGGCTAATTGCAAAGAGACCGTCGTCGGCTTGGCTTCCCCAATATCCAGCTTCTTAAAAATAGAAAGGGGCATAAGGTTTATGCTGGCTCCGAGATCACATAGGGCTCTTTCAAAGGACGAATTCCCAATGGTGCATGGAATAGTAAAGCTTCCTGGATCCCTCAATTTAGGTGGGAGCTTCTTCTGTAGAATAGCACTGCACTACTCCGTCAATGCGACTGTCTCATACTCCTCGAGCTTTCTTTTGTTTGACAAGATTTCTTTCATGAACTTCACATAACTCATCATTTGTTCCAAGGCGTCGGCAAATGGAATATTGATATGTAGTTTCTTGAAGACATCAAGAAACTTGGAGAATTGCTTGTCCAATTTTTGCTTTTGGAGACGTTGTGGGAATGGAATTTGAGGAGTGGTATGAGTAGTCGACACTGCCTTGGGCTTGGGTGCCTCGTCCTTTTCTTTCTCACTGAGGTCGGTCTTGTCCTTGTTATTTGTAGGCTGCACTTTCAGCTCATTTTCGCTTCGTAGCTCGATCGCTTGCACGTTTTCCTTGGGGTTCATTTTGGTGGCGCTGGGTAATACACCTTGAGGTCGAGATGACAATAGATTAGCAATTTGCCCCATTTGTACTTCCAAGTTTCGGATGGAGGCGGAATAATTTTGTAAGGTAGTTTCAGTGCGGGTCATGAATTGGCTCGTATTAGCCGCCATTTGAGCAAGAGCATCTTCCAAGGATACCTTTGGTGGTTGAGGGGGCTGCTGAGGGGGCTGCGCGAATGGAGCTTGCGGAGGTTTTAAAGCTTGCCCGTTCTTCCATGAAAAGTTTGGGTGATTTCGCCACCCTTGATTGTATGTGTTGGAATACGGAATGTTCTGCCGATTCCTGTTTCCCACGAACTGAGCTTGTTCTATCGGGGGTTGCTCGAAAGGATTTCCAACTTGGCACTCCGCGCTAGGATGAGATCCGTAGCACCAATTACATGATTCAGTGGTAACGGGGGAAGGAGCATGTGAAAAAGCTTGAAGTTGCTGAGTCAAGGTGGCGACTTGAGCCGATAACGTAGATATTGGATCATTATCAGAGATTTCCATCACTCGTTTCGGGATCACACGTTCGGAAGGCCATTGATAAGCGTTTGTAGCCATCGCTTCCAATAGAGAATGAGCTTCCACCATAGTCTTTCCCATTAATGCTCCTCCAGCGGCTGCATCAACAAGAGTGCGTGTAGAAGCACTCAATCCGTTATAAAATGTCTGAATTTGTAGCTAGTCCGGTAGGCCATGATGTGGGCATCTCCTTAGCAAATCTTTGTATCGCTCCCAAGCTTCATGAAGCGACTCCATATCAAATTGCCCGAAAGTAGTAATCTCGTTCCTTAATCTCGCTGTCTTCGATGGTGGAAAGAACTTAGCCAGAAAAGCTTGCGCTAATTCTGCCTAAGTCGTGATAGAGCCCGTCGGTAATGAATTTAACCAAAATTTGGCTTTGTCCCTTAGAGAGAAAGGGAAAAGCCGTAGACGAATAGCATCATCGGTGACACCATTATTTTTGAAGGTGTCACAAATCTCGAGAAATGAAGCGATATGTGCGTTGGGATCGTCGTTTGCCAGTCCACAAAACTGGCTTGCTTGCACCATCTGAATAATAGCCGGCTTGATTTCGAAGTTGTTCGCTTGGATGGTTGGACGTCGAATTCCCAAAAAGTTCGCATTTATTTGTGGCATTGCATAATCACGGAGTGCCAATGCCGGTTGAGCTTGCTGCACAAGATTATCCCCTCTGTGATTTTCCGTGTTATCGGCCATAGTGTCTTTTGCTGGTTGCTCGCGCTTTTCCTTCTTGTTTTTCCGAAGAGTGCGCTCGAGTTCGGTATCCAAAGGTAGTAGGCCTTCGTTACCGAATTTTCTCATGCACTAACCAGAAATTCCTAAAAGGAAAAAATAAACAAATTACACAAAAATAAAAAAATGTTCAAACTAAGACTAGAAATACTGAAATCGATATTAGTAAATTGATCAGTCCCCGGCAACGGCACCAAAAACTTGTTGCGGAATTCGGTGAACGCAAGTGCACGTTGTCGTAAACAAGTAATAAAGAGATGAGTAACATATCTCTCCCACGAGGACTGACTTACTAATTACCAATTTATATGTATTCTAATTTTATTTGAACTATCGAATTTGGAGGTGCAAGAATAATTAGATAAAATTAATAAAAGAATAAATAATGAAAACGATTGTTCGAAGAAAGAGAATCAAATAAGGAATTAATCTAGGATTGTGAATCCACCTCATTTTATCCGAATGACTCTTGATTATATGAATTTAATGAATTCCCAATTTATTGAAGGCGAAGATTGCTAAAATACTCTACCGCCTCTCCCGAGGTCAATAGATTTTTCTAAGGAGAATAACACACTCTATTACTAGGTGAATTAATTCGACAATAGGCAAAAAGTACGAAATCTCCAGAAAGGCCACGTAATTCCTATGAGTATATTCCTATCTCACAAGATAAAACGGTTCTCACCAATTTTTCCTACCAACTCTCCTCTCCCGATTCGAGTTGCGTAATCAAAACAATTCAATTATAGGCCACACAATTGAAAGCATTAAGAGCAATTGGGGAAAACTCAATAAGAAAAGGGAATTATATTGATAATGCAAAATCAAAAGTTAATTCGTCAAAACCTTGGTTTCATCAAAATCCTAGAATAGGGTTCTAGCCTGACATGCTAGAAAATAAAACTACATAAAGAATTAAAGAAAGCATAGAAATCAAACGCAGACGAAGAACTTGGATTCCTCCGTTCTCTGTCTTCCGCTCTCTGCTCCTTGGTGTTTCTGCTTCTTCCCGATTCCTTGATTCTCTTGATGATCGATCCTCCTCTTCCTCGACCTTAAATCCCTATTTATAACTATCATCAGCCTCCAAAACGCGTCCGGGGATTGGGTCGAAAACGGCCCAGAAACGCGGCAAATCCATCAAAACCGCCCCGCGGGCCGCGACTCACTTAAGCTGTGCCGCGGCTCACCATGTTCAGCGCCTATACCTGGGCGCTTATTTTTCCTCATGGGCCGCGGCTCAGCATCCTTGTGTCGCGGCCCCCGGTACAGTTTGCTCGGCGCTTGCTAGTCACCTTCGTGTGCCGCGGCTCACTTGGTTCGTGCCGCGGCCCTAAGCCAAAAATTGTCGTTTCGGCCCGTTTTTCGCCGTTCGAGCTTCCGAATTCCAATTTCCTACAAAACATATAAGAATAGTGCATTAAAAGCTCATTTAAGCAGATTTAGACTTCAAATGGATAAAAATAATGATAAATAAGTGCATAAAAATACGCCTAACAGAAGGACCTACCTAATTAAGATAGCGCACGCTACAAAGGAAGCATAACGTACGCTATCGAAGGAAGCTAACATACGTAACACTAAAGTGTTAACGTACGTAATGTTGTTTGAATACGAATTCAAACAAGATGAATGTTGGAAAGATTCTGGTCAAATTTAAAGACTCAACGGACAGTTTGACAAATTGGATGCAACAGATATATGATTAACGCATGCTACGTCTAAGGATTAACGTACGCTAATAAGACAAGATAACGTATGTAATGATCAAGTGACAACGTACGTAACAGGAGAAACGAAAGCCACTGGACTGAAATTGAAAGTCGATAACGTACGCTACAGCACAGCCATAACGTACGTAATGAGCGTAACGCACACTATGGAGAAATGCTAGCGGACGCTAGCAACTCAAAAGTGACTAACGGCTAGTTGGATGTAAATGGCTATAAATACCAAACCACTTGTTATCAAACCACACAACAACATTGAGCAAAACATTCATACTAGAGATATCATTGTATTCATTCTAGTTGTTGTATTTGAGCTTATATTGTTTAGTGATTGAGTGTTATACACAAAATCATACAAGAGAAGAAAAAGAAAAGGATATGATTGGATTCGGTGTTATTAGGATCAAGGATCCGGCATTGTTAGAATCACAATTGATATCTACGTGAGGTCTATCTAGTACCCATAGAAATTCAGATTGGTTGATTCCTTGTCCAATAGAAAAGGAAAATGGTTTAACTTGGACCGACATAAAGGCAAGTGATTGAACGGTTTAACTCGGACTAATAGAAGACGAGTTTGTAACGGTTATCCCTCGACCGATAGAAGAGAGGTGCAGAGGTTGATCTTCATCCTAGAGAAAAAGATACCAAACAGAGGACGTAGGCACGTTTGGCCGAACCTCTATAAATCATCTATCGATTTATTTTCTGCACCTTTAAATCGCTTCTGCAACGCGACAGAATTTTGTAACTGTAATATACGTACTTTCTATTTGTTGGAACATTTTGTTCCATACATAAATTAATAATGTTTTGATGATTAAAGTTGCTAAACAAAACAAAACAACGAAGAGACGAAGCAAGCATCGAAGGAAAACGAAGTGCAAAATGCTGAAGAAAAACAAAGCTAACGTACGTAACAGGAACATGTTAATGTACGTAATATGATGAAGCTAACGTACGTAATGCAAGAGAGATAACGTACGTAACACAGTTCAAACAAATGAACGTTGGAGGAGTCAAAGTCAGAAAAGCATACAACGGATATATGACGTCATCAGTGACGTAAGGCTTATACTAACGTACGTAATCCAAAATGACGAAACTCCCTGGACTATTTTGTGAAGAGGCTTACGTACGTAACCTATGAAGGTTAACTGTTGGCCACTAAGTATACTGGATACAGTTTGGAAAAATAGTTTAAACAACAAACTGTATGGATTTTAAATCTGAGTGCGTAGCGGAAGTCTTGGATACAGTAGGTTGCTGTGGATACAGCAACTAAGTATATAAAGTATACTTAATTAATCACAGTAATTAAAACAGTAAAAGCTGAAGGTAAATAACACAGTAATTAAAGTGGTTCGAGGTAAACCCCTCTACGTCCACTGGTCCTCCACACAGGAGTAAAAAGTTTATTATAATTACTACGTACACAACTACGTAATTATAACAACACACACAATCAATATATCGTTCACACAGATTGATATAAATATCTTAGCTTAAACCGTTCACACAGATTGGTTTTGAGCTAATGCTTTGACTTGCTTCTTCACACACAGTTCTGAAGCTTCGTCTTCTTCAATGCAAATCCTTCACACACAGTTCCGGAGAAGCACAGATTGTTCAGTCCACACAGGGCTGATCTTGAGTTTGTTCAACGTATAGAATAGATGGTGAACAACAACTTTGACTTTAAGAGCTTTCAGCTGATGAAGTGTTGTTCAAGATGATGAGCACTATATATCTCTTTAGATCTTAATTGCAGTAAGCTTTGGAGATATGTTTTGCTCTGATGATAACTTTTGATAGCTTGAGTGTTAGGTGACTAGTGACTGATCTTCAATACCTTCATAAGATATATATAGTCTCTGAAGTATATATCCGTTGAGATGTATCCGTTTGAATGAGATTTCGTTCCAACGGGATTATGACACGATCCAGATTTAGCAGGATTCTGAAGATCTGTTGACTGGCAGTATTTAAATACTTTATCCTTGAGTATTTAAATACTTCTTTATTCAACGGGACTAGACTTCTGGATATTCCTCTTTGTCCTGTTGTGAGCTGTATGGAAGATAACTGTTTTGGAGATTCGAGACAGTTTTCATACTTGGTCTTTTACAAGACTTCTTGCTGTACTGAAGGGCTTCACTATATGCTGATTCGAGGCAGGTCTTCGATACAGGATAAAGCCTCAAAGCTTCGATCTGATTTCCTTTCTTGTATTCGGATTGGCATATATGTCAAAACCTCTTTATCAAATACCATTCGATACAGGGATCGGATATCCCGGCTGTTTTGATACAGGGTTCTTGTTTTCCCAACAATTTCCCCCTTTTTGACAATTTGCCAAGACTTACTTTCTTAACTTTTTCAAGTCTTTTTGATGATGCCAAAACCTTCTTCATGAAGTGATCTTCTTTGATGACTTCTGGCAGATTTCTTGGTCTTTCGTCAAAAGGTCTGTCTTTGGTCTAAATAATGAAGCGCTCGCAGAAGAGTTCGATCTGATTAAGGATTATTACAACTTAGGCTTATGATTGGCGCGCAGGCACAATTTTACAATGTATTCTAAGCTTACAACTAAATTTATGAACTGTTCGTAGAATAGTTCGTACAGCTTAATTTTCAATCAAGTTATCTAACTTGAGATTGCTATCAAACAATTTAAGTAATCATATATCAACACGAGATTACGAGTTGTAATCTTTCAAGACAAACAAACGCTTTTATTGATATTCAAAATGAATTGAGTACAAAGTTTTGTTTGAATAGAAATTACAAAACAAAAATAATATCTGAGATTTCACTCCTATTTATAGTCTGCATGCCTCCATGGCTTTTTCCTGGTCATTCTCGGTACCACGCCACGATTCTGAAGAGAATCATTGCCTCGATCTGGTATATAGCTCTTCCTTCATAGGATCGATCAAAGGCAAGAATCCGGTCTTACGGATGGGTGATCCGATCTCCTCTTACGTGTTTGGATTTCATCTCAATTTGGAGAGGAGTTTTCCGTCTTCTAGCATCTTCGTAAATTTGTCTGCGGCCTCGCTAACGTTTTATAGTTCTTGAAGATGGCGGATTCCTGATGAGTTTGACAAAGTATCTCATCGATTCGTTCTTCCTCAATGCTTCACTTCGTCGGCGGTAGGATTGCGGTTGGTCGTGACGAATTTGAAGGTCTCGAATAAGAGTTTGCCAAGGGACATTGGGATCATGAAATTCGGGCCGGGAGCACGAAATCTTAAAACTTTGGGAGGAGGTGCTAGTTTGTTCAACTCGGCGGTGATCTGTTTTGGGCGACCTCAAATTCCCTTTCTTGTGAATCCTGATTCTCCTAGCGACTTCTCGTGCCTCTTCCCCCTTTTTGGCTTCATCAAGACTTTTTAGGATTTCTAGTGCGGCATCTGTTTTGTCTCGATGTTAGTCATTCTCTCTACAAGGGAGGAAAGCATCTGCGACATATCCTTAATGCATTTGTCGTGGCCTTGCGATTGAGAGTTTTCAATCATAGCACAAGCGGTCTTGGCTTCGCTATCCTCGTTTTGTTGCTTCTTCCTTCAGCAGTTGATACTGCTTATCTTCCATGATTTTCAAAGCTTGTTTGAAAACTTCTGGCAAAATAGTGAATGCTTCGACAACACGAGATACTTCATGTTGAAGAGTGGTCATTTCTTCCACGGCAGAAGTATGAATCCAATTTAATGCTTTCTCAACGGAAGACAGAGCATTTACTGCATCCTGGATGAATACAGTTTGAAGACCAAGTGCACGCAGGCGCTCTTTCCTAGCGGCATAAATCGGAGAATATGGTTGGGCAAGGTCTCCAGAGTTGTTCAACCTTCTTACATTCACGGATGGGCGTGAAGTAAGTTGGACATCCTCAGGTTCGATACCGTCCTCGGATTCCACGGTTGAAGGGGCAGGAGCAGCTTGTTCTGGTTCGGCGACAGGGGGGTGAGAGGCTTCCTGTGGCGAAGATAATTCAGTATACATGGATACAGGAGGGACTGAATCCTCCTATTGTCTTTCAGGAACAGCTTCTTCGGTCGCAGCAGGCTCAGGTGCCTGTTCCAAAATTTCTTCTACTTCCTCGACTGGAGGGACTGATTCCTCTTCGTCGGGAATGTTCTCATGCTGTGGCGAAGGGGGATTGTTTTGAGTATAAGGCCCTTCTTCGTCTCTGGGTGGAGAGGCGTCTCTAGCTTCATCCTCTTCACGACTCATCCTCAGACCTGCTTGAAAAGCATCGTCGTCGTCGTCTGAGTCATGATCTTCGTCGTCTTTTGGATTAGTGGGAGAGTCCTCTGACTTGTTCTTTCCTTTACTTCGAGCGTCAGATTTGTGCAGAAGATGGCTTTCAATTAGTTCCTTGCATTGTTAGAACCGCAATCTCTATCTTCGTGAGGTTTATCTAGTACCCATAGAAAGCTAGAGCAGTTGATTTCTTGTCCGATAGAAAAGGAAAACGGTTTAACCTGGACCGATGCAAAGACAAGTACGAGTGGTTTATCACGTACCAATAGAAGACGTGAATGTAACGGTTTTACATCGACCGATAGAAGAGAGGCGTAGAGGTTGCTATCTTTAACCTATTGAAAAAGATAAAGAGAGGACGTAGGCTCGTTTATATCCGAACCTCTATAAATCTGTGCGTCATTTATTTTCCGCAATTTTATTTACGCTTCCACAACACGGCGAAATATCCGATCCCATACCCAACAATTGGTATCGGAGTAGTACTCCAATACGTGGCTTAACATCCGAGGAGAAAAGATCCAATGGCGTTTCAACTTGCTCCTGTCGAAGGCCTTGCTCTTAACCGACCACCATTCTTCGATGGCTCAAATTATTTAACATGGAAGAAAAAGATGTCAATCTTTATTCATGCCTACGATATAGAGATTTGGAAGATTATTTGTCTCGGCCCAAAAGTTCCTATCAAATCCGACGGTACGCTCAAATCTTTTGAAGAATTTGACGATGCTGTTTGGAAAAATGACCATCTAAATTGTAAGGCTACTCAACTCTTATTTTGTGCCTTAAATCCGGAAGAGGTCAATCGTATCTCGTCGTGTGAAAGCGCTAAAGAAATATGGAAAATTATAGAAATCACACACGAAGGGACGACTCAAGTCAAGGAGACAAAATCAATATGCTTCTCCATGACTACGAGTTATTCATGATGAAAGGTGACGAGTCCATCACCAATATGCTCGACCGATTCTCGGTCATCACAAATGGACTTGCGTCATTCGGAAAACCATTATCTAGTAGTGAAAAAGTTAAGAAAATTTTAAGATCACTACCTAGCGAATGGGACGGCACCGTGACCGCGATTATGGAATCTAAAGATCTCAACACGCTCGATTTTAGTGCCCTTGTTGGTTCACTAATCAATTATGAGATCGTGTTAAAATCACGAAGTGTCAAGCGGCCGAAGGAGCGATCGTTAGCCATGAAGGCTAAGATATCGAGGAAGAAAGAAGAAATCCCGGTGGAGGAAAGCGACGAAGAAGCGACATAATATGCCAAGAATATTAATAAATTCCAAACTTTATTAAACCGGAGGAAGAAGGATATCTCGAGCGAATGTAAGAAGTTCGACAATTCTTGTCGACTATGTGTAAAACGAGGCCACTTCGCTAAGCATTGCCGAGCTAAACCCAAGAAGGAGGTCCTCGTGGCAACATGGAGCGATGAAGACGAAGACGACGAATTTATCGAACAAAATAATCTCGCTCTCATGGCCCGGAGTTCGTTCGACGACAGTGACGTCGAAAGCCAGGTTAGTACATCCTCCCGTGATGAACTTTTTGATGCATTTGAATTACTTCATAAGGATTTTCAAAATGCATTATCGGAAATCAAATCCCTTAAGTCTAAAATTTAATCTTTGGAAATTGAAAATTCCAAAATTATCGAAAAAGGGAAATTTGTTGAAATCGATCATTCAAAGTGTATTGAAAATGAAAATATTTTAAATAATGATCTTTTAAAAGTTCAATATGAACTTAAATCTTTGACGAAGAAATTCTCGTGCGGCAACGATAAATTTGAACAAATGTTATATGTTCAAAAATATACTTTAAATAAAGAGGGGTTAGGATTCAAACCACGTTTTAAAAATAAAATCGTTAATTTCAAAATACCCCTTTGCGAAAAGTGTTTAAAAATCGGGCATCATATTTCAAGTTGGAAAAGCCCGAGACGGACGATAAAAATTAAGAAAATTTGAGTTCCTAAAGGAACAATCGTTTCAAATATCGTCTATGTTTCCAAACAAAAACCAACTATCGGTTGGATCCCGAAAAATTGATTTTTGATATTTTACTCAGGGGGAGTATTAATTTTTTTAAGGGGGAGATAATATTTTCAGGGGGAGTTATACCCTTCCTAATTTATCCTGTTATTTTTATCATTTGGTATCATGCATATTTATTATTTGGTATCGTATTTATTATTATTTATTACACTTTTTGATGAAAACAAAAAGGGGGAGAAGTAAGGAGAGAAGAGAAAAATGGAATTTACCTTGAAAGGGGGACAAATCGAAGTTGAGTCGAAAACATGAAAAATGGAAGAAAGGAGAATAGTCGAAAAGAAGAAGTTGAAAAGAAAAATATAGAGACGTCGAAAAGATGATGAAAATTTGAAAATTCGAAAAAGAAAAGGAAAGAAGAAGTCGAAAAAGAAATGGGAGAAGAAACTAACGAAACGGACAAAGTCGAAAACTTTGGTCTGTACACATATACATATATTTATATTTTTTGCAGGAAAATCCCATTGACGAAGTTTTGTTTTGTAATCATCAAAAAGAGGGAGATTGTTGGAACATTTTGTTCCATACATAAATTAATAATGTTTTGATGATTAAAGTTGCTAAACAAAACAAAACAACGAAGAGACGAAGCAAGCATCGAAGGAAAACAAAGTGCAAAATGCTGAAGAAAAACAAAGCTAACGTACGTAACAGGAACATGTTAACGTATGTAATATGATGAAGCTAACGTACGTAATGCAAGAGAGATAACGTACGTAACACAGTTCAAACAAATGAACATTGGAGGAGTCAAAGTCAGAAAAGCATACAACGGATATATGACGTCATCAGTGACGTAAGGCTTAACGTACGTAACGAAGTCTATACTAACGTACGTAACCCAAAATGACGAAACTCCCTGGAATGTTTTGTGAAGAGGCTTACGTACGTAACCTATGAAGGTTAACGTACGTAACGAAGCTTACGTACGTAATATGATGACGATAGCGTACGTAATCAGTGCACAGGAAGCTAACAACTAGTTTGAAGGTGGAGCCTATAAATACCATGGTTATGGTATTGTTACCAACACAACAACTTCAAGCATTCTATACCTTGATCAGAGATTGATATTCATTATATTGTTGTTGTAATATTGAGCTTACATTGAGTGATTGAGTGTTATACACAAAATCATACACGAGCGGTAAAAGAAAAGATACGATTGGATTTGGTGTTATTAGAATCAAGAATCCGGCATTGTTAGAATCGCAATCGCTATCTTCGTGAGGTTTATCTATTACCCATAGAAAGCTATAGCGGTTGATTCCTTGTCCGATAGAAAAGGAAAACGGTTTAACTTGGACCGACGCAAAGACAAGTACGAGTGGTTTATCACGGACCAATAGAAGACGTGATTGTAACGGTTATACCTTGACCGATAGAAGAGAGGCGTAGAGGTTTCTATCTTTAACCTATTGAAAAAGATAAAGAGGGGACGTAGGCTCATTTATAGCCGAACCTCTATAAATCCGTGCGTCATTTATTTTCCGTAATTTTATTTACGCTTCCGCAACACGGTGAAATATCTGATCCCATACCCAACACTATTTTTGGTAATTTCTATTTTTGGTGTATGTTCATTTCGGACGACTCGCTTGTTACTATTTTGGAATTCTGAACCTATTTTGTTCTTGTAGTTTTTCTGTTTGGACGAGTTCCGAGGATGTTTTTACGTAATTTTATCTTGAATTATATCTTGTCGCAGGTACGTTTGATTCTCGTAAAACTCGTTGTCTTCATTGTTTCTTGGTTTGCATAAGTTCGTATGGTTGAGTTAGTCGTGTTTAGACTTTCGGTTTGATAATCCGACGTCATATCATGAATTCCGGATGTTTGGGGTCATTTTTGTAAATTCCGATTTATCTTGGGCATTGTTGTTGTTATTCGTTTATTCTGACCTCCGGGCGATCGGGGCCATGTGTCGATTATGGTAACCTTTCCATTAGTAGGAAATCTTCGTATACTCATTAGTATACCTTTGTACTCTCTGTTTGTTTGTCGTTGAGCCTCATTTTTTCTCTCAACTGCTGTCTGTAGCAGGTTACGGCCGTAAGCCCTGGTGTTACGGCTGTAATGTCCGAGAGTTACTGCCGTAAGTCCTTCACTGTACGGACGTAAGCCAGCTTCGTTTTTCTTCCTACTTGGGACTCCAGTAGCAGCTTACGGGCGTATAATGTACCAATTACGGCCGTAAGAAATGTTACGGCCATAGCCCTTAGATCATACGGCCGTAAGTGAGCTTTGTCGGTTTTGCCCAGACCTGTCCATAGAGCTTGTTACGGCCGTAAATGCATGTACTTACGGCTGTAATATCCACAAGTTACAGCCGTATGGATGAGGTGTTACGGCCGTAACACCAGTCAGTTTATAAACTGGCAGGAGTCGTTTTTTTCTGTCATTTCCTCATTCCTCTTATTTTCTTCGCATTGGGGCGACTTCCAAGTCAAGGGTTCGCCATATTTTCATCCAAACTCCGTTTAGGAAGTATAACTTAGCATCATATCATCACCACAACACCAAATCATCTATTGTTCGGCTTCGAATCAAGGTAAGATCTCCTATAACCCTAGTATGATTTTGGGGAGGGTTAGGTGGTGATCTTGTATTTTAATCCGATTTAACCGATGTTATTGTTAGATTTCGATAGTATACTCTTGATCCTTGGTTCCCTTGTTATTGGATGGGATGAAATCCCGTTATTACATCATTGACCGATTTCAACTCCTTATGCACTCTTGATGTTCGATGAATTGTCCCACCGGGTAGAACTAAGATGAATTCCTTCGTATTCTTAATGTTGAGATTGGTTGTATATCATTCATGTGTTAGGGACGGATTTGTGAAGATTGTTCGGACCGAAACCTTTTCTTTCGCCGTTTCCTTCACTTCATTTTATTCAAGACAAGTACATGTATTACATTCCGTTATGTAGGTTACATTTTCAAAATGAATGATAAATTGTGGTTTTCGAGTGCGTGAGTTGTGTTCCTTTCACCCGGAGCGTTCGACGGGATGTCTGGGGTCGATACTAAGGGGTACGGCCGCGGAAGTGACCTTGAGTGTGTGTGTGGTTGAACTTCCACCCGGAGCATTCGACGGGATGTCTGGGGGTCGATACTAAGGGGTACACCGCGGAAATGGTGTCCTACCCCGAGCATTCGACGGGATGTCTGGGGGTCGATACTAAGGGGTACGGCCACAGGACACCAGTTGTGATTTTGTGATATCGATTTGATTGCCAATGTAGTATTCCGGAATATCTATGGCAAATGATTTCTGATTGAGATGATTGTGTAAAATCGTATGTGTATATAATGTTGTGTAATTGTGTACTTGCACTAGCTATTCGAATGCTAACCCCTTAAATGGGGAAAATACGTCTTATGCATTTCAGGTACCAGAAGAGCTGAGGAGCAGGCACGGGATACACACGCAAAGGATGGATTGGCATGATTGTGAGGCTCGAGTCTTTATTTATGTTCGGTCTTTTAAACTGTTTGAGTATCGGAATTTGTCTGGTTTTATTGTATTCGGTTAAAGTCCCCTGCGTGGGCAATGATATGGTATCGACTTATATTTTCACGTACGTCTATTAAAACGTTTTGGCCGAGGCCACGGCCCTATTTTTACGTTAATGATTGTGTCTTTGGGTTTTTCATGTACGGAATGTGTGTCATGTGTTAGCCTGGTAGACCTTGTGAGGGTTCTACGGCGTGTAATGTCACATTTGAGAATTAGGGTGTTACATTTATGGTATCAGAGCCTTAGGTTTTGAATGCCTAGGCTGTCGGTTAATTTTGGTTTTGTCAGTTAAGTCGTTTGAGTTAGTTGTTGAGCCTAATATCATTATGCTTCCGTCTTTTCATGCGACCCGTCGCTGTAAGTCTCCTCGAACTCTTATGCTTCTGTAATTCGTTTTCTTGTGTTGTTCGGAACTGTGAATTATCATACCAACCTTGTAAATTGTGAATCTTTCTGATCTTGTTCTTTTCATATTTTCTTCAGTATGTTGAGAAGTCGTGGTAGACCAGCTAGGGGGCGCGGCCGAGGCCGTGGTCGTGGTGTTGATAACGAGGAAGGCTCACTTTCTCAGTCCTCTGTGGATTCGGCTTCTCATTCAGTGCTGTCGGGTAATAATGCCGACGATGAAATTTCTTGCCGTACTTGGTGATTGGTAGACCAACTCACTCAGATAGCTCAGGGTGGACGCCAAAATCCGCCCCCCGACTCCAGAGGACGAAGCTAGTAAATGGCTTCAGAAAGTAACTAAGATGCACCCCCCTTGTTTCACTGGTTCTTCTGACTCCCTCGGTTGGGAGAATTGGCTATTTCAGTTGGGCAGGACTTTTGATGCCGTAGCTTGTCCCGATGACAGGAGGGTACATATTGCTCAGTACCTCCTGGATAAGGAAGCTGCGGAATGGTGGGAGGCAGTGACGCCCAGAGACCGTCAGGCCACTTGGGAGGAATTTAAAGATGCTATGGAAGCAGAATATTGTCCACCGCCAGTCGAGGAGCGCATGATTGTGGAGTTCTTCACTGATACACCTCAGGATGTGCCTATTTCTCAGGCCATCATCACTTAGGATCGTGAAAGATCAGGTGAGGACCGAGGCCGACAAGATCCGTTATTTCAATATGCGCATGAAGACGCATATCAAGCAGAGTATGGCACCGCTCATGTGTGCCACCTTGAAGGAGTATCAGGATCGCGCCCTAGCGATCGAGATGGTATGCAGAATCGAGTTGAATTAGAGGCCAAGAAGCAGAAACGGCCGTGATTTTCAGCCGGCAAGAGTGGCCGATTTTCGAGAGCACAGTCTGCCCCTACACCTGGGAAGAGGCCGTTTCATCAGGCTGGAGGATCTCAGGGTAATCGTTCAGTCCAGTCCGTTGCTTCTGGTGGCAGGGTTTTGTTTTAACTGCAACCAATATGAGCATTTGATGAAGGATTGCCCTTCTCCTCCAGTTACTTGATTTACTTGCGGGCAGACCGGACACCGAGCAGCGCATTGTGAGAGAGCCACCAGGGCTACCAGAGCTCTGACTACCACCGCCGTTCAGAGAGAGCACAGCATAGATCAGAAGGCTCCAGTCACTCAGACCTCGCAGAGTACGGGTCGTGGTAGAGGTCGAGGCCAACCGGATCGCCGGGCTACTTCCAGTTCGGGCTCAGTGCACCCTCGTTTGTAACCATATGAGACGCTCGGAGGAGACAGATGTTCCAGTGGCATCAGGTACCACTCATATCCTTTCTCATCCAGTTTCAGTTCTTTTCGATTTGGGTTCCACCCACTCTTTTATTGCTCTGGATTGTGTGAGTCGTATTGGTATTGACTGCTTGTTCGAGTGTGAACCGTTTGTAGTGGGTATGCCTAGCGGGGATCGTATGGTTGGGGACCGGGAAGTTAGGGATTGTCCAGTGAGGATCGGGAGCAGAGATTGGCACTCAAACCTCATTGTTATAGATCTTAAGGGTGAGGATTTGATCCTCGGGGATGATTGGTTGGATCGTCACGTTGCTTTCATGAACTATCGGACTTGTACCATCTCGATAGTGGTCGAGTACGGCACCGAGCATACTCTCGTTGGTTGTAAACCAGGTAGATCGGAAAATGTGATTAGCGCCTTGAAGGCGATGAAACTTCTGAATCAGGGTTGTGTCGGCTATTGGTGTTACGCTCTACAGGCGGAGGATGGCGGAGTCGATATGTCGTCGATTCCAGTTGTCAGCGAGTACCCCGACGTATTTCCAGATGACTTGCCGGGATTACCACCACAACGAGAGGTTGAGTTTCCTATTGATCTTGAGCCGAATGCGGCTACCGTTTCTCGAGCGCCATATCGTATGGCACCGTCAGAGATGTTAGAATTGAAGAAACAGTTGGGGGAATTGTTAGATAAAGGGTATATTCGACCGAGCGCATCGCCTTGGGGTGCGCCCGTACTTTTTGTTGAGAAGAAAGATGGATCGCTTCGTTTATGCATCGACTACCGAGAATTAAACAAGTTGACCATCAAAAACAAGTACCCTTTACCCAGGATCGACGACTTGTTTGATCAACTTCATGGATCGAAAGTCTTTTCGAAGATTGATTTACGATCGGGCTACTACCAGTTGAGGATTCGGGACAGCGATATACCGAAAGCTGCCTTTCGGATGAGATATGGCCACTACGAGTTTGTGGTTATGCCTTTCGGGCTAACCAATGCCCTAGCATTATTCATGCAGTTAATGAACAAAGTTTTTATCGAGTATCTGGACAAATTTGTAGTCGTCTTTATCGACGACATCCATATCTATTCTCGGAGTCGAGAGGAGCATGCTTTACATCTCCAGATTGTGTTGGACATTTTGAGAGCTGAGCAGTTATACGTGAAGTTCTCTAAATGTGAGTTTTGGCTCAAGGAAGTGATGTTCCTCGGGCATGTGATTTTAGCGGAAGGAGTTCGTGTAGATCCGCAGAAGATAGAGGCAGTGATGTCTTGGGAATCGCCGAGAAATGTGTAGGAAGTGAGAAGTTTCCTGGGACTCGCAGGCTATTACCGTAGATTCATCGAAGGATTTTCCAAAATCGCTAGACCACTCACCCAGTTACTTCAAAAGACTCAGAAGTTTGAGTGGACCGCAGACAGGCAGGACAGTTTTGATGAGTTGAAGAGACAGTTGACTACCGCACCCATTATAGCCTTACCCCAGGGGAACGAGGATTTTGTATAGTGATGCTTCGGGCCTCGGAATCGGATGTGTCTTGATGCAGAGAGATAGAGTCATTGCTTATGCGTCCCGTCAGTTGAAACCTTACGAATCAAACAACCCTACGCATGATTTAGAATTAGCAGCGTTCGTCTTCGCTTTAAAAATCTGGAGGCATTATCTCTATGGGTCGTCGTGTAAGATTTACACGGACCGCAAGAGTTTGAAATATATCTTCAGTCAAAAGGAGTTGAATATGAGACAGCGTAGATGGTTAGAGTTAATTAAAGATTATGACCTCAAAATTCTTTACCATCCGGGTAAGGCTATGTAGTGGCAGATGCGTTGAGTCGTAAGCCGATGGCCCTACCGATGTTAGAGGTACTCACACCTCAGAGAAGAATCCAACGAGATTTGATTTGTCAGGATATCGAGGTTTGGGTTCAGAGGTTCCAGGGCTAGTTATGTGCGTTAGAGATCACTTCGTCCTTGGTTGACGATATCAAGGCGAGGCAATATGATGATCCACTTTTAGTCCAGTTGAGAGAGGACGTGAAGAAGGGGAAAGCCCCTATATTTGTGGTGCAGGATGATGGAGTTTTAAGATTTCACGGCAGATTATGTGTACCGGGTGATATTGAGCTGAGACAGAAGATCTTGAGTGGAGCTCATACCACGCCTTACTCCATACATCCTGGAGCAAAATGTACAAGGATGTGAGGAGTAACTACTGGTGGAGCAATTTGAAGAGGGACGTTAGTGAATTTGTGGCGAAGTGTTTGACCTGTCAGCAGGTTAAGATTGAGCATCAGCGGCCCGCGGGGGTGTTGCGACCACTTCCCATTCCGGAGTGGAAGTGGGAAGACATTTCTATGGATTTCATCACCGGTATGCCTAGGACCCGGACTGGAATGAACATGATTTGGGTTATTATCGATCGACTAACCAAATTAGCTCATTTTCTGGGTATTAAGGACACTTGGGGGCCGGAGAGGCTAGCACGGGTGTTTATTGCAGAGATCGTGAGGTTACATGGGACTCCTAGGAGTATTGTTTCGGATCGAGATGGCCGGTTTGTATCACATTTCTGGCAGGCTGTTCACCGAGCTTTGGGGACTGAATTGAGACTTAGTACATCCTACCACCCTCAGACGGAAGGGCAGTTGGAACGGACGATTCAGATGCTGGAGGATATGTTGAGAGCCTGTGCTTTAGACTGGAAGGATGATTGGGAGTCACACTTGTCATTGATCGAGTTCACGTACAACAATAGTTGGCACACCTCGATCAAAATGGCACCATTAGAGGCATTGTATGGGAGGAGGTGCAGATCACCGTTGTGTTCGGATGACGCATCCGGGTTTGTTAGTACCGAACCAGATATGGTGGTTGAGACGAGAGAGAAGATTGCCTTGATTCGTGATAGATTGTTGACAGCCCAGAGTCGACAGAAGTCTTATGCCGACACGCGCCGCCGGGCGTTGGAGTTTGAGGTGGGAGACCATGTGTTGCTTAAGGTGTCTCCGACACGGGGAGTTTACCGCTTCGGTCGGAAGGGTAAACTTAGTCCGAGATATATTGGACCGTTCGAGATTTTGGAGAGAGATGGAGAGCACGCGTATCGGTTAGGCTTACCATCGTCCTTGAGTCATGTACATAACGTATTTTATGTTTCCCAGCTTAGGAAGTGCGTACCGGACCCTAGACATATTATTTATTTTGGAGAGATCGAGTTGGGACCTGACATTACCATCGAGGAGAGGCCGATTCAGATTTTAAAGCATCGGGTGAAGTAACTTCGGCACAAAACCATTCCCTTGGTTAAGGTTCAATGGTAGAGGCATGGATCCGAGGAAGCCACGTGGGAGACGGAAGAGAGTATGCAGTCGAGATACCCCGAGTTATTCGCATTGTAAGTTTCGGGACGAAACTTATTTTTCGGGGGAGAGAATGTAATATTCGTACTTTCTATTTTTGGTAATTTCTATCTTTGGGGAATGTTCGTTTCGGACGACTCGCTTGTTATTGTTTTGGAATTCTGGACCTATTTTGTTCTTAGAGTTTTTCTGTTTGGACGAGTTCCGATGATGTTTTTACGTAATTTTATCTTGAATTATATCTTGTCGCACGTGTTGTGTGGCGATTTATACGCCTCGACGGCGATCGGTATAAATGCCGAGCGACCGAGTCCACGACCAAACAAGCTACGGCAAACTTGCCTAAGCGAAGATAACAGTCCACCTTCGAGTGTCCAGCGATCGACTCTCAAGGAGATCGCCTTTTGGCACCTAGCGATCGACTCTAGTGCCCGACCTAGGACGACCGTCCTGTGCCACGAACAAGGCCTTCGTCCGTCAAAGTCTACGAAGACTGGATCTCAAAGAAGCGTCCATGTGTAGATCCGCGAAAGACGCCAAAGAACATGGATCGTTAACCACAACCTGTCACCACGTTCTCACCTACCGACAAACCCACCGAAAGGTACAAGGTGGGACCACCCGTGGCAGCGACTCAGACGCGTGCAGACTTCTCATTGGACCGCACAGCTGACTGCCAGAAACTCCTGCGGACTTTAAGGAGACTAGCCCATGTGCTAAAGGACGATCGCCCGCTTATTATAATACAGCAGAGGCGATCGCCCAGCATCTCCCAGTCCTATAAATAGAGAACCTCCAGCAACTGGAAAAAGGTTCGCAATTCGTTCCGCTTCTACGTTCGGAAACACATTCAGAAAAACATTCACAAAGGTTCCTCTCAGTTGGCAACCACGTGAAGAACACATACACTCTTTCAGGCTCTCAGCTTCCTCTCTTGAATCTACCTCGGGATTTCTCTCTCGGCACCTCTCATTCAGAAGACGGTCGGCAGAGGCAAGAACTCCCTGCAGTACAGATTCGAAGAGACTCGCAAGCCCAGGAGCTCAGACATACAGCTGACACACACCGTGAGAGATTGTCGATTTCTCACGATCGTCACAGCATATCAACATTGTTACAAGAACTCACATAGCATCATATCTGGTTCTTCCAGCAATCTTCACGCTCAATAAGATAACTAGGGTATTTACACTCATTGTAATTGTACTCTAACATTAATATTTGTACTCCAAAGTATTTGTATTAATAATATCTCGCGAGAGCATTCAAGCCCGGGACTAATAACCCCGGCAAATCTTGTGTTATTTACTTTCCCCATGGAAGTGCTCTCGCACTTTGTTTGCTATTCATCCATTCCAGCAATATCTATCTCCGGATAATATTTTGGGTAGCAACAATTGGCGCTAGAAGAAGGGGCATCTTAACCTTCATTTCTATTCCTACCGTCCTGAAGAACACTTACTGTTCTCGGGACATATACTTGAAGTGACACTCACTGCTCTTCAAAGAAATCCTTCAGAATCATGACGTCTGCCACTTCATTGAAGAGAGCCACTCTCCGAACCGCCGAACATCATATCCCGGCTCGATCCGAGCCCCAGCCGACGATAGAGGGAAGTCTCGGCGACGCGAGACTCTCGATCCCGCACCTCAGGGGTGGCCCCAGCCTCTCGCTCGACCAGTTCCAAACCGCGGAATAGATCGAGGAGGCTATGGCCATCCTAAAGGAGCGACGGAGAGCATGCGCGGCACCCGCTATAACTCCCTCGGCCATCCGCCGCGTGGGCAAACGGAAGTTCAAGGGGCTGCTGGGCGAGCGATCGTCAGAAAGCCCCGATTCGCGAGAAAAGGCTCTCGCGAGGCCGGACGGTTCCGTGTTCAGTCGCTTGGGAGGTGATCCTTCATGGCGACCGGGGAATTCTGGCCCCAACCACGAGACGACGGAATCCGAGTCTATCACCAGGAGTTCGGCCTACCCAACTCCCGGTGAATACTGAGACGGCTATCGGCTCCGCCCGACGCCGGGTCAGTACTTGATCGCCTCGTCTCCCGCTCCGAGCGCCTAGCCGCGAGCAACCAGGTCGCGGTGATGGCCGCTATGCAATGCCAGCTCGACGAGATGAAAGCACTCTTGGATATTGGGGCAAGCACCAGTAGAAAGATCATCGGACCAACTGAGCCACTCGCGGTCCACATCGAGCTTGCCCTCGTACAACCAAGGATCGCTCCTCCCAAAACACCTCTGTACGAAGGGATATCGGACCCCGAGACCCACCTAAGCAAATTCCGGATATACATGACCGGGTGAGGGGCATCAGACGCGACCAAGTGCCGATTCTTCCCGTTAACATTGGGCGAGCTGGCCCACAGGTGGTACGTCTCACTACCACCGCGATCGATCATCTCCTTCAAGAAACTGGTGAGTGACTTCACGTCATACTTTGCCGCCAAGGTCGCCAGACCAGAAGGCCCCCACCGCATGATGAAAATCAGGTAGGGGGAAGACGAATCCGACGCGGATTACATCGACCGAGTGGATGAAATCGTCCTCACCGGCGAACCCATCAGTGACGAGCTCGCTCTCTATTCGGTCCTGAGGGGGGTTCTACGGTCATTCGCCCATGTTTAGACATCTCACGAAGGATATCCTCCCAACTTACGCGATCTTTCGCGCCAAGGCTGCCGATTTTCTGGCCAGGCAAAGGCTACTCACCCTCCGCCTAGGCGAGGGAACGCCACCTCCTGTCCAGAAGACGGCGCTCGCCAAAAACAAAAATACGGTCGTCAAGCCATCCGGCGATCTCAAGGCCTTCGGGGATGTGGAAACCCATCTCCTCCACAAGTTCAACCGAACTCCGGCCCACATTTTCTACGCCATCAAGGGGCGCGAACCGCTGAACAAGCCAAAGGCAATAAGGGACCACGGTCATCTGGACCGCAATCAATATTGTGCCTACCACAAGAGTCCCGGCCACGACACCAACTAATGCCGCGACCTCCTCGGACAACTCTGGAGATTGTTCGAAGAAGGCAAGTTGGACAGCTTATTGGCTTAGCTGGAGCCCCCACCAATCTCCCAACACAGTCACCCGAGTCGAACGCGAACAGGCCGGAAAGCTCATACGAGCCAACCCCTCGATCAACCTCGGCGACCGTATCTACATGCTTCAATCAAGAGGAGGGAACTTCGGAAGTCTCTCCCCGATTTCCCGCCTCATCAAACCAAAGGCTACTACCTGAGCAAACGCTTCGAAAAAGAGGATGACTTGCTCGCCCTCTAAAGTTCGTCATCAACATGATGGACCTAGGCAGCGATCGCCTCCCCTAGCACAACGTATACCGTCAAGGATCGTCATCTGACTTAATGGTCCGAGGTAGAAGAGTGTCGACATGGTCGTGGAGGACGATGGAACCGTTCTCTGTGCCCGTGCAAGGTCCCTTTGGGCCAAGATCGCCCGCCCTTCGTTTAAATATGAGGCCGGCGTAGTCTGAGGGCCCTCCAAAACAGATTTGTGGACACGCTCGCCCGCCCTCAAAGGTCCATCACTTAACGTGGTGGGTCCTTCCCGGATAATGCGACGCGTCCCTCCCCCCGTCTCAACGTATACCATCGAGGGTCGCCATCTTAATGGCGGCCCGAGGTAGAAAAGAGCTAACAAGCCGCGAACGTGGAGTTGATTAATCCGACGACGCCCCGCGCAAGGAATTCTCCAGACCAAGACCGCATGCCCTTCGTTTAAATACGAGGCGAGGCGCAGCCTACGGAGAACCCTCCCAATTAAGTGAGTCGCGAGAACTTAGCCATCAGACGGAATGTCGCTCGTGCATAAGACACGTTCATGGAGGTCGGTCCATCGAACTCCGCGATCGTGCACGGTTCCTCAAGACCGAGATGGACGGCCTTCCTCGAGGAATCGGTAAAATTGAAGACCGCTCACTCAACGATTTATTTTCGTGTCCTTACTTTCACTAAGTGAAAAAAAACAAGGGGGAAGTGAGGATCTATATATACGACGATCGTACCTATTCAATTACATACGGAGATCGGCATTTTTCAGATGTATGTGCAGCGATCGAATTTGTTGTAAAAGTTATCTATATGAGTTTATCAATTCACTTGGAGCTATACACGCAACAATCTCTCCTTGCACATTTGTACAAAGTCATACAAAGACTCAGAAAAGTAATCATTCAAGTAATAAATCGAAGAAACAAACATTCATCTCATTACTTGAAATATCAGAGTACATACACGGTTGCTCGAAGGCCTAAGTACTATAAAGGAAAGATACAAAATTACAAGGCAAAAAGCTAAAACAATAAGAACGAAGAGCCTCAGGCCCCCGCCTGGCCTTCGCCTTCAACCTCCGGATCGGCCCGCGACCCTTCGCTAGCTTCCGGAGCTGCCTCCCCGTCCTCCGGAGCGTCAGGATGAACAAGGTTTGCCGGAGTCGGGTACCAGCTCAGGTCCACGCCGATTTCCGAGAGATCCAAGATCGGCACAGAGAAGGCAGGATGAAGAGGGTGCTCCAACGCATATGCCTTGAAGTTTTCAGCAAGAGGGCCGACCTCTAGCCCTCCCTTCTTAGCAGCTCGGAGCGAGTCAGCGAGTGCCATATAGTAGGCAAACTCACTGACGAACTCCACGTTGAGAAAGGGATCGGCCTCGGTCGCCTTCAACTTCCCTTTCAACCCCGCAACCGCCTGTTGCGCACCCTGGAGCTCGGTCTCCCTAGCATCCATCTCTCCCCTCGACACCGCCAGTTCGCTAGTCAGCCGAGCGACAATCACCTTCAGTTGATCGGCCTCCTTCTCAGCGGCCGTATGCAACCGTCGGGCATCTGTCATCTGGTCCCGAAATCGGTCGACCGTCGCCTGGGCTCGCTCTCTCATCAGCTCAAGATCCTGACTCGCCCGTTTAGCTGCATCCAAGGAGTCCTTCTCCATAGCCACAATCCTGTCGGCAAACTCGGCATTCTCTTTCCGAGCGGCCTCGAGGTCCGCCTGCAGACAAGTAGTAGAAGGATGCCCTTCGAATTCTTGCATAGCCTGGGCAGCCATCGTCGTCGCCTTGAGGGAGAGAGCGAAAGCAACGTGCATTGTATTCCCGGATTGATGGCGAGCGATCGCGTCTAAATCCGTCGTCCAGTCCTTCGGCAAAGCAGAAACAGCCCGGTTGGCATACAGTGGGACATCATGGGCCGCGCGAGGAGATAGGCTTGCGAGGAAATCCAGTACCACGGCGGGCAAGCTGGGTTAGTGCTACGGATCCTGCATCAAACAATAAAAAGTTAGCACATCTCCCACGCAAGTGACGAAACTCAACAAACAAACAAAGTCTACCTCTCGGCTCTCTCGGGGTCGCGACCAAAGTATGGTTTCCCGCGAGGGGTCTCGCCCCGGCGATTGCCATCTCTCGCAAGAAAGCCGCAGAGGGCGTAGGCTCATCCACCAGGGGGACCGCGGTGATCGGTGGCGCGGCGATTGGTACCTCACTGGCAGGGGCAGAAACCGGGGGTTCTCTCGACCTCTACCGTTTGCAGTTCGTCCGGAGCCCCTCCTCCCGAGCTTCCTCTTCCGCTATCATCGGCTCCACGTTGGGCCTCACCTCCGGAATGAGAGGTAACGCCACCGGAGGAATTCGAAATGACTTCTTCTGGTGAAGGCGGCTCAGAACTCCGGGGTTCGACATGGCTATCTTCGCTGGAGGCTCCAAGAAACGAGGAAAGCGGACTTCTGCAATAAAGAACAATCAAACAACGGTCAGACACTCTCCAAGTAGGACGATCGCCAAGCAATTGGAGATCGCAGAAACCCATAGTTGGGACCGAGAGATGTCGTGGGAAACAGAATAGCCGAGCAGACAGCCAACTGCTCTCTTTGTTAATCCGGCGAGCGTCTAAGTCGTCGTCCGGCAGGTTTCGTATCCGCTCCCAAACGACCAGAAAATCAAAAAAAAGCTCGTCGACCGTCGGAATATGGAAACCTGCAAAAGGAAAACCAAATTAGATCAGTTCAGAATATATCCGAACAAAGGGAGAGTCAGAACCCTTACCTGGATTCCTCTCCCGAAAGCTAGTGGGAATATTCAGCTCGTCCGTGGGATTGTCGCTCGCTAATGCCTTCCATGAACCGCCGACCCAGAACCACTTCGCCGGGTCGCCCTGCATCTTGTTCGGGACTCTGAGGATCACCCGACCGGATCGGCCTTGAATGTGATAGCCTCCGACCAACCCTTTCTGAGCCGTCATCTTGAACAGGTGGTTCATCTCCAACGGCGAAGGAAGGCGGTACAATCGGTGACCGCCGAACAAGGTGAGAGCACAAATGATTTGGAGCCAGGCGTTCGGAGTCAACTGAAGCGGCGCCACGTTCCAAGCAGCCAGCAGATGGGAGACGGAGAACGACAAAGGAAACCGCAGCCCAGCCTCCATGATTGCTTCGTTCACAGCGACCATGCCCTCCGGAGGCTGATCGGCTCGTTCATTCTCGGCCGGCACAAAAAGATCCACATCTGAAGGGACATGATACCTCATCCTCCAGACGGCCAGGTCCTTCCTGGTCGCCGAGCTCCTTATCTGGCGAAGGGACCATGGAGATCGCTGTGCAGCCCGAAACAGCGACCGCTTAGCAGGTTGATAAGGATGAGCGATCGAGTACTCTCGATAATCGAATTTAGGAGACGGACCGGCCAACCTCTCCATGATTTCAGCAAAGGCCAAATAGGTCTGGCCAAAGGCACTATGCTGCTCCCAGTAGGCCTTCGCCGCCAAATCTCTCTCCATCTGCGAGCGTCTTTGCTCAACCGCCGCCTCCCTAGCAACGTCGGCTTCATTGAATAGCGTCTCGACTTCCGTGGGGTCAATACCGGCGCGGATAGCCTTGGCGGCCATCTCTAAATGGAATTCTGCGGAGGATCCTCCCCGGGCAGTCGAAGCCCCAGCAGCGGAGATGGTGCCCATTTCGTGCGATGAAGATGTTCCAGACATTTTCGAAAAGAAGAGGAGAAAAGGAGTGTTTTCTTACAAGGATTGAATCGATCGACGATCGGCAGTCAAATCTTCAGAAAATTCTTCGGCAAAATTCTTCTTCTCCGATAAAAGCGCATAAAGGTTCTTAAACACTGCAACCCAACGCCTTTTTATAGGAGATGGCAGGGACTTCTATGCACTTAAGGAGAATCTCAGGGGTCGGAGTGCAACCGTCGCAATTAATGCCTCCTTGAAACCCGCGACGTGTCGTTTCAAGGACACGCCAGACAAGGAGTCATAACTAACCGTCGGTCTCCCCCAACAGGAACCCGACACGTGCCCCGGAGACGTTTCCTCGACCGCTGTCATTTCCCGCTCATTTCAGCGACCAACCAGGTCGTCCAAATTCAAAATCAATCCGCTCAAAGACGATCGCCAGTTCTGTAAAATGCTGAGTCACTCATCATAGTTCAGCGATCACCAGTAGAACCACCTCACCCCACGTTTCCAACATCGGAGTGAGCTGGGGGCAATTGTTGTGCGGTGATTTATACGCCTTGATGGCGATCGGTATAAATGCCAAGCGACCGAGTCTACGACCAAACAAGCTACGACGAACTTGCCTAAGCGAAGATAACAGTCCACCTTCAAGTGTCCAGCGATCGACTCTCAAGGCGATTGCCTTTTGGCACCTAGCGATCGACTCTGGTGCCCGACCTAGGACGATCGTCATGTGCCACGAACAAGGCCTTCGTCCGTCAAAGTCTACGAAGACCGGATCTCAAAGCAGCGCCCATGTGTAGATCCGCGAAAGATGCCAAAGAACATAGATCGTTGACCATAGCCTGTCACCACCTTCTCACCTACCGACAAACCTGCCGAAAGGTACAAGGTGGGACCACCCGTGATAGCAACTCAGACGCATGCAGACTTCTCATTGGACCGCACAGCTCACTGCCAGCAACTCCTGCGGACTTTAAGGAGACCATCCCATGTGCTAAAGGACGATCGCCCGCTTATTATAATACAACAGAGGCGATCGCCCAGAATCTCCCAGTCCTATAAATAGAGAACCTCCAGCAACTGGAAAAAGGTTCGCAATTCGTTCTGCTTCTAAGTTCGGAAACACATTCAGAAAAACATTCACAAAGGTTCCTCTCAGTTGGCAACCACATGAAGAACACATACACTCTTTCAGGATCTCGGCTTCCTCTCTTGAATCTACCTCAGGATTTCTCTCTCAGCACCTCTCATTCAGAAGACGGTCGGCAGAGGCAAGAACTACCTGCAGTACAGATTCGAAGAGACTCGCAAGTCCAGGAGCTCAGACATGCAGCTAACACACACCGTGAGAGACTTTCGATTTCTCATGATCGTCACAGCATATCAACATTGTTACAAGAACTCACAGAGCATCATATCTGGTTCTTCCGGCAATCTTTACGCTCAATAGCTAAGATAACAAGGGTTTTTATACTCATTGTAATTGTACTCTAACATTAATATTTATACTCCAAAGTATTTGTATTAATAATATCTCGCGAGAGCATTCAAGCCCGGGACTAACAACCCCGGCAAATCTTGTGTTATTTACTTTCCCCACGGAAGTGCTCTCGCACTTTGTTTGCTATTCATCCATTCCAGCAATATCTATCTCCGGATAATATTTTGGGTAGCAACAGCAGGTACGTTCGATTCTCATAAAAATCATTCGTCTTCGTTGTTTCTTGGTTTCCATAAGTTCGTATTGTTGAGTTAGTCGTGTTGAGACTTTCGGTTTGATAATCCGACGTCATATCATGAATTCCGGATGTTTGGGGTCATTTTTGTAAATTCCGATTTATCTTGGGCATTGCTGTTGTTATTCGTTTATTCTGACCTCCGGGAGATCGGGGCCATGTGTCTATTATGGTAACCTTCCCATCAGTCCTGTCCATAGAGCATGTTACGGCCATAAATGCATGTACTTACGGCCGTAATATCCACAAGTTACGGCCGTATGGATGAGGTGTTATGGCCGTAACACCAGTCAGTTTATAAACTGGCAGGAGTCGTTTTTTTCTGTCATTTCCTCATTCCTCTTCTTTTCTTCGCATTGGGGCGACTTCCAAGTCAAGGGTTCGCCAGATTTTCATCCAAACTCCGTTTAGGAAGTATAACTTAGCATCATATCATCACCACAACACCAAATCATCTATTGTTCGGCTTTGAATCAAGGTAAGATCTCTTATAACCCTAGTATGATTTTGGGGAGGGTTTGGTGGTGATCTTGAATTTTAATCCAATTTAACCGATGTTGTTGTTAGATTTCGATAGTATACTCTTGATCCTTAGTTCCCTTGTTATTGGATGGGATGAAATCCCGTTATTACACCATTGACCGATTTCAACTCCCTATGCACTCTTGATGTTCGATGAATTGTCCCAACGGGTAGAACTAAGATGAATTCCTTCATATTCTTATTGTTGAGATTAGTTGTATATCATTCTTGTGTTAGGGACGGATTTGTGAAGATTGTTCGGACCGAAACTTTTTCTTTCGCCGTTTCCTTCACTTCATTTTATTCAAGGCAAGTACATGTATTACATTCCGTTATGTATGTTACGTTTTCAAAATGAATGATAAATTGTGGTTTTCGGGTGCGTGAGTTGTGTTCCTTCCACCCGGAGCATTCGACGGGATGTCTGGGGGTCGATACTAAGGGGTACGGCCGCGGAAGTGAACTTGAGTGCGTGTGTGGTTGAACTTCCACCCGGAGCATTCGACGGGATGTCTGGGGGTCGATACTAAGGGGTACGGCCGCGGAAGTGGTGTCCCACCCGGAGCGTTCGACGGGATGTCTGGGGGTCGATACTAATGGGTACGGCCACGGGACACCAGTTGTGATTTTGTGATATCGTGATGGATTGATAACTGATTTGATTGCCAATATAGTATTCCGAAATATCTATGGAAAATGATTTCTGATTGAAATGATTGTGTAAAATCGTATTTGTATATAATGTTGTGTAATTGTGTACTTGCACTAGCTATTAGAATGCTAACCCCTTAAATGGGGGAAATACGTCTTATGCATTTCAGGTACCGGAAGAGCTGAGGAGCAGGCACGGGATACACACGCAAAGGATGGATTGGCATAATTATGAGGCTCGAGTCTTTATTTATGTTCGGTCTTTTAAACTGTTTGAGTATCGGAATTTGTCTGGTTTTATTGAATTCGGTTAAAGTCCCCTGCGTGGGCAATGATATGGTATCGACTTATATTTTCACGTACGTCTATTAAAACGTTTTGGCCGAGGCCACAGCCCCATTTTTACGTTAATGATTGTGTCTTTGGGTTTTTCATGTACGGAATGTGTGTCATGTGTTAGCCTGGTAGACCTCATGAGGGTTCTACGGCATGTAATGTCCCATTTGAGAATTGGGGTGTTACAGTAACTCTATCTCCAAACGGCGATATCGACCAATCTTGCTCCAACACATATGTAGCTATATATTTGGCAAAAAGAGTTTCACAACTATTTTCCAAATCGATTTTTAATTTTCAATATTAGGGATATTTTCAAATATAATTTGACTCTCGGTGGAATCCTCAATATTAGGAAAATTCATATTCTAGAGAATATTATAGTATATTTCAAGCAATTATTGTACTTGGGCTAAATTCAAATTGGGAGATAAAATAACACTAATCAAGAAAACATCATGGATACGATTAAATACTTTAACCATTTTAAACACATACTCCCTCTGTCTCATTAGTGTTGGCACGTTTGACTTTTGTTTGGTCAATTTTTTTAAATTTTGACAATAATTTATGAAAATGTATATTTAATTATGATGTGACGTTAATAGAAATAGATTTATAATGAAATGTACTTTTTAAAAATATTATGATTTTATTATTTTTATAATTATAAAATTATAAATTATCATGGTCAAACTGTTGTTAGTTGGACTAGAAAAAAGTCAAAAGTGCCAACACTAATGAGACGGAGGGAGTATTATAAATAGCATTCTCCATTCTTGGGAACTTATTACAAGCATCTATTCGAAAAGAATAAAAAATAATGAAATAAAACTTTAGGCTATGTGGGATAATAACAAACAGTTAAATCTTAGTTGCATTTCCAAAAACTTTTAATAGTTTCATTAATTCTTTTATTTCATCACAAAAGGATGGCAATGATGTGAGAATCAATTTTTTAATACCAAACCATAAAATTGATAAGTTATATATCCTCACTTATAAGAGTGTGAGTTATTGATACCATTTTGCTTAAAGAGACTAAAATGTCCTCCAAAAAGGTGTTTATGTTGACTTTTCTTTTTTATATTTAGTGATAGATTTAAGGGTATTAATGGCTTTTGGTATCAAAAACTTATACTCTTATGAATGAGGATATATAACTTGTTACTTTTATGGTTTAGTATTATAAAAGATAGAACCCATATAATAAATTAGAGAGTAACTTAAAGTTTCATAAAATGATAATTGCGAGAGATGTAGATTAGATTCAGTAAGAGGCATGAGAAATGAGGGAGACTGGGATATTTATAGGTTTAAGTTTTGATTTTTAGCCGTTGGACCCTCCGGATCACGGATCCGACCACCGGGTTCCAACGGTCTGAATATTAAAAAAAATGAATTTTGAATCGACCCACTGGGTCTGACCCGATGGGTCACGGGTCCAAAAATTTAGGACCCGGACCCCACCCATGTGTACCTAGGGTCCGAGTCCATGGGTCGCACGGGTCTCACGGGTCCGGTTTGGCGGCAGGTTACATTGGTCGGGGTCGGGGGGTCGACCCAGTGGGTTCGGGTCCAATTGGCACCTCTAAATTTAAGTGCCCTCCAGCAGTGTTGTCGCCATGAGTGTTATAGCGAAAACTACAGTTTATTGTTCAAAATAGATTCAATCTCAAAATTAACTTTAATCAATTTAGTCAAAATTTATGATATTGTTCAATTTACGTCTCAAATTCGTCGGGTAACACAAAACGACATTGTTGAAGCTCACGTAAAATGGTCGTGCCATCAAAATTTGGGAATCTGCAGCGGACTTGCTGATTAGACATGCCACATCTCTTTTTTTAGACTTAATCCATTTAAAAATTAATTTTGGAACTAAATTTATAGTCCGCTGATTGGACATGCCACATCACCTTTTCAGACTAAATCCATTTAAATTAATTTTGGGACTAAATTTATTTAGTGCAATAGTTGTAGGATGATTTATGATTTTTTACTCGATTAGAAAGTTAAAATCGGAGAAATAATTTTTACAAATACAATAAAATCTTAAACACACACACACACACATACAATATATATAAGTTTGATAAAAATATTAGGAGTTTTAATTGGAGAAGAATTTATTTTGCAAATTCTATACTCTACAGGTCGTTTAGGCTATTATGCCATTTAACTTAGCAACCCGTGATAAAATTTCAAACCACATTCTGAGAGACTGTTGAGAAAAGTAACTTATTTATTTATATAATTAGCAACCTATACATTTTTTTCATATACTAAAAACTTCTTTTATGTTGTAATTAATGTATGAATGACCTTTATGCCCCCTAAACCCTAATGGTGTACCTATAAATATAGGCATTTGGCCCTCATAATAATACACACCATTCTTCTTCTCCTTCATTTTTTCTCTCTTTTCTCTCGAATTCATAACACGTTATCAACACGATTTTTCTACCAACTAAATTAATCGTAGGCTTCTCTCATAAGGTAGTAGTATTTTTTTTTCTTGCAACAACCAAGTCTCATGCTACTTGTGCTTGGTTGAATCTTGTAATTTTGATTCAAATGGTTTTACTGCTTATTCCAAAAACGTTGCTGGAAAAAAAAAAAAGAAAAAAAAGATGGACGGTATATTTCATCGCTTCTTGCCCTCTAATGATGATATTATCATTGAAAAAAAAAAAGTTTTCTTTAGCCGCATCAAGATCTTCTTTGTTCTTTCCTATTGTCTTTTGAATTTTGTTTATTTATTATTATATTAAACGCAAGCATGATATATTCATACCAAATATTGTGTACTATTTGATTTCTACCATCATCATATATAAAAAATATATATGATGATCAGAAATCTATTATCAAATCGATTCATTGTTGTTTCTTGAAGAAACATGACCTACAATTCTTAATAATCCAGAAGATTATTAATATGAAATATATGTTGTAGTTCTTGAACAAATATAATATTATCTCGTCATATTTTAATTAAATATGATGTGTTCCTGAAGAACGTTATGAGATCTAAGTTTTTGTGTAAATTCCTGAGGAAAACACAAAACAATATTCCTGAAGAATATTGTAAAGGCTCTTGAAGAAGCTTTTGATTTATTTCATTTTGTACTATTCTTTTTTTCATGTATTTTTTTTAAATTATTGCTTCCGAAGTAGCACAATTAAATTGCAATACTATTGACAAATATACTTGTTCTAAAAGAACAAATTGTATTCGTATTAAATCTCCCATGATAATACAATATTCCTGAAGAATATTGATACAAGATAATATCATAAATCATTATGCCCTTGAAGTAGCATAAGTTTTAAATACAAATGTGATATATGGCACAATATTTATCCCTCAAGGAAATTTTTATGTCATATTAAAAATGACTTGGTTTATTTTATTAAGTAGATTTACATATGGCCAATATCACCAAGCTTGAGTTTGTTGCACTTAATATTTCTGGCAAGAACTATTTATCATGGACTCTTAATGCTGATATCCACTTGATCTCAAAGGGTCTGGGTGAGACAATAAAAGAAGGAAACATAGAATCCCAGCAGGATCATGCCAAGGCACTAATATTCCTTCGTCATCATCTCCATGATGATTTAAAAGTTGAGTGCCTACAATTCAGAGTTGTTCAGAATCAGCTCTACTTTGAATCTTTGTGGTGAAAAAATAACTGATGAAGATATGCTTGAGAAAACATTCTCCACGTTCAACGCTTCAAATATGATCTTGCAACAGCAATATCGAGAGCGTGGTTTCAAAAAATACTCTGAACTCATATCTTGTTTATTGGTCGCTGAGCAAGATAATGAGTTGCTCATGCGAAACCACGAATTACGACCCACTGGTTCCGCAGCATTGCCTGAAGCTAATGCTACATTCAATCATGGAAATGGGCGTGGACGTGGACGTGGTTTTGGACGTGGCACAACACATAGCGAAATATCCAATAACAAAAGGCACAAAGCATCCAATGACAGTAATCCATCCAAAAGGGAAGAGAAATGCCATAGATGTGGCATGAATGGGCACTGGTCACGTACATGTCATACGGCAAAACATCTCGTGGACCTTTATCAGAAATCAATCAAGGGAAAAGAAAAGATTGAAACTAATGTCCTTGATTATGATGGTCCACTTGATACGACTCACTTGGATGTCTCTGATTTCTTTGATCATCCAAAAGGAGATATTGATCACTTGATTGGGGGTGGTGTGTTAGACGATATTGATTAGTTTGAGAATTGTTGCTTTGTTATTTTCTTTGCTTGGGAATTTTTTCACTATGATGATTTGCTTTTGAACTAATTATTTTTGTAATAGTTATTTCATAATAAATGAATTTATTTCTAAAAAGTTCCTTTAAATTATTACAGAAATTACAATGGATGCTTGTGATATTTGTCTAGATGATAGTGCAACTACGCACACCATTCTCCAAGATAAAAAATACTTTCTCAGATTAACATTAGAAGAAGATAATGCTAATACCATATCAGGTGCATCAAACATCATTGAAGGCTCCGGAAGAGCATGTATTATTTTACCAAATAATACTAAATTAGTTATAGATTATGCACTTTACTCTAGTAAATCGAGAAGGAATTTACTAAGTTTTAAGGATATCCGCTGCAATGGATATCACATTGAGACAATGCAAGAAGGTAATAATGAGTACCTTTGTATAATTCTTTTGTGTCTCGCCAGAAGCAAACAAAAGAAAAATTCTCGACATTATCGTCTAGATTGTATTACACATTCATAAAAGCAATTGAGGCAAATCATGTCATGAACCTGAAGTTCAATGACCCAAAGATCTTTATGCTCTGGCATGAAAGATTTGGACATCATGGAGCAACTATGATGCGTCGAATACTCAATACTTCATACGGACATAACATAAAGAACCAGAAGGTTCTTTTTGCAAATGAAATCTCTTGTGATGCTTGCGCACAAGGAAAGTTAATCACTAGACCTTCAAGTACGGAAGTTAGCATTGAATCTCCATCTTTTCTAGAAAGAATTCAAGGAGATATTTGTGGACCAATAGATCCATGTAACGCCCCAACTTTCTAGGGTAAATATTGGGGAAAAATAAATAAAAGGTAAATTTTGAGAAAAAATAATTTTTTTGAGAATATAAAAATTCTCGCCTACAAAGTCGAGTCGTTACAATGACATAAAAATAAATAACTTTAAATAAGGTAACATTTCATCATAAATATGAGGTAAAAGTTTGCGGCGGAAGAATAATTCATAATTTATAAATTGCTAATCAAAGTTTCCCCAAATAAGTTTCCACACATTTGACATAAAGAAAACATCATGAAATAAATTCTCTTTCATATGCCCTCTCGGCTCGCTCCTTCGTCCATCCGGCTCGGTTCAACCTGTGGGTTCAATAAAGGTGGAGGTGAGCTTCCTTCAGCTCGTGGAAATCACACTGATCACAGTAATATACAATCTCATGGAAAGCATAACATGAATAATCTATCACATTTTCCTCAACGTAAATGCATACACACAATATTATGCATAACACGAATATTAAGGTTGCGCAGGTGCCCCCGCAACAACATTAGCATACACACAATATTACGTATAGCATGAATCTAGCACACACAACGCGAATATTGAGGTTGCGCATGTGCCCCCGCAACAACATAAAACATACACACAATACCACATAACATGAATCGAGCATGTATGTGAATATTGAGGTTGCGCAAGTGTCCCCGCAACAACATATATCTTAATATAGCCTCTTACACGAAAACAAGTTAGCCTGATTTACAACATGCATAAATTTTTTTAAACATAAATAGAACATCACATACACAGTCCAATTAAAGCAATTAAAGTGATAGTGAAAATTCTCACCTGAATAAATGATGATGTCTGACTTAAAATGAAGATGCTCGACTCACAGTCCTAAGCCCGTAAATTCTTGACAAAGTCTACATATAATAATAATAATTAAAATCCTTACAATTTATTATTTATATAATAATTGAAAGGATACGAATATCACTATATAATAACTGAAAATAAATTATAATTGCTAATTAATATTAATCGAAGAGTTAACATTATTAATGACTGAAATTAAAATACTTATGCATAATTTCAGATTAATTATTAATATTAATTGAAAGTCAACATTTTAATATTTTGGGTCAAAATAGAATTGGAAGTAAATTTTAAAAATTAGTGGGTCAAATCATAAAGGTTGAGAAGGTATTGGTTTAAAAGCGAAGTAAATGGAAATTAGGGTTAAATTGAAAGTTCTGAAACCGAGAGGACTAAATTGAATACTTCTAAAAATTCGGGGATATAAAATACCCCTAAACCTAACTTCAAATTGACACCAACTCATTCTCCTTCTTCCGTTCCTTCTCTTCTCTTCTATTGTTCTTCTTCTCGAATCAGTAGGAAAAATGACAGAAAACACGAACACACACACACACACGGTCTACATACAACAATTTCACACACACACACACAAAGCGAAAGGACGGTGTGCTCCGAGAGAAGGAACGGCGGCGGTGATTCGAATCGGGGTGATTTCGTGCGAGGGTCGGCCATGTCGAAATTCCCGAAACACACGTACCCACAACATTGCGGATAAACCCAGGCGGCAAAGGCCGCTTTTGGAATTAAGCAACGGTTCGGCTACGGCTTGAGGGTTCGGTTCGATTGTAATCGAAATATGGCGAAGACAGTTCCCAACACCACGAAGGTGAGTTTTATGAAACTCGTTACGATTTACGGCAAGGGTTTAAATTGAAAGTCGGATTCGATTCGATTTTGTGGACTCATAAAGCTAATTTAGGTTTGAAAGATTAGATCTTGGTTTAGGTCAATCGAGGAGAACGAGTTACCTCACTTTGGATTCTTGCGTTCGGGTTTTGGGATTTGGGATGAAACGGGTTTGGTTTCTCGGTTTAGTTTAAGCCATTGATGATTCCGTTTGAGACATGATGATTATTCTTCGTGTCAAAAAAATTGAGTTTTGATTTTTTTGATGAACTCGGGTTAAATTTGGTTTGGGAAGATCATTATGTTGGGTTATTAAGTTCAATCTAAGACTGAAAAAAAATAGTCTTAATGCAGTTGAATTCAATTCGGGTTTACAGTGTTTTGATTGTTGATTATATTTTTTTTCCGTTCTAGTGCTTAAGATAAAAAAATGTACACAATAACAATTGGCTGAAATTTGCAGAATGAGAAGGAAATTGGATCTGAAATTTTTTTACCTCGTCGGAGAAAAGTCGAATATAGGGTGGTGAAACGGCGGTCTGAGCAAAACTTCTTGAGACGTTGGATGAAACGCTACTGGAAATCGATCAGACGAGGAATTCGACTCGATCCTCTCGTTCTCTGCTCCTTAGTTTGTAGCATATTTATATCTTCTTCTCCTCCTCGTATTTTCTGCCAAAGAACTTGTGTATTGTGTTCTGTGTATTTTTGTGTATATGTATTTTCTGTATTTTTTTGTTGATCGATGAAAGATGCTGTAAAGGATTTCTGCACTGCAGAATTGTATTTATATGCGTAGATTTTTAAGTGTTTTAGTTGAATTAGGTTTGTGTATTAGGATATACATTGAAGAGTTTAAGTGTTTTAGTTGAATTAGGTTTGTGTTTTAGTTGCAGGGTTAGAAGAGAAGTGGAGATCTCAGAGAACCAATTTGGCTTCATGCCGGGGAGGTCCACGACTGAGGCCATTCATCTCGTCAGACGCCTTATGGAGAAGTTTAGAGAGCGGCGTAAGGACCTCCATATGGTGTTCATAGATCTAGAGAAGGCTTATGATAGCATTCTGCGCGATGTTATTTGGAGGAGCCTAGTAGAGAGGAGGGTGTCGTTGCCGTTCGTTAGGGCGATCCAAGACATGTACTCCCAAGCTAGGACGTGCGTTAGGACCCCAGTTGGTGACACCCAGTATTTTCCGGTTGAGATTGGACTACACCAGGGGTCGGCGCTAAGTCCTCTTCTCTTCGCTCTAATCCTTGATGTCATTTCGCGAGGGATTCAAGATGGCATCCCGTGGTGCATGCTTTTTGCTGACGACATTGTGTTAGTGGCGGAGTCGAGGAGGGAGGTGAACTCGAAGTTGGAGCTTTGGAGGGCTAAGCTAGAATCCCAGGGCTTGCGTGTGAGCCGGTCTAAGACCGAGTATCTCTGGTGTAACTTTAGTGGTGACGCCAACGAGGAAGATGTTGAGGTAATGATTGCGGATCAGATCGTATCCCGTACGGATAAGTTCAAGTATTTGGGTTCGATCATTCAGAAGGAAGGTGAGTGTGAAGATGATGTCACGCATCGCATCAAGGCGGGGTGGCTAAGGTGGAGAGCAGTGACTGGGGTCCTGTGCGACAAGAAAGTCCCTCTAAAGTTGAAGGGTAAATTTTATAGAGCGGCAATCCGACCTGCAATGTTATATGGCTCTGAATGTTGGGCGATGAAGAAGTCGCTTGAGAGCAAGTTGGAAGTGGCTGAAATGAGAATGTTATGTTGGTCGTGTGGTCGTACAATGTTAGATAGAATTGCGAACGGGGTTTTCAGGAATGCGCTGGAAGTGGCGCCTATTTCAGCAAAAGTTAGGGAAGGGAGATTAAGATGGTTTGGACACGTCCGCATGAGGCAGGCATCTGCTCCGGTGAGGAGGGTCGAGAGTTTAATGGTTGTTGGGGAGAGGAGGAGAGGCAGACCGAGGAGGTCGTGGGAGGAGCAACTGAGATTAGATTTGAAGGCCTTAAACCTTTCCGAGACCATGACTGTTGATAGGTACACTTGGAGGCGCCAGATCAGAGTTGTGGATTCTTTTGTAAGGAGCGGTGCTGTAGTTGAGAGCCTCAGGGTTGGGTTGTCTCGGTTAGCTTTGACCTAGAGCATTGCATTTTTACTTTTATTGTATATTTTTATCCTATTGTCTTTGCGTGTGGTGTATTTTTGACAGGAGGCGTGCGCAGAGCCAACCTCTCTTTTGTTAGAGCAGCATTCATCGAGAGTGAAGTAGCCAAATTCCGCTTAGGTAAGTCCCATGTGGATCAATCCATGGGCTCAGGTATGATCTCGAGCTTTTTTGAATCATATATTTTCCTTTGTATTTATCACACAAGATTCTGCTGTGCACTAAGCTGGGGGTCTTCACGGAAACAGCCTCCCTACCGTAATAAGTAGGGGCATGGTCTGCGTACATCCTACCCTCCCCAGACCCTGCTCTGAGCGGGATATACTGGGTATGTTTGGTTTGGTTTGGTTTGGTTTATTGAAGAGTTTTGATAAGTTGAAAGAAGGGGAGCGATCGATCTGCTCTTTAATTATGGTTAATTAAATTTAATCATAGTTTGTTTAAGTTATAACTCATGGTTAAAGTATAAATAGTATAATAATAATAGTAAATGTAGAATAACAATTAATTGGTAATGTTGATAATAAAATCTGAAAATAATAAACATAATAATAATAATAATATTAATACTTAATAAAAATGGTATTAATAATATTATTAATAATAATAATGTTATTATTACACTCGGATAATTAATAATACTATTATAAAACAAGTAATGACCACTTAAATTTATATCTAACAAAATGACTCGGGCTAGGACTTGTGATACGTCGAAATAAATGTTCATGATTCTCTAAATGAAATTAAATAATATGAAATGCATTATAATATTATTATAAAATAATAATATTGCATTATAAAAATGACGGGTATTACAATCCACCATGTGGACCATTTCGATACTTCATGGTATTAATTAATGCGTCTACTACATGGTCCCATGTGAGCTTACTTTCAACTAGAAATGTGGCATTTTCTAGGCTACTTGCTCAAATAATAAAATTACGAGCTCAGTTCCCTGATAATTTAATCAAGGCAATTCGTCTTGACAACGCTGGTGAGTTAGATCCCAAGCATTCGACGAATATTGCATGGCAATTGGAATTGAGGTCGAACATTCAGTTACTCATGTCCATACACAAAATGGTCTAGAAGAATCGCTTATTAAGCGTCTTAAACTGATTGCAAGACCATTACTTATGAAATCAAAACTCCCAACTTCTGCTTGGGGTCATGCTATATTACATACAGCAACATTAGTTCGTATTAGGACAACGGCTTATCACCAATATTCTCCCATGCAACTTGTCTCTGGTCGAGAACCTGATGTTTCTCATTTACGAACTTTTGGTTGTGCTGTTCAAGTCCCAATTGCACCCCCACAATGCACAAAAATGGGTCCCCAATGAAGAAGGCTTGGGATATACGTTGGGTTTGATTCACCTTCAATTATAAAGTATCTTGAATCTTTAACAGGTGATCTATTTACTGCACGCTTTGCAGACTGTCATTTTAATGAAATGACATACCCAACATTAGGTGGAACAAAACTACATCTAGAAAAGCAAAAGGATATCTCTTGGAATGAAAAAATCTTATCACATTTTGATCCGTGGAATAATCAATGTGAGCAAGAAGTTGAAAAGATCATTCACCTACAAAAGATTGCAAATCAACTACCTGATACTTTCATTGATACACGAAGAGTGACAAAATACTATACACCTGCTGCAAATGCACTAGCCAGAATCGATGTCCCTGAAGGACAAGTAATAGCAGCAAACGAATCAAAAGTACGTCAAAAGCGTGGTCGACCAATTCGTTCGAAGGACTCTGTACCTAGAAAAAGGAAGGTGCAAGATAAGAACCAAACAGGAATGATGATTGATCAATCAAATGAAAGTAATGTAGTTCCTGAAGAACTGTTAGTGTCTGAAAATAATGAGATCTCAATAAATTATTCATATTCTAGTAAATTTTTGGAGAGTGAAAATGTCATCATGGATGATATTTTTACCTTTAATATGGCTCGAGAAGTTTCAAATGAGGATCCTGAACCAAAGTCTGTTGAAGACTGTCGAAATAGAGATGATTGGCCAAAATGGAAAAAAGCCATAGAGGCTGAATTAAATTCATTGGAAAAACGAAAGGTGTTTGGACCTGTAGTTCAAACTCCGAAAAATGTTATCCTAGTAGGATACAAATGGGTTTTTGTTAGAAAGAAAAATGAACATCATGAAGTTACGAGATACAAAGCAAGACTCGTAGCACAAGGTTTCTCTCAAATACCAGGAATTGATTATGAGGAAACGTACTCTCCAGTAATGGACACGATTACTTTTAGATTTTTGATTAGTCTGACTGTGTCACAAAATCCCAGAAGGATTTAAATTACTAGCAGAAAGTAATTCATATCTCAAAAGCATGTTCTCAATTAAGCTGCAAAGATCGTTGTATGGACTAAGACAATCTGGACGAATGTGGTACAATAGACTTAGTGAATATCTATTGAAAGAAGGGTATAAAAATGATGTTGTCTGCCCTTGCATTTTTATAAAGAAAACAGACAGTGGATTTGCAATTATAGCAGTTTATGTTGATGACTTAAACTTAATTGGGACTCCTGAAGAGCTCAATAAAACTGCTGAATATTTGAAAACTGAATTTGAGATGAAAGATTTAGGAAAAACAAAATTATGTTTGGGTTTTCAAATTGAACATGTCGATGGAGGGCTATTTGTTCATCAATCCTCTTATACTGAAAAGGTGTTAAAGCGTTCTTACATGGATAAAGCACATCCGCTTACATCACCCATGGTCGTTAGAAGACTTAATGTATCTAAAGATCCTTTTCGACCACTCGAGGATGGAGAAAAGATACTTGGTCCTGAAGTATCATATCTCAGTGCAATTAGTGCATTAACTTATCTTGCTAATTGTACTAGACCAGATATAGTTTTTTCTATAAATCTCCTGGCAAGATATAGCTCTGCACCCACTATAAGACATTGGAACGGTGTCAAACATATTCTACATTATCTAAAGGGCACCATCGACCTTGGGTTATATTATTCAGAAAGTTCTGGATATTCTCTAGTGGGATATGCAGATGCAGGCTATCTTTCGGACCCGCATAAGGTAAATCACAAACAGGCTATATATTCACACGTGGAGAAACTGCTATATCTTGGAAATCTGTGAAGCAAACCCTAACAGCAACATCTTCAAATCATTCTGAAATAATTGCAATGCACGAAGCAAGTCGAGAATGTGTATGGTTGAGAAATTTGGCACATCATATTGAAGAGTCGTGTGGATTAACTACGTCAAAGGAGAATCCAGTTGTATTGTATGAAGACAATGCGGCTTGCATTACACAACTCAAGGAAGGCTATACCAAAAGTGATAGAACAAAGCATATTTCTCCCAAGCTTTTCTATACGCACGATCTGCAAAAGGATGGCGAAATTGATGTTCAACAGATTCGCTCAAGTGATAATGTGGCGGACTTATTCACAAAGGCGTTACCGACATCAACATTCAGAAGACTGATACACAAGATCGGAATGCGTCAACTCAAAGATCTTATGTAATCGATTTTAGGGGGAGTAGCTGTACTCTTTTTTCTTCGATCGGGTTTTTTCCCACTGGGTTTTCCCGACAAGGTTTTAATGAGGCAGCATGTATTAAAGGTCATTCAAGGGGGAGTGTTGTAATTAATGTATGAATGACGTTTATGCCCCCCTAAACCCTAATGGTGTACCTATAAATATAGGCATTTGGGCCCTCATAATAATACACACGATTTTTCTTCTCTTTCATTTTTCCTCTCTTTTCTCTCGAGTCCATAACATTTTATACATTCGAATGACTTTTGTTTCATGGAATGACATGTATAAACTGAAATAATTACACTGGTAAAGAAATCTTTATATATATTATAGGAAATTCGTGTTTTCTATATTAGAAATTTTATGTTTTTGCTGCCCAAATTTGCATGGGACATGCAAAAAATAAATAAAAAATAATCTTGTATAGCAAATTGCAGACAGAAATTCGGATTATCACAAAATTAAAATTTGAATTTTAAACAAGTATTATGACTGCATGAATTCCGGCAACATATTGAGTCTTCTAAGCTTGGATTGAGATTTCCATTCAGGAAACTGTGATATCTCAGTATCTAGTTCTTCTTGTGCACAAAGTACATTTTGAAATTCAAATCTTTACTGAAAACAATAATTTGGCAAAATTTTGGGAATAAGAAACATAAATTAAAATATTCTGAAATGGTTATAATCTCAAATCTTAAAAATAACAAAATCACAGAATATCTTTAAAGAAACATAATCATAAATACAAATGTAACATCAAAACACCTAAAATAATATATTACAAATTATAAATCACAAAATATTAATTATGAAGACAATACTGTTTCAAGAGAAAGTAAAAAGACTGTAAATAGAGTCAATCAATTGTATTCATAACACTGATAGAGGGGCCTTTATATAGGCATTAAAATGAGAGTCCTTCCATACATAGGATTCCTAGATAAGGTAAGACATCTAATAGGATCCTACTACCTCTAGAAGGATCTAGAACCTTCCATCTATGTATCTACAACCAGTATTAGGTAAGACACATCACGGGAATAATAATTCCCGGAACACTCCCCTTGTGTCGAGCACTAATACAACAAAGGTGCAGAAGGTGTTGCCTTCGTAAAAACCTATTCCAAGCCAAAACAAAACCCCATGGGAAAAATAAAGGCTTGATGAGGAAAAGATTGCAATGCACCAACATAACATGTCATGTATACTCCCCCTGATGTATACATAATGACTCACCCTGATGAGTACCTCAAATCATAGGAGTCAGATGCCAAGTTGCCCTCACAACTATACCAAGGAAAAACCCAGTGGGAAAAATACATCTTGGTCTAAGTTGAACAGAAATACAACGCATCATTGTATGGATGTTCTCATAGGTCGCCTCGTTAAAAACCTTACCAAGTGAAAAACCAGTGGGAAAAAACAAACCTTGGTTTAAGGTCGAAAAGAGCGTGACGCATCCAAAGTGCAGAGTCACTAAAGACTTATCCGAAAATCAAGTTTTCTAAAGTCTTGATCTCCATGCACTAAATCAGTCATAACTTCTTCGATTCAATAGGTATCGACGAAACTGTAAAAACATATGAAAACTAGACACCCATAGTTTTTCATTCATATACAGTACGTAACCTAGATCGATCTGAGCAGATCACAAAGCTCTATCGAAATTGACTCAGCAAATTACCGGACATATCTTGTCCTACTTTGCAAAAAATAGTCATATGCCACTCAACATGATGGATGTGATCAAATGGTTGGTTTCATTGGAAAGTAGACACAAACCTTTCCAATGGCACCAATTTCACCATTTTTCATCAAGTGAGCTGCCCTGTAGGTCATATGGGAGATAGACCAACACATTCTGGGCAGATTCGGGTATCAGTTTTCAAGTGTCCTTTTTATCGAGATAGAGCAATCTTCAAGCTTCTTGTCAATCACAGATATTGCGTGAGCGCATCCTAGGCCATCATCACAATGGCTTTACCGGATTATTACAAATGAGTACATCGAGTCAAATATGAGTACATAATACCGTATTTTTCTCTTAAGACTGCATCATCACTTAAGTGAGCCAAGTCTTATGATGAATTCGACTAATCATTGGGAAACATATAGGCATTACTTTATCGTCTCTTAGGAAAACCGTCCCTTAGATTGCCTTAAACCGATTAATGAATACGCATCATCAAGTGTCCCCAAGATCCTTTCATTCTTAACTTTGGATTTAGCGGAATCTCTTAGTCTCACAAGAGTACATCACTATAAACCCTTAGTTTTACACGCAAAAGCTTCATATCTCTTCCAAATCAAGTATATACTTTGTATGCGTTCCCGACAATCACCTGTCGACGCGCTCCGTGGTCAGGAGCCACTTGATTTGAGTCTGATCCACCACAAGATCCTTTCATCACTTAACTTAGTTCCCCACTAAGATAAGATTTAACCACAAGCTGCACGTCAGTTTTTGGGAAACTATCTAACTGAAAAGATAGTGGATGCTAGGGATTTCTCATTCTGGATCCTTCTCAGCAGCTCAGGTAACTTGGTCAAGGTTTCACTTTTCTTGTATAGGAAGATAATCCAAGTGTACCTTGAATAATCATCTACTATTACAAGTGCATGCTTCCGGCCGCTCAGAGTCCTTGGCTTGATAGGACCAAAAAGATCCATGTGGAGTAGATCTAAGATCCTTGTTGTGAGCGTTGTAGGCTGAAATGGCTTGAACGATGCCCTGGTCTGCTTTCCTTTCTGACATGCATCACAAAGTGCTTCCTTCTTGAATGCTTCATTCGGAAGACCTTTGACCAGCTTCTGAGAACTAATCTTGTTGATGGCTTTGAAGTTCAGGTGACATAGTCTTTTGTGCCACAGCCATCCATTCTCATCTACTGTCTTGGATAGAAAACAGGAATTAGGTGTTCCTGTGTTCCAATCAATCATGTAGACATCTCTCCTTCTGAAGCCTTGGAGCTTCACTTCTCCATATAAGATATCTATTACCATACACTTCAAGATGGTGAATACTACTAGGTTCTTCTCGTCACAGAACTGGCTTATGCTCAGGAGATTGTACTTGAGCCCTTTGACATAGTGAACTTTGGATATCACAATGTTTCCTCGGTGCAGCTCTCCAAAGCCTTTTGTCTGTCCTCTAGAGCTATCTCCAAAGGTTACATCGGGACCTCTTTCTTTAGTGTATTTGGACATCATCTTCTTGTTCCCGGTCATATGCCTCGAGCATCCAGAATCTACAAACCATTCTTCACCTCCAAAATTTGAGCTTGTGGAGATGTGGTTGTAGTCCTTCCACCTTTTCTGCAATCAGACAAGCAGAGATTTAGGTACCCAAATCTGTGTGGGTCCTTTGGGGTTAGCTGGTTTCCTGGAGAATTGATTTCTCCTTGGATTATAGAAATTGTTATTATTATAACCCTCATAAGGTGTGTAAGTTTGAGGTCTAAATCTCCTGTTGGGATTGTATACCGGATATTCCTCAAAATGTTGATAGTGTGGGCCATTTCTAAATCTAGGCTGAGACCATTTATTAAATCTTTGTGGTCTCCACACTTGTTCATTTTGGTAATTAGGATAACCTTGAGGTTTCCATCTGCCCCTTCCATTATGAAATCTGTTTTTAGGGAGTTGTTGGTAATAGTGGGCATGTTGTCTGGGCTGCTGCTTTTGCCTGGGCCACTGTCTAGTCGCCTGTCTAGGTGGCTACCTGGTGTAACCTGACTGCAGCCTAGACATTTGAGTTGGTTGTTGCCTGTTTTTAAATATCGGTTTATACGTAGGCTCAACAGTCGAGACAATTGTTTCTCCCTTGATAAATTTTCTTTTAGAACTAGAGGGAGTGTGAGGATCATATCCAAGGCCTGATTTGGAATATAGTGGCCTTTTATTGGTACACAATTCTTCCAGGGTTGAAGACGCCTTTAGGGAGGTTATTTCCTGTGCCTGAGTTTTATTCACCTGTATCAGCTTAGTAAACTCATTTTTGGCATGAGCAAGTGCAGCTGATTTTTCTTTAAGTAAAATGGTTAGTCTGTTTATCTCAGCTGTATTAACGTCAGCCTGGTTTTTAAAGTCAGCTGCAGTTATCTCAACCTTATTTAAATCTAGGCTGAGTTTTTCGAAATCATTTTTCAGCTGCCTATTCTCATCTTGCAGCTGAGTCTTCTCTGCTCATACAGTTTGGTGTGCAGATTTGAGTGTTTCAAAATCTTTAAATAACTGATTTACCGATTCGTGTAGATCCATATCTTGTGACATGGCTGAGCTATTATTTGAACCGGTGGGTTTAGAAGTTACCTCTTCATCAGCTAGGTTTGCCATCAGGCAGTCATACTCCTCGTCTTCATCAGAAAAGAATCTGCTGCTTGATTCGACATGCTCCTGGTCTTCTCCGATGAGGGCCTTTCTCCTATCTTCTTTTCTGCCTACCTCCTTCTTGGTTTCGTCCTTCTTGAGTTCAGGACATTCCATTTGGATGTGTCCTGTTTTGTGACAGTTGTAGCATTCTACTTTCCAGCTTCCAGCCTTCTGGTTCTTTCTTGGATTCTCCTTATAATTTTTCTTATATTTGGAGTAGTTCTTTCTAAAGTTGTTGAACCTTTGCATTATAAACGCCATTTCTTCCTCAAAATCTAATGGATTTGGAGGCTTTACATCAGATAGGCTCTTGGCAGGGGACTCGGCTGCAAATGTGATTCCCTTCTCTGCGAGCTCGATTGAGGATGAACTTGGAAGCTCGAACTCATAAGCCTTGGATCGGAGAAACAGCTCTTGAATCTTTATCTTATTCAGGTCCTTGGACTCTCTCATGGCCACGGCCTTCATGCTCCATTCAGGGTTGAGAGATCTGAGAACCTTCAGTGCCATTTCCCTGTTGCCATAGGTTTTGCCCAGGGAGTTGATCTTATTAATAATCTCAGTGAACCTTGTGTCCACTTGATCTATGGATTCACCATTCTTCATTTTAAAGTTGTCAAATTTTTGGATAGCAATTGACAGCTTGTTTTCCTTGATCAACTCCGTTCCTTCACACATTAGGGCTAATGTGTCCTAGATTTCTTTGGCATTCTTACAGTTCTTGATCTTGACCATGGTGGATTTGTCAAGAGTCTGATATAATACATCTCTGGCCCGGTTATCAAGATTGGCCAGCTTTCTTTCTTCGGGAGTCAGTTCTGTCCTCTTCTTAGGAATCTTCTCTGGCTTCCCTGCTGCGATCTCCTCTGCTGTGTTGTCCTTCTCAAAGATGAATGGACCGTCCTCGATGATGCACCACATGTCGTCATGAATCGAAGATAAGTGTGCCTGCATCCTTATCTTCCACAGATCATACTCGTCAACTGAAAACACAGGGAGTCTAGAGTGCATGTGTTCCATTATAAAATGAGAGTAAAGATATATATATATCTGATATAGATCTGGTTCGTGAAATAAATGAACCAACCTCTCTGATACCACTTGTCGGTCACAAGTCGTCCAGGTACAAGTCTAGAGGGGGGGTGAATAGACTTGTAGAAACTCTTAAACTCTTTTTCACAAAGAGTGAGTTTCTTCAGCTGAAAGGTAAACAAATGACTTGAAGTCGTTTGTTCTTTAGTATATGCGGAAGTCAGCTGATGACGAATAGAAAGCAACTAATGAAACACTTAACAATGAATGCATCAGTTAAAAGTATGATGTAATAAACAGTAAAGAACGCAGGCAATTATAGTGGTCTCAGAGGTGGGGTAATCCTCTACTAATCCACTTTTCTCCAAACCAGTTGGAGATGAATTCACTATAATTCTCAACCAGTGATAAATATTACAGTGATTCAAACCACACTACAACAGCTTCCAACCAGTGGAAATCCGTGCCGTTGTACACACTTAACTACCTTGCACCTCTTGATCCTCGATCCTTGGATGCCTTTACAGTCTCTTACTTCAACCAGTGAAGTACCCCGTACTCAGGATTATAGACAAGAGTTTTTGTCTTCTCCAAATAAGAGCTTCTTTAAGTATGAACTCTTAGAACCGCTCTTTTCACGATGCTATTGATTGCTTTAGATTGCTTGATTGCTTTGATCGCTTGAAAGTATGTTCGCACCGGTGGTTGCTCAGTTTCAAATCTTCGGATATATATAGGTCACGATCTCTGAGCTTTTTCCTTGTAGCTGTTGCAAATCTTTTGAACAAATCCGTTCGTTGGAGAGGGAGACTTCATTGTTTTCTTTCTGAACGTTGCAAGGCTGGATTCCCATTATTTTATTTTATCTTCCGACCGTTGTGAGGACTTCTGCATGTGAGCGCCGAATCTTTTGAATATAAAACGATTAAAGTCTTCAAGGTGGGTCTGGATGATTTATTTTAAATCATATCTCTTGCGGGAATCACTCCAATTTGTCTCTTCACGTTGCATGTGACTTTCCGTAATACTTGACTTTTCAACTCATGCTGACGTGGACTTGGAGTACTTGGCTGACTTCGAGTAGGCTGATGAGCAGCTAACATCTCTGCAGTCTGGTCCTCTCTGATGTTCACTGTTTGTGACTTATCTGATCAGGTGACTTCCCTGAGGTACCTTGGCTGCAGTCTGGTCAAACTTCTCTGATAAGTTTTGTTGACCAGAGCTACTCTGATTGGACTCGGCTGATCCTCTCTGATGAACTTAGTTGTACTCACTACTTAGCCGATTTTTCAGCCTAACTAATTTTTGGCCTACAGAAGATACTCATTTGGTTCTTCTTTACATTATGCCAAGTTTTATACTTAACATATTTGGCCTATGGAAGATACTCATTTGGTTCTTCCTTACATTTTTTGCCAAGTAATAAACATTTGATTTTATATTAATGACATCATCAAATCTAACAAGTATTCCTAACAAGAAGTTTTCTTATGGAATGAGAAGTGCGGAAAGAGTTTCCAAGAACTTAAGTGAAAGTTGGCCGCAATACCAGTTTTGACGATTCCCGATCCGACGAGAGAATTTGTCATCTACAGTGATGCATCCAAGCAACGCTTGGGATGTGTATTGATGCAGGAGGGCAAGGTAGTTGCCTATGCTTCGAGGCAACTAAAATCGCATGAGCTGAACTACCCTACTCATGATTTGGAATTAGCAGCAGTAGTTCATGCCTTGAAGATTTGGAGACATTATCTGTATGGAGGTAAGTGTGAAATTTATACAGACCACAAAAGTGTGAAATATATTTTCACACCAAAGGAATTGAATATGAGGCAGCGCAGATGGCTAGAGTTGATCAACGACTACGATTGCACAATCCATTACCACCTTGGTAAAGCAAACGTAGTTGCTGATGCACTGAGCCGTAAGGCGAGAGGAGATCTAACCTGTATGTTGACCAAAGAGGAAAGCTTGGTCAAGGAATTTGCAAGAATGAACCTTGAGATGGCTACACCATCAAATCCAGTTGAGTCTTTATTGGCTAGTTTGGTGGTACAACCAACCTTGAGGAAGCAGATCAAAGAAGGTCAAGGACAAGATGACTTCTTGGTCAAAATGAAAGAACGTACTCTTTCAGGTGGGGATAAGGGATTCAGTGTGTCCGATGATGGCACAATGTACTATGAATGAGAATTTGTGTGCCCAATATTGTCAAGCTGAGAGAAGCAATATTGAGGCACATAGTACTCCATATACAGCACATCCTGGAAGTACAAAGATGTATCAAGACCTTAAGGGGACATTTTGGTGTAAAGGTTTGAACAGAGATGTGGCAGACTTTGTGAGAAGGTGTATAGTTTGTCAACAAGTGAAGGTTAAACACCAACGCCCCTTTGGACTACTTAAATCACTTCATATTCCGGAATGGAAATGGGAACATATTACGATGGACTTTGTGGTAGGTTTGCCTCGAACGGAAAGACAAAACCACGCTATTTGGGTTGTTGTGGACCGACTCACAAAGTCAGCTCATTTCATCCCAAACAAGATGAACTTTCAAATGGATCAGTATGCTAAACTTTACATCGGTGAGATTATTAAGTTGCATGGAGTGCCAGTCTCTATAGTATCAGACAGGGATACTCGTTTCACATCGTGTTTTTGGGAAAGTTTGCAAGAAGCCTTGGGAACGCAGTTGAATTTTAGTACGGCCTATCATCATCAGACTGATGGTCAATCTGAGAGGACCATTCAGATTCTGGAGGATATATTGCGAGCATGTGTGTTAGACATGGGCAATAATTTGGAACGACTATTGCCTTTGGTAGAATTTGCTTACAACAACAATTATCAATCGACGATCGGTATGGGGTCGTATGAAGCCTTATACGGTAGGAAGTGTCGATCACCACTATATTGGAATGAAGTAGGTGAAAGGAGAATCTTGGGTCCCTAGATGATTGAGCAGATAGTAGGTGTGGTTGTTAAGATTCGTGAGAGGATCAAGATAGCACAGGATCGCCAGAAGTCTTATGCCGACAAGCGTAGGAAATATCTCGAATTCTGTGTTGGCGACAAGGTATTCTTGAAGGTATCTCCTACAAAGGGAATTGTTCGTTTTGGTCCAAGGATCAAGTTGAGGCCGAGATATATTGGACCGTTTGAAATTCTTGAACGAATTGGAGAGTTAGTTTACCGCTTGGCTTTACCCCCAGAACTTTCGGCTGTGCACAATATTTTCCACGTATCGTTGCTGAGGAAGTATGTGCACGGTCGCAGCCACGTCGTCAACTATACCGCCGTGGAGATGAACAAAGATATTACTTATGAAGAACAACCTGAAGTTATTCTCGACCGATCAGTCCGGCAGTTGAGGAACAAAGAGAAGGTGTTTGTCAAAATCTAATGGCGTAACCACAGTAAAGATGAGGCTACCTGGGAGCGCGAAGAAGAACTTCAAGCTCGTTATCCGAATCTCTTCAATCGAGGTATGTCATTTATTTTCGAGGACGAAAATTTTTCTAAGAGGGGTAGGATGTAATATCCGCCATTTTCATAATGTAATGTTATTATATTATCGATGCATTTCATTTCATTTAATTTTATTTAGAGGATCATGAATATTTATTTCGACGTATCACAAGTTCTAACTCGAGTCATTTTGTCAGATATATATTCAAGTAGTCATTGTTTATTTTTATAATAGTGTTATTATTCATCCAAGCATAATAGTAACACTACTATTATTAATATTATCATTATTAAAAATAATATTATTAATACTATTTATTAGTACTAATATTATTATTATTATCATTATCATTTTTCAGATTATTATGATCAATATTACCAAATAATTATTATTTTTACATTTACTATTATTAGTATTATTATTATTACATCATTTATATTTAATCATGTATTATAACTTAATCAACTATGATTAAACTAAATTAACCATAATTAAAAACTCTTTTTTTAACCGATCATTCCCCATTACAGATCTCAGTTCATCAAAACTCCTCAATGTTTATCCTAATACAATCCTACTCCAAGTAAAACACTTAAAAACCTTTACATATAAATATACTATTAATGCCAGTCCACTGCAAAATCCTTTACAAATCATCTATCAACATCCTAAAAAAATATAATACATGCTTCCTGCCAACAAGTTCATCGCCCGAATTTACGATACAAAGAAGGAGAAGAAGGCATCATCTCCCTACTGCACGATCGATCCAGCAGTCTCGAGAAAACTTTTTCGTTCCAACTTTAAGCATCAGATTCTCATCTTCTCCCTTCAGCAATAGGTAAAATCATATCCTAGTTTTCTTCTACTCGTCTGCAAATTTCAATTCTTGAATACAAATTTGTTGCTTGAATCTAAACCATAACCGAATGCCGAACCCGAATCCAACTCTAGTCCCAGTCGGATTACCACAATACAATCCTGAACTCCGATCGTAACCTGCCCGAAATCATCAACCAAAATCGGCCCTCAACCCAGAAACCAAACCAACAAAAATCACAAAAACGGGAATCATAAACACCGAACCAGTTTCACAAACCCATCTCAGAAAAACGAATCGTCCCAGAACCACCACCATCACTAAACCCTTTCAAGACTTGAACAAAATAAAACCAGTAAATTCAATTTTCACTAACGTGAACATAAGAAACCTGAAATTGGGTTGAGCTCGGAACTGAGCATCTGAAACCCGAATTCATCATCAAGATCGACCTACCTTTCCAACCACAGCTCTAATCCACTCATGACCGAATCCCAAACACCAGATTTCGGTTACAAAACCTAACACCACGACCTGGACTCAGCAACCCTGATTTCGTTCCGAACCCATACGAGAAGCCTTAATCGCCCCTCTGTCTATCTATCGTACTACTCTAGCCGCCATCCGCCGTCATGCATGTCGGAATCTAGGAAGCTCTGCGGAATCGAACTCACCTAAAATCCGGAAGCAGTCGCCGGTGCACTGCCGAGTCGAACCACCACCGGAGGTCCAGGGTGGCAGCCCTTCTATTTTGCTGCCGGTGATTTCATGTCAGTAGGCGTGTTTCTTCTTCTTCAGTGCGTGAGTTTGTGTCTGTGTGTGTTCAATTTGTATGTGTCAGGTGTGTGAGGAACGTTTTGCAGAGGCATCTTTAGTGAGAGATTGAAACTTGTGTTTTGCGGATGATTGATTTTGAGATGGGGTGAATCGAGAGAGAGAGGGAGAGGGTTTTGTAGAGTGCAGGATAGATAGAGAGGCGAGATGTAAGAGAGAAATGAGTTTTGTCGGCAGAAGAGAGGGTTAGGGTATTTATTCCCGCGAAATTAAGGGTTTTTCAGTTTAGCCCTTGTTGGGATAACAAAAACCCTGTATCGATGCTGTTGGGATAAACAATCCCTGTATCGATCGTGTTGTCAGAATGTTTTGACAATATGTCAAATCCTGAATACCGCCAATAGCTGTATCGAAAAGCTGATCAAGTATCAACCTGTATCGAAGACTTCTCGCAGTCCCAACCATACAGTAAACCTATCATACAGCAAAGAGTCCCGCAAAACTAAGTGTGGAAGCTGTCTCGAATATCTATACAGCAATCCTTCCATACAGCCCTCAAACAGGACAAGAAGGAATCTTCAGTATTCGCTAGAAGTCAAGTCCCGTTTGATAAAGAAGTATTTGAATACTAAAGGATAAAGTATTTAAATACTGTAAGTCATCAGAAGATCTTTAAATTCCGCAATTTCTGGATCTCAGTCTATTCAAGTCAAATATCAAGTTGTCGCAGAATCTTGCTCAACGGATATATTTCAAACGGATATATTTCAGTGGCTATATATATCTCCAGAGTTTGAAGATCATCTACATCGACAGAACTGATACAGATACATACATACACACGACTTACAAACGAACAAGTGCTTACAAGTATATTCAGAGCAAAATATATCTCCCTAAGCTTTCTGCTATTCTGATAGAAGAGATACACAGTGCTCAAACCGTGAACAACACATCTTCAGCTATAAGCTCATAAAGTCAAGTTGTTGTTCAAATATTGTTCTAACCCTTGAACAAACCCATCAGCCCTATGTGGACTGAGAAACCTTGCTATTCCCGAACTGTGTGTGACGGACTTGCATTGAACAAGACGAAGCTTCAGAACTGTGTGTGAAGAAGCCAGCCACGTGTTAGCTCAAACCAATCTGTGTGAACGGTTGAAAGCTAAGATCTTTATATCAATCTATGTGAACGATATATTGATTAGGTTTGGTTATAATTACGTAGTTGTGTACGCAGTAATTATAATAAACTTTTTACTCCTGTATGGAGGACCAGTGGACGTAGAGGGGTTTGCCTCGAACCACTTTAAATATTGTGTTATTTACCGTCTGCCTTTATTATTTTATTAATTGTGATTATTTAAGTATACACTGCACACCGAGTTGTTGTATCCTCAGCAACTTACTGTATTAAAGACTTCCGCTCCGCACTCAGATTTAAAAACCTACAGCTTGTTGTTTAAAACACTTTCGAAGCTGTATCCTGTATACTTAGTGGCCAACAAGTGGTATCGGAGAGGTTGATTCTAAAAAGAATCAGTCGTATTTTTAACCGAATTAGATCCAAAATCACTTATTTTTTAAAATATTCTTTTTCATTCCTACATTCTCATATGGGTACATCAATGATCAACAAAGTTCCTATGTTCTCTATTAATGAGTTTGATGATTGGAAAATCAGGATGGAGGCTCATCTTGCAGCAATGCACGAAAAAATGATTTTTGTTATACAGGATGGCCCCATCAAGATAATGAAGGTAAATCCAGTCCCTAAGATTGAAGGCAAAGCTCATGCTGAGATGCTTGAAAAAGAGCGCGAACAATGGACTTCTGACGAAAGAAAGTGCGCCAACCTCGACAATGTTGCAAAGAATGCGCTGTTTGTCACCCTTGACAAAGGTACATTCTCTAAGGTAAAGAGCTGTAAATCAGCCAAAGATATCTGGGATAAACTCAAGTTGATTTGTGAGGGAACTGAGCTCTCAAAAGAAAACAAGATTTCAAAATTAACTTAGCAATTTGAATCTTTTGAAATGAAACCAACTGAAACAATTGAGGAACTTGACCTCAGATTCACTGGAATTTATACTCAAAGGGAGAAAAACCTAAAGATTTTCAGATCTCTCCCTACCCGATGGGACATTAAGACCACAGCTATGCGTGTGTCGTGTAATCTTAGTGAAATATCTAATTTTGATCTCTTTTCTGACCTCAAAGTATTTGAGTGCGATATACACAGGAGAGAGAAAGCTGAAGAATCTCCCACTAGAACTACAGCCTTAGCCGCTGTATCCAACCATCGACACAACATGCCCAGCCCATCAAAGCCAAATTACAAGAATGCTGACAACAACGATGATATCCTGTCGCAAGATGAAATGGCGCTCCTCATGCACAAGTTCAAAAAGTTCATCAAGCGATGCTGAAAGACTCCCTACGAGCCCAAGCACATTCACAAGGTAAGTACTGAAACTTCCTCTGGCGACGCTAACCTGTGCTATAATTGCAGGAAACCAGGACATTATGCAAACAAATGTCCTCATCCCAAAGTTCAAAGGTTGCCGGAAGCCGAGCAACAAGAGAGCGATGAACGAAGACGTGCTTGGAAAAAACAAGCTCAAGGCACTGATAGGAGAATCAAAAGCCTCCCCCACACCATCCAAATCCGAAGAATGTCTTCAGGTAGTCACTAAAAGTGACTCATCTGACGATGAATTCGAAGATAAGGCATATATGTGCTTTATGGCAAAGTACATTCCGGAAGAAGAAGATAGGGATGATGAGGTAAGCTCAACCTCAATTATTCCAGTAAACGCATCGCATACTTTCGAAAACATGATGAATGAATTTAAGAACATTCAAAAAGCCCACGACACTTTGAAAAATGAAAACATTCAGCTTCAACTTTCCAACATAGAGCTGAAAGAAGAAAACGACTTGCTGAAGATAAACTATGAAAATATGTCAATTGATTGTGAAAACAGCAAGGTCGAGCATGAAAAACTCGTGGAGAGCAATCATCAACTTGCTCATGAATTAAGTGAGACTAAGTCTCAAAATGGAAGCAAGATAAATGATTTTGTTCTACTTCAAGCAAAATTTAATACTCTCGAAAAGCGAGAAAGTAAACTTGAGACCATTCTGAAATCTTTCGAGAAATCATCTAAAAGAATGGAAGAAATTCTAAGCACTGGGCAACATGCTCATGATAAAAGTGGCTTATGATATAGCTCATTTTCCAACAAAGGGAAAACTAGTACTGTGTTCGTCAGGAGTGTGGAACACATTCCTGTATCGGAAGAAACTCCTAGTCCTGTGAAGGAACCTGCTGCTCCGCGAGAAGCAAAGACTGCCATTCCGCCCCTGCAATCCTATTCGAGACAGCGGAATCATAAGCCATTTCAACCTGTAAGGCGCACGCAACAGCATGCTCACCGAGCATATCAACAGTACCAACAACCGTTCAGAAAGAAGGCTGTATCCAAATACCAAAGGCCCGCACGGCGGCAAGATTTCTGACAGACGCCTGGAGTCTTGGATACAGGAGCCTCATTATCCATCAAGAAAGCAGGTGTCCGCACAGCATCGACAACAGCTTTGGGAATCTAACTGGAAACCCAAAAGGCAAGCTGTAAGGCCAAAGAAAATGGCTCCACCTCCGAGACGGCATAAATACTGGATTAATAATAATAATCCTGATTTTTACATGCATAATGATTATCATGGATACAGTAACTACGTACATGCTCCACGTAGATACCACAAAACTGTACCAAATGTAACCTACAGTAAGCCAATTACTGTCACGAAAATTTGGGTACCAAAAGGCACTAACATTCACGGACCCAACAATCAAAGGGGACCTAAATCTACCTAATTTGTTTGCTACATGACATTTTGGAGAAGGACATATGGTACTTCGACAGTGGATGCTCCCGGCACATGACAGGAGACAGAAGCAAGCTATCATATTTCGTAGAAGGTCGCGGTCCAAAAGTGCGCTTCGGTGATAAATCTAAAGGAAGAATAAGAGGAAAAGAAAACCTTCTTGTCGGAAAATTCAAAGTCACCGAAGTAGCTCATGTTGAAGGCTTACAGTACAATCTACTTAGTATTAGCCAGTTCTGTGACAAATAGTTCTCGGTGAACTTCTATATAGATCACTGTAGAGTCAAGAACATCCTGACTAAAGAAGTTGTGCTCACAGGAAACAGATCAGGTAATATGTATATTGCTGACTGGATGCCTACGAGCTCCACAATTCCTTGTTTAGTTGCCAAAGGCACTGCAGATCTAAGCTGGATATGGCACAAGAGGATGTCACACGTCAACTTCAAGACGATCAACAAGCTCTCAAGACAGGGACTGGTTAGAGTATTGCCGAATGTATCATTCCAAAAGACAAAGGTCTCATGGACCATGTCAAAAGGCAAGCAAATCAAGTCCACCCTGAAGAGCAAATCCTACCTTTCAACCCACAGAGTGTTGGAAATGCTACACATGGATCTCTATGGTCCTGTAGACCCGGTAAGTTTGGGAGGTAAGACATATTGTCTTGTTGTTGTTGATGATTACTCCATATATGCTTGGACAATTTTCCTAACCAAGAAGAAGGAAACAACATCAAAGCTGCCCGAGCTCCTGAGAAAGCTTCAAAATGAAAAAGGATCGAGTATTGTGTCCATTCATTCTGACAGAGGTACAGAATTTACTAACCACTTTATAGAGCAATATTGTTCGGAAAATGGGATACAGCACGAATACTCAGCTGCCCGTACACCTCAACAAAATGGTGTTGCTGAGCGAAAGAACAGGACGCTAAAGGAAGCAACAAGGACAATGATTGCCGCAAGCAAGTTGCCACAACGTTTCTAGGGCGATGCAACCAATACAACATGCTACACTCAAAACCGCTGTATTGTCAACAAGCACCACAACAAAACAGCATACGAGGTATGGAACAACAAAACTCCGTTAGTTTCGTATTTTCACATTTTTGGATGCAGGTTCTATGTGTTGAACAATGGGAAGGATCAACTTAGAACCTTCGATGAGAAGTCGGATGAAGGAATATTTGTAGGATATTTCTCCGTCAGCAAAGCTTATAGGATCTTTAATAAAAGGAAGCTGACGATCGAGGAATCAGTTCATGTAGTGTTCGACGAACCTCACCATAACCCTACATGAGTAGAAGTTGTTACTCAGAACATCCAACAACTTTCCATTTTAGATCCACCAACTCCTATAGAACCTGTTGTTGACCTAGAAATCAACCCCGCAGCTGTAAGAATCGACGTAGATGAAGCCGATCTTGTCTGGTGGCCGAAACTACTGACAACTCAAGATACGATCACGGGACCACAATTAGAACCTGACCGAAGATGGTTGAGAGATCACCCGCAAGAGCTGATCATTGGAAACATTAATGCTGGTGTTTCTACCCATTGGAGAAAACAGAGTACACAAGAAAATGTACTGTGTGCACAAGAAGAACCAAATACTGAGATATCACCATTCCCTGAATGGAAATCTCAATCCGAGCTTAGAAGACTCAATATGTGCACTATTGTTGTATTCTTAGCCCAGTCCGAACCTGTTTCTACCATAGAAGCTCTCAATAATTCTCATTGGATAACATCTATAGAAGAAGAGCTTAACGGTTTTGAAAGAAACAATGTATGGTATCTTGTACCCAGACCTACGCATCAATCAGTAATTGGAACCAAATGGGTATTTAGAAACAAAAGGATCAAAACGGACTCATAATAAGGAATAAATCTAGACTAGTAGCACAAGGCTATAGACAGGAAGAAGGCATAGACTACGATGAGACGTTTGCCCCTGTAGCCATACTAGAAGCTATTAGGATATTTTTAGCCTTTGCCGCCCATAAGAGCTTCATTGTATACCAAATGGACGTCAAAAGTGCATTCCTAAATGGAGACCTTGCCGAAGAAGTTTATGTTGAACAACCACCAGGGTTTGCCAACACAGACGGCGTAGACCTAGTATACAGGCTGAGGAAAGCACTGTATGGACTTAAGCAAACCCCTAGAGCATGGTATGAGACCCTGTCCCAGTATCTAACCGATAACGGATTTGAGAAAGGTGATGTGGACAAGACCTTGTTCAAAATACAGGAAGGCGATGACCTTCTAATGGTTCAAATTATGTAGATGACATTATATTTGGTTCAACTAACCTTGCTTTATGTCAAAGGTTCTCTCATCTCATGCAAAGTAAATTTGAAATGAGTATGATGGGAGAACTTAGTTATTTCCTAGGTTTGCAGGTAAAGCAGTTGCCTACAGGGATATTCATCAACCAGGAAAAATACAGCAAGGAGCTTCTCAACAAATTTGGAATGAATACTTCCAAATCATCATCAACCCCCATGAGTACTTCCGTGCAAATTAGTGCTGATGAATCCGGAAAGCCGGTTGACCAATCACTCTACAGGAAGCTTATTGGCTCTCTCCTGTACCTAACGGCTAGCAGGCGTGATATCCAGTTTGCTGTAGGAGTGTGTGCGAGATATCAAGTAGCACCTAAAGAATCACACTTCAATACAGCTAAACGAATCCTGAAGTATATTAAAGGAACAGTCGATGTAGGACTCTGGTATCCTAAAGAAGGCGGATTCGATTTAGTTGGCTACAGCGACTCGGATCTCAGAGGCTGCAATCTAGATAGGAAGAGTAGAAGTGGAACTTCTCACTTTCTTGGACCTAGACTTGTGTCTTGGTTCAGCAAGAAGCAATTGGCAAACTCACTTTCCACGGCTGAATCAGAATACTATGTTGCTGGTAGTTGTTGTATGCAGATCCTTTGGATGCAGCAATAGTTGTCAGATTATGGGATTGAAGCCAAGGAAACGCCCATCATGTGCGATAGCACGAGTGCAATTGCAATAACACACAACCCTGTATTGCACTCGCACACTAAGCATATCCATATGAAGCATCATTTCATCAGGAATCATGTCGAGAACAAAGATGTTCGGCTGGAAAAAGTTCATATAGATATCCAGTTGGCCGACATATTCACCAAGCCTCTCGACACACCAAGATTCAACATGCTTCGACAAGAATTGGGATTGCTACAGCCTGACTCCCTGTAAGTATTTACTGTTTTTACTCAACAATTGAGGGGCAATACAGTATGACCCACGAATACAACATTAATCCAAAAGTTGTTGTATGGAATTGAAACCTATATGTACCTTCTAAGGAGGAACGCTGTATCGTCGCGGATACAGCACATACTATAGGAATTCAATTCACTATATATATTATAATATTTCATTTTAAAAACAATTTTTGTCCACATGCCCTGTTTTCATGTCAAACGTCTTTTACATTAAATGCCTTACACTACATATGGACAATCGAATCTCAAAAGCAGTGATGTTTTCAAATTGTTTAATATTTAATACCGTCGTTTCAGGCATTAAGGGTAATATGAAATGTCAGAAGTGGGACCCGCTCCTATTTTAAAATTCAATGGATAAGTGTACCAGTTACACTCGGTCCATCGTGACCGTTCATTTTAAACACTGGTTCCCATCCCTTAAATTTGACCATTCATTCTCTGAAAACCCTTCTTCGCCGCCTACTATAAAAGGACTGTAAATGCCATTTGAGACTCTTTACGCCTTCTGCATATTTTAAGAGCACTCGAGCATTCAGCCTACAAGATTCTTCTGTGTTTACTGCATTTTTCTTGAATCTTTTCACCGTTACTTGAGAAATCATCAATGGTATCTACCCAGACATCTTCCACCTCTCTCAATAAGTCACTCAACTTCATCGACGGACGGATGTTCTCCAGATCTATTGTGTTGGAATGCATTCACGCTGAAGGTGATGACGTTGATGCCATTGAGGTCGTCGTTACATGAATCCGCCATCAAGGCCTCTACCGCCTTGGGAGCCACACCGCCGAAAAATATGATGCTCATCTGGTTGAGGAATTCTACCTCAATACCGTAGTTCATTTTCTATCACTAGATCAAGGAAGTCATGTCGCTGACATCACAGCCGTTATCCGCGGAGTGGAGATCCGTGTTGACCAAGAGCTTCTCCAGAACATTTTCAGGCTACCTGCTGATGGCCTGACTATGGAAGAACTTGAGACCTTTGGGTCCCAAGAACTGTTGACTCAGTACTGTGGCTTATTCACCAACAATCAAAGGGGACCTAAATCTACCTAATTTGTTTGCTACATGACATTTTGGAGAAGGACATATGGTACTTCGACAGTGGATGCTCCCGGCACATGACAGGAGATAGAAGCAAGCTATCATATTTCGTAGAAGGTCGCGTTCCAAAAGTGCGCTTCGGTGATAAATCTAAAGGAAGAACAAGAGGAAAAGAAAACCTTCTTGTCGGAAAATTCAAAGTCACCGATGTAGCTCATGTTGAAGGCTTACAGTACAATCTACTTAGTATTAGCCAGTTATGTGACAAACAGTTCTCGGTGAAATTCTATATAGATCACTGTAGAGTCAAGAACATCCTGACCAAAGAAGTTGTGCTCACAGGAAACAGATCAGGTAATATGTATATTGCTGACTGGATGCCTACGAGCTCCATAATTCCTTGTATAGTTGCCAAAGGCACTGCAGATCTAAGCTGGATATGGCACAAGAGGATGTCACACGTCAACTTCAAGACGATCAACAAGCTCTCAAGATAGGGACTGGTTAGAGGATTGTCGAATGTATCATTCCAAAAAGACAGTGTCTGTGGACCATGTCAAAAGGCAAGCAAATCAAGTCCACCCTGAAGAGCAAATCCTACCTTTCAACCCACAGAGTGTTGGAAATGCTACACATGGATCTCTATGGTCCTGTAGACCCGGTAAGTTTGGGAGGTAAGACATACTGTCCTGTTGTTGTTGATTATTACTCCATATATGCTTGGACAATTTTCCTAAGCAAGAAAAAGGAAACAACATCAAAGTTGCCCGAGCTCCTGAGAAAGCTTCAAAATGAAAAAGGATCGAGTATCGTGTCCATTCGTTCCGACAGAGGTACAGAATTTACTAACCACTTTATAGAGCAATACTGTTCGGAAAATGGGATACAACACGAATACTCAACTGCCCGTACACCTCAACAAAATGGTGTTGCTGAGCGAAAGAACAGGACGCTGAAGGAAGCAACAAGGACAATGATTGCCGCAAGCAAGTTGCCACAGCGTTTCTGGGGCGATGCAACCAATACAGCATGCTACACTCAAAACCGCTGTATTGTCAACAAGCACCACAACAAAACAGCATACGAGGTATGGAACAACAAAACTCCGTTAGTTTCGTATTTTCACATTTTTGGATGCAGGTGCTATGTGTTGAACAATGGGAAGGATCAACTTAGAACCTTCGATGAGAAGTCGGATGAAGGAATATTTGTAGGATATTTCTCCGTCAGCAAAGCTTATAGGATCTTTAATAAAAGAAAGCTGACGATCGAGGAATCAGTTCATGTAGTGTTCGACGAACCTCACCATAACCCTACATGAGTAGAAGCTGTTACTCAGAACATCCAACAACTTTCCATTTTAGATCCACCAACTCCCATAGAACCTGTTGTTGACCTAGAAATCAACCCTGCAGCTGTAAGAATCGACGTAGATGAAGCCGATGCTATACAAGCTGAAGCCGAAACTACAACAACTCAAGATACAGTACGGGACCCTGAATTCGAACCTGACCGAAGATGGTTGAGAGATCACCCGCAAGAGCTGATCATTGGAAACATTAATGCTGTTGTTTCTACCCATTGGAGAAAACAGAGTACACAAGAAAATGTACTGTGTGCACAAGAAGAACCAAATACTGAGATATCACCATTCCCTGAATGGAAATCTCAATCCGAGCTTAGAAGACTCAATATGTGCACTATTGATGTATTCTTAGCCCAGTCCGAACCTGTTTCTACCATAGAAGCTCTCAATAATTCTCATTGGATAACATCTATAGAAGAAGAGCTTAACGGTTTTGAAAGAAACAATGTATGGTATCTTGTACCCAGACCTACGCATCAATCAGTAATTGGAACCAAATGGGTATTTAGAAACAAAAGGATCGAAACGGACTCATAATAAGGAATAAATCTAGACTAGTCGCACAAGGCTATAGACAGGAAGAAGGCATAGACTACGATGAGACGTTTGCCCCTGTAGCCAGACTAGAAGCTATTAGCCATAAGAGCTTCATTGTATACCAAATGGACGTCAAAAGTGCATTCCTAAATGGAGACCTTGCCGAAGAAGTTTATGTTGAACAACCACCAGGGTTTGCCAACACAGACGGCGTAGACCTAGTATACAGGCTGAGGAAAGCACTGTATGGACTTAAGCAAACCCCTAGAGCATGGTATGAGACCCTGTCCCAGTATCTAACCGATAACGGATTTGAGAAAGGTGATGTGGACAAGACCTTGTTCAAAATACAGGAAGGCGATGACCTTCTAATGGTTCAAATTATGTAGATGACATTATATTTGGTTCAACTAACCTTGCTTTATGTCAAAGGTTCTCTCATCTCATGCAAAGTAAATTTGAAATGAGTATGATGGGAGAACTTAGTTATTTTCTAGGTTTGCAGGTAAAGCAGTTGCCTACAGGGATATTCATCAACCAGGAAAAATACAGCAAGGAGCTTCTCAACAAATTTGGAATGAATACTTCCAAATCATCATCAACCCCCATGAGTACTTCCGTGCAAATTAGTGTTGATGAATCCGGAAAGCCGGTTGACCAATCACTCTACAGGAAGCTTATTAGCTCTCTCCTGTACCTAACGGCTAGCAGGCGCGATATCCAATTTGCTGTAGGAGTGTGTGCGAGATATCAAGTAGCACCTAAAGAATCACACTTCAATACAGCTAAACGAATCCTGAAGTATATTAAAGGAACAGTCGATGTAGGACTCTGGTATCCTAAAGAAGGCGGATTCGATTTAGTTGGCACAGCGACTCGGATCTCGGAGGCTACAATCTAGATAGGAAGAGTAGAAGTGGAACTTCTCACTTTCTTGGACCTAGACTTGTGTCTTGGTTCAGCAAGAAGCAATTGGCAAACTCACTTTCCGCGGCTGAATCAGAATACTATGTTGCTGGTAGTTGTTGTATGCAGATCCTTTGGATGCAGCAATAGTTGTCAGATTATGGGATTGAAGCCAAGGAAACGCCCATCATGTGCGATAGGACGAGTGCAATTGCAATAACACACAACCCTGTATTGCACTCGCACACTAAGCATATCCATATGAAGCATCATTTCATCAGGAATCATGTCGAGAACAAAGATGTTCGGCTGGAAAAAGTTCATATATATATCCAGTTGGCCGACATATTCACCAAGCCTCTCGACACACCAAGATTCAACATGCTTCGACAAGAATTGGGATTGCTACAGCCTGACTCCCTGTAAGTATTTACTGTTTTTACTCAACAATTGAGGGGCAATACAGTATGACCCACGAATACAACATTAATCCAAAAGTTGTTGTATGGAATTGAAACCTATATGTACCTTCTAAGGAGGAACGATGTATCGTCGCGGATACAGCACATACTATAGGAATTCAATTCACTATATATATTATAATATTTCATTTTAAAAACAATTTTTGTCCATATGCCCTGTTTTCATGTCAAACGTCTTTTACATTAAATGCCTTACACTACATCTGGACAATCGAATCTCAAAAGCCGTGATGTTTTCAAATTGTTTAATATTTAATACCGCTGTTTCAGGCATTAAGGGTAATATGAAATGTCAGAAGTGGGACCCGCTCCTATTTTAAAATTCAATGGATAAGTGTACCAGTTACACTCGGTCCATCGTGACCGTTCATTTTAAACACCGGTTCCCATCCCTTAAATCTGACCATTCATTCTCTGAAAACCCTTCTTCGCCGCCTACTATAAAAGGACTGTAAATGCCATTTGAGACTCTTTACGCCTTCTGCATATTTTAAGAGCACTCGAGCATTCAGCCTACAAGATTCTTCTGTGTTTACTGCATTTTTCTTGAATCTTTTCACCGTTACTTGAGAAATCATCAATGGTGTCTACCCAGACATCTTCCACCTCTCTCAATAAGTCACTCAACTTCATCGACGGACGGATGTTCTCCAGATCTATTGTGTTGGAATGCATTCACGCTGAAGGTGATGACGTTGATGCCATTGAGGTCGTCGTTACATGAATCCGCCAGCAAGGCCTCTACCGCCTTGGGAGCCACACCGCCGAAAAATATGATGCTCATCTGGTTGAGGAATTCTACCTCAATACCGTGGTTCATTTTCTATCACTAGATCAAGGAAGTCATGTCGCTGACATCACAGCCGTTATCCGCGGAGTGGATATCCGCGTTGACCAAGAGCTTCTCCAGAACATTTTAAGGCTACCTGCTGATGGCCTGACTATGGAAGAACTTGAGACCTTTGGGTCCCAAGAACTGTTGACTCAGTACTATGGCTTATTCACCGGTTCAGCAATGGTGGAAGGGGTTCATACCACATGCCATAAGAAAAAAATTTGTTTACCTTTTGTTTACTTACATGATTTTTGCTGCTGTATTATTGAGAATCGAGCAGGTGCTTTTGATATGTACACCAATATCAGGTTTAGGATGATGGTCGCGATAATGACCTGCAAGAAGGTCAATTGGTGTCAGATCATCATCCTTAAGCGTTTGCATGAAGAGGTGTCTAAACCTGCTTCGCAGAAGAAATCGTTTGGTTTGTTTTTTAACCATATTTTGACGAAGTGCGGACTTCCGCAAACCGCAGAGGCAAAGAAGATCAGTTCACGGATATTCTTAGGAGGCGTCAGGCCTACTGCCTTCAACCAGAGCATCCTGATTGCCAACAGACCTTTTATCCGAAATTTGCCGCTATCTGCAGATCCGAGGGACGTTTCTTCTAAGTCCCAAAGTGTGTAATCTTCAAAGAAGAGAAAAAGATCTCACAGCAAAACTCCAGTTACTGTTGAGAAGCCGAAAAGGAATCTAAGTAGGCTTACAAAAGTTAAAGCTACAGAACCCTCCGAGGATGCTCCTCTCGTGGCGCAACCCACTGATCAACTCCCCAGGGCCCAACCCCTATGGAAGAGATGCCCACTACTGTCGATACAGTAGATCCTGAGCCCTTGACGGCTGCGACGGATACTAGGACATCTACCAACTCAAAAGACTCTGGCGAGTCGGCTGCCTTTTTGGAGCCAAAAGCTACCTCTCCTATACGGGATTCCACACCCATTCAGTATCCATCTTCCTTCAGGGTACCATCCCCTGTAAGGAATCCCTCTCCGATACAGGATACCGCACCTGTAGAGGAACCCATTCCTACAGTGAACCCAGGCACTGTACGGAGTCCCTCCCCGGACACCATTATCTCCAAGACCCTGCTTTCCGTTCAAATCGAATAGTCTTTCGAGTGGTTTCTCAAATGGAAAAGCTATAGACTTGATCCATACGAAACTATGAACAACTGGAGCGAGTGGAGTAACGAAGAAAAATTTGTTTTGGAAATGACGGACACTCAAGAAATTGATGTCCTGATCCAATAGGACAACTTATTCGTTAAGGAGCTTATTGAGAGCCATCTGTTTGATAAGGCTGAAGCTCGAAGGAAAGGGAAAGCTTCGTCCATGGAATCTCCCGATAGTCCAAAGTCCGATCCTGATTCCAACGACGATGACGACGCACTCCAGGCTGGTCTGTGGATGAGTCGTGAGGAAGCCCAAGCAAAGAGAGATGAAGGCACATCTGCCCATCAGTCGCCCCCTTCACCACAACAAGACACTGTTCCCGACAATGAGGATTCAGTCACTCATGTCGCGGAGGAACAACATGTTTCGAAACAGGCACCCGAGCCTGTCGTTGACCCCACCGAAGAAAGATCTAGCGCCATCCAGCAAGAGGAATCAGTCCCTCTATCGGAGCCATCGGATGCTGAGAGACAGCAGGAGGAATTGGTCCCTCTTGTATCCATGTCTATAGAAGCCACTTCGACACAGGAGGGTGCAGCACCCCCTATCGCCGAACCAGAAACAGTTACTCCCGCCCCATCAACCGGCTTGGAATCCGACGACGGTGTTATACCTGAGGATGTCCAACTCATTTCACGCTCTAATGTGAATTTGAGAAGGTTAAATGGATTCGAGGACTTTGCCCAGCCAGACTCTCCCAGCACTGCAACAAGAAAAGAACGATTACGTGCTCTTGGCCTCCAAACTGTCTTTATTCATGACGCAGTCAATGCTCTACACTATGTAGAAAAAGCTCTTGATTGGCTACACACATCTGTTGTTGAAGAAATGACCGGACTAAAGCATGAAGCCTCCCGAGTGGTAGAAGCCTTCACTGTCCTGCCACATGTCTTCAAGCAGGCCCTGAGCCAACTGTAAGAAAAGCAAGAACAGGTCCTGAGCGAAGATCAATCAAAGTTACGAGTGTCTGAGGACAAGACAGCATCTGCTCTGATCGAATCCGGTTCCCAACTGTGAGCCCATGACAAGAACATTAAAGATATGTCGTAGGTGCTCTCATCTTTTGTTGAGAGAATGTCTAATATTGAGACGAAACAGGATGCCGCTTTGAAAATCCTAGAATGTCTTGATGAAAAGGTGTCATACCTTGATGACGCCAAAAAGGGGGAAGAAGCAAGGGAAGCCGCTAGGAGAACGAGGTTGGAGCAAGAGAAAGAGTTGTTAGCTCCGTTTGAAGACTCCATCACTGCAGACATAGCCCATATCTCAACACCGAACATTAGGATACAGGGAGAACGACCAGAATTCCAGGATCCTAAGTATCCTTGGAAAAGCCTAGTCCGAAAGCCGCAATCTATGAACCTCCCGGCAGACCGACAACCTACCGCTGCAGAGATCAAGAACTGGAGGATAAATGAACTGTTAAGATACTTTGTTGTACTTATCAGGGATTCCCCATTATTCAATAGATGCAGAATGGTGCAGGAAGCTGCAGAGGAATTCAAGACCAAGCTAGAAGATGGAACGCTCCCGCTACAGCTGCAGATGAAATCAAAGCACAAGAATGGTGACTTGGTTACCCATCCAGAGGATTGGATCCTTGTCTTCGATAAATCATATGAAGGTCGAGCCATTTATCATAATCGAGACAGGGAAGCCCATCAATACTGGTGGAAAAACACCAAGAATGACCCAAAAAGACCACGGAGGCATTCAGACTACAAGAGTTAAATTTCCTTATATTATAATTTTGTAATCTTAGTTTCAGAACAGCAAAATTTTGAATTCCTAAATGGAAGTGGGGGGATATCTCAATGGACTTTATCGCCAACATGCCGAAGACCAGGACTGGAATGAATATAATTTGGGTGATAGTTGATCGTCTAACCAAGTCGGCTCACTTTCTAGGTATCAAAGATACCTGGGGACCAGAGAGATTGGTCCGGATATTTATTGCAGAAATAGTCTGATTACATGGAACACAGAAGACTATTATTTCAGATGGGAATGGTCATTTCATGTCGCATGTTTAGAAAGTGGTTCATAAGGCTTTGGGAAACAAGTTGAGATTTAGCACAATTTACCATCCTCAAACTGATGGGCAATCCAACAGGACCATTCAAATAGTAGAAGATATATTGAGAGCTTGTGCCCTAGATTGGTCGACTGATTGGCAAACTCACATGTCGTTGATTGATTTTACCTACAATGATGCCTGGCACACTTCGATTAAAATGGTACCTTTTGAAGCATTGTATGGGGGAAGATGTAGGTCACCCTTAAGTTGGGATGCTTCATCAGACTTAATTGGGACGGAATCGGAATTGATAATACAGACCCATGAGAAGGTAGACCTGATCCGTGAAAGATTGTTGGCCGCCCAAAGTCGCCAGAAGTCTTATGCAGATATGCGCCACTGCCCGTGAGAATTTGAAGTTGGGTACCATGTACTTCTAAAAGTTTCTCCTACTCGGGGAATTTTTCGCTTTGGAGGGACGAGAAAGCTGAGTCCAAGATATATCGGGTCATTCAATATTCTCGAAAGAGTTGGAGAATTGGCATACCGATTGGCCTTACCTCCATCATTGAGTCATGTTCATAATGTGTATAATGTATCACAGTTACGAAAGTATGTGCCGTGTCCACTCATGTGATCGACTTTGGCGAGATTGAAGTAGCTAATGATGGCACGTTTGAAGAGAAACCAATTAGGATACTCGAGAGATGAATCAAGCATTTGAGGAATAAACCAATCTCCTTGGTTAAAGTTCAATGGTCACGTCATGGAGTCGAAGAAGCAATCTGGGAGATGAAGACAGTATGAAGGCGAGATACCCGGAGTTATTTCTATCTTAAGTTTCGGGATGAAACTTGTTTTTAGAGAGAGAATATGTAATATCGGGATACTTGCTATGTATTTTACCTATATTCAAATCATGTGGTATATGATTATGTCATATAATTAATTAAAGTATGATTTTCGTTATCTGTATTCTAGTATACATGAGCGTATTGTGTGAAAATTTATATTTCATGCATGTAGGTGCATGATAGAACTAGCGTACGTTAATCAGTATACGTAGCGCATGCTAATTAAACACAGATAACGTACGTTACAACCTACTCCTAGCATACATTATGGAGAGTCAGGATCAAATAAGGCATGGTCATCGTGTGGAGCCCAAGTGTCGTCCATCTTCCACAAGCAGCCGGACAACTTTTAGAAAGACAAGCCAATGAATATAGCGTACGTTACAAGGGCTAAATAACGTACGCTAAGTTGATCAAGTAGCGTACGTAAGTGTGTTTAAACAACGTACGTAAAGCAGTACAGAAGGTGAGACAATGAACTACAGACAAGCGATAGCGTACGTAATGTTTGTTCCTAGCGTACGTAAGGTGTTGTGGCTAACGTACGTTAAGTTCAGGATTCTATTTATAGACACCAACCTTCTTTCATTTCCCCTCCACTCCTTGTCCGAGTTATGCAACTTTGAGAGCTTCCCCAACCCTATAAAACATTATATTAGCCTCTCAACTTGGTTTTGAGGATCATAGGCATCTTGGATTAGTGTTCAAGCTTTTGGTGTTGGGTTCTACCGATGGGTTGAGTCTTCAAATACCCGACCCGACTTATTGCCATTCCCAAGACAAATGAGAAGGGTGATCCGAAATATCACACTGCTGTTGGCGAGTATATGATGCACGGTCCTTCAGATGTGGCTAACATGAATTCTCCATTCATGTTTGAAGGAAAGTGTATAAAACATTTTCCTAAAGATGTTGTGGAAGAGACGAGAATTGACGATGAAGGATATCCATCATACCGAAGGAGAGAATGGACGATTTGTTCTCAAGAATGGCGTGCCTCTGCATAATTGATATGTCGCCACGCACAACCGTTATCTTCTACTTAAGTATAGAGCTACATATTAGTTAAAATAACCGATACAAAACAGTAGCTATTGTCTACCCTGTGTAATGTTATTGCGTACTATATGTAATATCTTTTGTGATCTTACGTTATTTAAATTGGTTGGACAATCAAAACCTTAATTTCCTCACTTGGTGTTTACAGATTTCCCGCGCTAAATACCACCGTTGATGCCTATTTTGGTCAATAAATTCTCGTGATCGAATACGAATGACCTAGATAATTAATTGGTACACGTAAGCACAAGTTTTCCACATAGGAGTGTGCAATTATAATAAAAAATTTATTTTTAGTATACAAATATGAAAATGACGAGAGAAATGACTCTATTATTGAAATGTCGATCTGAAATTTAGATCAGTTCTTAACTTTTTGTTTGTACATTACTTAGTTTAGGTATCAAATTCTGGATCTTTATTAATGACTCGAGCTAAGAATGTTTATAGAAAATTCTGCTCGGGCACGTGTCATTCTCTGGTTAATTGCTATAAATTCAGGCATATCAGGTAGGCAAGTCAGTGGCATTCATTAGACCTTTGTCTCTTTGTTGTCGTGACAGTTGGACCAATTTGCATGATGAGACTCTCATTGTTCGATAGTTCGGCCACGCAGCGTCCTGCCTGTGTTAATCGGCTCAGACTGGTTGTCCTTTGATTGAGGCGTTTAACCAGATCGCCATACGAACGATTTGAGTGGTCGGTGTTCTCGTTGTAAGGACCAGATATCTTAGGCGAATAAATTTGGATCGCCAAATCCATGTCGAATAGTATCTAGGTCACTCCTCAGGTATTGGTCCATATATCGACTTCAAGATGACGTGGCAATTAGATCGCCCATGTCAGATCGGTCACCAACAGCTACTATAGACTTACTATTGTGCTATTACAGAACAAATATGGTGCTAATATAGACTACATGTATTTTTTTTTTAAAATAAAAGTAATATCTTTCTATAATGTATTTGAATATGCGAGTGCATTTTAAAGCATAAATCATGAAAAGGAGATTAACTTGAAATATTATGTATCAAAAATAGATAAGGAATAACTAAGTTATTATATGTTAAGTAAAGGTAATGATTTGTACGGTGAAAAACTTACCCTTATCCTTGATTCATGAAATTCATACGACATTTATAGTGATGGTGTTACAAAATTTGGAGGCAAAATTCACTCTTGGCATATATATATATATATATATATATATATATATATATATATATATATATAGTGATGGTGTTACAAAATTTGGAGGCAAAATTCACTCTTGGCATATATATATATATATATATATATAAGAGTTCAAATAGAAACTTTTTGTTATGTGTTAACTAGGAACTAATCTAATCCATTTAAATTTTTAAATCAATGGATGATATTTATTGCTTCTTTCATTTTTGTTTCATTCATTTTATTATACAAAATGGCAGTATAGTAACTTAAGCTTAATGGTAACTGTAGAATCCTTAATTGGTAGGTTCATTAATCTATTCTCAATCATAAATTTTCTATTCCATTACTCTCATCTCTCATTTTGGTGGATATTTTACAGATTATTGTGTTGTTTTAATAAAAAAAATCAATATTTCTTTTCTTCTTATTTTGTCGTTCACCCATTTCGATATTATTAACTGAAAATAAACTTTTATCTATTCGACTAACTCAACACTTTCAAGATTATCGGTATGCAATGTGTAAGCAAATTTTAAGCCTCATTCTTACTGTAAATAAGCAATGTAAGCAAATAACTATAAATAAGCAATCCAATTATCTTAACCAATAAAAATTATCTAATTAAGCAATTCAATGTAAATATATCTTTCTCATTATAAATAAGCAATTCAAAATTTATTATCTAAGCAATTAACACAACTAAAATAAACCACATTTAAATATAAATTTGTAAACAACCTCCATATACAACCAACACTACAATCTCCATGTAAATTACAGGTAAATTTACATTAAAATAATATAAATTCAATTTACAAATTTAAATTAAATAAATAGATAAACATTAATTTCGTAAAAGCTTTTGCTTCAAAGCGCAACATGTAGGCAAATTAACCAACAATAAAACTTTTGTATTTATATGATTTAAGCATCAATTTGATTATAAATAAGCAATCGATAAGCCAGTAAATAGCAAACTGTATCACTTTAAAAAATAGCAAGCTATACAATCAAAACTAAATATTTGATTTTGTATAAATAAGCATACCTCTTGCTTAATAAACTATTACAAGAACCTTTATATGTACCAATATAATTAAATCTTCAGTGCCATAATAAAATTATAAGCATTGTAGTAGTCGTATGTAAGCTTAAATTATGTATAAAGTAAGCAACTCATATTCCTTGTTTGATTAAAATTATAATAACAAGCTTAATAATACGAATTAAGAACCTTATAAATATGAATTTAGATAAATTCTTGATATCATAATAATTTAAGCACCTAATAAAACGTATGCTTGATTATGGATATATATAGGAAGATGATTAATGTCGTAATTATTTTTCCATAATCATTGCATGAGATAATTAGAGAGTTATAAGCCAGATCCATAACTACCCTTCATAGTTGACTAATTAGAGATACTAAGCAATTCAATATTCATAACTAAATAAAATGAAATCAATCTGAGGCGTCTAAATAAATTCGATCAAGAGTGTAGGTTGGTTCCTAGTTAACACATAGGGAGTGGTTTCTATTATAACCATCCCCTATATATATATATATATGTTTGGGTTATTCTAAAAAGGGTCTTATAATAAAAAGTGTAGGAAGGATTGTGGGAGTGACATGTGTCACCCCCCCACCCCCACCCCCATCCGCCCCACCCCCACCATCCACCCCCACCATCACCCCCCAGCGAAAATTTTTTTTTCCCGCTAATTTTTTTTTTTTTGGGCAAAAATTTTTTTCCCGCCAAAATTTATAAGCACATCACATTTATAAAGTTCTTTGCATCACGATTATAAAGCTCTTGCATCACAATTATGATTTAGTGCATTAATGTTATAAATTCTTGCATCATAGTTGATGCACTTAGCTGTTAACTATGATGCAAGAACTTATAATCGCGATGCGATTAGAGGTAACCGCAGTTGGTTCGGTTGAGCCGGAACCGAACCGCCGGTTCTGATTCGGAAATGGGAGCCGGAACCGAACCGGTAACCTAGTGCTACGGTTTCGGTTCGAGCAGAGCCGTGATTCGGTTCGGTTTGAACCTATTATTTTTTATTTTTTATTTTTTCACTTTCTCCGACGCACGTTTCGCCATTCCTCCGAGCTTTCGAGCTCTCTCTCTCCTCTCCTCTCCCTCTCCTCCTCCATCCATCAACTTCTCAATAACCATTTTAATATCATCGCTCTTCACCTGAACTCCCACTTTTTCTTCCTCTCCGAATACGACAGGCACCTCAACTCCTACCCTCACTCCGGTCCTGATGACATTCACAATGAACTTCTCATTGCAGAACTGCTCCGCAAACACAAGCCATTTCAACGGTTCCCGGTTCCGGAACCGTGTGAACCGGCGGTTCCGAACGGTTCGCGGTTCCACGGTTCGATTACGGTTCTGAACCGGGAACCGCCGGTTACATTTTTTGGAACCGGAACCGAAACCGTCTTCGGTTCCGGTTCGGAACCTTCTAACACGGTTCCGGTTCCAGAACCGTCTTATACGGTCCGGTTTCACAGTTCGGTTCCCGGTTCCGGTTTTTTTGGCCACCTCTAGATGCAGTAAAACTTATTATTCGTATCACGATTATAAAGTTAATGCATCACAATTATGATTTAGTGCATTAAGGTTATAAATTCTTGCATCATAGTTGATGCATAGCTTAACTATGATGCAATAACTTATAACTGTGATGCAGTAAAACTTATTAGTGTGATGCACCAAAACTTATAACTATGATGCACCAAAAAAATGGTGCATCACACTTATAATTTTTTGGCGGAAAAAAAAAAAAATTTGGCCCCCCAAAATTTTTTTTGTGGCGGGAATTTTTTTTTTTCGGGGGTGGGGGGGGGGGGTGGGGTGGAGGTGGGGGGTGCCACATGTCATATGATTTGGCATGATGATGTGTGAGTGCGTATCGGCCACAATCCTTCCTACACTTTTTTATTATAAGACCCTTTTTAAAATAACCACACCATATATATATATATGTGTGTATGTGTGAGTGTGTGCGCGCGCGCGCAAGAAGTGGAGTTTGCACGTGCGCTCATGTGATCATGTATACATATAGAGAATTTATCTTTTTTATTCCGTCTTTCCATGGGACGTAATGTAGAAATTGGTTTATGTATATGTTCGTATTTTAATTTAGGTTTGATTTAATAGGAAATTAGTTTATGTATATGTTCGTATTTTAATTTAGGTTTGATTTAGTAGGTATATTATTAAAATTATAGCAAGTTGCTTTGAATGAATGGTGAAGACTTATTTATCGTAAATGGGGTTTTCATAAAAGTTGTGGTTCGAATCTCCCAATTTTTTTTTTTTTTTTTATTTTAATTAGTTGTAGTTTAGACATTCAAACCCAACTATTATTTTAATTATTTTTTATTTTAAGCGTGCTTGGCTTGGAGTAGTTATGTGATGGGTGACTCTTGAAATTTACCGAGGTGCGCGTGGTAAACAGTGTCTTTATAAAGGCCGTGTTGGTCTGATAACGGGACAATCCTCATCATTCTGCCAGAGCTGGAACCGGGAACAAGTGTCACTTCCCGAGATGACCAACAATGACAAGTAAAATTAATTTTTTTTATTTTAATTAGTTGTAATTTAGACATCCAAACCCAAGATGACATTACGAAGACGAAAATATTAGAATAAAAAAATTTAATTTATTATAGCATCTTGTAAAAGGCATTACTGCATCCTCAAAATCTACCATTGGAAATTAGAGGATGGGAGATGGTGGAAAGGTAGCGGGATGAGAGGGGAGAGAGACGGTGGGGTTGCTTACTCTTTGATTTTTTTTTATTATTTTTTGTCCTTTTTTTTTTCTTTTTTCTGTTCTTTTCTTTCTTTCATTTGTTTACTGTCTAATTCAGTTTGTCCAATAATGCCATTTTTTTTTGCCTTCTTTTCAAGTTATTCTTCTTTTCACAGGCATACACATTATCAAAATAAATTCATTGAACTCTTCAAAATCTGCTTAATGTTGTGTGTTGTATTTTCCAAGGATGTTCAAAAATATTCGATATCCGATATTCAATCCGAAATATTCGAAAATTCGAAGTTCTGGATATCCGAAAATTCGGATATCCAAAGTTCGGATATCCGAAACTTCGGATTCGGATATCAGATAGTACTTTTCAGAAAAATCGGATATTCGGATATCCGAAATATCCGAAAAATCTTAAAATTTTTATTTTTTTTATATTTTAAATACTTCTAATACTTATTTATACCCTATTTTGAGAAACCCATGTATGAAATAATATAAGGTATTCCGATATTCGGATATCCGATATCCATATCCGAAGTTTTTTTCGGATATTCGGATATCCGATATCCAAATCCGAATATTTTTTTTCGAATATATGGATATCCGAACATAATTCATATTTTTTCCGAATATTCGGATATCCGATATCCGTATTCGAAATTTCGGATATCCGATTTTTGGATATCACAAATTTTGAATACGTATATCGGATATCAAAATCTACTATTCGAAATTTCGGATATCCGAAAGTACGGATATCCGGTTTTGAACACCCCTAGTATTTTCAATGTCCTAAATTTAAGTGGATTTGTGTTAAAGGATTTTCATTAAATAAAAAGTATCTTTATTATTTGCCAATTTTACTAAATAATATTTAAACAATCATTCATTTATTTTATTATATTAATTAAAAGGAACTAACAAATTAATTTTATTAAGTTAAAAAATAAGAAATGTGAAATTTAAATTAAATATGAATAAATATACAGTGAGTTGAAAAAAATGGAAAACGGATCTATAATGATGATGAGTTTGACGAGGTATCAAAACACAATTGCTGATCAGTGATCTTGGTGTACTAACTTCCATTTCAAGTGAGAGACCCAAGTATTAATGTATGATTAAGAAGAGACTCTAGCCTCTCGACGGACGCTGATGGAATAATTAAATATTTTTAATCACAAGAATTTTCAAATGACTCTTTAATCTATGATTAAGAAGAGACTCTAGCACACTGATGGAATAATTAACTATTAAGAGTTTCAAGCGGCTCCTTGTGCGCCGTATATGAAGATATTTAAAAATCTAGGAACCAAATACACATATAGTAATTTAACTTGTAGCAGTAAAGTAACGTGAGGATATAAGCTTGAAATTTGGGCATGAGTTATCACAATTAAAAAAAAAAAAAAAACACAATCGCTAGATGAAGAAAACAGTAAAAAGACCCAGAATCGAATAGTAGTGGAGTAATATTTTTTCTCCATCTTCACATGTAAGAGAGAGAGAGAGAGAGAGTGAGGGGAGAGAGAGAATGAATGATGCAGATAATTTCTCTGGTGAACAGTAGCAGCATCAACCTCAGTCCCTCTCTCAAAATCAAGAATTTAAAGCATCAACATTTTTCTTCTCCAGTTTCCAATAAGATTTCTCATTATGAAACTCCCGCATCTGGATTCCCTTCATCACCTCCCCAAATATCAGGTATGGTCTGAATTTCCCCTTTTCTTTTGTGTGTGTATGTGTGTGGTTCAAGAGTGTGAAGAAAGATATACAATATTATGAACTGAGATACCCGAAGTAGAGGAGATTCCGATATTATGAACTGAGATTGTTTATTTTTAGTTAAAGTTATCCTTTTTGCAGCAATGTACACAATTGCTGAGATTTTATTCGCAGCGGCTTAAGCTGATCCTCTTTTAATTATATTTGCCAGTGATATTTTTCTCTGTTACGGCCATAGCCGGATCGGATGTGTTATGCCGGATGCCCGTTTTTTATGCCCTCCTTTGAAGGGGAAAAAAAAGACAACAATAAAGTATAGATTCAAGATTCATTATTATATTTTGCTTTATCCTTCAAAATTCATGAAATCTTGTACCAAGAACTACAGGCAAATAACTAATTAAAATAAAAACTAACGGAAAATACCTCTTTTTGCGTATTTGAAGCAAATTCATCAACCAAATGATCAGAACTAATGCTTTCTAAAACTCGCTTACAACCGAGACTAAAGCTAATCCATTAGGTCTCTCTTGCTACATAGTACTCTGAATATTTGATCAACTTCAGTTTGAAAAAACGGCCGAAGCAACCATGACCAATATCGTCAATAAAATAAACAAATAATTTCTTTGTTAAAATCAAGTCATATTTGATGTTTGGGCTTAAATTTTGTATTTTGGCCTATGTTTCCATATGGACTTGAATAAACATAATTATGCTAAGATCTGGTCTTGATATTTATGTAATTGGGATGCCAGTCCGGGGGTGGGATGCCCGTGGCGAACTCTACTCAGGGCCCCAGGCCCCAGGGAGGAATTTAACTGGGGCCTTACTGTTTGGTCAGATTGAGTTCTAGAATTTTTATGAATAACGTTTGTCGTTCATAACGTATGGGATACCTTAGAAAAACTTGTGCTTTTCGAAGGTGTGATTTATTGTAGCATAAGCTAAAACAGACGAGAATCGGAAGTTGGCGGTGTTTGCTAATGAAAACTAAAAGTTGAGTAAGTTAAAAAGAAAAGGTTGGTGAATAAATCGTTCAACCGGTTGGCAAATGAAAACTAAATGTTGGCATTTGAAAACACTAAAAAACAACTTTTGTTTTCACGGGAAAAAAAGCCAACAATCAGTTGTTTCAAGCAAAATTCTTGTGTGAATATTCTACTTCGTTTTTTCGTAGTTAAAGGAGATGATTTCTTCTTGTTTTGTTCCTTTCCCATCCTCTTAATACTTTTTTAAGTAGTCATGGTGAGGGATTGTTAATAATAAAAATTGTATACTCACGTGTTCACGTAGTTTCTTAAGCATAACATTTGAACAATATGACAATAGAATGTTCTCTTTATAGGGCTTCTTTGTAGAGCTAGTCAAGTAGCTGAATTATTCCCAACGACATCTCCCGAGATTGTTGTTCGTGAGGCAAGGATAGAGGACTGTTGGGGAGTAGCTGAGACGTACTGCAGTTCTTTCTTTCCGGAATATTCTTTTCCTCTAGATTTCGTGTTGAGGGTCGACAGGCTTGTTGGGATGCTCTTTGGATTCTCCATACCAAAAGGGTGCAAAAGGACTTGCCTCGTTGCTGTGACTGGAAGTTGTGGTGGAGCGAGTGATGATTTCAAGATTGGGAGTTTGGATGGAAAGATTAGTCTGAATAAAGGATGTGTTGCTGGGATTTTGACTCTGGACACGGTAGCCGATTTCCTTCCTAGAAAAGGGCCTCTTAGGCAGAGAAGGTAAATAGAACTACTCTTTGTTTCTTCGGATAATTACAAAAACTACCCGAGATGAGTATGTACCAAAAAAGAAAAACAGAAGTTCATATTACCCAAAAGAAAAGGTTTAATTCAGTCTTCAAATTTAAGGGGGTAACTGTAATATTTCAGTTAATGTAAGTTTTTTTTTTTTTTTTTTTTCTAAACTTCTTTCTCCTTATTGAAGAAATGTAAGATGGAATTTAACCTAAAGGGAACTTTTGTAATTTAGAAAATTTTGTGGGATTTTTTTTATAATAATCAAACCTCAGGTAAGAAAGGGCCTCTTAGGAAGAGAAGGTAAATTGAACTATTTTTTGTTTCTTGGGATAATTACAAAAACTACCCGTGAGATGAGTATGTACCACAAAAGAAAAACAAAAGTTGAGATTACCAAAAAAAAAAAAGGTTTAATTCAGTCTTCAAAATTTAAGGGGGTAACTGTAATATTTCATTTAATGTAAGTTTTTTTTTTTAAACTTCTTTTTCCTTATCTATACTTAATATTAAAAGAAAGTCGCAAAATAATTTAAGAAAACATGTGTCATCTCCACGTTAATCCTCTTTTTAAAAATCTTAAAAAAAGGGATATTAATTTGGGAGGAGTTAGGGGATTATGCCATTATATACTATCTACCAATTAAAAACTTTATCTCATTTTATTCCTTTTATTTTTAAGCTAATATTTTAAACAATTATAACTTTTATGTATAAATTTTAATTTTGAAAAAAATATATCAAATTAATTCTTACTTCGTGCTCTTTAATTTGACATCCATATAGTATATATAAAGTAATATAAATATAATTATAATATATTTAGATGATTAAAATTTTTCAATATAAAAATATAAGAATATTGAAGAAAAATAAATTTTTAATTTATTTTCGTAGCTTTTTAACAATTATTTTGATTTTTAAGAATTATTTTGTTTTGATTATAAAATAGTAAAATATATTACATTAATATCAAATCATATAAAAAAATTATATTAGTAAGAATATCGGTTGTATACTTTTAATAAAAGTTGATAATACAACAACAACAACAATATCAGTGTCTTAGTCCAAAATGCTTTGAGGTCGGCTATAATGAAAGTTGGTAACAATAAACATAATTTAATTTCTTATTTATAAAATTAGATATAAGACTCATATTGTCCTATATAAAAAAATAAATGCCGGTGCCTAATTAATTTACGGTTTTCCTATCATATGCCCTTAGATCACATGATAAGAGTTTATAAATTAAATTAAATTAAATAATAATATATGTATATGTGTGTATACTGACTCACATATATTTTAATAATTTTATAATATTATTGAAATTCGATCACATATTATTAATATAATAAAATATTTTAAATTTTACGCCGTGGGACATCTAGTTGAAGAAATGAAAGATGGAATTTAACCTCAACTTCTGTAATTTAGAAAATTTTGTGGGATTTTTTTTTGTAATAATCAAACCTCAGGTAGTTCTTATAAATACCACTAGCCGATTTTCTTCCAAGAAAGGGCCTCTTAGGAAGAGAAGGTAAATTGAACTATTTTTTGTTTCTTGGATAATTACAAAAACTACCCCTGAGATGAGTATGTACCAAAAAAGAAAAACGGAAGTTGAGATTACCAAAAAAAAAGGTTTAATTCGGTCTTCAAAATTTAAGGGGGTAACTAATATTTCAGTTAATACAACAACAACAACATCTAAGCCTTAGTCCCAAAATGATTTAGGGTCGGCTAACATGAATCAAACTTTGAAACCGTCAATGATCGTTACATAAATAACATAAAAGGAAAAAGAGGGAAAAAAGTAGTTTTTTTCAGTTAATGTAAGTTTTTTTTTTAAACTTCTTTTTCCTTATTGAAGAAATGTAAGATGGAATTTAACCTCAAGGGAACTTTTGTAATTTAGAAAATTTTGTGGGATTTTCTTGTAATAATCAAACAAATTAATTACACAAATCTAAAATAAAGAAAAATAATTACAAAATTGATGTGTTAGATACTTGCAATTAATAATTTAATTACATGAAATAATACATTTGATTATTCGATATCTAATGTCTCAGCCTGCAGTGAATTATATTGCAATTAATAATTCAGTTACATGAAATTATACGTTTTAATACCAGTTATTCGGTATCTAATATCTCAGCCTGCAGTGAAATATATTGCATTTAGATACTTGCAAGTAGCAATTTGATTATTGGATATATTATATTTGAATACCAGCTTAAGTCGTGATTCTTGTAATTATTTTAGCGTTGTGATATTTTCGTAATACTTTTATAAATTGTACTAGTTAGTCATAATAATTCAAAGTATGGGACAAAACGTAAGAATCGTCCGAAAATAGAACAATTCTACCGAAACAGGACAGGAACAAGGTGTTAATCGAATTAGACCTATAACTCGATAAAGTGATTTCTTCTCAAGACCCATTGAGAATCGATCGGATTAAAATTCGAAAACGCGTTGAATAATAATCAAATTTTGGTAGGAAACTCGTCCAACACTTAAACAATACAAATGTATGTTTGATGATTCATAATGCCCTTACCAGAACAAAATATGGTTCTTAAATAACCATGAGAAAACTTAGCTAGTCAAAGAGAGAATATTACAATCTATTAAAAAAATGTAAAGCAAAGGTAGTTCTTGTAAATACCACTAGCCGATTTTCTTCCAAGAAAGGGCCTCTTAGGAAGAGAAGGTAAATTGAACTATTTTTTGTTTCTTGGGATAATTACAAAAACTACCCCTGAGATGAGTATGTACCAAAAAAGAAAAACAGGAGTTGAGATTACCAAAAAAAAAAGGTTTAATTCAGTCTTCAAAATTTAAGGGGGTAACTGTAATATTTCAGTTAATGTAAGGTTTTTTTTTTTTTAACTTCTTTTTCCTTATTGAAAAAATGAAAGATGGAATTTAACCTCAAGGGAACTTTTGTAATTTAGAAAATTTTGTGGGATTTTTTGTAATAACCAAACCTCAGAGGTAGTTCATGTAAATATCCCTTGTTTCTTTATTTCCCTTTTTTTTGGTTCCTTTATGCTGCTGCTCATGATGACGGTTTTGGAAATTTCATCTTGTTCAGCGTAAAACTTTGTTGCTTTGTTTTTTTTCGTGAATTTATATTTCTTAACTAATTTTAGGCCATTATGACACTATAATCTCCAGGCCACCGACCACAATATAGTTGGGATTAAGGTGAAGTCGTGCATGATTTAATGGGCATAGATAGACATATTGAATAGTATAATGGATATTTGATGTTTTCTTGATCTATGATATCAAATCTTATGTTTATAGCTTTATATGTAAAGATAGTTGAATTTTGACCACTAAACTGTTGAGAGTTTTGCACTTTGCGTACTGAACTTTGGAAATTTTTCTTTTTCATACCTAACTTTGAACATTTTGCACTTTGTCCCTCGACCTGACTTCGACCTAGCATGAGCCAATACATGTCAAGTTTTGGTTGGTCAGGGGTAAAGCGCTATGAATCATTTAGTTCCAAGGCTACCAGAATATGTATTTTCAAAGCTCAGTGAACAAAACGTAGAGCACGCGATATTTTGGAGGGCAAAGTGCAATTATCCTTATAATTATTAGCTTTGCTACATATAAGAGGATATTATCATCATATTCAGAAGGATTAAATTGAAAATGTGATTTTAAGGTTCAATCTAATTTAAAAAAACAAATAAAAGTGTACCTCAGAATTTCAAATCCACCATGACATTTGTTTCTCTTTCACAGTTAGGGAGGCAAATCCAGACCTCAAGGGTGTGTGTGTACTTTTTAAGTGTGCCTATCTGTAATTTTGAAAGATAACCGGACCTTTATGTAGTTGGATTAATCCTCAAGGGCAGTTTTCGTTTGCACCGAACCATTCACATGCATCTTCCACATCCGAAACGCATGTCTTTAAGAGAAGTATTTTTTTTTTTTTTGGTGATCTGTGGACAGGACAGGAATTGCTTATATATCGAACCTTGCTGTTCGAGAAAAATTCCGTAGAAAGGGAATAGCAAAGAGACTAATTGCTAAAGCAGAGACGAAAGCTATAAACTGGGATTGCCGAGCGATTGCACTACATTGTGACCTTAGCAACCCCGGAGCCACAAAGTTGTACACAGGCCAAGGTTTCAAACGCATCAAAATCCCACTAGGTGCAAATTGGCCTTACCCGAAAATTTCAGTTGATGCCCGGTTCAACTTCATGATGAAGCTCCTGAACTCCTCAACCGGTTTTCAGGTTCTGTTATGAAATTGAACTTGTTTCTTTAAAAAAAGGATCATCGAAACACGCTCTTTGTGGAACTAAAATGAAGGGTATTTTTGTAAATAATCTTGAACAATTGCAGAAAACCATGTATAAAGATATATTTTGGACCCTTCAACCTTTTTCTCGACCCTTTAAAGTTGGACTCGTTAGAGTTTGGTGAGGTTTTCACCTCTGTCCCAAGAAGGATGAATTTGTTTTGGGAATTTTGAGGGTTGCAGCGGACATCATTTTCGATATAGGGGCTTTGGGATGATGAAATTTCCCAAATGGTGTGATCAGAGGAATGTAAGTGATTGATATGGGAGCTCCTCTAAGTGTTCCAGTCGGCGGGGCGACTCCAGGACGAATTCTCAATGTGCTTGGAGAGCCCGTTCATAATTTATTATACAATTGTACATGAGCATTTACAAAAATACTCTTTATTTTGGCAGTGTTCTAAAAAGCGGCCTAGGCGGCCGCCTAGGCGCTAGAAGGTGGCCCTCCGCCCCGACTACCCCCTAGGCGGTTCTGCTAGGCGGCTAGGCGGGTCCTAGGTGGGCTAGGCGGGTCCTAGGCGGGCTAGGCGGGTCCTAGGTTTCCTTTTCTGTCGCATTTTTTTCCATCTGTCATTTTTTTCCTTTTCTATTTTATTTTTTAACGTTTTGTCCAAAAACGTGTTTTCTTCGCTGGACAATCATGGATTGTTGAATGTGATGATGATGAAGTTGAGCCTGGTTCGGATCTTACTTGGGAGATGGTTTGGGAAGCAACCGGAGCGGATGAAATGCTAGAGCCTAGAAAAAGTGGTAGAAACATCATAACATTAGAGCTCCATGAAGTAGACTTTGTGTCGGATGATGACTCGGAAGAGGAGGAAAATGATGAAGAGTATGACTATGAGTCCGATGGAGAACATATATTGGAGGAAGAATATGGAGATGAGGAAGACATGGAAATTTGACTTTAATTTGTGACTTTTGCTGTTTGAATGTTTTTTCTTCAAGACTACTGGAATGTTGTTTTTTTCCAAGACTATTTATGAAAAGAATATTATTATGCATTTTGTATGCATATATAAAACTAAATAAAATATAAAATATATAAAAAAAACCGCCTAGCGCCTAGCCGCCTAGGCGCCGCCTCCAAGGCCTAGGCGCTAGAAGGTCCTCGTCCGCCCGCCTACCGTAGCGCCTTTTAGAACATTGTATTTTGGTTCCAAGAAAGAAAAAGACACGTAGATATTGTAAATATATAATTGTACATGAGCATTTACAAAAATACTCTTGATCTATGGTGAAGTTTTAATTTAGCAAAGATTTGTTATCATGTCAGTAAAGATTTAGCAAGGTACCTCTGTGAGTTTTCTCTGCTTATTGAACGAAGTCGAACTTTTCTTTCTGTTTTCATATATGTGAAGTATAGGTTCTATGGGCAGTTCCGACAGATCTCGCAAAAAATTACTTCTAAACTCACTCTTAAACGATCCCATACACCATTTCAAATTCATATTTTACAAAAACATACACCAACCCTTCTAGCCCAAAAATTATAGTATTTTTTTAAATTAAATTTACAAAAAGGAAAGAAAAATAAATAGAAATAACGAACAGACAAAAATGCATATATGGAGAGATCTGATGGTGGGATTTTTAATATATTTTTTGCTTTCTTTATTCTAAATTTGGAGTTATTGTTTTAGGGTACCTCATCTGACTGGTCAAAGCTAGTTCTTCCTTTCTGTTCAAAACTAATAGAAATTAATTCCTTTTCATTATAATATGAATACATTTGAAGAAGGCTCATAAGATTTGATTAATACAACATAAACTCCCAAATCCAGTTATTAGGACAAACGCTTTTTAATTTTATTACATTGTTTAATCTGCTTAACCATGGAAGAAATATTCATTCAACTTCATACTTCTTTTTTCTCTGTAAAAAAATCGACTGCATACAAGGAAAGCAGCTGTAGGTGGATAGAGTCTAAGTATAATCCCTAGTGGAGAGAACTCGTGGCCACTTAGGCTATTCCCACTGGTTTTATTCAACCTCATACGAGGGGTGGGGGTTGAATTTGCATAGAAGTGTACATTGCGCAGAAAAGGAGAATACAGTGTCAATTAGCTACAACACCCTGAAGAACAAAAACAAAAACGAAACACTTGCAGAGCTCAAACACGTCGGAATATGGTCATAAAAACAGAGGTTGAACACTGTCAAAAAAAAAAAAAAAAACGGTAGAACTTGCAGACCTCCAACACATGGAAAAGACAGGATTGCCCCTTGATATGGACATAAAAACAGGTAACTAACTAGGACAGCCTTTGACTAGCCTTGGACAAATTTGTCCAAAGCAGAAGTATCAAGAGCTTGAAATTCTCTCATGGCGGAGAGAACAGAGAGACCAAGCTTCACAGCTTCTTCGTTGCTCGGTGCCTGCAGGATTCATTGGTATGCCAATCAGCCTTTTTTTTTTTTTTCATGCACTAAAGGATCATTCTTCCTTTCCGAAAAGGTTGCAACATAGGAGTTTGGCATGCCGTTGAATGTATAAATTTGACCATTAATATTTTTAATTACACTTCGAGACAAATCCAACAGCATTATAAAAAGTATTATATAATTGTTTTTTCAAAATTACAGAAAAATAAGATTTTAAAAATATACATCGAGACAAATCCATCATCTTACATGCTTAAATTATTTTTATTTCATTAGAACAGAATACGATCCAAGGATAATGAGAGTATATAAGATAGTATCGTAGGATGGTGGACAAGTTATTACCTCGATGTTAAGAGGCAAAACAGGATCGTGAAGCGAGAGTCTCAAAAGGAACCACCCACCATAGCCGGACACCCTTACCTGATCACAACGGAAATTAGAAAATCCATAATCTAAAAAAAACACCAGGAAATCATGACTGCACATAATAAAAATTGGGATGATTACAATAACCTACTCCTGAGGTCTGGCGTAATGCGTTATTTTCTAAACAAAGTCTAATTATCTTTTGAAAATGCAAAAGTGACCCTGAAGTATAATAAATACACCCAATAGGGGGCATTTTGTAAAAAAAAATGAATGTCGAGGATGCACTTATAATTTTTTGAAAGATGAGCGATATTTTTGTAGCTGGGCAGAACTCTCAAGGGTACTATTTATAATTATAACTAATATGTAGACAATTCTTTGCGAATTCCTGAGGTTTAGAGAGGAAAACACGTAAGCAGTTCCTTGAAGACGAGCGGAATAAGAAACAACTAGTAGCTTTTAAATGAAGATATCATCAATTACTTGGGCATTGATGAGAAAACTACCATGGCTTCCAGTTGAATTATAGAAGGGATCATCAAAAATTACCCCCAAGGTTTAGCCTATTGCAAAAATCAGCCATTTTTTACTTGAATTACAGCCACACCCTTTAGGTTTTATAAATGTAGTTAACAAATCATTCCTCTTGAGGGTGCAATTCGTAAAATAGAACAAATGTCGAAGGGGTCTTTTCGGATAACTGGGTTTCAGTGTAACGAGGTTCAAACATTGAAGGGTAGTTTTGAATCAACTTCTACAAATTCCAAAAAAAAAAAAAAAAAAATCAAAATGAGATTAGCCGCCAAATTACAAAATTACCCCTTCATAGTTAATTGGGGCTTTTGCAAGTTTCGGATCCGACTCGGTGATGTTGGCCAAATGCTGTAACACCGCCTCTCCATACTCACGGAAAGATCTGAAGAACACCACCAATGAGACCAGGTCCAATGAACCACAGAAAAATACATAGGGCTGCAGGGTATCAAAACCTTACCCTCCTTTAAGATCGGCATGATTTTGGTCAATTTTAAGTCTCAGTTCAACAGCAAAACCTGGTTCCTCTAGACCATCCACCATGTCAGTCAGAACCTTGCTGCCTTGACCTACCCCAGACGCCTTGGCCGATGCAAGCTTATTTAAAAGCTTGACCTATGAGTCGTGTTAGACTGTTAGCTACATAAGCAAAGAAGAAATATCATGATGAAATTTAAAAAGATACTCAAAAATGCTAAAAGATAGCGACTCGAGGAATTTAACCATGCCCTTTAGTGATGGAAAAAATAACTTTTTACGGGTAAGGTTGAGAAGGCTACCATGAGATATGCACCATCATCAAGCCAGTGATTTTCCTTCAGAGCTCCATGGCCACTGGTTTCAATCGCTAAATGTGATTCCTCTCCAACAGAGTTCTGAGAATACAACCAGGTGCATTTTTAACATTAAATTTAACATTAAAAAAAAAGTGAAACATTTTTTGAATTGTTAGAACATTAGTAATGGCTCCTGAACGTGGGCATGAATATTTATTTTGGAATAAAAAATTTCTTATCTGCTCCACCTCCACCCCCCTCTTCCTCTATTTGTCATTCACTTACAACCCAATATATTAAAAAAAAAATGGAGCTATTATTACAATACGGAGTAGCATGGAAGTGAAATGGAGTACGTAATGACACAGGAAACAAACTATCAGCACATGTTGTTAACAAATCAAAACTTCCGATTAATTCTTCTATTGAGATTCACACGGTTCTCGAATTTGTAAACAGTAGAAATCTGAATCATCTGTTTCAGTAAGCTAATAAATATTTGCTGGTAATATCTTTTACCACAAAATCCTGGGGGGTGACAGATGGCTTCATTTTATTTTGTATATTCTTTGCGAGGATATTTGACCACAAAAATGAGCAAAAATAGTTGACTCGAAAAATAATTTTAAAACAAGCATTACCAAATGAATAGCTTCATCAATCACATTTTTGTATCCTCTTTTGAATCTGTGATGTCTTCCACCTGTTGACATTAATTCGGTGTAAGCATGCTGGTTGCAAGAGAAGAATAATCACTTAATGACTACTAAACTAACCCAGCTTCTTTTCGACAAATGTAGTCAAGCCATCAGATGTCACGCTATCTGTCACTATAGTCGTCCCAGGGTGCTGGTTGGACGAAACAAAATTACGAAACAAAATGGAAAATATTTCAGGTTTAGGCAATATTACAAGCGTGTAAAAAGAACCAATTAATTAAAACATACTTCCTCTAAGACAATAGCAGACATAAGGGCTATTAAACGGTTCCTGTTGAATTCACGACCACTGGAGTCCACAGCAGCAGATCTAAACCGAAGAACCAATTCTTTACTAGAAAAATCCAAAATGCTGATGTACAAGGAGTTTGAGGCTACCTATCAACATCAGTATCGAAGATGATGCCCAAATCTGCTTTATTATGGATCACGGCTCGAGTGATAGCTTTCATCGCGTCCTTATCTTCTGGGTTGGGAATATGATTGGGGAAAAGTCCTGGAAAAGACACATTCATCGGGTCAGAACCAAAACATTTTCTACTAAGGTAGATTTACAAATACCACCCTTGAGGTCTCGCATACTCGGTTATCTTTCAAAATTACAGAAATACCCTGACATATGTTTCTATTCTACAAATTGCACCAACCAACTGAGGAGTTGTTGAGGGGGTCAATTTGCATAACTACAAACCACAGGATATTTGTAATTTATATAACTGTTTTTTTGTAATTAGACTTGACCTTAGAGGTTGTTGGTTTTCTGTTATCAGACTAAACCTAGTAGTGGTTTTTGAAGTTATCCCTAAGATTAATGTGTGCTTATGTGTGTCTGTGTGTGTGTTTATTCTGGAATAGTTTTACCGTCTGGCTCTAGGAACTGACTTCCAGAAGTAACAGCTCCTAAAGGCTCGAGCACCTTTCCCTGATAGACAATTGGAAACAACTGTTAGCTTCACTACTCCTAGGATCTCCAGTAAGGAGATCACATGGATGCATTCTACAAGAAAAGTATGTCTGGAGAATTTATCTATTATAAGTCTACAAGCAATTTTGATGTTTGCATACTTTATAGGAAAGACTCGCGACAAGTTGATTCATGCCAATAAATATCCCTGATAGACCCAAAAGAACATTAAGAAGGGCAATGACTTCCATAGTTGATCTTAGAATGAACATCCCAAGGTAGAAAGACATCCCATGTGACGACGTACATATAGAGTGCATGTAAACACTACTCGCTAAGCAGACATTTTTAAGAATTTGCACGGCGAGTATCATGAGTTCTATAAAGCATGCTTCTAATTGACTCCACTTTTAGTTTTCGTTTTTTGTTCATTTTGTTTGATTTTGTCAACATTAGCAGAAGAAGGGGAAGAAAGGAAAAACTTTAGACTGCAAACTTACAGCAAAAAACCCTCCAGCGCCATTCCCTGCATCAACTACTATGTGGAATCCCTCCAGTGGCTTCTCTGGAAATTTGTAAAACTAACAAGGATGAGAAAGCATGACTATGCTACAAAAAATGATTATATCATCACAAGAGAAAGCATTTATATATGCTAAGAGAATGGTGTGCATAAAAAATCGAAAAGGATATTCTTTTTGATATGAACAAATGAGAAAATATATGAGAAGAATAATGGGTTGTTCCTTCAAGTTATTGAGATGATTGCTGAATTTGATCCAGTAATGCAAGCACATCTACGGAGAATTTTAAACAAAGAAACTCATTACATTATTTGAGTCACAAGATTCAAAATGAAATGATTCAGTTGCTAGCAAATGAGGTACAGAATTCCATCATTGCAACTATTAAGGAAGCAAAGTATTTTTCGGTTATACTTGATTGCACTCCGGATTGTGCTCATGAAGAACAAATATCTCTGGTTGTTAGGTGTGTTGATGTCACCTCAAGTCCCATCGAGGTAAAAGAGTTCTTTTTGTGTTTTTTAATTGTTGATGATACATCCGGACTTGGACTTTTTAATGAGCTTATAAGTGCAATGAAAGCCCTTACTCTTGACACTTGTGATATACGGGGACAAGGATATGATAATGGTTGTATGACTTGGTCATATTTATCTTTGGTATGTATTTCAATAAGTAACTATTTATTTCCATAACTCAGTCATACAATTTTCAAATGGACTACCATACAAAGGTATACCTCTGTTCCCTGCAGCTTTCCGAACTGCTTCTACCAGATCAGATGTATAGACAGACATATAGTCCACTCTTTTTACAGATTGTGCTGCTTCCCTCAGACTTTCATCTGTGAAGTTTTTGAGTATATCAGCAGCACGCTCCAATACGTCTTTGATATCCACTTTCCCGAGCCCACCAGCATCCGTGAAGAACTTAAATCCATTTCGGTTGTAGGGAAGATGGCTTGCTGTTATCACAGAGAGAAAATTGATCCTCCAATAGCTAAAATACTCTTTACATTTTCCAAAAAAAAAAATGCATGAGAACCTCTCAGGCGCGGATATCTAAAGATGGAATCGAGCTTGTATGCGAAATAAAAAAGTGTCAGCAAATCTGCTGCCATCAAAAAAGTTTGCTGATCTTGGCTATCACATGCTTATTTAGGTAAACCTAACATCGAACTGAAAAAGGATATTTAACCAAAAGCTGTGGTGAAAAAATAGCGTGTACCTGTTATCATTATAGATCCATCGACTGGACACAGAAACTCTTCATTTTTGGTGAGTGTGCTATTGAACATTGCTGGTGTGGATGCTAACCTACAAAATAAAAACCAGTATAACAGCATAATAGCTCAAGAATAATACTAGTATGTAATCTATAATATAAAGGACAACGGTGTTTCCTAGTCGTGTGCACCTGAGAAGACTAATATATCCGAAATAATAAAATTCCAAAAAAAAACTTAGAATATTAAGTTTAACAATAATTCAATGTGACTCAGTCCGATCCAGATCTTCATAAAAAAGGAAATTTGTGTAATTTAGTGAAAAGATTTAAAGTAAATTTGTTGATTTTCTGATTTTACATTCCTAAGATACCGTTCCGATGGTTTTACATTCCTAATATACTGTTCCGATCTGGATTAGCCCGAGCCAAATAGCACCACTCTAAGTTTAGTAAAGTTAATATTGACTGGCAGTTTTGTCAGGTGCAGTTTTCTATTAAAGTTAATATTGACGGGCAATATTGAAGTTTTCAGAAGGGGCGGTTCTAGAAGGGGCAGGACTCAAAAGACCGTGCCAACGGACCTCCAACGACCGGCGATTATAGAGAACAGTGGTATCTTTTTGGTGGTGTGCACCTGAAAAGATCAAATATACCCCTCCGACATAATAAAATTCCAAAAGAACCTTAGTATATCAAATTTAATAAAGTTAATATTGACCACTGTTTTTTCAGGTGCAGTTTTTAATAAAGTTAATATTAACTGGCAATATTAAAGTTTTCAAAAGGTGCGGTTCTAGAAGGGGTGGAACTCCAATGACGGGGCAGTTTTTCTGTTACGGCTACCAACACACCTCCAACCACCGGTGGGTTTTTTATTTGGCCCCCGCAGCCAACATGTTTTTTCCTAGTAAGATAATCTGATATTTTGGTATTTTAATCCAATTATAGGACCGCCACCGTCATTATGGCACCGCGTACCATTTTACCATGGGTTATACACTAGTTAAAAAATAACACATAAATATGTAGCCAAACATCATTTGTAATTTTTTTGTTACTACCATTTTCAACACTTATCCTAAACTTTTCATGCCTACAACACCATAAATCTCCTAGGTACACAAATTACCCACCTCCATATTAATCAACTTGCACTTCCTGTCAGCAGGAGTCTCAGTTAACCTATTATGCCTCTGATCATTCATCATCATCATCATCAACAGCACCTTAATCCCAACTATGTTGGGGTCGGTGGCATGAAGATTATAGTGTCGTCTAATTGTCTAAAATTAGTTAACACCATAACTCATGCAAATAACAAAGTGGCAAAGTTTTACGCCGGATGCCCTTCCTGTCGCAACCTTCATATGAAGGAGAAATAGAACGAAATTCTAAAACCGTCAACATCATAGGTTTTTCCATTTATATGGAAAATATCATGAGACGGCGATGAGTTTGAGATAATTGCTATTGTCATGTCACAATACGTGATTGATAAATCAACACATACATTAATAACAAAAAATAAAGAATGGTGCAAAACCACATGTCAGTAACATCTTACTCCATCCGGTCCTTATTATAAGTTCCATTTTAAAAGGTTAAAGACGTCCAAAATATAAGTACATTTGTCTACTTTTTTGCAATTTTTCAAGAGCATTTACAAAAATACACTTCATTTTATCTCCAAAAAAAAGAAAAAAGAATATAATAATTCAAATTCCAAGACATACATCTCCTCCTCTCTCCATGAATACTCTCTATATTTATATTAAGGGGGGTGTAGGAAACTAATTTTTTAAGGGAAGTTCTAAGGTACCCTCATTGGTTCGGGGTACCATACCTGTACGTATATTCACCATTAGATTCACCGAAAATCATTTGCTACAGATCTATGATGAATATACATGCAAGTATGGTACTCGTATGGATACCTTAAGATTTTCCTTTTTTCAAAATAGCTTTTGATACCAAGGTTGTCACGGCAGCCTGTCAAGTCGCGGCGCCACCAGACCGCCTGGACGCCTAGGCGACGTCCAGGCGACCAATTTTATATAAAATATATATTATTTTATAATATATAATATATGAATTATTCTAAAATCACGATGAGTTAGATAATAAATAATGTTCATCCCACTCAGCAAAACTCACAAAACTCACCATAAACAATATAAATATATAATAAATAACAACTAGAGTTTCATATCAAATCTCTCCTCTCCAATAAGTCAAGTCTCAAATATCATCAAACAAGTTATCAATAAACCCCTCATTTTCACGAGCATGATCATCAGCAGTAGTCGCATCCTCTTGTCCTTCAAGCTCGTCGTCATCCTCAATATCTTCATCACCATGTGAAAAAGGTTCAACCACTTCATCCTCGTCAACCAACCTAGACGTAGTTGTATTACGGCGTCGAGAATAACTCAAGATCGATGAGCCCGGAACTTGACCAAAATTAGCTCTCCTCGAAAGACTACGACCCTCAAGATTGCTCCATGCACCAATTGCTTCATCAACAAGACGCCACGAAAGATCTTCCCCGGCATGAACAACATCATCACCACTATCAACCCATTCATTATCCCATTAAAAATCTTCTATGATCAAAGGGTTAGAACCTTCTTCACGCCTCTTTTAAAATCTCGTTGCAATTTTTCGATTATATTGAATGTAAACCAAATCATTCAATCTCTTATGCTCTAACTGATTTCTTTTCTTCGTGTGGATCTAAAAATAAAAATAAAAATAAAATCACTTATAGTTTCGGAAGTTTAATATTTTACTTATTGATTGTCCCCCAAATGGTGACTGTCCTCCTTATACCAACACAAATCTTTTCTACAGCACTCGCATGCAATCTCAGAAACTTCCCGGTGCCACCCATCCCATTACTAATCCTATCGGCTACCATAAAAAAGATGTGTCTTGTTGGTATGAGTCTTCCAAATTCATTCGTTTAACCACCTCCTAATACAGATCTCACGGATGAGCCTCGCACAATTTTCAATTCATGCAGACAGGATGCTGGATCGATGCCCAACAAAATTATCTCCCACAACAACAATAACAATCAATAACAATCAGGGTTTCCTCATTTAATTTCCATTCACATCATCGCATAACCATCTAGCTTTGATGTACATATTGCACAAAGGAGCATGCATCACCATGCTGCCACAAGTGCTTTAAACTCTCGAATTATTCAAACTAACAACCTCTATCAGGATTTTAGGATTCTAGGATTTTGACTCATTTTGCTGATATATGTACTTGAGTACTTATTATGTTACAGAATTAAGATAAATAGTAAGGTCAAAGTGTGCAAAAGGATAGGTCACAAGGCATTACTTTTATAAGTAGGTCAGGGTAAATCATGATTGATTGTCTATTAACCTAATAAGAAATGATTGAAATGTTCTCAATTTTCATAAATTATACTCTATATACTGTAAAATCTCTATAAAGTCATATCGTTGGGACTGCGAAAAATAATTCCTAAATGGGAGTGCTGCCTAAATAGGGTCTAAGACGAAAAAATTCTTTTATTCTGCAAATTTTGAAATACATGCACATACTTAATAAAACTGATATATGTAAAGTCAACACTTAACTACAAGATGAGCAACAAATTGTGTATCCTTTAACTAAAGAAGAAATCATTGATATAATTAGGCAAGAAGAGGGAAATAATTTGAAGGATGATAGCACATAAATTCAAAGAGTTTCATGTGAAGAAGATTTAAGTATGCTCGATAAGTTGAAAATATTTTGAATTCAACAAGAAAGTTCTCATGTAGATGCAACAAAAAAGATAAGTCATTGTCACATACAACCTTAGACACATTTTAGATCATCTTAAATTTACTGTAACAAAACATAATATGTTATTAAATATTACTTTATTTATTCCTAAAGGAGGTGTATTTCCTTAGGCGGGACTGAAAAAAAATATGAATTATGACAATTGTAGAGTTTAATCCTATTTATAACTGGTCCCAAGTTGGGACCATGATTTTTCATTCCTAAATGGAGGTTACTCCTTAATAGAGTATGCCTTTATAGAGGTTTTACTGTATTCCAATGGAAACTGGAACACGGAATTAATCCAAAGATGATTTAAAAAAATGTTTGTGATACCTATAAAATCTAAAATATAAGAAATACAGGTGATCCTATCTTCTTTATAAGATGTCGTGTTTCTAACCCATGTCATATCGTGTGAAGCACCAACGATTCTAAGAGGTTAAGGTACAAGTGTGACACTCCAGAGTCCCAGACACGCGAACACGGCTGCGACACGCAGGGACACACCTGACACGCCAAAATAAGTGTCCCTTTTAGACACGCGGCGACATCTCAGGGACACTTTGGGGAACAAGGCGTATAAGTTTTTTTTTTTTTTGTAACAAGGTACTTTTTACTAATTAAACAAAAAAGGGGTTGATGTAAAAATTATTAAAACAAATAAAATGTTTAAAAAAATATCTTAGTAAACAAATATCCTAGTGAAACTATCTTAGAATAGTTATCTGGTAGTTTAGTTTGAAGTATTAAATAATTTTTTGATGAATTAATGACTTATTACGGATGTTATTATATATTACAATGTTTTATGAATGTTAAGGTTTATATATTTATATATGCATACATATAATTATATATAAATTGGTCGTGTCCTCGCCGTAACCGTTCTCATATTTTTCAAAAACATTGTTTTCCATACCTGCACCCCTACCCGTACGAGTACCCGTGTCGGTGCTTCCTAGGTCGTGTCGTACTGGTGTCTCGCACCGGTATCCAAATTTTACAATGTAAACTACTAATCATAAATACTAGAAAAAAAAAATCAACCACCAATATCAGATTTATTATTCATTGGACTCTATTTAATAATTATTATTATTAAATAAACTTTTCTTTCCATGTTTATATTAATTTTGTCAATAATTTGTATTTACATACCCTGATTATCTTGCAAAATACATTTAAATTTATATATTTTCATAATTCACTTTTTTAGTTTCTTTGAAGCTCTAGAAATGAATTTATTTGAACTTCTATAAAAAAAATTAACTTAGATGATTTTTGTCATTAAGGCAATCTTAATAAATGTAACTATCCAAATCAAAATATTTCCATAATTTACCTTAATTAAGACGTGTTTTTGTGTCTATATATATATATATATATATATATATATATATATATATATATATATATATATATATATATAGGCATCTATTATAATAGTTTAATAACTTTAATTTCATTTAGAAATTGATACGCTGCCACGTGGCAGCCTCTAGGAGCCGTGATTGGCCGACTAGTTTTTTCCTTTAGTATATAGGGTTGATATTTTCTCTAATTTGAGAAGATGTGCAAATGGGAAGTTGCAGTTCGCACATCACACATTTCCAGCGTCATTAAAAATGTGATAAAAAAAAAGTTATTTTCTTTCAGACACGCTCAAGTAAAAAGAGAATTTTGGCATCTGCATAAACTTGGTCAAGAACTAACAGAAAGATTCACGCACCCGTACTGAATCACATCAACACCAGCCCCAGCCAAACCTCGTGATGCAGCATCCTGAAATTTGATTAGAACTTAACTCGTCAATCCTAGTGGCCAAATGGACCGTAGGCAAGCCATTAAACTAAAAAAAGTACGGGAGACATTCCATATTCACTGCCCTATTGGCAACACAGGATAGGTCAAGACTTTGGAAAGGCTAAAGTAAAACAGCATCATTTCTAGACTTCCTTCAACAACAGAAAAAAAAAATTGAAATTGGCAATCAAACAAACAAAACCATATTATCTTTTTCTTTTTACAACAAGAACGACGTGCACGTTTAAACCTTTGGCCAAAAAATAGATGGTACACTATCTATTTACATAATCATATATATGGTGGTGGGATTCTAAGATGCAGCGCAAACATGCTACAATCTTGAAATTGAGACCCTCCGACCCTCCTTGCAATCAGAAAATATCAGAGCATCCACAGGGGAGTAGAATCCTCCGATTCACCCTATGGTGAGAAGCGTTGTCCTAAAAGAACCAAAATCATGTAGAAGAAAACTTGTATTTAACATCTATGTCATGCTTCTGTAGGCTTCTTTAATACTTTAGTGAAATACCATAAGGTACTTTATTCAAAAGAAAAAGTGTGTGCAAGTATGTTTCCTTTCAGTTTATGGATCTTTTCTACTCATGTCAATTGTCATTGGCCTAAACTTTATATACTAACCATCACCCAAATACTCTTTCAAAAGAACGATGTCTCATGTCAACATTCACCACACAACAAAATTACTAATTACTATTTTGGACTCTCAAGATCATTAGTTCACAACATCAAGCACGTATACCTGTAACTTCTGTGCGGATATTCGTGAATCATGACCTATTGAAACTTTCAACCGTCTAGATGGGTCAGATTTCTTTCTCTCCATCAACCAAGCAGCGAAAGCAGCTGCAATAGCTTCTGTAACTGGTTCGGTGAGGCTAACAGGTTCACCCTCGACACCATCAACAGCAACACCACGAATATCACTGTTCCAAAAAGATGACAATAACCACACATCAATAAGGGGATGCGGAGTGGACACATTGGTGGGGGCATAATCTAACTACATACAGGAAAATTCTAATAAACGAGAACAAATATAAAAAATTGTCGGTGAAGCCCAATGTGCCAAAGCCTCGTGTGCAGGTATCCAGATTGGATCACACAGTGACGTTACATTTCAGATTTTGTATGAGGAATCAAAGTATTACTCCAAAACAAAATAAAACAAAACAAAACAAAAAACTATATATGGTTGTTAGTTGCTTCGCGTGCAAACAATTAAGAAGCAGCAGTTCATTAATGGCAAACGATCATTATATAATTTCACATGGCACCTATGTACAAATGCAATTTCCCGTAACTGAAAACTTTTAGTAGAACAAGGCATATGTAGCTGCATACTATTTATGACTTATGAGGTTGCTACTGCAAAAACATGATTTAACTCAATATAGGAACACTGTTAGCTCTTAACCAGCCAAATAACTCCATGGATATCTGATAGAGTAAATAGGATGGGACACACAAGAAATATGGAATATGTAATGAATTGCAAGAAAGAAAATAGGAAAACAAGAACCAACGGTTCCCAAGCCTAATGGCCGAATCCTATGGAAAGTATCTCATCCCAAGCCGAAGCCGTAAACAATGCCCAATGATCAAAAGATAATCTAACTAGGAGACAAGGACAATATAAATAGACTTAATAACCTATCCCTAACTTAAACCCCAAGCAACTAAGCCCATGGACCAAACTTATTCAATAACTTAAATTAAAACTCTAAAACAATAATTAAGATAAAATAATAGCGTATCAATTCCACTCCCCTTAAAAACAGCCTTGTCCTCAAGGCCGACGTGAGAAACAGAGAAAAGGAACCTCATCCAACCATGTATTGCTCCATTCTAGGTTATTTAGATGCTCCTGGATCGTCCTCAACTTTCCCATTTGGAATGATCAAGACCTGCAGGTACTTATTTACACAAACGTGCAGCGGCCAATAGGGTTCTACTTGTAGCACAACCCCTTTGAGCACAGTTTCATATATATACTCCGTGTGTGACATCGGAATAGAGGCATAGGACCGAGGTAGTGCTGAAGACCCGACTGATTCAGTTGTAGGGTGACCGACGGAGTCACCCCCCGGACAATGCTTAGAATTCTGGAAGCGCGAATATGCAGGGAGTGATATAGGGGCAGGGTTACCCCCTGAACGCTGGTGCCCTATGGTCGGAGAAGAATGGTCGCTATTAAATTGAGGTTCGCCCTTGGAACGTAAAGGTTGCGGCAAAGACAGCGAAGAATGCTGTGGTTGGGTTAACTCCAACTCGCGTTCAATCTCGCGAGCCAAGTGCATAATATCAAATAAGTCCTGGGTATCCTTTAAGCGAATTCTCAACCTAAGTTTATCCTTTAACCCACGCAAAAATATTCCCAAGCAGTATTGATTTGAGATACCGGGAACAAGCACCAAACGTGCTATAAAAAAATCCAGATATTCGCTCATTGTTCCTCTCTGGCGGGTATATAGCAAAGATTCAAAGGGATCTGACATAGAATCGTCGCCATATCGCCGCAGTAGTTTTTCATTTGGCTCGGCCCAGCCATTTTGACAGATGTAATTGAATTGCAAGAAGAAAATATGAAAACAAGAACCAATAGGATAAATCCCATCCCAAGCTTAATGGCCGAATCCTACGGACAATATTATGTCCCAGACCAAGGCATAAACAATGTTCTATTATCAAAAGATAATTTAACTAGGAGATATAAGGACAATATAAAAACCCTAACTTAAACCCCAAGCAACTAAGCACATGGGCCAAACTTATTCAATAACTTAAATTAAAACCCTAAAACAATAATTAAGATAAAATAGTAGCGTATCAATATCCACATTGTTGGAAAAAATTAAAAATAAAAAGTGATTCCAGGACTAGAAACATAACTACGCTTCAGAAACCCATGCATTTGGTGTGCTCCAAAACATCTCAAAGATAATATTGGAACCATGAATTTGGTGTGCTCCAAACAAATCTTGCCCCACACCTTCACCTTCCCCTCCCCATGCACAGAGAAAAAGTGAAAAAATGAGACAAAGTTTTCTGACCGATGGTTAGGAGCCTGTTTTGACATCAATGCATATGTAACAACTTAATTTTGCCACATAACATAATCAAGATCCATATAAGTTGACATTCACGAATTTATTGAAAAAAAAAAAAAAAAAACATCATCCTGACCTCCCATTTTGAAGCTTGAGAAAAGCACCTTTGTCAACAGGTTGAATTATGGTGGCATATGGAGCCGCTGCAACAAGAAAAATACACATACATAAACACAATGTTGTAGCTGAAAACAAAAACTGACAATTAAGTTATTTGGTAAATGAAAAAGAAAAAAAAAAAGGAATACAGATGCAGTGATGCACAAATCAAGTGATTAGATCACTAAAGTCATCCAAAGGTCAGGACCAGGAAGTGTAAGGCTGATACAGAATATGGATCTGAAATAATGAGAGTCTAGAACAGACCATTGCAGTAAACAGTTCCTCGGTTATATTCCGAGAATGTGTGCAAATGCATGGTGGAGATTTGAGTCCATGCCACCTTCCTCCTTATGTAGGGAAGGAAGTTGTGTCTATGAGGGGTACAACAATCCTTTCGATATTGAGTGCTTAACTGCCTATCCTGATGGCAGCAATGTGCTATCAGAACATGCTGAACAATCTTCCCTGATATTGCTGCATGACAGTGGAAAATTTGGACCATTATCATGCTTGGTACTGGTGAGAGATTCATTTAAAATCAAATACTATATCTTTTTTCGGCAAAAAATTCCTACAAGTGGTTGGAAACCTTAAGGGTTTAAAGGATTCAATTTGTATAATTTCTACAAAATTCCCTACTGCCAAACCTTTTCTACTTGGAAAAAGGAAAGGAATAAAAAAATATTCAGAGTTAATTTTCTTCAAGTATTAATTTGTGGTGGCCCTTTTTCTTGACGTCTAATAACTCACGCATCTGATTTCCTATGAAACTATGAACTCAACAATCCACAAAATTTATGATCATTGATAAATGCAGAAAAACCATTGATTAGTTAGTAGAAAAATTAGTACTGATAAACTAGTTTGCAAGCAAATCTTCAAAAAAAAAAATGGAGCAGCAGAATTACTAGGAAACATACAAAATATGGAGAAGTGAACCAATAAGGGGAAACTCAAGAAAACTATAAACTCTTTACTGGGCTATGTTAAATTTCACAATCTCACTATCTCACATTTTAACATAGTTATTAATGGAATAGGCGACGCCAAGGGGACTAGTCATGGCCTAGCGCCCGACAGCCTAGGCAATGAAAGATGATGGGCCGACGGCCAAGCCATGCAAGGCAACAACAACTACAATGCATGTTACATATTTGTATTCTTCAAAGGTCAAATAGAAAAAATATAAATCATATCAAACAATGATAAACTATATCAAACGCCAATATAAAATCATCAAGCAGCAAAGGCACAAGTCAAATAGTCATTACTGTCCACAAGACAACACCACGATTAGCCGTCACCTACTCTGAAAAGGCGATTAACCATGGTATATGGCCTAGGTGATTCTTTAATAACTATTCATTGTTAACATGTATAATATTCTAGAATGAGAGTGGCAAAGCCCGAAGTTTTTACCAATGTAAAATAAAAGAGTTCCACAACCAAAAAACACTAATTGTCCACTGAATTTGCAGTTTTGAATTTCAGACAGTTAGAAAATAAAGTGGCATAATTTGATTGTGGCTTTTAAAAGCGGACGCCTTTCTAAAAGTGATATTTTGCTGTACTCCTTGTTTGTCGCGTTATTTTATGGGAATTTTTTTTCTTTTTTGTCACAACGGATAATATGTATGGAAAATCAGTACCTCTGATTATAAAAAACATTTCCAAAGACCTATGTATTCATGAATATCTCAAAGAACATATTTTAGCAGAAAATGTACAAGAATTTCTGGAACGAGCTGCAAGAAAAAGTTGGGGGCAACTCGTTTGGGGTTCGCATGGATTTTGGACAACCTTATGTTACCTACATGTTTCATAAAAAACACTACACGTGAATGTAAAGTCACATTTGTCAGTTAATATGTTTGAACTTTAGTAGCCTTTAATAAACATTTACGACGTTTAGTTACGGTCAACATTTTTTCTTCAAAAGATACAGCCACTAGATTTATCTCATTCTAAAAGAGACAGCCCTCAAGAGAACCATTACATGTAACTTGTGGCATTTAACATAAACAATCACTCCTTACAATATAACTATTAGACTATGGACTTTCATCTTTGATGAAGACCTTCATGAAACTCCAATATTTAGATCCAAAAAGGTTTAACTCAAGATGGACTAAACTATGTACATTAATGATACTCACTCAAGATTGTCCAAACCAATTAACCAAATACATAAACATCCATTTCTTCCTCATGCCTACTCAATTTACTGTATCTTATTTCAATTCATCAATCAAATATTATCATATCACAACAAAACACACAAACCAAATTCACTAACTCAAACTCTTAGCTAATTATTTGAAAAAAAAAAAAACATGATAACCCAAGTAAGTCGTATCAGTTATAAAACACATTTCTGAACCACACCTATCTCAAGCTTAAATTCTCAAACCCATTACATTTATACAGTCAATTAACAACCATAGATTAGCACCACGAGATATAATGCAACCAGAGGTATAAGAAAATATTACGGCGTATAATATGGCTACCGGAAATAGAGAAAATAATAAAATATAACAACAACAATAATAATAATAATAATAATAATAATAATAATAAAATTACCTGCCATCTTCAGAACAGGGATCAATTGAATAGATCAAAAAGCGTTACCAGAGAAAGAGAGGAACTGGGCATAAAGAGTCAGGCGGATGGATGGATTCAGAATTATGCAAGATGAAAGGTAGGTGACAGCTAGAATTGCGACAAGTGTGTAGTTTGGTAAAGATTTCATAAAGAGGAAAGAAAAAATATTTTGAAGGAATTTTTTTTTTTATACCGAGGTTCCAAGCTTACACCTGACTAGTCCTCGGAATAACAGTCCCGGCCCCACAGTACTGCTACCAATTAAATCGCGAGATGTGTATCTGGCTCCCAAGTTCTTAAATATCCTCAACTTCCGCGCACAAGGAGTCGTCTCCCAAGTGATTGCTCCATGCTGGACCCCCCCAAATCCAACCGCAGGTTCACCAGATCCTGGCCTCCACCGCTGCAGGCCTCAATATTTAATTATTCCACCAACAGGAGGCTAGCCTAACCCTTAGTCAAAGACTAAGGGATCATTGGGCCTTGAGAAATTCAATTCCAAAGTGTTGCCACTAGGAATTGAACCACTGACCTCCAACTAAATTGAAGGTCAGTTGGCCAACTAACTTTCCTTCGACAAAATGGTTAATTTACCTTTCACTTAATTCCAACTCGAGAACACAAAATACAATTTCCTTTCACTTTCATTTCTCTTCTTTTCTCTCTTAATTTTCTTTCACTTTCTTTTCTTTCCTTTATTAAAACTCGGGAACTAAGCGTAAGTTACAAAATATTGCAAAAAAACAGAGAAATAATGTTATTACACGGTACTCCATCTTTCTCAATTTAAGCAGGAGGATTTATATTTTTAGTTCTCAAAATAAATTTCTCATTTAACTATTATTCACCCTTATTCCCAAATGAGTCTTATTTTACAAATCATTATACCTTACAAAAAAAAACACATTACTACTATTTCGAACTGTTTCATCACACAATGTTATTCCCCAACCGTTTTACCCTAAAATGTCATTTTCGACCTATTTAGCTCCGAAACGACATTTTCGACCAGTTTCATCACGGGGCAGTATTTTTTACCCGTTTCACTTCGGGACATTATTTTCTACTCATTATGCTCCAATATGGCATTTTGGACCGTTTTCGCTCTAAGACGACATTTTCGATTGTTTTCGCCTCAAGGCGTCATTTCGTCCCGTTTCTCCTCAGGACGTCATTTCAACCAGTTTTGCACAGGAAGACATTTTCGACTCGTTTTACCGGGATGACATTTCGACCGCTTCGTCTTGGACGATATTTTCAACTAGTTTCGTCACGGGATATTATTTTTGGTCCCTTACGTCACGGGACATTATTTTTGACCCTGACACCCGGGGCGACATTTTCAAGTTTCATCCCGGGACGTCAATTTCGGCATGTTTCGTCCAGTGACATCATTTTGGTCCTGTTTGTCCCTCGGACATCATTTTTGACCCGTTTTGCCCCATACGCATTTTTCGGCCCGATTTGTCCCGGCATGTCATTTTCCACCATTTTCACCCTAGTACGTCATTTTCCGTATGTTTCGCCACGTGACGTCGGGCTCGTTTTGTCCTAAGATGACATTTTCGACCGTTTACGCCCTAAAACTTTATTTTCGACTCGTTTCGTCTTAGGACGTCATTTTCGGCCTGCTTCACTCCAGGACGTTATTTTCGACCCGATTCGCCCTAGGACATCATTTTCGGCTCGTTTTGCCCCAGGACGTCATTTTTTGTCTGTTTTGTCCCGGGACGTTATATTCGTCTGTTTTCGCCCCTAGACGTCATTTTCTACTCTCATTTTTGTCCCAGGATGTTTTTTTGACCCGTTTTGTCCCGAGACAATATTTTCGGCCCGTTTCACCCCGAAACGATATTTTCGGCCCGTTCCGTCCCATGATGTCATTTTCGACCCTTTGCGTCATGGGATATTATTTTCAACTCTGTTACGCATCGGGACATTATTTTTGATCCATTTCATCAAGGACGTCGTTTTCAAATCGTTTCTCCAAAACGTCATTTTCGATCCGTTTTATCCCCTGATGTCATTTTCGGGTCGTTTGTCCCAGGATGTCATTTTCGACCACTTACACACCGGGAAGTGATTTACGACCAGTTTCGTTCTGGGATGATATTTTCAGCTCATTTCAACACGAACATTATTTTCGATAAGTTTTGCACTCGAACGTCATTTTCGACCTGGGACGCCATTTTCGACATGTTTCACCCTGGGATGACATTTTCGACTAGTTTCGTTAAAGGACGTCATTCTCGGCCTTGTTACTCTATTTTCGACCATTATACCTGGGACGTCATTTTCGTCTGTTTTCATCTTAGGCCATCATTTTCGTCTATTTTCATCTTAGGCCATCATTTTCGACTGTTTTCACACTGGGGCGTCATTTCGATTGTAATGTCCCAAGATGAAACTGGTTGGAAATGACGTCCCGGATCCTAAATTGCAGAAAATGATGCCCTGCGGCGTATAGGGCCGAAAATATCGTTTTGTGGCCAAACTGGTCGAAAATATCGTCTCGGGACAGAATCGGTCAAAAATAACATCCCGAGACGAAACGGGTCGAAAATAGTGTCCCGGGCTGACAATTACGTCCTGTGCATAATAGGCAAAATATCGTCTCTGGGCGAAACGGATCGAAAATGATGTCCCGAGGCAGAAACTGTCGGAGATGACGTCACTAGGCAAAATGAGCCAAAATATCTTCCGGGTCCAAAGTAATGTCCAAGGACGAAACGGATCGAAAAAATAACATTTGGGGTCGAAAATGACGTCCCGGTATATTGTTCGAAAACAACAGTAACTTGGTGTTTTTTGTTATCTACAATGATTTATTGAAACATATGTAACTTGAGTATAATGATGAGCAATATTTAAATGATAAACATATTTTGGAAATTAGAAAAAAATGAAACCTCCCACTTTATGTGGGAAGGGGTGAGTAATGTGTCAAGGTAAAATTGAAAAATTAGGTCCTAAATTTGCAATCATTATAATTGAGGAAATGAAAATCTTCCACTTAAATTGGGAAGGAGGGAGTATTAAGGTGTGGAAAACAATATGTTAGACATAATATTTTCTTAAAAGTATTTAAGTTGTTCAACTTAAATAGTATAAAATTGGTGCAAAGTTCATGGAAAAATTCGTGGACCACGGTATGATGATCGTACTTCTATTTTAATAAGAAAAAAATAATGAAAGATTCAGTAATAAAATTATTCATGATATTATCTGTGACTACTTTTATACGATATTTAATAAGAAAATCCAAAGTATTATTTGTATAAGATTTATATTATTTCTATAGTATATTTGAAAACACCTACTTAAACAGGATATTTACGATCTTAATATAGATTTTTCTTTCTTTGCCCATGCCTATACAACATTTTTATACTTTTTACTTATGAATCGCTACATAAATTTGACCACTATTGGATATTAATTTTGAAATATATAATCTAACAGCTTTTTTTAACCGAAAAAAAACGTCCAGGGTGGACGGGGTGTTGAGGCGGGACCCACCAACCTGTAGATAAGAAAAAATCAAGAAATATAAAGTATCAGTCCCGAATTATGACCAAAAATGGGCCATAATTCGGGCCCAAACATCAAAGAGATCTACGGCCCGCTAAGGAAATACAAAGTGCACCACAAAACTGTGGGCTAATATGCGGACCCGTAGACCAATATAAATCAACTCCGAATTATGATCGAAAATGGGCCATAATCCGGAACCTAAATCTAAAGTGCCTACGACCCGCTAGAGCAATACAAGGTGCACCACTAAAACCGTGGGCTAATGTGTGGACCAATAGGCAAACAATCAACCAATAAAAAATAACACCTACCTAAATCTAAATGAAGGATAACCAAGTTGATCCATCCGTATAAGGGAGAGAGGAAACGGAGGAGCAGTATTGTAAGTATAAGTCTGACTACCGAGGGACGACATGCCGAGCTCAGAGAGGTAGTCGGCCAGCCTGTTGCCCTCCCGAAAAATATGAGTGACTCTGAACTGAATATCTCGGAGAATGTGATGGATACGCATAAGAGTGTGACAAACCTGCCAAGAGCCCCGATGGCCAGATGATAGCAGGGTCACCACAGCAGCAGCATCAAGCTCAATCCAAACATGTCTCGATCTCTGAGAAGCTAAAATCAATCTAATCGCCAGCGCCTGGATCTCTGCATCAAAACTCGAAGAGGCCTGAAAAGAGGAGTGGAAGGCAATACGGAGCTCTCCGTGATGATCTCAAATCAGACCTCCCCCACCCGCAATCTGAGAATCTCTATCAAACGAACCATCCGTGTTCAGCTTGATCCAAGGGGTCTCGGGTCGAAGCCAAACCACCGGGATGGGGCGACGAGTCTGAGCGAGGGAAGATGAGACTCGCTGAAAACGATCGGCGCGAGCGGCCGCCCGAACTCGTAGGAAATCGGCCCGCGTGACCCAATAATGCAACATGGCGCTCCACCTGCACAATAACATGACAAGAAAGAAAAGTAACCATCCTATGCTTTGCACTATTCCTTTCTGTCCAGATGAACCAAAGGATCAGACAAGGAATAATGAAAGTCGCGTGCCTAAAGTGTGTGCCGTGTGCGAAAAAACTCAGGAGCTCAAAAATATTCTGAGTATGGGTTAGGGATAAATGTCTCCATGCGCCAAAATACTCCCACACGACACGAGCCACATCACTCTCCAGGAAAAGGTGGGAAATGGTCTCGGTATGGTAGGTCTGGCTAAGGGTATGCGAGCAGCACAAACATCTAGAAGCCAATGAAACGCCCCTCATCTGTAGAATGTCATCAGTCGGGATCCGTCGCATGAGAAGTCGCCAAATAAACACCGAAATGGTCGGTGTGAGTAAGGTTGTCCAGATGGCCCCGTAAATAAGATTAGCCTGACCCCTCACCCTGATGTGAGACCAAGCCGACGACAATGAGAACGCACCCAAAGAGGTAAGAGTCGAGCACATACTATCCGAGTCCTCCTCGGCGATGGGAATCGCGGAGATCTCCTAGATGAACTGAGGGTAAATCCTAGCTCCTCTCCAACAATAGACTCCAACCTACCCATGTCCCACGTCCCATCAACCCATAACTCATTAATCCTAATATGGGGTCTACCAGTAATCTGACTATAAGAAGAAATCGGCCTATCCCCAATCCAAGTATCATCCCAAAAGCTGACCTCCCCGCAGCCACGACCAAGAGTCTAGTGAATGAACTCCTGAGCCTCAATACCCATGCAGAGGAGACGGCGCCAAGGGTCGCTGGCACGAGCTTTAAGAGCAGTACGCATAGGCGTATAAAGGCCAGCAAAGCAGTTTCTGCGGAGCATAAACTGCGCCCACAGAGACGTGCCCACGCGAAGGCGCCACCAGAGCTTATAACTAAAAGCCCTCGCCATATCCGAAAGGCTCCGAATCTCGAGGCCTCCCTCAGAGACCAGACGACAAACCTGCCGCCAACAGACCCAGTGCGTCTTCCTCTTCGGACCAACAGCGCCCCAGAAGTATCTCGTAATGATCTGCTCGAGCTCCTGGATAATATACTGTGGAGGGTCCAAAACCTGAAGCAGGTGTATAGGAATCGTGCAGAGAGTGCTCTTAATAAGAGCCAGGCGTCCCCCAAAATCAAGGTGGCGATGGGACCAACTAGAGATCCTATCCAACAACCATTGTTTCACCCCAGCAAAGAGCTCTCATCTCATAAAGCCTTTGTAAAGGGGCACACCTAGATAGGTGATGGGGAGATCACCCTGGCGAAAACCAGTAAGATCATGAACTCTCTGATGCCAACGAGGCGCATGCTTGGGAGCGAGAATAAAAGTTCTCTTCTGGATACTAACCAGCTGGCCCAAAGCCATAGAGTAGTGATACAGGAGACGCATAAGATCAACAAGACCATCGTCCATAGCCCGTGTGAATATAATGATGTCATCGGCGTAGGATAAGTGCGAGATGGGGAAAGGCCGTCCGGCCGTCCTATACCTCATCAAAGGATGGTCCCGAATGAATCGATCCAAGCAGCGCGATAAATAATCAGCGGCAAGCACGAAGAGCGACAGAGAAATAGGGTCGCCCTGACGCAAACCCCGGCTAGAGGCAAAATAGCCGGCCGGACTGCCGTTCACCAAAATGGAGAACGTGCAACTCTCGACTCAATGACGTATGAACATAATCCATCTAGCTGGGAACCCCATCCTCACCAGGACCTCACGTAAAAACTGCAAGTGAACCCTATCATACGCCTTAGCCATATCTAGCTTCAGCGCAAGGTTCGGGACACCATGAATGTCCACGACGTGGAGGTCGTGAATGAGTTCTTGGGCCAAAAGGATATTATCAGTAATAACCCGCCCGTGAACAAATCCACTCTAGTTCGGAGAGATAATAAGAGGGAGGAGAGGAGCAAGTCGAGCGTTAAGGATTTTCGAGATATTCTTATTGTTCACATTACACAGACTAATAGGCTGGTAATCTGACAAACCGCTCGGAACAGGCTTCTTCGGGATCAAGACGACCGTAGTCGCCATGAAAGTCGGAGGCATGGGATGACCCTCAAAGAACTCGAGCACAACCCCTCCACGTCGGAAGATACAATCTCCCAACAATGCTGAAAAAACAAAGATGAGAACCCATCAGGCCCAGAAGCACTGTGAGGATCGATATTAAATACCGCAGCACGAATCTCCTGGGGAGAGGGTGGGACACACAAACTATCAGAATCAAAAGAGGAGGGGATAGAGGGAAAACAAGTGTCATCCGGGGGGAAGAGAACATCACCATCGGATGTAAGCACAGTCCTAAAGAAATTCACAGTGGATGATCGGATGTCCGACTCTATAGCGATCATCGTACCACCATCCTCAATGCTGTAAATATGCGACTGACAACCCTTCTGATTCGCAAAACCCTGAAAAAACCAGGTGTTGCGCTCGCCCTCAGAAACCCGACGAACTGCGGCCTTCTGTTTTCAGAAATCTTCCTTCATAGAGAGACGAAGATGGTAATCAGCACAAAAATGGTGCATAGCGTTTCTATTCTCCGGAGAACGGTCCGAATCATATCGCCGCTCAGCCTCATCAATAGCCCTCAAGGCCTCATCCAACTTCGTATGAAGATTTCCAAAAACACACCAGTTCCACTATTTCAGCCCGTGCTTAACCTTGAGGAGTTTGTCCTGTAGATTACACATGCTAGATAATCCAGTCGGGGTAAGCCAGACCTCCCGAACAGTGTCCAGGAATGTGTAATGCCGGATCCACATACTCTGGAAACGGAATGACGACTTGTGACGATTTGCGGAGAAGCGACACTGGATAAGAAGGGGCGCATGGTCAGACCAAAGTCGAGGCAGGTGAGTGACGATAGAGACAGCAAACACGTTCGACCATGCTTCATTAAATAAAGCACGATCTAGCCTTTCCCTCAAACCATTGCGCTCCCAAGTGAAAATATCACCCTCGCAGCCCACGTCAATCAACTCACATACAGCAATAGCCTGTGCGAAGTCCAGAATCTCTGGATAACGGTCTGTGGTACTACCCTCGCGTTCATGTGAATGCAAAAAGATGTTGAAGTCACCGCTGACAATCCACGGCAACCCCTCTACTTCCAAAGAAATCTCACGAAGGGTATCCCAAAGGGCGTAACGACCAACACGGACAGTGCTGGCATAGACATAGGTGACAAAACTCGACTGAGGAAGAAGGGGGAAGAAATAGAAAGGTGAAGGACTTGATCGTTATCTAACAAAACCTGATGCTGAAAGTGAGGGGAAGAAAAGAACCAAATTATGTTAGATCGATTATAAAGTCCCCATGCAAAACCTAAAGAACGAATATAAAAATCAAAATTAGCATTGGAACTCATGGGTTCTAAAATGCTAATAAAAGAAAATCTATGAACACGGTGGAGATGTCGAATACGCTTCTATGCTCCGATGTTAGCCAGACCACGAGCGTTCCATGTAAGAATGGGTATCGACATAAACTAACCCACCGACTCAGACGAAGACCTAGGATGCTGACTAGAGCGCCCCCGTCTCCGAGGTGTATCCTACCGGGCAGATGTTCCCCTTTCAAGGGCGATGAAGATCGCCCTATGGAGGAGGAGGAGGGTCCGCGAGAAGCTGCTCTTCCTCGTGTGGAAATCGAGGGGTCAGAAGAAGCTTTGCCCCTAGTCGTGACACCAGGTGCAGCAGAAATAAATATCAGACATCTCTTAACCGGGGGTTTTGGTGCTGTCAGGAGTGGCACCATCGCCGAGAGAGAGAGCCTGGAATCAGAAATCTCAAATTGAGTGCGGTTAAGACCAAACTCAGTCTGAGATAGAGAGGGAAAATAAGAGGGGGAAGGCTCGTAGACCACCATGGATAAGGTCTCAGGCTCAACGATGATCGGATCATCGATACAGCCCTGGCCGTCATGGTGGGGGGAGGTAGATGTAATACCCACGATTTTCGTTCCGGTTATTTTGAATTTTTCGGATATTTCCCGGTTGTCGAGTGCCGGTATTATTTTCTCGACAACTGATTTTGGCGTTTATGACCGTAGGTGATGATTGGTTATCCGTTGTTTTCATTTCGGATCGATGATGTTGTCCCCGAGTGTTTTGTCGTGTTCGTTCCGTGCGATTTCGGAAAATTGAGTCGTCGAATCATGGTGGTCGGGCACTGGCCGGACGGTTGCAGGCACTGGCCGGACGGGTGCAGGCACTGGCCGGGAGGGTGCGGCAGGAACCGGCGTAGCGCACGCTATGGCCGGAAGGTAGCGCACGCTACGACCAGGAGACAGCGCATGCTACGGCCGGTTGGCTGCGCACGCTAGTCGGCCGAGGCAAAGCGAAAGGTTACGGATCGAGGATCGGCGAGTAGCGCACGCCTTCGTGGGACCTTGCACACGCCTTCGGCCGCGGGTAGCGCACGCTTCTGGCCGGAAAAGTGCTGCACGCTACCTGGCCAAGCCAGGAAGTCTCTGGATTGTGGCCGGGCCGACAGCACACGTGTTCAGCGCATGATAACGGGCCCCGACCGAACATTCTAGACCATGACCGCCCGATAGCGCACGCTAGCTCGGCAGTCTAGCGCACGCTAGGCTGCACCAGTATAAATATGACCGAGCAGTCCTGTTTGCACTCAGTTTTTATTTTCTCCCTTTCTCTTCCGCGGCTGGATCCTTTGGGAACTTGAAGGCATATTGTTATACAACTAATCCACGAAGTTTGGGAGGTCATGTCATCGATTAATCACTCCATAACATCCTTCAATCGAGCGAATCAAGGTTAGTTTTCCTAAAATCCTAGTTTTGGGAAAAATTGGGGATTTTGTTGATTTCGCCCGTTTGATTCGTTATAACTTAGAATAGTGATGGATTGATGATTATTAAGTTGTTTTATATTGAATCCCTTGTTTTTCCACGATTGGATTGCCAAGGATTCGTCGTTTTATTGAGTTTCTAATCGACACCTTGAAAGTGTTCGATAAATTATCACAAACGGGATTCGGGCGTTCTACGATTATTCTTCCTCGTTCGATCGTCAATTTATTCATGGTATGATGTTGGGGTCAGGTTCCTTGCGAATAACTCGAGTCGGAACCCTTTCGTTCGCCATTTTCTGATCGGTGGTGTTACCGTCGTTTCCGCTGGAGAGTTGTGGGCATTCGAAGTCTTCCGGTTAAGAGACGTTTGTCAGAGTGTCCAGTATCAACTATTGAGGCAAGTATCTTGCCTATACACTTCATATTTCGTAGTGGTTATAGTCGGTAATTGACTAGGTGTGCAATTGGATTATTTTTAATGAACTTATAAAAGAATCGGTATATTCTCGATAAAGGTCCTCTATAAAATCTACTTATGTGTTTGTAAACGATTGTGTGGTTCTGAGGATATGTACTAGTGGTGTGCTTTGGAATATCTTCTTTACGTTTGGTATCGTTGTGCGTGATTATGTTGATAGTGGACTTAAGGTTATGTCTTTCTGACAAGAAGTGTGTATATGTGTGTGGACGTGTGTACTATTGATGAGTTTGTGATGATGTGTGATGTGAGTATGTGTCGGATGTTGTGGCCATTCCTAGCAAGTACCTTGATTTACATTTGAAGTACTTCGGGGGAATATGTTTTTGAATCGTGATTTTGTGAAAGTTGTAATTTCAGAAATATGTGGTTTGTGCCATGTGGTTACTGAGAGTGTGTGAACCGAGTTAAAACCAGTGAGGGTCCCTTGGGGTCCGGTAGGCTGCGTATCCCTACGGATCACTCGGTGGGGTTGTACAACCAGAGAGGGCCTGACGAGGACTCCCTGGGGTGTGTATCTCGCAGGAGGTACAGGGCTGACAATCGGGAGGTTGTTTTGTGATGATGAATATGGCACGATGTTGTTTTCGATAATTGTGATATGTCCGGAGTATCACATATGCAAATTCCCGAAGTGAGATACATCATATGTAAGGTCTTGGTACTTAGCTAAAATGGCACCGGTATAAGCGTCGTATATTATTTGTTTCATGGTTACGATATTTTTGGCATAAGGGTACGGGCCCTGTGATTGTTTCCGTACATTGTGGTTTGGTTATGTATCGAGTGTGACCGTTGTGTTATTCACTCGAGTATGGAATATGGATGATTTGGGTCGTGGACCCTGTGTTTGTGACCAGATTGGTATCTTTGAGCAAAAATAATTCTTTGGCCCGTGTCCCTATGTGGTTTGTCGAGTTAAAGATTTATTAGTCCAGAAATGTCTTTCTAAAACTCCCGAGACTTTTTAAATGCTTTTCAAAGAGCCTGCGTGTCTCATTCCAATTTTTCATGGTTTGAACTATTTTATTCAATGAAATATCTCGGGAAATCTTCATTGGGTTGAATTGTGGAATTAATCAAGTTTTTATATTCTTGGAGTATGTTGTGTATAGCTCATACTTGCACTAGCAAAACAGTGGAGTTTTGCTAACCCCTGAGTATTCAGGGGGTGGATGTCTGTATTGCGTCCAGGTACTTGCAAGTTGCTGGGGAGCGAATCACAGGATCGGTACGAAGGATGATGGAAGACGACGATGCTAATCACATGAAGGCCGTGTTGGGTATTTGGTGAAGTCTTATTGTTTTGTCTTTTTGTTGGGGTATTTTCCATTTTCGGGAAGTATTAATGTATCCTAACCCCTGCGTGGGTACGAGTTAGAAAAAGGAGTTTTGTATGTTCAATGTAAAAATTTTTGGTAAAAGACCAAATCGGTCTAATGGTTCATTATTTAGCCATATCGGCATAAAATGTGATGTATTGTTTTCGTATTTAGCCTGGTAGATCCTCATGGAGAGGGTCTGCGGCGCTGTAATATTCCCAAGTGGTTTGGGGGTGTTACAGAATATGGTATCAGAGCTTAGGTTGCGGAAACCTAGGATATCGGGTCCAGTCGGGTATTGTCGTGTCTTGTTAGCCAGTTGTGTCTGTCTAAGTCGTGTCGCGACGCGTCGTCTGTGATGTCGGCCGTGATTAGTATCGAGGTGCAGCCATCATCTTCGTGCGACCTGTGGATGTAAGTCTCCCTACTATATTGTGCCTTGTGATATACAAGCTTGTATGATTTTGTGTTATGACGTGGAGTTTAAAGGTGATTTGTGATTATGTGGCCTATGTTGTTTGATCCTCGTATGATGCTAGAATGAAAGTGGCACCAACGTATATGTATATATACACACATCCTGATATAAGTCGTTTTTACAAGAGTAATGGCCTTGGTGTGGTTACTCAAAGAAAAATTCACCAATGTGATATTTTAAAACTTTACATGTTTTGAGGAGTCACGTATATTTTGTTTTAAAACATCCTCCAAAGGGAGGAAAAAGTTTGATTTTCGTATTATGACCTCAAGGCCAATTTTTTTTTTAAGAATTCAAACTACCGATATTTTATTTTCATCTTGTATTGTAAGTTTTCAAAACACGATTTTTGAACTCAAGTGAAGTCTACAAAATGTAGACAAGACGTAACTCTCGTTTTCAACTTATCGGTTTTATGGTTGTTAGTCGAGAAATACGTGATGATGTTCTTGTTGTTCGGGCAGTGTTGCCAGTTTTAAATTAAAATTATGATGTGAATGCTGAAGTCGTTCGGTTTGTGTACATTGAGATAGCTCTCTTTAATAAGAGGTGAGATTTCGGTTTTTGAATAACAGTTGTCCTTTGATGGTTGCTCGCGAAGTGTTGTAAGCATGTGAATCGATGGCATTTAGATTCGTATGCTGTCGTTGTTTTTTTTGTAACTATCGGTTCTAGTAATGTCATATATATGTTCGCAACCACGTTGCTGAATTTGAGCTGTTAGCGCATGCTAAGTACGAGGCTAGTGCACGCTAATGCAGCACGAATAGCGCACGCTAAATAATTATTGTAGCGTGCATTAACTAGCTGGGACAGAGGATGTGGAACCGCATTTTTTAGCCGTTAGGATTAACTTTCTATCGTCAGTCATCTGTGACTGTATTCTATATGTGTTGTCTAGTGATGACAACTGTTTGGTGTGAATGTGTGTTGTGACTTTTTGTCGCGCTAGGAGATAATTGATTTTGCTCAGTGAGTTGTTAAATTATGTCTGCTGTGTGTGTGTTCGAAAATGTTTTCCTGAAACTTTCATAAGTTTGTGCAAGTTGCGGAAATCAATTTTTGAAACTAATTTGACGTTGCGATTAATTCGGCGGCTTCGTATGAACTTTGGAAATTGTTTGAAATTTGCGAGCCGGCCTAGGATTCTCAAATAAAAACCTCGACGGTATTGAAAGAGTTGTTTTAAAGTACCTTGAACATTTTGTAAAATGTTACCGTCGTTGATTCTTATGTAGTGTTGGGAGAATTTTTGGAAGTGACTTTTAACGTACTATTGTATTTTCGAATGATTCGATTACATGATTTTTAAAAATCTTTCACACAATTTTTTTTTTAAAAACCAATACGATTTATTTTTCAAAAATATATAGTGAAAGATGAAAGATCTCACTCGATGTAAATTTCAAACTCGGATTTGGAAATGTTAGAGTATGTAAGAATGGTTTGATGATCTTGCATGGTTAACTTGTTAGTTGTTAACGGTGATGATGATGCGTAGAGGCATGATGATTTTGATAACGCCGGTTTCAAGGAATTCTTATTTTGGCAAATGATTTCAAATGATAAAGTATGTTATTTACAAGTTTTGATGAAACAACCCGAGGTACCAAAGGTACTTTTAAAGTTTATTTTGAATAGCATACAAATCCAAGGATTTTCAAAAGATTTCCTTTAAAAGGATACCTCGTGGATTTTCTTCCCGAGTTGTTATTGGTTACCTTATGTGATATGTCATGCTAAGTTGGTACTTTAGCATATTGTTTTCGCGAAGTGGTGCAATCGTATTGAGTGAGAATCCGCTTAGTATGACAAAGGAAGCGACCGTGACTGCGGTACACTTGGTTATGGAGATTAGATACGGGACCAAGAGGATATGGCCGGGAAGGTTGCTATTCAAGCACTTCGTTTTCGTTGTTTAGGTTTCGGGGACGAAACCTCTTTTAAAGGTGATATAATGTAATACCCACATTTTCTTTTTTCTTCTCGTTTCCGTTTCGTTCGATCGTATTGAGGCGATTGTGTTCGTTAATGCTTCTGACCTTGTATTGTTTCTCACCTTTGTCATTCGAGCGAGTTCTGATATTGTTCCAAATTGATGTGTATATCGTTGAGATCTTTCCAAATTCGGATCGATTTCTGGTGAACCGTGTTCGAAATTAACACCTCGTGATTCCTACAAGTTTATTGATGTTTTGATTTGAGGTGTGAACTTCATAGTTGATCGTTGTTGTTCGATCATTGCTATTTGTTCGTCATTGTACAATCATTATTGTTTGATCTCGTAGTCGTGAATATTGTACATCTGGGCCATTTTGCGGTTTCCATAAGTGCTGGGAAATTGTCTTCGTATTTGATCTTCCAAATCTTTGAGTTACTGGAATTTCATACATTTCAGCGTTGGAATCGTGATTTGATTTTTATATTACTCGGTTTTATCAACCGCAGCGATTCATGCTCGTTGCTTTTCGTAAGCATTCTTGCGTATTGAATCGGATCGTAGTGGCTTATTACTGCATGGAGCTCTGGTGTGTTGTCGAGAGTCGCCTTGCTTTTGTTTTAAGTTTCGGGACGAAACTTATTTTTAGGGGGGTAGAATGTAATACCCACGATTTTCGTTCCGGTTATTTCGAATTTTTCGGATATTTCCCGGTTGTCGAGTGCCGGTATTATTTTCTCGACAACTGATTTTGGCGTTTATGACTGTAGGTGATGATTGGTTATCCGTTGTTTTCATTTCGGATCGATGATGTTGTCCCCGAGTGTTTTGTTGTGTTTGTTCCGTGCGATTTTGGAAAATTGAGTCGTCGAATCATGGTGGTCGGGCACTGGCCGGACGATTGCAGGCACTGGCCGGACGGGTGCAGGCACTGGCCGGGAGGGTGCGGCAGGAACCGGCGTAGCGCACGCTATGGCCGGAAGGTAGCGCACGCTTCTGGCCGGAGAGGCAGACGCTTCTGGCCGGTTGTCGCAGCTAGTCGGCCGAGGCGTAGGGAAGAAAGGTTCGGATCGGGAGGATCGGCGGGTAGCGCACGCTCGTGGGACATCAAGACGCCTTACGGCCGCGTGTAGCGCACGCCTTCTGGCCGGAAGACGCTGCCTTCTGGCCGAGCCAGGAAGTCTCTGGATTGTGGCCGGGCCGACAGCGCATGTGTTCAGCGCATGATGGCGGGCCCCGGCCGAACATTCTCGACCATGACCGCCCGCTAGCGCACGCTAGGCTGCACCAGTATAAATATGACCGAGCAGTCCTGATTGCACTCAGTTTTTATTTTCTCCCTTTCTCTTCCGCGGCTGGATCCTTTGGGAACTTGAAGGCGTGTTGTTATACAACTAATCCACGAAGTTTGGGAGGTCATGTCATCGATTAATCACTCCATAACATCCTTCAATCCAGCGAATCAAGGTTAGTTTTCCTAAAATCCTAGTTTTGGGAAAAATTGGGGATTTTGTTGATTTCGCCCGTTTGATTCGTTATAACTTAGAATAGTGATGGATTGATGATTATTAAGTTGTTTTATATCGAATCCCTTGTTTTTCCACGGTTGGATTGCCGAGGATTCGTCGTTTTATTGAGTTTCTAATCGACACCTTGAAAGTGTTCGATAAAATATCACAAAGGGGATTCGGGCATTCTACGATTATTCTTCCTCGTTCGATCGTCAATTTATTCATGGTATGATGTTGGGGTCAGGTTCCTTGCGAAGAACTCGAGTCGGAACCCTTCCGTTCGCCGTTTTCCGATCGGTGGTGTTACCGTCGTTTCCGCTGGAGAGTTGTGGGCATTCGAAGTCTTCCGGTTAAGAGACGTTCGTCAGAGTGTCCAGTATCAACTATTGAGGCAAGTATCTTGCCTATACACTTCATATTTCGTAGTGGTTATAGTCGGTAATTGACTAGGTGTGCAATTGGATTATTTTTAATGAACTTATAAAAGAATCAGTATATTCTCGATAAAGGTCCTCTATAAAACCTACTTATGTGTTTGTGAACGATTGTGTGGTTCTGAGGATATGTACTAGTGGTGTGCTTTGGAATATCTTCTTTACGTTTGGTATCGTTGTGCGTGATTATGTTGATAGTGGACTTAAGGTTATGTCTTTCTGACAAGAAGTGTGTATATGTGTGTGGACGTGTGTACTATTGATGAGTTTGTGATGACGTGTGATGTGAGTATGTGTCGGATGTTGTGGCCATTCCTAGAAAGTACCTTGATTTACATTTGAAGTACTTCGGGGGAATATGTTTTTGAATCGTGATTTTGTGAAAGTGGTGATTTCAGAAATATGTGGTTTATGCCATGTGGTTACTGAGAGTGTGTGAACCGAGTCAAAACCAGTGAGGGTCCCCTGGGGTCCGGTAGGCTGCGTATCCATACGGATCACTCGGTGGGGTTGTACAACCAGAGAGGGCCTGACGAGGACTCCCTGGGGTGTGTATCTCGCAGGAGGTACAGGGCCGGTACAGCTCGGGAGGTTGTTTTGTGATGATGAATATGGCACGATGTTGTTTTCGATAATTGTGATATGTCCGGAGTATCAAATATGCAAATTCCCGAAGTGAGATACATCATATGTAAGGTCTTGGTACTTAGCTAAAATGGCACCGGTATAAGCGTCGTATATTATTTGTTTCATGGTTGCGATATTTTTGGCATAAGGATACGGGCCCTGTGATTGTTTCCGTACATTGTGGTTTGGTTATGTATCGAGTGTGACCGTTGTGTTATTCACTCGAGTATAGGATATGGATGATTTGGGTCGTGGACCCTGTGTTTGTGACCAGATTGGTATCTTTGAGCAAAAACAATTCTTTGGCCCGTGTCCCTATGTGGTTTGTCGAGTTAAAGATTTATTAGTCCAGAAATGTCTTTCTAAAACTCCCGAGACTTTTTAAATGCTTTTCAAAGAGCCTGCGTGTCTCATTCCAATTTTTCATGGTTTGAACTATTTTATTCAATGAAATATCTCGGGAAATCTTCATTGGGTTGAATTGTGGAATTAATCAAGTTTTTATATTCTTGGAGTATGTTGTGTATAGCTCGTATTTGCACTTTATACTTGCACTAGAAAAACAGTGGAGTTTTGCTAAACCCCGAGTATTCGGGGGGTGGATGTCTGTATTGCGTCCAGGTACTTGCAGGTTGCTGGGGAGCGAATCACAGGATCGGTACGAAGGATGATGGAAGACGACGATGTTAATCACATGAAGGCCGTGTTGGGTATTTGGTGAAGTCTTATTGTTTTGTCTTTTTGTTGGGGTATTTTCCATTTTCGGGAAGTATTAATGTATCCTAACCCATGCGTGGGTACGAGTTAGAAAAAGGAGTTTTGTATGTTCGATGTAAAAATTTTTGGTAAAAGACCAAATCGGTCTAATGGTTCATTATTTAGCCATATCGGCATAAAATGTGATGTATTGTTTTCGTATTTAGCCTGGTAGATCCTCATGGAGAGGGTCTGCGGCGCTGTAATATTCCCAAGTGGTTTGGGGGTGTTACAGTAGACTCAAAGAGTCTGCAAAAGTGAGGGACGGTGGAGGACTCTGTGTCGTCCTCTAAAAACGCTCGTCATGAATATCGTGACCACTACAATCGCTACCCGACACACTATCTTTATCACCCACATTAATAATATCATCAGTACCAACTAAATCCTCCTCCTCTCTAGTAGAAGAGTCCAAAGATGCAAAATATGAGCGCTGGCCAGTAACAGTTGTGCCCTTGGGAATCATTCCCATCTCCTTAGGCCCTTTTTTGGAAACTACCTGCCAAATGATAGGGTCCTTGCCCTTAGGGGCTGCTTGTGAAGTACTAGCCTTAGTGGCTTTAGGAGGGACCGATTGCATCTTCTGCTGTCGAGAAGGGGCAACCTGAGGCTTCTTACGCTGAGGTGGTGGAGGCCGTTCTTTGTTGCCAACTATGTAGCAACTGGACGGCTCGTGCCCCACATGAGAACAAAGAGAGCAATACAACGGAGCTCTCTCGTAAATAATGCGTTGTGTAAGAACTTGATTATCAAACACAACCTCAATCTCGGGCACTCTAGGTGCCAAAAGCTCAATCTCGACACACACAGGCGACTGAGAGTCGTGAGTGTGTGGCCGTCGGGGCATCAACTAAAATGGGATTGCTAACAGCCTTGGCAATCGTATATAATGCACGTGGGTGAAATAAATGCAAAGGCAGACCTGGAAGTCTAATCCAAACCGGACACATAAAAGTCTCAGTCCTAACCGAAAAACTAGGCGACCACTTAAATACACAGGCAGGACATCCAGAAAAATTCCAAGTAGATCCTAACCAAATGCGTCTAAAGTCCTCATCGTTATCAAACTTAACCGCAATATGACAAAAATTTAACCAACTCCAACTATATTTACCCCTCAGTTTCATATCAGTCAAACCCGAAGGTACATCTTGAGGGGTGGGAATAGCATGCGGAAATTTTAGAATCAAAGTGCGTTCCCATGAAGCAGCTTGAGTAATCATATCAGAAGTAGAAAAGGAAACACGCAAGGAGAGAGTACCAAAAGGACTAACCTCCGCTCCGTCGAAATTAAATGATTTTATTGCCGAGCCGGGTTGGTGGATGAAATCGGGTTGCACCGATCCATGTCGATTGTTGACCGTTTGGGCGTAGGAGGGCTTCGACCGTGTCTGATCGGATGCACCCGGTCCAGTAGGTCGAGTCAGCTCAGTCGATCTTGTGTTTGCATGGGTGTTCGAATCACTTGGAGCCGGTGCTGTCTGGCGAGTCGGACTGTAGAGATTAGAGAATATGTGCTGCTCTTGGTTGGTGGGTTGGAATGGTGTTGGTGGGATCCTTGGGCCGAGGTGAAATTAGGGCCGGTTGATGGTGAGTAAAGTTGGGCTGGGTTGCTTGGGTAGAAGATGGGTCACTTGTGGGGCTGATGATATAAGTGGGCTTAGTGTGTATGGGGTGTGTTATATCTTTATTAATGGGTAGGAAATAATTAAGTATAGTATTGGGTGAAGGGTTAGGCTTGGGAAAAGTTGAGATAGGGAGATGGGTTGGCGAAGCCAAATCGGCTGGGCTAATAAAGGGGGTTGGCTGGGCTGGGGCGATAAGAGACTGGGTCGGAAATAATGGAGGTTTTATAAAGCTGTTGGGCTCGGGGTGACTCGGCTGAGGAGTTGGGTTTAAGATTAAATCATGTAGGCCAGAGGATGGGCCGGCCTGAAGGTGGGAGTGTATAATGTTGGTAATTGGGCCAGTGGTTGACAATGGGTTAGGTGATGAAGTTTTGGGGCCGGGATGCACATGAAGATTGGGCCAAACAAGAGCGGGCCCGTGATGATTAATTAAAATAGGATTAGGCCTTACCTCAGAGTTGCTGGGCTGGACTTCAAAATTAGGCTCGATAACTAGGCCCGCAGGATCTTGACCGTAAGATGGTCGAGGCCCTAAAATAGACGGCTCTACTCCGTCTATTTTTTTATTTAAATTTGTAATACCATCCGCCGTCATGGATACAAACGATGGCTGAAACCCTGCACCTAGGGTTTTTGGAAACTCCAGCGATGAAGGCGACTTCGCGACGACGGGGATTGGAAGCAGTGTCAGATTGTCATTTATGGTAAGACTAGATGTAGGATCACCTTTGCTCGGATGAATCTTCTCGGAGAAAGAAGCTCACGGAGCTTGCAACGTCGGAGATGGCGGTTTCGATATTTCTTGCGACTTTGTTTTTTCTGTTTCTTGCGACTTTCTTTTTTCTGTTGCCGGTGACGGACCCGGACTATATTGCGACCTGTCACGATCGCCACTAGAGATGGTCGGCGACCTGACACGGTCTCCGCTAGAGATGGTCGGTAACTTGTCGGGCAATTGCGACGCCCGTTTTTTCCTTGTCATGAGGGCAGCAGTTCTTAATCGCCGGCGGGAGCGACGACGAACATGAAGTTGTATAACTGTTGTGTGCGGGAAGGGATGCTGGAGGTAGATCTGAGGTTCGGTGAAGGTTTTGACATCGGGTATGTTCGGAATGTGCAGGCGACGAAGCGGGCGATTTACACCTTGAGTGTGTGTAAGTCACAGGTGTCGCCGAAGCTGTTTCCGACGTCCGTTTGGGCTGGTGTATGATGGTGAAGGGTCGCGGGTAAAAGGGGGATAGGTTGGTGGTGGCGATGGCTAGAGACGATGGCCGGATGGGGGTTGCGATGGAGAAAGAGGTGGCGGCATGTGTGTGAAGGAGCCGGACTCTGTTTATAATCTAACAGCTTTTAACTTCAACTTTTATTATCGTTATTCAAAATAAATCACAGGGGAAAATTGTCTTCTTCGATACCTATTCTCAATAGGACTGAGACGGGTTGACGCGGGGCGATGCGGGGCAGGTGGAACATGAAAACGCACTTGCCCCGCGAATTTGTTGTGGGACGAATTGAAATTGACATTTTAAACAGTCTTGTTCTGCTATTTGTAACACCCTTGAGATATTTGAGGTATATCACAACGCCGTGAATCCCTAATTGGGATCCACCAGGCCATTTAACCAATGTAACACACATCACCCCTTTAGGTCGACGAAAAACAGCATGTCGTCAACGACGAAACACAGCCATTCACCTAGTTCAATCGGTAAATACTCCAAATACACACATCATGAACAAAATATGTAAAATCCCAAAATGTCAAACTTTCAAAAAGTAATACCCCTAAACTACTCGACTGTCTACAGAAGAAAGTAAGTATGACAAGACGTATAAAGATAAAATAAAGGTAAAAGAATCTCTAGCACAGTATCACGCATGGCCCTCATCATCGTACTGCCCCGATACCCGCTCGTCCACGCGCTCATAACATGAAATTCATGAAATGAACTTCCCCCAAATGGGGTTAGCTTTGAATCCCTAGTGCAAATAAATACACATGAACCACTACCACTTACACATTCAAGTACATGCACGAAAGTTTTGAAAGCCAAGATAATGATTTGCGGAAATGTAATTATTTAAAATATCATCATCACAAAATCAAGCACATGATTAACCGTGAACCAGGCCAGAGATCCCCCCCGAGGCGCCGTCGGACTCTCCCGGAGTGAATGTAACACACATATATCACACATGCATTACTTTTCACGCAAAGTGTGTAGGTTCATAGGAATTACTTGTCTTTGGGATATGGTGAAAGACTACGAGAAGAAACACGCTCATGGTTGACATGAACCGAAAATTCCCAACCTAAATAATACTAAAACAACTATTAGTGTCAACACGAATGGATTCGGATCTAAATTCTACCCGAAACCCCACCTACGATTTATGTAAATCAACAATGAACATGTTGAGGGCGGATCACAACCATTCATCTCGATTTTTACAGAAAATACAGAAAATATACCATGAAATCGTAGGGGAAACATGTATTTTGGATAGATAGTTCATAACCAACAAGATACACTGAACAATTTGGACTGAAATAGGTGAAATAACAAAAACTCTCGAAACCCCGAAATTAGGGTTTTGGAATATTTACCTCAAATCGGAAATGAAAAGGATGATTTGTTGCTGTTAATCCACACAAATAATTTGAAGACGATGCTAGATGATGTTTGTTTGAAGTTTCTGTAATATCCGGATTAATTATGGAGTATTTCGTCTGTAATTAAACCCTGTATTATTCGGATTTGTGATATCGATAATCGAAGTATGATCTTTCTCGTATTCATATCCATATGCATGATTATATCAACATATAAGTATTCACATGCAATTACGTAATAACGTACGCTAAGAAGTGAGCATAGCGTACGTTATGTGCTAAGGTTAGCGTACGCTATGAATGAAGCATAACGTACGTAAGGCAGCCAATAATTGAGCAAGACGGCTAGCACATGATCCATCTAGTGGTGGGGTCGGTGGTGGGCTCGGCCAGATCCTCATAGCATGAACCTGGACAGTTTTAAGTCAACAGGTGTTAACGTATGCTAAGGTATGTATATAGCGTACGCTAATTGGTATTGATTACGTACGTAACTTGATAGTGTATAATACGTAAGCGAGTACAGGAACGGGATAGTAAGCTATCATTGGATGATAACGTATGCTAAGGAGAACATATAGCATACGCTAAGTGAATAACGTACGCTATGCACAAGGGCTAACGTACGTTAAGGTCAGAAAATTATAAATGGGACAACACCCCATTTCATTTCATTTCGTTTCCTTCACTTGTTCTTCACCTCCCTTCATTCCCAGAGAGTTTTCAGCCACCTAAAACACCCATAGACCATCTATACTTGATCATTGGAGATTGGATATCACTTATACTTGATCATTGAAGTTGAGAAACATCTTAGATTGGCACACAAGCAACTGGAGTTGGACCCTACCTATTCTCTCGGTGTTTTCTTCATCTTAAGGTATGCTAATGCTATCTCCAACCTTGGATTTGTGTTCTTAAGGATGTTATGATCATACTACCAAGAATATTAGGTTCCATATATGATTTTCAACCAAACATCATGTTTAGGAAGTTGGGATGATTATGCTTAAGTTACCATTATTGAGAACATTATAGTTGGAATCTTGTTACGTCTAATAATAAGAGTAGTGTTCTGAGATTGATAATCCGTATTGAATGGTGCTTCCATAATGATCGTGGACTTGGTATTGATATCACATTTTCTAAACGGAATTAGATAAAGGATAACTGAAGATTGTATCATTTCTTATAAGTTGGATTGGTTAATTAATCTTCATGATGAAGTTGAATGTAATGATGATATTTGTAATAAGCGTATCAACCTTAGATCACCCAAACTTCATATGAAAAATCGTAATCAAGATTGAGTATGACGTTGTGATGTTATGCGAATACTTGAATTCAAAGATGTCTATAAACCGTAAGATCATTCAAGTTGCTTGAGTAATGTATGTATGGAGTATAACATACGTTAAACACTGAGAATTACATACGTTATATCATCAGACAAGTCAGTCATCTGATCAGAGAATAGAACCATCAATTCATGCTTTGCGTACGCTAGACTTTGGAATTTACGTACGTTAACATGCATACTTAACGTACGCTACGTTGGATAAGTAACGTACATTATGTAGAGCAGTCAGGGTTTGTAATATTGTACCTTCGGCCGTAGTTTGGATTGTTAGATATTCGTACGTTAGTTATTCAACGTGAGATGAACTCTATATTATTTCTTTTGTTTAAGGTTCGAGTTTTGCAATGTGATTAATCGAAGGGGTGACCTTCGAGTGTTTTGATATTCGTGGAAGTGTTATCCTTGTCGTCGATTCGAGGAAAGTACCTTATTTATGTTTTACATGTTGATGTTATACATATTGTCGTGCATGTGTGTCGTTGTTGTATGTCCACCTCGTGTTGGTCCGACGGGATCATCTTGGGATCTATGCTAGTGTGCGCTGGATCATCGGACAGGTTTTTCCACCTCGTGTTGGTCCGACGGGATCATCTTGGGATCTAGGTAGTGAACGTTGGATCATCGAAATTACCATGTGTATGTTGTGATGTCATGTTATGATTATCATTTGTGTATGGTACTTATGAGTTTTCTCGTAGGGAGAGGCACATTGGCATTTTTTTGTCATTTATGTTATTATTCGTGAGACGTTGAATAATATGTTGTGGTACTTGTACTAGTATCGTTGTGCTAACCACTTCGGGGGTGAACATTTGTTTATGTTCAGGATACAGGATAGCAGAGAAACAACCATTAGAGCCGCATGACAATGGTGGTACAGAGTGATGTTCCGGCCGAAATAATTTGTGGAGTTTAAATGTTGTTTTTAATAAAGTACTCGAGTACGTTGTCCTTTGTTATGTTTGATTTGGGTATGTATTGATATTAACTGTTGGACGTTGTATTGTCGGTGTTGTTCCAGACTTGTTGTATTGTATTGCTGTCGTCATCATTTATTGTTGTTTATTATTATCATTTCATTTTCTCAGCCTTGTAAATTCTTACGTAAAGGATTTATGGCGCTGTAATATTCCTGAATATATCGGGGGTGTTACAGAATATGGTATCAGATCTAAGATTATGGATATCTTGGCCCTTGGGTTAAAATAAGGGTCGTATATGTCTTTTAAGATTATCGGTCGAGAATAACATCACTGTACTACCTACGTCTTCGTGTGGGCGGTGGTTGTAAGTTCCTAAACTCCATCTCGTCATTCATATGATGTGTTGTGTCGAGATTTATTCACCTTGACAAGCGATCGACTGCAAGGCCGAGCGACCGAGTCCACAATCAATCAAGCTACGGCGAACTCGCCTAAACGAAGGTACCAGACCACCTTCAGGTATCTAGCGATTGAATCCGGAGGCGATCGCCCTTTGGCACCCAGCGATTGACTCTGGTGCCCGGCTAAGGACGACCATCCTACGCCACGAACAGGGACCGTCGTCCGTCAAAGTCCACGAAGATTAGACCTCAAAGCAGCGCCCATGTGCAGATCCGTGACAGGCGCCGCGTTATATGGATCATTGACCACCAAACAGCTGTCTCTGACAAGGACGGCTTCACCTACCGACAAACCTGCCGAAAGGTACAAGGTGGGACCGCCCGTGACAGCAACTCAGATGCGTGCAGACTTCTCATTGGATCGCACAGCTGACTGCCAGCAACTCCTACAGACTTTAAGAAGACAAGCCCATGTGCTAAAAGACGATCGCCCGCTTATTATAATACAGCAAAGGCGATCGCCCAGCATGTCCAAGTGCTATAAATAGAGAACCTCCATCTACAGGAAAGGGGTTCACGACTTCTTCATTCGGTTCAAGAATTCTTCATTCAGTTCACGAATTCTCCAATCAGTTCAGAGAAAAACTGTGTGTTCCAACTTCATCCACAGAAATACATAAAAACATACTTACATTCAAGCTCTTGGCTTCATCTTCGGAATCTACGTCAGGATTTCTCTCTCAGTACCTCTCATCCAGAAGACGGTCGACAGAGGCAAAGAGTCTCCACAGCGCAGATCCGAAGGATCTCTCAAGCCCAGGAGCTCAAGTATACAACAGATACACACCGTGAGAGACTGTCGATTTCTCACGGTTGTCATAGCTCATCAACGTTGTTACAAGAACTCACAGAGCTTCATATCTGGTTCTTCCGGCAATCTACACGCTTACCAGCTAAGATAACAAGGGTTTTTACACTCATTGTAGTTGTACTCTTACATTAATACTTGTATCCCCGAATATTTGTATTAATAATATCTCGCGAGAGCATTCAAGCCCGGGACCAACAACCCCGGCAAATCTTGTGTTATTTACTTTTCCCACGGAAGTATTCTCCAATTTGTTTGCTATCCATCCATTCCAGCAATATCTATCTTCGGATAATATTTTGGGTAGCAACAATTGGCGCTAGAAGAAGGGGGGCAATCTATACCTTCATTTTTATTCCTACCGTCCCGAAGAACACTCACTGTTCTCGGGGCATATACTTGAAGTGACACTCACTGCGCTTCAAAGAAAGCCTTCAGAATCATGACGTCCACTACTACATCGAAGAGAGGCACTCTCCGAACCGCCGGACACCATATCCCGGCTCAATCCGAACCCCAATCGACGGCCGGGGGAAGCCACGGCAACGCGAGACTCTTGATCCCGCACCTGAGGAATGGCCCCAACCTCCCACTTGACCGGTTCCAAACCGAGGAACAGATCGAGGAGGCTATGGCCATCCTAAAAGAGCGACGTAGAGCATGCGCGTCGCCCACAATAGCTTCCTCAACCATCTGCCGCATGGGCAAACGGAAATTCAATGGGCTACTGGGCGAGCGATCGTTAGAAAGCCCCGATTCGTGGGAAAAGGCTCTCGCATGACCGGACGGGTACGTATTAAGTCGCTTGGGATGCGACCCATCATGGCGACCGGGGCATTCTGGTCCCAACCACGAAACGACGGAATCCGAATCCATCACCAGGAGTTCGGCATACCCGACTCCTAGCCGAACACCAGCCTACCGATTGGCTCCCGATCTGATCGCCAGAAGATCAGTACTTGATCGCCTCGGCTCCCGCTCTGAGCACCGATCCACGAGCAGCCAGGCCACGGCGATGGCCGCTATGCAACGCCAGCTCGACGAGATGAAAGCACTCTTGGATACTGGGGCAAGCACCAGTAGAAAGATCATCGGACCAACCGAGCCACTCGCGGTCCACATCGAGATTGCCCCCGTACAACCAACGATCGTTCCTCCCAAAACACCTCTGTATGAAGGGAGATCGGACCCTGAAACCCACCTAAATAAATTCTGAATTTACATGACCGGGTGTGGGGCAACAGATGCGACCAAACGCCGAATCTTCCCATTAACATTGGGCGAGCTGGCCCATAGGTGGTATGTCTCACTACCACCACGATCGATCATCTCCTTTGAGAAACTGGCGAATGACTTCACGTCATACTTCGCCACCAAGGTCGCCAGACCAGAAGGCCCCCGCGTGATGAAAATCAGGCAGGGGGAAGACAAAACCGACGTAGATTACATCGACCGAGTGGACGAAATCATCCTCACCGGCGAACCCGTCAGTGACGAGCTCGCTCTCTATTCGGTCCTGGGGGGATTCTACGGTCATTCACCCATGTTTAGACATCTCACCAAGGATATCCCCCCGACATACGCGATCTTCCGCGCTAAGGCTGCCGACTTTCTGGCCAGGCAGAAGCTGCTCACCCTCCGCCTAGGCGAGGAAACGCCACCTCCTGTACGAAAGACGGCGATCGCCAAAACCAAGAAGGCGATTGCCAAGCCACCCGGAGATCTCAAGGCCTTCGAGGACATGGAAGCCCATCTCCTCCATACGTTCAACCGAACTCCAGCCCACATTTTCTACGCAATCAAGGGGCGCGAACCACTAAACAAGCCAAAGGCGATAAGAGACCACAGTCATCTAGACCGCAATCAATATTGTGCTTACCACAAGAGTCCCGGCCACAGCACCAACCAATGCCGCGGCCTCCTCAAACAGCTCTGGAGATTGTTCGAGGAGGGCAAGTTGGACACTTTATTGGCTTAGCCGTAGCCCCACCAACCTCCCAACACGGTCACCCGAGTCAAACGCGAACAGGCCGGAAAAGCTCATACGAGCCGACCCCTCGATCAACCTTGGCGATCGTATCTACATGCCTCAATCAAGAGAAGGGAACTTCGGAAGTCTCTCCCCGATTTCCCACCTCATTGAACAAAGGCTACTGCCTGAGCTAACGCTTTGAAAAACTGGAGGACTCGCTCGCCATCTACAGTTCATCATCTAACATTTTGGACTAAGGCACGAGATCGCCTCCCCCGCACAACGTACACCGTCGAAGGTCGGCATTTAACATGATGATCCGAGGTGGAAGAGTGCAGCCATGGTCCTAGTGGTCGATGGAACCGGATGGTTAGGCCATGCAAGGTTCCTTTGGGCTGAGATCGCTCACCCTTCGTTTAAATACTAGGCGGGCGTAGTCGAAGGACCCTCCAAACAAATTAGTGGACACGATCGACCGCCCTCGAAGGTCCGTCACTTAGCATGGTGGACCCTTCATGGACAATGCGATGCGTCCCTACCCCCGTGTCAACGTATACCATCGAGGATTTCCATCTAACATGACGATCCGAGGTAGAAAAAAGCTAACAAGCCGCGAACGTGGAGTCGATTAATCCGACAATGCCCCGCGCAAGGACTCCTCCAGACCAAGACCACACGCCCTTCGTTTAAATACGAGGCGAGGCGCAGCCTTACGGAGGACCCTCACAATAAAATGAGTCACGAGACAGACAATGTCGCTCGCTCACAAGACATGGTCGTGGAGATCGGTCCATCAAACTCCGCGATCGTGCACGGTTCCTCAAAGACTGAGATGGACGACCTCCCTCGAGGATTCGACAAAATTGAAGACCGCTCACTCGACGATTTATTTTCGTCCCCTTGCTTTCACCAAGTGAACAAAAACAAGGGGGAAGAGTGCGGAGATATTTATGCAGCGATCGTCCATATTCAATTACATACGGCGATCGGCATTTTTCAGATGTTGTGCAGCGATCGAATTAGTTGTAAAAGTTATCTATTTGAGTTTACCAATTCACTTAGACCTACACACGCGACTATCTCTCCTCACACATTTGTACAAAGTCAATCAAAGACTCAAAAATAGCAGTCATTCAAGTGATAGATCAAAAAACAAACATTCATTTCATTACTTGAAGTCTCAAAGGTACATAAACGGTCGCCCGAAGGCCTAAGTACTACAAATAAAAGCTACAAAATTACAAGGCAATAAAATCTAAAACAAACAAAAATGAAGTGCCTCAGGCCCCTGCCTGGCCTTCGCCTTCAGCCTCTGGAGCAGACTCCCCGTCCTCCGGAGCGTCGGTATAAACAAGGTTCGCAGGAGTCGGATACCAGCTCAAGTACACACCGATATCCGTGAGATCCAAGATCGGCAAGGAGAAAGCAGGATGGAGAGGATGCTCCAATGCATATGCCTTGAAGTTCTCAGCAAGAGGGCCGACCTCCAACCCTCCCTTCTTAGCTGCTCGGATCGAGTCAGCGAATGCCATATAATAGGCAAACTCGCTGACAAACTCCAAGTTAAGAAAGGGATTGGCCTTGGTCGCTCTACCTCCCCTTTCAGCTCCGCCATCGCCTATTGCGCACCTTGGAACTCGGCCTCCCTTGCAGCCGTCTTTTCCCTCGACTCTGCCAGCTCGCTAGTCAGCCGAGCGATCGTCACCTTCAGTCGATCGGCCTCCTTCTCAGCGGCCGTCTGCGAGCGTCCGACTTCTGTCATCCGGTCTTGAAATCAGTCAACCGTCACCCGAGCCATCTCGGCCTCCCGTCTCGCCAGCTCAAGCTCTTGGCTCGCCCGATTAGCTGCGTGCAAGGAGTCCTTCTCCATTGCCATAATCTTGTCGGCGAACTCGGCGTTCTCTTTCCAAGCCGCCTCGAGATCCACCCGCAGGCGAGTAGTGGAAGGACGCCCCTCAAGCTCCTGCACAGCTTGGGCAGCCATGGTCACTGCCTGGAGAGAAAGGGCGAAAGCAGCCTGCATTGTACTCCCAGATCGCTGATGATCGATCGCATCTAGATTGGTCGACCAGGCCTTCGGTAAAGCGGAAACAGCCCGTTTGACATATAGCAGGACATCGCAGGCCTGGCGAGGAGATCAGCTCGCCAGAAAATCCCGCACCATCGGCGGATAGGATGGATCTGTGCTACGGACCTTACATCAAAACAAAAAGATTTAACACGTCTCCTACACGGACCAGTTTCAACTCAGCAAACAAAGTTTACCTCTCGGATTTCTCGGGATCGCGACTGAAGTATGGTTTCCCACGAGGGGTCTCAGCATCGGCAATCTCCATCTCCCGTAAGAAGGCCGCGGAGGGCGTAGGCTCATTCTCCAGAGGAACAACGGTGATCGGAGGTGCGGCGATTGGCACCTCACTGGCAGGGGTAGAAACTGGAATTTCTCCCGACCTCTGCCGTTTGCGATTCGTCCGAAGCCCCTCCTCCCGAACTTCCTCCTCAGCCACGATCGGCTCCATGCGAGGCTCCACCTCCGGAATGATAGGTAGCGCCACAGGGGGAGCTCGAGAAGACTTCTTCTGGCGAAGGCGACCCAAAACTCCAGGGTTCGACATAGCTATTTCCAGTGGGGGCTCCAAAAAGCGAGGAAAACAAACCTCTACAATGAGGACAATCAAACAACAGTTAGACCTTTCCTCCAACCAGACGATCGCCCAACAAATGGAGATAAAAATGCGTACCTGAGACCGAGAGATGTCTCGGGAAATGGAATAGCCGAGAGGACAGCCAACGACTCTCCTTGTTGATCCGGTTAGCATCTAAGTCGTCGTCCCGCAAGCTTCGTATCCGTTCCCACACGACCAGAAAATCAAAAGGCAGCTCCTTGATCGCCGGAATATGGAAACCTGCAAAAACGAAATCAAATTAGATCAGTTCAGAACATATCTGAACTAAGGGAGAGTCTGAACCCTTACCGGGATTCCTCTCCCGAAAGCCAGTGGGGATCTCCAGCTCGCCCGAAGGATTGTCGCTCGCAGAAGCCCTCCACGCACCCGCGACCCAGAACCATTTCGCCGGGTCGCCCCGCACCTTGTTCGGGATGCCAAGAATCACCCGACCGGATCGGCCTTGAATATGATAGCCTCCAACCGACCCTTTCTGAGTCGTCAGCTTGAACAGGTGGTTCATCTCCGACGGCGAAGGAAGGCGGTACAGTCGGTTACCGCCGAACAAGGTGAGAGTGCAAATTATCTGGAGCCAAGCATTCGGCGTCAACTGGAGAGGCGCCACGTTCCAAGCAGCCAACAGATGGGAGACGGAAAAATATAGAGGGAAACGCAGCCCGGCCTCCATAATCGCCTCATTCACGGCGATCATACCCATCGGGGGCTGGTCGGCTCGCTCATTCTCCGCCGGTGCAAATAGATCCACATCCGAAGGAACGTGGTACCTCGTCCTCCAGACGGCCAGGTCTTTCTTGGTCGCCGAGCTCCTGATTTGTCCAAGAGACCACAGAGATCGCTGCGCGGCCTGAAACTGCGATCGTTTAGCAAACTGGTAAGGGTGAGCGATCGAATACTCCCGGAAATCGAATCTTGGAGACGGACCGGACAACCTCTCCATAATCCCAGCAAAGGCCACATAGGCCTGGCCAAAGGCACTACGCCGCTCCCAGTAGGCCCTCACCGCCAGATCTCTCTCCGTCTGCGAGCGTCTGTGTTCAACGGCCGCCTCCTTAGCCACGTCGGCCTCATTGAACAATGCCTCGACTTCCGCAGGGTCGATACCGGCCCGAATAGCCTCATCGGCCGTCTCCAGATGGAAATCTGCGGAGGATCCTCCCCGAACATTAGAAGTCCCAGCGGCGGAGGAAGTGCCCACTCCGTGTGAAGAAGATGTTCCAGCCATTTTTGAAGAAAAAAGGAGAAAAGGAGTGTTCGTCTTACCCAAGATTGAATCGATCGACGATCGGCAGCAAGATTTCCAGAAAAATCTTCAGCAAAAGTCTTCTTCTCCGATAAAACGCATAAGGGTTTTAACACTACAGCCCTGTGCCTTTTTATAGGAGATGGCAGGGACTTCAATGCAATTAAGGAGAGTCTCAGGGGTTGAAGTGCAACCGTCGCATTTATTGACCCCCTTGAAACCCGCGTACGCGTCTTTTCAAGGACGCATCAGACGAGGAGCCATAAATGACCGTCGGTCTCCCCCAACAGGAACCCGACACATGCCCCAAAGACTTTTCCGCATCCACTGCCATTTCCCGCTCTTTTCGGCGACCTATCAGGTCGTCCTAATTCGGAATCAATCAGCTCAAAGACGATCGCCAATTCAGTAAAATGCAGAGTCACTCGTCAAAATTCAGCGATCGCCACCAGAACCACCTCACCCCACGTTTCCAACATAGGAGCAAGCTGGGGGGCAATTGTTGTGTCGAGATTTATTCACCTCGACAGGCGATCGACTGCAAGGTCGAGCGACCGAGTCCACAATCAATCAAGCTATGGCGAACTTGCTTAAACGAAGGTACCAGACCACCTTCAGGTATCTAGCGATCGAATCCAGAGGCGATCTCCTTTTGGTACCCAGCGATGGACTCTGGTGCCCGGCTAAGGACGACCGTCCTACGCCACGAACAGGGACCAGCGTCCGTCAAAGTCCATGAAGATTGGACCTCAAAGCAGCGCCTATGTGCAGATACGCGACAGGCGCCGCGTTATATGGATCATTGACCACCAAACAGCTGTCTCTGACAAGGACGGCTTCACCTACCGACAAACCCGCCGAAAGGTACAAGGTGGGACCGCCCGTGACAGCAACTCAGACGCGTGCAGACTTCTCATTGGACCGCACAGTTGACTGCCAGCAATTCCTGCAGACTTTAAGGAGACAAGCCCATGTGCTAAAAGACGATCGCCCGCTTATTATAATACAGCAAAGGCGATCGCCCAGCATGTCCAAGTGCTATAAATAGAGAACCTCCATCTACAGGAAAGGGGTTCACGACTTCTTCATTCGGTTCTGGAATTCTTCATTCAGTTCACGAATTCTCCAATCAGTTCAGAGAAAAACTATGTGTTCCAACTTCATCACAGAAATACATAAAAACATACTTACATTCAAGCTCTTGGCTTCATCTTCGGAATCTACCTCAGGATTTCTCTCTCAGTACCTCTCATCCAGAAGACGGTCGGCAGAGGCAAGGAGTCTCCACAGCGCAGATCCGAAGAATCTCTCAAGCCCTGAAGCTCAATTATACAGCAGATACACACCGTGAGAGACTGTCGATTTCTCACGGTTGTCATAGCTCATCAACGTTGTTACAAGAACTCACAGAGCTTCATATCTGGTTCTTCCGGCAATCTACACGCTCACCAGCTAAGATAACAAGGGTCTTTACACTCATTGTAGTTGTACTCTTACATTAATACTTGTATCCCCGAATATTTGTATTAATAATATCTCGCGAGAGCATTCAAGCCCGGGACCAACAACCCCGGCAAATCTTGTGTTATTTACTTTTCCCACGGAAGTGTTCTCACATTTGTTTGCTATCCATCCATTCCAGCAATATCTATCTCCGGATAATATTTTGGGTAGCAACATGATGTACCTCTTATACTTGAAATTTGAACAATATTGCTCCTTGTATATTGAGTGTTTATGTTTATAGTATGTTGAGAGGTGGACGTGGACGTGGTTGCGGTCGTGGACGCGGACGTAGGAATGCTGAAAGAGAAGCTTCGCCTTTAAATCAGGCTAGCCACAGCTCAGGCGAGCCACAAGAATCCACTAACAATGAACTGGAACCTACCGTTCCCGACATCCTTCGTCAGGTGGTTAACCAGATGACTCAGTTTGCTCAGGTTGTGGACCGAATGCAGGTGGCAGTAGGGTTGCAACCAGGAGAAAGACAGCAAGGCATCCCAGACTTGGGAAATCGCGGAGACCGATGGCTACAGGAGGTAGCAAAGATGCAACCACCAAAATTCAACGGTTTTTCTGAGACACCGACATGGGATCATTGGTTGAAGGAACTGGAGAAAAGTTTTGCCGGAATTAACTGCCCATATGACCGGAGAGCCTCCATTGCTCAGTACTTTCTGACAGGGGAAGCGTCCGAGTGGTGGGGAGCTATCAATCCCATAGATCATGATGCCAACTGGGAAGAATTTAAATTGATGATGGAAGCTCATTACTATCCCCATCCGGTGAGGGAAGCTAAAGTTTGGGAATTTTTCTCCGCATAGCCGTCAGACGTACCAGTATCTCAGGCAATTAAAACATTCAATCAGTAGCTGGCGTTTGCTCGACACCTGGTCAGAACAGATGCAGAAATGATGATCCATTTTGATATGAGGATGAAGAGAGTCCGAAGAGTCGCCTTACGCTGCCATCAATGCTTTTATTAAAAACAAACGAGAAAAAATACAGTAATAGAAATAACAATACATAAATCGGGATAGATGCGCGTCAAGAGATCGAAAAGAAAACTCCTTAAGCTGCCATCATTTTCATGATTTTACACCCGCTAAAAAGTAAAAACAACAATAGGAATGAAGTGGGATATCAGAGGGAAAGGAATGTATCAATTTTGCATTTCCGCACAGTGAAATCTTCCATCCAAACAATATTAGATAGGGCTGGGTCTGGTTCAGGAACAAATGCAATAAGTTTTTTGATCAGATCTTCTGGTGTTGTTGCAACAACTATGATTCATTTAGCACGCTCAGAAATAAAACCTTTTTCAGAAGAGTAGTTGATGAAAGATAGTAAACCATCTAAGAAACCATTGACATTTAGCAGACCTATTGGTTTCGTATGAACATTTAGCTGGGATCTGGTAACCACATGAAAAAGTTCCTCAAGAGTGCCAAAACCACCGGGAAGGGTGATAAAGGCATCAGCATTATTTGTCATGTGAGTTATGCGGTCTTGCATATTCACAACTCTGAACTCATTTCTAATGGTTGCTCCGGTGATTTTACTTTCAGCTAGAGATTTTGGAATGATTCCCAACACTTTTACTCCATCCATATAGGCAAAAGCAGCAGCACGTCCCATTAATCCTAGACTTCCTCCTCCGTAAACTACATGAATGTATTTTTGTCCTAAGGTACGACCCAAGTTGTGGGTTACTTCAGTAAAGCAAGCCTCTCTCCCATGACTAGCTCCACCAAAAATGCAGATGGAGTTAAATCTTTTTGCGGAAGATGATGATTCCATTTTTTTGAAAGAGAAAATTATTTTAGAGAGAAGGAAAAGAATACAAGTTTCAGGGATGCAGAAAAGAAACAAATGCAATGTTTATTTATAGATGCAAAACAAAGTAAAAAGATTTATCAAATCTGTGACCGCGTTAATTGCGCCTCAACTACTCAATATAATAATGAATGCATTTATTGCGTATCACATTTTTTATTCAGAAAATCTAAAAAAATGACAAAAAGTAAAGATACTCACGTGTATGTACAGTAGTTGTGATTGAGGCTCACATCTTCCTCTAATTTTACGTTCAGAAACGGCTTAAACGCCTTATATGAGTCGGGGAGAAGCTTCCCATCCAATTTTCTTACAAATTGGCAAACAGGGTCTTTTAACGTCAGATTCCCAAGACGTTGTTCATATTCTGGTTTGAATTTATTCCACAAACATCGAATTCCATAATGTACGAGTCCACTAGGATGCGTGTCAAGAGAAATTTCGATATCATCTAAATTCATCTTATTTAGACCATCCTTGATGAACTGAATTTTATCTTCTCTGTTTGTAGAAGGAATTCCTAAAGATCGGCATCTTGAATCACAGTTCCACCTGGCACATTTGTAGCAAACGACCATTTTCTTTGCTCGTCGTTTCTTGGCATATGAACTTTTTCCAAGCCTGGTAAAAATCTAGTTGGTGTTTCCGTGAATTCACCCTCTATTCTCACTTTGACTTCAATAATGAATCGAATATCAAAAGGTATGCCGTTATTCATAAGCAACCTCATCCTTTCAAGTCTCGCTTGGTAAAGTTTCAAAATGACTTTTTTGCTAAGAAAGGGAAATCTTTTTTCAATTGTTTTCAAAGTTTGTTCCATAATTAAAAATAAAAAAATATCTACAACATCAGTTGTTGTGGGAAACTAAAAAATCCAACTTTACTAGCCACGGTGTGTCGTTATTCGCTACTTGACCGGACAAGCACAATGGAGTATTAATTCACAATATCGGGGTCCTTAAGAAGAACTGTTAGGGTTGTATACGTCAAAGCATACTTTATGCTTATATTACCTAATTTTCCAGTCTTTATCTATGAGAATATTTAATTCATTTATCACATGTTTTGCATATTTATTCACGCTATGGTTATGGAAATGCAGTCTAAATTACTTTATATTGTAGACAATGTGGTGTGTAGTGTCACACAGAAGATCACATTATCGGTTCCTTATATAGTAATATTTAGTTCACAACCTATATAACATTAGACCGTTATGTGAGAGGTTGTAGTATATGCTTGAGATTGGTTGGTCTTGACCATTAGCATATATTAGCGTATTCGTTATACGTTGAACATGATCGAGGTGAGATAGATTCTTCTGTACTGACTATAAGAAGAACGTACATCTCAGATAATTATTATTTCTTAATTCTAGTGATTAATATTTAATTATATATATTTAATATTTATTGCTTTGATTTATCATGGGTGAGAGCCACAATGATTGACTCAATATGCTCGATATTTTGGGCAATATTATTATTTACATGATAATTAATATTATAGCTAGAAATCGTGTCCCGACCAGTCGGGTTGATCATGTCCCTTGAGGCACTCGAAAGGATTATTATATTAAACCTTGCAGGTGGAATTAATTTTCCGATATAATAATAAAGGTCGAGTGATATACTCATGTATAATACATTAATTAATTAAAAGATGTTAGTAGCTTAAATTAATTAATGGACATGGAATATCTTAAACACGGGAAATAATTAATTTAAAAAGGAGCCCAATTTTGTAATTTGGGATTTTGGTAGGAAGTGCAATATTAACTTATTAGTGGACTAAGTTGATATTAATAGTCTTCATATTAGGAAGAGTCCTAATAATTGAAGGAAGATATCTATTGGGAGTCCTTACCATATCCTCCTTAAGGTCCCTAGAGTAGCCCAAAACACCTATAAATACATGCTTAAGGGTGGCCGATTTTACTACTCACAATTGCCCAAGAAATCGATTTTTTTGTGTGTGTTTTAATTGTGGATCTTGACTTGTGTCTTGGATTCCATAATTTAGTTAACACAATATTTTTCTAAAATACTCAAAATATTCAAGAAAAATAGAGAGAACAAAAATCGTAAGTTTCTTGAGAGGAAAGTTTCGGCCGATCCCTTTGCAGTCCAAGTAGTCCGGTAGATTGTTGCCCACACGACATCCGGACGTAGGCGGGATATACTCTAGAAGATCTTGAGGTAGAAATACAAGAAGATCAGAGAGGAACACGAAGAGGACATAAATCGATCAAAAGGAATTTTTCTACCACTTCGCGTCAAAGGTAAAAATTACCGACTCCCATGCGTAAATATATTTATTTAATTGTTTATTAATCTGTTTAGTTAATTAGTTGACAAGCCTAAATAGATCCGGTTTTTGTGTTGGTTAGTTTATAAAACCTTTTATTAAATTGTCACCACAAACTTGCTTCCGCTGTGTTTTATATTCCAACAATTGGTATCAGAGCCGGTCTTTAGGTTCTGTTCAATTTAATTAATTTGGTGATTAATATGCTAGCAATTAAATATTCGTATAGTATGATTTTTTGGAATATTTTGCTAGAATTTGTCTTGCAGGAAAATATGATCCAATTATCATGGCTATGTGATGTTTATTATTTATTTACGCGTTTTGGTAATTTGGCCCGTTTTTGTGGCATGTACAAGTTTTTCCCGTGAGAAAATCCACGGGTAGAATAGAATTTATTTTTCTTGTAATTTGATGTAAATTCGATCTATTTTATTTTGAATAAAATTGTAATCGAGTTGGAACACTCAAAGTACGAAAGAAAAAGAAGTCCAGCGCGAAGAGGAGTCCCGATCGGACGAACCAACCGGGACCAGCAAGGAGACGATCGGCGGCTCGGCCAGCAGTACAGTCCGGGCAGGTCGGTCAGCTCGGGCAGTTCGGGCAGCCGGGCAGCGGGACGAGCAGTTCGGGCAGCCGGGCAGCAGGCCAAATCGTCCGATTCGGGTCGTTCGATTCGTTTTTCCACGAGATGCTTGAAGCAGTGGGAGCAAACGAGTCGAAGATTTTCTCGTTATTCAAAACGAGGAATAAAAAGCCATGATAATTGGATATAATTGTCCAATTTTATTATTTGTTGTTTTTTATTGTTTTGATGTTGTAACACCCCCAGATCAAACCGGGAATATTACACGCTGCAGACCCTCTCCGTGAGGATCCACCAGGCTAGACATCAACACAACACATTACATTACATACTGACGAATCAAAATAACGAACCAATAGACCGATTTGGTCTTCCGTCACTGACTTACAAATCAAAATACATAAACTCATCCAGACTCGTATACATGCAAGGGTAAAATACTTGCAACAACAAACAATAAGACAGCGGAAAAGACAATACAATGGACTTCGACTAACTGAACCCAAAACTGGTCTTCGTGTGATTAGTATCATTCGTCTTTCATCATCCCTCGTACCGATCCTGTGTCTTGCTCCCGAAAACCTGCATGTACCTGGACACAATACAGATATCCACCCCCGATTACTCGGGGGTTAGCAAAACTCCACTGTTTCGCTAGTGCAAGTATAAAGTGCAAAAACGAGCCATACACAACACATTCCGAGAATACAACGAAAGACTTCCCGAGGTATATTTAGTTAAAATAGTTCAAGTCTTGAAAGTAGAAACGAAGTAAGTAAGCACTTTGAAAACACTTCCAAATCTCGGGAGTTTTGAAAACATTTGAAATTGAAAAGTTCTTAATTCCTCGAAAGTCATTTAGGGTCACAGCCCCAAAGTTCATTTTCCAAAATGCAATTCCGTTAACAAAACACGGGGTCCACGACCCAACCATTCCGGTCACAAATCACAGGACCTACGACCCGATCATCCACTGCAATTCACTTACAAGGACACATTACACATAACACATTATTCTTATGCCATTCTAGCCAAGCGCCAAGACTCGATATATAATGTCTCTCGACCCCAAGCACAAAGCATGACAACATTAAAGATCGTCATCACACCTCCCACAAAGGGCTAACAAAACATATGCGTGGCGAACGACTCAACGTTCACACCACCAATTCAAACACAATTCAGAGGGCTAACACCCTAACAACAATACTAACATCATACACACCTTTTCCGACCACAAGCAGGAAATGATGGGTTTTAAAAACGAAAACCACCTTTTGGAAAAAAATTTAGAAAAACACCAGTTGATCTTGAGTATCACCTTTCAAAAAGTACAAACGTGAAACATCGTTATCGAGACTTTGGAAAACCATTTCGCATTTGTTAAAAATGAGGACACTATCTTTTAGTGAAAAACTTTCAGAGTATTCGACCCTCCGGTCTAAGTAAAAGTGTTTATAAAACATTGAAAATATCTCAAAACATTTTGGTCCTCGAGGTAGAAGAGTTTTGAAACATATTGTGGCACCTTAGAAGTACCACGAGAAAACAATTCATTTTAAACGTACGTCTCGAAATTTATTTTCTAAGATACTCAAGGTTTTCGAAAATAATTCAATGGGCTAGAATGCCCAAAAATTTCAGGTAAATACACAGAACAATATAGCGCCGTGGGTCCCGCGCCGGAACCCACCAGGATAAAAACCATTTACAAAAATGCCAAAAAGGCCGATGATGGTAATATTTCAAAAACTCACAGAAGCCATTTAGAAAATACTAAATACCATCATAAGAATTTCGCCAAAACGATCAAGGCCATAATGCCAAAAACTCGATTAAGGGAATCGGTTTTCGAAATAAAACTCAGTCGGTAAAATACCGAAAGCCATTACAAAAGAACTCACGCAGTGGATAAAAGAAATACAGTCCAACATGCACAATCCAGCAACACTACTCCTCACATGAACGAAATATGAGAGTCAAATAATCACGTATCAAGAAATCAAAATCCATAAGAGGATTCCTTCACTTAACAAATAATCATAAAAATAGCTCGTGTCACACGAGGCACAACACAAAGAAGGGAGACTTACATCCACAGGTCGCACAAAGATGATGATCGCCCCACGATACTAATCACGATCGACAAACTCAGACGACGCGTCGCGACACGACTCAGTCAGACAAAATCTGACAATACAAGACTCAACAACACATAACTCGACCCGACAGCCTAGGCTTCCTCAACCTAAGCTCCGATACCATAAATGTAACACCCCCAGATCAAACCGAGAATATTACACGCCGCATACCCTCTCCGTGAGGATCCACCAGGCTAGACATCAACACAACACATTACATTACATACTGACGAATCAAAATAACGAACCAATAGACCGATTTGGTCTTCCGTCACTGACTTACAAATCAAAATACATAAACTCATCCAGACTCATATACATGCAAGGGTAAAATACTTGCAACAACAAACAATAAGACAGCGGAAAAGACAATACAACGAAAGACTTCCCGAGGTATATTTAGTTAAAATAGTTCAAGTCTTGAAAGTAGAAACGAAGTAAGTAAGCACTTTGAAAACACTTCCAAATCTCGGGAGTTTTGAAAACATTTGAAATTGAAAAGTTCTTAATTCCTCGAAAGTCATTTAGGGTCACAGCCCCAAAGTTCATTTTCCAAAATGCAATTCCGTTAACAAAACACGGGGTCCACGACCCAACCATTCCGGTCACAAATCACAGGGCCTACGACCCGATCATCCACTGCAATTCACTTACAAGGACACATTAGACATAACACATTATTCTTATCCCATTCTAGCCAAGCGCCAAGACTCGATATATAATGTCTCTCGACCCCAAGCACAAAGCATTGTGATACTCCAGACAATATCACAATTAACAAAAACATCAACATCATCCTCAAGATGAAAACCACAACTGGTAACCCGCGGCCGTACCCCTTAGTATCGGCCCCGAGACGCCCCGTAGAATGCTCCGGGTGGGAAACCCCTTCCGCGGCCGTACCCCTTAGTATCGACCCCCAGACATCCCGTCGGACACTCCGGGTGGAAGTTCATCCACACACGCACCCAAGTCCACTTCCGTGGCCGTATCCCTTAGTATCAACCCCCAGACATCCCGTCGGACACTCCGGGTGGAAGGAACAACACACACACACGTTCCAAAATCACAGTTGCAAACCACAAGCCTCGAAGGTCAATCACAGTATATATAGTCGAGGTACCTTACTAGAATGGCCAGTTCATCCAACATATACTCACGACCAAGTAACGATACGATTCATGATAGAATTTCAACGATGCAGCTAGTACCAATAACATAGCAACGAGGGAAAATACCTATCCAACCACGCCGAACGACACAATGTCATAGGATCATCAATAGGAATATGTTCCACATATACCTCAAGGAAAGGTTAAACTATAAATCTACAACTTCATAATCACACAAAACGATACCCTACACATACTTAGACAAGCACATTTAACAACGAAATCATACGAGTCATCTTTTAAGGAAGTATTGAAAAGCATATCGATTCCTTTGAAAGTTAATTATAGACATTCATAAATCATGTATCGTAAATTACCAACTAATATATCTACAAAACACGTAATGTATGGTCAAGATACTTGCCTCGAAATTAGCACGCAAGTATTCTGATGAACACGGCTCAACCGGGAAGCTTCAAAACGCCCGATGCTATCGAAACGGAAGATGACGACGAACGGAAGGGTTCAACTCGGTTTCTTCGCAAGAAACTCGACCCTAACAACATATAATAAATAAATCATCGATCATATGAGGAAGAATAATCGTAGAATGCCCGAAAACCCCTCTAAGACATTTTACCGGACACCTTCAAGGCGTCGGTCAAGAACTCGACCCAAATAACGAATCGATACGATCCAACCATGGAATAACAAGGGAAATGATATAATACATCTAAATAATCATCAATCCATCACAATCCTAAGTTAAAACGGATTAAACGGACGAAATCAACCAAAATACCCAATTTCCCCAAAACTAGATTTCTAGAAATCTAACCTTGATTCGGTAGATCGGAGGATGTTATAGGATTGATGATTGATGATATGAACTCTAAGACTTCATGGATTTATTGTCCAACAACATCTCCCCATGATCAACACACCCCCAACCACGGAAGAGAAGAAAAACGAGTGAGAAATGGATGAAGAAAACGTCTGCTGGCCTTAAATAGGCTGACTGCACTGTGTGCCGCGGCCCAACCGAAGTGTGCCGCGGCACAGGGCCGAATATGTCCCCAGTGATCGGCAGCGTGTCACGGCCCGGACGAGTGTGCCGCGTCAGTGACTCGGCAGTGTGCCTCGGCCCTGCCGTCATGTGCCGCGGCTCACGGTACAGGCTGCTCGGCCAAAACTGGAAAATGAGTGTCTGAGCTATTTCGACCATAACTCTCTCGTCCGGACTCCGATTGACTCTCCGTTTGAACTATTGGAAAGCTAACTTGATTATCTGTAATATTGTAAAGATTAAAAATCTTTGGAAATTCCAAAAATTAATGGTGATTTTACAAAGTCGAAATCAAGTGCGGAAAAGTCGCCAAAAAGCACGGAACTCAACAAAACGTTACCGAAACGAACTCAGATGACAAATAGTGCAGAATTAATCATTCTCAGAATAACGAAACGGTCATGAGCGAGTCGTCAAAATGGACTTATGCTGAAAAAAAAAGAATTTACCGGAAATCGAAATTACGGGTATTACAGATGTATGGCATGTATGGATGTATGCGTGATATGTTTCCTTGCATGTTAGGACGAGAAAATTAAAAACCTTAATTTTTCAAAATAACTAAGTGATTTTAAATTGATTTTTCAAAATCAAATTGGCCTCCATAATTGGTATAAATTGTGAAATAATTAGCATGCGCGTTGACATTAGAGTCTTCCTCCACATCGGATGTGGTAAATTATTGGCTCACTGGTTTTAAACTTCAAATTTGATAACAAAAAGGTGAATATTATTTTTTGTGATAGGACCTCTCCATCTGTAGGACTATTATCATTAAATAATATTCTAAGGTTTGTTAAATTATGGTGTTCACTTAGGTGTATTAATTAATAAGCTCCCCATCGGAGTCTATGTTAATTTAATACATGGTCAAGCGGAACCAACTATTAATTTTACTTGTCAAAACGCATCTTGACTAGATAGTAAAATTAAAGACGTTAAAATCTACTTGAAAATGTTAGTGTAAACGTCCACACTATCGTGGCTAGCATGTGCGGTTTTTCGAGGTGTTGGTTGATTGCATATATATTGTTTTAAGGTTTTTCAATATATTTTGCGTCGAATTATGTGATGAATGGTGTTTTAATTCTATTCTCAGATGTCTTTCAATCCACTAGCTGTTATTCTCAAAGAAAACAAACTTGATGGTACTAACTTTGCCGACTGGAAAAGAAATCTTGATATTGTCTTGACTGTCGAGGGGCATAAATTTGTTTTAACTGAGGAGAGCCCTTTGGAACCAGAACCGGATGCCACTCCTGAAGAGTTGGCTGAATTCCGGAAATGGAAAAAGTCTGATGAGATGGCTCGCTGTTACATTTTGGCTTCATTGACAAATGTATTGCAGCATCAGCATCAGACGATGGGCTCGGCCGCGGAAATGATGAAAAATCTCACTGAGATGTTTGGTCATCGAATCGCGGCTAGGCGTAATGCAATGAGGGTTTTGATGACAACCCAAATGTCAAGGGACCCCAAGAGGGATCACGTTCTTAAAATGATGTCTCATTTGAGAATCGAGCATCTTGGGGCTACTATCGATGCGAGTCGCAGGTCGATATTATCTTGGGCAGTTTACCAAGAAGCTTTGAGAAGTTCCGCCTCAACTACAATATGAATCGTAGGACTTACACATTGGCGGAACTTCTGACAGAGCTTCAATCTGCCGAAGGTCTCTTCAAACAAGGTTATCATCAAATTCTTGCGGCAACCAGTCCTGCTTCTTCAAAACCCAAATGGGGAAAGAAGAAAAAGCAGGTTGGCCAGAAGCAAGTGGCGACCTTCAAAGCTAAGGGCAAGGCTCCTCAGTTAAAGGCTCCTCAGCCGGAAGCGAACAAAAAGCCGAAGGGCAAGTGCTTCAATCATGATGCGAAAGGACATTTCAAGAGTGACTGCCCTAAGAAAGGTACGTCTCATGCACTAGTAGTCAAAACATGTTTGGCTGCCTGTTCCATCACTTCCTGGATAGTAGATTCGGGCTCCACTGATCATGTTTGTTATGACTCACAGGGATTCCAAGTAACTAAGGTACTTAGTGCCGATGAGATTACAATAAGCTGGGGCGACTATTCCAAGCTGAAGGCTGTTGCAGTGGGAGTCGTGCAGCTAAAATTTGATGATAGGATTTTAGTTCTTAATAATGTATTATTGGTACCCGATTTTAGAATGAATTTTATTTCAGTTTCTAAATTGCGTCGTGATGGATATTAAGTTTCTTTTGAAGATAATGCAGTTATTAAAAGAAACGGTGAATATGTTTGCACGAGTACTTATAATGAAGGATTTTATATCATTAATGCTTCACCAGCTCCCTTGCATACTTATAAATCACTTAATTCTTTGACTAATCCTAATAAAAGAAAAGAGCCTTCAAGCATAAATCCAACATATTTGTGGCATTTACGATTGGGTCATATTAACCTTAGAAGGATTCAAAGATTGGTGAGTGATGGCACATTGGATTCACTCTAAGTTGAGTCATTTCCAACCTGCGAATCCTGTCTAGAAGGTAAAATGACTAAAAGGGCTTTTCAAAGCAAAGGAAATCGTGCACAAAATGTGTTGGAATTGGTTCATACCGATGTATGTGGTCCAACGAACATCCAAGCTAAGGGTGGTTTCGAATACTTCATCACGTTTATAGATGATTATTCGAGATATGGATACATCTATTTGATGCGACGTAAGTCTGAATCTTTTGAAAAGTTCAAAGAATTCAAGGCTGAAACGGAGAAGCGTCATGGGCAGAGTATCAAGTCACTACGATCTGATCGTGGTGGCGAATACCTTAGTGGAGAGTTTTTGGATTTCTTGGCACATGAGGGGATTACTTCCACCACAATACCGTACACCACAACAAAATGGTGTTGCTGAACGAAGGAATCGTACTTTATTAGAGATAGTTAGGTCAATGATGAGTTATTCTGATTTGCCTATTTCGTTCTGGGGATATGCCTTGGAAACAACGGCGTATATTCTAAACTTGGTGCCTTCGAAATCAGTTCCAAAAACACCCACAGAACTATGGAATGGGTGCAAGCCCAGTCTAGGACATGTTCGGATTTGGGGTTCTCCAGCACACGTGCTGAATAAGGAAGCTGATAAGTTGGCATCTCGTACATAAGTACGAGTGTTTGTAGGATATCCTAAGGGAATGAAGGGTGGCTTATTCTATAGTCCTAAAGACCAGAAGTCATTGTTAGCACCAATGCCCGGTTTTTAGAAGAGGACTATGTGATAAGCCACAAGCCTAGGAGTGAGGTCATTCAAGAAGAACTTAGGGGCGAGATTTCGACAATACCAATTGTGCAAACACCTAGTGTACCACGTATCGACACTATTGTGGATACACAAACTAAGGACACGCCTCGTCGTAGTGGGAGAGTTGTTCGTCAACTTGAACATTTCATCGATGTGAAAGCGTCTTCGGACCACTCCACGGACCCGGATGAAACGGATCCATGTACGTACAAACAGGCAGTTCAAGACAAGGATGATGAATCCTGGAAAACAGCAATGGAATCCGAAATGGGATATATGGATTCTAACCAAGTGTGGGAACTAGTAGAACTACCCGATGGGGTAAAACCCATTGGAAGTAAGTGGGTCTACAAGCGTAAGAGAGGATTTAAAGGGAAGGTTGAAACCTACAAAGCAAGGCTTGTTGCGAAAGGTTACACTCAGAATGAGGGCATCGACTACGATGATACCTTTTCGCCAGTAGCCATGCTTAAATCGATCCAGATTCTCTTAGCTATAGCTGCGCATTTGGATATGGAGATTTGGCAGATGGATGTCAAGACTGCGTTCTTGAACGGGAGTCTTGATAAGAAAATCTATATGCGCCAACCTGAAGGATTCATTGCTGAAGGAGAGGAGCACTTAGTGTGCAAGCTTAAGAGATCCATTTATGGTCTTAAGCAAGCATCAAGGTCTTGGAACATGCGATTTGATGAAGTCATTAAATCGTATGGTTTTGAACAGTGTCCTAGTGAGGTTTGTGTATACAAAAAGTGCGATGGAAACGTGTTGGTGTTTTTTGTACTGTACGTAGATGATATACTTCTAATTGGAAACAATGTGAATATATTATCAGACGTAAGGGTATGGTTGTCTGAGCAGTTCGGTATGAAGGATTTGGGAGAAGCTGGGCACATCCTTGGTATTAAGATCTTTCGAGATCGCAAGAAAAGAATGTTGTGCTTATCTCAGGCATCCTATATCGATACGGTGCTAAAGCGATTTAGCATGGAGAAATCCAAGAAAGGTTTCTTACCTTACAGACATTGAATTCTGTAACACCCCCAAAACCATATGGGAATATTACACGCCGTAGACCCTTTCCACAAGGATCTACCAGGCTAAACATCCGTAAACGACCAAATGCTTGCCCGACCAGGGTCAAAAAATAAAATGATACAGACCGATGTGGTCACTTACACGTGAATACACAGACCGATGAGGTCACACAACCCAATCGATAAAACTGACTTAAATAACATTACCCACACAGGGGTTGAAATACAATACAGCGGAAGACTGAAATCAACTCTGACAACACAACAAAAATCAAAATAACTCTCGACTCATGATTAGTATCGTAGCTCGTCATCCTCTTGTGTCAATCCTGTGATTGCTCCCCTGAATCTGCATGTACCTGGACGCAAAACAGACATCCACCCCCCGATTACTCGGGGGTTAGTAAAACTCCACTGTTTTACTAGTGCAAGTATCAAACCATACGAAATGTAACAAGCAAATAGCAACTACGAATTTAATACGGAAATCAGTTATCAAAATGTTCCCGAGAAGTTTTAGAATTTCGAACTCAAATAAGAGATATTTGAAAAGGAACACATCATCTCGGGGATTTTTAAAGCAGAAATTCTTATGGACCTCGAGTCCCAATTTACAAAAACTTTTCGTAAACATTAAGGGCCTTACCCCAAAACTTGTTTCATAATTCAACATTTACAATACCTAAACATTTCCATAAATCTCGTGGGGCTCGGCCCAACATTCTTTCTTAAAACTTTCCTTTAAAAACTTTGATTTGAAAGTATCGTGCTCATGACACCGTGATCCACTGTCACGTGTCTCCGTAGGTTCAACAACCCGCACGGACTACATCACGCACAATTAAACAAACATAATCAATTCCGACACCGTGATCCACTGTCACGTGTCTCCGTAGGTTCAACAACCCACACGGACTATTAACTAAACATAACCAATTCCGACACCGTGATCCACTGTCACGTGTCTCCGTAGGCATAACAACCCGCACGGACTATATCAATCACAACAATCACACACACAGTCCTGACACCGTAGTCCACTGCCACGTGTCACCGTAAGCCCCGTCGAGCTCACCCGGTTGGACGCACTGTGTCCGAAACTCATGGTCCACTGCCATGCGTTATCGTAGGCCTCGTCAGACCCGCACGATTGGACCTCAGTACCTCACTAAGTTCTGATCCCGTAGTCCACTGCCACGAATCCTCGTAGGTCCCGTCGAACCAACACGAGTGAACTTAGCGGTCACACACATATTCATGTTCACATCCACATTACATACAACAACGAGCACAATTGATCAATCACATTGATCACCACAAAATCGTACATCACCTGCACATAACACAATCTCAACACTCGCAACAACTATCGTCAATCAACAACACATATCCAACATAACACACGTTCGGTCCACATTACATTACACAACCAAGTGTACGACCGTCCCATATGTACGGCGCAATCCTGCACAAATGGCACAACGCCTAACACGTATACTAATATAACAATATTATCACAAAGCCTTCAAATTACGGAAAACACAACCAACTCAAACGGAACATAATTACGAAGGCAAGCAAAATCATCACACATGGCATACGTAATTACTAGTCGCAAGATACAAGTCGTATAATAAGATACTTGCCTTAATAACCGCTACCAAACGCTCCGAAGAACACGGTTCGACCGGGAAGCTCGGACCCCAAGGAAGACAATGAACGGAAGGGTCCCGACTCGAGTTCTTCACAAGAATTCGACCTTAACAACATAAAGACTCAATCAACTACAATTCCACTGAGAAACCACGAATTAATCGACGTTCTATCCTAAGGGACAATCCGCGAACACTATTGAGGCATAAAGTTCAAATTCGATCAACGAAGGGGAAAAACTTGGAATTTATCCGCTAAAGTTCTAGGAAAACATAACACCATGATTACCCAACTAATGTTCATCATCAATCGAAGCAAAAACGAAAGGAAAAATGAATTATAACCAAGAACCCTAAAATTAGGTATAATAACCAATTACCTCAATTCAACGATGGAAAGGCGGAAGAAAGATGATTGATTCGTGTTGGAACGTCAATTCGAGTTACAAGATGCAAGAATGCGATATCCGGTTGAAATCGCCCAAAAACGCGATGAGGGTGGAGAGACGGAAGAGAAGTGAGAAATGGGGTTAAAAACACCCGTCATCCTTTATATCGATGTAACACGGCGCAAACGGTCCAAATAGCGCCGTGTTGGCGCCGTGTTCTTGGGTCGGCGGCGACCCTGTGCGACACGGGCGCACGAACACGCGCAAAGTGCCGCGGGTCTTGCGCCGTTTCTGACAGTGCGACCCCCACAGGAGACACGCGCATGAACACGGCGCAAAATGCCGCGGGTCTTGCGCCGTTTTGCAGTCCCTGCACCGTATTCTGATGTAAAACAACGCTATCAAAACGAAAAAGACGATCACCAAAACACGATATGTCGACCCAACAGTCCGAGGAAAATACACACAACGAGAAACAATAACCAGTAACCCAAAACGGTCCGAGGTACACGATCAAAACCGAACAAGGAACAAATTCCCTAAACTTATAGGAAATTACAAAAACGGCCCAAACAACCGAAAATCATGATACGTGGTCGAATAACCAAACCGAAGTTCACAACACGTCTAACAAAGTTAAACGGACTTACGGGAACCTCGAAACAGCAGTTTCGGACGAGATTCACAAGAATCGAACTCAAGTGCGGAAAAGCCGCTAAAAAGCTCGGAACTCAACAAAATGATACCGAAACGAACTCGGATGACAAAAAGTGCAGAATTAATCATTCTCGAAATGACGAAACGGTCATGAGCGAGTCGTCAAAACGGACTCCGGCCGAAAATGAAATTTACCGAAAATCGAAAATTGCGGATATTACATTCTACCCTCCTTAAAAGAAGTTTCGTCCCGAAACTTAAAACAAGTAGGGAGAAGCAATATCCCGCCAGGAAAACTCAACAGGATACGCAAGGAAACGCGTAACTTACGCCCGTCGGCGAAACGTTACAAGCAACGCAAAGGAAAACACGCTCCACGACGACCAACACAACGTCGCCAGTAGAGACATAATAAAATCCACAAGTGACAAGCGTCATCAACAGATAATACAATCGAGTCGATTATCTGAACAATCACAAAACACAACGAACAAAAATCAACACGATTGACCAACCCAACAGTTCATCAATCAAAACGCGAGCCAAACGCTGAACCAATACGGAATTCCACCGCCCAAGGGTGGGAAGATCGAAACGAGACTAATCTCAAACTTAAGGGAATTACGAAGGAGTCTGAACGTTCAACAATCACGAAACGAGATCAACAAAACCGATCAATCAAACGATCGAACCATAACGATCGAGACAACAAAAATCGAACAATCACGTTCGAATCACGAAGAACAATAAAATTCAAACAACAACTGGAGTAAGGTGACAACACAAAAAGCAAACGACAGAAACATCTCCCATGGGCCTCTCAGAGCCGATCCTCATATCTGTACTGAAGTTCACGCCCCGAAAGACTCGGAACTCAACCCGCAAAACTGGATCCTATGTATCTCGGGTCCACACTTGAAAAGCGTTACAGACAAGAAGGACAATTTGCACGTATATGCCCCCGGCATAATACGTTCGAAATGCCTCGGCTCGGCATATCGAAAATACAGATGCTAGATACAATAGAATATAACACCGCAAAACAACATATCGGAGATGCCAACTCTGCATAACAAAGAATCATAACACATATCATATACAACGATTACCATCGTGAAGTGATACACACACAAACACTACAACAACGACGATATCGTTCGGCGACCTCAACGGCCCGAACAATAATCAGCACATAATTACAAACATTATGAAACAATCACACATGTACACAAACGTACAAACCCAAGCTTCAACATCTCACACTCGTGCGACAACACGCAAATCGCCACGAGGTGATAAACAGTAAACACCTTCACACCTCTCACAGAGGGCTAGTACAATAATTGCGTGGCAACGCCTCAACGTTCATGCCACCAATTCGATCATACTCGGGAGGAACATCAAAACGACAAAGCAAAAATCATACATACATTCCCAAACGCAACCGGGAATTGATAGGTTTAAACAAAAGAAATAAAAACCACCCTTTTGAAAATAATTTAGAAAAACACCGGTTGATCTTGAGCATCACCTTTCAAAAAGTACAACCGTGAAACATTGTTATCGAGACTTTGGAAAACCATTTCGCATTTGAGAAAAACGAGGACACTTTCTCTTAGTGGAAAACTTTCAGAATATTCGACCCTCGGGTCTAAGTAAAAGTGTTTATAAAACATTGAAAAATATCTCAAAACATTTTGGTCCTCGAGGTAGAAGAATTCTGAAACATATCGTGGCACCTTGAAAGTACCACGAGAAAACAATTCATTTTAAACGTACGTCTCGAAATTTATTTCTAGGATACTCAAGGTTTTCAAAGATAATTCAATGGGCTAGAATGCCCAAAAATCTCAGGTAATTACACGGAACATTATAGCGTCGTGGGTCCCGCGCCGAACCCACCAGATAAAAACCATTTACAAAAACGCCAAAAGGGTGGATGACGGTAATATTTTACAATGCCGAAGTATTTCAAAACACGTTTTCAAATACCGTCTGATTGTGTCATTTGAAAATACGGCCCATTTGTCAAAATTTACAAATTTTAAAAAAATCCATATAAACCGTGGTTTGACCGAACCACCAAAATATTTTCCAAAAATCGATTTCTACAAAAATTCTCAAATCAGTAAAGTCCTTCGTAAAATATTCTTAAAGTTACCCATAGCGGACAAAATTACAACATTCCAAAAACAGTCAAATTTAAAACCAGATACTCAAATGGCAACCAGGTCGCCAATTCAATCAAATGCATCTCGTGGTATCAAGTTTAAACACACAAAGAACTCATTCATCGGAGTTTCTCACAAACTCTACCGTTGATATCTTCAGAGAACCCATCAAGGTTTACATCTTTCACACCATACCACCACACACGGTGGTTCAAAAGTAAAACAACAATACGCCCAGCTATACTCATACCATGTACCACAAGTATTAAACACAACTACATCACACAATACTGTGTAAACAAAATCATGCACCGCAATTAACTCACTATGATAAAATCGAGATACACAGGTATTACGCATAAAGGAGAAGACTTACATCCACAGGTTGCACGTAGGTGACTGTAGACCACGATACTAATCTCATCCGACAATATAACTGACACGTTGTGACTACGCACAACTCAACTTGTCACTGACGACTCGAACGACAAGACAACACATTACTCGACAAATCACGACTCGACTCGACCCGACAGCCTAGGTTTCCGCAACCTAAGCTCTGATACCATAATTGTAACACCCCCAAAACCATATGGGAATATTACACGCCGTAGACCCTTTCCACAAGGATCTACCAGGCTAAACATCCGTAAACGACCAAATGCTTGCCCGACCAGGGTCAAAAAATAAAATGATACAGACCGATGTGGTCACTTACACGTGAATACACAGACCGATGAGGTCACACAACCCAATCGATAAAACTGACTTAAATAACATTACCCACACAAGGGTTGAAATACAATACAGCGGAAGACTGAAATCAACTCTGACAACACAACAAAAATCAAAATAACTCTCGACTCATGATTAGTATCGTAGCTCGTCATCCTCTTGTGTCAATCCTGTGATTGCTCCCCTGAATCTGCATGTACACGGGCAAAGCAGACATCCACCCCCGATTACTGGGGTTAGTAAACTCCACTGTTTTACTAGTGCAAGTATCAAACCATACGAAATGTAACAAGCAAATAGCAACTACGAATTTAATACGGAAATCGCTTATCAAAATGTTCCGAGAAGTTTTAGAATTTCGAACTCAAATAAGAGATATTTGAAAAGGAACACATCATCTCGGGGATTTTTAAAGCAGAAATTCTTATGGACCTCGAGTCCCAATTTACAAAACCTTTTCGTAAACATTAAGGGCCTTACCCCAAAACTTGTTTCATAATTCAACAGTTTACAATACCGGAAACATTTCCATAAATCTCGTGGGGCTCGGCCCAACATTCTTTCTTAAAACTTTCCTTTAAAAACTTTGATTTGAAAGTATCGTGCTCATGACACCGTGATCCACTGTCACGTGTCTCCGTAGGTTCAACAACCCGCACGGACTACATCACGCACAATTAAACAAACATAATCAATTCCGACACCGTGATCCACTGTCACGTGTCTCCGTAGGTTCAACAACCCACACGGACTATTAACTAAACATAACCAATTCCGACACCGTGATCCACTGTCACGTGTCTCCGTAGGCATAACAACCCGCACGGACTATATCAATCACAACAATCACACACACAGTCCTGACACCGTAGTCCACTGCCACGTGTCACCGTAAGCCCCGTCGAGCTCACCCGGTTGGACGCACTGTGTCCGAAACTCATGGTCCACTGCCATGCGTTATCGTAGGCCTCGTCAGACCCGCACGATTGGACCTCAGTACCTCACTAAGTTCTGATCCCGTAGTCCACTGCCACGAATCCTCGTAGGTCCCGTCGAACCAACACGAGTGAACTTAGCGGTCACACACATATTCATGTTCACATCCACATTACATACAACAACGAGCACAATTGATCAATCACATTGATCACCACAAAATCGTACATCACCTGCACATAACACAATCTCAACACTCGCAACAACTATCGTCAATCAACAACACATATCCAACATAACACACGTTCGGTCCACATTACATTACACAACCAAGTGTACGACCGTCCCATATGTACGGCGCAATCCTGCACAAATGGCACAACGCCTAACACGTATACTAATATAACAATATTATCACAAAGCCTTCAAATTACGGAAAACACAACCAACTCAAACGGAACATAATTACGAAGGCAAGCAAAATCATCACACATGGCATACGTAATTACTAGTCGCAAGATACAAGTCGTATAATAAGATACTTGCCTTAATAACCGCTACCAAACGCTCCGAAGAACACGGTTCGACCGGGAAGCTCGGACCCCAAGGAAGACAATGAACGGAAGGGTCCCGACTCGAGTTCTTCACAAGAATTCGACCTTAACAACATAAAGACTCAATCAACTACAATTCCACTGAGAAACCACGAATTAATCGACGTTCTATCCTAAGGGACAATCCGCCGAACACTATTGAGGCATAAAGTTCAAATTCGATCAACGAAGGGGAAAAACTTGGAATTTATCCGCTAAAGTTCTAGGAAAACATAACACCATGATTACCCAACTAATGTTCATCATCAATCGAAGCAAAAACGAAAGGAAAAATGAATTATAACCAAGAACCCTAAAATTAGGTATAATAACCAATTACCTCAATTCAACGATGGAAAGGCGGAAGAAAGATGATTGATTCGTGTTGGAACGTCCAATTCCGAGTTACAAGATGCAAGAATGCGATATCCAGTTGAAATCGCCCAAAAACGCGATGAGGGGGTGGAGAGACGGAAGAGAAGTGAGAAATGGGGTTAAAAACACCCGTCTGTCCTTTATATACTGGACAGAACACGGCGCAAGAAACGGTCCAAATAGCGCCGTGTTCAGCGCCGTGTTGCTGGTCAGCGGGCGACCCCTGTGCGACACGGCGCACAGACACGGCGCAAAGTGCCGCGGGTCTTGCGCCGTTTCTCGGACAGTGCCCGACCCCCTGGGAGACACGGCGCACAGACACGGCGCAAAATGCCGCGGGTCTTGCGCCGTTTTGCACAGGTCCTGACAGACCGTATTCTGGACAGAAAACAACGCTATCAAAACGAAAAAGACGATCACCAAAACACGATATGTCGACCCAACAGTCCGAGGAAAATACACACAACGAGAAACAATAACCAGTAACCCAAAACGGTCCGAGGTACACGATCAAAACCGAACAAGGAACAAATTCCCTAAACTTATAGGAAATTACAAAAACGGCCCAAACAACCGAAAATCATGATACGTGGTCGAATAACCAAACCGAAGTTCACAACACGTCTAAAAAAGTTAAACGGACTTACGGGAACCTCAAACAAATAGCCGACGAGATTCACAAGAATCGAACTCAAGTGCGGAAAAGCCGCTAAAAAGCTCGGAACTCAACAAAACGATACCGAAACGAACTCGGATGACAAAAAGTGCAGAATTAATCATTCTCGAAATGACGAAACGGTCATGAGCGAGTCGTCAAAACGGACTCCGGCCGAAAATGAAATTTACCGAAAATCGAAAATTGCGGATATTACAAATTCAGCTATCTAAGGCTATGTGTCCTAAGACACAGAAGAATATAGATGACATGAAGCTGGTCCCTTATGCTTCGGCAGTGGGAAGCCTCATGTATGCTATGCTTTGCACTAGGCCTAATATCTGTCAAGCTGTAGGCATGGTGGCGAGATATCAGTCGAACCCAGGACCGGGACATTGGATTGCTGTCAAGCATATACTCAACTACCTGAAAAGGACTAGGGAGCATATGCTTGTATATCAATCAGATACGTTTTGTACTTTGGGTTACACTGACTCGAATTTCAGTGCGGACAAAGAAAAGTCGAAATCAACTTCCGGATATTTTTTCAGTTTGGGAGGTGGAGCCATTAGTTGGAGGAGTGTGAAGCAGAAATGCATAGCGGACTCTACCATGGAAGCCGAATATGTAGCAGCCTCAGAGGCAGCTAAAGAGGCGGTATGGCTCAAGTACTTCCTAAAGGATTTGGGTGTGATTCCTAATTTGCCCAGGAGTATTACACTGTATTGTGATAATACCGGTGCTGTTGCAAATTCGAAGGAACCACGAGCACACAAAGCAAGCAAACATATCAAGCGCAAATATCATATCATTCGAGATTTTGTGAAGAGAAGGAAGATTATTGTCTCCAAGATAGCATCTGAAGACAACCTAGTTGATCCTTTCACGAAAGGGTTGCTCTCAAAGTCATTTGAAGGGCATGTGGAAGGAATGGGGTTGAGATGTATGGCAGCATTGCTTTGAGTATAAGTGGGAAATAGATAGACATAGTCTAGATAGTATACTGCAAAAACATGCTTTGAGTATAAGTGGGAGATTGTTAGGGTTGTATACGTCAAAGCATACTTTATGCTTGTATTACCTAATTTCCCTGTCTTTATCTATGAGAATATTTAATTCATTTATCACATGTTTTGCATATTTATTCACGCTATGGTTATGCAAATGCAGTCTAAATTACTTTATATTGTAGACAATGTGGTGTGTAGTGTCACACAGAAGATCACATTATCGGTTCCTTATATAGTAATATTTAGTTCACAACCTATATAACATTAGACCGTTATGTGAGAGGTTGTAGTATATGCTTGAGATTGGTTGGTCTTGATCATTAGCATATATTAGCGTATTCGTTATATGTTGAACAGGATCGAGGTGAGATAGATTCTTCTGTACTGACTATAAGAAGAACGTACATCTCAGATAATTATTATTTCTTAATTCTAGTGATTAATATTTAATTATATATATTTAATATTTATTGCTTTGATTTATCATGGGTGAGAGCCACAATGATTGACTCAATATGCTCGATATTTTGGGCAATATTATTATTTATATGATAATTAATATTATAGCTAGAAATCGTGTCCCGACCAGTCGGGTTGATCATGTCCCTTGAGGCACTCGAAAGAATTATTATATTAAACCCTGCACGTGGAATTAATTTTCTGATATAATAATAAAGGTCGAGTGGTATACTCATGTATAATACATTAATTAATTAAAAGCTGTCAGTAGCTTAAATTAATTAATGGACATGGAATATCTTAAACATGGAAAATAATTAATTTAAAAAGGAGCCCAATTTTGTAATTTGGGATTTTGGTAGGAAGTGCAATATTAACTTATTAGTGGACTAAATTGATATTAATAGAGTCTTCATATTAGGAGGAGTCCTAATAATGGAAGGAAGATATCTATTGGAGTCCTTACCATATCCTCCTTAAGGTCCCTAGAGTAGCCCAAAACACCTATAAATACATGCTTAAGGGTGGCTGATTTTACTACTCACAATTGCCCAAGAAATCAATTTTTTGTGTGTGTTTTAATTTTAGATCTTGACTTGTGTCTTGGATTCCATAATTTAGTTAACACAATATTTTTCTAAAATACTCTAAATATTCAAGAAACATAGAGAGAACAAAAATCGTAAGTTTCTTGAGAGGAAAGTTTCGGCCGATCCCTTTGCAGTCCAAGTAGTCCGGTAGATTGTTGCCCACACGACATCCGGACGTATGCGGGATATACTCTAGAAGATCTTGAGGTAGAAATACAAGAAGATCGGAGAGGAACACGAAGAGGACATAAATCGATCAAAAGGGATTTTTCTACCACTTCGCGTCAAAGGTAAAAATTACCGACTCCCATGCGTAAATATGTTTATTTAATTGTTTATTAATCTGTTTAGTTTTTTTTCCCACACACGCACACAAGGGGGATCGTCCCCTGTCCTGAGTCCCCCCCCTCCCCCAAGAGGCTCGAGCTCACCCCCGATCTAGAGGTAAGTTTGCCAGCATGACCTGATCGCCTCATTATCCCCCGCTTGGGTTACAGGCCCGCGATTACTGGGCCCGGTCAGGGTTAATGGTTTCATCTCCGGACATTGCCTAAGGGCTCCAGCCGTTCCCCCCTGTTTAGTTAATTAGTTGACAAGTCTAAATAGATCCGGTTTTTGTGTTGGTTAGTTTATAAAACCTTTTATTAAATTATCACCACAAACTTGCTTCCGCTGCGTTTTATATTCCAACAAGAACCTCTTCTACCTCAAAAGATTTTAATTCCAAGTATGGTTTTAACTGTTGACCATTTACTTTGAAAATATTACTATTTTTTGGATTTTCAATTTCTACAGCTCCGTGAGGATAGACCGTACGAATAATAAATGGACCAGGCCATCGTGAACGCAACTTGCCTGGAAATAATAACAAACGAGAGTTAAAAAGAAGGACTTTTTGACCAGGAGAAAAAGTTTTTCTCAAGATGTGTTTATCATGAAATTTTTTTATTTTGTCCTTATATTTCCTTGCACAATCGTAAGCATCATTTCTAATTTCTTCTAATTTATTTAGTTGAAGTTTCCTATGAATTCGAGCCAAGTCTAATGAAAATTTAATCGTTTATGGCCCAGTATGCTCTGTGTTCTAATTCAACAGGCAAATGACATGGTTTTCCAAAGACAAGCCTAAATGGAGATATTCTGATTGGAGTTTTAAAAGCAGTACGGTAAGCCCACAATGCATCATTCAATCGTAAAGACCAATATTTCCTTGTAGGATTAACAGTTTTTTCAAGAATATGTTTGATTTCTCTGTTTGAAATTTTAACTTGTCCACTTGTTTGAGGGTGATAAGGAGTAGCAACTTTATGTGTACCACCATATTTTTTAAATAAATGATTCAAAAAGTTACTACAAAAATATTTTCCTCCACCACTTATAATTGCTCGTGGTGTTCCAAATATGGAAAAAAATATTTTCTTTTAAAATTTTTACCACGACTTTGTGGTTATTTGTTTTGCAAGCAATTACTTCTACCTATTTTGAAACATAATCGACGGCCACAAGGATGTAAAGATTGCCAAAAGAAATTGGAAAAGGTCCCATAAAATCTATGCCCCAAACATCAAATGTTTCAATAATTAAAATTGGGTTTAAAGGCATCATGTTTCTTTTAGAAATTCTACCTAATCTTTGACATCTATCACATGTGCTGCAATATGAATGTGTATCTTTGAAAAGTGTTGGCCAATAAAAACCACATTGCAGAATTTTAGCAGTTGTTTTCTTTGAACTAAAATGACCTCCACATGCATGATCATGACAAAAGGCAATGATATTTTGTTGTTCATTTTCAGGCACACATCTCCTAATGATTTGATCAGGACAATATTTGAACAAATATGGATCATCCCAAAATTTTGTTTTTACTTCGTTTAAAAATTTTGTTTTATCTTGATTATTCCAATGAGATGGCGTGTTACCAGTGACAAGGTAATTGACAATGTCTGCATACCAAGATATGTGAGAAACAGACATGAGTTGTTTATCAGGGTTTCATTAATGGGAAGTTCTTTATCAGTAAAATTCACGATTAGCCTAGACAAATGATCAACAACAACATTTTCAGAACCTTTTTTATCTCGAATTTCTAAGTCAAACTCTTGTAACAATAGAATCCAACGGATCAAGCGAGGTTTAGCATCTTTCTTAGAAAGAAGATATTATAATGCAGCATGATCAGAGTAAATTATGACTTTCGAACCAATCAAGTAAGGTGGAAATTTGTCTAAGGCAAAAACAACTGCAAGCAATTCTTTTTGAGTTGTAGAGTAATTCAATTGGGCATCATTTAGGGTTCTGCTTGCATAATATATTACAGTTGGCAATTTATTTTCTCTTTGACCCAATACTACACCGACGGCATAGTCAGATGCATCACACATTATTTCAAAAAGAAGATTCCAATTTGGAGATTTGATGATAGGTGCGGAGCTCAACATAGATTTGAGTGTCTTAAAAACTTTTAGACAATGATCATCAAATACGAAAGGTGTGTCTTTTGAAAGTAAATTACATATGGCCTTGAGATTTTGCTAAAATCTTTGATGAATCGACGGTAAAAACCAGCATGGCCTAAGAATGACCGAATTTTTTTAATCGTTCGTGGAGGTGGAAGACTGGATATTAAATCAACTTTAGATTTGTCCATCTCAATTCCTTTTTCAGAAATCACATGTCCTAAGACAATTCCTTTTTTAACCATAAAATGATATTTTTCCCAGTTTAGGACAAGATTCTTCTCCTTACACCTAAGCAACACTTGGGTTAAGTGGTGTAAACATTCATCAAAGCTAGACCCGAATACAAAAAAATCATCCATAAAAATTTCTAAAAACCGCTCAACCATGTCAGAGAAAATGCTCATCATACACCTCTGAAAAGTAGCAGGTGCATTTCACAACCCAAATAGCATTCGTCGGTAAGCAAAAGTGCCGAAATGACAGGTAAAAGTGGTTTTTTCTTGATCTTCAGGAGCAATGGAAATTTGGTTATAGCAGGAATATATATCAAGAAAACAATAATAAGCATGACTGGCTAACCTTTCTAGCATTTGATCAATAAAAGGAAGTGGAAAGTGATTTTTTATGGTAACAGAGTTCAATTTTATGTAATCAATACAAACTCTCCATCCAGTTTGAATTCTGGTTGGAACAAGTTTATTTTCTTCATTTGTGATTACAGTTATGCCAGATTTCTTTGGAACTAAATGAACAGGACTGGCCCAGGAGCTATCAGAAATAGGGTAGATGATCCCTACATCTAAGAGTTTGATTATTTGAGCTCTTACAACTTTTTTCAAATTAGGATTTAGTCTTCTTTGAAATTCTCAGGAAGTTTTCGCATTTTCTTCAAGGTGAATTCGATGCATGCATATAGAAGGACTAATACCTTTAATATCGGAGATGGTCCAGCCTATTGCTTCTTTGTGTTGTTTAAGAATATTGATTAACTTATCTTCTAATTCTTCATCTAAATCAGATTCTATGATGACAGACAGGATTTCTGATGGTCCTAAAAATGCATATTTTAGAGATTTAGGTAATGGATTGAGCTCTATCATTGAATCTTCAATAGGTACTTCTTTATTCATTTGACTCTCAAGTGGTTCAGTTTTAGCTTTCCATTTATCATTATTGAATAATGGTGTAGACTCTAGTAAAGAATTTACTTCATTAATTGAACTATCGATGTAAAAATCTGAGCCAAAATGAGCAAGACAGCTTTCAAAAAGATCATATTCATTTATTTTTGGAAAGAAATAAGGACTCATACTCTCTATCATATTTACCTCACAGACATCATCATAATCATCATGTTGTTGAGAAATGTTAAACATATTTAGTTCAACAGTCATATTTCCAAAATAAAACTTTATGATGCCATTTCTATAGTTAATTAATGCATTTGAAGTAGCTAAAAATGGCCTTCCTAAAATGACAGGGATTTGATCCTTGGTATTCTCAACAGGTTCAGTGTCTAGGACTATAAAATCAACAAGAAAGTAGAATTTATCTACTTGAATCAGACATCCTCTACGATTCCTCGAGGTACTTTTATAGATCTATTAGCTGGTTGGAGTATCACAAATGTTGATTTTAGCTCCCATAATCCAAGTTGTGTATAAACAGAATATGATAATAAATTCACACTGGCTCCTAAATCAAGCAAGGCTCGTTTAATGATGTGATCTCCAATGACACAAGATATTGTAGGACTACCAGGATCTTTATACTTAATAAGAGTTTTATTTTGGATTATTGAGCTAACATGTTCAGCTAAAAATGCGTTTCTTGGAACATTTGTTCTTCTTTTTACAGTGCAAAGATCTTTCAACAACTTAGAATAAGCAGGCACTTGTTTAATAGCATCAAGGAATGGAATATTTATTCGAACTTGTTTAAATATATCCAATATATCTTTGTATTGCGCACTTTTATCTTTTGGAATTAGTCTTTCAGGAAATGGAGCTTTTGGAACGTAAGGCTTTTCTTTTTCCTTAGAATCTTTTGGTTTTGAAACTTGTGGTTCATTTGATTTTTGTTTTGGATCATAGTCGGGCTTTTGTATTTCTTTTCCGCTTTTAAGGGTAGTTATGGACTGAACTTCTGCATTAGAAGAGTTTACTTCATATTGTCCTTTAGGATTAGGGATGGATTGACTCGGAAATTTTTCCTTTTCTCTTTTAGCTAAAGTTGTTGCAAGTTGACCAATTTGTGTTTCAAGCTTAGAAATAGCCTGTGAGTTTGATTGTACAGCTTGCTGAGTTGATTGGAACATTTGTTGAGTAGATTGCATGAATTGTTGCAACGTATCTTCCAAAGATGGTTTCTTTGGCACTGTAGAAGGATACTAATAAGTATTTGGAGAATATTGATTAGGACGGACATTTTGTTGATTTGACATGTTCATTTGATGTCCTCCTTGATTCATTGGAGGCATGTTTTGCTTCCAGGAAAAATTTGGATGATTCCTCTAATTTGGATTATAAGTTGAAGCAAATGGACTATCCGAAGATTTTCCATATGAGTGTAATGCACTGACTTCTTCATTAATAATTTTTTGATTTTGTGGGCCAGAGGGACAAGACTGAGATGAATGAAATGATTCCGCACATGAAATGCAAAATTCACTTTTTGAGTTTGACGAGGGGATGGATTGCTTCAAGACTAACGCATCCACTTTTCATACTAAATCATCTATAGTAGATTTTATTTCAACATCTTGTTTAACCTTGTAAATTCCACCTTTTTTTGGGGTCATATGCATCGATTTGGCTCTAGAGTCGAGTGAATTCCATTGCTGTGAATTAATTGACATATTTTCTAGTGCATTCCAAGCTTCGTCTCCAATAAGGTGAAGAAATTTTCCACCATGCATTGATTGGATTAATTGGCGATTGTTTGGAGTTAAACCGTCATAAAAATATTTTACCAAACGCCATATTTCAAAACCATGATGGGGACACTTAAAGATTAAATCATTAAATCTTTCCCAACACTCATAAAATTCTTCATTTTCTTTTTGGAAAAATTCTGATATTTCTCTTCTAAGACTATCAGTTTTGGACATTGGAAAAATTTTTGCGAGAAATTTATTCACTAGTTGGTCCCAACTAGTAAGTGTTCTTGCTTGAAGAGAATTTAGCCAGAATTTTGCTTTATCTTTGAGAGAAAATGGAAATAATTATTCGTCTCGTCGATGCGATCGTTCTAAAAAAATCATCCGAATCCGAGTTCGTATGAAGAAGTTATGACCGTTCGAAGGACAATTAAATAGACGGATCATATTGTGCCACGTGTCAACACCCGATTGGACCGGAAATTCAATTCTCTGCTGATGTCATCCATGACATCAGCATCCCTTGGCAGTCGTGCATTATTGAGTAGGGGATTTAAAAATTCTAAAAATTATTATTTTATTGATTTTGAAGCGGTATAAATAGGGGATGAATGTGTAGTGTTTTGGGAGGAGAAAAAAAAGGAGAAAAAGTAAAATAGAGAGAGTTATTGTAAGAGAAAAAAATAAAAATATTGTGTAATAAAATTATATTTGAGTAATAATTATAAAATATTTATTTATTTGTGTTGTTATTATGAGTGAGTAATTTTCTTTTATTGGAGTTATGATGAAACCATGTCTTTATTATTATTAATATTTATATATTAATTCCAAATAAATATTTTTAACGATTATGATTTTCGCTTCAATAGAGGAATATTATTTCATCAATTATATCACGTATTTTTGATAGTTATAAATTCCTCATTGCTTTGTGATTATTGATATTAGTTAATTTATTTGATTATTTGTTTTCCATTAAACTGGATACATATAATGCTTAGAAATTACATTTTTCAAGCGAAAGAAAATCTATATTTAAATTATAATTTTTTACTTATTGTTAAATCTATAGGGAAATAGTGAGATTGATTTCAGAATCTATTCCCTGATTTTTTTGGAATTAAAATATAAAGTAAATAATAAATAGACATTGGTGGATTCTAAACCCTAGTAAATTATTTAAAATCAATTTATCTAAAATCTACTTAAATATTACTGTTATTTAATACAATTATTATAACAAATCAAAAATTAAATTATTTGGGACTGAGTTAGAATATAATATAATTTGGTTCAAAACGATATGAATAATTTTACTTCACTATCATAGTCCTCCATGTGGAATCGACCTTGCACCCATATCTACATCGAACAAATCGTGCGCTTGCGAGTATTAGACTAAAGAATCAACAAACAACAAGTTTTTGGCACTGTTGCTGGGGAGGCGCAAATGAAGTACAAGAAGACTGTCGTCACCAAGTAAGTTAAATTCTTCTACTAGTTATTTATTTTACTGCTTTTGTTTATTATTATTATCTGTCTTTTTAATATCTGTTTTAGATTGTGTTAGTATTAATAATAGTTAGTAGTAGAATTTATTTTCTTTTTATATTTATAAAAAATCTGAAAAATAATAAAAAACTTATAATAATAAATATAAAATATAAGTAATAATAATAATCTACTGTTCATTTTCGTAAAAATAATAATAAAATAATAAAAAAATAAAAAATTTCAAAAATATATAAAAATATAAAAAATCTGAAAAAACTTAAAATAAATCAGAACTTATTTATTTTAAAAAAGATCTGGAAAATAAAAAAAGTTTCAGACTTTAAGGTAATATTTTTGTTATTCTGGAATATTAATATTAAAAAATCAAAATTTTTAATTTAAATTCGAAAAAATAAAAAAAATAAAAAGAAATTAAAAAAATAATCTGGAATATTATTTTCCGTAATAAATAAAAATCTGAATTATTTTATTTTATTTTTAAAAGTAAAACCTGCTGGTTTTATTAAAAAAATTTATTTTTCATAAATAATCTAAAAATCAAAAAAATCAGATTAAGAATTAATAATTTAAATAATCTGGAATATATATAACAAAAAAAATTCTGAACTTTGATTTTTTTTAATAAAACAGAAACTTATTTTTTAAAATAAAATTACAATATTTTAATAAAAATGGAAAATACTAAAAAAAAATAAAAACCTGACAATTTATAAAAAAACAGAAACGAAAATTTGTAATAAAAAAACTATTTTTATTGTTTGCATAAATAAAATAACAGTTTGTAATTTTTATTTTTTTTAAAAAAAATCTAAAATTTTTTTCCCGTAAAAAAAAATAAATATATCTGGATATATATATATATATATATCAGCTCAATATTATTAGTCAAAAAATATAATAAATTATAATAAATATAAAAATATAAAAATTTAAAAAAATGGAAAATATAAAAAAGAAAAAAAAACATTTTTTTTTTAATTTTTATATCTTGTCTTTAGTTTTAATAGAATCTTCTACTGGTAAATTTATATTGTGTTTTTAGTTGTTATTTTCTATTTACAGTATTCTTAGACATTTCGTTTAATTGCAATATTTCTCGCGTACAATTTAGTTTATCAAATAGATATTGTTTCCGTAGATCAATTAGTAAATTTATTCCTTTGCAATCTGTTACATCCTACAATATTAGTAATAATTATAATAATTATCATTATCATTATTAATAATAATAAAAAAATATAAAAAACTCAAAAACTAATAATTTAAACAATAAAATCCTTTAAAAGATTCAACAAGGGATTGATATTTTCACTCACTACTTTGTTCGATTTGAATAGAGAAAAGCTAAATATCAATCTTGTACAAACTGATTTTGAAAACCGACTGAATTTTGGCAAAAAGGCCTCTGTTGTACATGCCGAAGAAAGTTGGATTTTAAGTGCGACCGTTGTGACGCCTCCAACGATCTGGAAGTTCGATCGACTATCATAATTTGGTTTGTATGCAAAGTCAAAAAAATTGAAATATCGGTGAATGCAAGTTTGGCAACGAAATAATAAAGGTCGATTAACGAGAAGAAGATTGTTCTTAACTAAAATTGAAGTTCAACAAACAAAACCGATACAAAAAATAGACGAAATCGAAAATCAGAATAATCAAGTTGCAAAAGAAAAAACTTTAATAGAATATTTTTCTCCAGTAAGTGCTAATTCTCCTTTTTGCATAGTGTTGCCTACAACTAATGCAACTCATTTCTAACTTAAACCATCAATAATTCAACTTCTTCCATCTTTTCACGGTTTGGAAAGAGAAGATCCTTATATGCATGTCAAGGAATTTTTCGGCATTTGTTCTACTTTCCGATTCCAAAATTTCTCTGATGAATCTGTCAAACTTATATTTGAATTTTGGAAAAAATATCGTCCTTGAACCAATTGATCTATCTTGTACCGGTTGATTAACCTGCAGATATAATTTAATTCCAATTAATTATCCAAAAATGACACAAAATTATAGAAAGTTCTAAAAAAATAAAATAATATAAATATATAGTAAAACGAATAAATTATCACACAAAATACACAATTATATACATAAAATACTAATAAACATATTACTCAAAATATACCAAACACTGGATATTGTCTTCCCGGGTCTGGACCGTTAAGGTATCGAGCATTACCGGTTTTGGGTCCCAACTTTGATATGTATCCAGACCGCTAACGTTTCCGGTGAGTATTAGTCCTGAGTATTTCGGGCGAGTTCTCGGGTATCTTGGATTATTAAAAGCCCTAATCACCAAAACCTTGTAATACCCGTAATTTCGATTTCCGGTAATTTCTTTTTTTCGGCGGAAGTCCGTTTTGACGACTCTTTCATGACCGTTTCATCATTTTGAGAATGATTAATTCTACACTTTTTGACATCCGAGTTCGTTTCGGTGTCGTTTTATTGAGTTCCGTGCTTTTTAACGACTTTTCCGCACTTGAGTTCGATTCTTGCGAATCTCGTTCGAAACTGCTGTTTCGAGTTTCCCGTAAGTCCGTTTAACTTTGTTAGACGTGTTGTGAACTTCGGTTTGGTTATTCGATCACGTATCGTGATTTTCGGGCGTTTTGGGCCATTTTCGTAATTTCCCAAAGTTTGGGGTAATTACTTTCCGTTGCCGAATTTCGAGCCTTTGGGTGGTCGGAATCATGTGTTCTCTTAGTGCTCGGATTCGTCTTTGCGAGTACTTCGTAACCGTATCTTCGATTCGTATTCAGGTTCGGGTTTCGGGGCCGTTCGGGCCGTCGGAGTTGGCCCCGGCCGAGTCATGGCCGGGCAGTCTGGGCCCGGGCCGGCACTGGCCGAGTTACGGCCGGTAGTGATCGACAGTTACGTACGTAAGGCCGGTTACGTACGTAACGCTGCCGATACTTCTAGGCAGTGAGTCGGCCATGGCCGGTTACGTACGTAAGCCATGGCCGGTTACGTACGTAAGGCGGCTGGCAGCGAGCCTATTTAAGGCCCTGCAGACGGGTTTTCCATCATTTTTCTCACCCGTTTTCTTCCCTTCCGCGGCTGTAGGTGTGTATATCATGGAGCCATGATGTTGTTCTTTCAATCCACGAAGTTCTTGAGTTTCTAACATCAATCAATCATCCCATAACCTCCTCCGATCTACCGAATCAAGGTTACATTTCTAGAAATCTAGTTTTGGGGAATTTGGGTGTTTTGATTGTTTTCGTCCGTTTAATCCGATTTAACTTGGTATTATGATGGATTGATGATTATTTAGATGTATTACATCGTTTACCTTGTTATTCCATGGTTGGATCGTATTGATTCGTTGTTTTGGTCGAGTTCTTGATCGACGCCTTGAAGGTGTCCGGTAGAATGTCTTAGAGGGGTTTTCGGGCATTCTTCGATTATTGTTCCTCATTCGTTCGTTAATTTATTGATGGTATGATGTTAGGGTCAGATTTCTCGCATAGAACTCGAGTCGGAACCCTTCCGTTCGTCGTCTTCTTCAAGCTTTCCGATCGTGGGTGTATTCATTGTCTTCGCCGGAGAATTGTAGGTGTTCGAGGTTTCCGGTTGAGCCGTGTTCTTCGGAGTGTCCGATATCAATTGTCGAGGCAAGTATCTTGCCCATACATTACGTGTTTTGTGGATATATTAGTTGGTAATTTACGATACGTGATTTATGAATGCCTATAATTAACTTTCAAAGGAATTGATATGCTTTTCAATACTTCCTTAAAAGATGACTCGTATGATTTCGTTGTTAAATATGCTTGTCTAAGTATGTGTGGGGTATCGTTTTGTGTGATTATGACGTTGTAGATTTATAGCTTAACCTTTCCTTGAGACATGTATGGAACGTATGCCTATTGATGATCCTGTCTCATTGTGTCGTTCGGCGTGGTTGGATAGGTATTTTCCCTCGTTTCTATGTTATTGGTACTAGCTGCATCGTTGAAATTCTAGCATGAATCGTATCGTTACTTGGTCGTGAGTATATGTTGGATGAACTGGCCATTCTAGTAAGGTACCTCGACTATATATACTGTGATTGACCTTCGAGGCTTGTGGTTTGCAACTGTGATTTTGGAGCGTGTGTGTGTGTTGTTCCTTCCACCCGGAGTGTCCGACGGGATGTCTGGGGGTCGATACTAAGGGATACGGCCACGGAAGTGGACTTGGGTGCGTGTGTGGATGAACTTCCACCCGGAGTGTCCGACGGGATGTCTGGGGGTCGATACTAAGGGGTACGGCCGCGGAAGTGGTTTCCCACCCGGAGCGTTCGACGGGGCGTCTGGGGGCCGATACTAAGGGGTACGGTCGCGGGTTACCAGGTGTAGTTTTCATCTTGAGGATGACGTTGACGTTTTCGTTAATTGTGATATTGTCCGGAGTATCACAATGCTTTGTGCTCGGGGTCGAGAGACATTATATATCGAGTCTTGGTGCTTGGCTAGAATGGCATAGGAATAATGTGTTATGTGCAATGTGTCCTTGTAAGTGAATTGCAGTGGATGATCGGGTCGTAGGACCTGTGTTTTGTGACCGGAATGGTTGGGTCGTGGACCCCGTGTTTTGTTAACGGATTTTTATTTTGGAAAATGAACTGTGGGGCTGTGACCCTAAATGACTTTCGAGGAATTAAGAACTTTTCAATTTCAAATGCTTTCAAAACTCCCGAGATTTGGAAATATTTTCAAAGTGCTTACTTACTTCGTTTCTACTTTCAAGACTGGAACTATTTTTAACTAAATATACCTCGGGAAGTCTTTCGTTGTATTCTCGGAATATGTTGTGTATGGCTCGTTTTTGCACTTTATACTTGCACTAGCGAAACAGTGGAGTTTTGCTAACCCCCGAGTAATCGGGGGTGGATATCTGTATTGTGTCCAGGTACATGCAGGTTTTCGGGAGCAAGTCACAGGATCGGTACGAGAGATGATGAAAGACGAATGATACTAATCACACGAAGGCCAGTTTTGGGTTAAGTTAGTCGAAGTCCATTGTATTGTCTTATTGTTCGTTGTTGTAAGTATTTTACCCTTGCGTGGGTATGAGTCTGGATGAGTTTATGTATTTTGATTTGTAAGTCAGTGACGAAAGACCAAATCGGTCTATTGGTTCGTTATTTTGATTCGTCGGTATGTAATGTAATGTAATGTGTTGTTTTGATGTCTAGCCTGGTGAATCCTCACGGAGAGGGTCTGCGGCTGGTTCGATCTGGGGGTGTTACATTTATGGTATCGGAGCTTAGGTTGAGGAAACCTAGGCTGTCGGGTCGAGTTATGTGTTGTTGAGTCTTGTATTGTCAGATTTTGTCTGACTGAGTCGTGTCGCGACGCGTCGTCTGAGTTTGTTGGTCGTGATTAGTATCGTGGGGCGATCATCATCTTCGTGCGACCTGTGGATGTAAGTCTCCCTTCTTTTTGTTGTGCCTCGTGTGACACGAGCTATTTTTATGATTATTTGTTAAGTGACGGAATCCTCTTATGGATTTTGATTTCTTGATACGTGATTATTTGACTCTCATATTTCGTTCATGTGAGGAGTAGTGTTGCTAGATTGTATTTCTTTTATCCGCTGCGTGAGTTCTTTTGTAATGGCTTTCGGTATTTACCGACTGAGCTTTATTTCGAAAACCGATTCCCTTAACCGAGTTTTTGGCATTTTGGCCTTGATCATTTTGGCGAATTTTTTTATGACGGTATTTAGTATTTTGTAAATGGCTTTTGTGAGTTTTGAAATATTACCGTCATCGACCTTTTTGGCATTTTTTTTTGTAAATGGTTTTTAGCCTGGTGGGTTCCGGCGCGGGACCCACGACGCTATATTGTTTCGTGTTACCTGAAATTTTTGGGCATTCTAGCCCATTGAATTATCTTTGAAAACCTTGAGTATCTTAGGAAATAAATTTCGAGACATACTTTTAAAATGAATTATTTTCTCGTGGTACATCCAAGGTGCCACAATATGTTTCAAAATTCTTCTACTTCGAGGACCAAAATGTTTTGAGATATTTTCAATGTTTTAGAAACACTTTTACTTAGACCCGAGGGTCGAATATTCTGAAAGTTTTCACTAAGATAAAGTGTCCTCATTTTTATCGAATGCGAAATGGTTTTCCAAAGTCTCGATAACGATGTTTCACGTTTGTACTTTTTGAAAGGTGATACTCAAGATCAACTGGTGTTCTTCTAAATTATTTTCAAAATGAGGTTTTCGTTTTTAAAACCTATAAACTCCTGTTTGCGTTGGGAATGTATGTATGATGTTTGCTTTGTCGTTATGATGTTTGCTCCCGAGTATGATCGAATTGGTGGCATGAACGTCGAGGCGTTGCCACGCATTTGTTGTACTAGCCTTCTATGAGAGGTGTGAACTGGTATTTACTATTTGTCGCCTCGTGGTGATTTGTGTGTTGTCGCATGAGTGTGAGCTGTTGAAGCTGGGGTTTGTACGTTTGTGTGCATGTGTGATTGTTTCATGAGGTTTGTGATTGTGTGCTGGCTATCGTTCGGGCTGTTGTAATCGTCGAACAATGTCGTGGTCGTTGTGATTTTAGTATGTGTTGATATGTTATGCCAAATTGGCATCCTCGGTTTGTTGTTTTGCGACGTTATATTCCATTGTACCTAGCAGTTGTATTTTCGGTATGCCGAGCCGAGGTGTTTCAACCGTGGTGTGCCGGGGGCATGCACGTACCAATTATCTTTCTCGTCATAGGATCTAGTTTTGCGAGTTGAGTTCCGAGTCTTTCGGGGCACGAACTTCAGCACAGATATAAGGATCGGCTCTAAGAGGCCCATGGGAGATTTTTCTGTCGGTTGCTTTTCGCGCTGTTACCTTGTTTCCGTTGTTGTGAGTTGCGGGGACGACATTTCTTTTATAAGAGGTCGAATGTAATACCCGTGTTGTTTTTGGACTTCTGCATTTCCTCTTTCTCAAGTCTATCAACTCGCTTGTGTTCGTTGATACTTTATGAACTTGTTCTGTATTTCGGTTTCATCATCCGAACGAACTGTGATCTTGTTGTGGGTCGATCTGGTTATCGCTGTGACTTTTTCGAGTTCGGTTCGATTCTTGTGAACCTTGTTCGGAAGTGACATCATTTGGTTCTATTAGTTCTTTTATTCGAAGTGGATCGGATTTGGAACTCCTGTGTTTTCGACTCTATCGACTCGTTATGCTCGTTAACATTTTCTGAACTTTCCCTATACCTTGCTTTTGTTGATCGAACGAGGGTGGTATTGTTTCGGAATAACCCGTTTGTCGTTGTGACTTTTCAATCGCTATTCCCTTTCCTGTGGATCTTATGGGAATGCATGTCTTATTGTTCTCACTAGATCATCCTGGGAGTTGTTGGTTGAATTTTATTATCCTTCGTGTTTCGGACATGATTGTTCGATTTTTGTTGTCTCGATCGTTTGTTTGCTCGGTTTTTGTTCTCGTTTCGTGATTGTTGAGCGTTCATGCTCCTTCGTAATTCCCTTAAGTTCGGGAAATTAGTCTCGTTTTCGATCTTCCAACCCTTGGGCGGTGGAATCCCGTATTTGTTCAGCGATTGGCTCGCATTTTGATTGACATACCGTTGGGGTGGTCAATCATATTGATTTTCGTTCGTTGTGTTTTGTGATTGTTCGGATAATCGACTTGATTGTACTATCTGTTTGATCACGCTTGTCACTTGTTGATTTTATTATGTCTCTACCGGTGGCGTCATGTTGGTCGTCGTGGAGCGTGTTTTCACGCCGTATGTCCCTTTGCGTTTCTTGCAGCGTTTCGCCGTCGGGCACGAGTTTTCGGTTTTTGTGTATCTCGTCGAGTCCTCCTGACAGTGGATATTGCTTCTCCCTACTTGTTTTAAGTTTCGGGACGAAACTTCTTTTAAGGAGGGTAGAATGTAATACCCGTAATTTCGATTTCCGGTAATTTCTTTTTTTTCGGAGGAAGTCTATTTTGGCGACTCTCTCATGACCGTTTCGTTATTCTGAGAATGATTAATTCTACACTTTTTGACATCCGAGTTCGTTTCGGTGTCGTTTTGTTGAGTTCCGTGCTTTTTAGCGACTTTTCCGCACTTGAGTTCGATTCTTGCGAATCTCGTTCGAAACTGCTGTTTCGAGTTTCCCGTAAGTCCGTTTAACTTTGTTAGACGTGTTGTGAACTTCGGTTTGGTTATTCGATCACGTATCATGATTTTCGGGCGTTTTGGGCCATTTTCGTAATTTCCCAAAGTTTGGGGTAATTACTTTCCGTTGCCGAATTTCGAGCCTTCTGGTGGTCGGAATCGTGTGTTCTCTTAGTGCTCGGATTCGTATTTGCGAGTACTTCGTAACTGAATCTTCGATTCGTATTCAGGTTCGGGTTTCGGGGCCGTTCGGGCCATCGGAGTTGGCCTCGGCCGAGTCATGGCCGGGCAGTCTGGGCCCGGGCCGGCGCTGGCCGAGTTACGGCCGGTAGTGATCGACAGTTACGTACGTAAGGCCGGTTACGTACGTAAGCCTTGTCCGGTTACGTACGTAAACCTTGTCCGGTTACGTACGTAATGCTGCCGGTACTTCTAGGCAGTGAGTCGGCCATGGCCGGTTACGTACGTAAGGCGGCCGGCAGGCAACCTATTTAAGGCCCTGCAGACGGGTTTTCCATCATTTTCCTCACCCGTTTTCTTCCCTTCCGTGGCTGTAGGTGTGTATATCATGGAGCCATGATGTTGTTCTTTCAATCCACGAAGTTCTTGAGTTTCTAACATCAATCAATCATCCCATAACCTCCTCCGATCTACCGAATCAAGGTTAGATTTCTAGAAATCTAGTTTTGGGGAATTTGGGTGTTTTGATTGTTTTCGTCTGTTTAATCCGATTTAACTTGGTATTATGATGAATTGATGATTATTTAGATGTATTACATCTTTTACCTTGTTATTCCATGGTTGGATCGTATCGATTCGTTGTTTTGGTCGAGTTCTTGATCGACGTCTTGAAGGTGTCCGGTAGAATGTCTTAGAGGGGTTTTCGGGCATTCTTCGATTATTGTTCCTCGTTCGTTCATTAATTTATTGATGGTATGATGTTAGGGTCAGATTTCTCGCATAGAACTCGAGTCGGAACCCTTCCGTTCGTCGTCTTCTTCAAGCTTTCCGATCGTGGGTGTATTCATTGTCTTCGCCGGAGAATTGTAGGTGTTCGAGGTTTCCGGTTGAGCCGTGTTCTTCGGAGTGTCCGATATCAATTGTCGAGGCAAGTATCTTGCCCATACATTACGTGTTTTGTGGATATATTAGTTGGTAATTTACGATACGTGATTTATGAATGCCTATAATTAACTTTCAAAGGAATTGATATGCTTTTCAATACTTCATTAAAAGATGACTCGTATGATTTCGTTGTTAAATATGCTTGTCTAAGTATGTGTGGGGTATCGTTTTGTGTGATTATGACGTTGTTCATTTATAGCTTAACCTTTCCTTGAGACATGTTTGGAACGTATGCCTATTGATGATCCTGTCTCATTGTGTCGTTCTGCGTGGTTGGATAGGTATTTTCCCTTGTTGCTATGTTATTGGTACTAGCTGCATCGTTGAAATTCTAGCATGAATCGTATCGTTACTTGGTCGTGAGTATATGTTGGATGAACTGGCCATTCTAGTAAGGTACCTCGACTATATATACTGTGATTGACCTTCGAGGCTTGTGATTTGCAACTGTGATTTTGGAACGTGTGTGTGTGTTGTTCCTTCCACCCGGAGTGTCCGACGGGATGTCTGGGGGTCGATACTAAGGGGTACGGCCACGGAAGTGGACTTGGGTGCGTGTGTGGATGAACTTCCACCCGGAGTGTCCGACGGGATGTCTGGGGGTCGATACTAAGGGGTACGGCCGCGGAAGTGGTTTCCCACCCGGAGCGTTCGATGGGGCGTCTGGGGGCCGATACTAAGGGGTACGGTCGCGGGTTACCAGGTGTAGTTTTCATCTTGAGGATGACGTTGATTTTTCCTTAATTGTGATATTGTCCGGAGTATCACAATGCTTTGTGCTCGGAGTCGAGAGACATTATATATCGAGTCTTGGTGCTTGGCTAGAATGGCATATGAATAATGTGTTATGTGCAATGTGTGCTTGTAAGTGAATTGCAGTGGATGATCGGGTCGTAGGACCTGTGTTTTGTGACCGGAATGGTTGGGTCGTGGACCCCGTGTTTTGTTAACGGATTTTCATTTTGGAAAATGAACTGTGGGGCTGTGACCCTAAATGACTTTCGAGGAATTAAGAACTTTTCAATTTCAAATGCTTTCAAAACTCCCGAGATTTGGAAATGTTTTCAAAGTGCTTACTTACTTCGTTTCTACTTTCAAGACTTGAACTATTTTTAACTAAATATACCTCGGGAAGTCTTTCGTTGTATTCTCGGAATGTGTTGTGTATGGCTCGTTTTTGCACTTTATACTTGCACTAGCGAAACAGTGGAGTTTTGCTAACCCCCGAGTAATCGGGGGGTGGATATCTGTATTATGTCTGGGTACATGCAGGTTTTCGGGAGCAAGTCACAGGATCGGTACGAGGGATGATGAAAGACGAATGATACTAATCACACGAAGGCCAGTTTTGGGTTAAGTTAGTCGAAGTCCATTGTATTGTCTTATTGTTCGTTGTTGTAAGTATTTTACCCTTGCGTGGGTATGAGTCTGGATGAGTTTATGTATTTTGATTTGTAAGTCAGTGACGAAAGACCAAATCGGTCTATTGGTTCGTTATTTTGATTCGTCGGTATGTAATGTAATGTGTTGTTTTGATGTCTAGCCTGGTGGATTCTCACGGAGAGTGTCTGCGGCGTGTAATATTCCCGGTTCGATCTAGGGGTGTTACAAACCTCACAATCGAAATAAGAATGAAGAGTTTTTCTCAAATGTATGCTAAAGAGATAAGGTCTTTTAAACTTATTTTTTCTATATGTACTAATATCTTATACAATATTTTGTACAATGTATGTTTACGAAAAATTATCGATCTTTTTACCGGGTTAACGGTTTCGGTCCTTGTCGGTTTCGGTTCTAACTTCGATACCAGTATCCGGACCGCTAACGTTTCGGGTGAGTATCGGTCCCGGGTATTATCAGACGGTTCTCGAGCGGTTCTCGAGTATACTTGGACTGCTAACAGCCCTACGAACAAGGATAAAGTTACAAAATCTATACTTCTATTAAAAGAGAGTCGTGACACATGTCACTTTGTAAGATTTTTTATTTTTTATTTTGAAATATAGTTTATATATAGAGATATAATCTTAAATTTCCAAAAAAAAATTCTAGATATGTATTGTGGGAGTTTTATTCCACAACTTACACTCATCTACCAATAAAACAATTCTTCCTTTACTTTTTTAGCTTAAAATTTTAAATATTTATAATTTTTTAAATCGAGTTTATTTTTAATAGAAAATATATCAAATTAAGTTTTATTTCATAATTTTCAACTAGACATCCATATGAATATAATAAATTTGATGGATTTACAATAATGACCGATTGCACAAAAAAGTTATATTAGAAAAAATATGAATATTTATTTTCAGTAAAATTAATTGATGCAAAATAAAAATATATTAACTCATTTATTGGTTACATAAAAAATAAATTATGATATTTATTTAATTATAATAACTAAAAATAATAAAACATACACTGCACACACACATATATATTAAGACTTAATCACATATTACTTTCGTCCCCAAAATTTGTTCCTACTTTTTTTCGGTATGTCCAGGAAATTTGTTTATGTAATGGACACTAATTGACTTAACACTCCGCTAATGTGGTACTTTTTCTTGAATTATATTACACCCCATAATACACTCAATAAGTCTTTTATTAATATTACGCTAATATGATACTCATGTAGAAGATTATCACAAATAAATTTAGAGATCGAGAAATTATTTTCTAATAAGAGAATATCTTATGTGGTGCATCGCATCGGAGAACTCTAGTATACTATAAAAAAAGGATAAAGTCGAACTGTTTTAACCGAAAGGTGGTGATTAGCGGAAGTCACCGGTTCGGCTTTACACTCGAACTGTTGTTGCCGAGAGCCGCCGATTCTGCCTTTCTTTTATTATCTATTTACTAATTTAGAACTTGGGAATAAATTCAGGGTTAAGACATAATTGTTGTAATAACGAGACATCATGGCCCGTGCGATGCACAGACTTTATTCACCTTAAAGCACGAATACTTTATTTTCGATAATATCGAATATCATATTTATATTACATATTATTTCAAGGCCCGAGCATTCACAATTTTTGTTTTTCGAGTAAAATTATTCTAAATTAAAATATCGTATTTTTGTATAACGTATTTAATATCAAGTATGGCCTAGGCTGGATTATTGACAGGTTAAAATGACTTGTAGTCAAAATGTGCAACATATATATCCATGATACTAACACCAGAAAAAAATTACATGTGCATTTCTTAAGATGGATTATATTTCATTGAAGCCAAATATTTGTTCGTGTTTTACAGAAATCAATACGAACTACTTTTTAATTAGTAGCATCGAACTATCATATATAGCTTATTCGGTGGTGCATCCTAGCATCAATATGTGGGGTATTATATGAGGTTGATTTCAAATAATGGGTTCATATATAACATATTAAGATATCGAATTGATATTTATATAGTCAAGTTACCAAACATGTACGATCATCTAAAATGAATGATTTGTTGTCATTTAATCAAACACTTATTACACCTACGATGCTACATATTTGAATTAATTTTTCTCACATATTTTTATACTTTCCTTATGGCAAATATTATGTTTTTGATTACATATTTCACTCTTACTCCTTAGTTGTTTATATTTTTTAGATGTAAAAAATTGCACTCTTAGTTGTTCATAGAGTATTTTTTTATGTAAATAATGTTATTTTGTGTCATGTGCATGTAATTCGTGGTATGTGTGTTCTCAAAACTGTATAACCTCAAATTTTTAAATTTATAAATTTTTAAAATTAGTTAAAACCATCTTTATTTTCGTGGGATATAATCAAATTTTTTTAATATCTATCATCTTTGCATTGCCTTCCATTTTGAATTGACAGACTTGAATTTACTATCCTTTAAAATTACAGTTAACTACATTTTTAGTCCTTATGGTTTGTGGGGTATTTCATTTTCAGTCCAAATTTTGAAAAAGTTTTAGGTTTGGTCCAAAAGTGAAAGGATAATTCCATATTTACCCAATCTGAAAATCAAAATACCATATTTTCCCAAAACACAAATTTTTAGTGCATAAGTACAATGCATTAAAAGAATTTGTTAAGGAAATATGAAATTATTATGTTTAAGTTGAGTATATATAGAATTGCCCCCAAAAACTGAAACATCCATTTCGGATTTGATCCGAATTTTCTAACTTCGTTAGTTTGACTGTTAAATAAGAGGGTATTTTTGTCATTTCATATTATTTTCTTTAATTTTATTTTATCTATCAAAATTAACTACTTGTAATTTGTAGTCTCCACCCAAAAACACACTTTTTTTCTCATCACAAAACATATACGACCCTTTCATTTCTCTCACTAAACCATCATCCACCAACAACCTAACACCGGCCAAAACCACCACGTAACCACACCCTTGTCGCCAAACCACCACCAACAAACCTCCATCGCTGGAATCTCGGGTCTCCTGTAGAATGTGTTTCGAGCTTATAAGTAAGTTACAAACTCAGGTTTTGGTTTTGTGTTCAGATCTGGATTTTTCAGTGGCCGACGGCGGTTATGGCGATGGTGGTGGGGTTTCGGTGATCGAGAAGGTAGAACCAACGATGTGGACACCCTTAGTTCAATTCCTTTGATACTCATCAATATTGAAAATCCATCTTGACAATCGATCCATTATTTTGGCTATAAAGAGCTCGATGTTATCTTTATTTTTTAAAGATTTGGTGGGAATTGACAATTTGATTTTATAATATTTTGGATATCTCATGGTTTGTAGGTAGCTGTAGGATATTTGGAATAGAAACATTTTCTCTTTAAAGCTTTTAAAAAAAACTTTAGAGATTAACAATATTTCAATTGATATGAATGACTCTATCTTATGACATAAATGCTCACATTAATACATGGAACTCAATTTTGATATAGACGAGGCATCATGGCCCGTGCGATGCACGGGCTTTGTTCACCATGATTAAATCATACTTGTATTTCAGGTAAAAAATATTCGGGTTATGTTGATACGTTGATTTCTTTTGTATACGACATTTAAATGCATCAGTTTACTCATTACACTCCGTTATCTTCTGATAGATAATACATCTCAACAAAGTTATAACTCACAACTTTGAAACGACGGTTTATTCCCTGAGCTCTTAGTTTAAGCAAGATTTTGTCCAATACCTCAAATATTAATTTTCATGCAACAATCTTAGGCAATACTAATAGCGATATAACTCTTCATTTAGAAAAAGTATATATATAGTATCGCTCGAGTATGAGTTATATATTCTTTTTTGTAATAATCATACCTAATTCTTCAAGCTCTTGTTCTTGTATACTCTTTTAGTCATCAACTATTATGTGACTTCGGCTTACTTATTCAATAAGTTCTAAAATAGTATAGGTAACACGATATTATATCTCGAGATATATGGTTATCCCGTAGTATTTAAATATGAGTTATCCTTGTTTTGTAATATCGTACCTAAATCTTAACCTCTTATGTACTCTTTTAGTCCTCAGTTATTATGTGACTTAGACTTACCTGATTCAATTAATATCTAAAAGATGTATCTAACACGCCATTCTATCCTGAGATTTGTGGTTCTCTAGAGTATTTAAATATGAGTTATCCTTATTTTGTAATAATCATAACTAAATATGAGTTACAATAAAAAGTTATCTAACACGACATTTTATCTCGAGATTTGTATACAAAGTTTTACCCACTTTTGGATAAAATTTATTTATATACTCCCTCCTTATATTATTTGTTCAAAACATTACAAATTAGTATAAAGTTACTTATATAAAAATATAATCATATTTACATATTGTTACAAAATATTTACAGTATCATCTTGCTTAAAAAATATCATTTAGAAGTTCCAAGTATATATTGATATAAGTATAATTTTTTTTATGGGCATACAACAAATCATATTTTATGTCGTACCAATTTTTCTTAAGACAAAAAAATAAGATTTTTTATATACAAAATTTCTAAATTTTTTTACATATAACTTTATATACAATCACATGTATATATTGATATAACCTCATCATTTCATGATTTTGTATATATAAATAAAAAGTGTACATTTTAATAAGAATATATGTTTATATACACCCACACAAATTCGTATCATATTTAGAAAAATAGAGAAAATCCATAAATTCTAAAACTTTTTACAAAATTATACACACAAATTTAAATTATTTAAAAAATTAAGAAGAAAAAAGGTTAGATTTTCTCAAATATACTAAAGCAATCCTGTTTTTACATAAAAATAATAATAATAATAATAAAAATAAATAAATAAATAAATAATTAGAGAAAAAACTATATTAGAAAAGATATAAGAAACATGGATAGCAAAAGAAACTATTACCTTAACGATTTATCCACTGAACCTAAAAAAAAGGAATTAAAAACATTGATAAAGATCATGGATATGGATATCAAGAACAGATTTGTTAAATAAAATCAAGTCACGAAATTATGAACAAATATGAAGAAAAAGAAATACACATAGAAAACACATATATAAAGGATGAAAAAAATGTTACCAAAAAAATCATCCATCTTCCTATTGGTATCCACCATAGCGCCAAAATAGTATAGGTAACACGATATTATATCTCGAGATATATGGTTATCCCGTAGTATTTAAATATGAGTTATCCTTGTTTTGTAATATCGTACCTAAATCTTAACCTCTTATGTACTCTTTTAGTCCTCAGTTATTATGTGACTTAGACTTACCTGATTCAATTAATATCTAAAAGATGTATCTAACACGCCATTCTATCCTGAGATTTGTGGTTCTCTAGAGTATTTAAATATGAGTTATCCTTATTTTGTAATAATCATAACTAAATATGAGTTACAATAAAAAGTTATCTAACACGACATTTTATCTCGAGATTTGTATACAAAGTTTTACCCACTTTTGGATAAAATTTATTTATATACTCCCTCCTTATATTATTTGTTCAAAACATTACAAATTAGTATAAAGTTACTTATATAAAAATATAATCATATTTACATATTGTTACAAAATATTTACAAGATCATCTTGCTTAAAAATATCATTTAGAAGTTCCAAGTATATATTGATATAAGTATAATTTTTTTATGGGCATACAACAAATCATATTTTATGTCGTACTAATTTTTCTTAAGACAAAAAAATAAGATTTTTATATACAAAATTTCTAAATTTTTTTACATATAACTTTATATACAATCACATAGTATATATTGATATAACCTCATCATTTCATGATTTTGTATATATAAATAAAAGTGTACATTTTAATAAGAATATATGTTTATATACACCCACACAAATTCGTATCATATTTAGAAAAATAGAGAAAATCCATAAATTCTAAAACTTTTTACAAAATTATACACACAAATTTAAATTATTTAAAAAATTAAGAAGAAAAAAGGTTAGATTTTCTCAAATATACTAAAGCAATCCTGTTTTTACATAAAAATAATAATAATAATAATAAAAATAAATAAATAAATAAATAATTAGAGAAAAAACTATATTAGAAAAGATATAAGAAACATGGATAGCAAAAGAAACTATTACCTTAACGATTTATCCACTGAACCTAAAAAAAAAGAATTAAGAACATTGATAAAGATCATGGATATGGATATCAAGAACAGATTTGTTAAATAAAATCAAGTCACGAAATTATGAACAAATATGAAGAAAAAGAAATACACATAGAAAACACATATATAAAGGATGAAAAAAATGTTACCAAAAAATCATCCATCTTCCTATCGCAGATCCACCATACGCCACCACTTCTTCCATGAAGATACCTGTAACAATAGACCTCAAATCGTAAATAAAAACATGCATAAAAATCAATATGTGAAATCATATGAAAATTCACCGATATATAGTTTGGATGTTAAGACTAAAATCCTCTCACGAATTAAAGCAATTCTAAGCAATAAATAATTTAGATCACCAATGATTTTGAGAAAGAGAAGAGGAAGATGTTAGGTTGGTGTGTGTAAAAAGAAGATGTTGGGTTTTATAGAATCAAAGAGAGGAAATAATTGGCGGTTGTCATTGTGTTGAAGCACTATTTCACCAATGTTATTCAGGATTCAACTGATACTGAATAATAAATTGATACATTTAATGGTGAAGCAGTGAAAGCTGAAATGGCTTGAAAAGGTTTGGTGATCGTAGCTTCATTCCTAGCATTTAAAGGTGATTAATATGACGGTTTTTTTTAGACAAATGGAAAGTCATATGACCCATAAAGACTTAAAAGAGACTTGATGAATCGGTATATTTAACTATTATAAGATAGATTAATGCCTTTAATGCCTTTATATACAATTGAGTTGATTTATTTGTATAGAGACATTAATGCTCTCATTTATGCATTAATGCTCTCATTTATGCCATGAAACTCATTTTTTATATATATATAGATATAGATATTTATTTCTATATATTAAGAATATATACATATGAATTATATAGTAGACGTAATATTTTTGTATTCAATTTCATAATAAAAGCTCTAATTTTAATAATCATATTTCAACAAAAAATTAATATTATTTTCTTATTTAAATCTCATTCAATTGATTAATATTTTTTATTTAATTTCATCCAATGTAGATGTGCTTTTCAATAATATTTATTCTAAAATTATGAAAAATGGATAAATTATGATTGACATGTGGAGAAAATACTTTCTTTTAATATAAAGTAGATTATTAGATGCATGGGCTAGATTTTATCAATTATTATTAAAATATAAAAGTAAATATGATATTAGTAGAAAAATCAGTAACGATAAGTTATTGTCGAGGAGTTGTATAAAATTGTACTATAATGAGTTGAAGTTCGATATGAAATATATAACATGATATTAATATATGTAATTATTATATCTTTGTAATATTTACAATAATATATTAGTATAATTACATATTAGTATAAAGGCAAAACAATGTCATGTACTTTTAATAAATATTCTTCTGAAGTGGATGATTTTAAATTTAATAGTATACTATGAGATCCCATAATGATATTGCTTATTAAGCACATGTGTGGTAAGCTATATTATTGTGACGTGTTTAAATAAAAAATATAAACAACTTATTATCTTTGTTAACCTATTTTTTTCTTTTCACAAAAAGAAAGATCAATCAACATCACTTTAGCTAAAAATATATCTAAATTTTCTACTGTAAATAGTAAATCTAACATATTTATAATTTTTTTTGTCAAATACTTTTAAAATAAAATGATTCAGATAATCCAAAATTGTTATAAAAAGATAAAAACTAAAGTAAAAAATTAATCACGTAAAAAGTAGACTTTATCCTTGCAAACAAATTATTTGGAAATTATTTGATTTTTATATTATATACAAATAATTTAAAATCAAGATATATTATAATAATCTTAAAAATAACTTATACTTAAAAATTAATGTTTTAATTATATATGCATAAATGGATGTTAAATTAAAGATTGCGAAAAGAAGATCAATGTAGAATATTTATAATAAAAAAAGGTGTTGAGACGATTAACTTTTAGATATGGAGAGAAAAATCAAAAAAAGAAAAAAAAATCAAAAATTATGGTTGGCATTAACTCTCATTTATAGCCGTGTACAAGTCGGTGTATTTTTAGAAAAAAATAAAAATCCATATAAAGACACCTCTTTTGTGCAATATATGGAAATTACAAAAATATCACGGGGCCTATTCCCTTACAAAGCCAATTATTGGCCCACTGTGGACTTTTCAGGGGGCCTATTTCCTTACAAAGCCAATTTTAACAAACAATAAAGTAGGAAACTACTGTTATTCAGGGGGCCAAATCCCTAACATGACCAATACTAACAAAAAGAAAATTAGGAAATACAAAGAAATCCCGATTACAACACAGAAACCCATTAGTTCGGGTTTTTCTTCTCCTTGTCTTTTTTCTTTTTATTTTTGCTCACGACTTCAATGTAACCCTCAACCTCTTCGGATGTGCCAATGATTTCATTTTGTGGACCTATTGCTCGATCATCTGCCTCGAGTTCTTCCACGTTTATAATTTCTTTTTCTGGTTCCCATGCTCGATCATTTGCCTCGAAACATTCTTCCATGTTGTTGGCGGGTAAGATTTCATATGATTGAAAGATATCATCTCTAATCTTTTGAACAATCGACCGCTCGAGCGTTAGACGAAGCTTGCGAAAGTAGGGCTGCCGATTTGATCGAAAGACCGAGTCTTCATCGAACTCCGGGGGTAACCTCAGGGCTGGACTGGCTGGGCGGTCTGAACAGATCGGTTGCTGTACGACCGAGTCAAGAATCTCCATAAGTTCCCTGGACTTGGAGAAATCAGTGGCCTGGTCTGGACCTTGAGGCTCGACAGCCATTGTTGAAGATGGCCTGGTGTCGGCCGGGACAGATGGCTGGTCGGGACGGGTTTCAGAGTTAACCTCCTTGAGAGGCTTGACTGAGGAAGTTTTGCAATCCTTAAACTTCCAAATGGAGCAGTAACTTGGAATGTTTTCGTAATCCACTTCTTGGATCCTGATTTTCCCACCTAGCCGAATCTCAACTTCTGGCAAAGGAGCTTTAGTCACATCAATTTCAATACAAACACGCGGAGTGGATGCACGAGTTAGTTCGGCCGTGGAACTATCAATCCGAAGTGGTTTCTCTAAAACGAAAGCAATTTGAAAAAGACTTCATTTATCGAATAAGTGGACAGGAAGATACGGGAATTTCACCCACACCGGAGCAAACGGGGCCTCGACAAGAGTATCAAAATCGGGTGTCCATTTGAAGACCCGCATCGGGAATCCAGCCATATGCCAAACTTGGCGGCTCCAAAGCCGAGTATAGTCTTCTTCACATGAAAGACGGAATAAGACATGCTTGTGTTCGAGAAGGGAGACCGAATATGTGCCTTTGAGTTTCAAGTTTGCCATTATGGACTTGAGACTTTTCATCGTCGGGAACTCATGCGAGAATTTTCCGACCAAAGTAAACTCAAATGGGGCAGCGAGTTCTTCAAGTTCTTCAATCGAAAACGAGACAACTTTGCGGCCTTCAAATTCTGAAATCTGACCGAATGTATTAGTTCGTCCACTATCATAAAAGCTCTTGTTAAAAGAGGTTTTTGCTTCAGCAATTTTCATTTTCGGGTCGCCCGCTGAGCTTTTTGATTTGGAGTTCATATCTGATTCCTTCAAATTTTTTACAACAGCAGCATAGCTAGGCATCGTGCGAGTTTGAGGAGGTTCCGAGTAGCGCAGGTCAGCAACCATACCGCTGGAAACAGGTTCCCCAGACTCGCTACTCGGCTAGGATTTTCATCAGGCACCTTCAGTGCAGCCGAAGGTTGATTTTGAGAAGAAGCTGCCAGTACTGGACTACCATCCAAAACCGGAATCACAAATGTCGGAGGGTCCTCGTCCCTGCAGATGGACGATCCACCCTCAACCAGACTTTGTTTCACAAGATCTCTGACAATCAAATTCTGATTAGGAACAGACAAACTACTATGAACCGGGCCAGCAATACCTGTTCCAAGGAGGGCTGTCTGTAAATCATCAGCCATCTGGTTATGGGCATACCGGTGCCCCTTAGATTTTCCTCTCTTACCAGTCATGAATCGGCGGCTAGAGTATTCTGAAATCCAGCGAGATGAATGACCCGCAGAGGCAAATGTTCGGTCGCGAAGTAAGGAGCAGGTAACTAGAAACTGAAAATGATGAAAGCCCACAGCACAAGGCGGCGGACGGGATTAGAGCGACTGAGGCTATCTGAATTGTGGAGAAAAAATCCGCTGTTAAGGCATGGAGAGGAAGATCGAGCGATTTCCTAGAGAGAAGGCAGAGAGTTTATTTTAGAGAGAGAAAGCGTCATTTTTTAGAGAAGGGGTGTTTGTGTATAATTTTAGTTAAAAGAACAAGTTCACAACGACAATATGTATCAAAAAAATTCCGTAAAATATAAAAGATAAATCAAACACAAAATTATTATAATATATTTATAACAAAGTAATTGACTAGCAAGTGTAATAGAGTGATGATCAGACTAACCATAATTTTTTGCGTCCACCACTCATCTGAAGCCTCAATTTTTCCTAAAAAGTTAACGAATGATGGGTTTATTTGTAATATGTCAATTACTAAGTGGATGTTTATGTAAAAAACCCCTATATTTTTATTTAGGTCACGGACATATATGGAATATATGAAGACGAGAAACTAACTTCTTTTTTTCATAAACTTGAAAAATTAGCTTATCAATCAGCTAGCTGATAAACTAGTTGATTCGAGAAGCTAGTCGTTTACGAAACGAGCTTTTTTTTAGTCAATGGTCAAATAAGATTCTGAAGCTTATAAGCTAGCTGATAAGGTAGTGCTAAACACAGCCTAGTACTCATTAGAGGTGACTTTTTAATTCCTTATTGAAAATCTGTGACCGTTTTCAAGCAGATATTTGCAGATTTTGAGGCCTGTGTACAACAGAATGAACTCGCACCTTTAAGGATGATAGGGAGTGAGTATACATGGTGTAATAATCAAAATGGGGAAGACAGAATCTATTCCTTAATTGATAGATTCTTGGCTAATACAACTTGGTTTATGTGCTATGCAAATCCAGTGGTGGAAATTTTGGGCATAAGTATATAAGATCATTGTCCTATACTGTTGTTCAGATTCTTAAATGTGTTATCGGAACATCCAGAGTTTAAACAACTGATCATTGACAACTGGCAGCCTATAAGATCAGGAAATAAACTGATTCATATCTGGAATATGCTTAAGCAGCTAAAGGAACCTCTTCTCAATAACTGTCATTACAGAAATTTAGCTGAAAAGTTAAGCACCTGAAGACATGAACTGAGAGCTGTTAAGAGATTTATGAATATTCACACTAATGATGAAATTCTTATTCATAGAGAGCAATTACTTTTGAATGAGATTGAAAAGTGATGGCATCAAAAGGCCAGAGTTGACTGGTTAATGCTAGGAGATGGGGATACCATTTTTTTTCGCTTTTATGCTAAAGCTAGATCTGGGACTAAGGCTATCAAAGTGTTGTTCAGTGCTGAAGGAGACAAGTGTATTACTCAGCAGCAGATCAAAGATGAGATTAGGCAATTTTATGTGAAGTTAATGGGGAGTGCTGCAGAATATTTACCCATGCTTGATCATGCTATTGTTCAGAGAGGTAAAACTTTGCAAAACTCGTCTATTTTATGTACAGCTGTGACTGATAAGGAAATTAAAGATGCTTTGTTTAGTATGAACTCTAGTAAGGCTCCTGGTATTGATGGATTCAATGTGCATTTTTTTAAATGCACTTGGGGAAAAATAGGACACGATGTGTGTGCTGCTGTACATCAATTCTCTACCACTGGCTTCCTTCCTTGAACTATAAACACTACTCTGATTACTTTGCTTCCTAAGACTGATCAGGCTCAGACAATTAAAGAATTCAGGCCAATTGCTTGTTGCACCATTTTGTACAAGTTCATCTCAAAAGTCTTAGCAAACAGATTACAAGTGGTGCTTGGGGGAATCATTAGTGAGAATCAGTCTGTATTTATTAAGGGAAGAATCATTTTTGATAACATTTTATTGAGTCATGAGATCATCAAGGGGTCTGGAAGGAAAGATATTTCTCCAAGATGCATGATAAAAATAGACATACAAAAGGCCTATGACTCTGTTGAGTGGCCTTTTGTAAAATTCTTGATGTTGGAACTTGGCTTTCCTTTTCAGTTCGTTCAATGGATTATGGCATGTCTGGAATCAGTCACCTGCACTATAAATGTCAATGGTGAACTCACTGCACCATTCAATGCAAACAAAAGCCTCAGACAGGGAGATCCCATATCTCCCTATCTCTTTGTATTGTGTATGGAATACTTGCATCGTTGCTTGATGGAACTTGAACAGAATAAGAGGTTTCACTATCATCCAAAGTGTAAGCAATTAAATCTCATTCATGTTTGCTTTCCTGATGATTTGTTATTATTTACTAGAGGAGATAAAACTTCAATACGACAATTGATGAATGCTTTCCATAAGATTCTAGGTCGAATTGATTGTTGGAGTTCTAAGCTTCTATCCTATGCAAGCCACACCCAACTTATAAAATCAGTTCTCTTTGGAGTCCAAACTTACTGGAGTCAAATTTTCTTACTACCGAAAAAAGTTTTATAGGTAATTCGAGTGGTTGTAGAACTTTCTTGTGGACTGGATCATCCAATACATCTAGAAGAGCTCCTGTTGCATGGGATCATTTGTGTCTTCCTAAGTATGCTGGAGGTTGGAATAATATGGATGTTTGCACTTGGAACAAAGCTGCTATCTATAAATTGCTATGAAAGCTCTCTCAGAAAGAAGATAACATTTGGATACGGCAGGTGCATTGGTATTATGTCAAACATAGAGACATTCTGACCATGCCCATTCCTGTTACTGCATATTGACTTGTGAAAACGATTCTTGGTGCAAGGAGTTATCTACAAGACCTGTCTCAAGGGAACCATGTATTAGCTCAGTCTACTTTCTCGATTGGAAAGCTTTATACTATCTTGAGAGGATATATTCAGAGAATTAAATGGCAGAAGCTTGTATGTTGCAATGTGGCTCCCCCCATATACATATTCATTATGTGGCTCACCATGTGGGGGAGACTAAGTACGTGTGATCATCTAACATGTAGTAACATTAGTTTGGCATACATGTGGATCAAACATGTAGCCTCTGTGATAGAGCAAATGAAACTCAGGACCACTTATTCTTTGAATGCCATGTTTCTGCTGAGATATGGGGAAAACTTGCTCGTTGGTGTGGTGTTACACGAAAAACAACTAAGTGGGATTCAGAAAAGGAATATTTAATCTCGCAATGCAAGGCAAAATCTGGAAAACAGCATTTATATAGCCTCTTATGCACTGTTGCAGTGAATCGGGTGTGGCGTGCACGTAATAGAAGGAAGTTCCAAAGCGTCAGGAAGGAAGTCGAGGAAGTGGTGAAGGAAGGACAAATGATTATGGCGATTTGTGGTAGATAAGATCCTAAGTTAGCTCGAGTTTTGCATGCTTTAATACAATGGTAATTGCAACTTAGAATCCGTGTTGCTGAGATTGTACGTTTTGTACCCCAACGTTTAACACTACTAAATAATACCTTCTTTAGCTTCACAAAAATGTGACGCTAAAGAAGCTTTAGCTTCAATGTTTGACCGGTGAAGCTAAAGAATTGAACTTTAGCGTCAGCCATGTGAAGCTAAAAAAAAATGTAAAATTGCCCTAATTACATTAGCTTCACATGGGTGAAGCTAAAGCTAACGCGGGGAATATTATTTTTTTAAGCTTTAGCGTCACATGTGTGACGCTAAAGAAATCAGGCAATTTTAAATATTATATCTTTAGCGTCACATTTGTGACGATAAAGAAAGTGCCGAAATTTTAAATATTAAACCTTTAGTGTCACCTGTGTGACGCCAAAGACACTCCCGTAATTTTAGATATTATATCTTTGGCGTCAGATCTGTGACGCCAAAGAAACGCCAACCATTTTAATTATTATATCTTTGGCGTCAGATATGTGACGCCAAAGAAAGTCCATCAATTATAAATAATATATCTTTAGCGTGACATACGTGACGCTAAAGATATTGGTTTAAAATAAAAAATGAAATTAGCGAGCAATTTACGCTAATTTCGTGTGTATATATATATATAATCATAAATATTTTTGAAATATATTTTTGTTGTAATTAGAAAATATGCCAAAAGCTACACTTCTAATTATTATTAAAAATAATTATATTATACTAAAAAGATATTTATTTAATTAGAAAATAAATATAATCATTTTTGTTATGTTTCAATAATATTAATATTGTAATTCACTTATATTTAAATAAATAAAAATCCTGCAAAAGAAAGATAAAAACAAAAATATTAATAAGTTAGTAGAAACAAAAAATAATATAAGTAAAATTATTAACAAAATTGAAAATAATTTAGAAATTACCTTGAAGATTGAGAGATGAAAGTTGAAGAAATGAGATGAAATGTGGATTAGAATTTTGGAATGAAGGAAGGTTTGTAGTGATGTTGTATTTATAATATATTTTGAAACACAATAGCTTCACATATGTGTTTAAAGTATTTCACTAAATTTGAATTTTACCGCGGCTACGCCAAAAATTTCAAACTTCCGCCAATTTTTTTTTTAAAATATTTGTATTGGCGTCACATATGTGACGCTTTTAGTAAGATAATTTTGTCCTGCACATTAGCTTCACATATGTGAAGCTAAAACTTGTCAACCACCATATTCGGGTGCGCCACCTACCGCCTCCGAAATTATTCTAATATTATTCTTAGGCTTCACATGTGCCAATATCGATTAAATATATTATATAACTCAGTTTGAGGTATGAACGCGATATATACATCGTTTTTTTTTCTGAAGCCAACTAAATTATACAAATATACATCGTTTTTTTCTGAATTTTTTCCAGAATATATATTCAAGGATATATTGAGCATTTTAAGCATTATTTAAGCAAGTCTATATCTATTAATTGCTATAATAATATATCTATTTAAGTTAAAGTTTAAATAATATATTAATTTACATTGGCTTCACATTATTTAAGCAAGTCTATATCAATTAATTGCTAAAATTTCGGATCATATTAATTGTATGTTGTTCGCTCTATTTTTAAACAATCCGCAAGTGTTCGGAGAATATGTAGAAAGCGACGAGCAATGTCGTATTCCACAGACTAAATATTCTTATTGTGTTGAGTATTAGATTATAGTGTTTCCGGTTTTATCTAGACGATCTAAAAGCATTGGTAGGTGTACATTTTAGCTTCACATATGTGAAGCTAATGATGTTGAAAACATTGGTGTCACATATGTGAAGCCAATGTATAAATTAAATAATATATAATAATTAACATTAGCATCACATATGTGACGCTAATACCTTAATTAATTGTAATATGTATTATTAATGGTGTAACCTCTTTAAATTAATACTCGATAAATTAGTAAACTCTATAAAATTAATAAATATTTTAATGCCTTAATTATATGTTAGGATTTTCACATATTTTTACCTTTCTCTTAATTATTTTGCTGAATTTATGGATCAAAATTTTGCGATTTAACTTTCCTTAAATTCTCACGGAATATGACTAAAAGGGAACAAAAAATTAAAAAGCCATATTCATCGTCAATCACAATTAATATATGAAAGTATTAAAATATAATATTAATATTACGTAAACTATTGAAGGAAACTTATGCGGGACATACAATCAAAATTTTTGGTAAATCTTTGAAATGATAATAAAATATGGGAACAATCGTCATTATATATAAATCATATGTTAGGTTTAATTATAGGTTCAATTATTTTTATTTTAAAAAATCTCAAAAGTGGCAAAAAAATCTCAGAAAATTAAATTTATTATATTTGCACTTGAGAGAAATCAAGAATAAATTTATAAACGTTACTTATTATAATTATAGTTAAAGAGTGTCAAATAAGTTTTCACACTTATTTTTATTATGAATACACACTTTTATTATAAGATAGACATGCCATAATGGCCGACATGTACGGATGAACTAATTGATAAGTCAATGTTAGAAAGAATTCAAAAAAAAAAATTTAAAGGAACCACAAACTGACATATAAGGCAAATTAATGAGGAAGCGGAAATAATTCAATTTTTATATATTATACACACACACACACAATATATATAGAGAGATTAATTATTAATAAGTCAATAGTAGGGAAAAAAAAAAACATAAGTTAAACCAATGAGAAAGCTAAAAAACTCAATTTTAATGTAGTATAAGATAGATATATAGATAGTTTTATAAATATATAGAGTATATAAAGATTCATTAATTAATAAGTCAACTATAAATTTAAGGAATTTTTACTCGGAAACTAATTTAATTTTTATAATAAATTTAATGTACAAATAATTGAATTAATTTTAAAAATAAAAAAATATAAAAAATGAAAAATAGTACGTACAAATATTTTTTATGTAACATAATTAATGAATGAAAACATAGCTCAGTGGCAACATGCTACTTGTATATCACATAGACGCGGGTTCGAATCCCGCGTCGGCCACTGAGCTATGTTTTTTGATTTTTCTTTCCAATTTTTTATGCATTGGCGTCACATGAGTGACGCCTTTCTAAAAGCATTGGTAGGTGTACATTTTAGCTTCACATATGTGAAGCTAATGATGTTGAAAACATTGGTGTCACATATGTGAAGCCAATGTATAAATTAAATAATATATAATAATTAACATTAGCATCACATATGTGACGCTAATACCTTAATTAATTGTAATATGTATTATTAATGGTGTAACCTCTTTAAATTAATACTCGATAGATTAGTAAACTCTACAAAATTAATAAATATTTTAATGCCTTAATTATATGTTAGGATTTTCACATATTTTTACCTTTCTCTTAATTATTTTGCTGAATTTATGGATCAAAATTTTTTGATTTAACTTTCCTTAAATTCTCACGGAATATGACTAAAAGGGAACAAAAAATTAAAAAGCCATATTCATCGTCAATCACAAATAATATATGAAAGCATTAAAATATAATATTAATATTACTTAAACTATTGACGGAAACTTATGCGGGACATACAATCAAAATTTTTGGTAAATCTTTGAAATGATAATAAAATATGGGAACAACCGTCATTATATATAAATCATATGTTAGGTTTAATTATAGGTTCAATTACTTTTATTTTAAAAAATCTCAAAAGTGGCAAAAAAATCTCAGAAAATTAAATTTATTATATTTGCACTTGAGAGAAATCAAGAATAAATTTATAAACGTTACTTATTATAATTATAGTTAAAGAGTGTCAAATAAGTTTTTTGTTACTTATTTTTATTATGAATACACACTTTTATTATAAGATAGACATGCCATAATCGGTCAGATACAGATGAACTAATTGATAAGTCAATGTTAGAAAGAATTCAAAAACAAAAAAATTTAAAAGAACCACAAACTGACATATAAGGCAAATTAAGGAGGAAGCAGAAATAATTCAATTTTTATATATTATACACACACATACACAATATATATAGAGAGAGATTAATTATTAATAAGTCAATAGTAGTAAAAAAACAAAAAAAAACATAGGTTAAATCAATGAAAAAGCTAAAAAAACTCAATTTTAATGTAGTATAAGATAGATATATAGATAGTTTTATAAATATATAGAGTATATAAAGATTCATTAATTAATAAGTCAACTATAAATTTAAGGAATTTTTACTCGGAAACTAATTTAATTTTTATAATAAATTAATTAATGTACAAATAATTGAATTAATTTTAAAAATAAAAAATATAAAAATGAAAAATAGTACGTACAAATATTTTTATGTAACATAATAAATGAATGAAAACATAGCTCGGTGGCAACATGCTACTTCCTATATCACATAGACGCGGGTTCGAATCCGCGCCACCGAGCTATCTTTTTGATTTTTCTTTGCAATTTTTAGGCATTGGCGTCACATGAGTGACGCCTTTCTAAAAGCGTTGGTAGGTGTACATTTTAGCTTCACATGTGTGAAGCTAATGATGTTGAAACATTGGTGTCACATATGTGAAGCCAATGTATAAATTAAATAATATATAATAATTAACATTAGCATCACATATGTGACGCTAATACCTTAATTAATTGTAATATGTATTATTAATGGTGTAACCTCTTTAAATTAATACTCGATAAATTAGTAAACTCTATAAAATTAATAAATATTTTAATGCCTTAATTATATGTTAGGATTTTTACATATTTTTACCTTTCTCTTAATTATTTTGTGAATTTATGGATCAAAATTTTGCGATTTAACTTTCCTTAAATTCTCACGGAATATGACTAAAAGGGAACAAAAAATTAAAAAGCCATATTCATCGTCAATCACAATTAATATATGAAAGCATTAAAATATAATATTAATATTACTTAAACTATTGACGGAAACTTATGCGGGACATACAATCAAAATTTTTGGTAAATATTTGAAATGATAATAAAATATGGGAACAACCGTCATTATATATAAATCATATGTTAAGTTTAATTATAGGTTCAATTACTTTTATTTTTAAAAATCTCAAAAGTGGCAAAAAAAATCTCAGAAAATTAAATTTATTATATTTGCACATGAGAGAAATCAAGAATAAATTTATAAACGTTACTTATTATAATTATAGTTAAAGAGTGTCAAATAAGTTTTTTGTTACTTATTTTTATTATGAATACAAACTTTTATTATAAGATAGACATGCCATAGCCGATCAGATACAGATGAACTAATTGATAAGTCAATGTTAGAAAGAATTCAAAAAAATAAATTTAAAAGAACCACAAACTGACATATATAAGGCAAATTAATGAGGAAGCAGAAATAATTCAATTTTTATATATTATACACACATACACATACACACACAATATATAGAGAGAGATTAATTATTAATAAGTCAATAGTAGGAAAACAAAAACAAAAAAAAAACATAAGTTAAACCAATGAGAAAGCTAAAAAACTCAATTTTAATGTAGTATAAGATAGATATATAGATAGTTTTATAAATATATAGAGTATATAAAGATTCATTAATTAATAAGTCAACTATAAATTTAAGGAATTTTTACTCGGAAACTAATTTAACTTTTATAATAAATATAATGTACAAATAATTGAATTAATTTTAAAAATAAAAAAATATAAAAAATGGAAAATAGTACGTACAAATATTTTTTATGTAACATAATAAATGAATGAAAACTTAGCTCAGTGTATACATGCTACTTCCTTTATCACATAGTCGCGGGTTCGAATCCAGCTTCCGCCACTTTTCTATGTATTTTGATTTTTATTTGCAATTTTTTACACATTGGCGTCACATGAGTGACGCCTTTCTAAAAGATTGGTAGGTGTACATTTTAGCTTCACATATGTGTTTAATGATGTTGAAAACATTGGTGTCACATATGTGAAGCCAATGTATAAATTAAATAATATATAATGATTAACATTAGCATCACATATGTGACGCCAATACCTTAATTAATTGTAATATGTATTCTAACCGTGTAACCTCTTTAAATTAATACTCGATAAATTAATAACCTCTATAAAATTAATATTTTTTCGGTCCCGACTTCGGCTCCAAGCGTAAATTAAAATTTCGATAAATTGATCATATAATAATTTTTTTGAGACCCCTTTATAAATCAAGAGTTCCATCAACATGATAAATTAATAATCTGAGAAAATTACAAAGATAACTAAGACAACTTAGTAAAATATGACTCTAGTATTAATTTATAGAGGTTCTACTTTTAGATTTTTATATAATATATATTGAATAATAATATCTATTTATCTGTAATCAATTATAAATACTATCTCATTAATATCATGTCTAACTATTTTTTAAATAAAAATTACAAAACTTATCTATTTATAATCGCTTATTAAATTATAATTTTAAATTATAATTCGATTATGTACATATATAAATCATGTATCAAATTTAATGAATTAACGAGATCAATGACAAAATGCCAATTTATTTTTTTAAAAAGCATTGGTGTCACATATGTGACACCAATACATAAATTAAATAATATATATATATATATATTAATTTACATTGGCTTCACATATTTGACACCTTTACTTTTTTTGCATTTAACACCATTAGTGTCACATATGTGACACCTTTATTTTTTTTTTTAATAAACAAGGGTGTCACATATGTGACACCTTTACCTTTTTTTTTTATAAAATACAAGGATGTCACGAATGTGACGTTAAAGAAACGGACTTTTTTGACTTTTAGCTTCGCATTAGTGACGCAAATGCAGGATTAAACTTAAAAAAATAAATATTTTACAATAGTTTCACATATGTGAAGCCTTTATTAACACTGTGTTGACCACTTTACTTTAAAATTTAAGGCGTCACACATGTGACGCCTTTGTGTATTATTTTTGTCGCTGTTTCTTCTTTAGCTTCACTTCTTTTTGTGAAGCTAATAATGTGAAGCCATTGTGGCTGTTTTTTAGTAGTGTAACTGGTGAAATAAAATGGATTATTTACCAAAAAAAATTAAATTAAGTTAATAATTATAAATGATGTTACAAATGCATCACCGTGTGCATCATTGCTTGCTAGTAACAGAGAAATGTAACCTGCATGCGAGCCCCAAACATCAGACCCGCTACCATCCACCACTAGATACTCACCACCGATCGATCGACTGCCGACCTCGATCACAAGGAGTATTTTTTCCTGTACACGACATCATGGATCGATTGTAAACTACAGTACCTCCAACTTTATTTTAGGCACGACGCGAACTGCTGGCCGACATCGCCGGTCGGGTGAACTCGTACGAGATTTTTTTATATGAACCCACGGGCAGTCACCGCGAGCCAGCATCCGTCGATCGATCGACTGCCGACCTCGATCACGAGGTGTACTTTTTTCCTGAACACGACATCATGGATCGATTGTTAACTACAGACCTCCAACTTTCTTTTAGGCACGGCGTTAACTGCTGGCCGACATTGCCGGTCGGGTGAACTCGTTCGAGATTTTTTTGATATGAACCCACGGGCAGTCACCACGAACCAGCGTCATTTTTTTATGTGACCGCCGCCAATCAGACGAACACAGTTGTTGGTCGTACACCGTCGATCATCAATGGATGTTTTTTTTGTCGTCAACACTACTTTATTCAGTATGAAATTCAGTATGTTGTGTATGTTTCAGTATAAATTCCTTATTTTAGTACGGAATCAGTATGTTATTTAATATATTGTGTATTTTATTAATACAAACTTTCTCCTTGCGTACCAAAACATCTCCTTTTTATAAATAAAAACCCTAATTTTTATAAATAATTGTGTATAATATTTTTAAATTTAATTCATTTAAAATAATAATAATAATAATTATTATTATGTATAATATTTTTAAATTTAATTCATTTAAAATAATAATAATTATTATTATTATAATTATGTATAATATTTTTAAATTTAATTCATTTGAAATAATAATAACAATTATGCATAATATTTTTTAATTTAATTCATTTAAAATAATAATAATAATTATTATGTATAATATTTTTTAATTTAATTCATTTAGAAAATTATAATAATAATTATATCTAATATTTTTTATTTAAATTCATTTAAAAAATAATAATTATTATGAATAATAATTCTTAATTTAAGAAGAGGTATAAATCTGGAAATTGTTTGCCTCTTAATGGTTGAGAGAGAGTATGGATGCTTAATGGTTAAGAGGTTATTGTAACCATTAAGAGGTCATATTTTTTTTGCCAAACAGTCCTGACCTCTTAGCGATTCAGAGGTAGGTACATTAAGAGCCAAACAAACAGCCCCTTAAGTGACACCAATACATGTATCGTTAGTTTCTGGCGACATGCATGTGACGCCATTATAGAATTAATTATAAGTTTTTTTTGATATATTTATATATACAAAATCCATATTAAATGTAAGAAAATAAATTTGTATTGATTTAAATATTAAATAACTATAAATCGTAAATTGATAATTATACTTAAATAACTATAGTGTAAGAAATTCGTTAACTATTATAATAATCATTTATGTCTAAATATTTCGAAAATTAATTTAATTTGAAAAATAAATTAAATATAAATATAAAATATAGTATAGTTATAAATATATGTAATGTAATATACTTATTGAATGGAAACATAGCTCATTGGTAAAAGGCCACGCAGTTATCACATAGGTGTGGGTTCGATTCCCTCATCGTCTATTGAGTTATATTTTTTATTTCAGTTACCATCTTTAGCCTCACTATGTGACGCCTTTATGTACCTATCTGCGTCGCATATGTGACACTATTTGTCGTTTTTTTTACAGCAACCAAAACATGCCACAACAAACAAAACAAGTTGTTGTTTGACACAAGTTACACAACACAACAACAACCAAACCAACAAAGCAACATAACAACAAACAACATTCTATACCAAACCAACAAAGCAATAAAACACCATGCACAATAAATATAACATTTTATACAAATAAAAAAATCACAATATATGCAAAATAGAACAAATACGATTATCAAAACATAAATCTAACACGCTACTCGTCAGACATTGAACGTATCAACTCATCCTCATCAAAGTCGTCGGAGTCATCATCCTCATCGTTCGCCCGAGATGATGAGGTATCTACCTTCTTCTTTCCTTTGAGTAATCTCAACATGAGTTTACTCATGTTTGAAAATTTGGACTCCATCTTCTTTCTATCCTTCTTCATCTTCTCTCTATCCTTCTTCATCTCCTCTATATCCTTCTTCATCTTCTCGTTAAATTGAATAAAATTCATATATGTACCTTCTAAAAATATAATAATTAAATAGAAAATTAACCAACTTTAATCAAACTAATTTTAAATTGATATAAAATTACAACTAAATTATCAACTAAAAAGATAATTCTATTTCGTATTAACAACAAGAAAATAAGTATAATTAATTTTCCATATAAAATTAATACATTCAAGCGCAAATTAAATTTCAATTGTTTTTACATATCTTATAATCGACGAATATTGCTTCAAAATGCTCAATATATTTCGAAAAAATATATTCAGAAAAAAAATATGGTGCCTCAAAAAAATGAGAGAGTTTCGTGATAACTCTCTCTATCGACCAATGTACGAGTTTTATAAAATACTTACTCAAATATTAGCTTCACATACGTGAAGCCAAAGAAGAAGGTTCAGAATGATTATACATGCGGTAGGTGGCGCACGTGGATATGGTAGTTGATAAGTTTTAGCTTCACATATGTGAAGCCAAAGTCAAGAAAAAAAACAAAGCCTAAGCGTGTCACATATGTGATGCTAATATGAAAATTTTCAAAAATTTTGGCGAAAGTTTGAAATCTTTGGCGTAAATATAGGGGAAAATTTGAGTTTACTAAAATACTTTGGCTTCACATATGTGAAGCTACTTGCTTCCAGAATATATTATAAATACAACATCACTACAGACATTCATTCATTCCAATCCTCATTTCAGCTTACTATGTAAAAGTTGGATAGACGTGGTTAATTTCTGAAGGATCTTCTCCCTTTGGGATAGATGTTAACCTTTGTCTCAAGGATCTTCTCATTTATCTTTTTTTTTTAAATTAATTTTACAAAAATGATGATATTTATTTTCTATTTAAAATAATGATCTTTTTAGTATAATGTAGTTTATATTTTTAATAATAATAAAAGTATAGTTTCTGATATTTATTTTTTAATTACAATAAAAATTTATATTAGGAATATATTTCTGATTAAATTAATATATGTATATATATATATGTGTGTGTGTGTGTGTGTGTGTGTGTGTGTGTATATACACCTGAAATTAGCCAAAGAATCTTTTTGGCTAATTTCAGTTTTTTTTAAAACAAAAGTACTTTAGTGTCATATATGTGACGCTAATATAGCTGAAAGATAAGAGTTAAATAATCGAATCTCGTAATTATATGTTAAAACTTTAGCATCGCAAAACTGACGCAAGAAATACATAATAGTTTATTATATTCTTTAGCGACAGCTTGTTCACACCGAGCCATCAGTGAGATATCACTCTGGAAGAGTTAACAAATTAAAAATATGGCCTTTTTTGGCGACACATATGCGACGCCAAAGATAACAATTTAAAATTAATGGCCTTTTTTTGGCGATAAATATGTGATGCCAAAGCTTATATATAGTATTATATTCATACAGATTTAGCTTCACCCATGTGAAGCTAAAGTAATTATTTCATTTGTTCATGACTTTTCTTTAGCTTCACATAATTGAAGCTAATATTAGGCCCTGTTCTTTTGGATTTATTTTTCCGTTTTGATTCGATTGATTCAGTCCATTAAGTTGATTCGATTCGCCTCAGTCCATTCCATTCGATTCGAGTCCATTGATTCCACTTGATTCGATTCGATTCAATTCGATTCGCTTCTTCTTCTTATTATTATTATTATTATTATTATTAATCTTAATTATTATTATTGTTATTATTACAAATAATAATATTATTATTATCGTTGTTGTTGTTGATTACTATTATTATTATTATTTACCATTATTATTATTATTATTTACCCTTAATATATATTTCAGTTCAGTTCAATTCAGTTCAGGTCCATTCTGTAACACCCCCGAGATATTCGGAGTATATTACAGCGCCGTGGACCCCTACATGGGACCCACCAGGCTACAACAAGAAAACACCACTCGACTAACCATCTCGTTTAGCGAGGACACATATTTAAATAATACAACATATAAAAACACGCCCGGAGCAACCGGCGAAATAAGCATCAAACGACAATGTAGTAGTTTAAGGTAATACAAAACGGAGTTCGAAATGGAAAGCCTAAGTACTCGCGAGTACAATCTATAAGTTTATAAATGTGGGAAACAACCATATCGAAGTAAACAAAAGAAATAAGAAGACCCAAATGCACATGTCAACGACCCTGGCCAACATCCTCGTACTGTCTCAGCGCCCGCTCGTCCGGAAGAACATAACCTGAAATCCATAACAAGAATTTCCCCAAAACGGGTCCCCAAAGGGGTTAGCAATTACGCTAGTACAAGTAATCAAGGCAAACCATTCGCTTACACATTTCATAGTACAATGCATCAAATCAATTTCAAAACCAAAACCAGACATGTCTTTTCCGGAAACAAACAGTCACAATCAAAATTTGCTTAGGACCGGGACGAAGCCACAAATCCCACCTGAGGCCTCTAAGGACCCTCCCAGGCTGGCCACATTATAAAGCAAATCACGCACAGGCATCGCCTAGGACCGGGACGAAGCCACGAATCCCACCCGAGGCCTCTAAGGACCCTCCCAGGCTGGCTAGCGAAACAAACTCGTGAATCTAGAGTGAAGTCATAGATTCCACCGAGGCCCCGTCGGACCCTCCCAGGGTGAGCAAAGCACACACAATATACATTATCATTCCATGTTAAGCATAAAGGTTCCCAAAAATACTTGCCTTGAATAATAGACGACGCAACGAACGGAAGGAAAACACCGACGAACGTTAGGAGCCGATAATTACGAACCTAACGATTACGAAGAACACAATCACAACCAACTCTAGACGAATACGGAAATGGAATACACCCGAAAACCCGCCTACGATTCATGTATATTCGTACAAAAATAACAACGAGGGCGGACCACAACCAAACCCTCTCGATTTCGCAAAACCATGAAAATACACCATGAATCCGTAGGAAAACTAATGATATCAACAAGATTAATCATATTCATCATGGATTAACCAACAAAACGGAACGAATCGGACGAAAATCCCAAAACCCCCAATTTATCCAAAAATAGGGTTCTAAGAGATTTACCTTGATTCAAGAGGTAGAAGATGATTAAATGATGATAACTTGGTGTTAGAGACTCAAAATCTCGGATGGATGATGATACACGATCCAACTTCAGCCTCCAAAATCGTCCCAAGTCGCCTAACCCTCGGAGAAGAAGTAGAAGAAATGAAAATGACGCTAAAAAATGCGACTGCCCCATTAAATACCTCAGAGACGTACGACCACCACGCACGACCAAGTGCTCGTGCGTCTGGTCGTGCGCCAGGCCACTGCCCGACTTCTGTCCAACACGCACGAGCACAGCGCACGAGCACTAGCTCGTGCTTCCTGCTCGTGCGTTTCTGGGAGTCACTACCGAGCATCGATTGCGCACGAGCAGCGGGCACGACCAATTGCTCGGGCGTCTAGTTGTGTGCCAGACCACTGTCCAGCTTCTGACCAACACGCACGAGCGACGCGCACGAGCACCAGCTCGTGCTTCCTACTCGTGCGTCCCTGGAGTCCTCTGCCTAGCATTCGATTACGCACGAGCGCCAAACACAATCGACAACTCGTGTGGCCTGCTCGAGTGCAAGAACCAAAGGCTAACATATAGCCCGACACGACTCCGAAACATCCAGAACGTAACCAAATCAAAAGGGATAGACATCAAGAGTTCACGACGCTCTCTAAGGGACAATACGACAATATAATACAATACGCCATCGAATCACCAAGCAAAAGCTCACAACATCTATAAGGACATAAGATAGACTTGCGGCAACCCCGAAACGGCGGTTCCGAATAACGATTTTCGAGAATACAAGAAATAGCGACGAAAATGACATAAAACACCAAATCGAGTAAAACGAGTCCGAAACAATCTCGAACAACAAGAAGTCCAATATTAAATACCCTCGAAATGTCAATACGGTTACGAGGGAGTTGCTAAAAATGAAAAATACACCAAAACGAAAATACCGAAAAAAAAAAGGAAAAATTACGGATATTACATTCTACCCCTCTAAAAATAAGTTTCGTCCCGAAACTTAAGAAACAAACAACTCGGGGTACCTAGCACGCATGCTATCTTCGGTTTCCCAAGTCGCCTCTTCGGCACCATGCCTCGACCACTGCACTTTGACCAACGGAATGGTCTTATGCCTCAGTCGCTTCTCACGGTGTTCTAAAATCTTCAAAGGGCGCTCCTCAAAAGTAATATCCTCAGCGATATCAATCTCACCATAATCTATGACGTGACTAGGATCCGGGACATATTTCCTCAGCTGGGAAACATGAAAAACACTATGAACATGACTCAGGGCTGGGGGCAACGCCAAAAGGTATGCCAACCCACCGACTCGCTCGAGAATCTCGAATGGCCCAATAAACCTCGGACTCAACTTCCCTTTCTTCCCGAAATGGAAAACTCCTCTCATCGGCGACACCTTCAGTAAAACGTGGTCTCCCACCTCGAATTCCAAAGGTCGACGACGGGCATCGGCATATGACTTCTGTCGACTCTGGGCAGTCAACATCCGTTCTCAAATTAATTCTATCTTCCGCCTCGTCTCTAGAATGACATCCGGCTCGGTCCCGACCATATCGGATGCCTCATTCCAACAAATCAGTGATCGACAACGCCGCCCATAAAGTGCCTCATACGGTGCCATCTGAATCGACGCGTGCCAACTATTGTTGTACGTGAATTCGATCAATGGCAAATGCTCCTCCCAGTCATTGCTCCAATCGAGAGCACAAGCACGCAACATATCCTCAAATGTCTGGATAGTGCGTTCCGACTGTCCATCTGACTGGGGATGAAAAGAGGTACTCAAACGCAAACGAGTACCCAACGCCTTATGCACCGCCTGCCAAAAATGCGATACAAAACGACCATCACGATCCGAGACGATAGACTTCGGAGTACCGTGAAGCCTCACAATCTGCGCGACAAACACACGAGCTAACTTCTCCGGGCCCCAAGTGTCCTTGATGCCCAGAAAATGTGCCGACTTGGTCAGACGATCAACAATCACCCATACCATATTCATGCCCGACCTCGATCTCGGCAAACTCGTAATGAAATCCATCGATATATCTTCCCATTTCCATTCCGGAACAGGAAGTGACTGCAATAACCCGGCCGGTCGCTGATGCTCGATTTTGACCTGCTGACAAGTCAAACATCTCGCTACAAACTGTGCGACCTCCTCCTTCATATCATTCCACCAGAAATTTCTTCTCAAGTCCTTGTACATCTTACTCGAACCAGGATGAACGGAGTAAGGCATAGCATGGGCCTCCCGTAAAATACTCTGTCTCAATTCTGAGTCGTTCGGTACACAAAGCCGACTCTGGAATCTCAAAACACCATCCTCGTGAATCACAAACCCAGGAGACTTTCCTTTAAGAACGTTCTCTCGAATTTGAGTAATCATCGGATCCTCCAACTGCTTCAGCTTAATTTCGTCGATCAAAGACGACGAAATCTCCAAAGCACAAAGTTGCCCGACAGCTCCAGGCAACAAAACATCAACATCTAACTTGATCAAAACTTGTCGAAGCTCGGACTGAGACGTAAGGATCTCAAGTGTCCGCATCGCAACCGGTTTCCGACTCAAGGCATCGGCCACGACGTTCGCCTTGCCCAGATGATAAAGGATTTCGGGGTCATAATCCTTAATCAGCTCTAACCACCTCTTCTGCCTCATATTCAACTCCCGTGGAGTAAATATGTATTTCAGACTTTTATGATCGGTAAAAATCTGACATGTAGAGCCGAAAAGATAGTGACGCCAAATCTTGAGCGCAAAAACAACTGCCGCTAACTCCAAATCATGAGTAGGGTAGTTAAGCTCATACGGCCTCAACTGTCTCGATGCATATGCGATGGTCTTGCCGTGCTGCATCAATACGCACCCAAGACCCTGACCCGAAGCATCACTATAAATAGCAAAACCCCCGTTGCCACACGGCAACGCTAAAACCGGGGCTGAAGTCAAACGCCTCTTCAGCTCCTCAAAACTCGACTGTCTCTCGTCATTCCAGATGAACTTCTCGGACTTCTGGAGCAACTATAAGTGGCCGAGCTAGTTTCGAGAAACCCTCGACGAACCTACGGTAGTAGCCAGCTAAACCCAAGAAACTACGGATCTCCTTCACATTCTTAGGCGGTGCCCAATCCAACACTGCCTCAATCTTCTGCGGATCCACACGAACCCCCTCAGCTGAAATCACGTGACCTAAAAACATCACTTCCTTCAGCCAGAACTTACATTTCGAGAACTTCGCATAGAGTTGCTCGGTCCTCAAAATGTCTAACACTATTCGCAAATGATGGGCATGCTCTTCCTCGTTCCTCGAATAAATAAGAATATCGTCAATGAAGACGACGACACACTTATCCAAATACTCGATAGAGACTTTGTTCATCAACTCCATGAACACCGCCGGCGCATTAGTTAACCCGAAAGGCATAACTACAAACTCATAATGTCCGTATCTCGTCCGAAAAGCTATTTTCGGCACATCGGACTCCCTCACCCGGAGCTGGTAGTACCCCGATCTCAAATCAATCTTCGAGAATACTGCAGCTCCCTGCAACTGATCGAACAAGTCATCAATCCTCGGCAAAGGATACTTGTTCTTGATGGTCACCTTGTTTAGTTCGCGATAGTCGATACACAAACGCAGTGAACCGTCCTTCTTCCGCACAAACAGGACCGGTGCGCCCCAAGGCAAGGCGCTCGGTCGAACATACCCCGACTCAAGAAGCTCACTCAACTGCTTCTTCAACTCTGACATCTCTGAAGATGCCATGCGATACGGCGCCTTCGAAATCGGAGACGCGCCCGGCTCTAACTCTATAGCAAACTCGACCTCACGATCCGGTGGCAAGCCCGGTAACTCGTCAGGAAATACATCAGGAAACTCACTAACGACTGGAATCGACGAAAACTGGACTCCACCATCCTCCACCTTCAAGGCATAACACCAATAACCAGTACACCCCTTTCGCAGGAGTCTCATCGCCTTCAAGGCGTTAATAACGAACTTCTGGTTTCCCCTCTTTCGTCCCGCGAAAGAGTGCTCGGTGCCGTCCTCGGCTAACATAGTGATGATTCTCGTACGGTAGTTCATGATTGCGCCATGCCGCTCGAGCCAATCATCCCCGAGAATCAAGTCCTCACCCTCAATATTAACGGCAATAAGATTAGAGAGCCAAGCCCTCTCACAAATAAACACAGAGCAGTCTCGGACCTCTCGATCACCGACAATTCTATCACCGCCAGGAAGTTTAACGATGAAAGGCTCGCAAGGTGATAAGTAGTCGAGACTCAAACGGCGTACACACTCTAATGATATGAATGAATGTGTAGCACCAGAATCGAAAAGCACACTGACAGGATGAGAATGGATATGAACGGTACCTGTCGCCACAGTGGCTGCTGGATCATCGGCCCTCCTCATCTCATAGATACGCGGCTGGGCAGAGCCGACACTGGAAGCTCTTCCTCTAGCGGGCTGACCCCGACCTCTACCTCGACCGGCACCCAGCGGAGTCTGCGGAGCAAACGAGCCATGATTCACACTCGGCTCCATAGGTGCTGGAAAAGGAGCCTGAGCACCAAGAGACTTTCTTGCTCGCTCACAAAAGAAAGCCCTGTGGCCTGACTGACCACAAGTATGACAAGTTAGAGGCGGACGAGGACACTCCCGGTTCCGATGGCCTGGCTCGCCACAGTTAAAGCATTTGGTATTCCGAACGGAGGCACTGGCAGTACCCCGATAGCCCCCAGAGAAATGAGCCGAACTACCTCCAGGAATATTCGCAGACTGAGACTTCTGCTGACCTCCACCCTTGTGACCCGAGAAATTTCCAGCGGATTTCTGTTTCTTACTCTCCCGAACCGCCGCACTGGCTGTTACCGACATATCATAGGCAAGCGCTCGACTCTGATAATCCTTCAAAGTAGCACAGACGAGCCCAGACATGTAGTCCCGAATCGACAATTTCATCCGCCTGGAAAAATGGAAGATTTTTTCGCTCTCCTCGACAACTTGGGTCTTCACATAGCCCAACTCCTTGTTAAAATTGGCAATAGCTTGGGATACGGGAATATCCCATGGTTGAGCATCATAGAAAGCATGGACTCGAGCCTGTCTGACTGGCCACGGGCAGTATTCAGTCTCCATCAACTCCTGAAATTCGGCCCACGAAGCAACATGATCTTTGGGCCCAATGACCTCCCACCAATCTGTAGCGTCCCCAGTGAGGAAGTACTGGGCAATAGGGACCTTACGGTCCTCGAGACTGTTGGTGGCAACGAAGACTTTAGATATGTCCTTGATCCACCCCTCCCAGCCGATCGGGTCTGATGCACCCGAAAACTGAGGAGGATGCATCTTGATGACATCTTGGAGCCAACGATCCGTTCCGCCCCGATTAGCGTGGGCCGGATCCGGGTTCTGAACTAGCTGAGCTATCGCCGCCATTTGGTTTACCATTTGATGCATGACGGCCGCAATACCAAGGCCGGCGCGCTCCTGAGAAGAAGCATGACTGTGACGGTCGCCGGTACTGCCGGCTCCTGAAGAATGCGACGTGGCCGCCCCACCGGCTGCCCCACGTCCTCGGCCGCGTCCACGACCACGACCACGGTTTCCTCCGGCATCCATACTGGTGTTAAGAGATAACAGAAGTATATTGATGATGAGTAAGGGAAGAAAAGCAACTACGATTCGAAAAGCGGAAGTACGATGCAAGAAAACAAAGGACCGAATAAGAAAAATTACGAGCACTGGAAGTATCGAGATGCTCGTAGCGGTGTGACAATGTGCAAAACAAAACACAGCTAGACCCAATTAACCGACAAGCTTAGGTATCCATAAACCTGGCGCTCCGATACCATTTTCTGTAACACCCCCGAGATATTCGGAGTATATTACAGCGCCGTGGACCCCTACATGGGACCCACCAGGCTACAACAAGAAAACACCACTCGACTAACCATCTCGTTTAGCGAGGACACACATTTAAATAATACAACATATAAAAACACGCCCGGAGCAACCGGCGAAATAAGCATCAAACGACAATGTAGCAGTTTAAGGTAATACAAAACGGAGTTCGAAATGGAAAGCCTAAGAACTTGCGAGTACAATCTATAAGTTTATAAATGTGGGAAACAACCATATCGAAGTAAACAAAAGAAATAAGAAGACCCAAATGCACATGTCAACGACCCTGGCCAACATCCTCGTACTGTCCCAGCGCCCGCTCGTCCGGAAGAACATAACCTGAAATCCATAACAAGAATGTCCCCAAAACGGGTCCCCAAAGGGGTTAGCAATTACGCTAGTACAAGTAATCAAGGCAAACCATTCGCTTACACATTACATAGTACAATGCACCAAATCAATTTCAAAACCAAAACCAGACATGTCTTTTCCGGAAACAAACAGTCACAATCAAAATTTGCCTAGGACCGGGACGAAGCCACAAATCCCACCCGAGGCCTCTAAGGACCCTCCCAGGCTGGCCACATTATAAAGCAAATCACACACAGGCATCGCCTAGGACTGGGACGAAGCCACGAATCCCACCCGAGGCCTCTAAGGACCCTCCCAGGCTGGCTAGCGAAACAAACTCGTGAATCCAGAGTGAAGTCATAGATTCCCCCGAGGCCCCGTCGGACCCTCCCAGGGTGAGCAAAGCACACACAATATACATTACCATTCCATGTTAAGCATAAAGGTTCCCAAAAATACTTGCCTTGAATAATAGACTACGCAACGAACGGAAGGAAAACACCGACGAACGTTAGGAGCCGATAATCACGAACCTGACGATTGCGAAGAACACAATCATAACCAACTCTAGACGAATACGGAAATGGAATACACCCGAAAACCCGCCTAGGATTCATGTATATTCGTACAAAAATAACAATGAGGGCGGACCACAACCAAACCTCTCGATTTCGCAAAACCATGAAAATACACCATGAATCCGTACGAAAACTAATGATATCAACAAGATTAATCATATTCATCATGGATTAACCAACAAAACGGAACGAATCGGACGAAAATCCCAAAACCCCAAATTTATCCAAAAATAGGGTTCTAAGAGATTTACCTTGATTCAAGAGGTAGAAGATGATTAAATGATGATAACTTGGTGTTAGAGACTCAAAATCTTGGAGGGATGACGATACACGATCCAACTTCAGCCTCCAAAATCGTCCAAGTCGCCTAACCCTCGGAGAAGAAGAAGAAGAAATGAAAATGATGCTGAAAAACGCGACTGCCCCCTTAAATGCCTCAGAGACGCACGACCACCACGCACGACCAAGTGCTCGTGCGTCTGGTCGTGCGCCAGGCCACTGCCCGACTTCTATCCAACACGCACGAGCACTAGCTCGTGCTTCCTGCTCGTGCGTTCCTGGGAGTCACTACCGAGCATCGATTGCGAAAGAGCAACGGGCACGACCAATTGCTCGGGCGTCTGGTCGTGTGCCAGACCACTGCCCAGCTTCTGACCAACACGCACGAGCGACGCGCACGAGCACCAGCTCGTGCTTCCTACTCGTGCGTCCCTGGAGTCCTCTGCCTAGCATTCGATTACGCACGAGCGCCAAACACAATCGACAACTCGTGTGGCCTGCTCGAGTGCAAGAACCAAAGGCTAACATCTAGCCTGACATGACTCCGAAACATCCAGAACGTAACCAAATCAAAAGGGAAAGACATCAAGAGTTCACAACGCTCTCTAAGGGACAATACGACAATATAATACAATACGCCATCGAATCACCAAGCAAAAGCTCACAACATCCATAAGGACATAAGATAGACTTGCGGCAACCCCAAAACGGCGGTTCCGAATAACGATTTACGAGAATACAAGAAATAGCGACGAAAATGACATAAAACACCAAATCGAGTAAAACGAGTCCGAAACAAGCTCGAACAACAAGAAGTCCAATATTAAATACCCTCGAAATGTCAATACGGTTACGAGTGAGTTGCTAAAAACGAAAAATACACCAAAACAAAAATACCGAAAAAAAGGAAAAATTACGGATATTACACATTCTGGGCCTTCGATTCGATTCGATTCGAGTCCATTCGATTCGATTTAGTTCGATTCGATTCAGTCCATTCAGATTGATTGATTCGGCCTTGATTCAATTCGGTCACCCAATTTATTCAGTACAAAAGAACAGAGCCTTACTTTCTTTAACTTCACCTGGTCAGCTTCTTTAGCTTCACCTATTGGTTTCACATGTGTGAAGTTAAAGCACAAAAGCTTCAAGATCAACTTCAATGATTTCACTTTTTTGTGAAGCCGATATGGCTATTTTTTAGTAGTGTCAGTATATACGATTCAGTGTATTTTGCTTTATTCAATATGAAATTTAGTGTATTTTACATGTTATTCAGAATGAATTTCCTTATTTAGTATGAAATTTCTTATTAAGTCACCAATGCTTCACAAAAATATTGACCGCGGCCGACCGACGATGACCGGTGGATATGTAAAAGAATCGGCAGTCGAGCGATGGTCAGACGGGCGGTTGCTCACTGACCGACAACGTATGTCTCTAGAAAAAAAAATGGTCGTTGGTGGTGGTCGTCGATGGCGACAGACGGCAGGTGGCGGTGGTTAACCAACCGGTGTTGTATACGGTAAAAAAAAGTTTAACAAATACACTATATGTGTCTCTTTATCCCCATTAGTATTTTTCAAAAATAAGAACTATGTTTAATTGTTGGGAGAGGACTATATCGTCAATGTCACTTTAATTATTTTTAAAATATAGGTAATATATGTAATTATTGGGATATTTAATTGGCTCGCTACTAATGTGCATTGTACGAAAAGAATAGTATGTAGTATACAAATTTACTAGAATGGCAACAGAATAACTGTTGTTTATAATTTTTTTTTTTTTTTGATACAGGGTTAGCCTTACACTGAGTCGCGGGATAACGATCCCGGCCCCACAAGATCGCTACCGGTTAAATCGCGAGATGTGTCGGCTCCTGGGTTCTTAAATATCCTCAACTACCGCGCAAGCGAGTCGTCCCCCAAGTGATTGCTCCATGCTGGACCCCAAATCCAACCGCAGTTCACCGAGATCGGCCTCCCACACCGCCGAAGCCCTCAATATTTAATTGTTCTACCAGATTCTCGGAGGGCTAGGCCCTAACCCTTAGTCAAAGACTAAGGGATCATTGGGCCTTCAGAAATTCAATTCCAAAATGTTGCCACTAGGAATTGAACCCCTGACCTCCAACTAAATTGAAGGTCAGGTGGCCAACTGCGCCAAGGCAGTTGGTTACTGTTGTTTATAATTTGTCTCTTAGTTATGATGTTTTGGTGTTGGGGGGTGGATCTTGCGGTTGTTTTCGTGCATTGTGGTTTGAAAGGAATTGGGTTGAGATTCTAACGATTGTGTAAATGATGTTTTACAGAAAACAATTTTGGGCCGAGACCCAATCGGTTTGAAATGGTGAGGTCCAAAAATGTTTTCTACTTTATAAAATTCTTGTAATGTGGAACGGGATTTGGGTTGAGACCCTGATACTTCAAAAAACTTTACAACTTAGATTTGAAGTCCCAAAAGGCTTTTCCGTTTGCTAAAATGTCTGAGGTGTTGATTCGTATCTAAAGACTTGAGGATATTTTCTAAATCGTAAAACCTCTCTGGAATCTCTTTTAATGTTTGTGATTGTTCGACTATGATTGATAACAATGTGGCTTATTTTCTATGACTATGACTGATATTTACATGGTATATTTTGTATGATTTGAATACTTGCAATAGCAAATTTGAATTGCTAACTCCTTAAATGGGCGAAATGCATTTCAGGTATACTTAGTTCGTTGGAGCAATCACATGGACGACATGGAAGAAGATGAGCCGCGATACTAATCAAGAGTTAAAAGTTCAGTCTGATGCCATTGTACTGTTTGAGTTATATACAGTCTTCTGCTGTATTGTATCTTGACCCCTCTGTGGATATGTATTGTAAGAAGTTTTGTTTTGGTTTGATTGAGTTGTGTGACCTTACCGGTCCTTGTATTTTGAATATTTGACCTTGTCGGTCTGTGTCGTTACGTAGTTTGATCCCGACCGGTCAAACATTTGTCGTCTTGTAGTGATAAGCCTGGTAGATCATTGTCTAAAGGGTCTACGACGTGTGATATTCCCGGTAAATTTTCGGGGGTGTTACAGTAGCTAGGTATATAAAGAAAAATAAAATAAAGTTTGTTTTTTGCTTTTCGAAAAAAATTTCCTACCTTTTAAAAAAAAAATATTATCTTTCATGCTTTATATTTTTATTAGCTTTTCAGAGTTTATTATATTTTTTTATTTTTCATTTTCAAATTAATTTTGTGTGACTTGGTCGAACATCAAAGAGATTGTCAAGAGACGTTTTCCCTCGATATAATCCAAAGAAAGAATAAAGAAAAAATGTAGGAGATAGAAATTAATCTTTACGAGGCTTGATCCAACCCGTGCATTTACGAGGCTTGATCCAACCCGTGCGATGCACGGTCTTTAGTTGCAGACGCTTGAATGAGCATTTGTTGCAGACGCTTGAATGATATATGACGATATTTAGATGCCTATTAGAGAATTTGTATTGTATTTATTTTAGAGGATTTAATTATGATGTTATCATAACTTTTGTATTTAAATTAGTTTATTTACATTAAAAGTTACAATTAAAATAGTCTTTTCACATGTAGTCTTTTAATATGAATAAGGACTCATCCGTAACGCTTTTCCGTAGAATTCTTTTAGTCTATGTAATTAGTTATATGTAATGTATTGTATTTATTTTAAATGTTCATAGTGTAATGTTTTATCAACCCGTGCGTTGCACCCATTGCATCTAAATATTCATAGTGTAATGGTCGGTACTAATTAGGTTTTCAGTACTTAAAATAGTTTATTCACATTAAAAGAGTACATGTAAAAAGACTTTTTCTAAGATGTTACATTTAAAAGAGTCTCTTCACATGTAATCTTTAAATACTAACAGCTTTTGTTTTAACATTCTACAATTTTATGCAATCTTGAAACTACGATATGATTTCTTTTTTAATTCACAACGATTACCAACTTACCATCCCCGCCAAGCAAAAAGTAAAAGTGAATAATACAAAAGGAATGGACATGAAGAGTCTCCATTATATTGTAGGAGATTATTAGTAGCATCATCATGAGATAGAGAGCAAGCGTGCATATTGATTATGTAAATCATTAATATGAGGTAAATTTTCAATGAAGAATGCCACCTATAAAGCAAAATACCCATGCAGCCATGCTGTATCTATAATATTTTCCAGCTTCTTTATTCAATGTATACCAATATCGTACCTATGTGTCTGCATACATACGTGATACGTGCTTATGTATGCATTGATGAATGTATGTATGTGTCAAATTTACCAACTGCTGGAGGTCCGACTAAGTAGATAGATGTTGGTATTAGCTGTATGCAAATCCTGAAACGTCGCCGTATGGGATTTTCATGTTTGAAACGAAGTCGTCTTTCCTGTTCCCACATTGCCTCAAGCTCGCAGCTTTTCGTCCGGCGGATATAAAAAGTGGAAATTTTTAAACCCAGAATATTGAAAAAGGAGAGAGAGAGAGGGAGGGAGAGAGAGAGAGGAAAAGTGAAATTTTTCTTTTATTACCAAAACAAAAGAAAAGTGAACCACTGTTGTGAATTTCTTTTTCTTTCAGATTCCACTCCACCGCTTTGATCCACGCACTGCTGCTCAGTTCCCGATTCTTGGCTTCTGGTTTATTTAATTTCTTTTTTAACATTTTTTTTATCCCCCTTGCACATTAAATTAAGGGGGATAAGCTTTATTTATATATTATTTAATTTCTTTTTTAATATTTTTTTACCCCCCTTGCACATTAAATTAAGGGGGATAAGCTTTAATTTTTTTTTTAATATTTTTTTACCATCCTTGCACATTAAATTAAGGGGATATTCTTTTTTAACATTTTTTACCCCCCTTGCACATTAAATTAAAGGGGATAAGCTTTAATTTCTTTTTAGTATTTTTTTTACCCTCCTTGCACATTAAATTAAGGGTATAAGCTTTATATATAATAGATGCACCATGCAGTTTATGTGAATATACACAATAAAAGACAAATAAGATATGCCAACCCCGGATAAAAAATAAAGATAGATAAAAATAAATAAAAATTAAAATTACAAAAAATGAATTTAATAAAAGATAAAACTAAAAATATTTGTTTAAATAAATAAATAAGAAAATTCATGATATTATCTCAAAATGAGAATAATTTTTTGAATAAGAAATAGAATTATTTATCTATCTATCTATCTTTTCTCTGTTTTCGGATCGAAACAAGTCGAAAATAACACCATGGGATAAAATAAGTCAAAAATAGTAGTATTGTGGTGTTTTCGTGAGGTACAATAATTTATGAAATATGAGTAATTTGAGTATGAAAATGAACAATATTCAAATGGTAAACTTATTTTCTGAAATGAAAAAAAAGTGAAAGCTCCCACTTAAACTGGAAATGAGGGAGTATATGTCTACACATACATACATACAGTTAAACCTCGATAAATGAATGATCGATAAACGAATAACCTCGCCAAATGAATAATTTTCTCCAGTCCCAACTCTTTATAACATGTTCAAATTTTCTTTCGATAAACGAATAATTTCGCTAAATGAATATTTTTCTCCGGTCCCGATCATATTCATTTATCGAGGTTCTACTGTATATGAAAAAAAGAAAATATAAAATAATTTCATTTAAAAGTAAAAAAAAAAAAGAAGCAAATCCAAATAGAGCTAAGAAAGAGAAAATATTATTTTAAATCAATAATTTTCTTTTATTTAACTAATTTATCTATTTATACATATCTTTTTAATTATAATTGCGAGTAATAAATATTAGATAGTCAACTTTCAGATATTGAGGGATGATTGTCAACTATATCATTATAATTTTTTTTCTTTATTTTTTCTGGTTAAATAAATATTCGTAATTGGATAATAAATTTATTTATGGCAATGGTGCTCTAACTTTTTTGACATATGATAAATTCGTTGCAAAATATTCCTTTCTGACTTTCTTTTGATATAGGCGTGCATTGAGGGACTTGGTGTGCATTATGGGATTCTGTCAATCTCTTTTATTTGCTGAATTTTAGCTAATTTTAATCACTAGCTAGCAACCGGCGTGCATTCAAACATAATGACGTTGTTGAACTCTATTAGTGATCAATCATATTTATACGTTGCTTCAACACAAACATTACATAATATAGATTAAAAAATATTAGAATTATGAATCCAGCATATCTATACATCACATTCTTAGTTAAGAGTTTTGGGATTATAGAGTTTATTAATTTAGAGAGATATTAATATATCAATAAATTAATAATTTATTAATCTAAAGAGTAATTTTTTAATCAACAACTTTATTACAGACGCAGTGTTTCTATGTATTGAAAATAAATGAATTCATATATGTTTCATTAATACAGTCATGTATCACCCAATTCCTTGTGACTAAGTAGATAAATTCCCAACTACTTGTAACTAATTAAATATATTCATGTAGATATTGATTCAATGTATTTAATTAAATACTACATATTTACCAATTCAATTGAATTAACTCGTATTTATGAATTCATTTAAATTAGCTAAACAGAATCAGTATCTATTAATTCATTACAATTAATTAAATATATTCATGCGTGATAAATGAAAAAACACTATTGCAGTAAAAACTTTTAAATCGGTTCTGGAGGCTATTTAACAGCGGTTCCAAAACCGCTGCTAATGTGTCGATGTTAAATTTAACATCGATTATAAGGAACCAATGTTAAATGTGCAAACAACGGTTAGTAGAAAACTAATGTTAAAAGCGAACATCGGTTTCTAACAACCGATGTTGCTTTTTACGATTTATCATCGGTTAAAAGCAACCGATGTTGTTTTATAGCTGTAACAGCGGTCGAAAACAACTTTTGTTGCTTGTTTTTTATTTAACAGCGGTTGGTAAACAACTGCCGTTATTTGTTATTTGAAAAAATTGAAAATTATGTTTACCAACGTGCTACCACCCAAATTCAGTAAATTCAACATACACTTACAACCATAATTTTATTACATTCAACAAACAATAATTTTTATTACATTCAGCTAGTACAAATTCCATCAACCAACACAAAAGTAGCAACACATAATTTTACTAAAGTAAAAATGTGAAAAACTTATGCTGCTAAAACTGATAAAAATCCATACTGCGTGTAACTGAAAGACAGTTCCTAATCTCCAAAAAATATTGCGCCCATTCAGTTCGAATTTGATCAATACTCTCCTTAAGAAGTGCTGTTATATCATCGAACATCTGCACATCGTGCACTACTAGTAAAAACATGTTTGGCAGCTTCTTCTACCACTTCGTGGATAGTAGATTCAGTCTCCACTGATCATGTTTGTTTTGATTCGCATAGTTTTCAGGTAACCAAGCAACTTAATGCGGGTGACATCACCATCAACTGGGGCCATTATTCCAGGCTTATGGCTGTTGCAGTGAGAGTTGTGCATTTGAAGATTAGTGATAAAATATTCGTCCTTAATATTATATTATTGGTACCAGAATGAATTTAATTTTAATTTCTAATTTGAGTTGTGATGGTTATTCAGTTTCTTTTGATGGTGATGCTATTATTAGAAGAAACGGAAAATATGTGTGTAAATGTATTTATACTGATCGACTATATGTCATTAATACTGCACGAACTCCTGCGTATATATCTAAATCGCTTAACTCTTTATCTAAACCTAAAAAGAGAAAAGAACCTTTAAGCATAAACAAAACATATCTGTGGCATCTACGGTTATGTCATGTAAAACTTAGAAGAATTGAAAGATTGGTAGATGATGGCCCATTGGATGACCTCGAAGTTGAGTCATTTCCAATTTGTGAATCCTGTCTGGAAGGTAAAATGACCAAAAGGGTTTTTAAAACCAAGGAAAACCATGCTTAGAATGTGTTAGAATTGGTTCATACGGATGTATGTGGTCTAATGAACATCCAGGCTAGGGTTGGTTTCGAATATGTCATCACGTTTATAGATGATTATTCAAGATATGGATACATCTATTTGATGCGACGTAAGTCTGAAGCCTTTGACAAGTTCAGAGATTTCAAGGCTGAAACGGAGAAGCGTCATGGGAAGGGTATCAAGTCACTATGATCTGATCGTGGTGGCAAATACCTCAGTGGAGAGTTTTTGGATTTCTTGGCAAATGAGGGGATTTCATCCCAGCTCACTGCACCGGGAACTCCACAACAAAATGGTGTTGCTCAGAGAAGGAACAGAACTCTTCTAGAAATGGTTAGGTCAATGATGAGTTACTCAGATTTACCTATTTCGTTCTGGGGGTACGCCTTGGAAACAATGGCGTACATTCTAAACCTATTGCCTTCGAAATCAGTTCTAAAAACACCCACAAAACTGTGGAGTCGGCGAAAGCCCAGTATAGGACATGTTTGGATTTGATGTACTCCAGGACATGTGCTGAATAGGAAAGTTGATAAGTTGGCATCTCGTACATAGGTACAAGTGTTTGTAGGATACCCTAAGGGGGCGAAGGGTGGCTTGTTCTATAGTCCCCAGGATCACAAGGTCATTGTCAGCACCAATGCCCGATTCCTGAAAGAGGATTATGTGATTAGTCACAAGCCCATGAGCGAAATAATTATGGAAGAGTTGAGGGGCGAGACTCTATCTATACCAATCGTACAAGCACCAACTAAAACTACACCACTTATCGATTTTGAGACTTCTACACCAACTGAGTATTTTCCTCGTCGTAGTGGGAGGGTTGTTCGTCAACCGGAACGATTTATAGGCATGGGACAGTCTTCGGACTCAATCCCAGGTAAAGATGAATCAGATCCATGGACTTACAAGGAGGCACTACAAGATAAAGATGCTGACTCCTGGCAAGTACAGTTAAACCTCGATAAATGAATGTTCGATAAACGAATAACCTCACCAAATGAATAATTTTCCCCGATCCCAACTCTTTATAACATGTTCAAATTTTCTTTTGATAAATGAATAATTTCGCTAAATGAATATTTTTCTCCGGTCGCGATCATATTTATTTATCGAGGTTTTACTGTAGCAATGGAATAAAAAATGGGATCTATGGATTCCAATCAAGTCTGGGGAGCTAGTAGAACTATCTGATGGGGTACAAGCCATTAGGAGTAAGTGGGTCTACAAGCAAAAGAAAGGATGTGATGGAAAGTTTGAAACCTTCAAAATGAGGCTTGTAGCGAAAGGTTACCCTCATAAGTGGGTTTCTCAGCATGGGCAGGAGCATGAATATTGTTGCTTGATGATGCCATCTTTTATAGAGATTTCGTCTTACGATTGTTGTTTGGTATGATGTAGAAAATGACTAAACAATGCAAAACTAAGGCAAGAGTTAGTCTCTCTCTCCGTAAGATGAAATTGCCCCACACAGTACACACGGATCAACGACAAACGTCCCCAAGATACAACGGTTTTCTATGAACTCGATACCTTGTACTATATATCGAATTCCAGGCGAACTACTGAATACTCGGGACTTGAGTATGAATTCTACGGTAGAATGATTGTGTTAATTATCTTGGTTAATTCTGTATATGCAACCATCATCTGCAGGGGGCTATTTATATCCTGTAAAGGACCCTATCCGAATCAATGTGACTTTCTGGCCGAACAGACACCTTGTGGTCTGGTGAGAAGAGCTGCGTTGGTTCAGGCGAATCAAACAAGTGCGCTAGTTCAGAACGGTCTGAACCATTGCACCGGTTTAGTTGTGAACCGCCGCCACGTTGTCGCGCACCCGCCAAGTCATCTGTTTGACATGCCACTGCCACGTGTCATCCTAGTCACCCTCCACGTCATCCGAGCCACCATTTCGGTTGTCAAAACTAAAGGCTCCTCATAGCTCCTCGCTCCAAGGCGAACGAGCGAAGTGCAAAGTGCGCCTACGAAGCGCCCGTTGCGACAAGTGCGACGTGCACTTGCTTGGCCTCGGCCTCGGACTCGCAAGGTACTTTGCACCTTCCTCGTAGGATTTGGATTTTAGCTTTTAAAAACTAATTAAAGCCAATTAGGGTGCACCATGTAATACCTGTATTTTTTATGAATTTTGACTGTGGCGTTTGCTCTTTTTGTCGCTCTTGTAAGCATCTTTTGAGATGTTGGTGATTCCGGAGTTTCGTATTTTCTGGAACATGTTCGTTTTGATCGGACCTTGCAGAGATATTTCTGAGTCAACTAATTAGCGCACACTAGGTGTGTGCTAACGCACACTATTCGTGTTGAGTAGCGCGTGCTAGCGTCGCCTATAGCGCGCACTAAAACGTTGAGTTTGGCAGAGACAGAAGCTGGATTTTATTCTCGGGACTAGCAGTTAGCGCACGCTAGATGTGAGCTAACGCACGCTATCGGTGTTGCGTAGCACTCACTAAAGATGGGGTAGCGCACGCTACTATCACAGGTCAGTATCCACTGGACTAATGGGTAACCCCGTTAGCGCACGCTAACTCTGAGGCGTAGCGCGCTAATTGAACGCAGTATTTAAGGACGGACAGCCCTGCTCTTCGTCATTTTTACTTTCATTTCTTCATTTCCCACGAGAGAGCATGAGAGGGGCGATTCTGAGGCGATTTAGAGGTAGCTATTCATCATCTAACATCACCTTTGGTGGGATAACAAAGATTATACAACATCCAATCCATTTCTACTTTCCAAATCAAGGTAAATTCCGTGGACCCTAGGATGGGGAATTTTTGGGGGTTTTCTTAGATTTGTCCGATTTATCCATTTCGGAGCTTGAACTCTTTGAGATTATGATGTATCTACCCCGTGCCCACGTTTCCCCTACGGTTATATGGATGTTTTTGTACTTTGTTCGGATTTGAGAGGGTTTGGATGATTTCCAGCCTCTAAGTGATTATCCTAGGAGTTTTGTGAATCATAGGTGGGTTTCGGGAGTTTCTTCATGTGATTTGAGTATATATTATTAATTATCGTATTCTTTACGAATTGTTTAGGTTCCGGAAGTGCATTCTCCTCCCAATTCGTGATGTCTCAAAGGCAAGTATATGTTTATGATTGTACGTTCTCGACTTTCAAAATAAGATATATGAATTGTATGATGGTATATATCCACTCTGGGACGGGCCTACGGGTCCTCTGAGGGTTCCGTATTCTTTGGTGCGGTTTCGCAGATATTTTGGGTTAACCACTCTGGGACGGGCCGACGGGTCCTCTGAGGGTTCCGTTGCATTTGGTGCGGTTTCACGGTTAATCATGTATGTATTGAATGTGATGCTATGAGATTTAGTTATTCCGAAATACTAGTCTTGAGCTTGATAGAATGATGATTACATTTACTTATTGTCAAAAAGTATTGTGTTTCATATTCGATATACTTGTACTAGCTATTCGACGGCTAACCCCTTTTGGGGGAAATACATTTCATGTATTTCAGGATCCAGACGAGCGGATAGGCATGTACCAGGTCGGCATGAAGATGATGGGCAAGTGTGATGCTGTTTCTTGTCATTGGTTATACTTTGTATTTCATCCATTCACTGATGTTGTACTTGAAATGATTATGAGTACTCGAGTACTGCTATTTGACTTCTTGATGTTTTGGCCTGTGTTGCCTTGAAATTGATTCTTGATGTATTGTATTCGGTCTCATTGGATATTGTTTTGAATGCCAATTTTATTGTCCTCCATTGGATTATGCTTGGACCTTATCGGTCAAAGTTCATGGTTCCGCATGTTTATAGCCTTGTGGATCCCATGACGGGGCTCATGGCGCTGTAATATACCCTGAACTTGGGGGTGTTATAGAATATGGAATCAGAACTTAGGTTTATGGATACCTAGGTTGTCGGTCTTTTGGGTCGATTGAGTCATCATTTGCCTACAGTATCACAACTTTTACATCATCACAGTGCGACCGGTACTTGTAAGTCCTCTTACTCTTCTTGTGTTTTCTTAATCGCTTCGCTTTTAGTTTGGTATTCTTTGGAATCGGTCACTTCGTGGACGTGCGATTTGGATTATACTTACGTACGTGTGTGTCCTTCAGAATGTCTGCTGTCGGGGGATAGAGTTGTGGCCGTGGTCGCGGACGTGGACTCTCCCTTGAGATATTGTCAAAATTGCTAATTGTGATATTGGTGTGTGTTGGTATTGTGTTGAGACTTTGTATGGGAGTCGTATGCTAGTATTACGGGAGGTCATCGGCTTCACGTACATGTAAGTATACTGTTTTGGTTATTCGCTTGTGGCGACAAATGATTGCTTTTGTGATGAGTTTGGAAATTTTGGGTTGATCTGTTGTTTGTGGCAGGAATGCAAGTTTCGAGGACGAAACTTATTTTAAGGGGGGTAGTATGCAATACCCGGACTTTCAGTATAAATTTTTTCGCTTTATTTATATAAGGTATACTGGATAGCATGGTGTCTATACAGTATGAATAAAATAACTTGAGAACTGAGACAATTGTATCTGTATAATTGTCGTACTTGATTGACAATTGCATTTGAGGACATCGTATAATAGGTTGTTTTAATTTTCATATCGGGTAGATCATATGAGAATAGTATTGGATCGAGTATGTTGTATGTACGTGTTCAGTATGTCGAGACGACGGACAGAACAGTTGGAATTGGCTAAGTGTAGTCCGAATTAGCGTACGCCAGTACAAGGACATAGCACACGCTAATGTACAGGCTTAGCGTACGCTAAAGGCGAAGGATAGCGCACACTAGTGCAGAACAGATAAGAGAAAATCCACGTGTGGACCCGGCTACCTTCGGCACATGTTCCGATAAGGTCAATGGATGTTTACTATGAAAGATTAGCGCACGCTAAGCGTGGGCTTAACGCATGCTAATTGTAGATCGGTCAAAGGGAATCTTGCCTTTGTCGGTTGCTTTCGGCGTGTGGACCCACCTTCGGAGCAGGTGCAGACAAACAAGTCAACTATGAGTAGTGCATGCTAAGGTTGGAGACTTGCATACGCTAAACAGAGTATTTACGTATGTTATTGCATGGGCATTGCGTATGCAGATCACAGTGCGGAGTAAGGCAGTAGCCTCTGGACTACGATAGCGCATGCTAACAAAGTCAGTTAGCGCATGCTATGGCAATTAGCGCACTCTATCTAGTAATAGTAGCGCACGATAAATAATGTGCACTATATATGTGCGGTTGGGGATTATTTTTCATTTCGTCCATCTTTTCCTTTCATCCAATAGAGAGTGTTCTTGGAGGATATTTTGAGGATCCAGACACTTGAGTATTGTGGGGTTGATCGTCCTTGACAACATTGAAGTTTGGAAGTGATTGAGAACGGATTCAACCTTGGGATTCAATCAATTTCTTTGAGGAGGTAATTACTCTTCACTTTGGGATCTGGTCTTGGATTGTATATAATATTCTTGAGTTGATAATCGTCATGTATATGAGTTGATAAGTATGATTATGGGATGGATTACCGAGTTATGTTGATATTATTGTTGAGGTGCGGATGTTGATATGATTCGTGTGGTTTTGAACGGTGTTGTTTATCTTCAAGAGATATGTTGGTTAATATCTCCCTTCAATTCGGATTTTTGACGTTGTTGTTGATGATTAGTTCGTATGATAATAGTTTATGGAGGCGTTATGATGATTCTTGGTATTCCACAGGAAGTTTGTTAAGGAAGATGATGACATGATGACTTATATGTTGGATTATGTTATGTTGTCATGAGCATGGTTAGGGAATCATAGTCTTCTTGGTAGTACCGTTGCTATTCTTGATGTTATGATGATATATGCTATAGATTATGAGCTAGATGATGGCTTAGATGTTAGAACACATCGGATTATGTTGTTTGGTCGATTATGGACGTGATTTTGAATTAATTCATGTTCTTGAGAGACTCTTAAATTATATGAGATGATGAACATTTATAAGAAGTGTGGGTGTTTTGGATATGAATATGGAATATTCACGTCTAGAGCTAAGTTATATGTTTTGATATAATATTCGTATAGGAATACGAATATGATTACGAGTTTGATGAGATTATTATTCATCTCTGAGTTTGGAAGTCCATACGTATTGAACATGTGTTCAATTCGAGTGATTGAATTGTTTGACAGCCTTAGAATATGATTATCTATAATGTTGAACTAATTGGATGGTTCGAATTGATGATGATCATCAGTAAATTTTAACTATGAATTTACAAGGAGGAACCTTGTTAATTCGTATTTAAGATTGAATTTGGAATATATAACATTTAGACCCTTATTATTGGTTTGAATTGGTTGTTGATATGATTATCGGATTTTGGCTCGTATTGTGGACATGGATCCTTAAGTGTTTGAGTTGGATTTTTCGGACTGTGTTTAATCGAGATATTGTGGAACCGTTAGGTTTGTGGATTGGTTATATTGATATTTATTGTTATCGAACTTGTTGTTTATTGATTTTTTACAATAAGTTGTGATGTTTGAACGTGGATTATGACCGTTGTGTTGCGGTTGAGGTTGAAGAGTTCATAGATTGCTTTGATCAGGGCTGAGGAACGCATAGACGAAGGCAATTGAATTGGTAACAACTTCGTTGTATCAGTATCGAGGCAAGTTATACTTGTTCAGTTTATAATATTTAATGAATAGTTTCGGTTTCATTTCATTTATAATTCATAAAGCAATGATATATAAATGTAAATTGTCGGGATGATGGTTTTTAATTTGTTCCCTAGTTTGGATTAAATCATAATGTATATGATTTAATTGTGTTTGATCGAAGACGGAGATGTGAATTAGCCTTGGCCTGTGATATGGAATGTCGGATATCGAAGATAGTTTATCGTTTCGACATTGGTGTCGGGATGGTGGCTTATTGATATTAATGGGCGGTACCTCATTTGAGATTATTCGAATAACGGTGTATTCGTTCAGGGATGTTCGTGGAAAAGGGATATTATCTCCGGCATTGAGGTAATTTAAGTATTGTTCCGTTATGAGGATAATTATTCTGGTAAATTGCTGTATATGTTGTATGTTGATGTTTCGTATGATGGAATTCATGTTGATTGTTTCGTTGAGGGATGTTGATCCCAGGACTGTTTGTATTGAGATCGTTGATCGTGTTAATCATTCATTAGGGATGATGATCCCAGGATTATTGTTTGGTTAGATTGGTCGTGTCGACTTTTCATTGTCAGTTTCATTGTTCACTTTAGTGAGTGCTTTGATCCTTATTGGACATGTGATTCTTTGAGTTTCGTTGTCATGTTGCATCGTGACATACCTGGAGTCATACCTACGTGCGATTGGTTATTGTGTAGTATTTTTAGCCGGGTACACTATGGTCGTGCGTGGATGTTTCCGCATTGGACCGTGCCCACGAGATGTTAGTCCGTGAGGCTAATTAGGATTCCGTACGGAGTGGACATGTGCACGAACACATTTTTGGATCAAGCGTATTGTGACATCCATCTTTGATCCACAAGGATTGGTCGTTCATCCTCCATTTATGGTTGAGTATGTTCGACGTGTTGCAACTGGTTGTTCATTGTAATACCCACGATTTTCGTTCCGGTTATTTTGGATTTTTTTCAGATATTTCCCGGTTGTCGAGTGCCAGTATTATTTTCTCGACAACTGATTTTGGCGTTTATGACCGTAGGTGCTGATTTGTTATCCATTGTTTTCATTTCGGATCGATGATGTTGTCCCCAAGTGTTTTGTCGTGTTCGTTCCGTGCGATTTCGGAAAATCGGGTCGTCGAATCATGGTGGTCGGGCACTGTCCGGACGGTTGCGGGCACTGGTCGGACGGGTGCGGCAGGAACCGGCATAGCATACGCTATGGCCGGAAGGTAGCGCATGCTACGGCCGGGAGGCAGCGCAAGCTACGACCCGTTAGCTGCGCGCGCTTGTCGGCCGAGACAGTAGGGGTAGAGAGGTTCTGGACTCGGGAGGATCGGCAGGTAGCGCACGCTACTGTCGGACACTGCGCACGCTATGGCCGGCAGGTAGCGCACACTACGGCCGGAAGGCTGCGCACGCTACCTGGCCAAGCGGTCTAGTCCAGGAAGTCTCTGGATTGTGGCCCGGTCCGACAGCGCACGTGTCCAGCTGATACGAAATTAACTAGTCAAAATGAAGAAGACGGAGCAAGGATCAAAATAAACGGCCTTACAATGCGTCATGCACGTACGGCGACATTTTTAGGCGAGAAAACGGACACAAGCCGGAAAATGACACAACCTTCCGGAAAATGTCGTCGCCTGCCAGAAAATGTCAACCTGCCGGAAAATGTCGTCGCATGCCGGAAAATGTCACCCTGCCGGAAAATGCCGAGCACTGCCGACCGAACTCGGCCGTGTCGTCCGACACGGCCCGTTCCGTACTCGTCCGGAAATGCCAAAGTCACTGTCGGCCGAACCCGACCGTGTCGTCCGACACGGTCGAGTCCTACTCGCCCAGAAATGCCGGAACGCCTGTCGGCCGAACCCGACCGTGCCAGGCGACACGGTCGAGTCACTACCGAACGTCCTTGTCGCGCCGCGCCCGTGCCGAGTCACTGTCGGACGTCCTTGTCGCGCCGCGACCGTGTCAAGCGGACACGGTCGAGTCCCTGCCGGCACCTATCGACCGCGCCGCGGCCGTGTCTCGGGACACGGTCGAGTCCCTGCCGGCAGCCCCCTTATTTTATACACTTTTGTGTATTTTTGACTTCTCTTTTCCTTTTTACTTATTTGAGGGATTATGTTTCCCCCATTATGTGATTGATGTTTCTTGTTTGTATTTTATGTTGATTTGTTTTGATTATTCAAAGATTTTATAATCTTTGAATTGTTTTTTTTATTGTTATAGGTAGACTTAGTTTTTTTCTATAAATAGGCTTTGATAAGTCTTGTAATAGGTAGATTATGAATTTGAATGTGAAAGAATACACTTTGTATTTCTATCCTTGGTAAATGATTTTTACCGAAACTTGATTTTTATTCGACGCGTTTTCGAGTATTAATCCGATTGATTCTCAATAGGTCTTGAGAAGAAATCACCTTATCGAATTATAGGTCTAATTCGATAAACCTTTGTTCTTGTTCGATCGAATCACTTTGATTGATATTATCACCTTTTCCAATATTACTTCCATTTTCATTTGTTCGAATTTTCATTGTCATATTCGATATTACATCCAAAAATACATCCAAAAACACCCTAATCGTAAAAAGCCTTCCGCTACGATATTCTTATGCACACTCCGAACGATACGTGTTTACCTTTCTGGGATAATTCGTATCATAAGTGGTATCGGAGCCCAAGGTCATCTCCTTGGGCGATTTATTCAAATTCATTCAATTCATTCCTTACAAGAATGAGTTCTTGTGAAGAATTATCTCTTGGCTCTAGCCATACCGATTCTGGAACTAAAATGGAGGAATTTGATTTCTTCTGGTCTCACTTGGCTACCGCCATTGATGGAGTTTTTGACAGTTCTTGTCAATGGGATGACGACAATTTACCTGTGCCGCCACCGCCATCTTCCCCAGTTTTGGCAGCCCTGGTTGTCGCTATAACAGCAGTACCGGATTGAGATCCAGCTTCCCATGTCTCACAACCACCATGCCACACGACCGCCGCCATGATGGACCACCAGTCATCCACCATAATCCACAGCCCCACGACCATGCTTCATGAAATCCATGATTATGATGGGCCACCTATTTTTGATAAAGATGAAGAACGGTGCTATATTTACCCAGTGGTTCCTGTTTATGATACCGAGCCTAAAGACGAGCCTTCCCAGTATTTTGATGTGAAAGGTGATTCTGAGGCAATTTTCTTGGTTCTTGAAATTGCATCCAATGAGTTCAACCACGATGATAAAGATTTTGCCTCACAGAATAATTATTATTATTTTATTAATAATGATAGTTATTTTGTTGGTAATTCTCTGGGAACCCCTACTACCTACCATTTCAAGATTCTGAACCAGATACACACCGCAGATATTTTTGAGGTAAAGATATTAATTATTTCATCTGGAAACGACGAGATTACGGAATTGAGGACAATTCCTTTTAAAGGGGGAGGGAATGATACGAAATTAACTAGTCAAAATGAAGAAGACGGAGCAAGGATCAAAATAAACGGCCTTACAACGCGTCATGCACGTACAGCGACATTTTTAGGCGAGAAAACGGACACAAGCCGGAAAATGACACAACCTGCCGGAAAATGTCGTCGCCTGCCGGAAAATGTCAACCTGCCGGAAAATGTCGTCGCCTACCGGAAAATGTCACCCTGCCGGAAAATGCCGAGCACTGCCGACCGAACTCGGCTGTGTCATTCGACACGGCCCGTGCCGTACTCGTCCGGAAATGCCAAAGTCACTGTCGGCCGAACCCGACTGTGTCGTCCGACACGGTCTAGTCCTACTCGCCCAGAAATGCCGAAACGCCTGTCGGCCGAACCCGACCGTGCCAGGCGACACGGTCGAGTCATTATCGAACGTCCTTGTCGCGCCGCGCCCGTGCCGAGTCACTGTCGGACAAGTCACTGTCGGACGTCCTTGTCGCGCCGCGACCGTGTCAAGCGGACACGGTCGAGTCCCTGCCGGCACCTATCGACCGCGCCGCGGCCGTGTCTCGGGACACGGTCGAGTCCCTGCCGGCAGCCCCCTTATTTTCTACACTTTTGTGTATTTTTGACTTCTCTTTTCCTTTTTACTTATTTTAGGGATTATGTTTCCCCCATTATGTGATTGATGTTTCTTGTTTGTATTTTATGTTGATTTATTTTGATTATTCAAAGATTTTATAATCTTTGAATTGTTTTTTTTATTGTTATAGGTAGACTTAGTTTTTTTCTATAAATAGGCTTTGATAAGTCTTGTAATAGGGAGATTATGAATTTGAATGTGAAAGAATACACTTTGTATTTCTATCCTTGGTAAATGATTTTTACCGAAACTTGATTTTTATTCGACGCGTTTCCGAGTATTAATCTGATTGTTTCTCAATAGGTCTTGAGAAGAAACCACCTTATCGAATTATAGGTCTAATTCGATAAACCTTTGTTCTTGTTCGATCGAATCACTTTGATCGATATTATCACCTTTTTAAATATTACTTCCATTTTCATTTGTTCGAATTTTCATTGTCATATTCGATATTACATCCAAAAATACATCCAAAAACACCCTAATCGTAAAAAGCCTTCCGCTACGATATTCTTACGCACACTCCGAACGATACGTGTTTACCTTTCCGGGATAATTCGTATCACCAGCGCATGATGGCGGGTCCCGGCTGAATATTCTCGACCATGACCGCCCGTTAGCGCACGCTAGCTCGGCAGCCTAGCGCACGCTAGGCTGCACCAGTATAAATATGGCAGAGCAGTCCAGTTTCAGTCATTTTTCCCATTTCTCTCTTTCTCTTCCGCGGCTGGATCCTTGGGGAACTTGAAGATATGTTGTTATACTATGAATCCACGAAGTTTGGGAGCTCATATCATCGATTAATCACTCCATAACATCCTTCAATCCAGCGAATCAAGGTTAGTTTTCCTAAAATCCTAGTTTTGGGAAAATTGGGGATTTTGTTTGATTTCACCCGTTTGATCCGTGATAACTTATAATTGTGATGGATTGATGATTATTAAGTCATATGATACCAATTTCCTTGTTGATCCATGGTTCGATTGCTAAAGATTCTTCGTTTTGTTGAGTTCCTAATCGGTGCCTTGAAGGTGTCCGGTGGAAATCCTTAGGGGGCGGGTCTTGGGCGTTCTACAATTATTCTTCCTCGTACGATCGTTTATTATTGACAGTATGATATTAGGGTCAGGTTCCTTGTGAAGAACTCGATTCGGAACTCTTCCGTTCGTTGTTTCCCGATCGTTGAGTTACCGTTGTTCCCGCCGGAGAATTTTAGGTGTTCGAGGTTACCCGGTTGATCCATTTTCGTCGGAGTATCCGATATCGACTATCGAGGAAAGTATCTTGCCCATACATTACGTGTTTTGTGGATATAATGGTTGGTAATCGACGATATTTGCTAAATGAATGTTTACAACTATTTTTCAAAAAAAATCGATATATTTACATTTACGGTTTTCTTTTAAAGATGATTCTCGTGTTCGGAAATTAATGTGCTTGATTGACTATGTGGTTAGCGTCGAGTATAGGTTCGCCTTACTTTGGGGGATGCCATTATGTGTGGATATGTTGTCGGTAAATTTAAAGATCAACTCTTTCGTTAAGATTGTGCTTGGAGTCATACGGATGTGTATGAATATGTGAGTTGTGTGATATTAGTTGTATCGTTCGGTGTTGTTGAGATAAGTGTGTTTCCTTGAGGATAGTATTAATTCTGGGTCGTGAGAATATGTTAGATAATATGGCCATTTTAGCAAAATACCTCGACTATATATATTGTGATTGACTCTTGGGGATTGTGGTTTTGGAAATGTGAACTGATGAGAATTGTAAGGTTGTTCTCGGGTACTCTCACTCGGGGATTGACTCGACGGGGTCACACGGGGACCTGGTGGCTCAGCGGCTGGACCGAGTCGCGAGGGTTACTTCGAGTGGGCATTCTCACCTGGGAATTGCTCAACGGGGCACACAGGGACTTGGTGGCTTGAGGGCCGGACCGGGTCGCGAGAATTTCCAAAATGTTTGTAATGATGATTAATTGTGATATGTCCAGCGTATCACAATATTTGGTGTCCGGGGTCGAGAGACATTATATATCGAGTCTTGGTGTTTGGCTACAATGGCATAAAAATAATGTGTTATGTGTAATGTGTTGTTGGAAGGGAATTGAAGTTGAAGATCGGGTCGTGGACCCTGTGTTTTGTGACTGGAATGGTTGGGTCGTAGACCCTGTGTTTTGTGACTGGAATGGTTGGGTTGTGAACCCCGTGTTTTGTTAACGGATTTGTACTTTTGGAAAATGAACTTTGGGGCGGTGACCCAAAGTGGCTTTTGTAGAATTAAGAACTTTTCAATCACAAATGTTTTCAAAACTCCCGAGATTTGAAAGTGTTTGTAAAGTGCTTACTTGTTAATTGCTTACTTGTTTCGTTTTACTTTCAAGACTTAAACTATTTTTAAATCAAAACATCTCGAGAAGTCTTTTGTTGTATTCTCGGAATGTGTTATGTATGGCTCGTATTTGCACTTTATACTTGTACTAGCAAAACAGTGGAGTTTTGCTAACCCCCGAGTATTTGGGGGGTGGATGTCTGTTTTTGCATCCAGGTACATACAGGTTTGGGATCAAAATACAGGATCGGTGCGAAGAATGATGGAAGGCGAATGATACTAATCACATGAAGGCCAGTTTTGGATGCAGTTAGTCGGAGTTCGTATATGGTCCTTTCCGCTGTCGTATTTTTGTTTGTGAGTGTATTTTACCCTTGCATGGGTATGAATCGAGATAGAGATGTGTATTTTTGGCTCGTATGTTAGTGACGAAAGACCAAGTTGGTCTACGAATTTGGTATTTTATCATGTCGGTATGTAATTTATTGTGTGGTTTCGATGTCTAGCCTGGTGGATCCTCACGGAGAGGGTCTGCGGCGTGTAATATTCCCGGTTTGATTCTGGGGGTGTTACATTTATGGTATCAGATCTTAGGTTACGGAAACCTAGGCTGTCGGGTCCAGTCAGGTATTGTCGTGTCTTGTCCTGTCAGTTTGTGTCTGTCTAATTCGTGTCGTGACGCGTCGTCTGTGATGTCGTCCGTGATTAGTATCGAGGTGCAACCATTATCTTAGTGCGACCTGTGGATGTAAGTCTCCCTACTATATTGTGCCTTGTGATATACGAGCTCGTTTGATTTTGTGATGTGATGTGGATTTTAAAGGTGATTTGTGATTATGTGGCCTATGTTGTTTGATCCTCGTATGATGCTAGGATAAAAGTGGTGCCAACGTATATGTATATATACACACATCCTGATATAAGTCATTTTTACAAGAGTAATGACCTTGGTGTGATTACGCAAAGAAAAATTCATCAATGTGATATTTTAAAACTTTACATGTTTTTGGGGAGTCACGTAAATTTTGTTTTAAAACATCCTCCAAAGGGAGGAAAAAGTTTGATTTTTGTATAATGACCTGAAGGCCGAATTTTTTTTACCGATATTTTATTATAGGTTTTCAAAACACAATTTTTAAACTCAAGTGAGGTCTACAAAATGTAATCAAGACGTGACTCTCGATTTCAACTTATTGGTTTTATGATTGTTAGTCGAGGAATACGTGATGATGTTCTTGTTGTTCGGGCAGTGTTGCCAGTTTTAAATTAAAATTGTGATGTGAATGCTGAGTCGTTCGATTTGTGTACATTGAGATAGCTCTCTTTAATAAGAAGTGAGATTTAGGTTTTTGAATAACAATTGTCTTTTGATGGTTGCTCATGAAGTGTTAAATCGATGGCTTTGATATTCGAACGTGTTGTTGTTTATTTGTGACCATCGATTCTAGTAATGTCGTATATATGTTCGCGATCATGTTGCTGAGTTGGAGCAGCTAGCGCACGCTGAGTGCGAGCCTAGCGCGCGCTAATGTAGCATGGATAGCGCACGCTAAATAATTGTTGTAGCGCGCGTTAGTTAGCTGGGACAGAGGCTAGAGAACCGCATTTCTTTTAACTATTAGGCCTAACCTTGGCGGTCGATCACCCGTAACTGTATTCTATGTGCGTTGTCTAGTGATGACAACCGTTTTGTGTGAACGTGTGTTGTGACCTTTCATTCGCGCTAAGTAATAATTGATTTAGTTCGGTGAGTTGATAAATTATGTCTGTTGTGTGTGTATTCGAAAATGTTTTCCTGAAACTTTCATAAGTTTGTGCAAGTTGCGGAGAATCAATTTTTGAAACTAATTTGACGTTGCGATTAAGTCGGCGGCTTCGTATGAACTTTGGAAATTGTTTTAAATTTGCGTGCCGGCCTAGGATTCTCAAATAAAACCTCGACGGTATTTGAAAGAGTTGTTTTAAAGTACCTTGAATATTTTGTAAAATATTACCGTCGTTGATGTTTGTGAAGTGTTGGGAGAATTTTCGAAAATGATTTTAACGTATTGTTGTATTTTCAAATAATTCGAGTAAATGATTTTCAAAAATCTTTCACATCATAAAAATATTTTATTTCAAAAACCAATATGATTTTTATTTTCAAAAATATATAGTGAAAGATGAAAAATCTTACTCGATTTAAACTTCAAACTCGGATTTGGAAAGTTTCCTATACTGATTAAAGTATGTACGGATGATTTGATGACCTTGCGTGGTTATCTTGTTTGTTATTAACGGTGATACTGGTGTGTAGTGGCGTGATGATTTTGACAATGCCGGTCGCACAGAAAATATTGCTTTGCAAATGATTTGAAAATGGGACGGTTAAAGTCTTTTGTTTATAAGTTTTAATGAAACAACCCGAGGTACCAAAAGTACTTTTAAAGTTTTATTTTGAATATCATCCAAATCCAAGGATTTTCAAAAGATTTCCTTTAAAAGGATACCTCGTGGATTTTCTTTTCGAGTTGTTATTGGTTACCTTATGTGATATGTCATGCTAAGTTGGTACTTTAGCATATTGTTTTTGCGAAGTGGTGCAATCGTATTGAGTGAGAATCCGCTTAGTATGCCGAGGGACAGAGGACGCGGCCGTGACCGCGGTACAGTTGGTTATGGAGATTAGATTCGGGACCAAGAGGATATGGCCAGGAAGGTTGCTATTCAAGAACTTCGTTCTCGTTGTTTAGGTTTCGGGGACGAAACCTCTTTTAAAGGTGATATGATGTAATACCCACATTTTTTTTCTTCTCGTTTTCGTTTCGTTCGATCGTATTGAGGCGATTGTGTTCGTTAATACTTCTGACCTTGTATTGTTTCTCACCTTTGTCATTCGAGCGAGTTCTGATATTGTTCCAAATTGATGTGTATATCGTTGTGATCTTTCCAAGTTCGGATCGATTTCTTGTGAACCGTGTTCGAAATTAACACCTAGTGATTCCTACGAGTTTATTGATGTCTTGATTTGATGTGTGAACTTCATAGTTGATCGTTGTTGTTCGATCATTGCTATTTGTTCGTCATTGTACAATCATTATTGTTTGATCTCGTAATCGTGATTATTGAACATCTGGGCCATTTCGTAATTTCCATAAGTGTTGGGAAATTGTCTTCGCATTTGGTCTTACAAATCTTTGAGTTACTGGAATTTCATACCTTTCAGCGTTGGAATCGTGATTTGATTTTTGTATTGCTCGGTTTTATCAACCGCAGCGATTCATGCTCGTTGCTTTTCGTAAGCATTCTTGCGTATTGAATCGGATCGTAGTGGCTTTATACTGCATGGAGCTCTGGTGTGTTGTCGAGAGTTGCCTTGCTTTGTTTTAAGTTTCGGGACGAAACTTATTTTTAGGGGGGTAGAATGTAATACCCACGATTTTCGTTCCGGTTATTTTGGATTTTTTTCGGATATTTTCCGATTGTCGAGTGCTGGTATTATTTTCTCGACAACTGATTTTGGCGTTTATGACCGTAGGTGCTGATTTGTTATCCGTTGTTTTCATTTTGGATCGATGATGTTGTCCCCGAGTGTTTTGTCGTGTTCGTTCCGTGCGATTTCGGAAAATTGGGTCGTCGAATCATGGTGGTCGGGCACTAGCCAGACGGTTGCGGGCACTGGCCGGACGGTTGCGGGCACTGGCCAGACGAGTGGAGGCACTGGCCGGACGGGTGCGGCAGGAACCGGCGTAGCGCACGCTACGACCGGGAGGCAGCGCACGCTACGGCCGGTTAGCTGCGCGCGCTAGTCGGCCGAGACAGTAGGGGCAGAGAGGTTCTGGACTCGGGAGGATCGGCATGTAGCGCACGCTCTTTGTCGGACAACTTGCGCCTTCTGGCCGGCGAGTAGCGCACTTCTGGCCGGAAAAGTGCGCGCTGCGCTACCTGGCCGAGCGGTCTAGTCCAGAAGTCTGGATTGTGGCCGGGCCGACAGGCGCACGTGTCAGCGCATGATGGAGGGTCGGCGAACATTCTCGACCATGTCCGCCCGTTAGCGCCGCGCTAGCTCGGCGACTAGCGCCGCTAGGCTGCACCCGATATAAATATGGCGGCAGTCGATTTGATCATTTTACCCATTTCTCTCTTTCTCTTCCGCGGCTGGATCCTTGGGGAACTTGAAGATATGTTGTTATACTATGAATCCACGAAGTTTGGGAGCTCATATCATCGATTAATCACTCCATAACATCCTTCAATCCAGTGAATCAAGGTTAGTTTTCCTAAAATCCTAGTTTTGGGGAAATTGGGGATTTTGTTTGATTTCACCCGTTTGATCCGTGATAACTTATAATTGTGATGGATTGATGATTATTAAGTCATATGATACCAATTTCCTTGTTGATCCATGGTTCGATTGCTAAAGATTCTTCGTTTTGTTGAGTTACTAATCGGTGCCTTGAAGGTGTCTGGTGGAAATCCTTAGGGGGGGGGGGGGGTCTTGGGCGTTCTACAATTATTCTTCCTCGTACGATCGTTGATTATTTACGGTATGATGTTAGGGTCAGGTTCCTTACGAAGAACTCGATTCGGAACTCTTCCGTTCGTTGTTTCCCGATCGTTGAGTTACCGTTGTTCCCGCTGGAGAATTTTAGGTGTTCGAGGTTACCCGGTTGATCCGTGTTCATCGGAGTATCCGGTATCGACTATCGAGGCAAGTATCTTGCCCATACATTACGTGTTTTGTGGATATAATGGTTGGTAATCGATGATATTTGCTAAATGAATGTTTACAACTATTTTTCAAAAGAATCGATATATTTACATTCACGGTTTTCTTTTAAAGATGATTCTCGTGTTCGGAAATTAATGTGCTTGATTGACTATGTGCTTAGCGTCGAGTATAGGTTCGCCTTACTTTGGGGGATGCCATTATGTGTGGATATGTTGTCGGTAAATTTAAAGATCAACTCTTTCGTTAAGATTGTGCTTGGAGTCATACGGATGTGGGTTAATATGTGAGTTGTGTGATATTAGTTGTATCGTTCGGTGTTTTTGAGATAAGTGTGTTTCCTTGAGGATAGTATTAATTCTGGGTCGTGAGAATATGTTAGATAATATGGCCATTTTAGCAAAATACCTCGACTATATATATTGTGATTGACTCTTGGGGATTGTGGTTTTGGAAATGTGAACTGATGAGAATTGTAAGGTTGTTCTCGGGTACTCTCACTCGGGGATTGACTCGACGGGGTCACACGGGGACCTGGTGGCTTAGCGGCTGGACCGGGTCGCGAGGGTTACTTCGAGTGGGCATTCTCACCTGGGGATTGCTCGATGGGGCACACAGGGACTTGGTGGCTTGAGGGCCAGACCGGGTCGCGAGAATTGCCAGAATGTTTGTACTGATGATTAATTGTGATATGTCCGGAGTATCACAATGTTTGGTGTCCAGGGTCGAGAGACATTATATATTGAGTCTTGGTGTTTGGCTAAAATGGCATAAAAATATTGTGTTATGTGTAATGTGTTGTTGGAAGGGAATTGAAGTTGAAGATCGGGTCGTGGACCCTGTGTTTTGTGACTGGAATGGTTGAGTCGTGGACCCTGTGTTTTGTGACTGGAATGGTCGGGTTGTGAACCCCGTGTTTTGTTAACGGATTTGCATTTTTGGAAAATGAACTTTGGGGCGGTGACCCTAAGTGGCTTTTGTAGAATTAAGAACTTTTCAATCACAAATGTTTTCAAAACTCCCGAGATTTGAAAGTGTTTGCAAAGTGCTTACTTGTTAAATGCTTACTTGTTTCGTTTTACTTTCAAGACTTAAACTATTTTTAAATCAAAATATCTCGGGAAGTCTTTTGTTGTATTCTCGGAATGTGTTATGTATGGCACGTATTTGTACTTTATACTTGTACTAGCAAAACAGTGGAGTTTTGCTAACCCCCGAGTATTCGGGGGGTGGATGTCTGTTTTTGCATCCAGGTACATGCAGGTTTGGGAGCAAAATACAGGATCCGTGCGAAGAATGATGGAAGGCGAATGATACTAATCACATGAAGGCCAGTTTTGGATGCAGTTAGTCGGAGTTCGTATTTGGTCCTTTCCGCTGTCGTATTTTTGTTTGTGAGTGTATTTTACCCTTGCATGGGTATGAGTCGAGATAGATATGTGTATTTTTGGCTCGTATGTTAGTGACGAAAGACCAAGTTGGTCTACGGATTTGGTATTTTATCATGTCGGTATGTAATTTATTGTGTGGTTTCGATGTCTAGCCTGGTGGATCCTCACGGAGAGGGTCTGCGGCGTGTAATATTTCCGGTTTGATTCTAGGGGTGTTACATGCATACGCCCGAGGGGTATGTCCGACAGTTGGAGTTATTTCTTTAAGATCCATCATTGTTGATCGTTTGGAGTTTATCATGTTGATGGTGTTCTCGGTCGTTGTTGATCCTTTGGAGTTTATCATGTTGATGGTATTCTCGGTCTTTATTGATCCTTTGATAATCGTTTAGAGTTTATCATGATGATGGTATTCTCGGTCTTTGTTGATCCTTTGTTGATCGTGTTGGAGTTATCACGTCGATGATATTCTCGGTATATTTATTGGTTGATCATTGCTATTGATCATATGAGCATTCAGACTGTACGTCGATGTTTCGAGACTTGTTATCATTATTCTGTTGGGATTCGGTGCCTAAAACGAAGGCCCAGCGGAAGCGGTAAAATGAAAATTAATTCGATCTGAATCCCTACGAGGATCGATCGAGCTATGTATATACGAATATATATAAACGAATTCAACAAGAGATATAGAAACTCACCCTTGTAGTCCGTTGATTAGATGGAATCCTTCTCTTGAGCTATTCCCCAAGCTTTACTTGAATTCTCTACGAACGAAGCACTCCAAGCACTTGAACAATCCAACGCCGAAATACCGCGCCTCTACTTGTCACGCGCCGGAGAAACGACCGGAATGACAACACCCGATTAACCTCTAAGGTTATGGCTAGAATCAAGTGATGAAGCTTTTTATGTTAAGATTATTACACTCTAAGTGTTTTAATCTTACTCTCTCAATATTTTCTCTCAATTTTCTCCAAGAAAAATGAAGAAGAAGTGAATGAAGAAGATGAAGATGAGTGTTAAACTCAAAGTCTATCTCTCTCTCTCGTTCCTCACGTTGGAAGTCTTGTGAAAACAAGTGATGAGAGTCTTCATTTTATTCTCCATAAAATCCTCCCAAATCAAGACCAAATAATTAAAATGAATTAATTAAAAGATCTTGTTCCCTTGATACTTCAAGTCATCCACCAATTAAGGTGGAGACTATGACCAAAGAAAAGAGGAGGGAAAATGGGATGGCCATCTAGAAGGAGCCGGGACGAGTTCGGTTCGTTTTGGACTCCCGTGAGTCCAAACAGATAAACTCCTATTCCGTTCCGATGTATTTGTGTCGTTTAATTAATCCAATTAATTAAACATATCAAATACAAAATAACATAATTAATTTCTCCAAGAAATAATTATATTCATGAATTAAATTAATCACCCAGTGATATATTTAATTCATTAGGCCGTATATCAATTTATCCAATAAATCGATTTAGACATCTAATGTCTCAAATTTAGATATCCAATATCTAATACACATAATAAGAGAATTAGCTTGATTTATTCCGTCGTCAATCCTATTGCGCGACTCGGTAGGTCCGTCTCAGTCAGCAATGGGAGGAACCAAAGAGTAGTAGCACCACCTAGCCAGCCTGGCGGCCTACACTGTACCCCAACTGAGAACGAATGATTGGGATCATTCAAGAACCATTCTGTCGTGAATATCAGTATACGTATAAACCCTTCTTTCAAATGTCCCGATCAAGTTATGGGGTCACGGTCAGTCAAACCCCATATGTACTTGACGCTATGCACGCGTTAATGCAAATCGAGATCATCGAGCTCTCGTGTATCTAATACTGCTAGCTCCAATGCTTTGGCCAAAGACTTATGATCTCATCTGCCAATAACCGCATAGGACATATAACCCGTTCACTAACAGGAGAAAGAATTCTATCTTGGTATTGATAGGACTGCTACTTGCCCATCAAGATGCACGTCGAGGTTGACCCCCGCCTTCCGGTTTATAGGGTCGAACTACTCTAATGAAAATCTTGACGTCACAAGCACATCCCTACTAAATCCTCAAGTCGAAGGTTCACGAACACCTATCACAACCTTTCGATTCCATCATTGACTGTCCCGGAGTGAAATCCGTGTGACGAATCGAGGGTGAGTCGGTTCGAGTATACTAATCTAATTAGCATACCTATAACGTGTGCTCCCACTAACCATTAGTGTTCGACAGGCACTCTCCTTGTCAAAGAACACGTCATACAAGTCTTCACATAAACTTAACGCCCAGTGAAGTTTCATTGACTTGCGAAAGATTAAGTATTTGAGCTATAAACCTTTCCAGTGCCGACCCCCTTATCCAATAAGGAGTGGAACGTTTTGCTCTCAAATACACGGACTAGTTTCTACATGTATATTTACGAGTTAGGAATGCCAGTAACTACCAGTAAATAAAGAAACATTCATTGCCTTATATTGATGATTTACATAATAACAAGTACAATGCCCTCACTCAACATCCTCTGAGTGGCATTCGAGGGCATACTCCTAACAATCTCCCACTTGCACTCAATGCCACACACTATGGTATCTAATACCCATGTTCTCCAGATGACGCTCCAAGCTAGTCTGAGAAAGTGGCTTGGTCAGTAGATCGGCGGCGTTGTCGGCCGAGTCTACTCTGTGCAGCACAATATATCCCTTGCGAACAAATTCTCTTACGAGATGATACTTCCTCTCAATATGTTTGGTGCTGTTGTGAAACCTCGGCTCCTTGGCCTACGCTATAGCTCCGTCGTTGTCGCAGTACAACGGAACAGGTAGCTCAGCATATGGTATCACTTGAAGTTCTCCCAGAAACTTCTTAATCCAGAACCCTTCCTTGGAAGCCTCCGAGGCTGCTTGATACTCAGCCTGACAGGTGGAATCAGCAGTCGCGCTTTGCTTGGCGCTACGCCAAGATACTGCTCCTCCATTAAGAGTAAATATGTATCCAGAAGTAGACATCGAGTTGTCCTTCAGTCCTTGGAAGTCCGAATCAGTGAATCCCACCACATCTAATTCTCCACCGCCATACATAAGAACCATATCTCTAGTCCTTCTTAAGTACTTGAGAACGTTCTTTCTGACGATCAATGTTCCCTACCTGGGTTTGCCTGAAACCTACTCACCACGCTTACTGCATGCGCAATGTCAGGTCTCGTACACAACATAGCATACATAAGGCTACCCACGGCCGAAGCATATGGTATATTACTCATTTCCTTTCGTTGTTCCTCAATTTGAGGACACATCTTCAAGGTGAGTTTTATTCCATGTCGCATCGGTAGGAACCCTCTTTTAGAATCATCCATCTTAAATCGCTTTAAGATTTTATCTATATAGAGGGCTTGGGAAAGACCTATTGTTCTCTTCGCTCTATCCCGGTAGAGTCGAATACCAAGAATATAGGTAGCTTCTCCCAAGTCTTTCATGGAGAAATTACTCGAAAGCCAAGCTTTCCGTAACCGAGCATTCCCACATCATTTCCTATTAGTAGAATGTCATCTACATATAGTACTAAGAATGCGATCTTGCTCCCACTAACCCTCTTGTATACACAAGGTTCCTCCTCATTTTGCACGAAGTCAAACTCTTTGACTGCCTCGTCAAAACGAAGGTTCCAACTACGTGACGCTTGCTTCAGTCCATAAATGGAACGCTGAAGCTTGCATACTTTCTGAATATCGACTTCGGACAAAAATCCTTTAGGCTGCTCCATATAGATTTCCTCCTCGAGGAATAAATTAAGGAAAGCCGTCTTTACATCCATTTGCCATATCTCATAATCGTGGTAGGCAGCTATAGCAAGCATCATGCGAATAGACTTGATCATGGCTACGGGCGAGAAGGTATCGTGGTAATCGATCCCTTTCTTTTGGGTATAACCCTTTGCCACAAGCCTGGCCTTATAGGCGTCAACCTTGCCATCACCATCAGTCTTTCTCTTGTAGATCCACTTATTCCAAATAGGCACTATGCCCTTGGGGCGGTCTACTAGAGTCCAGACCTGATTGACATGCATCGAGTCTATCTCAGCTTCCATAGCTTCACGCCATTTCGCGGAGTCTACATCCACCATCGCTTGGTCATAGGTCGTCGGGTCGGTCTCTTGGCTATCACTTGGAACCTCATGGAGACCCAGCTCCTCCAAGTGCACAAGCCCATACCTCTCAGGTAAATGAGACACCCTACTAGACCTACGAGGTGGTTGTACTTGTGTTTCAGAAAGTTCGGTTCCAGTTTCTTGCACAGGTGTCTCCCGAGGAGTTTCATTGTATTCTTCTAAAGAAATACTTCTACCTGCTCCGCCTTCCTGAATGAACTCATCTTCCAGGAAGTGTGCTTGTAAAGCAACAACGATCTTTCGATCTTCGGGCATGTAGAATAGATATCCCATCGTCCCATACGGGAATCCAATGAAACGTCCCTTCGCAGACCTAGCTTCCAACTTTTCCACCTTAGTCTTCTTGACATAGGCGGGACATCCCCAAATCCTAATATGATTAAGACTTGGTTTCCTTCCCTCCCACATCTCATGTGGAATTTTAGGAACGGATTTGGAAGGACATCCGTTTAAGATATAAGCGGCATTCAGGAGTGCATACCCCTACAGGTAAATTGGTAAGTCAGTATAGCCCAGCATGGAACGGACCATGTTTAACAAGGTCCGGTTCCTTCTTTCTGACACACCATTTAACTGAGGAGTACCTGGAGGTGTTAGTTGTGAAACTATTCCATGTTCTTTAAGGAACTCATCAAACTCCGTACTCATATACTCGCCACCTCGGTCCGACCGAAGTGCTTTGATATGATTACCAGTTTGTTTCTCGACTAGGGCCTTTGTTGCGATATTTCCTACACGCAAGTGCACGTCATCGTATACAAGTAATAAAGTGATAAGTAGAGTATCGTTCCCACGAGGATTGAATTTCTAACTACCGACGTTTTCGTACTCCAATTTTATTTGAACAATCGAAATTGGATTTTTGGATTAATATCTAAACGAATTAATAAAAGACTACCAGAAAACAATAGCTTGAATAAAAGGAATCAAATGATAAATAAGTCTAGAGTTCTGAATCCACCTTAATTTATCCGAATTTAATCTTAATTATCCGTAATAATTAATTTTCCCAATTTATTGAAGGCGGAGATTGCTAATATATTCTACCGCCTCTCCCGAGGTCAATAGATTTATCCAACGGCGACTAACGCACTCTATCCCTAGGTGAATTATCTCGTCGCTAGGCAAAAAGCATGAAATCTCCTAAAGGCCACGTAGTTCCTATGAGTATATTCCTATCTCACAGAATAAAACGGTCCTCACCAATAGGTCCTCACCAAATCTCCTCTCCCGATTCAAGTGAATGATTAAATCAATACAACTATTGGCGGATAATTGCAAGCATTAAACGTAATTGGGAAAACTCAATAAAAGGTAATAAAGTGGATAATCTCAATCAATTCGTCAAAATAAAGGTTTCATCAAAACCCTAGATTAGGCCTTTAGCCTGACATACTAAAAACTAAAAATACAGAAATAATAAACGAAAGCATAAAATTCAAACGCAGATGAAGTTCGGATTCCTCCGTTCTTCGACTCCCTTTCTTGCCCTTGAATTCTTACGCTTTCCTCCTCTTCTCTATCTCCAAGCTTAAGCTCCTAGGTTTTGCTTCAATGATTCCCCAAGATAATTAAATTAGGGTCTTAAGCCCCATTTATAGCTCAAAATCTTCACAAATCGCGTCCGTGTTAATCGGTTGAAAATCGGCCAAACGGCCCAAAATCCGCAGACGTACCAAACCCGCTAAGTGTGCCGCGGCTCACGAACTGTGCGCCGCGGCAACGCCAAAATCGAAAACACAGGCGTAATTAAATCCTTACGTACGCGGCTCACAGGCTGTGCCGCGGCACAGTCTGACTACTACTCGCCCTTGGTGGTGTCTTCCTTTGCCGCGGCTCAGCTTCCTTGTGCCGCGGCTCATAGTCCAGTTTAGCCGTTTTCGCCCGTTTTGCCTCGTTTAAGCTTCCGGACTTCAATTTCCTGTCAATCAAACAAAATTAAGGCATTAAAAGCTCATTTAGATGATTTCACACTCCAAAATACCACCAAATAATAATAAATAAGCGTATAAAAATACGCCTAACAAATACCCCCAAACTTAAGCCTTTGCTTGTCCTCAAGCAAAAAGAATTAAAGTCAATAAAAGAATGTCGTGAACAATCGTGCAACTCATAGTGTTCAACCTAATCAATACCATCCTGCCATTCTCTCTAAATAATACGAGTGTCGTAACAAGCGAGCTGCACTCAGAATAATGATTCCGCAAAGAAATCAAGTTCAGTCCTAATCATTCGTTCATGAAGAAAATTTCAGCTCAAAGATTAACAAAAACATGAGTCAAATCGTCCGTCAATATGAAAGGCTAACACAACCAAACTAGTTTATCTGTTCCCTGATCTAAAGTCACAAATTTTCACGAGTCTCATAACAAATAAACCTCGGACTGTATCCCCTTATTTAAATATGGTCAAGAATTTGTTTCGAGTCGACCACTAGGTTAGGATCTCGGATTTTTCATCGGGATAATCCTAGGTGGAACTTCCATTCTCATGTATTCGGAACCCGTTTGACGTAAAAGACACTCATGGGGCACATGGATGCTTCTAGTTACTAAGTTCCCGTCTACGGCGGAGAAACAACTCGAATACATAATTTCGCATGACCGACTCAAGGTTGCCGTTTTACGCGAGTAAAGCAATGGTCACGCGAATACCCCCGGTTACTAGGCTCCCTATCGTTGGCACATGTGAAATATCTACATCACTAGTCTAATCGGGGTCGTCGTTTTACGCGAGAGTAAACAACGGGTCACGCGAATACCCCCGGTTACTAGACTTCCCTTCATAGAACACATTATCTCGACTTATAGGGAAAAACTGACCGACTCAAAACTCAAACTAAGTGCCAACACGACTGAAGAAACAGTACGACTCACTATCCGGAAAATGTAGCCAAACGTATTGAAGGGGATTCAAAAACAAGTATGTATCGTCTCTTATCTGCCAAGACCTCTACAATTACGAAAAATTTCGGACCTAATTGAATACTAAGCAGAACGGAAATAACTGACTACAACTCGACTAAAACTCGCCCGCTTCTTCAAAGAGAAAGACAGTATCGTAACATCAGTATCACACAAAATAGAAGCACGAAAATTCACGAATAAAGAAAACTACGGCAAGCAAGGCTATCTAAAAAAAATTTCGCAAAGAAAAGAAAAGTGCAACAAAATATAATGTCTGACAAGAAAATAGAAAGACAATGAATGTAGGCGAATGTAAGTCCCTCCCCCAAACTTAGGACGTACATTGACCTCAATGGACAAAAAATGAAATGCAAGAAAAGTAAAAGGTCAAGTACTCCCCTCTAGTCTGCTCAGGAGCTGGTGCTGGCATCGTCCGGTGAGGAGGCACGCTTCTTGACTACATCATGCGGAGTGTGAATGAGCCATTGTTCATTGCTGCAATTTATCAAACACCTTGTGTGCACAAGTTAAAATGAAGAACAAACATTTTCATGGTTAATTCCAAATCCCAAAAATAATAACACAGATTATAACCTTGAATTACGAAAACCATCATCAACACTTCGTTCATAAACATCAATTTTATCACAATAAAACAAAATTCCCCATATTCCAACTCCATTTTAGAAATGACAATGAAGAATCACTAGCAATACAAAACTCCAAATCTTTTCACATCAAGAAGCATTTATGATTTAGACATCAAAAATAACCTGGAGAATTTGAGAAGGAGACTCATAGAGTGGAGCCAACAAACCTCCATGTGTGCAGGAAGGAAGGAAGGGAGGGAAGAAGTATTCTATATAGGCCGATCAACTGAATGAGCCATACCTGGATGCTTCTTATTTCGCGACGGGGGCCACGGCACAATATAAGTGAGCCGCGGCCCAAAGTACAGTTGAACTGGGACGTTTTGGTAAGTCGTCGGGTGCCGCGGCTCAGAATTTGTATGCCGCGGCTCGGTGTAATAGTGTGCCGCGGCTCGGCCTTAGTATGCCGCGGCTCAAAGTCAGCGCCACAGGCGTTTCTTTGCCATTTAGTGTGCCGCGGCTCGGTTATCGGGTGCCGCGGCTCGGCGACTGGTGTGCCGCGGCTCGGTAAGATCATGCCGCGGCACTGAGTACGCTTGATCAGCCATTATTCCTCAATCGATGTGTGCCGCGGCTCACTTGGGTATCTTGCTGACCCATCATTGAATTTGTCCCCTTTTTCGATTCACGCACGAAATTTTACGAATTCATTAGGATGAGAGGGAAGGATGGATCAAAGAAGAAAGAAGACAAAAAGAGACTCAAAAAATGCAAGCAAACAACAAAGAATCTACAACTAATACTCGGGTTGCCTCCCGAGGAGCGCTAAGTTTATAGTCTTCAGCCGGACTTATTGAACGACGTTAGTTCGCTTTTCGCAAACTCCATTTGGCTTCCGCCCCGTTCATCGAACCGTTTGTATTTTGGTTAAAATTATGACCTTTGGTCATCAGCGGTTCGATTCTCGGTTCGGTCATCAATTGGTGTTTGCGAAAAGGTTTCGACTTGAAAAACTTTCCGAAACAACCTGATTCTCCCTGACTAATTTTTCTCTTGGCTTTCGGCTCACTCTCCTCCTTCACACGCGAACTCACAACTGCAGCAGATTTTTCTTCATGGTCGAGAAACGCCACTAGTTCTACATCCTTCTTCACACTTGAGCCATTTAACACAAAATCGGAATCTTCCCAACGACGATTTTTCCGATGCTTTCCTCTTTCACAAACATCCACACCCTCAATTTGTGATCCTTTATCAGCACTTCCGGGACATGGGAGCGATTTGAACACTTGAAACGTAACTTGCTCGTCTTGGACCCTCAGAGTTAGCTCTCCCTTTTCCACGTCTATAAGGGTTCGGCCCGTCGCTAGAAATGGTCGTCCCAAGATGATCGGAATATTGTCATCTTCCTCCATGTCTAGTACGATGAAGTCGGCTGGAAAGATGAACTTGTCAATCTTAACTAATACATCCTCGATCACTCCCCTCGGATACTTTATCGATCGGTCCGCCAATTGTAATGAGACTGTGGTTGGCTTAGCTTCCCCAATATTCAGCTTTTGGAAAATCGATAGAGGCATGAGGTTGATGCTTGCACCAAGATCGCATAGAGCCTTATCAAACGAAAGATTCCCCATAGTGCACGGTATGTTGAAGCTTCCCGGATCTTTCAATTTAGGTGGGAGCTTCTTTTGAAGAATTGCACTGCACTCCTCTGTCAAGGCAACCGTTTCAAACTCTTCAAGTTTTCTCTTCTTAGATAATATATCTTTCATAAACTTGACATAACTCGGCATCTGCTCCAATGCTTCGGCGAACGGGATATTTATGTGAAGCTTTTTGAATACCTCAAGGAACTTAGAAAATTGTTTATCCGCCCTTTTGTGTTGTAGTCTCTGCGGAAACGGAACGGGGGGAACACATGTATTTGAGTTATCCGGCTGAACTTCCTTCGACTCCTTCAGCTTTAATTCCATTTCTTCCTCCATCACCTTCTTCTCTTTACCCCGATCGGGCTGATCTAGCAACTCTCTCCCGCTTCTCAAGCTAATTGCGTTTAGGCTCTCTCTAGGATTCGTCTCTGTGGTACTCGGCAATGCTCCCTCCGGACGAGCTGTCAATACATTAGCGATTTGGCCCAGCTGAACCTCTAAATTCCGAATGGAAGCGGAATGATTTTGTAACGTAGCTTCCGTCCGAGTTATAAATTGACTCGTATTTGCCGCCAATTTTGCAAGCGCTTCCTCGAGAGACACTTTTGGAGCGGAAGGGGGCTGCTGTTGATTCTGGGCAAAAGGGGGCTGGTGTGCGTTCTGTCCGTTTCTCCATGAAAAGTTGGGATGATTGCGCCACCCCGGATTGTAAGTATTGAGTACGGGTTATTCGATCGATTCCCATTACCTACGAATTGAGCCTGCTCCATCTGATTTTGCTCGAACGGATTTCCAAATTGACACTCCGCACTCGGGTGTGATCCGTTACACCAATTACACGTCTCAATGGTAACGGGGGCTGGTGCGTGCGAAAAATTCTGGAGTTGTTGTGTCAAAGCGGCGACTTGAGCTGACAAGGTGGAAATCGGATCATTGCTCGAAACTTCCATTACCCTCTTCGGTGTCAATCTTTCTGCTGGCCATTGGTAAGCGTTTTCAGCCATATCTTCTAAAAGTACGTGAGCCTCGGCCATAGATTTTCCCATGAATGTTCCTCCGGAGGTCGCATCCACTAAAGTGCGTGTAGAAGCACTCAAACCACCATAAAACGTATGCAGCTGAAGCCAATCCGGAATGCCGTGATGAGGGCATCTTCGAAGTAATTCTTTATATCGCTCCCACGCCTCGTGGAGCGATTCCATATCGAACTGAGCAAAAGTAGTTATCTCGTTTCTCAAACGCGCCGTCTTAGCTGGTGGGAAAAATTTTGCAAGGAAGGCTTGCACTAACCTCTCCCAAGTTGTAATCGACCCGTGGTAAAGAATTCAACCAAAACTTTGCTTTGTCCCTCAAAGAAAAAGGGAAAAGCCTCAATCGGATGGCATCGTCGGTGACGCCATTTGTTTTAAAGGTGTCGCATATCTCAAGAAACGAAGCAATGTGGGCATTCGGGTCGTCTTTCGGCAATCCACAGAATGGGCTCGCCTGCACCATCTGAATAATGGCGGGCTTGATCTCAAAGTTATTTGCTTGGATGGTGGGACGCCGAATTCCCGAAAAATTTGCATTAACTTGCGGCATGGCATAGTCTCGAAGAGCGAGTTCCGGTTGAACTTGCCGCACTTGGTTGTCTCCTCCTTGGATTTCAATATTTTCGGCCATGTTGACCGTCGTCTTGACTCTCTTTTCTCCTTTTTATTCTTTCGTAGAGTGCGCTCGAGCTCGGTGTCCAAAGGTAGTAAGCCTTCGTTACCGAGTCTTCTCATGCACTACACAAAGGTCCTGAAAAGGAAAACAAATAGACAAAATTAAATACGCAAAAATAAAAATAAAAATAAAACGTTCAAATTAAGACTGGAAATACTTAAGTCGATATTAGAAAAAAAATTCAATCCCCGGCAACGGCGCCAAAAACTTGTTGCGATATTTCCTACACGCAAGTGCACGTCATCGTATACAAGTAATAAAGTGATAAGTAGAGTATCGTTCCCACGAGGATTGAATTTCTAACTACCGACGTTTTCGTACTCCAATTTTATTTGAACAATCGAAATTGGATTTTTGGATTAATATCTAAACGAATTAATAAAAGACTACCAGAAAACAATAGCTTGAATAAAAGGAATCAAATGATAAATAAGTCTAGAGTTCTGAATCCACCTTAATTTATCCGAATTTAATCTTAATTATCCGTAATAATTAATTTTCCCAATTTATTGAAGGCGGAGATTGCTAATATATTCTACCGCCTCTCCCGAGGTCAATAGATTTATCCAACGGCGACTAACGCACTCTATCCCTAGGTGAATTATCTCGTCGCTAGGCAAAAAGCATGAAATCTCCTAAAGGCCACGTAGTTCCTATGAGTATATTCCTATCTCACAGAATAAAACGGTCCTCACCAATAGGTCCTCACCAAATCTCCTCTCCCGATTCGAAGTGAATGATTAAATCAATACAACTATTGGCCAGATAATTGCAAGCATTAAACGTAATTGGGAAAACTCAATAAAAAGGTAATAAAGTGGATAATCTCAATCAATTCGTCAAAATAAAGGTTTCATCAAAACCCTAGATTAGGCCTTTAGCCTGACATACTAAAAACTAAAAATACAGAAATAATAAACGAAAGCATAAAATTCAAACGCAGATGAAGTTCGGATTCCTCCGTTCTTCAGCTCCCGCCTGCTGCCCTTGAATTCTTCTGCTTTCCTCCTCTTCTCTATCTCCAAGCTTAAGCTCCTAGGTTTTGCTTCAATGATTCCCCCAAGATAATTAAATTAGGGTCTTAAGCCCCATTTATAGCTCAGCAATCTTCACAAATCGCGTCCGTGTTAATCGGTTGAAAACTGGCTTCGAAACGGCCCAAAATCCGCGCAGACGTACCAAACCCGCTAAGTGTGCCGCGGCTCACTGAACCTGTGCCGCGGCACAACGCCAAAATCGAAAACACAGGCGTAATTAAATCCTTACGTGCGCGGCTCACTGGTCATGCCGCGGCACGAAGTCTGACTTACTCGCCCTTCGGGTGGTGTCTTCCTTTGCCGCGGCTCGGCTTCCTTGTCTGCGGCTCATAGTCCCGATTTAGCCGTTTCGCCCGTTTTGCCTCGTTTAAGCTTCCGGACTTCAATTTCCTGTCAATCAAACAAAATTAAGGCATTAAAAGCTCATTTAGATGATTTCACACTCCAAAATACCACCAAATAATAATAAATAAGCGTATAAAAATACGCCTAACAGCCTTGAATTCCTGGAATTTCTCAAAAGCCTCGGATTTATGTTTCATTAAGTATACATAACCATACCTAGTATGATCATCTGTAAACGTAATGAAATATTGATATCCGTCACGTGCTGCTTCCAAAGCACCACATACGTCGGTATGGATTAATCCCAGTTTATCAGCGGCTCTTTCAAATGTCCCTGTGAAGGGGGACTTAGTCATTTTGCCTTTAAGGCAAGATTCACAAGTAGGAAAGGGATCTGATCCCAATGGACCCATAAGTCCATCTTTTTCCATCTTGTAAACCTTGGTCTGACCAACATGACCAAGTCTAAGATGCCATTTCAAAACTTGATTGGTTTCATCCCTACCACGTTTTCTAGTCATAGTATTCACAACTACTTTGTTGCTGAGATTTAGATGATACAATCCATTTAACAATGTGTTGTTACCCAAAATATTATCCGGAGATAGTATTGCTGGAGTGATCGAGTAACAAACAAAATGCGAGAGCACTTCCGTGGGAAACTAGATAACACAATATTTGCCGGGGTTGTTAATCCCGGGCTTGAATGCTCTCGCGAGATATTATTAATAAATATACTGTCGAGTACAAATATTAATGTTAGAAACTAATACAAGGAGTGTAAAGATTTCTAGTTATCTAGGCTTTAGAGCGCGTAGATTGCCGGAAGAACCAGATAGATAGATCTGTGAGTTCTTGCTTAGGAGATAAGATGGATATGTATCAATATCACTATGAATATGTAAGCGGTTACTAAGAGTCTTTGAGTTTCTCTTTTGTGTGTATTTTGCACTGAATCTGTAGTCAAAAAACTCTCTCTTCTTCTGTGCGGTGAGTTCCCTATTTATAGGGGACAAGGTAGTTGGGATCACGAGGCGATCACCGCGACCGCCGTTTTTATATTATAATAAGGTGGCCGATCGTTCCGTCACATGGGCCGTTTCCCTTAAAGTCGGGAGGCTGCTGAGTCAACTGTGTGAGCTAATGAGAGGCCAACGCGTCACAGGCGGCATGTGAGGAGGACCCACTTTGTACCTTTCGGCGGCTTTGTCGGTAGGTGAGGTAGGTGACAGGATGAGGACAAAGGTCTTTATCTGCCGGTATCTCGAGGATCCGCATGTGGGCCACCGTCAAGATTCGGTCTTTGATGACTTTGACGGATGCCGACCCATGCGTGGTCATGAGATGATCGTCTCTGGTCCGCTTATTATAGGCGATCGTCAAATATTGAAAGACGATCGCTAGATGCCAAAGACGATCGCCGTATTGCGCCGAATTCTAGGAGTTTGTCAGTATGTCTTCGACGATAGGCTTCTCTGGTCGTGATGCCGATCGCCTATCGAGGCGTATGAATCGCCGCACAACAATTGCCCCCCAGCTCGCCTCGATGTTGAAAACACGGGGTGAGGTGGCACTGTAGCCGATCGTCAATGTTTAAACGATCAGCCGATCTGAATTCAAATATGGATGACCCTCTTTTACGTCGGGAGCAGCGGGAGAAGAAGGCGGGCTTTTTAGAGTGGCAAGGACACGCGTCGCGCCGCGGTTGGGGAAGTCCGACGGTTTGTCAGACTTGTCGGCTGGCGTGCCCTCGAAAAAACGCGTACGCGGGATCCGAGGACATTCTTTAATGCGTCCCCATGTGACGGTTGCGATCCAGCCCTTGGGGTTTCTCCTATTTGCATATAGGCCCTCGTCTCCGTCTATAAAAAGGGCAGGGCTTCTCCTCTTTCATTTTTTACGCGTCCTTGGTATCCATAGCCGAAATTCTGCAGAATTTTCAGGAGCTTTTTGTGCCGATCTCCTACTTTTTTCTCGGTAAGAACAAATTAACCTTCTCCCTCTTTTTACTCTCTAATATGTCGGGAGGATCAAAAGCATTCAAGACCGGAAGCTCTTCCGCCGCATGTCGCCGAGCAGGAGGATGTTCCGTCGGAGTGGATATGGAGACGGCCGCCGGCTATTCGGCGGGATTGCACCAGCGGAACTTGAAGAGCTTTTCAACGGCCGAAGTGGCGAGGACGGCGGCGGCAGCGGAGCGGGGCTCGCCGGCGGAGGAGGATGATTTGGTGAGGAGGCACAGGAACGGAGAGTAGATTCGGCCCCGCCTACATGGCTTTTGCTCAGATGATGGAAGCGATTGCCGGACCCTGTCCGGAATTCGATTTCAAAGCCTACACCGCCGCTCACCCTCACGAACATGTGAATCGGACGGTCTTTCGGGCCGCCGTCCCGTCTCCGTGGACTCTCGGACAGATCCGGAGTACGGCGACCACGAAAGACCTGAGCCGTTGGAGGGCCAAATATCACATTCCTTCTGACGTCTCCCTTCACGTGCCCTCGGAGAATGAACGTGCCGACCAACCGCCTGAGCACATGGTTGCCGTCAACGAGATGATTATGGAGGCGGGTCTGCGATTCCCATTGCCATTCGCCGTCTCCTACTTGCTGATCGCCTGGAATTTGGCGCCTCTTCAACTGACGCCGAATGCTTGGCTGCAGATCATCTGCACGTTGACCCTGTTTGGCGGTCATCGGTTATTCCGCCTCCTTTCTGCGTTGGAGATGAATTATTTGTTTAAGTTGGCCGTGCAGAAGGGGTCAATCGGCGGTCATCATATTCAAGGCCGACTCGGGAGAGTGGTCCTTGGTGTGCCGAGTAAGACCAGGGGCGACCTGGCTAAATGGTTTTGGGTCGGCGGGGCATGGCGATCGGCATCGAGCGACAGGCCAAATGAGGAGTTGGAAATCCCCACCACTTTCCGGGAGAGGAATCCGAGTAAGGATTTTAACTCTCCCCTCGTTTGAGCTTGTCTTGGACTGATCTAATTTCGTTTCCTTTTTGCAGGACCTCTTGTTCCAGCGATCGTCGACCTTCCGTTCGATTTCTTGATCGTTTGGGAGCGGATCCGCGCTTTGCCTGATTCCTTTATCGACGTTCGTTCTCTTGGTACCGAAGCTCATCGGTTGGGAGCTCGATTGTTTTGCTACCCCCGTCACTTGAAAGTTCCAGGTATGAGCTTAAGTGGTGCTTCCTTTCTTGACGATCGTTTCCATGAGGTCGTTTTGTTTTGTCTAACTTGTTTATGTTTCTCTTTCGTCAGAGGTTTATTTTCCCCGAATTTCGAACGACATTGCCGAGATCGCCATGTCGAACCCGGGACTCATCGGTCGCCTTCACGGGGCAAGCGGGTGAGTCGTGTTCTGCGACAACGTCTCGCCTGCCCGGTGACGAGGCTGGCGAGGTGCCGATCGGCCCAACCTAAGTCCACGATGAGAACGGCTCAACGCCGCAAGAGGCGGAGGCGGAGGAGTCCCGTCGATTTCGAGGCGGATGTATCAATTCTAGAGCCTCCGTCGGCTGCGGCTCCTATCTCTGCCATCCCGATGACGGAGCGACTGTGCTCAAACCAACGGTCTCGGCCCCGGCCATCCGTAGCTCGGCGAAGAAAGTGGCGATCGCCGATGTGGAAACCTCCCGGGGCAAGCCTTATTTGGGCGCGATCCCGAATCAAGTCAATAGGTAAGAAAAGATCAAACTTTTACGAGTTAGGCATTTGAGCATGGTATGGGCTAACTCCTTGATTTCCTTGGTTTGCGCTGCAGGTTCGTCTCGCCGACCGGACGTCGCCCCATGGTCTTTGGACTTCTGTCGAGCAAAGCTCGCAAACTTCTCTCGAAGTCCACCTTATGTTCGCCAGCTATTACTTCTCTGCCCAAGGCTTGGGCGACCGACCTTGATGCGGTCGCTCGTCGGCGATGCAGAGACGCCATGCGGCGGCCGTCGCCCGGCTCTTCGAGACGGCGGCGATGGCCGTCAGTGCTCGGGATTTTGAGGGCGACCCTCCCGCTCATCTCCATCGCGAACTTGAGACCGCCCGGAACAGAAATATTGAGGATGCCAACCGGATCCGGTCTATGGAGAAAGAGTATGAGGAGACGGCCAAACGGGCTAAGCTGGACGTGGATCGATTGAAGCAGGAGCTGAGCCGCTCCAAGGAGGATGCCGATCGATCCTGTGCTAAGGAGAAAGAAACTCGCCAGAAGCTCGAGGCTTCGCAGGAGGAGGCGACCGGGTTGAAGGCTGGAATGGATCGGCTCAGCAGTGAGCTGGAGGCGGCGAAGAGAGAGCTGGAGCAGGCCAGGGGCGAGAATGTTGCCAAGGCGGCCCAACTGGCGGAGGTCGAGAAGACGGTCGTGGATTTGAAGGGGCAGCTGAAGGCGATCCAGGCCGATCCCTACCTCAACGTTGCGCTCGTCGGCGAATTCGCTTATCAGTTGGCCTTTGCTGATGCTGTTCGAGCCGCTAAGAAGGCAGGGATCGAGATAGGTCCCCTGATGGAGAACTTCAAATCCTATGTCCTTGAACATCCTCTCCATCCAGAATTCTCCTTGCCGATCCTTGACTTTGTCGACTTTGGGATCGACTTGAGTTGGTATACCGGCAGACTCATTCATCCCGAGGCCGATGGGGGTGCCCAAGCCGATCCGCAACCCGAGGGCGAAGACCAGCAGGCGGGGCCTTGAGAGGCATTTTTGTTTTTCCTCCGTAACTTGTACTTTTTGTTGTAATGCCTTCGGGCCTCGAAGTGTATGAAGCTTGTGTTTATGAATAAAATACTCCTTTTTTCATTCTGTGTGATGTCTTGCATGCGATCGCCTTTGATTGTTTGCGTGCAATTTTTACGAGTACGCGTATATTTGCTTTCGATTTTTTGTTCGTCCGGCCGATTGTCTGAGTTTTGAAAGTATTGACATGTTTTGAATTGGAATTCTTACTTGTAATTTTCGTCTGACGACCTCGATCGCCCTGCATGTTTTTGAGCGAAGCCGATCGAATATGGTTCCTCTTTGTTTGATCGTATCTGAGATTAGCTCGACCTGTCCTTTCCCCCTTGTCTTTGTTCACTTATAGTAAGTAAGGAAACAAAGACTAGTTTATCTGGCGAGCTATCTTCATTTTGCCGATTCTGAAGAGTCATGTGTGGTTGGGGTGTTCGATGGACCGATCTCCCCAATCGTGTCTTCGTGTGCGCGGGATATTGAGTATCCTGCGACTCACTTTTTGTGACGGTCTTCCGTTAGGTTACGCCTGCCTTGTGTTAAAACGAAAGGCGGGCGATCCCGGTCTGGAGGAGTTCTTGCGCGGAGTGTTGTCGGTTTATTCGACACCACGTCCGCGGCTTGTCAGCTCTGCTTCCACCTCGGCCCGCCATGAAGATGGCGATCCTCGACGGTGTACGTTGAGACGGGGGTAACGGCACGTCGCATTGTTCGGGTTCACCATGTTAGATGATGTACCTTGAGAACGTGCGATCGTGCCTACTGATTATTTTGGAGGGTCCTTCGGCTACGTCGGCCTCGTAATTAAACGAAGGGCGGACGATCTCAGCCCAAAGGAACCTTGCATGGGCGAAGTTGTCGGTTCCATCGACCTCCAGGACCATGGCTGCATTAATTTTACCTAGGATCGTCGTGATCAGCGATCGTCGGTGATATGCGATGCCTGGTGGGGCGATCGCCATAACAGATGGGATAACAAAAAATCTCATTATATTCTTTGTACATCGTTGAAATCGAATACAAATTTATCACTGATAGTATTTTTTCAGATGCACGGCGTTCCAGGGGTATTGGTCCGGAGTACCGTCAGGATGTTCCAATTCGTAGGCTCCTTTAGTTAGCCATCTGGATACTCTGAAAGGTCCTTCCCAGTTCGGACCAAAGACGCCTGTATGGGTTTGGATCTTCTTGAGGACGAGATCGCCTACTTGAAATCTTCTTTCTCTGACCTTTGAATTGAAGAACTTCTCGGCTCTCCTTTTGTGGATTGTGTTCTTCATTTCTGAGGTCAGCCGTCTTTCTTCAAGCATGTCTAGGTCGATTCGCCGGGCTACATCGTTGTCGGTCGTCATCTCCTGTTCGGTTCGATGGCTGAGGACGGCGATCTCCGAAGGAATCACCGCTTCGTTCGAAGGTAAGGGCGAAAGGGGTTTCGCCGGTTGAATTGCGGGTCGTCGTTCGGTAGGACCATAAAACGTCTGGGAGCTCGCTCGCCCATCTTCCTTGCCTGGATTCGAGTCGTGCTTTGATCGTGTGTTTGAGGATCTTATTCACTGCCTCTACCTGCCCGTTCGTCCGAGGGTGATAGGCGCCGAGAATAACCTTTTGACTCCCCACTTTTCACGCATTGCATGACTTCTAAGCCGTCGAACTGCTTCCGTTGTCGGAGATGATGGCACAGGGCAAACCGAATCGGCAAATTATGTTTTTCCATATAAACTTGATCACCTGCTCTTGGCCGATCTTGTTGAGCGGTTCGGCCTCACCCATTTGGTGAAATAGTCGACCCAACGATGGCGAACTTACACTGGAGCCGCTTTCGGCAAGGGACCTATAAGGTCGATGCCCCATTGCGCAAATGGCCAAGGGCTATACATGGAGGTGAGTGTTCGGGTGATAGCTTAATGTTGGGGCCCATTATCGACATCTATGACAAGATCGGCATACGCGATCGCATCTTTCCGAAGTGATGGCCAAGAACCCTTGTCTGGTTGTTTTATGGATGAGGGCTCGCCGCCCGCGTGGTTTCCACGCACCCGTCATGGATCTCGGCCAAAACCGGCCGACCTTCCTCCGCGTAATACACTTGAGGAGGAAGGTGAAGGCTCGCTTGTAAAGCCGATCGTCGATAGGGTATACACAGTCGCACGAAGTGGAGTTGGCGAGCTTTAACACGGCCGTCGGGGACCGTTCCGTCCTTTAAGTATTTGATGAACGGAGTCATCCAATTCTCTTCGCGACGGCGACCGTGGTAACCAAATTCTGTCGATCGCGGCCTTGCTGATTTTGTGATTTGGATATTGGAGAAGTCGGCTGCCCCATCTGATGATGCTAGTTTGGAAAGAGCATCGGCCTGGGAGTTATGCTCTCTGGGGACTTGTTCGATTAGTACTTCTTCAAATTTTGTGCACATTTCGGCGACCAGCTCTTGATATTTGACCATTTGTTCCCCGCGTGCCTCATATTCTCCCTTGACTTGGTTTACGACCAGAAGGGAGTCCATGAAGATATGGAGGCGACGAACATCTAGGGCGAGGGCTAGATCAAGCCCGCCTACCAGAGCTTCGTATTCGGCTTCATTGTTGGTCGCACGAAAACCAAAACGCACAGCATTTGTGAAACTCTGACCGTCGGGGCTGATGAGGACAATCCCTGCCCCTGCTCTCGCATTGGTCGCTGAGCCATCCACGTATAATTTCCAGGCAGGTCTGCCGACCTGAGTCGGACTGTGAGGGAACGTTAATTCCACCACGAAGTCCGCCAGAGCTTGGCCTTTGATCGCCGTGCGAGGAGCGTAAGTGATACCGTATTGGGCGATCTCCAGCGACCACTTGAGGAGTCGCCCGTTGGTGTCCGGTCGGTGCAGGACTTGTCTTAGAGGTAGAGTTGTTAGGACTTCCACTTGGTGATCGAAGAAGTAAGCCCTCAGCTTACGTACACTCATGACAAGGGCATAGGCGATCTTCTCCAATGGTGTATAGCGTGTCTCAGCGTCGTGGAGCGCCTGGCTAACATAGTAGATTGGCAAGTGGACCTGCCCCTCTGCTCGCACCAGAACGGCACTCAGCGCGACCTCCGAGGCCGCCAAGTAAAGGAATAATTTTTCACCGGGGATCGGCTTTGCCAGGATCTGGGGGTTAGATAGATATTCCTTTATTTTGGCGAATGCTACCTGGCTTTCTTTCGTCCATGCGAACTTCTTGTTCTTGATGGTCGCGAAGAAAGGCTTGCTTTTATCGCCGAGCCGTGAAATGAAACGGTTGAGGGCGGCTAGACAACCTGTGAGGCGTTGCACCTGTTTGATGTTTCGTGGTTCCTGCATGTCAAGGATCGCCTGTATCTTGGTGGGGTTCGCCTCGATCCCCCTTTGGCTCACTATGTGCCCCAGGAACTTCCCAGAGCCCACCCCGAAGTTGCATTTCTTGGGGTTCAGCTTCATGTTAAACTTCTCAAGGATGGCGAACGTCTCGGCGAGATCGCTGAGATGATCTTCCTTCTTGAAGCTTTTGACCACGATATCGTCAATGTAGACCTCCATGGTCTTGCCGATCTGATCGGCGAACATCCTGTTGACTAATCGCTGGTAGGTCGCCCCTGCGTTTTTCAAGTCGAACGGCATTCTGACCCAAAAGTATATGTCTTTTTCTGTGTGGAAAGATGTGTGTTTTATGTCTTCCTCCGCCATTGGGATTTGATGATATCCGGCGAAGGCATCCATAAATGACATCATTTCGCAACCTGCCGTGCTATCGACCAGGTGATCGATATGTGGCATCGGGAAGTGATCTTTCGGACATGCCGCGTTGAGGTCGGTGAAGTCAATGCATAATCTCCAGGAGCCAGTTGGCTTTTTGACGAGCACCGCGTTGGCGACCCACTGTGGTTCGTCTGTGGCTACTCCGATCAATTTGTTGTTGAGTAACTTCTGGACTTCTATGTCGAGCGCTGCGTATTTCTCGGGACCGAACTTCCTACGCTTCTGGTGAACAGGCTTCATTGCCCGGTCGATCTTCAGATAATGGCAGGCGTGTTCGGGACTTATGCCAATCATATCTTGATGCGACCAGGCAAAGACACCGATGTTCTTTCGTAACAATTTGATCAGATCTCCCTTTAATTCGCGGTCGATGCTTGCGCCGATCTGTACCTCCCGTTCTGGATGATCCGGATCCATCGTAATGCTTTCCAACTCTTCGACAGGAACGGTCGCCTCTCGTTTGGTACGATCTCCGGACTCGGTCCTTGGATCAATGTCGAGACTTGGCTCGAAACCGACCCTTGGCTCGATGTCTTCCGTCGATTGATGAGAGATGGCGTCCCCTGAGTCGGGTTGGTACGAAGTTTCAGGCTCGTCGATCTCCATGGGTTGATCGTCGGTCGCTTCAATGTTATATGCAGTATGGGAAGTATTGAAAGAATTAACAACATAGGAGTAACTCAAACATCTCTTTGCCATTAGCTGATCTCCTTTTACAGTACCGACCGTCCCATCGGCAGTGGGGAATTTGATACAGTAAAAGAAAGATGAGGCGACCGCCTCAAAGGTTTCTAAAAAGGGGCGACCTAGGAACCCATTATAGATGCTGGGCCTATCTATGATTACAAAGCTTAGGTTCCTAGTAATCCTAACCTTGGGATCATAAAAGCATATTAGCTCGACGGAGAGCTTGATCCTCCCGTAGGCTTGGACTGTGTTGTCGCCGAACCCTTGAAGCACGGTGTCGAAAGGCTTGATGAATTTGATCAGGTTGCCGAGTTGGTCTAGGGCGGATTTGAATATGATGTTGCAAAAACTCCCATTGTCGACCAACACGCGATCGACCGTCTTCCCAAGGATGCAGGCGGAGATCACTAGTGCATCCTCTTTGGGACATTGCACTCCTTCCCTGTCCTTGTTGGAAAAGGTGATGAGCGCGTCTCTAGAGATGGTCGGTTCCGGGGGAACTACAACATGAACTCCGGCGAAGGCCCTCAGCTCGGCCTTTCGCTTCCTGTTCGACATGGTGGAAACCGGGGAAAGACCTCCGAGGTTTCCACCTCCGGCTTGAAGCATGTTGATCCGACCGCCAGGGTTGATCGGTGGGACCGATTCATCAGAGTATTCCGGCTCATGCTCGATCCTGGCGACCGGATTGGGAGGAGTTCTCTCGCGTTGTCGGCGTTCGCGCCCTCCGGTCCTTTCCGTCCTTGGCTCCGGCTTGGTGACCAAGTTGTCCAGTTTGCCTTCCTCAAACAGTCGCCATAGCTGTCTGAGGAGGTCGCGGCATTGGCTAGTGTTGTGGCCGGGACTCTTATGATAGGCACAGAATTTGCTACGGTCTAGATGACCGTGGTCCCTTATTGGCTTTGGCTTGGAAAGCCACTCGCGACCTTTGATCGCGTTGAAGATATGTGCCGGAGATAAGTTGAGGTTGTGAAGAAGGTGGACCTCCACATCCTCGAAGGCTTTGAACTCGCCAGGCGGCTTGGCGACCGCCTTTCTGGGCTTGGCGACCGCCTTCTTCTGGGCAAGGGAAGGTGCTTTTCCTTCTTCGGATGGTCCCTCTTCTAAGCGGAGTGAGAGCATCCTCTGTCTGGCCAGGAACCCGGCGGCTTTGTTGCGGAAGATCGAATAGGTCGGGGGGATATCTTTTGTGAGGTGCCTGAACATGGGCGAGCGTCCGTGGAATCCGCTCATAACTGAGTTGAGAGCGATCTCGTCGCTGACGGGCTCACCGGTGAGGACTATCTCGTCTACCCAGTCGATGTAATCCTCATCCGATTCATCCTTCCCCTGCCTGATTTTCATCATGCGGTGAGGACCTTCCGGGCGAGCGACTTTGGCGGCGAAGTATGACCTGAAGTCGCTCGCTAGCTTCTCAAAGCAATTGATTGAGCGAGATGGTAGTGAGGTGTACCATCTGTGGGCGAGATCGCCCAGAGTTAACGGGAACATACGATATTTCGTCGCATCTGAAGCTCCGCACCCGGTCATGTAGATCCGGAATTTGCTTAAGTGGGTTTCCGGATCCGATTTCCCCTCGTATAAAGGTGTTTGTGGGGGATTGATTGTTGGTTGGACTGGGGCGAGCTCGATCTGAGTCGTGAGTGGTTCGCTTGAACCAATGATCGATCTCCTGGCGCTTGCCCCATTTTCCATGAGCGCCCTCATCTCATCGAGCTGGCGTTGTATGGCGGCTATCGCCGTCGCCTGACTGCTCGCCGATTGACTCTCAGAGCGTGAACCAAGGCGATCGTGTACTGATCCCCTGGCCCCGTGGTGAACAACGATCTCCCTGCCAGAGGGTTCCCTTCTTGGGCGAGCAGGGGCTCGTTGACCGGTCTGTCTCTTGGGAGTCGGATACGCCGAACTCCTGGTGAAGGATTCAGATATCGATGTCTCCCGGCTGGGGCCTGAGTGCCCCGGTCGCCATGAGGGATCGCTCCCTAGGCGGCTGAAGACGGAATCGTCACGCCTTACGAGAGCCTTCCCCAGCGGCTCGGGGCTTTCTGTCGATTTCTCAACATAGATCCCCTTGAGCTTCCGTTTGCTTGCCCGGCGGTTAGATGACGGGGTGATGGTGGGCGTATCGTGGGCCCTCTGCCGTTCCCTGAGGATGGCTATAGCCTCCTCAATCTGTTCCGATGTCTGGAACTGATCGAGTGAGAGGCTAGAACCGTCCCTCGGGGGCGGGAGTGAGAGCCTAGCGTCGCCACGTTCGCCTTCTGCCGTGGGCTGGGATTCGGTCCTCGCCGGAATAAGATTTCCGGCAGATCTCAGGGTGGCCCTCTTGGAGGTTGTTGCTGATGTCATTTTCTGATGTTTTTTTTTTTTTTTTTTTTTTTTTTTTTTTATTGAAGAACAGTGAGTGTTTCTTCAAGTATATGTCCGGAGAACAGTGAGTGTTCTTCGAGACGGTAGGAATAAAAATGAAGGTTTAGATTTGGCCCCCCTTCTTCTAGCGCCAATTGTTGTTACCCAAAATATTATCCGGAGATAGTATTGCTGGAGTGATCGAGTAACAAACAAAATGCGAGAGCACTTCCGTGGGAAACTAGATAACACAAGATTTGCCGGGGTTGTTAATCCCGGGCTTGAATGCTCTCGCGAGATATTATTAATAAATATACTGTCGAGTACAAATATTAATGTTAGAACTAATACAAGGAGTGTAAAGATTTCTAGTTATCTAGGCTTTAGAGCGCGTAGATTGCCGGAAGAACCAGATAGATAGATCTGTGAGTTCTTGCTTAGGAGATAAGATGGATATGTATCAATATCACTATGAATATGTAAGCGGTTACTAAGAGTCTTTGAGTTTCTCTTTTGTGTGTATTTTGCACTGAATCTGTAGTCAAAAAACTCTCTCTTCTTGCTGCTGCGGTGAGTTCCCTATTTATAGGGGACAAGGTAGTTGGGATCCCTGAGGCGATCACCGGCGACCGCCGTTTTTTATATTATAATAAGGTGGCCGATCGTTCCGTCACATGGGGCTGTTCCCTTAAAGTCAGGAGCTGCTGCTGGAGTCAACTGTGTGAGCCAATGAGAGGCCAACGCGCGTCCTGGGCAGCATGTGAGGGGAGGACCCACTTTGTACCTTTCGGCGGCTTTGTCGGTAGGTGAGGTAGGTGACAGGATGAGGACAAAGGTCTTTATCTGCCGGTATCTCTGAGGATCCGCATGTGGGCCACCGTCCAAGATTCGGTCTTTGATGACTTTGACGGATGCCGGACCCATGCGTGGTCATGAGATGATCGTCTCTGGTCCGCTTATTATAGACGATCGTCAAATATTGAAAGACGATCGCTAGATGCCAAAAGACGATCGCCGTATTGCGCCGAATTCTAGGAGTTTGTCCAGAGTATGTCTTCGACGATAGGCTTCTCTGGTCGTGATGCCGATCGCCTATCGAGGCGTATGAATCGCCGCACAACACAATGTAGCAGTACCCACTAGTTTATTTCTGAAATAAATTTTGCAGGAACCATCACCAATGAAAAATGAAAAGCCTTTTCGGTCCATGACCGGAATGGATACAATGTTTTTGTGCCCCTTGGGCAAAACAAGTACATCTTCTAAAGTCAAAACAAAGCCGGATTCTAAACCCAAAAGAAGTGATCCTATGTCGGTCGCCTCGACACTATGCCCGCTTCCGACTGTGATCATAAGTTCTCCAGCTCCAAGCTTCCTACTTTGTTCCAGATCCTGATTCATGATACAAATATGAGAACTAGCACCAGAATCCAGCATCCAGGAAGTAGAAAATATAGTAGCAGAACAATTTGTTTCCAAAACTAAAAGTTCTGTACCTAAAGTGCCATGAAGAATCGGACAGTCTCTAGCCCAGTGGCCCAGCTCACCGCACTTGAGACAAGATCCTTCTTCTTCTTGTTCTTCGGAACCATCCCTTACCCTTAAGGTCCTTAACTTGTGGTCCAGTTTGCTTCTTGGTCTTTTTCTTCTTGTTCTTAGACCTCCGAGGTCCAGAAGAAATCACAAGAGCAGACTCCTCCATCCGCGGAGTCTTCATCTAAGACTGAGCGGTCACAAGTTTGTTCATTAGCCCAGCTAAATTACATGCAATCTCATTGCAGTTGAAGTTCATAACAAACTGTGAGAAGGAATCAGAGAGAGACTGTATGATAAGGTCGGTTTGGAGAGAAGTATCCATTTTAAAATCAAGAGCCTCCAATCTCTCGATCATGGATATCATTTTGAGGACGTGTTCCCCAACCTTCTCACTTTCCTTCATCCTTGCACCGAACAGTTGCTTGGATATCTCATATCTAGCAGTTCTGCTATGCTCACCATAAAGCTCGGTTAAGTGAGATAGAATCTGCCTAGCAGAAGTCATATTCTCATGAGCTCTCTGAAGCTCATTAGACATGGAAGCCATCATATAAGCACGGACTTTCACGTCATCCTTAACCCACTTTTCGTGGTTTTTAATCTCTTCCTGATTGGCTCGGGTCCGCACAGGAGGCGCCGGAATGTCCGTCTCCAAGACGTATCCCAGTGCCTCTATACTGAGGACAATCATCAGATTGCGGAGCCAATCCACAAAGTTAGGTCCCATTAAGGTGTTCTTTTCGAGTAGAATTGTGAGTGGATTCATTGTCATATTGAGATTTGAGTCTGCATTAAGTACGATAGATTAATTAGTGACTCATTCAATTATGTTCTGAGTATAGAATTAAGGTCTTTTCTATTCCTGTTACCCAGCTCCCACTATTTTTATCGGAATAACACACTCCCATGTGAAATCCAGAAGTATCATCGCTCTACTTCATAGTGGTGATCGAGTTCTTTATAAATCTTAATAGAGGGCAACCGAACAGGTTTCTAGTCTATTAATTTTCATAAAGTGGTGTCCAACACCAACCCATCTAATGGATGATTCGATCTTCTTTTTCCCCTTGTTCACTCCCCTCAACCTATACGGTTTCTATGGTTCGTGAACAAGTTAAGTTTATACCATCGACGCAAATCAGTTTCACAATTGAATCTTATCCGGCAACCTATCAGGTTTCTAGGGATAAAATTTGCTCCAACCGAAGGCATCCAATGCGCTCCCGGTAATTTATCCGTCCTCCTCGAACGACTACCCCGATAACTCGGAAGCATAGCACATCCGGTTTGGATTTCAATTTCCCGAAAACTCGATGGAGGGAAGGAAAACCTTGAAACCTTATAAACTTAATAATTTATCGTGGGAGAATTTTCGCGATTAACGTTACACTTTGCACATTAATCGTTTAAGCGCGTTTGTGGCATTCATACAATATGAAACAACCATTCACAACCTAGTTGCTACCAACATGTGGTTCATGGACCGTTCCTAGAAAACAAAAACTCCGTAATCTAATTACAAGTCTTCGTCTTGAATCTTCGTCTTCTCGAAATGGATCTTCCTCCGGTCTTCGTCATTACATATAAATTTTACATTGAAAATTGCATCCTAGATACAAAAAAATTTTTTCTAGTAAAATAAATAGGGTCAAAATGGCCTTTACAACCCAATCGAATAAAACGAACGATTCAAAAATTAAGTCCACGAACCACATCCCCATTCAAAAGCATTCATCCAATAAATACTAAATAAATGGAAAGCGTAGAGATACATTGATCCAATCAACAATACGAACCGATCAAATCGATTCACACAATCGGTAATATGAAAACGTTCAAAATAATTCGGTCGATCACAAGTATTCCAATAAATCAATTTTTCCTTATAAAATGAAATACCATAAATCATTTTAATCATATTAAATCTAATTTAAAATGAGGGAAATCATTTTTAGGAATACACGAAGCAAGCAAGCCCGGCAGGTGCGAAAAAGGCGAACCGCGGCCGAACGCCACCGTGCGGCATGCGGGGCTGCCCACAGGCGCGGCCCCAGTCTGGCCCTTTGCCCAGGCCAGGCTGACGCGGCCCCCTTCGGACCCCTCGGACCGTCCAACGGCATTTCGGGGCTAGTTTTTCGACCGGATATCCAATATCTATATTCTCTAACATTCATATCTTCAATATAAATCATATTTCCAAGAAATTAAGATTTATATTTAGACATAAACTTATGAAAAATATAACTACAACGAACGTAAAAACATATACCACGATTATGACTAAAATGATTCCAAATCATTCACCATCTAATCAAGCATTCCAAATGCCAATATCGTATATACGATCGCAAGACCTACGCTCTGATACCACTGTTGGGATTCGGTGCCTAAAACGAAGGCCCAACGGAAGTAGTAAAACGAAAATTAATTCGATCTGAATCCCTACGAGGATCGATTGAGCTACGTATATACGAATATATATAAACGAATTCAACAAGAGATATAGAAACTCACCTTTGTAGTCCGTTGATTAGATGGAATCCTTCTCTTGAGCTATTCCCCAAGCTTTACTTGAATTCTCTACGAATGAAGCACTCCAAGCACTTGAACAATCCAACGCTGAAATACCGCGCCTCTACTTGTCACGCGCCGGAGAAACGACCGAAATGACAACACTCGATTAACCTCTAAGGTTACGACTAGAATCAAGTGATGAAGCTTTGTATGTTAAGATTATTACACTCTAAGTGTTTTAATCTTACTCTCTCGATATTTTCTCTCAATTTTCTCCAAGAAAAATGAAGAAGAAGTGAATGAAGAAGATGAAGATGAGTGTTAAACTCAAAGTCTATCTCTCTCTCTCTCTCTCTCTCTTTCCTCACGTTGGAAGTCTTGTGAAAACAAGTGATGAGAGTCTTCATTTTATTCTCCATAAAATCCTCCCAAATCAAGACCAAATAATTAAAATGAATTAATTAAAAGATCTTGTTCCCTTGATACTTCAAGTCATCCACCAATTAAGGTGGATACTATTACCAAAGGAAAGAGGAGGGAAAATGGGATGGCCATCTAGAAGGAGCCGGGACGAGTTTGGTTTGTTTTGGACTCCCGTGAGTCCAAACAGATAAACTCCTATTCCGTTCCGATGTATTTGTGTCGTTTAATTAATCCAATTAATTAAACATATCAAATACAAAATAACATAATTAATTTCTCCAAGAAATAATTATATTCATGAATTAAATTAATCACCCAGTGATATATTTAATTCATTAGGCCGTATATCAATTTATCCAATAAATCGATTTAGACATCTAATGTCTCAAATTTAGATATCCAATATCTAATACACATAATGAGAGAATTAGCTTGATTTATTCCGTCGTCAATCCTATTGCGCGACTCGGTAGGTCCGTCTCAGTCAGCAATGGGAGGAACCAAAGAGTAGTAGCACCACCTAGCCAGCCTGGCGGCCTACACTGTACCCCAACTGAGAACGAATGATTGGGATCATTCAAGAACCATTCTGCCGTGAATACCAGTATACGTATAAACCCTTCTTTCAAATGTCCTGATCAAGTTATGGGGTCACGGTCAGTCAAACCCCATCTGTACTTGACGCTATGCATGCGTTAATGCAAATCGAGATCATCGAGCTCTCATGTATCTAATACAGCTAGCTCCAATGCTTTGGCCAAAGACTTATGATCTCATCTGCCAATAACCACATAGGATATATAACCCGTTCACTAACAGGAGAAAGAATTCTATCTTGGTATTCAGTAGGACCTGCAACTTGCCCATCAAGATGCACGTAGAGGTTGACCCCCGCCTTCCGGTTTATAGGGTCGAACTACTCTAATGAAAATCTTGACGTCACAATCACATCCCTACTAAATCCTCAAGTCGAAGGTTCACGAATACCTATCATAACCTTTCGATTCCATCATTGACTGTCCCGGAGTGAAATCTGTGTGACGAATCGAGGGTGAGTCGATCGGTTCGAGTATACTAATCTAATTAGCATACCTATAACGTGTGCTCCCACTAACCATTAGTGGTCGACAGGCACTCTCCTTGTCAAAGAACACATCATACAAGTCTTCACATAAACTTAATGCCCAGTCAAGTTTCATCGACTTGCGAACGATTAAGTATTTGAGCTATAAACCTTTCCAGTGCCGACCCCCTTATCCAATAAGGAGTGGAACGTTTTGCTCTCAAATACACGGACTAGTTTCTACATGTATATTTACGAGTTAGGAATGCTAGTAACAACCAGTAAATAAAGAAACATCCATTGCCTTATATTGATGATTTACATAATAACAAGTACAATGCCCTCACTCAACATCCTCTGAGTGGCATTCGAGGGCATACTCCTAACAATTTTGTGGTAGTTGATCTACAAATATATTATGTGATATTGGGTTTGATCCAGATTGAGATTTGACGGTGCAATCCAACGGACAGGATTCGGCACAGATAGTTCATTCCACACTTATGAGTTTTGATGATGTTTTAGGGATTCTTGGTATTATCTGAATATAGTACAGACGGTTGTAGTTGAGTTCATTTCGTAATTTGAGAATGCCCTTCAACATATCAAATCTTATGCCGATACTCGTCGTCTACCATTGGAATTCGATTTTGGAGACCATGTTCTACTCAAGGTATCGCTGACCAAATGAGTTTTTCGCTTCGGAAAAAGGGGGAAACATAGTCCGCGGTATATCGGACCGTTTGAAATTTTGGACAGGGTTGGATATTTAGCTTATCGCTTGGCCTTGCCTCCAGCTTTGAGTCATGTCCATAACATTTTTCATGTTTCTCAGTTGAGAAAGTACGCGCCGGATCCAAGTCATATTATCGACTATAGTGAGATTGATGTAGCCGAGGATATTACCTTTCCAGAGAGACCAGTGAAGATCCGGGAGTGTCGTGAGAAATGGCCTCGGCACAAAACCATTCCGTTGGTTAAAGTGCAATGATTGAGACATGGAGTTGAGGAAGTAACTTGGGAGATGGAAGAGAAGATGAGATCGGAATTCCCGAACTTTTTGTTCTTAGTTTCGGGACGAAACTTCCTTTTAGAGGGGGAGAATGCAATACCTGTATTTTTCATGAATTTTGACTGTGGCGTTTGTTTGTTTTGTCGCTCTTGTAAGCACCTTTTGAGATGTTGGTGATTCCTGAGTTTCGTATTTTCTGGAACATGTTCGTTTTGATCGGACCTTGCAGCGATATTTCCGAGTCAACCAATTAGCGCATGATAGGCGTGTGTTAACGCACGCTATTCATGTTGAGTAGCGCGCGCTAGAGTCGCTTGTAGTGCGCACTAAAGCATTGAGTTTGGCAGAGATAGAAGCTGGATTTTAATCTCGGGACTAGCAGTTAGCGCACGCTAGACGTGAGCTAACGCACGCTATCGGTGTTGCATAGCGCACGCTAAGGATGGGGTAGCGCACGCTACCATCCTACGCCAGTAGCCACTGGACTAATGGGTAAACCCATTAGCGCGCGCTAACTCTGAGGTGTAGCGCGCGCTAATTGAACGCATTATTTAAGGACGGACAACCCTGCTCTTCGTCATTTTTACTTTCATTTCTTCATTTCCGATGAGAGAGCACGAGAGGGGCGATTCTAAGGCGATTTGGAGGCATCTAGTCATCATCTAACATCACCTTTGGTGGGCTAACAAAGATTATAGAACCTCCAATCCATTTCTACTTTCCAAATCAAGGTAAATTCCTTGGAACCCTAGTTTGGGGAATTTTTAGGATTTTTCTTAGATTTGTCCGATTTATCCGTTTTGGAGCTTGAAATCTGTGAGATTATGATGTATCTACCCTGTGCCCATGTTTCCCCTACGGTTATATGGCTGTTTTTGTACTTTGTTCGGATTTAAGAGGGTTTGGATGATTTCCAACCTCTAAGTGATTATCCTTGGAGTTTTGTGAATCGTAGGCGGGTTTCGGGAGTTTCTCCATGTGATTTAAGTATATATTATTAATTATCATATTCCTTACAAATCGTTTAGGTGCCGGAAGTGCATTCTTGGACCTACCGGACTTGTGTACTTTTCCTCCCGATTTGTGATGTCTCAAAGACAAGTATATGTTTATGATTATACGTTCTCGACTTTGAAAGTAAGATATATGAATTCTATGATGGTATATATCCACTATGGGATGGGTCGACGGGTCCTCTGAGGGTCCGTAGCCTTTGGTGCGGTTCCACGGATATTTTGGGTTAACCACTCTGGGGCGGGCCGACGGGTCATCTGAGGGTTCCGTTGCCTTTGGTTCGGTTCCGCGATTAATCATGTATGTATTGAATGTGATGCTATGAGATTTAGTTATACTGGAATACTAGTCTTGATCCTGATGGAATGATGATTACAATTACTTTATTGTCGAGAAATATTGTGTTTCATATTCGATATACTTGTACTAGCTATTCGACGGCTAACCCTTTTTTGGGGGAAATACTTTTCATGTATTTCAGGATCCAGACGAGCGGATAGGTGTAACACCCCCAAATTTAACCGGAAATATTACTGCGCCGTGGGCCCCGATATGGAACCCACAAGGCTAAAAAAATTTTTCGCAAACATTTACAAATGCCCAAGAGGCCAACGACGGTACTATCTTTAAAAATTCACAAAGACATATAAAATCCATTTATCAAAAACCGTCGTAAAAACTCATTTGAAATCGCAAGGCCAAACAGCCGACACTCAAAAGTTTAGAAAACGATTTCCAAAGTAACCTCAGTTACTAGATACCAAAAGAGCGTCTCAAAATACTCACGCAGCGTAAAAAGGCCAACCAAAAAGATACTCTAGCAGCGGAATACAAGAACCAATCAAGAAACTCAATGCACACAACATGTCCTAGCCAGTATCCTCCGGGAAGCTCATCTCTTCACGACCGCTACAAGCTCGATACTCCAAGAACCTAAAAAGAAATCCCACGATGGGGTCAGCCATAATATCCAACAATGATAACCGTCACATCACATTAATAATAACATACCAATGAGAATACAACATAAGAATACGACCAATGTAATCTTACCGCCATAACTTTGCTTACTCAAGTGATTCTCATCAGAGTAACCATTATCACATTTCACATCCTGTACTCGATTTACCAATAAACTCGAACATAATATAAGTATTGTACCTCAAACAATACTCAAGGTTCTCAAACTATCATAACCAACTCACGATACGGAAATATACCATTTCTGACCAATACGATCCATCGAATAACATCATCAAATCCCAAGACGATAACCGATCATCCATCAAGACAAATACCAAAGGAAATACGGAACATACCTCGAGATATGAAGTGCCACGACAATCATACCAGTCTAATCCGAGATCAGATCAATGCAATACGGACAAGGTCCTAACACAAGACCTACAAATGCATACTCATATGACCACGTCAATATGATCACAACAATAACAATCATGTATACTCAATGGAAATCCGACGATCCAGCGACCTCAAGATAGATCCCTTTGTTGATCCTATCAGATCAACATAAGGTGGATAACTAACAATACACATGTGAACAACAACACATGATAAAATCAATGATGCGAATTCACAAGATTCCATCAACACAATACTGGTAATCCAACGATCCAGCGCCCTCAGCATAGATCCCCATGATGATCCCGTCGAACCAACGCATGGTGGAAAACCTGTCCAACGATCCAGCGCCCTCAGCATAGATCCCCATGATGATCCCGTCGAACCAACGCATGATGGACATCCGATCCAGCGCCCTCAGCATAGATCCTCATAATCCCATCGGATTATTTACACAACATGAACAACACAATATGCATACACATATGCAATTCAACACGTTCATCAACATGAACAACATAACATGCACGACAACATGACAATTTACTAGGACGACTCCATGTTCAACAGCATGAAAGAAAATGTACGAGACCAAAATAAATAACACTAAACCATAATCAATATGGAATACTTGCCCCGAGTCCTTCGGGAGCAACCTCGATGTCCAATCATCACCGACGATTATCCGCAACGCTCGACGATCCAAACGTATCATGAACCATAAATACTCGAATCCTCGTCTTTATCACAATGTAACTTCGATACTCGAACATACCAATAACTGAGATAAATCATATACATTATGATTTACCCCCCAGAATCGAAAGAACGATATGCGATCCGAATACCCAGAGTTCACAATAATAATCATCGCTATATGCATTATAAACGAAATGAAACTGAAACCATTCATTAAATATTATAACTGAGCAAGTAATAACTTGCCTCGATACCGATACGATGATGATGAAGCCGCTACCAGTCACAATGCCTTTGTCTACGAGCTCCTCGGCCCCGACCGAAGCAATTCACGAACATACTCGAACATGACCGCAACACACGGTTATAATCACCGATCAATAAACTCAACATATCGAAGTAATCAAATAACACATCCGATAACAATTAAAAACCGACACGACCAACCAAATCATCTCAACGATTCAACGATATCTACAATACAAACTACAACTCGATGATCATAATCAATCAATACAACCGATTAATAAACCCCAACGGTTCCATAATATCTCGATTAGACACAAGTCCGGACAATCCAACTCAAACAATTACGGACTCAAAACCACAATGCGATTACGGATACGAACGTAAAGGAAATCATATTCGACGAACAATCACAATCTTTCCGGATTCCAAATTGATATCATGATTCATATTTCATTAAGAACATACGAATTCTACCACTACAACCAACGAATATTCGTTCTTCATATCTAAAAATACCGATAATTCAATATACGATCGTCTTGCTATGTTAAATTCATCAAAAGTTCCTCAAGAACACTAAGGGATTCGAACTCATGTTCATAACCATTAAAACAACATAACCCGATATCCTTTAACATGAAGATAATCTTCCAATTTGTAATCCAAGTCATGAATCATCGTATTCTTCAATATACACTCTACATAACCTCAAGGATTGTAACAACAACTCCCTAATCATCATCATACGGATCAAATACGGATAATAATACCAAGAACATCAAGAACTCTATGATTTCAAAATCATAATCAACATATTCAAGGTATAAACCACCATATCACCATCTTCCTTTCAACATATAATTCATATAACCTCAAGAATCGAAACAACAACATCTTACTCCTCTTCATACGAATCATTTATCAATAACAACATCAAAAATCCGAAATGAAAAGGAGGATTATCCAACATACCTCTTAGAAGATGAAAAACACTAGAAAACACTTCAAGAATCATCTATAGCTCCATATCCAAGCCTCAAGTCCAAGTCCTTAAGCTCAAAATCGACTTAGGAAGGCCAACATCTCTCTCTCTCAGAGTTTGGAGACGAAAAACGAAAAGAAATGCTGAAGTGAAATGAAAGACGGACACCCACTTATAAATCATTTCTGTTCGTTACGTACGTAACACACCAAGGTTAACGTACGTAACACGCATTACGTACGTTAGCCATCCTTGATAGCGTACGTAATGCTAATCCCAAAACTAACTGTCCCGTTTTGTTAACATGCTTACGTACGTAATGTTTCCTTCATAACGTACGTAACATGTACGTTGACTTGCTACAGTACCACCCACATTACGTACGTAATACGCCATGCATAACGTACGTAAAGGCCGAGGTTGACTCGCTGTCCACATCCTCCGCCGAAAGCTGCCGACACGGGGTCCCACCTGCCGACCATGACTCAGTCGTCTGATTCCCATGTTACGTACGTAATGTCCTGGCCTTAACGTACGTAACTCTTGTGATTTAGCGTACGTAAGTCTTCAACATTAGCGTACGCTAAGGGCTCTATACTTAGCCAATTTCAACTGTTCCTGCCTGTTTCGACATACCGAACACACATACACGCATACTGAATACATATACCGGATCCAATCACATTCTTATACGATATACTCTATATCGAAAGTACGATAACCTGATACATGATATCCTCAAATGCAACTGTCGACCAGATACGACAATTATAGCGATACTGACATCTCAGTTCTTTATTTATTTTATCCATACTGTACAGATTCCACGCTGTACAATATAACTCGGATAAAACAATATCAAACAACAGTAGTAGAAATTCCGGATATTACATTCTACACCACTTAAAATAAGTTTCGTCCTCGAAACTTGCAATCCGTCATAGAAAACAAACAAACATACCGTTCAACCCAAAATATCCCAAAACCATCACGACACCGATCAATCATCATTATTCTGAATAGCCAAAACCGCATACTTACAAATACGCAGGTCGACGATCTCCGGAGATACTAGCCAGCGATCTCACTGTACAGCCTCAACACGCTTACAATAACAATTCCATAAGTCCCAACCAAAAATATATCATCTTCAGATGAAACAATCTGCCCGAATCAAAATCCTGTCTGCCTGATTACATAATCAAGTCCTAATTCCGATAAGACTAATAATACACAATACATCTGCAAAACAACTGCCCAAAACAATGACACGAATTCCGAAACATCAACACAAAATCCGAACGCTCAGATGATCACCAACAATGATCAACAATCAACCGAATTTATCATCGACATGTTAAATTCCAATATGACCAACCAGAGGTCAAAACACAATCGAGAATATCATCAACGTGATAAACTCCAATATTACCAACGAATGATCAACGAAAATCGAGAATACTTTCACACGGTAAACTCCAACACGATCAACACAGAACCACAGAAAAAGATATACGAAAAAGCAAAATTCTCAACACGACACACCGATCACATACAGTGGATCTCAATAAACATATCCGACTGGCGAACATACCCCTCGGCATATGAACAACCAATCACAAACTGACGAACATACCCAATCATACACGGAGTGGAAACGACCACTCAATATCCAAAACAACAGTATGGGGTCACCATCCCCAAATCTATGCTTACAAGGAAATCATTCCAGAATCACTAAGGTAAAATCGCGCTACTACCATACCAATGGAATCACATAGCACATATGTTCCGGTTTCACAAAATCCCAAGTTTCCAAAATAATATTATGTGCATGAATCTACAACACGCAACATATTTCTCTTATCCGATAACTCAACCGATCATCACCGGATAATCAAACTAACATACCGAAGTTCGAATTCCTTTTCCATCGTACCATCAATATGATATGCACTATGCACTAAATGCGTATGTATAACAATCACATTTTCAAAACCAGTTTGAAATCATAAAGTCTCGTCAAGAATACAAATTTTCGAAGGTTCTTTCAAAAATTTCAAAACTAAAAACATAAATTTTGGTAAGACCACAAAATCAATTTTCGAAAAATTAACTTGGCTCGATGATGCCAAGTATTCGATAACAGTTTCCTTCGAATCCACACGATTTCGAAGTTTTAAAATGAAAAGTATGCAAATGCTCGACTATATCCATACTCCTGTATACCAATTCGGTTCGTCACCAATATCCACTGATATTCCATCGGAAAACCACACGATCGAGTTCCAAAATCTCAATATATAAATTCCGACTAAACTCCTTTTCCACACATGACTCGTATCGTCAACCATTTACCCATCCTGGATCACCTCAAATATGATATGACAAAACGTTGAAACAAATCAACAAATCAAACACGGCAAAAGACTTCCCGAGAAATTCCATTTGAACAAGTAAACCAAAGCCTCGAAAGGCGGAAATAACATAGGTAAACGATTGGTAAAGTGTTTTACAAGTCTCGGGAGTTTTAAGAAAACAGAAAAGCCGTTTGAAACATTAGGGTCTCACCAGTAACTCGTTCCGCATTACAAGAAGTTTAAAAAGTAGAAAACCCTTTTTCAAACCCAAGTCCTGAGTTATAAAACCATTTCAAAATCAATTGGGTCTCGACCCAAAAATCATTTTCCGTAAAACATCCGTAAGACATTCATTTTGAAAAGTATCATTTTCAAATGATCAAAAGCAATTCATATATCTCAAAATGAATTAACATGTTATATGTTCTTCTCAACCATGCACAATATTTCTCCCAAATGCACAATTCTGTTCCAAAATCTAACCAACATACTGATTCTCAAAATTATAACTCCTCAAGGTCATCAATCCTGTCCCAACTCTGTCACCTTATACTATAACATATAATATTCTGCTGAATCTCAAAGCATATCAACTATAGAACATCAATAAATCTCAATGCAATTCAAAAATCCAAATACTTACAGATCGTGAAGCCGACGATTCCCCGTGATACTGGCACATGTCTCGACTCAAGAAAATACTCCGACATAGATATTTTCAAAACACACATTTGCCAAATCGGTTCGATTCAAGAACACAATACATCTCATTCCAGAGAATCTCATTAACACCATTTGGAAAAGTTATAACAAGCCCAGTACGATACTGGCAAATCTGATAACGCACAAGCCTGAGTGAACAACAAAGACTCACGGCTCTAATATTTGTCAATCGACAACTCGAATGACGCAACAAATACACGACCCAACTCGACCCAAATGCCTAGGTTTTCTCAACCTAAGCTCCGATACCATATTCTGTAACACCCCCAAATTTAACCGGAAATATTACAGCGCCGTGGGCCCCGAGATGGAACCCACAAGGCTAAAAAAATTTTCGCAAATATTTACAAATGCCCAAGAGGCCAACGACGGTACTATCTTTAAAAATTCACAAAGACATATAAAATCCATTTATCAAAAACCGTCGTAAAAACTCATTTGAAATCGCAAGGCCAAACAGCCGACACTCAAAAGTTTAGAAAACGATTTCCAAAGTAACCTCAGTTACTAGATACCAAAAGAGCGTCTCAAAATACTCACGCAGCGGAAAAAGGCCAACCAAAAAGTTACTCTAGCAGCAGAATACAAGAACCAATCAAGAAACTCAATGCACACAACATGTCCTAGCCAGTATCCTCCGGGAAGCTCATCTCTTCACGACCGCTACAAGCTCGATACTCCAAGAACCTAAAAAGAAATCCCACGACGGGGTCAGCCATAATATCCAACAATGATAACCGTTACATCACATTAATAATAACATACCAATGAGAATACAACATAAGAATACGACCAATGTAATCTTACCGCCATAACTTTGCTTACTCAAGTGATTCTCATCAGAGTAACCATTATCACATTTCACATCCTGTACTCGATTTACCAATAAACTCGAACATAATATAAGTATTGTACCTCAAACAATACTCAAGGTTCTCAAACTATCATAACCAACTCACGATACGGAAATATACCATTTCTGACCAATACGATCCATCGAATAACATCATCAAATCCCAAGACGATAACCGATCGTCCATCAAGACAAATACCAAAGGAAATACGGAACATACCTCGAGATATGAAGTGCCACGACAATCATACCAGTCTAATCCGAGATCAGATCAATGCAATACGGACAAGGTCCTAACACAAGACCTACAAATGCATACTCATATGACCACGTCAATATGATCACAACAATAACAATCATGTATACTCAATGGAAATCCGACGATCCAGCGCCCTCAGCATAGATCCCTTTGTTGATCCTATCAGATCAACATAAGGTGGATAACTAACAATACACATGTGAACAACAACACATGATAAAATCAATGATGCGAATTCACAAGATTCCATCAACACAATACTGGTAATCCAACGATCCAGCGCCCTCAGCATAGATCCCCATGATGATCCCGTCGAACCAACGCATGGTGGAAAACCTGTCCAACGATCCAGCGCCCTCAGCATAGATCCCCATGATGATCCCGTCGAACCAACGCATGGTGGACATCCGATCCAGCGCCCTCAGCATAGATCCTCATAATCCCATCGGATTATTTACACAACATGAACAACACAATATGCATACACATATGCAATTCAACACGTTCATCAACATGAACAACATAACATGCACGACAACATGACAATTTACTAGGACGACTCCATGTTCAACAACATGAAAGAAAATGTACGAGACCAAAATAAATAACACTAAACCATAATCAATATGGAATACTTGCCCCGAGTCCTTCGGGAGCAACCTCGATGTCCAATCATCACCGACGATTATCCGCAATGCTCGACGATCCAAACGTATCATGAACCATAAATACTCGAATCCTCGTCTTTATCACAATGCAACTTCGATACTCGAACATACCAATAACTGAGATAAATCATATACATTATGATTTACCCCCCAGAATCGAAAGAACGATATGCGATCCGAATACCCAGAGTTCACAATAATAATCATCGCTATATGCATTATAAACGAAATGAAACTGAAACCATTCATTAAATATTATAACTGAGCAAGTAATAACTTGCCTCGATACCGATACGATGATGATGAAGCCGCTACCAGTCACAATGCCTTCGTCTACGAGCTCCTCGGCCCCGACCGAAGCAATTCACGAACATACTCGAACATGACCGCAACACACGGTTATAATCACCGATCAATAAACTCAACCTATCGAAGTAATCAAATAACACATATCCGATAACAATTAAAAACCGACACGACCAACCAAATCATCTCAACGATTCAACGATATCTACAATACAAACTACAACTCGATGATCATAATCAATCAATACAACCGATTAATAAACCCCAACGGTTCCATAATATCTCGATTAGACACAAGTCCGGACAATCCAACTCAAACAATTACGGACTCAAAACCACAATGCGATTACGGATACGAACGTAAAGGAAATCATATTCGACGAAAAATCACAATCTTTCCGGATTCCAAATTGATATCATGATTCATATTTCATTAAGAACATACGAATTCTACCACTACAACCAACAAATATTCGATCTTCATATCTAAAAATACCGATAATTCAATATACGATCGTCTTGCTATGTTAAATTCATCAAAAGTTCCTCAAGAACACTAAGGGATTCGAACTCATGTTCATAACCATTAAAACAACATAACCCGATATCCTTTAACATGAAGATAATCTTCCAATTTGTAATCCAAGTCATGAATCATCGTATTCTTCAATATACACTCTACATAACCTCAAGGATTGTAACAACAACTCCCTAATCATCATCATACGGATCAAATACGGATAATAATACCAAGAACATCAAGAACTCTATGATTTCAAAATCATAATCAACATATTCAAGGTATAAACCACCATATCACCATCTTCCTTTCAACATATAATTCATATAACCTCAAGAATCGAAACAACAACATCTTACTCCTCTTCATACGAATCATTTATCAATAACAACATCAAAAATCCGAAATGAAAAGGAGGATTATCCAACATACCTCTTAGAAGATGAAAAACACTAGAAAACACTTCAAGAATCATCTATAGCTCCATATCCAAGCCTCAAGTCCAAGTCCTTAAGCTCAAAATCGACTTAGGAAGGCCAACATCTCTCTCTCTCAGAGTTTGGAGACGAAAAACGAAAAGAAATGCTGAAGTGAAATGAAAGACGGGCACCCACTTATAAATCATTTCTGTTCGTTACGTACGTAACACACTAAGGTTAACGTACGTAACACGCATTACGTACGTTAGCCATCCTTGATAGCGTACGTAATGCTAATCCCAAAACTAACTGTCCCGTTTTGTTAACATGCTTACGTACGTAATGTTTCCTTCATAACGTACGTAACATGTACGTTGACTTGCTACAGTACCACCCACATTACGTACGTAATACGCCATGCATAACGTACGTAATGGCCGAGGTTGACTCGCTGTCCACATCCTCCGCCGAAAGCTGCCGACACGGGGTCCCACCTGCCGACCATGACTCAGTCGTCTGATTCCCATGTTACGTACGTAATGTCCTGGCCTTAACGTGCGTAACTCTTGTGATTTAGCGTACGTAAGTCTTCAACATTGGCGTACGCTAAGGGCTCTATACTTAGCCAATTTCAACTGTTCCTGCCTGTCTCGACATACCGAACACACATACACGCATACTGAATACATATACCGGATCCAATCACATTCTTATACGATATACTCTATATCGAAAGTATGATAACCTGATACACGATATCCTCAAATGCAACTGTCGACCAGATACGACAATTATAGCGATACTGACATCTCAGTTCTTTATTTATTTTATCCATACTGTACAGATTCCACGCTGTACAATATAACTCGGATAAAACAATATCAAACAACAGTAGTAGAAATTCCGGATATTACATTAGGCTTGTACCGGGTTGGCATGAAGATGATGGGCAAGTGTGATGTTGTGTCTTGTCATTGGTTATACTTTGTATTTCATCCGTTCAGTGATGTTGTACTTGAAATGATTATGAGTACTCGAATACTGTTTTCTGACTTCTTGATGTTTTGGTCTATGTTGCCTTGGGATTGATTCTTGATGTATTGTATTCGGTCTCATTGGATATTGTCTTGAGTGCCAATTTTATTGTCCTCCATTAGATTATGCTTGGACCTTATCGGTCAAAGTCCATGGTTCCGCGTGTTTATAGCCTTGTGGGTCCCACGGCGGGGCTCGCAGCGCTGTAATATACCCTGAATAACTTGGGAGTGTTACACACCATAGTGGAACACACTTGATTGCTCCCTTATGGTGTAAAGTCCTTTATAAATAGCTTATCACTTCCTTGTTTTTCCAATGTGGGATGAATTCCACACTACATTCCCATCTATTAAAGGGCTTATCTTTGTGCATTAATTACTCATTCATTCCTTAATGAAATTGAACAAGTAAATACACTAAATTAATCTACACAAAATGTAGATTCCAAATATACTATTTAATGTCATTAATTATCATAATTAATTATGGTATTAATTTAAACTATTTTTCCAACAGGAATTTCCCTCCGACTGAGGGGTCCGTGGACCCCCTTGGACCCCCTCCATTTGCCACTTGTTGAAGCCACATACCAAAAGGAGCGGTTGGATTTGGAATATGCAGACCCGAAATCCGTTGCCATGGCTGCCGAGCAAAAGGACAATCCAAGAAAAAGTGTCTTGAATCATCCCCTGTTGTACCACACACAGGGCAAACATTTTCCAGTTGTAACCCTTTCGTGTTCAAGGCTTCTACGGTGAGTAAGATCTCCTTTAAAGCTCTCCAAATGATAACCTTTGGAGGAACATCCAGCCTCCACAATTTATTCCAAGCGGAAAAAACACCCTCATTATTCACCTCCCCTGTCAACTTTTCGTATGCCATTTTTACGGAGTTTCATATTTCTATATTCTTTAGTTATTAAGTTTCATGTTTCTATATGCATCATATATAAATAATATATGTGATAATCTAGAAATCTATTATCAAATTATATAATTTTTTGTTTTTGGAAGAAACGCGATTCAAAAAATACTTAATAATGGAGAAGATTATTAAGATAAAAGATTTATTATAGTTTTTGAAGAAAAGCGACATTATCTCGTCATACTCTAGTTGAATATGATGTTTTCATGAAGAATACTATGAGATCTAAAAGTTTTGATGTTCAATTAGTACTTTATGATGTTGTTCAACATGTTTTATGGATTGTGTATCCATATCTTCGATTCGTGTGTATCCATATCTTCGATTCGTCCAACCCGAATGATGATTTTAGGGTCCTTGGGAAACCTTGAACGTTTAATGCTCGATTAAATGATTCAATGAGTCTCCTTTGGTTAATGGTTGTGATTTCCGTTGTTTTTGGTATTAGTCCTCGTAGTAATTGTGTTATTGTTGTTTCTTGTGGAGGTTGTAGATTTCTGGGGCTGTCCAATCGAGCTGTGGTTGTCGGAGTATTCGGGTGCTAATTATCGAGGCAAGTACCTTGATATACGATTTATATCCCTGCAAAATCGCAGTTGTCCGAAGCGTGTGTGTTGTATTATATCAATATATGTATGTTATATATATATATATATATATATATATATATATATATATATATTGGCGCGTTACATGCGTCTAATATTAGATGCGATCTTTCTGATCTTAATTTATGCATAAGTTTTGTACTAATTATGCATGAAATATATGCATTTCGTGCATCAAAATTTCAATACATTAAAATATGCAATATATGCATCAAAATATCGATGCATTAAAATATTAGATTATATGCATCAAATATATTGCATATTTTAATGCATTAAAATTTTGATGCACGAAATGCATATATTTCATGCATAATTAGTACAAAACTCATGCATAAGTTAGTACTGTAAAGTACTGCATCTAATATTGGTACTGCATAGAACGCGCCCCTATATATATATATATATATATATATATATATATATATATATATATATATGTGTGTGTGTGTGGTGTTCGTGAGTTTTAAATGATTTACGTTAATCATAATTAAGTATATATGAATTGGATGAAGATATAAGCTATAATTATAGTGATATTATAGTCGATTGTGCGTATGTTGTTGAATTACGATTGATGGATATATGTGGAGTTGGTTTGTTGATGCGTGAAGGCATATTGTGTCGAGTTTTGATTGATGGTGTGTGTTGTATTATGTGTTGATACATTTGGATGTGAAATTATTTGTTGATAGACGATTTGTGTGACATTAGTGTGTTGATTGTGATAATTGTTGTAATGATTGACCATGTGCTTGATGTGTGAGACAATATGAATATTTGTTTGTGAAAGACATCGTATCCGAAGCCTATGAGGGTAGGGCGTGTACTCCGGTCTGTGTATGCTCCAAGGAGCGGCTCCTGTAGATGGTGGAACGGCGATGTTACCTAATGCGTGTTTCAAGGGGCGGATCTTGCGGGAGTGACGCCGGTGCCGCGCCATGTACAAGGCTGCGGCCACCACAGTGTAGTGAACGCCGGTACACAGATGTGTCAGTGGAGGCGCCTGGCAGGCTAATTGGTTATGGATATTTGAGTGATAGCTAAGATCCTCATACCGAACAAGTGTGTGCTTTAATAGTCATTTTCAACTCATTTTAGATGTTGGTATCGATAAAGGCTGAGATTTGTACCTTTGAAAGTCCTTTTTAATTCGTTTTCAAGTGTTGGTATCAGTATTAATCAACCAAAGATATCTGACGAGATTTGTGAGGGTTAATTAGTCATGAGGGCCTTGAGCAGGATTTATCGTAAAGCCTGCATCGATGCAGGTACCCGAATCCCTTTTCCCAGTGAGGTCTTGGAATGATTGTACCGCGAAAGTGTTCTGTGAACTAGGTCGAAGACCCTGTGGGGTGTGGAAATTATTTTTTTTTGTGATAACGATCTGTGAATTGGGTTGAGAACCCCAAATGACGTTGAAATGATTTTTCCTATGGAATTAGCCTACTTTTACTGGGTCAGGGACCCGAGAAATTTTGAAGTTATTTTCTAAAGTACTTCCATTCGATTTTTCCAAAAACCTCCAAATCATTCAGATGGTCGAGTCAACAATAGTGTTTTCAAACCATTTTATCAAAATGTTTTGCAAAGTATTTTCTTTTACAAATAGTTCTTGAACAAATTCTTTTGACCCATTGGGGCTCGTCTAAAGTTCTTTAATTTTATGTTCCGTGGAGAAATTATGACTGTGTGAATATCTTTTACTTTATGTATGTGAATGCTCTTCCGTGCTGGTTGTAAGAATGTGCGGTTCGAGTTAAGGCTTCACGGTTGTTGAGTTTCGTGTTGGTATCTTTCGTATATCTTGCTCGTTATGTACTTGCACTAGCAAAATTCCAGTTTGCTAACCCCCGAGTAATCAGGGGTGGATGCCTGTTATGCATTCAGGTACCTAGGGTTCGGGAGCAGTCACTGGATTAGCTTGGAAGGAGATGAAGGACAATGGTACCAATCACACGAGAGTCGGAGTCTTTCTTTTGTTTTGTTTTGGTCAGTATTTCTCTTTTGGTCGAGTAATCACCCTTGCACGAGTGTAGTTTGTAATTGAGTTGTCACTCTTTTCTGTATTCAAGTTTAGTATTGTTGTTGAGTTGGGATATGTTAGTTTTTGAATTGTTTAATGACCTTGTCGGTCAGTTTTGGTAATCAATTTGACCTCCGTCGGTCAATCATTGAGCAGTCTTTTGGATTTTAGCCTGGTAGATTCTTGTGAAAAGGGTCTACGGCGCTGTAATATTTTCGGTTCCAATCGGGGGTGTTACAGAATATGGTATCAGAGCTTAGGTTTGCGAAAAACCTAGGCCATTAGGTCAAGTCCATGTCCTGTGTAAGTCGCGTGCATCAGAGTTGAGATTAGTATCGTGGTTCCGATATCATCTTCAAGCGATCCGTGATTGTAAGTCTCTCGATTGTAGGTCCCCCCATATGTGTATGAGTATGCTGTGCTAATTTATTCAACCTTGATCGAGAGGCTAGGACTTGTTTGTGGTATTATGGTTTTAGGATATACAATGCATGTACGGTCCGGGTGAAAATGGTTATGTAGTGTATTTTGGAAAATTGGGTATATCATCGATTCTTATATTCCCTTAAGAATGAATTTTTAAGTATCAATATTTTCCGTTGCATGAACATTTTTAAAGTGGTGTTTTGAGTTCTTCACAAATTGTGAAAGCCTACGATTTAAAATCGTCATATCAAATGATTTGAGCAGGGTCTGGGTAGGGGCATGGTCTGCGTACATCTTACCCTCCCCAGACCCTGCTCTGAGCGGGATATACTGGGTATGTTTGGTTTGGTTTGGTTATATCAAATGATCGCGTATTTCGGAGAAAAATCTTTTTTTCCGATTAAATGTTTTGGGAGAAGAGGAAACATCTTAAATTTGTGGTATTTGAGACTCAAACTAAATTTTTGAAATATTTTTAAATTATTCAAAATGGTTTTAAAGTCGACTTGTGAGATAAAAACTCCTCTTCTAATATAATAAAAGTATTTACAAGTTTTGGGCGAAACGTGACTCGCCCTCTTATTTTTTTTAAATGATTGTTTTTCATAAAGTGCGGACATGATATTATCGTCCTCGTCAGATGACTAAAATGTGATTTTAAAAATCTGCACTCTGTGAGCTCTAGTTATTTTGCGGCTCGTATAGTGTCATTCCGGATATAATAAGAACACTCGGGCTCGTATATAGTACGCTTGCTTCCCGAATTCTTTTTCATTCTAGTGTTGCCTACTTTAGGCGTTCGTGGATGCTGATTGAATCTTGTATGGATATTGCGGTATCATTATGCGAGTATTTATTTGCGTTGAATGGTAACTACATGTATTAGTATGTCGAGCCTTGGAAGACGTAGACGTGATAATGGATGTGGAAGCAGTGAGGTGGTTCGTACGACAATGATTCATGCTACTGTGAAAGAGTACAAAGATCATACGATATGCTATGAAATCTCCTCAGTGGTTGAGCCCCCGAGCGAGGCGAAGAGGTAGAAGACATCTGGGAAACTCTCGGGCGGCAAAAGAACTAAGGTTCTCAAACCCCCGCATTTTTCAAATGCATCATCTTCACGGTCGGATGCGAATGCTGGGAATTCCAAGCGGGCATCATTGACTTTCGGTAAGTCAGAGAGGTGTTTCAACTGCAATGTTCAGGGGCATATTCGTGCAAATTGTCCCTCTCCACCATTGACTTGTTACCAGTGTGGGTATGGAGGTCATCAGAAGCAATACTGAGAGATAGTCTCCGAGTTGGCAAAGAACGCCACCCTATTGGCGAGCAGAGCAAATGACCGGAGGGTGTCCCGAATTCCTACTTCTCCTCCTAAAGAACCTAGCGTTGGCGAGTGAAGATGTTGTATTATGTCCTAAACCGTTGTTGTCCCCAAAATCGTGACTTGGTTGTTTTTCATTTCATTGCTTTACGTTTCCAACTCTTGTTGTTCTAAGCTTCGGGGTCGAAACTTCTTCTTAGTATGGGGGAATGCATTACCCGTACTTTTCATAATAACCTCTATGTTGGGTAACTTTTCGTTGTTGATGGCTCATTTGTAATCCTCTCGGCAAATTTAAACTACCCTATGCTGTTCAGTTTACCGCCATCCGAATGAATTTCAGAGCCCTTTATTTGAAATCCATGAATTATTGTCACCTTTCCGCATTTGAGATGGTCCGTGCAAATTTTGGTTCGAAACCATCGTTTAATTGTTTCTACAGGTGGAGTAAACATTTTCAGACGCTTGGATGTTGTTACTCGAGCTCAAACGTGGTTTCAGGACGTTTGAACCATTTTTTAAATTGTCCTAACTCTTGGAGTTTTTATTTTCAAACTTATACGACTCCACTTCGATCCCTCATGATCATATATATGTTTATCGCCTTGACTCGTATACCAGATGCTTGCTTCAGTACATTGCATTTCGAGGATTTTCGCGATCACTCTTTGCTCGTGACGTTTTGGAGGTGAGCAAAGTGGTTATTTTTCTTTGTTTGTACTACCGCTCTCTATTTTAAGTTTCGGGACAAAACTTATTTTAAGGGGGTAAAATATAATAATCCTATTTTTCCCGTTTAATTTGTTTGGCATTTTGACTCATGTTCTGCCTATTGTACCCCTCGATTTATTTAACTGTGGTGGCTCGTGTTTGTCGCGTCCGTAGATATCCTTGTGCAGTGGATCGGACTGCAGCAGCCTTGTACTGCATGGAGCTTACGTATGCTAGCTTCAGCAGATAACGTACGTTAGCAAGTCTTCCTTACGTCCGTTATTCTTATTCCATTATGTACGTTATCATACCTATTGGATTAGGGTAGTGAGTTCTGAGAAGAGCATTACATCCGAAAGAATTTGTCTGTTACATACATAAGGCTCGTTACGTACGCTAACCTTATAGTGTTACGTACGTAACGTGCTGCGGCCTATAAATAGGCAGGCCGCAGATTTCTATTAGTGATTTCATTTTTCCTTCTTGTTCTTAATCTTGCAGACGTCTGGGTTGATTCGAGAGGCTGGTGGTGGTCGATATTTCATGATCCATCGATCTTCTTGAGTTTCTAGCAACGATTATCATCATCTAATCCATCATTCTTCGTCGGATCGAAGGTATTTCCCTTGATTTCCCAAAGTTGACTTTTTGAGGTTTTGATTGTGATAATTGTTGTAATGATTGACCGTGTGCTTGATGTGTGAGACAATGTGAATATTTATTTCTGAGAGACGTCGTATCCGAAGCCTCTGAGGGCGGGGCGTGTACTCCGGTCTGTGTATGCTGCAAGGATCGGCTCCTGTGGATGGTGGAACGACGGTGTTGCCTAATGCGTGTTGCAAGGGGCGGATCTTGCGGGAGAAACCGGCGCCACAACACATACAAGGGTGCGGCTACCACAGAATGCCAGTGCACAGATGTGTCAGTGGAGGCGCCTGGCAGGCTTATTGGTTACGGATATTTGAGTGATAGCTAAGACACTGATACCGAACAAGTGTGTGCTTTAATAGTCATTTTCAACTCATTTTAAATGTTTGTATCGATAAAGGCTGAGATTTGTACATTTGAAAGTCCTTTTTAATTCGTTTTCAAGTGTTGGTATCATTGTTAATTAACCAAAGATATCTGACGAGATTTCTGAGGGTTAATTAGCCATGAGGGCCTTGAGCAGGATTTGTCGTAAAGCCTGCGTTGATGTAGGTACCCGAATCCCTTTTCCCTATGAGGTCTTGGAATGATTGTACCGCAGAAGTGTTCTGTGAAGTGGGTCGAAGACCCCGTGAGGTGTGGAAATGATTGTTTTTATGATAATGACCTGTGAATTGGGTCGAGGATCCCGAATGATGTTGAAATGATTTTTCCTATGGAATTGGCTTACGTATACTGGGTCAGGGACCCGAGAAATTTTGAAGTTATTTTCTTAAGTACTTCCATTCGATTTTTCCAAAAACCTCCAAATCATTCAGACGGTCGAGTCAACAATAGTGTTTTCAAACCATTTTATCGAAATGTTTTGCAAAGCATATTCTTTTACAATTGAACAAATTCTTTTGACCCATTGGGGCTCGTCTAAAGTTCTTCGATTTTATTTTCCATGGGGAAAATGTGACTGTGTAAATATCTTTTACTTTATGTATGTGAATGCTTTTCCATGCTGGTTGTAAGAATATGCAGTTCGAGTTAAGGCTTCACGGTTGTTGAGATTCGTGTTGGTATCTTTTGTATATCTTGTTCGTTATATACTTGTACTAGCAAAATTCCAGTTTGCTAACCCCCGAGTAATCGGGGGTGGATGCCTGTTATGCATTCAGGTACCTACGGTTCGGGAGCAGTTACTGGATCGGCTTGGAAGGATATGAAGGACAATGGTACCAATCACACGACAGTCGGAGTCTTTCTTTTGTTTTATTTTGGTCAGTATTTCTCTTTTGGTCGAGTAATCACCCTTGCACGGGTGTGGTTTGTAATTGAGTTGTCATTATTTTCTGTATTGAAGTTTAGTATTATCGTTGAGTTGGGCTATGTTAGTTTTTGAATTGTTTAATGACCGTGTCGGTCGGTTTTGGTAATCAATTTGACCTCGATCAGTCAATCATTGAGCATTCTTTTAGGTTTTAGCCTGGTAGAGTCTTGTGAGAAGGGTCTACGGTGCTGTAATATTTTCGGTTCAAATCGGGGGTGTTACAGATATTGGTACCTAATGATAGTGGGTGAGCATCTTATATGTAAGATACAAGTCTCACACTTGTTCGATGTGGGATGGGTCCGTACAATCTCCTCCACTTAAATTCTTAACATCCTCGTCAAATCTGAACAGTGCCCCAGGCGATGTAAGGTTCAAGAGGTGGCTCGTGTGGGATCAAGAGATGGCTCACACCTCTAGCGGTGTAGCACTTTGGCCCGAACAACACTTTATTCAAACACTTCCGGCCGTGACATGTCTCTGATACCATTTGTAATGTCCTGATCCCAAAAGCACGAACCGTTACATGTAGCTCACACACTGTCTCATTGGGCAACAACATCTTGGATCAACTGGGCCTACCACAAGCCCACCTAAAAGTTTATGGATGATATTTGTGCCTAGTGATAGTTGGTGAGCATCTTATATGTAAGATACAAATCCCATACTTGTTCGACGTGGGATGGGTCCTTACAGATGGATTATGAGGGTTTATCATTATGATGTAAAATATCATTGATTTCATACCTAAATTATGATTTCAATTGATCTTTGCTATATAATCAATGATAAAATGGGCAAATATCCTGATTATATTGGCACCATTAAAATTCCTGCCTTATCTTATTATTTCTTCTTTATGAGAAACGAATGTCAAGTTCTTGGGCTAAATAGTGGTGATAATTTATTGTCTCATCAAATTGTAGATAAGCATGATATCTTTAGAAATAAATAATATTTTCTGAGTAAGAAAAAATAGTGCCAAATTTATTGACAGTTCCTGAAGAACCACTGAATTTCTCCCTAAAGAGTCGAAGATTATGCACTATAATATAATAAGTATCGAATGAACTTATTGAGTTCTAAAATATCGGTTGAAATATGTATGATACCGAGATAATAAGTGAGACAAATGGCATATACAATTTTCAAAGAATAGAAATCGTTATTAGAGAAATTATCAATGTAAATGACATAAAATTCACCACTTATTAGTTGAGAAATCTACTAATCCCAATAATTTCAATATCTACATGTTTAAAGTCACATGCTTAATGAAAAGAATATTTACATCATGTTTGTAATTTATTTTATATATTTATATTATGATATATATCCTAAAAATATATTACTACAATTTTAAGATCAATATCATAAAGTAATGGAAAAAGTTCTGAAGTATATTTATACACTTAAAATTATATTATTTTGAGTTGATCATTTGTTTTCAACATCTTATAGATGTTGGATTAATTGTATAACAATCATTGCGTTTTCTCAGGAAGAGTAATATGATAATTATTAATATAATATTGATGATGATATTTGTATTATAGATAAAGCATAAATATGCAGTTGAGAAAAATAAATGGTCTTGAAAAGATACAGTAGTTCTCCCTGAAGGAGAAACTACTATTATCTTTTAATATTTAATGATATAATATTCTTGATATCTATTGAAGTAGATTATTGTATTAAAAATTCAATAAAATAAAGGTTGATTATGTCACAAACTCATTCAAGAATGAATTTGAGGTTGACATAGTTGTCTTTATTCTTATTTTAAATTAGAATCAGCATCACAGTAAACTTAAAGTTTACATATTTGAATAATTTATGATTTGATATCGATAAAAATGCATTATTTTGAATTCCGACAAGTAATTCAGTGTACATAACCCTTATATGGCTCCTACTGAATATTAAAAAATATTAGGCATGATCTCCTTTATAACAATATCTGAAGTATTGATGAGCGATATGAATAAGATTTATATGGTAAATAATATCATTCATGACCTTAGGAGGAATGCATCAACTGATCAAGAAAATTATTTAAAAAATTATGAACTTGAAGTTCAAATAATTATCGATTTTGCAGAAATTGCAATCAATCAAATGTAGAGAGTTTAAAAAAATTCAGTTGGAAATTGATATCTTGGGAGACACATGCAAGTGCTACAATTGAGTTTAAGGCTAGCCCACCTAAATGGTGAAAAATTATATTATATATCTCCGGAGATCAAAGATAAATATTAGTGATAAAATTCAACATTGTGAAGACGTCGCTCTTGAAGAGAATTAAATTATAGAACGTTCTACGAATTTTGTTACAATGAAATGTGGAGCCTACATCAATAGATTTAACTATAGCACTTGATACAAATAAAGATCATAATGATCTAGGTCGATTAATGTTGAAATGTTGATTAATCTCCAAGATAAAATATTTGGTCAAAATAGACAAAATAATCTAATATGATTTAGATTAATTTGAATACTTTGTTATTTGGTCTGCAGTCTAAAATAGCAACTTGAATATAGTTCGTATTGATTAATATTCACACTTTATATGATTATGATGATTGGAACTTTTAAAGAGTTACCAACAATCTTAAGCATTACTTATGTAAACATGAGATATGAAGCACGGCTTGTAGTTAAAATTGCTTACAGTGATTATGTATTTTTATATGATCACTCATGAATTTGTCTTACGGATATATGAAATCCTAAAAGAATTTGATATGCCTGAAGCATATAAATCAAAATCTAATTATATGTACTCCTTCAAATTGCAAGAGTCTTTATGTAGATTCAAATAGTACAGTGGAACTTAAAATAACCGTGTTAGCCAATATTATTCGAATACATAAAGGTATATTAATGGCTCAACGTCATATAATGAATGATCTTAGATTGATTGGAACTCCAGAAGAGATCCAATTGGCACTTAAATATTTGAGGAGATAATTTGAGATCGAAAAGTATGAAATATCTAGAATATGTCTTGGATTAAAACGCTTGGAAAGTGTAATATTTGTATATCAACCATTTGTACCTAAAAAGTATTAGAGTGATTACATGAATAAAAGACACTCATCAATGTAATATCCGGATAATTGTTGAGTATTCTCATCTGTATTTGAACCTTGTAATATTCGACTTTGTGGTATCTATAATCGAAGTGTGATTTTCCCGTATTCGTGTTCCTACAGTCATAGTCATATTAGGAAGAGTTTGTAATTCATGCATGCAGCTACGTCATAACGTACGCTAGCAGGTTAGCTTAACGTATGTTATGAGCTGAAGATAGCGTATGCTATGGACAAAGAATAGCGTACGTAACAGGCAATTAAACAGATCAGGTTGGTTGACGTATGGGCCAGCTCGGATGGGGTCCGAATAGGATAAGATTCTCGCATGATCCGGACATCTTTTTGATAAAGCAATTCAACGAGGCATAACATACGTTAAAGGATAAAGATAGCGTGCGCTACACCGAGCGAATTACGTACGAAAATGGTGATGGCTAACGTATGTTAAGGAGGTCAGAAAATGCGATAGTAGCTACTGGCGAACGTTAACGTACGTAAAGCGTAGCATATAGGGTACGTTAAGGCTATAGCGTACGTAATATCTTGAGGCTAACGTACGTAAAGATCAGAGTTTTATAAATAGGACAGCACCCCTTTCATTTCTTACATTCCTTCATTTCCTTTTTGTCCGACCTCTGCCATCTCAAGAACTACTCCAACGAATAGTACCCCTTATATTAGCCTCTCTACCTGGTTTGGAAGATCGTGGACATCTCGGATTAGTGTTCAAGCCTACAGTGTCGAGTTCTACCGATTATTTTCATCGTTATTTTTCGTGAAAGGAATGTTACGATCATCTCAGCCCATATCTCGTTTTAAGAAGATTGTTCTGGACATGTTGATGATGTTATAAGGAATTATTAAATATACTTGAACTACATATCATGATATTGGAAGATTACGATGACTAAACTTAGGTTTGCCATGTCGAAGATGATGATACGTTTACCTTTAATTACATTAAGTATTAGGATGAAATTTTCAGAAACATTCACGTCCTCTCCTTGATGATTTCGAATACTTGGGACTTAGATTAGTTAGAATTGATTTTACTCATAATAGATGATTGATAAGTGAGTAATATGGAAGCTTTCATCTATAGTGAGAACTTTTTCATTGTAGAGATTGACGGGTTGATTAACCCTTCTTGTATCGATGGTTAAAATGAGATGATTATGTAAATGGCAAACGTATAGAAAGTAAAACTTTGGTAGGAAGAGCTACTTCGTAGGAGAATGGGATTTTTACGGGCGAATTAACCTAGAACACGGTTGAATATGTTTTCCTTTGAAATGTTTTAGAATTCGTACATTTCGAATTATACCCTTGATATCGATCGTAGAATAGCCGAACTATATTATTGAGATTGGAGTATGGAATTATAGTGACATGATTATCCGTGAATTGGTAAACGTCGGCAATTTATCCCTATTATGGTCATTTTATTCGCATGAGGTACGTTAATAGTCCGACCAAGTTTTTGTCGAGTAGTTGAACCGTGAACCAGCCTTACTTAAGATGTTTAACTCGGTCATAGGTTAGAAATGTTATATGATCATGTGCTAGCTACGTATACGCATGTTGAGCTCTTCATATTTCATTATTGTGTAAAGGTTCGAGGCTTGCAAGTGGTTAAACGAAGGGACGACCTTCGAGTGTTTTGGTGATTGTCGAAGTATTTAAACCTTGTCGTCATTATAAGGTAAGTACTTTAATTACGTTTTATGTATTGATATTATACATGTTGTCGTGCATATGTGTCATTATTATATGTCCACCTCGTATTGGTCCGATGGGATCATCTTGGGATCTATGCTAGTGTGCACTGGATCATTGGATGGGTTTTTCCACCTCGTGTTGGTCCGACGGGACCATCTTGGGATCTATGCAGTGAACACTGGATCATCGAAATTACCATGTGTATGATGTATCTTGTTGTGTATGGTATTGTGAGTCTTCTCGTGGTATAGACTCATTGTTATTGTTGTCATTGAGGATGTTATTATTGTTCGCGAAATATTGTATAATCTGTTGTTGTATTGTTATCGTACTTGTACTAGCATCGTTTTGCTAATCCCTTCGGGGGTGGACATTTATTTTATGTTCAGGATACAGGAGGACGGGGAACCAACCACTTGAGCCGCATGACGACGAGGGTGCGGAGTGATGTTATGGCCGGAATGATTTGTCAGTTGCGTTTTTTTTAAATAAAGTACTCGAGTACGTTGTTGTTTTGTCGCTTTTGAAGTTTATATTCGGATGTGGATTGATTTGTATGTTTTATACTGGTGATGTAATAATTATTTCTATGAGTGGTATTTAATAAATGTTTTTTTTTAAATTTTTAGCCTTGTAAATCCTTATATCGAGGATTTGCGGCACTGTAATAATCCTGAATATCTCGGGGTGTTACAAAATATGTTATCGGAGCTAAGATTATAGATATCTTGGCCGTTGGGTTAAATTAGGGTTCATATGTGTCATTTTGAGTTAACCGGCTGTGAATAACATCACTGTACTGCCTACGTCTTCATGTGAGCGATGGTTGTAAGTTTCCTAAACTCTAACTTGTCCTTTACATGTTATACTTTTTGAATGTTAGTACGATGTTGTTCCCTGTATATTGAGTATTTATACTTACAGTATGATGAGAGGAGGACGTGGACGTGGTCGCGCTCGTGGATGCAGATGTAGAAATGCAGAAAGTGAAGCTTCACCCTCTGTTCCTGATTCGCTGTCAAATCAAGCTAACTCCAATTCTGGCGAACAGCAAGAGTCCGTTAACAATGAACGAGAATAGACGATGGAGACAAATGCCAATCCTGCCGTTCCCGACATACTACGCCAAGTGGTCAACCAGATGACTCAATTTGCTCAAGTAGTGGACAGAATGCAAGTGGCGGTAGGATTGCAGCCGGGGAAAAGACAACAAGGCATCCCAGACTTGGGAAATCGAGGAGACAGATGGCTTCAGGAGGTGGCAAAGATGCACCCACTGAAACTCAATGGTTTTTCTGAGACACCGACATGGGATCACTGGTTGAGAGAACTGGAGAAAGTACTTGCCGGGATTAACTGCCCAGATGACCGGAGAGCCCCCATTGCCTAGTATTTTCTAACAGGAGAAGCGTTCGAGTGGTGGGAAGCCATCCGACCTATTTATCATGATGCCGATTGTGGAGAGTTCAAACTTATGATGGAAGCTCAGTACTGCCCTCGTCCGGTGAGAGAAGCTAAGGTTCGAGAATTTTTCTCCGCACATCCTTCGGATGTGCCGGTAGCTCAAACGATTAAGATATTTAATCAACAGATGGCGTTTGTTCGACACCTGGTTAGAACCGATGCAGAAATGATGATTCACTTTGATATGAGAATGAAGCTGGATATACAGTGCTACATGTCAGTTTTCGAATGCACCACTCTCCTCCAGTATCAATACAAAGCTCTGGCGTATGAAATAAAAGAAGCAGCTATGGAAAAGTTCTCCGAGTCCAAGAAGCAGAAAGTCTCTGGTAGTTTCACAGAGCACAACAGTAGTGGGCCCCGCAAAGCCCAGTCATCCTTTCATTCATTCAATAGGCCTCCGCATCAATCCAAGGGTGGGAAGAACTCCAGAGCAGTATCTGCCATGACAGATGCAGTCAGGAAGTGTTTTAACTGTGGTCGGACAGGACACAATCGACGTGATTGCTCACTCCCCGTCGTGACGTGCTATGATTGTGGACGAGAATGACATCGTGCTGTGTTCTGTGAAGAGGCTGCAAAATCTTCTGGAGCTCGTATTTGAAGCCAGTCCAGAAAGAGGCGAGCGTCCCTCAGACGCAACAGAGTGTTCAGCAGCCCCAGAATTTCGGCCGAGGTATAGGCAGAGGACAATATGACCGAAAAGAAGCATCGAGTGCAGGGTCTGCTCCTCCACGCCTTTATGAGATGAGAAGGGCAGACGATCAGTATGCAGCTGTCGCATCAGGTACCGTTCAGATCCTTTCCCAACCAGTTAGTGCTTTATTCGATACATGAGCTACATATTCGTTTATATATTTGTCTTGTGTTAATCACTTGAACATTTCTTGTTTCCATGAATGTGAGCCTTATGTTGTGGGTTTACCAAGTGGGGAAAGAATTGTGGGGAACTTAGAAACTAGAGATTTTCCTGTATTAATTGGGGGCAAAGAGTGGCCCTCAAATCTGATTGTGATAGAGATACAAGGAAACGATCTGATTCTCGGAGATGATTGGCTTAACCGATATGGAGCTATGGTGAACCACCGAAAGAGGAATATCTCGATGATAGCCGAAGATGGTTCCAAGTTATTATTTGAGGGATGGAGGCCAAGAAGCTCAGGAAAAATGACCAAAGCTATGAAAGCCGTCAAACTTCTAAAACAGGGCTGTACTGGATACTGATGTTACGCGATGAAGAAAGAAGAAGGAAAAGTTGAGCTTTCATCCATTCCTGTTGTGAATGAATTTCTGGACGTGTTCCCCAATGAATTACCTAGACTACCCCAATGGCGAGATGTAGAGTTTACCATCGAGCTAGAACCAGGAGCTACACCGATTTCTAAGGCGCGTATCGTATGGCACCTACTGAGATGTATGAATTGAAGAAACAACTGGAAGAGTTACTGGACAAAAGTTATATTCAGCCAAGTGTTTCGCCCTGGGGTGCACTAGTTCTTTTTGTTCGAAATAAAGATGGATCGCTTTGATTGTGTATCGACTACCAGGAGCTGAACAAGATGACGATAAAGAACAAGAACCCGTTGCCACAGATTGATGATTTATTTGACCAGTTTCAAGGAGTGACAGTATTTTCCAAGATTGATTTGAGATCGGGATATCATCAGTTGAGGATTAAGGAATTCGATATTCTGACGTCAGCATTCAGAACTCGCTACGGACAATATGAATTTGTGGTAATGCCGTTTGGTCTCACTAATGCGCCTGCTGTGTTTATGCAATTAATGAATTGAGTGTTCATAGAGTATTTGGACAAATTCGTAGTTGTGTTTATTGATGATATTATGGTTTATTCCAAGAGCCCGGAAGAGCATGCGCAACACTTATGGATCGTTTTGGACCTCTTGAGAATGTTTGAATATTTTATTCTAAATATTCATTATAGAGTTTTGATGATTAAGTTGTTAAACAAAGTAAAACAACAAATAAGCGAAACAAAACAACGAAGAAGTCGAAGACACAAAAAGTCGAACAATCTAAGAAACCTACCTGTTCAGATCAATCAAGATGGAAACCTACCTGATTAGACGAGAGAAACCTACCTGATCAGACGAGATCAAACCTACCTGATCAGACAAGAACAGGAGTTAAATGATCATGAATAACGTACGTAATGCATGTTGCATAACGTACATAATGGACAAGTCTTAACGTACGTAACACAGAGGTGTTAACGTACGTAACGAAGTATTTCAGAATTCAAACGAGATGGACGTTGGATATGACATCATGGCATAGGTTAGCATGCAATGAATAATTGGTCTGAAGATAACGTACATAATGGAGAGAAGCTTGACGTACGTAATGGAAGAAACGAAAACCAATGGACTGTTTTGTGAAGAGCTTAATGTACATAACATGTTGATGTTAACGTACGTAATACATCTAACGTACGTAATAAAGAGGCAATAACGTACGTAATGAAGAGTGCAGAGCTAACGGCTAGTTGAGGCTTTAGAGCCTATAAATACCACTTCCTATGGTATTGAACATACAACAACACAAAGCAATCTACTCATTGATCAGATACTGATTTACATATTCTTGTTGTTGTAATTGTGCTTATATTGTCAAGAGTTTGAGTGTGATACACGAAAACTCATACAGAGGAAAAAAAAGAATACGATTGGATTCAGTGTTATTAGGATCAAGGATCCGGCATTGTTAGAATCGCGATCGATATCTACGTGAGGTTTATCTAGTACCCATAGAAAGCTAGATTGGTTGATTCCTTGTCCAATAGAAAAGGAAAACGGTTTAACTTGGACCGACAAAAAGACAAGTGATTGAACGGTTTACTCGGACCGATAGAAGACGAGTTTGTAACAGTTATCCCTCAACCGATAGAAGAGAGGTGCAGAGTTTTATCTTTAGCCTATAGAAAAAGATACCGAGAGAGGACGTAGGCACGTATGGTTGAACCTCTATAAATCTTGTGTCGATTTATCTTTCTGCACCTTTACTTAAAATCACTTCCGCAATGCAAAAGAGTTTTATAACTCTATCTCCAAATGGCGATGCCGACCAATAGTGCTCCAACAATTGGTATCAGAGCGGTACCTCCTAAAAGCGGATTAACATCCGAGGAAAAGATCTAAATGGCGTTCCAATTTTCCCCGGTCGAAGGTCTTGCCTTGAAAAAGATGACTTGGAAGAAAAAGATGTCGATCTTCATTCATGCCTATAATATAGAAATCTGGAAGATCATTTGTCTTGCCCCAAAAACTCCAATCAAATCCGACGGATCTCTTAAGTGTAACACCCCCAGATTTAACCGGAAATATTACAGCGCCGTGGGCCTCGAGATGGAACCCACAAGGCTGAAGGATATTTTCAAAACATTTACAAAAGCCCAAGAGGCTAACAACGGTACTATCTTTTAAAAACATTCGAAGACTTTATAAAAGTCGTTTATCAAAACCGTCGTAATATCTCATTTGCAACCACAAGGCCCGAAACGCCAAACTCAACAGTTTAAAAACATACGTTAAGCTATCGCTTACACGTACCGAAAGAATAGATTTAGAAAACGATTGCCAAAGTGACCTAAGTTACCAGATACCAAAAGACCATTTAAAAATACTCACGCAGCGGAAAAAGACAAACAATTAAAATACTCTAGCAGCGGAATACAACAACTGATAAGAAACTCAATACACAAATACATGTCCTAGCCAGTATCCTCCGGGAAGTTCATCTCTCCACGACCGCTACAAGCTTGATAATCCAAGAACCTAAAAAGAAAGCCCACGACGGGGTCAGCCATAATATCCAACAATGATAACCATCACATCACGTAAATAATTACATATCAATGTAAATACTAAGTAAGAATACGACTAATGTAATATTACCGTCGTAACTTTACGAAAATCCACGATTCGTATCCTTAACAACACAATAAGATAATACCGAAATATCTGTACGGTATCTCAACAATACCCAAGGTTCTCAAAACATTATCATAATTCGCGATACGGAAATTATACCAACTCTGGCCAATTCAATCCATCGGATAACGTCGATAATTCCAATAAGATAATCGATTGTCCATCAAAGACAAGTATCAAGGAAATACGGAACATACCTCAAGATACGAAATACCATGACGAAATCACATCAGTCTAATCCAAGATCAGATCAACACAACATACGAACATGGTCCTAACCCAAGACCTACAAATGCAAACTCATATGACAACGTCAATATGATCACAACAAAAACGACAATGTATACTTATGGCAAGCCCATAATATACATATGCACAACAACAACACATGGTAATCCAACGATCCAGCGCACACAGCTATAGATTCCCATGATGATCCTGTCGGACCAACGCATTGTGGCATTACCTGTCCAGCGATCCAGCGCTCACAGCTATAGATTCCCATGATGATCCCGTCGGACCAACGCATGGTGGACATACGACAACAATGCATGACTGCACAAAACAACAATACACAATGCACGACAACAAAGATACACGAATGTATCACAACATGATCAACACAAATGACAGAAATGATTAAAATACTCGCTTCGAGTCCTTCGAGAGCAATCTCAATATCTAAACCATCACCAACCATTATTCTGAATATTCACCGATCCAAAACATCACGGACGGTAGATAATTCATGTTTTTGTCAATACCATGATGTATCCTCGATAAAAAGTATACCAACGACAATTGTAAATCATATACATTATGATTTAAATTCCCAAAACTCGAATACAACCTATAATCCCAAATCTCCTGTGATTACGATTTATAAACATTGCTATACGAATTATAAACGAATGAAACTGAAACCATTCATTAAATATTATAAACTGAGCAAGTAATAACTTACCTCAATACCGATGAAGCCGTTACAAATTCCATTGCCGTCATCTACAAGTCCCTTGGCCCTGATCAATGCAATTCATGAACATTCTCGAACACGACCGCAAAACATGGTTCTAATCACCAATCAATAAAATCAACCTATTACAATAATCGATAGACAACAAGTTCGACAACAATCAACAATCGATAAAACCAATCCACAAACCCAATGGCTCAACAATATCTCGATTAAACACTAGTCGGATCAATCCAACTCAAACCATCACGATTTTACAACCACAACACGAAAATACTGCACTTTCTGCCTTCTTAGCGCACGTTAATCACTTAACGTAGCGTGCGCTAAGTTGCTCCCGTTAGCGCGCGCTAGCCAGTAAGCTTAGCGTGCGCTAATGCTGTACTGATGCATGTTTTTTAGATACCGATCAACATATGGCGATTATCAAGAACACTAAGTAATTCTAAATCATGCTCATAGATATTAAAGCAACGAAATCCGATATCCTTTAACATATAAGTAATCATCCAACCCTTAATCCAATTCTTATATTCAAATATCATCTTTTTCCTCAAATATCAACATCATGAACACCAAGAACCTTAACAACACTCCCCTAATCTAACATTACAGAGATTAATCATCAACATCCGCAAAGGAGAAGAAAGATTCACCAACTTATCTCAAGAAAACGAACTACATAATTCAAACCACACGAATCATATTAATATCATCATACTCCGGTAATCCATCTCATAATCATGCTTGTCAACTTGTTTATGTAATAATCATCAACTCAAGAACATCAACATTCAATCCAAAACGAAATCCAAAGATGAAGAGTGATTACCTTTATGAAGGAATGGATTGATTTCCAAGGTTGAATCTATTTCCAAGAATCACCAATGATTTCAAGAACAAAGCTTTAATCCATGATTTCCATCTTTAATCTTGTTAAAGAGGATCATCCCTCAGTTTTTAGGAACTCCAAATGTCCTCCCAAGGTTCTCTCTATCGGGTGAAAGGAAAGAAATGGACGAAATGCTTCATAACACCCGTCTGCCCCTTTTTATAAAGTATATTACTAGCGTGCGCTAAACCTTATGTTTAGCGTGCGCTACGGCCTTAGCGTGCGCTAACTGACTTTGTTAGCGTGCGCTATCGCAGTCCAGAGGCTACAGTCTGGCTTTGTACATGTGCTTACGTACGTAATGCCCATGCATTAGCGTACGTGACTTACACTCCCTAGCGTACGCAAGTCCTTGCGTTTAGCGTGCGCTAATATCAGTTGACTCATTTGTCTGTATGCTCCGAAGACTGGTCCACCCGCCGAAACTGCTGACGAGGATAAGATTCCTTTTTGTCCAATATACCATTAGCGTGCGCTAACCTTTAGGGTTTAGCGTGCGCTAGTACTACATTACAAACATCCGTTGACTTATCAGAACGTGCGCCGAAAGTGGCCTGGTCCACACGAAGATTCCTTCCAATCTGACTGCATTAGCGTGCGTTATCTTATATCCGTAGCGTGCGCTAAACCTGCACGATAGCGTGCGCTACTCATGATTATTAGCGTGCGCTAATAATGTTACACTTAGACATTTTCAGCTATTCTTGTCCAACGTCTCAACATACAGAATACGAACATACGGCATACTGAATACATATACTTCTTACATCCAATTGTCGACCAAGTACGACAATTATACCAATACAAATGTCTCGGTCCTTCAATTATTTTACCCGTACTGTACAGATTCCACGCTGTACAACATAACTCGGATAAAATAACATTAAACAATAGTAATAGAAATTCCGGATATTACATACTACACCACTTAAAATAATTTTCGTCCTCGAAACTTGCAATCCGTCATAAAAATAAACAAACCGTTCAACCAAAATATCCCGAAACCATCACGACAACAATCAATCATCATTATTACCGAATAACCAAAATAGCATACTTACATATGTGCCAAGTCGACGATCTCCTGAGATACTAGCAAGTGACTTCACTGTAAAGCTTCAACACGCTTACGATCACAATTCCATGAGTTTCAACAAAAATATAACATCTTCGGAAGAAATAATTTATCCGTTTCAAATCATGTCTGCCTGATTACACAATCAAGTCCAAATCCTGATACAAATCAATAATACACGATACATCTGTGAAACAACTGCCCAACACAATGGCAACGGATCCCGAAATATCGACACAAAATCTGAACGCTCAGATGATCACCAGCAATGATCAACCCATAAATTAATCGAGAATATCATTTGACATGATAAACTCTAATATGACCAATCCAAAGGTCGAAACGCAATCGAGAATATCATCACCATGATAAACTCCAACACGGTCAACACAGAACCACAGAAACAGATATACGAAAGAATAACATTCTCAAAACGACAAAATCAATCACGTACAGTAGATATCAATAAACATACCCAACTGGCGAACATTCCCCTCGGCATACGAACAACGAATCGCAAATCGACGAACATACCAATTCATACAAGGAGTGGGAACGACCACTCAATATCCAAAACAACCAGCATGGGGTCACCGTCCCCAAATTTACACTTACAAAGAAATCATTCAAAGATCACTATGGTAAAATCGCGCTACTACCGTACCAATGGAATCACATAGCACATATGTCCCGGTTTCATAAAACCCATAGTTCCAAAATTACATGATGTACCCAAACCTGCAACACGCAGTATTTTTCTCTTATCCGATAAATCAACCAATCATCCCTGGATAACCAAACTACCATACTAACGTTCGAACCTCTTTCATCGTATCAAACTCATGTACTATCCAGTTCGTGACACTCGCTCCGAACTTTGCCATGATATGCACTATGCACTAAATGCACATGTATATCAATCATATTTTCAAAACCAGTTTAAAATCATACAGTCTCGTCAAGAAGACAAATTTTCGAAAGCTCTTTCAAAAATTTCAAAACTCAAAACATAAATTTTGGTAAGACCACAAATCAATTCTCGAAAAATTAAATCGGCTAGTTGGTGTCAAGTTCTCGATGACAATTCATTTCGAATACACACGAAAATGAAATGAAATTATGCAAATGCTCGACTACAACCATACTCCTGTATACCAATTCGGTTCGTCACCAATTCCACTGACATTCCATCGGAAAACCACACGATAGAGTTCCAAAACCTTAATGTATAGAATCCGACAAAAACTCTTTTTTTTTTCACATATGACTCGCAACGTCAACCATTAACCTATCCTGGATTACTTCAAATATGCTATGACAAAACATTGAAACAAATCAACACAACGAAAGATTCCCGAGAAGTTTTATTTGAACAAGTAAGCCAAAACCCCGAAAGGCAGGAACGAAATAGATAAACGATTGATAAAGTGTTTTACAATTCTCGGAAGTTTTAAGAAAACAGAAAGGCCTTTTGAAACATTAGGGTCTCAGCCCGTATCTCGTTCCACATTACAAGAAGTTTAAAAAGTAGAAAACCCTTTTTCGGACCTCAAGTCCTGAGTTATAAAACTATTTCAAAATCGATTGGGTCTCAGCCCAAAAATCATTTTCCGTAAAACATTCATTTTGAAAAGTATCATTTTCAAATGCTCAAAACAGTTCGCATATCTCAAAATGAACTAACATGACTACATGTTCTCCTGAACAATCCACAATATTTCTCCCAAATGCAAAACTCCGTTCCAAAACTTAATCGACATATTGATTTCCAAAATCATAACTTCTCAAGATCATCAATCCTGTCCCAACTCTGTCACCTTATACTGTAATGCATAATATTATGCTGAATCTCAAAGCATATCAACTTAGAACGACAATAAATCTCGATGAAATTTAAAAATCCAAATACTTACAGATCGTGAAGTCGACGATTCCCCGTGATACTGGCACATGTCTCGACCAAGAAAATACTCGACACAGATATTTTCAAAACACACGTTTTGCGAACTCAATTCAACTCGAGAACGCAACACATCTCCATTCGAAGAAACATGTTAACACCATTTGGAAAAGTTTACAACAACTCCAGTAATACACTGGTAAATCACATCACGCACAAGCCCGAGTGAACAACAAAAACTCACGGTTCTAATATTCGTCAATCGACAACTCGAATGACGCGACAAAAACACGACCCAACTCGACCCGACTGCCTAGGTTTTCTCAACCTAAGCTCCGATACCATATTCTGTAACACCCCCAGATTTAACCGGGAATATTACAGCGCCGTGGGCCCCGAGATGGAACCCACAAGGTTGAAGGATATTTTCAAAACATTTACAAAAGCCCAAGAGGCTAACAACGGTACTATCTTTTAAAAACATTCGAAGACTTTATAAAAGTCGTTTATCAAAACCGTCGTAATATCTCATTTGCAACCACAAGGCCCGAAACGCCAAACTCAACAGTTTAAAAACATACGTTAAGCTATCGCTTACACGTACCGAAAGAATAGATTTAGAAAACGATTGCCAAAGTGACCTAAGTTACTAGATACCAAAAGGCCATTTAAAAATACTCACGCAGCGGAAAAAGACAAACAATTAAAATACTCTAGCAGCGGAATACAACAACTGATAAGAAACTCAATACACAAATACATGTCCTAACCAGTATCCTCCGGGAAGTTCATCTCTCCACGACCGCTACAAGCTTGATAATCCAAGAACCTAAAAAGAAAGCCCACGACAGGGTCAGACATAATATCTAACAATGATAACCATCACATCACGTCAATAATTACATATCAATGTAAATACTAAGTAAGAATACGACTAATGTAATCTTACCGTCGTAACTTTACGAAAATCCACGATTCGTATCCTTAACAACACAATAAGATAATACCGAAATATTTGTACGGTATCTCAAGAATACCCAAGGTTCTCAAAACATTATCATAATTCGCGATACGGAAATTATACCAACTCTGGCCAATTCAATCCATCGGATAACGTCGACAATTCCAATACGATAATCGATTGTCCATCAAAGACAAGTATCAAGGAAATACGGAACATACCTCAAGATACGAAATACCATGACGAAATCACGTCAGTCTAATCCAAGATCAGATCAACACAACATACGAACATGGTCCTAACCCAAGACCTACAAATGCAAACTCATATGACAACGTCAATATGATCACAACAAAAACGACAATGTATACTTATGGCAAGCCCATAATATACATATGCACAACAACAACACATGGTAATCCAACGATCCAGCGCACACAGCTATAGATTCCCATGATGATCCTGTCGGACCAACGCATTGTGGCATTACCTGTCCAGCGATCCAGCGCTCACAGCTATAGATTCCCATGATGATCCCGTTGGACCAACGCATGGTGGACATACGACAACAATGCATGACTGCACAAAACAACAATACACAATGCACGACAACAAAGATACACGAATGTATCACAACATGATCAACACAAATGACAGAAATGATTAAAATACTCGCTTCGAGTCCTTCGAGAGCAATCTCGATATCTAAACCATCACCAACCATTATTCTGAATATTCACCGATCCAAAACATCACGGACGGTAGATAATTCATGTTTTCGTCAATACCATGATGTATCCTCGATAAAAAAGTATACCAACGACAATTGTAAATCATATACATTATGATTTAAATTCTCAAAACTCGAATACAACCTATAATCCCAAATCTCCTGTGATTACGATTTATAAACATTGCTATACGAATTATAAACGAATGAAACACCATTCATTAAATATTATAAACTGAGGAAGTAATAACTTACCTCGATACCGATGAAGCCATTACCAATTCCATTGCCGTCATCTACAAGTCCCTTGGCCCTGATCAATGCAATTCACGAACATTCTCGAACACGACCGCAAAACATGGTTCTAATCACCAATCAATAATCTCAACCTATTACAATAATCGATAGACAACAAGTTCGACAACAATCAACAATCGATAAAACCAATCCACAAACCCAATGGCTCAACAATATCTCGATTAAACACTACTCGGATCAATCCAACTCAAACCAGCACGAATTCATAACCACAACACGAAAATACTGCACTTTCTGCCTTCTTAGCGCACGTTAATCACTTAACGTAGCGTGCGCTAAGTTGCTCCCGTTAGCGCACGCTAGCCAGTAAGCTTAGCGTGCGCTAATGCTGTACTGATGCATGTTTTTCATATACCGATCAACATAAGGCGATTATCAAGAACACTAAGTGATTCTAAATCATGCTCATAGATATCAAAACAACGAAATCCGATATCCTTTAACATATAAGTAATCATCCAACCCTTAATCCAATTCTTATATTCAAATATCATCTTTTTCCTCAAATATCAACATCATGAACACCAAGAACCTTAACAACACTCCCCTAATCTAACATTACGGAGATTAATCATCAACATCCGCATAGGAGAAGAAAGATTCACCAACTTTTCTCAAGAAAACGAACTACATAATTCAAACCACACGAATCATATTAATATCATCATACTCCGGTAATTCATCTCATAATCATGCTTGTCAACTTGTTTATGTAATAATCATCAACTCAAGAACATCAACATTCAATCCAAAACAAAATCCAAAGATGAAGAGTGATTACCTTTATGAAGGAATGGATTGATTTCCAAGATTGAATCCATTTCCAAGAATCACCAATGATTTCAAGAACAAAGCTTTAATCCATGATTTCCATCTTTAATCTTGTTAAAGAGGATCATCCCTCAGTGTTTAGGAACTCCAAATGTCCTCCCAAGGTTCTCTCTATCGGGTGAAAGGAAAGAACTGGACGAAGTGCTTCATAACACTCGTGTGCCCCTTTTTATAAAGTATATTACTAGCGTGCGCTAAACCTTATGTTTAGCGTGCGCTATGGCCTTAGCGTGCGCTAACTGACTTTGTTAGCGTGCGCTATCGCAGTCCAGAGGCTACAGTCTGGCTTCGTACATGCGCTTACGTACGTAATGCCCATGCATTAGCGTACGTAACTTACACTCTCTAGCGTACGCAAGTCCTTGCATTTAGCGTGCGCTAATATCAGTTGACTCGTTTGTCTATATGCTCCGAAGACTGGTCCACCCGCCGAAAGTGCTGACGAGGATAAGATTCCTTTTTGTCCAATATACCATTAGGGTGCGCTAACCTTTAGGGTTTAGCGTGCGCTAGTACTACATTACAAACATCTGTTGACTTATCAGAACGTGCGCCGAAAGTGGCCTGGTCCACACGAAGATTCCTTCCGATCTGACTGCATTAGCGTGCGTTATCTTATATCCGTAGCGTGCGCTACTCATGATTATTAGCGGGCGCTAATAATGTTACACTTAGCCATTTTCAGCTATTCTTGTCCAACGTCACAACATACAGAATACGAACATACGGCATACTGAATACATATACTTCTTACATCCAATTGTCGACCAAGTACGACAATTATACCAATACAGATGTCTCGGTCCTTCAATTATTTTACCCATACTGTACAGATTCCACGCTGTACAACATAACTCGGATAAAATAACATTAAACAATAGTAATAGAAATTCCGGATATTACATTAAGAGTTTCGAAGAATATAATGACAAGGATTGGAAGAACGATCATCTAAATTATAAGGCCACTCAACTTCTATATTGTGCCTTAAATCCAGAAGAGGTCAACCGTATCTCATCGTGTGAAAGTGCTAAAGAAATATGGAAAATTCTTGAAATCACACACGAGGGAACAGCTCAAGTCAAGGAGACGAAGATCAATATGCTTCTCCATGACTACGAGTTATTCATGATGAAGGGTGACGAGTCCATCACCAACATGCTTGACCGATTTTCGGTCATCACTAATGGACTTGCTTTGTTCGGGAAACCGCTATCAAGTAGTGAGAAAGTCAAGAAAATCTTACGATAACTACTTAGCGAATGGGATGGCACCGTGACGGAGATAATGGAATCTAAAGATCTCAATATGCTCGACTTTAGCGCCCTCGTTGGTTCGCTAATTAATTATGAGATTATTTTAAAATCACGAAGTGTCAAGCCGAAGCCTAAGGAAAGATCTATAGCTATGAAAGCTAAGATGTCAAGAAAGGAAAAAATCCCGGTCGAAGAAAGTGATGAAGAATCGGCATATTATGCCAAGAATATTAATAAGTTCCAAAACTTATTAAACCAGAGAAAGAAAGACATCTCGGGCGGAATGAAGAAATTTGACAACAATTGTCGAGTTTGTGGTAAACCAGGACACTTCGCAAAGAATTGCCGAGCGAATCCTAAGAAGGAAGTCTCGTTGCAACATGGAGCGATGAAGATGAAGATGATGATTTTATCAATCAAAATAACCTCGCTCTTACGGCCCGAAGTTCATTCGACGATAGCGACGTCGAAATCCGAGTAAGTGCATCCTCTCACTATGAACTATTTGAAGCATTTGAATTATTGCATACGGATTTTCAAAATGCTTTAAGCGAAATTAAATCCCTTCAATCTAAAAATAAACTACCGGAAATTGAAATTTCCAAAATTCTTGAAAAAGGGAAATTTATCGAGACCGATCATTCTCAATGCCTTGAAAATGAAAATAATTTAAAGAATGATCTTTTGAATGTTCAAGACGAACTAAAGGTTTTAACGAAGAAATTTTCGTGTGGAAACAAAAAATTTGAACAAATGCTTTGTGTTCAAAAATATACTTTGAATAAATAGGGGTTAGGATTCAAACCGAATACTAAAAACGAATCCTTAAATTTCAAAATACCCCAATGTGAAAAATGTTTAAAAATTGGGCATCATATTTCGAATTGTAAAAGCCCACCACGGACGATAAAAACCAAAAAGATTTGGATTCCAAAAGGAACTTTTATTCCGAATATTGTCTATGTCTCGAAAGAAAAAACAACTATCGGTTGGATCCCCAAAAATTAATTTTTATCAATAAATATTTTACTCATGGGGAGTTTATTCTTTTTTTTAAGGGGAGATTTTTGTCACGAAGAGTTATACACGTTTTATGCATATTTCTATCATATCGTATTTTATCATAAATTGGTATCCTTTCATTTACACTTTTGCTGATAACAAAAAGGGGGAGAAAAGAGTTGAATGGATAAAAAGCGTCATGGTAGAATGACGAAAAAAAGAAAAAAGTCGAAAAAGAATAAACGGCGAAGTTGAAAATAAACGGAGAAGTTGAAAACGAAAAGACAAAGTTGAAAAATAAAAAGAAGTAGTCGAAAAGGAGAAAAAGAAGAGATGTGAGAAATTAACGAAATGATCAAAGCCGAAAACTTTGATTCGTACAAATATATATACACTTTATTTTGCAGGTTTTATCCCATTCAAGATGTTGTTTTGTAATCATCAAAAAGGGGGAGATTGTTGGAATATTTTATTCCAAATATTCATTATAGAGTTTTGATGATTAAGTTATTAAACAAAGTAAAACAACAAAGAAGCGAAACAAAACAACGAAGAAGTCGAAGACACAAAAAGTCGAACAATCTGGGAGAACCTACCTGTTTAGATAAGTCAAGATGGCAACCTACATGATCAGACGAGAGCAACCTACCTGATCAGACGAGATCAAACCTACCTGATCAGACAAGAAGAGAAGTTACCTGATCATAAATAACATACGTAATGCATGTTGCATAATGTACGTAATGGACAAGTCTTAATGTACGTAACACAGAGGAGTTAACGTACGTAATGAAGTATTCCAGAATTCAAACAAGATGAACGTTGTAGATGACGTCATGGCATAGGTCAACGGATAATTTGACCGAAGATAACGTACGTAATGGGGAGAAGCTTAACGTACGTAATGGAACAAACGAAAGCCACTGTACTGTTTTGTGAAGAGCTTAACGTACGTAACATGTTGATGTTAACGTACGTAACACATCTAACATACGTAATTAAGAGGTAATAACGTAGGTAATGAAGAGTGCAGAGCTAACGGCTAGCTGAGGCTTTGGAGCCAATAAATACCACTTCCTATGGCATTGAACATACAACAACGCGAAGCAATCTACTCATTGATCAGATATTGATATACATATTCTTGTTGTTGTAATTGTGCTTATATTGTCAAGAGTTTGAGTGTGATACATGAAAACTCATACACGAGAGGAAAAAGAAAGGATACAATTAGATTCGGTATTATTAGGATCAAGGATCCGGCATTGTTAGAATCGCAATTGATATCTACGTGAGGTTTATCTAGTACCCATAGAAAGTTAGATTGGTTGATTCCTTGTCCAATAGAAAAGGAAAATGGTTTAAGTTGGACCGACAAAAAGACAAGTGATTGAACAGTTTACTCGGACTGATAGAAGACGAGTTTGTAACGGTTATCCCTCGACCGATAGAAGAGAGGTGCAGAGATTTATCTTTAGCCTATAAAAAAATATTCCGAGAGAGGACGTAGGCACGTTTGGCCGAACCTCTATAAATCCTGTGTCGATTTATCTTTCCGCACATTTACTTAAAATCGCTTCCGCAATGCGAAAGAGTTTTATAACTCTATCTCCAAACGGCGATACCGACCAATAGTGCTCCAACAGAGAAGTGAGCAATTATATGCCAAACTTTCTAAGTGTGAATTCTAGCTAAAGGAAGTGATGTTCCTCGGTCATGTGGTATCAGCGGAAGGAGTCCAGATAGATCCTCAGAAAGTCGAGGCAATTTTGGATTGGAAGTCTCCTAAGAATATGAAGGAAGTGAGAAGTTTCTTAGGACTTGCTGGGTATTATCGTCGGTTCTTGGAAGGGTTTTCCAAAATTACCCGTCCACTTACTTGATTGCTGCAGAAAACCCAAAAGTTTGAATGGAACGATATGTGCCAGGCCAGTTTTGATGAATTGAAGCAGAGATTGAAGACGGCACCAATTTTAGTACTACCACAAGGAACTGAAGGATTCATAGTTTACAGTGACGCTTCAAACCAAGGTCTCGGCTGTGTATTGATGCAGAATGAGAAGGTGATCGCCTACGCTTCACAGCAATTGAAGCCATATTAAGTAAATCCAACGCACGATTTGGAACTGGCAGCTGTGTTTTCGCCTTAAAGATATGAAGACATTATTTGTACGGGACTCACTGTCAGATCTTCACAGATCATAAGAGTCTCAAATACATCTTCAATCAGAAAGAGTTAAACATGCGGTAGAGGAGATGGATAAAATTGATTAAGGACTATGATTTGGAGATTCTTTATCAGCTAGGCAAAGCGAATGTAGTGGCCGCCGATGCACTGAGCCGTAAACCCATTTCTATTAGAATGTTGGAAATGCTCATGTCCCAGTCCAGCATTCAACGAGAGTTGATTCGTGAGGAATTGAAGTATGGTTGCAAGGAGTCCAAGGGAAACTGTATGTGATGGAATTATTTTCGTCGTTAATCGAAGAAATCAAATCTAAGCAATTGGATGATCCTCTGATGATTTGGTTACGTGATGAAGTGAGCAAGGGAAAGGCCCCAGGATTTGTAATTCATGAAGATGGAGTTTTGGGATTTCAAAGTCAACTTTGTATCCCCAATATTGATGTTTTGAAACAGACAATCATGAAGGAAGCTCACAGTACGCCTTATTCTATTCACTCAGGTACTAATAAGATGTATGAGGATCTGAAGCAGAATTTCTGGTGGGGCAACATGAAGAAAGATGTGGCGGAATATGTCTCGAAGTGTTTAACTTGTCAGCAAGTTAAGATCGAACATCAGCGACCCATCGGAATATTGAAGCCACTTCTGATTCCTGAATGGAAGTGGGAAGATATATCAATGGACTTTATCACCAGTATGCCGAAGACCAGAACAGGGATGAACATGATTTGAGTGATAGTTGATCTCTTAACCAAGTCGGCTCATTTTCTGGGCATTAAGGATACCTGGGGACCAGAAATGTTGGCACGAGTGTTTATTGCAGAGATAGCCTGATTGCATGGTACACCGAAGACCATTATTTATGATCGAGATGGTCGCTTTGTGTCATATTTTTGGAAAGCGGTTCATAGAGACTTGTGAAATGAGCTGAACTTTAGCACAACTTCTCATCCTCAAACTGATGGACACTCCGAGAGGACTATTCAAACAGTAGAAGACATGCTGAGAGCTTGTGCCATAGATTGGTCGACTGAGTGGGAAGTTCATATACCGTTGATTGAATTCCATTAAGATGGCACCTTTTGAAGCGTTATACGGGAGAAGATGCAGATCACCCCTATGTTGGGATGATTCGTCAAACTTGATCGGGACGGAACTGGAGTTGATACTACAGACTCAAGAGAAGGTAGCTTTGATTCGTGAAAGGCTGTTGACTACCCAGAGTCGGCAGAAATCTTATGCAGACGTGCGGCGTCGCCCCTTAGAATTTGAAATTGGGGACCACATGCTTTTAAAAGTTTCTCCTACTCAGGGAATTTTTCGTTTTGGGAGGAAAGAAAGGCTGAGTCCGAGGTATATTTGACCATTCGAGATTCTTGAAAGAGTTGGGGAGTTGGCATACAGGTTGGCCTTACCGCCATCGCTGAGTCATGTTCATAATGTGTTTCACATGTCTCAGTTACACAAGTACATAACAGATCCCAGTCATGTAATTGATTTTAGCGAGATCGAAGTCACTAAGGATGGCACGTTCGAAGAGAAACCAATCAAGATACTCGAGAGTCGAGTCAAACAATTGAGAAATAAACCAATCACCTTGGTTAAAGTTCAATGGTCGCGACATGGATTCGAAGAAGCCAATTGGGAGACGGAGGATAGTATGAAGTCTAGATACCCAGAATTATTTTCGTCTTAAGTTTCGGGACGAAACTCCTTTTTAGAGGGAGAGTATGTAATATCCAGATAATTGTTGAGTATTTTCATCTGTATTTGAACCTTGTAATATTCGACTTTGTGGTATCTATAATCGAAGTGTGATTTTTCCCGTATTCATATTCCTACAGTCATGGTCATATTAGGAAGAGTTTGTAATTTATGCATGCAACTATGTCATAACGTACGCTAGCAGGTGAGCTTAACGTACGTTATGAGCTGAAGATAGCGTACGCTATGGACGAATCATAGCGTACGTAACAGGCAGTCAAATAGATCATGTTGGTCCGCATATGGGCCAGCTCGGGATGGGGTCTGGATAGTATAAGATCCCGTGTGGTCCGGACAGCTTTTTGATAAATCAAGTCAACGAGGCATAACGTACGTTAAAGGATAAAGATAGCGTGCGCTACACAGAGCGAATTACGTACGTAAATGGTGATGGCGAACGTTAACGTACATAAAGAGTAGCATATAGCGTACGTTAAGGCTATAGCATACGTAATATCTTGAGGCTAATGTACGTAAAGATCAGAGTTTTATAAATAAGACAACACCCCTTTCATTTCTTACATTCCTTCATTTCCATTTTGTCCGACTTCTGCCATCTCAAGAACTACTCCAACGAATAGTACCCCTTATATTAGCCTCTCTACCTAGTTTGGAAGATCGTGGACATCTCAGATTGGTGTTCAAGCCTATGGTGTCGAGTTCTCCCGATCGTTTTCATCGATATTTTTTGTGAAAGATATGTTACGATCATCTCAGCCCATATCTCATTTTAAGAAGATTGTTCTGGACATGTTGATGATGTTATAAGGAATTATTAATCATTCTTGAACTAGATATCATGATATTGGAAGATTATGATGACTAAACTTAGGTTTGCCATATCGAAGAGATGATACGTTTACCTGTGATTACATTAAGTATTATGATGAAGTTTTCAGAAACATTCACGTCTTCTCCTTGATGATTTCGAATACTTCGGACTTAGATTAGTTGGAGTTGATTTTACTCATAATAGATGATTGATAAGTGAGTAATATGGAAGCTTTCATCTAGAGTGAGAACTTTTTCATTGTAGAGATTGACGGGTTGATTAACCCTTCTTGTATCGATGGTTAAAGTGAGATGATTATGTAAATGACAAAGGTATAGAAAGTAAAACTTTGGTAGGAAGAGCTACTTCGCAGGAGAATATGATTTTTACTGGAGAATTAACCTAGAACACGGTTGAATACGTTTTCCTTTGAAATGATGTTTTAGAATTCGTACATTTCGAATAATACCCTTGATATCGATCGTAGAATATCCGACCTATATAATTGAGATTGGAGTATGGAATTGTAGTGACATGAATATCCGTGAATTGGTAAACGTCAACAATTTATCCCTATTATGGTCATTTTATTCGCATGAGGTACGTTAATAGTCCGACCAAGTTTTTGTCAAGTAGTTGAACCGTGAACCAGCCTTACGTAAGATATTTAACTCGGTCATATATTAGAAACGTTAGATGATCGTGTGCTAGTTACGTATACTCATGTTGAACTCTTCGTATTTCATTATTATGTAAAGGTTTTAGGCTTGCAACTAGTTAGACGAAGGGACGACCTTCTAGTATTTTAGTGATTGTCGAAGTATTTAAACCTTGTCGTCATTGTAAGGTAAGTACTTTAATTACGTTTTATGTATTGATATTATACATGTTGTCGTGCATATGTGTCATTGTTATTTGTCCACCTCGTGTTGGTCCGACGGGATCATCTTGGAATCTATGCTAGCGTGTGCTGGATCATTGGACGGGTTTTTCCACCTCGTGTTGGTCCGACGGGATCATCTTGGGATCTATGCAGTGAACACTGGATCATCGAAATTACCATGTGTATGTTGTATCTTGTTGTGTATGGTATTGTGAGTCTTCTCGTGGTAGAGACTCGTTGTTATTGTTGTCATTTAGGATGTTGTTATTATTCTTCGCGAGATATTGTATAATCTGTTGTTGTATAATTATCGTACTTGTACTAGCATCGTTGTGTTAACCCTTAGGGAGTGGACATTTGTTTTATGTTCAGGATACAGGAGGACGGGGAAGCAACCACATGAGCCACATGATGACGAGGGTGCGGAGTGATGTTATGGCCGGAATGGTTTGTCAGTTGCGTTTTGTTTTTAAATAAAGTACTTGAGTACGCTGTTGTTTTGTCGTCTTTGAAGTTTGTATTTGGATGTGGATTGATTTGTATGTTTTAGACTGGTGATGTAATAATTATTTCTATGAGTGGTATTTAATAAATGTTGTTGTTTTTTAAATTCTTAGCCTTGTAAATCCTTATATCGAGGATTTGTGGTGCTGTAATAATCCTGAATATCTCGGGGTGTTACAATCAAGATGATTGATCAGTCACTTGATCTTATAAAGAGCATCTTTATATCAAATGATGATGAAGAGATTCATGGTCCCACACATCCCAGTGCAATTATTGCACTCGTATATCTTACTAGTTCTATATGAACTAATATAAAACCAAGGATTAATTCATCGTCTAAAAAGGTACTGAAAACTTCAATGCTATCAGCAAAAAATATATTTTTGTTTATGTGGTTCTTTGCATTTTTAATGCATTGAGAAGACGTTGAAATAAGATCAATCACCCATTAGATCTGAAAGAATTGTGTAGTATAATAGAAGAATGAAGTTCTTTCAACTATTTGCATAAATTCAATGCGGTGTTTGGTGAGAAAAAGACATGATGAATTATATTTCTTTTCCACTCGTGATCTACAAGTGAGTGTGAATCAAAGAGAGAAACGATATAAAATGATTTGTCTGATCCAGAATTCTCATAAAGAAAATAAATAATGAATTTGCAATTATAGCAGTATAAGTTGATGATTTAAACTTAACTGGGACTCTTAAAAAGCTCAATAAAACTGCCACTGAAAATTTATAAAGTAAGTCCTACTAGCAACATTTCCCAATCATTATGAAATTATTGCAACACATGAAGCAAGTTGAGAATATGTATGGCTGATGAGTTTAACCAATATTAATATGAAATCTTCAGAAGATATGACATATCTCACCAACATATGAGTTCAAGATTGCAACTTGCACTGAATATGATACATGTGCTAATTAGCGGATGATTTTTGAAACACCTGAAGCATATTTATATAAAAATACGAGTTGAACTTTTTTTCCTTGGTTGAGGTTTTATGCCATTGGATTTTGCTAGAAAGGTTTTTAACAAGGCAACTAAGATTTTTTCCATCGGGTTTTTTCCTAATAAGGTATTGACGAGGCATATTCAGGAAATAATGGAGAATAATTGAATTTGATCTTTCACCGTGGTAAATCCAATATGTGTATTTATCCCAAAAACTATTTTTTTTTAAGTTCTCCCATACGACATCAAGTGTAAAACGGTACATATCGCTGCGGCATTTACATTTATTGCATGGACACTAATGAATTATACTATCACTATCATGCTCCTTCACAAATCGAATAAACCCTCTCATTCCATCTATGACTCTTGGATCCCATTTTTGTAGACCAATCCAACTTTTATCCATCCTATAACAAAAATAACAACAATATTACACAATCATAATTCGTATTTATCAAGAATATATAAAAATTACGACTATAATCATCATAGCACGAATTCAAGATGTCAAACCCATATATATACATATTATTCAAAAAAATAATACTTGGTCATATAATCATCAATATATATATATATATATATATATATATGTGTGTGTGTGTGTGTGTGTGTGTTATATACACCAAGAAATCTTCAAGAAAACAAACTAATTCTTAAACATGTTCATAATCATCCAAATGGATATATTATATGCATAATATAATTATAATTGATATTAATGTTCAATAAACATATCTGCAATATGATTTCTTGAATGACGAGACCAGAGAAAATTATTGTTTTTGGTGTTTTTAGTTTGTAATTTCTGAGTGTGTTGTAAATGGTGTGTTGAAGTGTTAGATGGTGATATATTCTGCACAATAAATATGTAAGACTTTAGCCGACGACAAACCGTCGGCTAAAGTCTAATAGTCGTCGGCTAAACATTACAAAGTCGTCGGCTAAAGTCTCGTCGTTGTCGGCTAAAGTACAAAACTTTAGCCGACGACTAACATGACTTTAGCCGATGACTCACTTTAGCCGAAGACAAAAGGCAAAGTCCTCGGCTAAACATCTTTAGCCGACAACTCAACAGCCGTCGGCTAAACCTTCAGTCTTTAGCCGACAACATACGCCGGCCGTCGGCCGTTCTCCGGCTAGTCATCGGCTGAAGTGTTATTTTTGGTAGTGTGTTGGTGAGATCAGTTATTCATTAAGATATAAAATAAGGAGTAGTTATACTCTTTTTCCTTAGATCAAGTTTTTCCCATAGGGTTTTCTTGACAAGGTTTGATGACGCAACACATGGATACTCCTATAAGAATGATCTGTATAAGAAGAAACTTATACTCTTATTATTGCTCAGTTTTTGTCCCATGAAGTTTTACTGAGGCGGCATGATCGATATGAGGGGATCAAATTCAAATATTTCTCAAGACTTTTCCTAACAGCAGGGGGGGTAGCTGTACTCTTTTTTCTTCGATCGAGTTTTTCCCACTGGGTTTCCCACCAAGATTTTAATGAGACGACATGTATTAAAAGTCATTCAATTGGGGAGTGTTGTAATCAACGTTGTAACTAATATTATAATTAATATATCAATTGATGAATGACTTTTATACCCCTGAAACTCTAGATGTGTACCTATAAATAAAGACATTTGACCCTTATATGAAATACACATATTATTATTCTCCTCTTTCATGGTCTCTTTTTTCCTCTCAAATTTATAACAAGTTTAAGAATTTTATTGTTAAATAAATTTTGAGTTTACAGGAGTGTGGATTATAAGAAATGCTCTTATGTGTGTAGTTCTACCACGACTTGTATCCTGCACCCAGTAGCACATAACAAGAAATTTACCTTGTTATATATATATATATATATATATACACGCTTGCTATATTTGTCATATTTATATTACATCTAAATACTAAATATATATTATCACTCTAAATACAATAATGAGGCATCTTACAAGGGGCTCTTGCCGGTTCAACTATTCTTTGATTATTAATCATGACTCGTGGGCGTGGTTGCTGGCTGTTTTCGACCATTGGTTTGGTCTAGGCGAATTGAAAAAACTAAAAGCAGCTGACCTTCTAGTTCTCTTCTTCATAATTAAAAAATACTGTATAGTTAGGGATTCCGATGACTTTTTTTCACCTTATACCCATTGGTTTAAAGTGGATGTCCTTTTCATTTTTTAAAATAAAATTTTTACCATAAACAAACTTTTTAATTATATAATGCAAAATTAATAAATCTAAAAATAAATAAATGATCAAAATTAATATTGAGAAAATCAAACGATGTTTATTTAAGGGTATTCTTAAATACGCTTAAATTACATTATCGCCCTTAAAATTACATTTTTGCCCATTCTTATTGAGCACTCTCTTCTCTCTCACTACTTTTCTCTCTCACTTCTCTCTACCCGCCATCGCCGCACCGCCGCTGTCGTGTCGCCGCACCACCACCGCCGTGCCGTAGCACAGCCACACTACTCTCACTTCGGTGAAATTGACGCAGGCATCTGGATTTTCCGCCTACACCATGATGCAGGCGGAAACTCTAGACGCCTCCACCATGGTGCAGGCGTCTGGAATAGACGCCTAGGCGTCTACAATAGATGTATACACCATGGTGCAGGCGTCTACAATAGACGCATGTACCATGGTGCAGGCGGAAATTCCAGACGCCTGCGTCAATTTCACCGAAGTGAGAGTAGTGTGGCGATGCGACGGCACGGCGGTGGTGGTGCGACTGCACGGCGGCGCTGTGGCGGTGATAATGGCAGGTAGAGAAAAGTGAGATACAGTAGTGAGAGAAAAAAATAGTGAGAGAGAAGAGAGAGAGGTTCAATAGTAATGAAGGGCAAAAATATAATTTTTAAGGGCGGTGACTAGTAATTTAGGGTGGTGTTTAGTACTCCAGTTATTTAAATACTGAATGACTGGGCATTATTTATTAAAGTACATGGTTCTATCTCAAAACCAAAGAGGATTTCAACACGCCCACTTTATATGTAGTCGAGTTCAAGGCTTACATCACGAATTCTTTAACGCGGGTGATGCGGAGCTAGATCATCGTGGGTTATTGGGATCGCACGTGTAGAGAATCTACTTTGATACCGTATTAAAGTCTTGGATTACGTCTCAAAATCAGTTGACGAGTAACCCAAAATCTCTGTATATATCGAAGGCGCATAACTTATATTTTCACTGGTCAAGCTTCTTGCATGAGCCAGTTCTCAAGTTACATCACTGTGAATCAGACGGCTGGGAGGGCATTGTTTTACTGGTTAGCTAAGGCACCTATAATCAGCGGCCCTGAGAAGAGGCCACTTGTTCTGTGGCTTAATGGTGGCCCTGGTTGCTCTTCTCTAGCTTATGGAGCTTTCGAAGAAATCGGGCCATTTCAGATTAATTCCGACGGGAAAACCCTTTACCTCAATCCTAATTCTTGGAATAAATGTATGTGGCGATTAGATTTTGTAATGAAGTTATTTCTTTTTGTTGGGAAAACACCGGAAAAGTAATGACATCACAACGAAAAATGCGGAAGCTCGTTTGACAATTTCCCAATCTTCAATTGTAACTTCGAGGTTACCGATGAATAGAGCAAATAATTACAACTCGACAATTAATACAAATGATATCCAAAAAACGATAAATAACGAGACACAATTTTTAGTGTGGAAAATGCCTCAAGACGAGAGTAAAAACCACGGGACCGAAGCCGCTTAAATCTACCATCACCAATACACAATACACAATCGTCCCTAGTACAAACTAGAGGTATATAACAATAATCTTCAAATACTTGGTAATAACAATCTTCAAGTATTTGGAATACAACAACAACAAGATCGAGAAAAGGAAATACCGTAAATAGCTTACACAAAAAGCTAATGAAGAAATATCCGAACTTCCGGACTCAAACCCTCGATCTACTCTGGTGAAAAAGTTTGCCCAATAGCTACCAAGCTCTTGTCAAAAATCACGACGATCCGATCGATATACTTCTGGGAAATCACACGAGTATTTTTTTGTCCTTTTCTCTCTTGTTTCTCTCTTGTGTTCTCTCTCTATTGCTCTCTCAAGTGTATGGTTGGAATAATGAACACCCTCATAAAATGCTGCTAAAAAGACCCCTAAATCGCTGGTTGACTTTGGGTGCTGCCGCCCGGATGATGTGTGTTGCGGCATACTTCAAAAAATACTGCGGGAGACGCCCAGGGGGCCGCAGCCCGGATGGTGGGCGCCGCGGCCCGAAGTACAGCAAGGTGGTGAGGAATCTGTGAAGGATCCGAGGGGCGCAGCCCGGGTGACGGGCGAGGCGGCCCATAGTACAGCAGGGTCAGGCGGGAATGAGAAGAAGTTGTAGGGGCCGCGGCCCAGCGGGCATGTGCCGCGGCTCGGAGTACAGTCTAGACCTATGTTCCGGAAATTAATCCTACAAATATCCCCATTTCTAGAATATAGGAAGAGTTCGCCATCCCAGCGATCGAACAATATATCTTTACCTTCTCTCTACTCAGCGCCTTCGTTAACATATCGGAACTATTATCATCGGTATGAACTTTATCAAGTTCAAATAAACCATCCTCCAATGCATCTCGGATCCAATGGTACCTCACATAGATATGTTTAGTTCTCTTGTGAAAAGTCGCATTCTTCGCCAAATGAATCGCACTTTGACTATCACCAAGAACCACGTAACGTCGTTGTCGGAAGCCCAGCTCTCGTAAAAATATTTTCAACCATAAGAGTTCTTTACTCGCTTCCACCACCGCAATACTCAGCCTCCATTGTTGACAAGGCAACACACTTTTGCAATCTCGATTGCCATGACACGGCTCCCCCTGCAAACGTCATCAAATAACTGGATTTTCGGTTATCTTCGTTTCCTGCCATATCCGAATTGGAATAACCAACAAGCATCGCTTTCCCATTTCCAAACGTAATCCCCAATTTGGAAGTACCCTATAAATATCTAAATATCCACTTTACAGCTTCCCAATGCTTCTTTCCCGGATTTGATAGAAAACGGTTCACCACTCCCACAGCATGGGCAATATCGGGCCTAGTACATACCATGACATACATCAAACTCCCGACCGTAGAGGCATAAGGAACTTTATCCATTTCCTCAATCTCTTACTTCTTCGTAGGACAATCCTTGCTCGTCAATTTAAAATTGTTAGTAAGAGGCGAACTAACAACTTTAACTTTGTCCATGTTGAAGCATTTAAGCACCTTCTCGATATATTGCTCTTGTGACATGTGCAATTTTCGGGCTGCTCTATCCCGAGTGATTCTTATCCCAAGAATTTGTTTATCGGCCCCCAAGTCTTTCATGGAAAAAGACTTATTCAACTCTTTCTTCAAGTTGGCAATCATTTCGGCATTCTTGCCAACGATCAACATGTCATCCACATAAAGCAATAGGATGATAATGTAATACCCGAGATTTCTGATATGTATTTGGAACTTGTGATATTGTAATTGTTGCACTTTGATCTGAGTATTATTCTCCGTATTTCATAATCCGGTGTTGTTGAGCGTATGATTTCATGAATATGATTTAAAGATTTTGATTCTGCGCATGTAGCGCACGCTATCATCTAAGTGTAGCGTACGCTAACTTGGATCCATAGCGCACGCTACGAAGGAACCTTAGCGCACGCTATACGTGGTCAATATGATTGAGACGTGTTGGTAGGTGAGATCAGGTCGGGGATCTTGGTCGGATTGTGTCGGGATGAACCTGGACGGCTTTCGGGAAAAAGCCAAGTCAACGCGTTAGCGCACGCTACTCACATGAGGGTAGCGCACGCTAAAGGCTGAGTACAGTAAAATCAGTAAGTTTCAAATAGCCGTTAGCGCACGCTATGAATATGGACTAGCGCGCGCTAATAATCATTTTCTATAAATAGGACAACATCCCTTTTCGTATTTTCAGTCTTTTCACTTCCCTCATCCGAATCCTTATACTTAGAGAATTACTCTCTTCATCCTAAACACTTAATATCAGCATCCTAGCTCGTGTTGAAAATTGTAGATGATTGGGGATTGGTGTTCAAGCCTTCGACGTTGGATTACTTCGAATTCCTCCTTGTTCTTCACTACTTTGAGGTAGGTGATTCTTCACCAATACTAAGTACTAGTATGAAGGACGTTTTGATCATGATTATCTAGTCAGTTAAATTCGTTAGTAGTCGAACATCATGTATTAGAAGGATATTTTGGACGTTTCGGCACTTGTTCATCGTATAAACCATTGAACCTTTTTAGTATATGGACTCCTAAGCATATTCATGTATCTTCAAACCAATTATGACCAGTATATGGAGATTACCTAGTTCGTATGTTTTACGTAAGGAATCTTATGTTTTGGGACTTGGAATGAATTGAACTTAGAATATTTTCTTGAAGATCAAGATGAATTATGGTGTAGTAATGATGATATGTATCCTTGTGCCTCGTAGTCATTTAATCCATAAAGATCTTTCATAAACCATATGAGCATGATATGCACGGAGTTGGCATGTATTAACACGGAGGATTTCATGACTTTTCTTCACCTTTAGCTCAAGTTTTTACCCAGTAGTGACTGCCATGCACGGTTAGCGCACGCTAAGATGTATATATTAACGTGCGCTATCGGGAATGAGTAACGTACGCTACGTTGGGTACGTAACGTACGTTATGTCATCAGGCAGGCGATTACCGCCGAAAGGATCACAAGATACAGCTAGCGACGCTAGACTTGGTCATTTGCATACGCATCGGTAGCTTAGCGCACGTTACGTATAATACGTAGCGCGCGCTAAGTAGTTCAGGCAGAATTCATTTTTAGAGCTTGCGGCCGTAAACCGAATTGTTAGACGTTCGTACGACTTGAGAGGAATTCTTTATTATTTCTTAGGTCCGAGCCTTGCATAGGGGACAATCGAGGGGCGGTGGCATACGGACGCGTGTCATTTGTTGGAGTATTTCATTCTTGCCATTTTCGAGGCAAGTATCATATGTTGAGTTTGATTTATATTGGAACTTTGATCATGCATATGGTTTTGTTCATGTTATTGAATATGAGAATTATTTCTGAAATTTCTCGTGGTATTCGTTGTTAATTGATCGTATTGATGAAAATATTGAAATGCATATATGTATGCATAATTGATTGGTTTATGTATAAATGATCTGAGGGGGTCATGAGGATCTATGCTAAGGGCGCTGGATCGAATGTCCACCATGCGTTGGTCCGACGGGATCATCACGGGGATCTATGCTGAGGGCGCTGGATCGCTGGACGGGTTTTCCACCATGCGTTGGTCCGACGGGATCATCATGGGGATCTATACCAAGGGCGCTGGATCGCTGGATTACCCTGTATTGTGTTGATGGAATCGTGAGGATTCACATCGTTGGATTCCAATGACGGAAGTCCATTTTGCATGTTTTATGATGCACTGATGATTTATGTATTATGATACTTGTACTAGCATTGTTTTGCTAACCCCTTCGGGGGTGGACATTGTTTTGATGTTCAGGTAGCCGAGGAGCGGGGAAGCAACCACAGTACCGACAGGACGATGATATGGCTCAGTGATGTGGTTGATGTTTATTTGTTATTGTGATTTGTCTTCTTGGTTCATTCAGTACTCGAGTACGTATGTTTTAATAATGACATTTTCGATATGGTTGTATAAGTTAACTCATTGGATCAGTTGAACCAAATCTGTATTTTGAACTTCAGTTGTACGATTAGATTATATTTACATTTCTTTTAAATCAGCCTTGTAAATCCTTACCTAAAGGGTTTACGGCGCTGTAATTATTCCGAATATCTCAGGGTGTTACAGAATATGGTATCGGAGCTAAGATTCATGGATATCTTGGCAGTCGGGTTAGTTGGGTCTGTTTACGTTATTTGGTTATTGGTCGTTTGAAACATCACTACTGAGCCAGCATCGTCGTGTGGACCGTGGTTGTAAGTTTCCTAATCTCAAATACTACTGTTTTATTTAATTCATGTTTTGTGAACATTGATGGATTTACTTTTAGAAAGATTGCCCTGGATATTGAGTATCTGTGTTTACAGTATGTTGAGGGGAGGTCGTGGACGCGGACGCGGTCGTGGACGCGGACGTGGAAATGCGAGACAAGAAGATTCGGTGTCTACCCCAAAAATAATCGCTAGCCGAACGGATTCTCATTCCGGGGGACAACAGGGATCAGCAAATAATAATGCAGATCCTAACGTGCCGGGAGTACTTCAGCAGGTGGTCGCTCAGATAAACCAGTTTGCTCAAGTTGTGGATCGCATGTAGACGGCGATGGGACAGCAGCATAACGTGGATAATCGGGGAGATAAATGGCTTACCGAGGTGATCAAATTGCATCCTCCGAAATTTGACGGTTCTGCTGAGACGCTTTCTTGGGATCACTGGCTGAAGGAGTTAGAGAAGATTTTTGCGGGGATTAACTGTCCCAACGACAGAAAGGTTCCGGTCGCCCAGTATCTTCTGACGGGGGAGGCTTTCGACTGGTGGTAGGCCATTCGACCTGAGGAGCATGATGTCGACTGGACGGAGTTCAAATTAATGATGGAAGCGCAGTATTGTCCTCGCCCAGTTAGAGAGGCCCGAGTCCGGGAGTTTTTCTCACCACAAAATTCAGAAGCATCCGTGACAGACGTGATTAAGACCTTTAATCACCAGCTGACTTATGTGCGCCACTTGGTCAGGACCGAGGCGGAGAGGATTTTTCATTTCGACATGCGAATGAAGCCGGAAATTCAGCAGTACATGTCCGGGTTTGAATGTACCACCTTGCGACAGTATCAGGACAAAGCTCTCGCCTATGATATGAAAGAGGCAGCAGTAGAGAAGTCAACGGAAGCAAAGAAACAGAAGGTGTCTGGCAACTTCACGGAGAATAAGAGTAGTGGGCCTCGCAGGGGCCAGTCCTCTTTTCATTCATCCAGGAGGCCTCCACATCCTTCTCGAGGTGGAAAGAAGTTCCGGCAAGACCGACCGCTTGCATACGTGAAAGAAATGTTATAACTGTGGCAAAGCGGGGCACATTCGACGTGACTGTTTCGCGCCTGCTGTGACCTGTTTCGAGTGCGGACAGGAAGGGCATCGCGCAACATTCTGTGGAAATGCGACTCGATCTTTTGGTACTCGCACTCCTGTACCAGTTCCGAAGGACACTAGTGTAAACCAGACGCAGCAAAGTGGTTTCCAGCAGCAGAATGTTGGGAAAAGAGAAGCATCTAGCGCTGGGTCCGTCCCTCCACGTATTTACGAAATGAAGAAGTCAGACGATCAGAACAATACGCCGTTGCATCGTGCACGATTCAGATCCTTTTGCAACCAGTTAGTGTCTTATTCGATTCAGGAGCTACGCATTCTTTTATATCTTTGAACTGTGTTAATCGTTTGAAAATCTCGTGCTTGTATGATTGTGAACCTTACGTTATGGGTTTACCGAGCGGAGAGAAAATTGTGGGAACCCTAGAAGCTAGAGATTTTCCAGTGTCTATAGGAGGGAGAGATTGGCCATCGAATCTTATTGTAGTTGACATCTACGGTGACGATTTAATTCTTGGAGACGATTGGCTCAACCGTTATGGAGCTATTCTGAATTACCGAAAGAGAGTCATTTCTATCATTGCTGATGAGGGATCTGAACACTTATTCCGAGGATGGAGGCCGGGAAGCTCGAGAAAATTGATCAAAGCAATGAAAGCCGTGAAATTACTGAAGCAGGGATGTCATGGACTTTGGTGCTATGCCATGAGGAAAGAGGAAGGAGTAGAGCTCTCATCTATTCCAGTTGTGAATGAATTCTCCGATGTATTTCCTGACGAACTACCTGGGTTACCTCCGCAGAGGGAGGTGGAATTCACTATCGAATTAGAGCTTGGAGCCGCTCCTATTTCCAAAGCACCATACCGCATGGCGCCAACCGAGATGTATGAGCTAAAGAAGCAACTGGAGGAATTATTGCAGAAGGGTTATATTCAACCTAGCGTTTCTCCTTGGGGAGCGCCCGTTCTCTTTGTCCGGAAGAAAGACGGATCCCTCCGATTGTATATTGAGTACAGGGAGCTCAACAAAGTGACAATCAAGAATAAGTATCCTATACCTCGGATCGACGACTTGTTTGATCAACTGCAAGGGGCAAGGGTATTCTCGAAGATTGACTTGCGATCAGGATACCATCAGTTGAGAATTAAGGAATCGGATATACCTAAGTCTGCCTTCAGGTCCCGGTACGGGCATTATGAATTTGTAGTGATGCCCTTTGGACTTACAAATGCTCCTGCGGTATTCATGCAATTGATGAATCGGGTATTCTTAGAATACTTGGATAAATTTGTGGTCGTCTTCATTGACGACATTTTGATATATTCGAGGGACACAGAGGAGCATGCCGAACATTTGCATGTGGTTTTGAGCACCTTGAGGAAGGAACAGCTGTATGCAAAGCTTTCCAAATGCGAGTTCTGGCTTAAGGAAGTAACTTTCCTTGGGCATGTGATATCAGCTGACGGAGTGCAGGTGGACCCGAAGAAAGTCGAAGCAATCTTGGAATGGGAAGCTCCTAATAACGTGAAGGAAGTCCGGAGTTTCTTAGGACTTGCTGGATATTATCGCCGTTTTGTTGAAGGATTTTCCAAAATTGCTCGTCCGCTCACTCAGCTATTACAGAAAACTCAAAAGTTCACGTGGGATGAGAGATGCCAGGCTGGTTTTGACGAACTTAAGAGGAGACTGACGACAAGACCTATATTAGCGTTACGAGAGGGAACCGATGGATTCATGGTATACAATGACGCTTCAAATCGAGTCCGAGATGTGTGTTGATGCAAAAGGATAAGGTGATTGCTTATGCTTCTCGGCGGTTGAAACCGTGCGAGGTTAATTACCCGACTCATGATCTGGAGCTAGCATTGTAGTCTTTGCATTGAAAATTTGGAGACATTATTTGTACGGCACTCATTGTCGATCTTTACAGATCATAAGAGCCTCAAGTACATTTTCACGTAAAGAATTAAACATGAGGCAGAGAAGGTGGCTGGAATTGATCAAGGATTACGACTTGGAGATTCTCTACCATCCGGGTAAAGCAAACGTAGTAGCCGATGCTTTGAGCCGTAAACCTGTTTCTCTTCGAGTGTTGGAAGCACTTACATACCAACCCAGTATTCAACGGGAACTGATCCGCGAAGGGATTGAAGTATGGGCACCAGGAATCTAAGGGCAACTATATGTGATGGAACTGACTTCATCACTAGTCGAGGAGATCAAATCTAAGCAGTTGAACGATTCTGTGATCCTTCGGTTATGTGACGAAGTAAAGAAAGGAAAGGCCCCAGGATTCGTGATACAAGATGATGGATTTCTGAGATTTCAGAGTCGACTATGCGTTCCCAATGATGATGATTTGAGACGGGCAATTCTGAAGGAAGCTCATAGTGCACCTTATTCTATTCACCCGGGCAGCAGTAAGATGTATAAGGATCTAAAACAACACTTCTGGTGGGGGAATATGAAGAAGGACGTAGCAGAGTATGTTTCGAAGTGTTTGACTTGTCAGCAGGTTAAGATTGAACATCAGCGACCTGCCGGAATGTTAAAGCCGCTTCCGATCCATGAGTGGAAGTGGGAGGATATCTCGATGGATTTCATCACCAATATGCCAAGGACCAAAACGGGAATGAACATGATTTGGGTTATAGTTGATCGACTAACCAAGTCGGCTCATTTCCTAGGAATTAAAGATACTTGGGGACCCGAGAAATTGGCGCGAGTATTCATTGCAGAGGTAGTCAGATTGCATGGGACGCCGAAGACCATTATTTCAGATCGAGATGGTCGCTTCGTGTCGCACTTCTGGAAGGCAGTCCACAGGGCTTTGGGGACTGAGCTCAACTTTAGCACGGCTTATCATCCCCAAACGGACGGTCAGTCCGAAAGGACTATACAAACAGTAGAAGACATGCCTAGAGCTTGTGCCTTAGATTGGTCGACTGATTGGGAAGTTCATTTGCCGTTGATTGAATTCACCTACAATAATAGTTGGCATGCTTCTATTAATATGGCACCATTTGAAGCTTTGTACGGGAGAAGATGCCGATCACCCCTGTGCTGGGAGGATTCTTCGGATTTTATCGGGATGGAACCGGAATTGATAGTTCAGACTCAAGAGAAGATAGCTTTGATTCGAGAAAGACTGTTGACTGCCCAGAGTCGACAGAAGTCTTATGCAGACGTACGCCGTCACCCTCTAGAGTTCGACGTTGGGGACCATGTACTATTGAAGGTGTCTCCTACACGAGGGATTTTCCGTTTTGGGAGAAAAGGTAAGCTAAGTCCGAGATATATCGGGCCATTTGAGGTCCTCAAGAGAGTTGGGGATTTAGCATACAGGTTGGCCTTACCGCCATCGCTGAGTCACGTTCACAGTGTGTTTCACGTATCCCAATTGCGGAAGTATGTACCAGATCCTGGTCACGTCATTGATTTCGACGAGATCGAGATAGCTAATGACGGCACCTTCGAAGAGAGACCAATCAAGATACTTGAGAGTCGGATCAAACAATTGAGGAATAAACCAATACACTTGGTTAAAGTACAATGGTCACGACATGGAGCTGAAGAGGCCACTTGGGAAACAGAGGACAGTATGAAGGCTAGATATCCAGAGTTGTTTTCATCTTAAGTTTCGGGACGAAACTTCTTTTTAGGGAGGAAGGATGTAATACCCGAGATTTCTGATATGTATTTGGAACTTGTGATATTGTAATTGTTGCACTTTGATCTGAGTATTATTCTCCGTATTTCATAATCCGGTGTTGTTGAGCGTATGATTTCATGAATATGATTTAAAGATTTTGATTCTGCGCATGTAGCGCACGCTGTCATCTAAGTGTAGCGTACGCTAACTTGGATCCATAGTGCACGCTACGAAGGAACCTTAGCGCACGCTATACGTGGTCAATATGATTGAGACGTGTTGGTAGGTGAGATCAGGTCGGGGATCTTGGTCGGATTGTGTCGGGATGAACCTGGACGGCTTTCGGGAAAAAGCCAAGTCAACGCGTTAGCGCACGCTACTCACATGAGGGTAGCGCACGCTAAAGGCTGAGTACAGTAAAATCAGTAAGTTTCAAATAGCCGTTAGCGCACGCTATGAATATGGACTAGCGCGCGCTAATAACCATTTTCTATAAATAGGACAACATCCCTTTTCGTATTTTCAGTCTTTTCACTTCCCTCATCTGAATCCTTATACTTAGAGAATTACTCTCTTCATCCTAAACACTTAATATCAGCATCCTAGCTCGTGTTGAAGATTGTAGATGATTGGGGATTGGTGTTCAAGCCTTCGACGTTGGATTACTTCGAATTCCTCCTTGTTCTTCACTACTTTGAGGTAGGTGATTCTTCACCAATACTAAGTACTAGTATGAAGGACGTTTTGATCATGATTATCTAGTCAGTTAAATTCGTTAGTAGTCGAACATCATGTATTAGAAGGATATTTTGGACGTTTCGGCACTTGCATTGAACCTTTTTAGTATATGGACTCCTAAGCATATTCATGTATCTTCAAACCAATTATGACCAGTATATGGATATTACCTAGTTCGTATGTTTTACGTAAGGAATCTTATGTTTTGGGACTTGGAATGAATTGAACTTAGAATATTTTCTTGAAGATCAAGATGAATTATGGTGTAGTAATGGTGATATGTATCCTTGTGCCTCGTAGTCATTTAATCCATAAAGATCTTTCATAAACCATATGAGCATGATATGCACGGAGTTGGCATGTATTAACACGGAGGATTTCATGATTTTTCTTCACCTTTAGCTCAAGTTTTTACCCAGTAGTGACTGCCATGCACGGTTAGCGCACGCTAAGATGTATATATTAACATGCGCTATCGGGAATGAGTAACGTACGCTACGTTGGGTACGTAACGTACGTTATGTCATCGAGCAGGCGATCGGCCGTCGAAAGGATCACGATACACAGCTAGCGCACGCTAGACTTGGTCATTTGCATACGTTAACGGGCAGGCTTAGCGCACGTTACGTATAATACGTAGCGCGCGCTAAGTAGTTCAGGCAGAATTCATTTTTAGAGCTTGCGGCCGTAAACCGAATTATTAGACGTTCGTACGACTTGAGAGGAATTCTTTATTATTTCTTAGGTCCGAGCCTTGCATAGGGGACGATCGAGGGGCGGTGGCATACGGACGCGTGTCATTTGTTGGAGTATTTCATTCTTGCCATTTTCGAGGCAAGTATCATATGTTGAGTTTGATTTATATTGGAACTTTGATCATGCATATGGTTTTGTTCATGTTATTGAATATGAGAATTATTTCTGAAATTTCTCGTGGTATTCGTTGTTAATTGATCGTATTGATGAAAATATTGAAATGCATATATGTATGCATAATTGGGTTTATGTATAAATGATCCGAGGGGGTCATGAGGATCTATGCTAAGGGCGCTGGATCGAATGTCCACCATGCATTGGTCCGATGGGATCATCATGGGGATCTATGCTGAGGGCGCTGGATCGCTGGACGGGTTTTCCACCATGCGTTGGTCCGACGGGATCATCATGGGGATCTATACCAAGGGCGCTGGATCGCTGGATTACCCTGTATTGTGTTGATGGAATCGTGAGGATTCACATCGTTGGATTCCAATGACGGAAGTCCGTTTTGCATGTTTTATGATGCACTGATGATTTATGTATTATGATACTTGTACTAGCATTGTTTTGCTAACCCCTTCGGGGGTGGACATTGTTTTGATGTTCAGGTAGCCGTGGAGCGGGGAAGCAACCACAGTACCGACAGGACGATGAGATGGCTCAGTGATGTGGTTGATGTTTATTTGTTATTGTGATTTGTCTTCTTGGTTCATTCAGTACTCGAGTACGTATGTTTTAATAATGTCATTTTCGATATGGTTGTATAAGTTAACTCATTGGATCAGTTGAACCAAATCTGTATTTTGAACTTCAGTTGTACGATTGGATTATATTTACATTTCTTTTAAATCAGCCTTGTAAATCCTTACCTAAAGGGTTTACGGCGCTGTAATTATTCCGAATATCTCGGGGTGTTACAAATAAAATCATCATCTCCAAATTTCTTGAAAAATACGCAATGGTCTAGGGTCGTCTTCCGGTAGCCTTGCTCCCCCATAACCGACTCAAAATCTATGCCTTTCTTTTGACTAAATTCCTTAACTACGAGTCTAGCTTTATATCGGTGTGGTGAACTATTTTCTTCTGACTTCACCCTATACACCCATTTATTTATCAAAGCTCTCTTGCCTTTCGACAACTTCACCAACTCGTACGTATTATTCTCATGCAACGAGCTCATCTCGTCTTGCATCGGATCCATCCAATCCTTCTTGTTCTCATTCTCCATAGACTCCGCAAAATATTCGGGCTCTCCCTCATCGGTGAGTAAAACATACTCATCGGCCGAATAATGAGTGGAGGGATGATGGTCCCTCATCGGCCGCCTATGTGGAACAAAAGATGGCATGTTCTTCATGGGTGGCTCGGGATGAACTCCATCGGCGTCATCTTGTACCAACTCATCATTTTCACCGGCATCATGTTGTTCATCATTTTGGACATCCTCTCCATCAGGTGTCTCAACATGTTGTGTAGGAACGGGGTCCAAATCAATAAGATCATAGTCATGTTGTGCATCCGACTCTCCATTCTCAACATCCTTCATCGTTTGATCTTCAACAAAAACAACATCTCTCGAACGGACAAGCTTCTTGGTCACCGAGTCATACAATCTATACCAGAACTCATCAAGCCCGTAACCAATAAAAATACATGGCTTCATCTTGGAACCACGCTTCGACCTCTCATCATTCGGAATGTGTATAAAATATTTACATCCGAAAACCCGTAAGTGGCGGTATGAGATGTCTTTACTGCTCCACACTTTATCCGGGACATAAAACTCCAAAGGAACACACGACGTCAAATTAATCACATGAACCACCGTGTTAAAAGATTCTCCCCAAAACGACTTTAATAATCCGGCATTTGAGAGCAAGCATCGAGCTCTCTCAAACAAAGTCCTATTCATCCTCTCCGCCAAGCCATTAAGTTGTGGAGTCTTCGATGACGTCTTTTGATGTCGGATCCCTTGCTCTCGGCAATACTCATCAAAAGGCCCGGTGTATTCTCCACCATTATCCGACCGAATACACTTTAACTTCTTCCCGGTCTCTCTCTCCACCGAGGCATGAAATTGTTTAAAGACGTCTAAAACTTGATATTTGGTTTTCAAGGTGTATGCCCACACCTTCCTCGAGTGATCATCGATGAATGTGATAAAATATCGGCAACCACCAAGCGTCCTAGTCTTCATAGGACCACAAACATCAGAATGAACAAAATCAAGTACATTTTCCTCCCATGAAGGAGTATGACTCTTAAAGGTGACTCTCATTTGCTTCCTGGCTAGACAATGGGAGCACCTTTTAAGATGTACCTTGTGAACCCCGGATAACGCCTCCTTCTTCGACAATAGCGCCATCCCTTTCTCGCTTATGTGACTGAGCCTCTTATGCCATAGCTCGGCCATGTCATTATTGTCAATTGTGTTCACGGAATTAATCGTGACCTTTGGAAGTGTCACGTATAGTTTCCCTATCTTCTCTCCTCTTCCGACAATCAAGGAACCCCGAGTGAGTTTCCACACTCCCTTGCCAAAACCGCTATGATAACCATCATCGTGGAGTAAGCCAACGGACATCACATTTAGCCTCTTATCCATAACATGTTTTACATTACGTAAAACAAGTTCCACACCGGTGTCGAACCTCAAGTATACGTCTTCCACTCCAATAATCTTGGATAACCCATCGTTACCCATCTTGACTATCCTATAGTCACCCGGAGTATAAGAGGAATAAAAATCCCTACGTGATGTAACATGACACGTAGCTCCACTATCGACCACCCAACTTGAATCATCTCTGGCAAAGTTCACCATATCATAATCGCAACAAACAAAGAATTCTTCGGTAGTAGTATTTACTTCGGCTTTTTCATTACTACCGCTCTCCTTCGTTTGAGAGTTCTCTCGGCCTCAGCAATTTTTCTTCTTTAATTGTCGGCAAAATTTCTTCGTATGCCTTTCTTACCACAATGATAACATTCAATATTGGAATACTTCCCCCTGGAATTACTTCTTTGTGGCCCTCTATTACGCGGACCTCTACTTTGACCTCCCCCCCGTATTTCGGTAACAAGAACATCCGACTGTGATGAAGATCCCTGTGCCTTTCTTCGGACCTCCTCGTTCAACATGTTCCCCTTAGCAAGTTCCATCGAAATGACACCATCGGGGGCAGAGTTAGACAACGACGTACGAAACGTCTCCCAAGTATCCTGCAATGTGCCCAATAACCACAAAGCTTGAACCTCCTCTTCGAATTTAATACCTATTCCGGCAAGTTGATTAATGATGCCTTGGAATGCATTCAAATAATCCGACAAAGGAGTCCCATCTCGATATTTTAAGTTCAACATTTGTTTACTGAGGAACAACTTATTATTCCCCGTCTTCCTAGCATACAATTGTTTGAGCTTGTGCCACAATTCTCCAGCGTCCTTTTCTCCACTAATATGGTTCAAAACATTATCATCAACCCATTGTCGAATAAATCCGCAAACTTGGCAATGCAAAATAGTCCACTCCGCATTGCACTTGCCTTCCGGTTTATCTTTTCTTAAGACCGGTAGATAATAATCCTTCACATATAGAAGGTCTTCCATCTTCCCCTTCCATACGTGGTAGTTTGAACCATTCAAATTTACCATTCTACTCGTGTTGGCTTCCATCTTACAATTGAGATAATAAACAACCACGAAACAACAAATCCTGTGGCTCCGATACCACTTTGTTGGGAAAACACAGGAAAATTAATGACGTCACAATGAAAAATGCGGAACCTCGTTTGACAATTTCCCAATCTTCAATTATAACTTCGATGTTACCGACGAGTAGAGCAAACAATTACAACTCGACAATTAATACAAATGATATCCGAAAAATGATAAATAACGAGACACAATTATTAGCGTGGAAAACCCCTCAAGACGAGAGTAAAAACCACGGGACCGAAGCCACTTAAATCCACTATTACCAATACAAAATACACAATTGTCCCTAGTACAAACTAGAGGTATACAACAATAATCTTCAAATACTTGGTAATAACAATCTTCAAGTATTTGGAATACAACAATAAGATCGAGAAAAGGAAACACCGTAAATAGCTTACACAAAAAGCTAACGAAGAAATACGGACTCAAACCATCGATCTATTCTGGTGAAAAAGTTTGCCCAATAGCTACCAAGCTCTTGTCAAAAATCACGACGATCCGATCGATATACTTCCAGGAAATCACACAAGTATTTTTCTCTCCTTCTTTTCTCTCTTGTGTTCTCTCTCTATTGCTCTCTCAAGTGTATGGTTGGAATAATGAACACCCTCAGCAAAATGCTGCTAAAAAGACCCCCAAATCGCTGGTTGACTTCAGGTGCTGCGGCCCGGATGATGTGTGCCGCGGCACACTTCAAAAAATACTGCTGGAGACGCCCAGGGGGCCACGTCCCGGATGACGGGCGCCGCGGCCCGAAGTACATCAAGGTGGCGAGGAATCTGTGAAGGATCCGGGGGGGGGGCGCGGCCCGGCGGGCATGTGCCGCGGCCAGGAGTACAGTCCAGACCTATGTTCTGGAAATGAATCCTACAAATCCCCCCCTTTTCGGAATATAGGAAGAGTTCGCCATCCCGGAGATGGAACAACATATCTTTACCTTCTCTCTACTCAATGCCTTTGTTAACTTATCGGAACCATTATCATCGGTATGAACTTTATCAAGTTCAAATAAACCATCCTCTAATGCATCTATGATCCAATGGTACCTCACATCGATATGTTTAGTTCTCTTTTGAAAAGTCGCATTCTCGCCAAATGAATTGCACTTTGCGGCTTCCCAATGCTTCTTTCCCAGATTCGATAGAAAATGGCTCACCACTCCCGCATCATGAGCAATGTCGGGCCTAGTACATACTATGGCATACATCAAACTCCCGACCGCAGAGGCATAAGCAAGTTTATCCATTTCCTCAACTTCGTAGGGCAATCCTTGCTCGTCAATTTAAAATTGTTCGTAAGAGGCAAACTAACAACTTTAGCTTTGTCCATGTTGAAGCGTTTAAGCACCTTCTCGATATATTGCCCTTGTGACATGTGCAATTTTCAGGCTGCTCTATCCCGAGTGATTCTTATCCCAAGAATTTATTTAGCAACCCCCATGTCTTTCATGGCAAAAGACTTATTCAACTCTTTCTTCAAGTTGGCAATCTTTTCGGCATTCTTGCCAACGATCAACATGTCATCCACATAAAGTAATAGGATGATAAAATCATCATCTCCAAATTTCTTGAAAAATACGAAATGGTCTAGGGTCGTCTTCCGGTAGTCTTGTTCCTCCATAACCGACTCAAACTTCTTATACCATTGCCGTGGTGCTTGGTTCAAACCGTATAGACTCTTTTGGAGTCTACAAACATAATCCTCTTTTCCTTTGACCTCAAACCCTTCTAGTTGCTTCATATATATCTCCTTATCTAGATACCAATAAAGAAATGCCGTCTTGACATCCATTTGCTCAATCTCAAGGTCAAGACTAGCCGCTATACCAAGGACCAATCGAATCAATCCTATCTTCACAACCGAAGAAATTTTTTTTGTCAAAATCAATGCCTTTATTTTGACTAAATCCCTTCACTATGAGTCTAGCTTTGTATCGGGGTAGTGAACTATTTGCTTCCGACTTCGCCCTATACACCCATTTATTTCTCAAAGCTAGCCTTTCGGCAACTTCACCAACTCGTACGTATTATTCTCATGCAACGAGCTCATCTCGTCTTGCATGGCATCTATCCAATCCTTCTTGTTCTCATCCTCCATAGCCTCCGCAAAATATTCGGGCTCTACCTCATCGGTGAGTAAAACATACTCATCGGCCGAATAACGAGTGGAGGGATGACGGTCCCTCGTCGACCGCCTATGTGGAACAAAAGATGGCATGTTCGTCACGATAGCTCGGGATGAACTCCATCGGCGTCATCTTGTACCAACTCATCATTTTCACCGGCATCATGTTGTTCATCATTTTGGACATCCTCTCCACCGGGTGTCTCAACATGTTGTAGAGAAACGGGGTCCAAATCAATAAGATCATAGTCATGTTGTGGAGCCGACTTTCCATTCGCAACATCTTTCATTATATGATCTTCAACAAAAACAACATCTCTCGAACGGACAAGTTTCTTGGTCACCGAGTCATACAATCTATACCCTAACTCATCAAGTCCGTAACCAATAAAAATACATGGCTTCATCTTAGAATCAAGCTGTAACACCCCCAAATCTTATTGGGTTATTACAGTGCCGTGGACCCCACGCCAGGAGATCCACTAGGCGAACATGACTAAAATACAATAAAGTAAACAACAAGGGAAAATCATAGTCCCTACCATGATATCCGACACAATATTCCGATAAGGAATTTCAACGACAACGATGGGCCTACATGGCCAAGAGTAAAAATACAACATCCACGAGCATCTGCTCGGGTAATACAAAATGACAATGACTGACAACTGAAGAACACTCCAACCGACTGACCAACATGAACAACTCGGACTAGTATCGCTCGAATGCCTCGTCGCCATCATCATGCCCTTGTGTCTCAACTCTCTCATCGCAAGCACCTAAAACATGAAAAACATGTTCCGCCCCCACGGGGTCAGTCATCCAGATAATGAACATCAAATACATGTATAACATGATATGCATCCAAAGGAAGAATGAAACGGTACAATGATGATAATAATACGAGATGCTCACAAACCAATGTAAGAACCGAGCATTCATGAAATACTATGCCCACGGCATACTATTAATACCTGTTCAACAGGTTAGAACGCAAATGCCCAACGGCGAATCATAATCACAGAATACCACAATGAATTAAACAACATGAACCAAACCAGAACTGAATTTAATATGAATCATAATGCCCAAAGGCTCCAATGAAAATACCAAGACATTACAAAAGGCCTGAAAGTCGTTCAGCGGAAGTTAACAAATATCACAAACACCTGAAACCGGAACAGCCCGAAGCTATAATTAATGAGGGCTAATAAGGTCATAACCACGACCGTGACCTACTGAGTTGTAGGTGTTGGGAAGCCAACCGCGAAGGTTCAAGCCCCAAACTTACCCATAAGATCATAAACGCGACCGTGACCTACTGAGTTGTAGGTGTTGGGAAGCCAACCGCGAAGGTTCAAGCCCCAAGCTTACCCATAAGATCATAAACGCGACCGTGACCTACTGAGTTGTAGGTGTTGGGAAGCCAACCGCGAAGGTTCAAGCCCCAAGCTTACCCATAATAAGCACTAGCCGAGACTAGCCTCCAAAAATATAATTAATCACAAATGACAACGATTCGTAGATTACCGAATTCGTGAGAATGATAGTGTGCTACCTTGAGTCGGCCAACACGATAACAATGATGCAGCGGATGATTCCCTGAATGATTGAGTGTTTCGTTTTCCTTATAATGGTTAATCGATGTGAATGATATGAGGAATGATTGAATATCTAGATTGCCTTAGAACGGTCAATCGATACAATGATTTAGTGGATGGTTGAACATTTCGATTTGCCTGAGAACGGCAATTCGATAACAATGATATGAAGGATGCCTCGGCACCTTTAATCGGTTACCGACGACGAAGGTGAGAAATGAATAAGCCAATGCCTTTAATCGGCCTGTACAGTTTAAATGACAATCCAAACAGGAATAACAATGATCTCAACGATGTCTTCAATTGACCTCTATATTAACAACAATCGATACATCGATACCGCGAACCGGCTATCGACAATGACATTAATAATGAGTATTACAATGCCTTGAATCGGCCGTTAACGAACAACAATAACATTTGGCAAAATTGCCGGAAGGTATCGTATCGAACGATCTCTTGATATCAATGAATTCATGAAGAGACTAAGTCTCGGAATGATACAACACATCCATACACATACATGATGACATTAGCTCATTGACTAGTACAAGTATAAAACTTGCCTCAAACCGAAGGCGAGAAGGTACTTCCACGATCAACGTCCTTAATGAAATTACCGGCCGCTCGAACAACCTTAAACAACACAAAAACCAACAATTCTCTTAATACACGAATCAAGCATGATCACAACCAACTCAAAAGTCGATACAACAATACCCGAAACTCATTGGGGCATTTAAACAAACGCATCGTAAACATTCTCCAATCGTTTACAACCCAAAACTCAATTATATCCGAAACCAACTTCCAATGAATGATTCAAACCCACAAAACTTCATGAATACTATCAATAATCCAATAGGAATACTTAGAACGATATTTCAACAACATCTAGTCGACAACCCCCAAAGTTCCAAAGTCAACCCGTAAGGGTTCTTGAACAATTCCTCAATTGTTCACAAATTCCGAAAATTACACCAATTAATCCGTAGAAATACATGTATCCAAGATAGATAATCTATATCTAACATATTCCAACATAATATCGATTTAACACGAAGAGATCGAAAGCAAAACACCCAAGAAGTGTTTCAAACCAACAAAACATCTCCAATACGATCAATAATCCGTTATGAATATCCAAAAACGTGATTATAACAACAATTAGTCGAAAATCCCCAAATCCAACTCGATATACAAAGTGTTCTTGAATAATCCCTCAATAATCCAATGAATCCTTATACAAACTCATAATCATATACATATCCCTTCATATAACATGATTATAACGTCCAAAACATCATATCTCAACACAAAATCGAAATCCAAGGTGTTGAAGAAATTACCTCTTGAAGATCCAACCACTTTAATCCGAAGAACACGCGTTACATCGATTATCCGGGCTTCCCAATGAATCAAGATGATGAAATCCGAACACACAAGTGATTGATGATGACAAAATATCTCCCTCAAGCCTTTCTCTCTCGTATGAAGGTGGAAGAAATGGAAGAAATGAGCGGAAATGCTCAAAAAACGAATTTATAGGGGTTGACTGGGCTGACAGACTCGACCGTGTCCGCCTGACACGGTCGCGGCGCGCACTGCCGGCAGGACTCGACCGTGTCCCGCTTGACACGGCCGTGGCGCGAAGGGGCCTACCGATAGTGACTCTGTCCGATAGTGACTCGCATCACGCGGCGCTCGGATTGACTCGACCGTGTCCTGGAACACGGCCAAGGCCCGGCGCCGGTTCGGGCTTATCCGAAGAGTTCGACTCGGCCGTGCATGACACGGTCGAGTCCTGTGGGCAGAGACTTCGACATTTCCGGACGAGTACAGCACGGCCGTGTCGGACGACACGGCCGAGTTCGGTCGGCAGTGATCGGCCAATAACTGAAAAAAATGAGCGGGTGAGCTAAAACGACCATAACTCTCTCGTACGGACTCCGATTGACTCACCGTTTGAACCATTGGAAAGCTAACTCGATGCTCTATAATATTGCAAAGATTCAGAATTTTTGGAGTTACCAAAAGTTAATGGTGATCTAACAAAGTCGAACTCATATGCGGAAAGTTGAAACAATGGACAATAACGATACACAACTCGAAGTTTTTTCCGAACGGTGAACACGGGTGAATGAACATGATTGATGAATGATTATAAATGAGTGAAAAAATTCTGAGTGACAGTTACTGAATGATAATAAATGAATTCACAACCGGGTATTACATACTCCCCCCCTTAAAAAGAGTTTCGTCCTCGAAACTGAGGGTAAACAACTCGGGATATGAACTTTCCATCACGGTCTGAAAACAATAACGCCCAAATAGTCCTCGGGACCAAATCAATCGCACGCCCAAGTCCTTAAGACTTGACGTCTCGAATCACAGTGAACGATTTCCAAATTATCACGAAATCTTGAGTACAAAATATCACTTCCAAATATGAACGATTTCCAAAGGGACGAATTCTCAACAAATGACCCAAATCTCAAGATTCTCGAATATGATCATAATAAAATAGATCAACAATAAATGATCCACAGTCACGATACATTATTACGGATAGATTTACACAGTCATCCAAAAACAAGGTTACATCTCAAATGTACCCAACATCGATATTCTTCCATATCATCGATCTCCTATATCTCAACGATTTAAGGTATATCCGACGATGAACTCGCCGCTAACTATGATCTCAGAAGGTCACGAGAATGAAAGTGACAAAAATGAATGATGAATGATAAATGACTACAAATCCGACAAGGATTTAGAATGACTCAACAAGGTGAATTAATAACGTCATGAGTGATAGTTCCTCAAGTGATTGAACCGCTGCTCGTGAATTGAATGATTAATCGATAATTATGAGTCCCAACATGATTGATATATATGATGAATGAATTATATGAATGAATGAACGACAATGAAATGAATGATTATCCTCCTACCGAGCAAGAATTAACTTGCTCAAAACTGGTGATGAATGTCCTTACCTCGGCTCGAAGCCCGATAGGCCCCTTGAATGAAGTACGGCTGGAGTAACAAAATCCTCGAGGCTTGTGAACCCTTTCGAGATCTACCGGCACCGTAACTCCTACAAGATTTCAAGGTGTCCATGTCTCCCACACAGAAACAAATAACGGCCTCGCATCGAGCACCGGCACGCGATGTCCTATTACATCACGCTTAAAGCAAACAACGGTCGAACTCGTGGCCTTGGAAGAGGACGCTCCTCCGCACGAAGACGACTAGCAAATGACCCTTGGATGTCGGGGTCCGATGTCCCTCCGAATGATCCGGCATTCTAGTCCTCTCACCCAAGAAACCAAGGGTGCTTCGAGTAAGCTCCTTTATCAAAAGCTCGCTCCAAGAGCCTTCCCGATGAACTCACTAAGTGAATTACAATTGTGGTTGAACAATCGCATCCTCAATCATGGATTTAGCCTCTTGCTAAAATACTTGATCTTATCCGCCTCAAGACGGATAATTGACGAAGCAAATCAAGTAGTCCTTGAAACTTCTCAAAGAATGGCAATAACACCCTCGTCCTCGTCGGGTTCGGGTTCAAAACCTCTCGACAACTTGGCTTCACGAAGTGGAGCCGGATAATACCTCTCTAACATGAGGGTCTTGAACTCACTCCAACCACATCGCGATCGGTGGGTTTCACGTGAAAGCCACCACGAATAAGCACCCTTAATCAAGTAATAAGCCGCTACTGCTATTTTACTCTCTTCTGGACACTGAACCATGTCGAAGAGTTTATCAAAATGCTCAAGCCAATGAACAATATCAGCTGGTTCCGACGAACCCTCAAAAGTAGGCGGCCTCTGACGAGAGATATCGCCAACAATCTGATTCACTACTCCAGTCTGTCCATGAAATGGCACTGCATCCTCAAGCGGTGGACCACGAACCATCGAGGTCTGCATGGTCTCCACTATCCGCGTCATCTGAGTCATCTGGGCCATCATGCCCTGCATAAATATGAATGGATCACCCCGAACACCTTCCGAGTGAGATGCCTCTCGGGTACGACTCCCTGACAGTGAATGATTATCTGCTGATGAATGAGTAGCCTCGCTATTTGATGAATTAATGATATCCCTCGCGTTCGTGTGGGCATGCACACGAGATCCCGGGTTCCGGCCCGCACCACGACCTCTTCCCCTGCGTCCTCTGACAGCTCTATCCATACTGAAGTAGGAAAGTCACATGATGATTATAGATTCCGCATGAATATCGCATTATGATTACGTTACAGAGTGACAATAATGAGCATACACGCTCTCGCACAATGAATGCATTAATGATTTAATGAAATGATTGTCGACATTACGTCAGAGTATGATAAGATCGTATGAAACATCAAATGAGGTAACATGATTGCCTGATGAAATTCCTGAAATGATTATCTTGAACAAGTTAACAAGGTTGAAAATTCGATCCTCAAGATCAACAACTGAACCGTGAGATGGGCTGAATGATTAATGAATTAACTGAACAATGAGATCGACTGAGTGATGAATGAATTATCTGAGTAATGATATTGACTGAGTGAGGAATGAATTAACTGAGTGATGGATGAATTATCTGAGTGATGATATTGACTGAGTGATGAATGAATTAACTGAGTGATGAATGAATTATCTGAGTGATGATATTGACTGAGTGATGAATGAATTAACTGAGTGATGAATGAATTATCTGAGTGATGTTATTGACTGAGTGATTAGATCAAAATGATGATTGAGAATTATTAACTGATAAATGAGTTGATCCTTAATGCTTACACAAGTCACACGTGCTCGAAAATAATTAGTCATGAATCAATCATAACACTAATATCACATATAGGTTTCAGCAAAGCATGAACAATTAATGACATGATGAATGTATGAACACAAAGAGAATCGAGTCCTTACACAGGTCATACGAAGCTTTGAGGTCTCGCGATACTAGTCTTCACTGACGACGACTCGATGAATGAATGACTCGTGCAGTCGCACTAATATTACGGCTCACAAAACCTGACTGACTAGATTGTCATAACCTGACAATCCCACTACTACCGCGACGGTAGGACCACATAACTCACATCTCAGGGTATTTCACAACCCAGAGCTCTGATACCATTTCTGTAACACCCCCAAATCCTATTGGGTTATTACAGTGCCGTGGACCCCATGCCAGGAGATCCACCATGCGAACATGACTAAAATACAATAAAGTAAACAACAAGGGAAAATCATAGTCCCTACCATGATATCCGACACAATATTCCGATAAGGAATTTCAACGACAACGATGGGCCTACATGGCCAAGAGTAAAAATACAACATCCACGAGCATCCGCCGTAATACAAAATGACAATGATCGACAACTGAAGAACACTCCAACCGACTGACCAACATGAACAACTCGGACTAGTATCGCTCGAATGCCTCGTCGCCATCATCATGCCCCTGTGTCTCAACTCTCCCCTCGCAAGCACCTAAAACATGAAAAACATGTTCCGCCCCCACGGGGTCAGTCATCCAGATAATGAACATCAAATACATGTATAACATGATATGCATCCAAAGGCAGAATGAAATGGTACAATGATGATAATCATACGAGATGCTCACAAACCAATGTAAGAACCGAGCATTCGTGAAATACTATGCCCACGACATACTATTAATACCTGTTCAACAGGTTAGAACGCAAATGCCCAACGGCGAATCATAATCACAGAATACCACAATGAATTAAACAACATGAACCGAACCACAACTGAATTTAATATGAATCATAATGCCCAAAGGCTCCAATGAAAATACCAAGACATTACAAAAGGCCTGAAAGTCGTTCAGCGGAAGTTAACAAATATCACAAACACCTGAAACCGGAACAGCCCGAAGCTATAATTAATGAGGGCTAATAAGGTCATAACCACGACCGTGACCTACTGAGTTGTAGGTGTTGGGAAGCCAACCGCGAAGGTTCAAGCCCCAAACTTACCCATAAGATCATAAACGCGACCGTGACCTACTGAGTTGTAGGTGTTGGGAAGCCAACCGCGAAGGTTCAAGCCCCAAGCTTACCCATAAGATCATAAACGCGACCGTGACCTACTGAGTTGTAGGTGTTGGGAAGCCAACCGCGAAGGTTCAAGCCCCAAGCTTACCCATAATAAGCACTAGCCGAGACTAGCCTCCAAAAATATAATTAATCACAAATGACAACGATTCGTAGATTACCGAATTCGTGAGAATGATAGTGTGCTACCTTGAGTCGGCCAACACGATAACAATGATGCAGCGGATGATTCCCTGAATGATTGAGTGTTTCGTTTTCCTTATAATGGTTAATCGATGTGAATGATATGAGGAATGATTGAATATCTAGATTGCCTTAGAACGGTCAATCGATACAATGATTTAGTGGATGGTTGAACATTTCGATTTGCCTGAGAACGGCAATTCGATAACAATGATATGAAGGATGCCTCGGCACATTTAATCGGTTACCGACGACGAAGGTGAGAAATGAATAAGCCAATGCCTTTAATCGGCCTGTACAATTTAAATGACAATCCAAACAGGAATAACAATGATCTCAACGATGTCTTAAATTGACCTCTATATTAACAACAATCGATACATCGATACCGCGAACCGGCTATCGACAATGACATTAATAATGAGTATTACAATGCCTTGAATCGGCCGTTAACGAATAACAATAACATTTGGCAAAATTGCCGGAAGGTATCGTATCGAACGATCTCTTGATATCAATGAATTCATGAAGAGACTAAGTCTCGGAATGATACAACACATCCATACACATACATGATGACATTAGCTCATTGACTAGTACAAGTATAAAACTTGCCTCAAACCGAAGGCGAGAAGGTACTTCCACGATCAACGTCCTTAATGAAATTACCGGCCGCTCGAACAACCTTAAACAACACAAAAACCAACAATTCTCTTAATACACGAATCAAGCATGATCACAACCAACTCAAAAGTCGATACAACAATACCCGAAACTCATTGGGGCATTTAAACAAACGCATCGTAAACATTCTCCAATCGTTTACAACCCAAAACTCAATTATATCCGAAACCAACTTCCAATGAATGATTCAAACCCACAAAACCTCATGAATACTATCAATAATCCAATAGGAATACTTAGAACGATATTTCAACAACATCTAGTCGACAACCCCCAAAGTTCCAAAGTCAACCCGTAAGGGTTCTTGAACAATTCCTCAATTGTTCACAAATTCCGAAAATTACACCAATTAATCCGTAGAAATACATGTATCCAAGATAGATAATCCATATCTAACATATTCCAACATAATATCGATTTAACACGAAGAGATCGAAAGCAAAACACCCAAGAAGTGTTTCAAACCAACAAAACATCTCCAATACGATCAATAATCCGTTATGAATATTCAAAAACGTGATTATAACAACAATTAGTCGAAAATCCCCAAATCCAACTCGATATTCAAAGTGTTCTTGAATAATCCCTCAATAATCCAATGAATCCTTATACAAACTCATAATCATATACATATCCCTTCATATAACATGATTATAACGTCCAAAACATCATATCTCAACACAAAATCGAAATCCAAGGTGTTGAAGAAATTACCTCTTGAAGATCCAACCACTTTAATCCGAAGAACACGCGTTAGATCGATTATCCGGGCTTCCCAATGAATCAAGATGATGAAATCCGAACACACAAGTGATTGATGATGACAAAATATCTCCCTCAAGCCTTTCTCTCTCGTATGAAGGTGGAAGAAATGGAAGAAATGAGCTGAAATGCTCAAAAACGAATTTATAGGGTTGATCTGGTTGTGGACTCGACCGTGTCCGCCCGACACGGCCGCGCGCGCACTGCCGGCGAGGACTCGACCGTGTCCTCGCTTGACACGGTCGCGGCGCCAAGGGGCCTACCGATAGTGACTCGTCCGATAGTGACTCGGCATCGCGCGGCGCTAAGATTGACTCGACCGTGTCCTGGAACACGGCCGCGTATGGGCAATCGGTTCAGCTTATCAGAAGAGTTCGACTTCGGCCGTGCTGCGACACGGCCGAGTCCTCGTGGGCAGAGACTTCGGCATTTCCGGACGAGTACAAAGACGGGCCGTGTCGGACGACACGGCCGAGTTCGGTCGGCAGTGATCGGCCAATAACTGAAAAAAATGAGCGGGTGAGCTAAAACGACCATAACTCTCTCGTCTGGACTCCGATTGACTCACCGTTTGAACTATTGGAAAGCTAACTCGATGCTCTATAATATTGAAAAGATTCAGAATTTTTGGAGTTACCAAAAATTAATGGTGATCTAACAAAGTCTAACTCATATGCGGAAAGTTGAAACAATGGACAATAACGATACACAACTCGAAGTTTTTTCCGAACGGTGAACACGGGTGAATGAACATGATTGATGAATGATTATAAATGAGTGAAAAAATTCTGAGTGACAGTTACTGAATGATAATAAATGAATTTACAATCGGGTATTACACAAGCTTCGACCTCTCATCATTCGGAATGTGTACAAAATATTTACAGCCGAAAACCCGTAAGTGGCGGTATGAGATGTCTTTACCGCTCCACACTTTATCCGGGACATAAAACTCCAAAGGAACACACGACGTCAAATTAATCACATGAACCACCGTGTTAAAAGATTCTCCCCAAAACGACTTTAATAATCCGGCATGTTAGAGCAAGCATCGAGCTCTCTCAAACAAAGTCCGATTCATCCTCTCCGCCAAGCCATTAAGTTGTGGAGTCTTCGGTGGCCTCTTTTGATGTCGGATCCCTTGCTCTCGGCAATACTCATCAAAAGGTCCGGTGTATTCTCCACCATTATCCGTCCGAATACACTTTAACTTCTTCTCGGTCTCTCTCTCCACCGAGGCATGAAATTGTTTAAAGACGTCTAAAACTTGATCTTTGGTTTTCAAGGTGTATACCCACACCTTCCTCGAGTGATCGTCGATAAATGTGACAAAGTATCGGCAACCACCAAGCGTCCTAGTCTAGGACCATAAACATCAGAACGTACAAGATCAAGTACATTTTCCTTCCGTGAAGGAGTATGACTCTTAAAGGTGACTCTCCTTTGCTTCCCGACTAGACAATGAGAGCACCTTTTAAGATGTACCTTGTGAACCCCAGATAACGCCTCCTTCTTCGACAATAGCGCCATCCCTTTCTCGCACATGTGACCAAGCCTCTTATGCCATAGCTCGGCCATGTCATTATTGTCGATTGTGTTCACGGAATTAATCGTGACCTTTGGAAGTGTCACGTATAGTTTCCCTATCTTCTCTCCTCTTCCGACAATCAAGGAACCCCGAGTGAGTTTCCACACTCCCTTGCCAAAATCTCTATGATAAACATCATCATCGAGTAAGCCAACGGACATCACATTTAGCCTCATATCCGTAACATGTTTTACATTACGTAAAACAAGTTCCACACCAGTGTCGAATCTCAAGTGTACGTCTCCCACTCCAACAATCTTAGATAACCCATCGTTACCCATCTGGACTATCCCATAGTCACCCAGAGTACAAGAGGAATAAAAATCCCTACGTGATGTAACATGACACGTAGCTCCACTATCGACCACCCAACTCGAATCATCTCTGGCAAGGTTCACCATGTCATAATCGCAACAAACAAAGAATTCTTCGGTAGTAGTATTTACTTAGGCTTTTTCATTACTACCACTCTCCTTCTTTTGAGAGTTCTCTCGGCCTTGGCGATTTTCCTTATTTAATTGTCGGCAAAATTTCTTCGTATGCCCTTTCTTACCACAATGGTAACATTCAATATTGGCATACTTCCCCCTGGAATTACATCTTTGTGGCCCTCTATTACACAGACCTCTACTTTGACCTCTCCCCTATCTTTCGGTAATAAGAACATCCGACTGTGATGAAGATCCCTGTGCTTTTCTTCGGACCTCCTCATTCAACATGTTCCCCTTATCAAGTTCCATCGAAATGACACCATCGGGGGCAGAGTTAGACAACGACGTACGCAACGTCTCCCAGGTATCCGGCAATGTGCCCAATAACCACAAAGCTTGAACCTCCTCTTCGAATTTAATACCCATTCTGGCAAGTTGATTAATGATGCCTTGGAATGCATTCAAATGATCCGACAAAGAATTTCCATCTCGATATTTTAAGTTCATCATTTGTTTAATGAGGAACAACTTATTATTCCCCATCTTCCGAGCATACAATTGCTCGAGCTTGTGCCACAATTCTCGAGCATCCTTTTCTCCACTAATATGGTTCAAAACATTATCATCAACCCATTATCGAATATATCCACAAACTTGGCGATGCAAAATAGTCCACTCCGCGTCGGACTTGCCTTCCAGTTTATCTTTGCTAAAGATCGGTAGATAATAATCCTTCACATATAGAAGTCTTCCATCTTCCCCTTCCATACGTGTAGTTCGAACCATTCAAATTTACCATTCTACTCGTGTTGGCTTCAATCTTACAATTGAAATAATAAACAACCACGAAACAACAAATCCATTATTGTCTATAGGGAGCATTTTTTTGAAAAATAATTTGAAAAATCCATATTATGTGTTTGAAAAATCCATATTATGCATGCTATCCATATTCTCCGACTTGTTAGAAAAATCCATCGAGGTATTCATGGACGACTTTTCTGTGTTTGGAACCACTTTCGATGATTGTTTAAATAATTTGACTATTGTGCTAGAACGATGTATTGAGTGTAATCTTACACTTAGTTGGGAAAAGAGTCATTTTATGGTAAAACAAGGTCTTGTTCTAGGTCATGTGGTTTCCAATAAAGGAATGGAGGTTGATAAGGCTAAAGTTGATTTAATTGTTAAATTGCCTCCGCCTTCATGTGTCAAAGAGGTTCGAAGCTTTTTAGGGCATGCCGGGTTTTATAGGCGTTTCATTAAAGATTTTTCGAAAATTGCCCGCCCTTTGAGTAACCTTTTGTGCAAAGATGCTAAATTTGATTTTACCGAGGAATGTTTAGTCGGTTTCAACGCTTTGAAAGAAAAGTTAACTTCCACACCTATTGTTGTTGCTCCCGATTGGTCTCTCCCGTTTGAAATTATGTGCGATGCGTCCGACTTTGCTATAGGTGCCGTTTTGGGGCAAAGAGTGAATAAATTTTTCCACGTGATTTACTATGCGAGCAAAACGCTCGATGAAGCTCAGGCTAATTACACCACCACCGAAAAAGAATTTTTAGCCGTTGTGTATTCTTTAGACAAATTTCGATCCTACTTGGTTGGCTCAAAAGTAATTGTGCATACGGATCACGCCGCATTGAAATATTTATTGAAAAAATCCGATGCAAAACCAAGATTAATTCGGTGGGTTCTTCTGCTGCAGGAATTTGATTTGGAATTTAAAGATAAAAAGGGGTCAGAAAACGTAGTTGTCGACCATCTATCTAGGCACCGAGGGAGATAATTTTAAGCTTGATAATCCTTTGCCAATTGTTGAAACTTTCCCTGACGAGCAATTATTCGATGTAACAAGGACACCTTGGTATGCTAATATTGTCAATTACAATGTTAGTGGTATTTTGCAGCCCGACTTAACCTATCAAGGGAAGAAGAGGTTTGTTTCCATGTGCAGGCATTACTTTTGGGACGAGCCCTACTTATTCAGGTTGGGGCCTGATCAGATATTCCGACGTTGCATCCCGGAGGAAGAGCACGAGAGCATATTATTATTTTGTCATGAGTTGCACTGTGGGGGACATTTTAGCGCAAAGAAAACAGCGCACAAGGTCCTTCAATCGGGATTCTACTGGCCAACATTATTTAAGGATGCCTATTCCCATTGCAAGAGTTGCGATCGTTGTCAACGAACGGGGAATATAAGAAAAAGGAATGAGATGCCGTTGACAAACAATCTCGTTGTGGAACTTTTTGACGTTTGGGGAGTTGATTTCATGGGTCCTTTTCCACTTTCCCATGGTTTTGAGTATATTCTGGTTGCTGTAGACTACGTCTCTAAGTGGGTGGAAGCAATTCCAACCCGAACTAACGATGCTAACGTGGTTTGCAATTTTTTTAGGGATGTGATTTTCTGCACGGTCGGGACGCCTAGAGCTGTAATCAGCGACAGAGGCACGCATTTTTGCAATAAACAACTTGCAGGCTTGCTTAAGAAGTACAATGTGATGCATAAGGTCGCAACGGCATACCATACACAAACTTCCGGGCAAGTAGAAGTAAGCAATCGTCAAATAAAGGCAGTGCTCGAAAAGACGGTGAAACCGACAAGAAAGGACTAGGGATTGAAGTTGAATGACGCTTTATGGGCATACCGCACGGCCTACAAAACTCCAATTGGAATGAGCCTGTATCGCCTATTATTTGGGAAAGCATGTCACCTACCCGTTGAGTTGGAACACAAGGCGTATTGGGCAATCAAAGCGCTCAATTTAGATCAAGAAAAGGCGGGCGAGGAACGACTTTTGCATTTAAATGAGCTTGATGAGATGCGATATGAGGCGTACGAAAACGCTAAACTCTACAAAGAACAGACGAAACGGTATCATGATCAGCGTATCGTTCGTAAATCTCTCGAACACGGGATGGATGTTTTGTTACATAACTCCCGTCTTAAGCTCATGCCCGGAAAATTGGTATCGCGATGGGGCGGACCGTTTAAGGTCGTTAAAGTATGGCCGCACGGAGCAGTAGAACTTCTTGATCCGCGGAAGAACGAGCACTTTAAGGTAAACGGGCATAGAGTGAAGCCGTATTTCGGACGAATCGAAGAAATCAATGCGTTTGAGTGCATAGAGGTGCACGACGTTGAAGCTTGAACAAAACGGGAAGAAGTCGAGCTAATGACTATAAAAAAGCGCTACTTGGGAGGCAACCCAACGGGTTAGTTAGATTTTTTTGTCTTTTGTTTTTCGCATTTATTTTCCTTATTTGTTTTTATTCGACTCAAAACTGACCGGTTCAACTGTGGGTGTTAAAATTGCAGGAAACGAGTGCGTTTTCAGAAACTAATAATCTGGGCAGGTAGGACACGGCCGAGTTGCCTAGGACACGGCCGAGTCTCTAAACAGTGAGAAATTGATTTTTTCAGGACAGTAGGACACGACCGTGTCACAGGACACGACCGGGCCTCAATACAGTGAATTTTGATTTTCCAGGATAGTATGACTCGACCGTGTCATAGGACACGGCCGAGTCGGCCGACAGTTAGTTTTTGTGTTATTACGAACAGCACGACACGACCGTGTCTTATGCAACACGGCCGTGTCAGTCAGTCTTATATAAAAGGGAGCACGGTCGATTCCCCATTATCATCTTCTCCAGAAATTTTTTTTCCTTCCCTGCGAACCCTAGCTTCTGCACTTCAGATTTTTCTCTTCGTTTTTAAAGAAATTTTGTGCAAAATCGAGGAGAGATACAAGAATCTACTACGTAATCATCATTTTTCAACCAATTTCACTCTTCAAAGGAGCAAATCGGACGAATTGGGACCGGGCTTTAATTTTTTTTTCTCTCTTCAATATCTCCGAAATCAAGGTATGTTTCTCATATTTTTGATGATTATTCTTGGTTATGAACATGCTATGATTATTTGAATCGCTAGTCCTTAATTATCTAGGGTTCTTGAATAAATTGAAGGTGATGAAATTTGGGGATTTTCGATAATTCTTCATGCTTGATGATTAAATTTCTCGATTGGAAATTCTTGTAATTAAGGGATGTTTTCCACAATGAAGATGATTAATTCAAACGATAGATTTTTCTTGGGAGTTGTTTTGATCGATAATGTTTATATTGGAGGTATTTTATTGCTTGCTATAAGTTTGGGGGAGGAATACATTCTCAAGTCCTTAGATAATGATAGATTGAAATTTTTGCAGAAAATGGCACGAGGAAGAAGACGAGGAAATGCTCAGCGCGGAAGGGGTAGGAATGGCGGGGAACAAGTGCAGCCGGCAAGAATGGCTATTCAAAGGGCTGTGGAAACTCCGGAGTCTTATGGAATCAATCTCCCTGAAATACAATATGAAAGGTAGGAAATGCTGGGTCAGAAAAAAATGCTCCCTATAGACACAACGGCCATTACCCGATAAACCGGTTCGCTTGTGAAACTTACTGGAGATCTATGGTAGAATACCCGGGGAGTGAGGCGCGATATTATATTGCAAGATCGGCTAAAGGATCGAACATTCACAATCCCGTACTCAGATACCTACACAAGGTGATTACGAATACTATATATGGCCGAAAGGAAACCGGGCCCATTTCACTGCGGGAGTTATACATCCTGACTCACATGCTCGACAACTCGATTCCGGCAACCGGGGCTATGGTAGCAGAACATTTTGAGGATATCGCGACAAAGCCTAAGGGGGAGATATGGATAGGGGGTTTGATTACCCCTATCGCACTTCACTTCAGGATTTCCTTAGCTCAGAGGACTCCCCTTCCTGGAAATAAGCTTCTCTCGATCTCCGTAATGAAGGTGATGAACATCCTGGACTATGAACAGCGCACAGTCTTCATGCAGACCGACAACGACCACTTCCTTCTCCCGAATCCGCCTTTGACAACCATAAATAATATTCGGGATATGGGAAATCTGCAAATGGCCACGGAAGCACACCGACGAGCAAGGATGGCAGCCGGATTGGCTCCCCCGGGTCACAGCCCTGTCGACCGAAATGTTCAACCTAGGCGAATTATAGATGAAGATAGAGCAGAAAGGATAGAAGAGGAGGAGGCTTATGAAAGAGGCCCAGATGAAGAAGAAGAAGAAGAAGAAGAGAGCGAAGAAGAAGAAGAAGAAAGCACGAGAGATCGGCCCGAGACGTCAAGGCGGGCCGAAATTGGACGTGCCCCCTCGCGCCCATCATTAAGGGAGGAGTTCGTAGCCTACCGAGAGGAGGCTAGACGGGAGCGACGCGATACATTGTCTCTTGTGAGACAAATGTACGAGTGGCATGTCCAGCAAGGCCACTTCCCTCCGCCCCACCAGTAAACCGGTCGTAAGTATTTCTTGACCAATGAAATTCTTTTGTTTAAATACTATACCCCCTTCATTCGTATATTCTTTAATTCAAGTTTGGGGGGGGATTGGTCAAGAAATACTTCATTACTCTTGTTTTTATTTGTTTTCGGATACTATTTTGCTTGTTTGCTTATTTTTGGTTGTTTTGAACATTTTGCACTTATTTGTGGTGTGTTTTTAATTGGTGTGTTTTGAGCATTTTGCGCTTATTTGTGGTGTTTTTTCACTTGGTGTGTTTTTATTTTGCAAACTTGAAGAAAACTTTGAAGTATGAATTTTTTTTGGAATGCCTCGGGATTTATTTCGTTGTTTTGATATACAAATCGAGGATAATTTGTTGAGGAAAAATTGTTGATAATCGAAACGGGTGTGAAATTGAATAAATGGTTCTAATATCTTAGAGGTATGAACAAACCTACTTGTGAGCTATTGAGCCTTCGTGCATTTTCTAAAATGCAAGTTTCATTGTCGAGTGTTTCATTCTTGATTTAAGACTCTAGAACTTGCCTTGGTATCTTGTTTAAAACCACTGGTGTGTGTGTGCAAATTGAGTGAAAATGATTTTTGGCGCCTTTGATCCTAACCCTTCGATTTTGGCCAACCCAACATTTGATCATACCTTAAATAAACCCAATTGAGGTCATTATCTATTTCATTTTTAAACCACATATCGAGCTTTCCATTACTATAATCCTTCGATCCATACTTGAGCAATTAGAAATTATTTTTGACGAGGATACTAAGATTGTGGTGACATTGGGTGATATACATATTGTTGGGAGTGTTGAATTGGTGAAAATAATTACTCCGCTATTTTTGGGAACTTAGTAACCGGGTGTGTTCATGTGACCCATGTTTATATTCGCGTAAAATGGATCCCTTAGATATGAGTATGCTTGGAAGCAGTTGTGTATGTTTTGATCCTAGTAACCGGGTGTATTCATGTGACTCATCGTTTACATTCGCGTAAAACGGATCCTAAAACAACCCAAGCCAAAAAAAAAAAAAAAAAAACTCGGAGCAATAAGGAGGGTTTGACGCTGCATTTTTCACTTTCGATAGTGCTTGTTGCAAGTGATTCATAATTAAGGGGATGAAAGATCTTGAGCTTCTATAGCGAATATGGTGATATAGTTCTAAAAATTGCTCAAGTCAAGTCACTTTAGCCATATTTATCCCACCTTGACCCAAGCCTACATTACAAACCGAGTAAAGCCCTTTTTGATTCACGAAAATTTTGCATGCACAAAACAGTGGTAGAGATTAAGACGATTGGCAAGCCTATGGGGTTCCTTATTTCATTGAATGAGTTCCGAGTGTATACTTATCCATATCACTTTGAGAGTGAGTGAATACACTTGACCAGTGAGGTTTATATTGCCAAGTATTGACTATGATGTTAAGGAAGCACCCCGGAGATTTGAAAACTTTGTAGAACTCGACTTATTTTACTTGTGAGTATTGATGAAATTTTCGAAGAGGTCTTTTGAGGTATTTTGACAGTTGAGTTCCCCTTTTGTGAGTGATTACTTTAAAATGCATTGCTCGGGACGATCAAAGTTCAAGTTTGGGGGGGTTTGATGAGTCGATTCTTGATCGACTCATTCTGTTCTTTCTAGTCGAGTTTTTGTTTGTTTTTTTAGTATTTTTGTTCTCTTTTATGCGTGGTGTGTTGTGTTTTTAATTTATAGGTATCCAAGCGAAGATTGTGGTGAAATATGCGCTTTCATAGCTAATATTGGAGTTTATGACGATCAAAAGCTAAAACGGGGTCTTAAACGACGAAAGATTGAAGCAGTATCGGTCGAATCGTCTAAATTCCAGAATCTCCACTCCAAATTGAGATGTGTTCTCCTTTGATATAAATTCCTCGTGAAATTGGCTTCGAAACGGTATATCATATGCTAAAATCCGAGGTGTATTGATACAAGAACGAATGATCAAGCCGAAGAAGACCAAAAACCGAACTCGGCTGCACCAGGCGACTTGGCTGCACCAGGACTCGGCTGCACCAGGCGACTTGGCTGCACCAGGACTCGGCTGCACCAGGCGACTCGACCGCATCAGACAACTCGGCCATGTCACAGAACACGGTCGGGTCTCTTTACAGTTAAAAAGCCCTTTTTCGGATGAGTACGACACGACCGTGTCTTTTGGGACACGGCCGAGTCTCGATCGGGCTATTCCGCACTTCCCGCACAGTACAACACGGCCGTGTCATGGGACACGTCCGAGTCTCAATACAGAACACTTTTCCTTCTTTTCAGCGTAGTACAACACGGCCGTGTCCCGGGCCGTGTCACTTTTCGGTGCAAGTCATTTTCCTTGACATTTTTGCACAACTTTAAGCCTTTTCTTGATATTTTTGGCTATAAAAAAAGGAGGTGGTGACCCTTGATGAGATATGCTTATCTTGTGGGAGATATTCTTGAGGGAAAAATACAAGATTGAGGGGGAAAACACCAAAAAGTGAGTCCAAAGTGAGATTATTTCACCATCTTCTTTGTATGTTCTTGGAGTGAAAAATACATTTGTGAGATATAATAATTCCTTGTATCATTTTGTTGTGAGTTCTTGAAAGAAGATCATCAAACCTTCATCGGGAATTCGATTTCGGCATTTACAAGGGAAGTTTCTACTATATTTTGTTCTTCAATTTCCATTATTATTGTTGTAATAATCATGTGTAGCTAATCATTTCATATGGGTTTTTAGATATAGCCACACACATGTTTTTGATTGTTAGTTCCTTTTGATTTTCCGGGTAAAAGTTTGGGATTGTTCCTCTTGTTCGTTCTTCGTTTAAGAACTTTTGAATTAGATCATCAAACCTTTTTCATTGTTGTTATTATTATTCGAATCGAGGGTTTTTGTCGGTGTTCGCCATCAAACGACCCGAAAAAAACGATTGTGAATGTTCTCGAGCTTTTTCGCGCGATCTTTTAACGATTTACCTCATCAAAAGTAGTCGGTTAATTGATTGTTAGTTAGGGATTCATCCCCATCAAAAGAGTATCTCTTAATTTTCGTTGAGAACAATCGTGATTTTTAGAATTACCGCCATCAAACGGATTTCTTTTAATCGTGAGCAATCGATAATTCCAAACCTTATTTATTTGTGTATCAGAACTAATAATTGATTACGTGTGTGTCGGTGACTCTAAATTCCTATATCAATCTCATTATTGTTATCTCTCATTTATCCGACGATCAAATTGGTGTTGTTATCACTTAGTTTATTTTTATGCGTCAGTATTATAATCCAATCGAACCAATGATGTATTTTAATTTATTATACTTTTGTTCATTCAACTATTTGCTGAACAATATCGAACTTTAAACTGTTTCCAATTCCTCGAGAGATCGACCTCGGAGTTACTTGCCGCTTCCTACAAGAGCGATTCGTACACTTGCGAGTATTTAATTTGTCCATCAGGTTACGTACGTTAGCATCACCCAGATTTAGTCCAGTAGCATCCTTCTCATGTGTTACGTACGTTAGCTAATCTTCATTACGCACGTTAACGATACGTCATTGCTGACGTCATATATCCGTTGCTGCTTTTTTGACTTTGACTCTCCCAACGTTCATCTGGTTTGAACACATTTACGTACGTTAAGTATCATCCCCTACGTACGTTAATATTGCCATTTTACGTACGTTATACCACATTGGCTTGCGTACGTTAGCCTGCATGAAAATCCTTCCAGCTTGACATCTTCCACTCCTTCGATGCTTTGTTTCGTCTCTTCGTTGTTTTGTTTTGTGTAACAACTTAATCATCAAAATACTATTAAAGCATGTATGGAACAAAATGTTCCAACAATCTCCCCCTTTTTGATGAATACAAAACAACACTTCGTCAATGGGATTTAGCTGCAAAAATACAAATCTATGTATATGTGTACATACCAAAGTTTTCGATTTTGTCCGTTTCGTTAGTTTCTTCTCCCATTTCTTTTTCGACTCCTTTTTTCCTTTTTTTTTCTTTTCGAATTTATAAATTTTCATCATCTTTTCGACGTCTCCTCATTTTTCTTTTCAACTTCATATTTTCGACTTTTTATTCTCCTTTTCTTTCAGTTTCAACTTTTCGACTTTTCTTCGATTTTTCTCCTTTTCTCCCCCTTTCAGGTTTAATCCCATTCTCCTTTCTCCCCATTTTTGTTTTCATCAAAAAGTATAATAAAAAAATAAATATAATGATACCAAATATAAAATATGCATGATACCAAATGATGAATATAACTATATGCAATAATAGGGTATAGACTCCCCCTGACAATATTATCTCCTCTTTGAAAAATTATTACTCCCCCTGGGTAAAATACAAATTAATTTTGGGGGATCCAACCTGTAGTTAGTTTTTGTTTCGAAATATGGACGATGTTAGGAATAACGGTTCCTTTTGGAATCCAAATCTTTTTTATTTTTATCGTCCGTTTTGGACTTTTGCAACTAGAAATATGGTGCCCAAGTTTTAAACATTTTTCGCAACGGGGTATCTTTAAATTTAAGGATTTGTTTTTAGAACGAGGTGTGAATCCCAACCCCTATTTATTTAAAGTATATTTTTGAACCGAGAGCATATTTTTAAGTTTCTCATTTTCGAGAGAAAATTTCTTCGTCAATTTTTTGAGCTCGGTTTGAATTTTAATAAGATCATCCTTTAAAATATTTTCGTTTTCAATGCATTGTGAAATCATATGGTCGGATCATATGAAATCATATTGATATGACAATGCTTATAGAGAAGCACATTTCCTATATTCGTCAGAATACTTGCATAAAAGCAAAACCAACTTTATTATTGCTCTGGAAGAAGCACAAAGCAGTCAAAGCGAAAATATTGAAACTAGCCGAAAAAGTAGTAAACACTTGACAATATAAAAGAAAATACATATGAAACCCATAAAAAAGGAGTGCATCTCAAGAATATAAAACTCTGTAACTCTGCTACCCCCTGGCATCAGGGTTTATAATGAAAGATCTAAATGATCGGTCTCGATAAATTTCTCTTTTTCAAGAATTTTGGAATTTTCAATTTCCAAAGATTTATTTTTAGATTTAAGGGATTTGATTTCCGATAAAGCATTTTGAAAATCCGTATGAAGTAATTCAAATGCTTCAAATAATTCATCGTGAGAATTACTTACTTGTCTTTCGACGTCGCTATCATCGAATGAACTCCGGGCCATGAGAGCGAGATTATTTTGATTGATAAAATCATCATCTTCGTCTTCATCGCTCCATGTTGCAACGAAAACCTCCTTCTTGGGTTTAGTTGGCAATTCTTTGCAAAGTGGCCTGGTTTACCACATAATCGACAATTGTTGTCGAGTTTCTTAGATTCGCTCGAGATGTCTTTCTTTCTCCAGTTTAATAAGTGTTGGAACTTATTAATATTTTTGGCATAGTATGCCGATTCTTCGTCGCTTCCATCAACCGAGATTTCTTCTCTTTTTGACATCTTAGCCTTCAAGGCTATCGATCTTTCCTTTGGCTTCGGCTTGACACTTCGAGATTTAAGAACTATCTCATAATTAATTAGCGAACCAACTAGGGCGCTAAAATCAAGCATATTGAGATCTTTAGATTCCATGATCGCGGTCACGGTGCCGTCCCATTCGCTAGGTAGTGATCGTAAAATTTTCCTGACTTTTTCACTACTAGAAAATGGTTTTCCGAATGAAGCAAGTCCATTTGTGATGACCGAAAATCGGTCGAGCATGTTGGTGATGGACTCGTCACCCTTCATCATGAATAATTCATAGTCATGGAGAAGCATATTGATCTCCGTCTCCTTGACTTGAGTTGTCCCTTCGTGTGTGATTTCAAGAATTTTCCATATCTCTTTAGCACTTTCACACGATGAGATACGATTGACCTCTTCCGGATTTAAGGCACAAAATAGAAATTGAGTAGCCTTACAATTTAGATGGTCGTTCTTCCAATCCGCATCATCATATTCTTCAAAAGATTTAAGCGTACCATCGGATTTGAGAGGAATTTTCGGACCAAGACAAATCACCTTCCAAAGCTCGATGTCATATGCTCGGATGAATATTGACATCTTTTTCTTCCACGTCATGAAGTTTGAGCCATCAAAAAATGGTGGTCGGTTGAGAGCAAGGCCTTCGACTGGAGCAAGTTGGAATGCCATTTGGATCTTCTCCTCAGATGTTATGCCGTGTATTGGAGGTACCGCTCTGATACCAATTGCTGGAGCAAAATCGGTATATGCGCCATTGTGCGGAAGCGTAAATTTAAAGTGCGGAAATTAAATGACACAAGGATTTATAGAAGTTTGGCTATAATCGAGCCTACATCCTCTCTCGGTATCTTTTTCTATAGGTTGAAGATATAAACCTTTGCACCTCTCTTCTATCGGTCGAGGGATAGCCGTTACAATCACGTCTTCTATTGGTCCGTGATAAACCACTCGTACTTGTCTTTGTGTCGGTCCAAGGTAAACCGGAGAAATTTTTTTATCAAAATCTATGCCTTTCTTTTGACTAAATCCCTTCACTATGAGTCTAGCTTTGTATCGGGGTAGTGAACTATTTTATTTGGACTTCACCCTATACACCCATTTATTTCTCAAAGCTCTCTTGCCTTTCGGAAACTTCACCAACTCGTACGTATTATTCTCATGCAACGAGCTCATCTCGTCTTGCATGGCATCTATCCAATCCTTATTGTTCTCATCCTCCATAGCCTCTGCAAAATATTCGGGCTCTACCTCATCGGTGAGTAAAACATACTCATCGGCCGAATAATGAGTGGATGGATGACGGTCCCTCGTCGACCGCCTATGTGGAACAAAAGATGGCATGTTCATCAAGGGTAGCTCAGGATGAACTCCATCAGCGTCATCTTGTACCAACTCATCATTTTCACCGGCATCATGTTGTTCATCATTTTGTACATCCTCTCCACCGGGTGTCTCAACATGGTGTGGAGGAACGGGGTCCAAATCAATAAGATCATAGTCATGTTGTGGAGACGACTCTCCATTCTCAAAATCCTTCATCGTTTGATCTTCAACAAAAACAACATCTCTCGAAGGGATACGCTTCTTGGTCACCGAGTCATACAATCTATACCCGAACTCATCAAGCCCATAACCAATAAAAATACATGGCTTCGTCTTGGAATCAAGCTTCAACCTCTCATCATTCGGAATGTGTACAAAAGCTTTACAGCCGAAAACCCGTAAGTGGCTGTATGAGATGTCTTTACCGCTCCACACTTTATCCGGGACATCAAACTCCAAAGGAACACATGACGTCAAATTAATCACATGAACCGTCGTGTTCAAAGCTTCTCCCCAAAACGACTTTGGTAATCCGGCATGTGAGAGCAAGCATCGAGCTCTCTCGACCAAAGTCCGATTCATCCTATCCGCCTAGCCACTAAGTTGCGGAGTCTTCGGTGGCGTCTTTTGATGTCGGATCCCTTGCTCTCGGCAATACTCATCAAAAGACCTGGTGTATTCTCCACCATTATCCGTCCGAATACACTTTAACTTCTTCCCGGTCTCTCTCTCCACCGAGGCATGAAATTGTTTAAGGACGTCTAAAACTTGATCTTTGTTTTTCAAGGTGTATGCCCACATCTTCCTCGAATGACCGTCGATGAATGTGACAAAGTATCGGCAACCACCAAGCGTCCTAGTCTTCATAGGACCACAAACATCAGAATGAACAAGATCAAGTACATTTTCCTTCCGTGAAGGAGTATGACTCTTAAAGGAGACTCTCACTTGCTTCCCGGCTATACAATGAGATCACCTTTTAAGATGTACCTTGTGAACCCCGGATAACGCCTCATTCTTCGACAATAGCGCCATCCCTTTCTCGCTCATGTGACCGAGCCTTTTAGGCCATAGCTCGGCCATGTCATTATTGTTGATTGTGTTCACGGAATTAATCGTGACCTTTGGAAGTGTCACGTATAGTTTCCCTATATTCTCTCCTCTTCCGACAATCAAGGAACCTCGAGTGAGTTTCCACACTCCCTTGCCAAAACCGCTATGAGAACCATCATCATCGAGTAAGCCAACGGACATCACATTTAGCCTCATATCCGTAACATATTTTACATTACGTAAAACAAGTTCCACACCGGTGTCGAATCTCAAGTGTACGTCTCCCACTCCAACTATCCTGGATAACCCATCGTTACCCATATTGACCATCCCATAGTCACCCGGAGTACAAGAGAAATAAAAATCCCTACGTGATGTAACATGACACGTAGCTCCACTATCGACCATCCAACTCGAATCATCTCTGGCAAGGTTCACCATGTCATAATCGCAACAAACAAAGAATTCTTAGGTAGTAGTATTTACTTCGGCTTTTTCATTACTACCGCTCTCCTTCTTTTGAGAGTTCTCTCGGCCTTGGCGATTTTCCTTCTTTAATTGTCGGTAAAATTTATTCGTATGCCCTTTTTACCACAATGGTAACATTCAATATTGGCATATTTCCCACTAGAATTACTTCTTTGTGGCCCTCTATTACTCGGACCTCTACTTTGACCTCTCCCCCATATTTTGGTAACAAGAACATCCGATTGTGATGAAGATCCCTGTGCCTTTCTTCTGACCTCCTCGTTCAACATGTCCCCCTAAGCAAGTTCCATCGAAATGACACCATCGGGGGAAGAGTTAGACAACGACGTACACAACGTCTCCCAGGTATCCGGCAATGTGCCCAATAACCACAAAGCTTGAACCTCCTCTTCGAATTTAATACCCATTCCGGCAAGTTGATTAATGCTGCCTTGGAATACATTCAAATGATCCGACAAAGGAGTCCCATCTCGATATTTTAAGTTCATCATTTGTTTAATGAGGAACAACTTATTATTCCCCGTCTTCCGAGCATACCATTGCTCGAGCTTATGCCACAATTCTCGAGCGTCATTTTCTCCATTAATATAGTTCAAAATATTATCATCAACCCGTTGTCGAATATATCCGCAAACTTGGCGATGCAAATTAGTCCACTCCGTGTCGGACTTGCCTTCCGGTTTATCTTTGCTAAAGACCGGTAGATAATAATCCTTCACATATAGAAGGTCTTCCATCTTTCCCTTCCATACGTGGTAGTTCGAACCATTCAAATTTACCATTCTACTCGTGTTGGCTTCAATCTTACAATTGAAATAATAAACAACCACGAAACAACAAATCCCGTGGCTCCGATACCACTTTGTTGGGAAAACACAGGGAAAGTAATGACGTCACAACGAAAAATGCGGAACCTCGTTTGACAATTTTCCAATCTTCAATTGTAACTTCGAGGTTGCCGACGAGTAGAGCAAACAATTACAACTCGACAATTAAACAAATGATATCTAAAAAATGATAAATAACGAGACACAATTTTTTAGCGTGGAAAACCCCTCAAGACGAGAGTGAACACCACAGGACTGAAGCCGCTTAAATCCACTATCACCAATACCCAATACACAATCGTCCCTAGTACAAACTAGAGCTATACAACAATAATCTTCAAATACTTGGTAATAACAATCTTCAAGTATTTGGAATACAACAACAACAAGAAGATCGAGAAAAGAAAACACCGTAAATAGCTTATACAAAAAGCTAACGAAGAAATACCCGAACTTCTGGATTCAAACCATCGATCTATTCTGGTGAAAAAGTTTGCTCAATAGCAACCAAGCTCTTGTCAACAATAACGACGATCCGATCGATATACTTCCCGGAAATCACACAAGTATTTTTCTCTCCTTCTTTTCTCTCTTTTGTTCTCTCTCTATTGCTCTCTCGAGTGTATGGTTGGAATAATGAACACCCTCAACAAAATGCTGCTAAAAAGACCCCCAAATCGCTGATTGACTTCGGGTGCTGCGGCCCGGATGATGTATGCCGCGGCACACTTCAAAAAATACTGCTGGAGACGCCTAGGGGGCTGCGGCCTGAAGTACAGCAAAGTGGCGAGGAATCTGTGAAGGATTTGGGGGGGCCGCGGCCCATAATACAGCACGGTCAGGCGGGAGTGAGAAGAAGTTGCAGGGGCCGCGGACCGGAGTACACCTCTCTCTCTCTCTCTCTCTCTCTCTCTCTCTCTCTCTCTCTCTCTCTCTCTCTCTCTCTCTCTCTCTCTCTCTCTCTCTCTCTCTCTCTCTCTGGCAGTGGCAAATTTGCTTTTCCTAGAGTCACCAGCTGGTGTTGGTTTTTCGCATTCAAATACTTCATGGGATTAGGTGACAATAGAACAGGTAATAATCTTGATTCTCAAGAATGTTTCTTTTTTAGTGGGCATTTTTTTTTTATATCGTTGAAATAATTTTGATATAAGGATGTGAATTTTAGCCCAAGACGCGTATGCGTTTCTGGTTCGCTGGTTCGAAATTTTTACATTGCCGGAGAAAGTTATGCAGGTCCTCAATTTCAGAAATATTCCTTCTAAATGTATTATTATTATTATTATTATTAATAATAATAATAATAAATAAACATAGCAGGATATTGAGGAAACGTGGAGATGGTAATCGCCGGAGATAAACGATCCGACTTTCCACTTCACGCGGCCGTTCCTTTTGATCGTCATCCGTATGGCGCCGTTGGATTGGTCCTGGCTGAGTGCCAAGCCGTTGTACGACGCAACCGGGACGTTGTAGCCGTAAATAAACGGCGACCAGACGTTGACGTCCTTGTGGCCCTGATAGACTGGAGGAATTGCGGTGGACAACGTGATTTGCTAGTTGTTGTAATTGCCATAGACGCCCAATCTGTCGTAGTAGACCCCGATCCTGTAGTTAGAGTTTCGGGAATTGATGGTAACTTTGAGGGTGGTGGAGATGACGTTGGGGGCGGATACGTTGAGGACGGAGATGGTGGCGTCCTGGAGGATGAATCGGGGTTTTTTGGCCGCGGCGGTGGAGGAGTTTGGTATGAAGCAGAAGAGGGTGGGAGGTCTGGGAATAGAGTGGAAGAAGGGGAAACCAATATTTGTCGAGTATTTTTTGGAGCCCAAATGAAAAAAAATTGAACTTCAAAATATTAATTCTCGGCCTCAAGACATACACTTCGCTATTGTAAAATTTTTTTGGTAAAAAATAAAATTTCACACTTTTTACTTCCGTAATTATCAAATTAGCAAAGTCTTTGTAACTTAAAATTTCTAACTAGCTCCTGTTTTTTTGTTTGGTACAATTTACTGAAGTCGATGTGGATTTTTTACTTCAGTAAATTGAAAAACGAAGTTGTTGTTTGTTTTTAGGCTAAATTGCATAAAAATTGCTCACCTTTTTGGCAATTCTGGTTTATCTCCCCACCTTTTAATTTTAGGCTAAAATTGTAAACCTTTCAATTTTTCTCAATTTTCACCCTATTTCGATTTTCCGGTGAAATTATTTGCTGACATGGTCTAATTACTCACGTGGCGCTGAGGTGGCTTGAATTGGTTGATTATGTGGCACAAATTAAAACTACGCCGTCTAAAAATTAGGTGAAAATTGAGAAAAATTGAAAGGTTGGCAATTTAGCCTAAAACTAAAAAAAGATGGGGAAATAAACCAAAATTTCAAAAAAGGTGAATAATTTTTATGCAAATTGGTCAAATAGACGTTTTCCTTCTTTTAACCGACGTCGTTTATCGAACCGGACTGATTTGCCATGTAAGCAACGCCGATGTCCAGCTCAGCTTCGATTTGGGGGAAATGATAAAGCGGGTGAAAATGAGAAAAATGGGAAGGTTGGTAATTTTAGCCTAAAATTAAAAGGTGGGGAAATAAACCAGAATTGCAAAAAAGGTTAGCAATTTTTATGCAATTTAGCCTTGTTTTTACTTTGCTAATATACATTACCGAAGTGAGACATACTGAAGTCTTTGATATTTATTCTAATAGTGTATATTTATAATACACTTATCATATTTCTATTACATCTAAACACTACTAAATATATATATTATCACTCTAAATATAATAATGAAACATCTTACTAGGCGAAGTACCGGTCAAATTTGCCGGTTCAACTACTCTTTGATTATTAATCATGACTCGTGGGCGTGGTTGCTGGCTGTCTTCGACCATTGGTCTAGGCGAGTTGAAAAAACTAAAAGGAGATGACCTTCTAGTTCTCTTCTTCATATTCCGATGACTTTTTTTTCACTTTATATCCATTGGTTTGAAGTGGATGTCCTTTTCATTTTTTAAAATAAAATTTTTACCATAACAACTTTTTTAGTTATATAATGCAAAATTAATAATTCTAAAAATAAATAAATGATCAAAATTAATATTGAGAAAATATGTTTATTTAAATACTAAATGAGTGGGCATTATTTATTAAAGTCTACGGTTTTATCTCAAAACCAAAGAGGATTTCAACACGCCCACTTTACTTGTAGTCGAGTTCAAGGCTTACATCACAAAACTCTTTAACATGCGAAGCTAGATTATCGTGGGTCATTGGGCTTGCACGTGTAGAGAATCTACTTTGATACCGTATTAAAGTCTTGGATTACGTCTCAAAATCAATTGAGTAGTAACCCAAAATCTCTATATATATGGAAGGCGCATGACTTATATTTTCACTGGTCAAGCTTTTTCTTGCATGAGGCAGACCCAAAATATACACTCCTGAAGAAAATATATCCCAATCCTTTTCCGGGAAAGAAGAACCAAGAAATGGGTTACTATGTGCAGTCCATTTCGAGTGCAATTTGCCTGTTGTGGTTGAATCTTTTCGTGGGCATCTGCCACTCTTCTTTGTCTAATAATGATAGGATTACTTCTTTACCTGGGCAGCCTCAAGAAGTTGGGTTCAATCAGTTCTCAGGTTACATCACTGTGAATCAGAAGGCTGGGAGGGCATTGTTTTACTGGTTAGCTGAGGCACCTACAACCAGCGACCCTGAGAATAGGCCACTTGTTCTGTGGCTTAATGGTGGCCCTGGTTGCTCTTCTCTAGCTTATGGAGCTTTCGAAGAAATCGGGCCATTTCGGATTAATTCCGACGGGAAAACCCTTTACCTCAATCCTAATTCTTGGAATAAATGTATGTGGCGATTAGATTTTGTAATGAAGTTATTTCTTCTCTTTTCTCCTCTCTCTCTCTCTCTCTCTCTCTCTCTCTCTCTCTCTCTCTCTCTCTCTAAGATTCCTTTGTTATTTTATGCATGGCAGTGGCAAATTTGCTTTTCCTAGAGTCACCAGCTGGTGTTGGTTTTTCGTATTCAAATACTTCATCGGATTTGTATACTGTAGGTGACAATAGAACAGGTAATAATCTTGATTCTCAAGAATGTTTCTTTTTTAGTGGGCATTTTTTTTTTATATATCGTTTAAATAATTTTGATATAAGGTTGTGAATTTTAGCCCAAGACGCGTATGCGTTTCTGGTCGGCTGGTTCGAGAGGTTCCCTCAGTACAAACATAGAGATTTTTACATTGCCGGAGAAAGTTATGCAGGTCCTCAATTTCAGAAATATTCCTTCTAAATGTATTACTATTAATAATAATAATAATAATAATAATAATATGAAGTAAACATAGCAGGATATTGAGGAGTTAATTTTATTTTATTTTTTATTTTATTTTTGCAGGACACTATGTTCCTCAGCTGTCTCAAATCGTATACCAAAGAAACAAGGGAGTCCAAAATCCATATATTAATTTCAAGGGATTCTTGGTACTACACACATATATATGGGCTTGCTTAATTTAAACGTTTAATTTATTACAAATAATTTTAAATGATAATAAGTTTTTATATAATTAGGTTGAACTTTATGAGTAGTTTTACAGATGGCCTGCTTGATGGGTTTTGACGCTCAGAGCACTGATCCCGATCCGAACAAGTTTAATGTCACTTAAGTAGTCCCGCGACACGTAACTCCGTGCCTCGAGGTTAATTAAGTTGGTGTTCGGTGCAAGTCATGTGGTACAACTATATTGTACATCATGATATTCTCGGACCAGCACTCTAACCGCGATGATCCGTTGAGCAAAACTTAATTCAAATATTTCTAATTAATAAGTTAATCCCTCCGTCCCGTTCAAAGTTCTACATTTACCCGCTTTTTTTATCCTCTTAAAAGTTTTACATTTGTCACTTTTACACAATCAAATCAAACAACTGTTGTTTACTTTTTAAACTCCACCATACGTTCACCATCAATACTTTTTACTTTTAACCTCCACTACACATTTAATTTCGTTACTTACAGCAATCATTACCTAAAATACACAAGATATACACTCTATGTCGAGAGTATATAAGTTCATGAACCCAGAACAATTGGCTGATTAGTTTTTTTTTTTTTTTTTTAATTTGAACAATTGTTTGTATAGGTGGGAAATGCCGTAATTGATGATTTCCACGATAATGTTGGCACTTTTGAGTACTGGTGGAATCACGGTTTAATTTCAGATTCAACTTACAAAGATCTTGGGAAAACATGTGACCTGAAATCTGCTACTCATCCTCCAAACAGCTGTATTGATTCTTTTAATGTAGCCTATGACGAAATGGGAAACATCGATCATTATAGCATTTACACTCCACCCTGCAGTTATAACACTTCTTCACACAAGCGCCGATCAAGGGCAAGAGGTCACTATGTAAGTTTTAGATAACGTAGAGTTTGATTCATTTAGGAACTTTTTCTCTCGTGGTAACGTGTTATTAAGAATATCGGTATGACTTCGTTACATCTTTTTTTTAGAGAAATTTAGAAACTTAATTAAGTCTTTCTTCAACTATAGCCATGGATGTCCAGAGCATATGATCCATGCTCCGAACGGTACACGTCGATTTACTTCAATCTCCCTGACGTTCAAAAGGCATTGCATGCAAATGTGACAGGGGTATCCTACCCATGGCAATCATGCAGGTAGTTTTAGCACTTCTTTTTTCATATATATATATATATATATATATATATATATATATATATATATATATATAAGAGATGGTGAACGTGTTCAAGTTAAGAAATAGAAATGAATTTGATCCAGAGATTTTGATTAAATAGATGGTCAAGATTTATTCTCATAAAAATTATGGATGAAATGCGTTGCTGTAATGCATCGAAATTATAATGCATACCAGTGGCGGAACCAAGAGTTTAAATTACCGGGCTCAAATATTTAACAGCAAAAATTAGTCATAGTTTAAAACATTTCTTTTCGTTTTTTTTTTATAAATACCCGAGGCATAAAAAAGATTTTTATTGATTTTTTGAGTCTAGTTGTGGCTCTAGCCTCCCTTAGTCCCCTTATTCTGCCCCCGATCCATACAATGCACAATTTTAATGCATTAGCATTTTGCAGCATGATATGCCTATATTTTATGTGTATAATAATTTGGACCGCAGAAAAGATCAATGGTTCAGATCTATTTCTATTTCTGACGTCATTCTCGTTTTATCATCTCCTCTCTCTCTCTCTATATATATATATATATTGCAAAAAATGGCGGGTTTTTTTAAATCAGAGTTCCTCAATTTGCAGCGATACAGTTATAAATTACTGGAGAGATTCTCCTCGATCTATGCTTCCAATTTATCGAAAATTAATAGCAGCTGGCGTAAGGATATGGGTATTCAGGTATGAAGACCATATCAGTTTTTTTTAATGGTTAATATTGATTTGCGCCTTCAACTACACAATTTTTTGTTTGATTTTCTAACTGAACATTTTTTTCAAATATAAATATATAATCCATGATGAAGAATCCAGGCGAGAAAATTAAATAATATTAATTATATTATTTAAAAATTTGAATATTATTTAAAAATCTGAAAAATATTTTTAGATTCTAAAATTCATTAAAAATATCACAAAATTAACTGAACGATGTTGGATGTAAAAAAGGTTTTCTTCATACATATTGAAATTATTTTATAAGATTGTCATATAATTATTTATGTGTTTAAAAATTATATAGTTATTTTATGAAATTTTTAAAATTATTCAGAAATCTCAAAAAAAAAAATCATTAAGATAAAGTATCTAGAAACATTAAAAGTATTTTTAACAAAATCAAAATTTTAAAATAGCTTAAAATATTATAAAAAAATATAAAATAATTTAAAAAAAATAATTTTTAATGAAATCTAATTTTAGAAATAGGTAAAAAAATTCTAAATTCAGAGAATTTAAAGTTTTGAAATACTTTTCTCGCTTTTATCACACCATCATCTCCTCTTTTTATCTTTAAAATAGTACAGTTATATACTACTTCATTCGGCCCACTTGACGAAGGTACATTGATTAAGGTACAACTTTTAAGTTTAGTGATTATTTTAAAAAATGTACAACTAGTTACAAAATCATCCATTCTCTCATTTATAAAAAAAATCCAATCAATTAATACTGTAATTTATATAACAAAACAGTTTAATTTCTAGGAATATTATACAAATTTTAATTATATATTAAGATTTTATTTTAAGAGTAGACTATCCTATTAGGACAAAACCATGATTTGAAAGTACTCACTTCAAACATGATCTTAGTCTCCGTATAATATTGGTAATGATCTTTCGATTTCCTTCCCTCTTTCTTCTTCCTTTCCTTTTCTAGCGGGGATACTGATGCAGTGGTACCACTAACTGCAACTCGCTATTCGATCGGTGCTTTGAATCTTTCAACTGTTAAGAACTGGTACCCTTGGTATGAAAACGAGACGGTAAGTTGACACTAAATCAGTTAACTCCATCATATTGTTATTTCATTCTTTTCTTTTTTGTGTAAGTTGAATTACGAAAATTTACAGTCTGATGAGGGTTTGGCCTTATTACATAAAAATCCTGGTTTTTGGATATTACCCCATTGTTCTTCATAATAAATCGCCCGCCCCTTGTGTAATTTAAATAGGCTAATTAACCCGTAACAAAATTTAAAGCACAAGGAATAATCAATTTATTTAAATTATACAAGAGTTAATGAGCATATCTATACTTTTATTAAAATAGAGTTGTGGACATGTGTCATTATTTAAGTTTTTTGATTTTTTCTAAATATAGATTATATATATTAGAAAAAACATGGATATTAGTACGATAAAATTAATTGATAAAATAAAAATAATAAGAAATTAGATTCAGGATTCATATTGTTTACATAAAAAATAAATCATGATATTTATTTAATTACAATAACTTAAATATTCCTATATTTTTTTTCAGTATGTCTCCTAAATTTATTCATATAATGGACATTAATTAACTTAATACTATGCTAATGTGAGGCTCTTTCTCCAATTATATTACAATTCATAATATACTCAATAATTTTTTTTTAAAACCCGCATTGAAGATCCTCAAGAACAAATTTAAGGAACGACAAAGTATTTTTTATGTAATAAAATGCTCTGTCTGGTGCATCGCACGGGCGAACATCTAGTTTTTAAAAATATAAAGGTAGTTGGCCTATTCAAATTATACGTGGAGGAAATTACAACTATCCCCTTAATTATTTTATTTATGTATTTATTAATATATACAAATATATATTAATAATAACGAAGGAATTATTTACTCAAACGTTTTCGTTGTATGTTTACGATAACATAGGTTGCTGGTTGGAGCCAAGTATACAAAGGCTTGACGCTGGTGACTGTTACCGGAGCAGGGCATGAGGTGCCCCTACATCGCCCGCAGCCAGCTTTTACTCTTTTCGGATCATTTTTAAACAACACGCTCATGCCCGCCTGACTTTTTTTTTTAAATTAATTGTCAGGAAAACAATATAATAACATAAAGAAATAAAGTTTTTTTTTCAGTTCGCTTCAAGTGTATACGTGCACTTGATGTTTGATGATGATTAGCCAGAAGAAGGATTAGATTCTTGAGACAATATACATATACATAATACAAAAATATAGACGTGTTGATATCTATTCGGAATACATAAAATTACACAACTCAATATAAAAGAATAACAATTATAGAACCTATGGTATCGGGATTAGGGTTACACAATAATCCTAAAAATTGAAATATACGGAATGAAGATGAACTAAATGAAACACAAACACACAGATCGAATAAAGTTCAAGAATCAAACTGAGCAGATCAAAATAGATCTAAAACCTAGAATGAAGGTGGTGAGAAACAATCGGATGTCGGCTCAGTCCTTCAATCTCACGTACCCACGTCCAAGGCTCACAACGATCGGCAACCACTAGTCCTGAACGTACCAAAATCCGAGCGATTTCAAGGAAGTCTCAAGGAATCACATGCAATACCCAAGAACCAAGAACCCTAATAAGAACTTCCTCACCCAAAACCACTCGGGAACAATTTCACACATAAACGAGAAACTTTTCACTTAGAGAACTCAAAAATTTGCTTTTAGCTCAAGAACTCTCGTAATTTCTCGATGTTCGTTTCTCTCAAAATCCCATAAGTATTTTTAGGGCCAAAGCCAGTAACAAGAGTCTCGGTCGCCCGAGGAAATAGCATCCATCCTTATCATTGAATTGATAGGTGTTGCATTTCCTTTCATATCAGAACTGATAGAGGATTACAGAGGAGAGAAAGTGAGAGAAAGTATCGAAGAAGACGAAATAAACGGAAGAGGGCGGAAAAAAGAGGCAGAGAAGTGAATTAGGGTTCATGGGAGAGGGTCTTAATATCACACAAATGGACATGCGTGATATAACCTACGAAAGGGACGGCCGATATTAATCCAATGGAGGTTCCAGAATCCGGGCCTGGATCTGGTACCTATAAGAACTGGGCTGCACATAAATGATATATTATTGAATCACTAAGAAAGAAAACTAGTTGAGACAAAGAAAACTAGATAAGTTATCACTAAGATAGCAAAAGGAAACTGAAAACTGGAAGGTCTTCAGTCAATGGAGTCATTATTTAATGTCGACTTGCAGGATCTGATTTTCTCAACTGGTAGGCACTTGGTGCCCGTATCTGCAGGGTTAGTTTTAGGTGGAATTTTCTTCAAGTCAATTATACCTTTTTCCACGATGTCACGAATGAAATGACGCCTGGCATCAATGTGTTTAGTACGATCATGGAAAACTAGGTTTCTACACAAATGAATACTAGATTGACTGTCAAAAAATACCACAACATCATCACGAAGAACACCAATTTCAAGAAGCAAACCTTTGCCAAATAGCCTGTTTAAAGGCTTCAGTGGTGGCTATATATTCAGCCTCAGTGGTGGACAAAGTGACTATGTGTTGAAGTTGAGATTTCCTGGAAATGCATGAACCACATAAGATAAACACATATGAAGTGGTGGATTTACACTCGTCTCTATCATTAGCATAGTTAGAGTCCACATAACCCTTAAGTTTAACCCCTTCATCAGATTTTGAGAAAACAAGACCTTCAGATAACGAATTCTTTGAATAACGAAGTAACCACTTTAGAGCCTCCCAATGAGGCCTACCAGGGCTAGCCATATATCTACTCAGGCACCTCACAACATATGCAATGTCAGGCCTAGTACTAACCATGAGATATATGACAGACCCAATAGCATTCGCATAAGGGACAAATCTCATTTCACTAATTTCAAATTTAGTTTTAGGAGACTATTTTTTAGATAACAAGAAATAAGACGCCAAGGACACACGAACAGTTTTAGCATCAGTCATATAAAATCTCTCAAGAATTTTACCAATATAAGAAGACTGGTTAAGAAACAGAGTGCCATTGGGCCTGAACCTTGTAATTGTTAGGTTGGTACCGCCACTAGAAGGGGGGTTGAATAGTGCGGTTAAGAGTATTGTACTCTTTTCGTGCGGAAGCAAAAATATCGGAGTAATAAAAGTGCGGAAAAGAAAGAACACAAGGAATTGTTCGAGAGGTTCGGCTATTAACGAAGCCTACGTCCCCTACCTAGTTTTATCGACTAGGACTTTTCTTAGAACTTGGAATTTGCACTTTCTAGTTTAGTGCCAACTTCTTACAACTTCTTGATTTCCGGGCTCAAGAACAACCTCACAAAAACACTCTTGTTTTTCTAGGTACAAGATAACCAATACACAAAATAAGTGCGAGTAGAAACTCGGCTTTCACGATATATCGCTCTAAGATACAAGAATGAAGATTGGAAATTATAGAACAAATCTTCTCGTATCACAATCTAGAATAAGAATATCTCTCAGAATGTTTGCTTGATATTGCTTGAGTATGCTAGTAGGCTCAGAATTCTTGTGTATCTTCAATCTCCATGAAGGTGGCTATTTATAGCCTTCTTGAGCTCAATTTCCCGTTGGAACAGTTTAACTGGTTACGTACGTTATATGCTGCGGATTACGTACGTTACGTACGTTACGTACGTTATATGATCCGAATAACGACCGTAATGAAAGTGCCGAAACTGTCCAGTGAAGCATGATGAAATGCGTTACGTACGTTATGAACCTCATGGTTACGTGCGTAATATCCTGGTCAAAGATCCGTTGATTGAGACGACTTGTTGCAACGGCTAGTGGCTTTTCCAACGGTCAGAATAATTCAAGCCTTACGTACGTTATATGATCTTGGGTACGTACGTTACCTGTACAGAAAAACTTACGAAAATAGTGAATGTTACGTACGTTATAAAAGATGCGTTACGTACGTTAACTGTAGAATGTTACGTACGTTAATGTGATGTGTGTTACGTACGTTAACTGAAGAGAAAATATGTTTTAAGTAAATTTTGGTTTTAATAACACATCATCAAAACGATCTAAAAAATATTGTTCCAACAATCTCCCCCTTTTTGATGATGACAAAATTTACGTATGTGAGTTTTTGAAAACATGATTTTAATAAAAATTAAAATCTCCCCCTGAACACGAGCACTGCAAAAATTAATATGCTCCCCCTGAAAATGCGCACGGGTTATTACAAAAGTTGATTTTAAAAACGATACATATTATTCTCCCCCTTTTTGTCATTAACAAAAAGCTGAGAAAACCTGCAAGAGAAATCAATAATACGCATAATAATCAACATAAACGAAGTCAATGATTAAACAAAATGATAACCAAAATGATGCATAAAAAGATAGTCATTACAGTCAAAACATAAACATGAAATGTTTGGTCTTTTAATAAAACAGGAAACATCATCATCAGAAAGGATAGCCCGACTAGTCAAGGTCCGCATCCGGCGGTGTCGGCGGTATCCCAAAATGTGTGCAAATGTTTTTCACCATGATCTTGATGTCGCTCATGTCCTTCTAAAGCCTATCCATTCGAGAAGCCATCTGGGAAGAAGAGGATTCCGGACGAGGACGGGAGGAACCAAGCTGTGATGACGGACGAGGTCTAGTATGTTCGATCCCCCTCGATGTGATCCTCTCCTCCGGTCTCGGAAGAGTGCCCCCATCTATGAGCCGATCATCATCCTTGATATACGCAAAGTATATCCATCCACGATTTCTCGTGCGGAGATACCTCATCGTCCGTAACGTCCCTTCGGTGACGAGGCTCCCCCTAGGAATCGGAACCCCGTGGACCCCAGACAGATCAACTCCAGCTTTCTCAAAAATTTCAGTTAAGATAGAACCAAAAGGCATTCCTGATTTTCTCTGTCGATCAACTTTTGCGTAGCTCTTTTTGTGGAAAATTTGACCCTTTTTCACGAACCATTTTAGCACAATAGACGCGAAGTTGACTTGATGATCCTTCCACACATGATAAATAATCTCCATATCGATATTCACAAGTCGAAGCTGAGCATTCACTTTAGGCATAAGACAACGAGTGATAGCATCATGAAGCAAACGAATGTTTATCCCAAAGTCATTGTTTTCGAACCGCCCGGAATGAACATTTAAAACGGCTTTGTCCGACAAAAAATCACGGACTTTGGACTCGTGAACACCATAGCTTTCATCATCGGACCAGTCGTTAAAGACTTCGTCCGGAGGAGCAAACTCTCCCTTGCATCGAAAACCCTCATTAGGGAGACCAAAAATCTCCGAAAGCTTCGCTTCATCAAAAGATATTGATTTACCACGCACAAGGGAATTAACAACAGCAAGTCCGTCGGCATCATGAGTGACAAAAAAATTTGCATAAAACTCTTTTACACATTCCTCATAAATTGGTCGAGCAAGACTAACGAACCGATTGATCCCAAGCATATCGAAGAATTCTTCGATAGCAACACCAGCACTGTTCAGAGATTCAAAATCAAAGTGGTGACTCGGAGTTACCTCTTCGTCAATAAGGATTTCGTTGAAAACTTTCATGGCTTGAGCATTCCGAAATGATAGATCGCCGGAAGCCGTGGAGGATGTTTGGGAGGTTTCTCCTCTTCTCTTTTTTCCGGTTTTGGATGCCATGAGGATTGAATCGGTCGAAAAGTGAAGGTTTGATGGATAATCTTGAAGTTTTGATAGGATTTTCCGGAACAGTTCGTCGCTTGTCGCTAGGGATTTGTAGGAAATGAAAAGGGAACTGACGATGGGTTTATATATGTGAGGGTCAACGATCGCTTACGTACGTTATATCCCTTTTATAATGTACGTAACGTAAAAACCTAAACTTTCTGGAGTGAAACCCGCGTTTCGTTACGTACGTAACGAACCAATCTGTAATGTACGTAAGGTCCTATTACGTACGTAATGGACCGCGTATACCGTACGTAAGCAAGACCAAATGAATAGTCTTTTCCTTTCGATGATGTCCCGATTTAAATGACCATTTAATGTGACTATGATGAGTATGCAATATTTAAAAATGATCAGCATGTCCCATTCCTAAATTTATGCGAATAAAGTTGAAAGCTTCTTCGGGTAATGGTTTTGTAAAAATATCCGCCAATTGTTCATTAGTACCAACAAATTGGAGACGAACATTCCCGTTTTGGACATGGTCACGAATAAAATGGTGACGAATTTCGATGTGCTTTGTCCTACTATGCAAAATGGGGTTTTTACTTAAATTAATGGCACTTGTATTGTCACAAAAAATAGGAGTATTTTTAAGTTCGATGCCATAATCAAGTAATTGATTTTTGATCCAAAGAACTTGTGCACATGCACTTCCCGCAGCCACATATTCTGCTTCAGCTGTGGAAGTAGCGACACTAGTCTGTTTCTTACTTCCCCATGAAATTAAACATGAACTCATAAAATGACAAGTTCCGGTGGTGCTTTTTCTATCAATTTTACAACCACCGAAATCGGCATCACTATATGCAAAAAGTTGAAAATCAATGCTGGAAGGATACCATAGGCCTAAACCAGCAGTATATTTTAAATATCGAAAAATTCGTTTACATGCTATGAGATGAGATTCTTTAGGGTTAGCTTGGAAACGAGCACATAGACAAGTAGCAAACATTATATCAGGTCTAGATGCAGTTAAGTAAAGTAAGGATCCGATCATACCTCGATACTGTTTTTGGTCAACAGATTTACCTTTTTCATCTTTATCGAGTTTAAGAGTGGAAGACATAGGAGTGGATATTTCTTTGCAATCTTCCATCTTAAATTTCTTTAGAAGCTCATTGACGTACTTGGATTTGTGAATGAATATTCCGTCATTGAGTTGCTTAATTTGGAGTCCGAGAAAGTTTTTCAACTCTCCCATCATACTCATTTCGAACTCTCCCTTCATAAGATTTGAAAATTCTTTGGACAGAGTTTCGTTAGTTGCACCAAAAACAATATCGTCCACATATATTTGACAAATTAACATATCATCATTTAAGACCTTAATGAATAGAGTATTATCAACATTACCTCTTTTATAACCATTTGAGATAAGAATAGAGCTTAGACGATCATACCATGCTCTCGGAGCTTGTTTTAATCCATAGAGAGCTTTATGGAGCTTGTACACATGATCCGGATGATCATAGTCTTCAAAACCCGGAGGTTGCTTGACATAAACTTCCTCCTGGATGATTCCATTTAGGAACGCACTTTTTACATCCATTTGATGGAGTTTGATCTTCTTGTATGCGGCAAAGGCACAGAGAAGACGAATAGCTTCAAGACGAGCAACATGAGCGAACGTCTCTTCATAGTCCAAGCCTTCTTCTTGATTATAACCTTGGGCGACCAACCTCGATTTATTTTTAATAGGGAGACCATCATCATCGGTTTTGATTTTATGAACCCATTTGGTACCAATGATTGATTTGTCTACCGGTGCCGGAACTAATTCCCAAACTTTATTTCTTTCGAATTGGTTTAGCTCTTCTTGCATAGCAATAGCCCAATTCTCATCATTTATGGCCTCATCGGTATTCTTTGGTTCTGTAAGAGAAATAAATGCAATATTGTTAATACAATCATTTATATTTCTCCTAGTTCGTACACCTTCATCGATTTTTCCGAGAATTTGTTCCATCGGATGGTCTTTCACATTTGCCCAATCTTTAGGAAGGTTGTAAGTATTTTCCTCCTGTTTGTCCGACCTTACGTCGAGCTTCTCCAACTCCTTTGATACTTCGGATACTTCTTTAGCTGGAATCATACCTGCATCATCATCAAAAACAACCTTTCTCGGGGGTAAAACTGTATCATCGAATTTTACATGAATGGACTCTTCTACCGAGCCTCTTCTACAGTTAAATACACGATAAGCTTTACTATTAGTAGAATAACCAAGGAAAATTCCAATATCTGATTTAGAATCGAATTTACCCAAATTGTCTTTTCCATTATTATGAATGAACACTTTACAACCAAAAGGATGAAAATAAGATAAATTGGGCTTTTTACCTTTAAAAATCTCATAAGGAGTCATCATTTTGTTCCTCCTGAGATGGACACGATTTATAACATAACAAGCAGTGTTAACGGCTTCGGCCCAAAAGTATTTAGGAAGACCATACTCGTTGAGCATTGTTCGGCTCATTTCTTCTAGAGAGCGATTCTTCCTCTCGACAACTCCATTTTGTTGAGGTGTCCGAGGTGCCAAAAAGTTGTGCCCAATACCATATTTATCGCACCAATCTTCAAAGAGATTAGAATCAAATTCTCCACCATGATCGGTTCGAATGGCGATAACTGGTAATCCTTTTTCCTTCTGGGTAACCTTACACCACTTAACAAACTCGTTAAAAGCATCATCTTTATTGGCTAAGAATTTTACCCAAGTAAATCTAGAAAAATCATCGACAATAACTAAGGTATAAAGTTTACCTGTTAGACTGGCATGTCGAGACGGACCAATTAAATCCATATGAATTAATTCAAGAATGCGACTAGTGGAAATTTCCATTTTTGGTTTAAACGAGCCTCTTGCATGTTTACCTTTAATGCAGGCCTCACAAATGTGGTCTTTTCTAAAATTCAATTTTGGTAGACCACGAACAATATCATTTTTGGCCAATTTTGAAAGAAGTGGTAAAGAGGCATGTCCCAATATTCGGTGCCAAACAACGGCATTTTCATCGTACGAAAGTAGACATTTTTCGTTAAAAGAAGATTCATCTTGGAGATCAACAATGTAAATATTTCCATAGCGCAATCCCATAAAAACGATTTGGTCTTTTCTCATTGCCGTACAATGCGTAATTTCAAAAATTAATTTAAGACCGGTGTCACATAGTTGAGAAACACTTAGGAGATTATGGCAAAGTCCATCAACAAATAGAACATTTTCAATAGTGGGTAAAGGTTTCTTACCAATTTTACCTGTCCCTTTTATTTGGCCCTTTTTATTATCGCCAAAGGTAACACAACCACGATCTTCCTTTTTCAGCTCCGTGAAGAGATGTTCATTTCCACTCATATGATTTGAACATCCACTATCAACATACCATTTATTTGATAATGTTGTCTTCCTTGCTTGTACCTACAAAAACCATTTTCTTCCGTTTTATAGGTACCCAGGCTAATTTGGGTCCTGAGGAGTTAGATACAAAAACTTTGTTTTTAATAACGGTCCCTTTTGGTACCCAAATTTGCTTAACCCTTATAGTACGTCTAGAGTTTCGACAGCAGGTTTCGGTATGTCCAGGTTTTAAATATTTTGGACATGATGGGATACCCGTTTTTAAAGTGTCCGAATCTTTTGTGGTAATTTCTAAGGACTTTTTCATTGGAAATGAATTATATCCAAGTCCTTGTTTTGAAAGAGAAAATTTTTGACCAAATAATAATTGCTCGAATTTGTCATTACCACATGAAAATTTTCTGACATAAAGTTTAAATTCTTTCTGAGTTTTATGCAATTCATCTTTCAGAATTTTCTCAGTTTCCAAGCAATTTGTATGATCAATAGAAACTTCCTTGTTTTTCAATAATTTAGCATTTTCAATTTCAAGGAGTTTTATTTTCTTTTTCAAATCTTTATTGCTATTGCAAGCCTTTTCGTATTCATTATTTAGAGATTCAAACGCATCAAGTAGTTCTTCATGAGAATCACTAACCTCGACTTCTTCGTCACTATCTTCGGATGCGTGGGCCATTAGAGCAAGATTGGTTTGGACTTGTGGTTCATCATCCTCATCATCGTCACTCCATGTGGCGACATAAACCTCATTCTTTTTGAACTTTTCATGAGGTGGTTTTGATGAACTTATTGGAGCAGCAGCACGACAATCTTTTGCAAAATGGCCTGGAATGCCGCACCTTCGACAAGTGTTGTCGAACTTTTTGTTTTGAGGGAAGTGAGTCTTTTTGGATTCATCCCTTGATTCTTGCTTGATATCTCTCCGGCGCCTTTGAAGAAGATTTTTAAATTTCTTTATGTTTTTGGCATAAAAGGCGGTTTCTTCGTCCTCTTCTTCGATAGGTTCATCCTCTAGGTCGCTTTCTTCTTTGGCTTTGAAAGCGATAGTCCTTTCTCTCTCCTTAGGTTTTGGTTTCGAGCTACGAGATTTGATGACGATCTCATAATTGATGAGAGATCCGATGAGAGCGCTGAATTCTATTGTATTGAGGTCTTTCGACTCCATGATAGCCGTAATTCAGAAGGCCCCATTCTCTTGGTAGAGACCGAAGGATTTTCTTGGCTTTATCACTACTTGATATCAGTTTCCCGAATGAAGCTAGCCCATTTGTGATTGTCGAGAAACGGTCAAGCATAGTGGTGATGCTTTCTTCTTCTTTCATGGTGAAGAGTTCATAATCGTGAAGAAGCATATTGATTTTGGTTTCCTTGACTTGACTCGTACCTTCATGGGTGATCTCTAACATTTTCCAGATTTCTTTTGCCGTCTCGCAGGAAGAAATTCTATTGTGATCTTCTGGATTGAGAGCACAATAAAGCAATTGAGTGGATTTACTGTTGAAGTGGTCGTTCTTCCAGTCGACATCGTCGTACTCTTCGAAACTTTTGAGAGAGCCATCCGTTTTCTTAGGAATGGTAGGTCCAAGAGCAATGACCTTCCATATTTCAATATCGTGAGCTCGGATGAAGATGGACATCTTCTTCTTCCATGTCATAAAGTTTGAACCATCGAAGAAAGGAGGGCGATTGAGAGCGTTGCCTTCAACGGAGGAGTGGATAAAGGCCATTTGGATCTTTTCTCTAGCGGGTGTTAATCCGGTGATAAAGAGACCTCTCCGATACCAATTGTTAGGTTGGTACCGCCACTAGAAGGGGGGTTGAATAGTGCGGTTAAGAGAATTGTACTCTTTTCGTGTGGAAGCAAAAATATCGGAGTAATAAAAGTGCGGAAAAGAAAGAACACAAGGAATTGTTCGAGAGGTTCTGTAACACCCCCCGAGATATTCGGAGAATATCACAGCGCCGTAAATCCCGACCTGGGATTCACTAGGCTTATCTCACTCACAACGTATTAAATTTAATAAAATCCACTTGGGAAACAATAAACTCGATACAACCAAGGAAGTTCAACCACGGACAAACCATAACATGAAGAAATACAAGGAGTTGTATGACAATGGAAAAGGACTTTCCTAAAGTACTCGAGTACCACTTATTATTACAGGGATAAAATGGACCGAAGAGAACAACGACCAAACAATGTAGAACACAACTAGCCACAGTATCACGCCTCGCCATCCTCATCGTATCGTCCCGGCGCTCGCTCGTAAGGTTCCTTAGGACCTGAAAAACACAAAAGTAATTTTCCCCAAACGAGAGGGGTTAGGGCAAGTATTACAAGTGAAATGTCAAGTCTTATACATAAAAGCATATGCACCAATTCAAAGCCATGATAATGATTTTACGGAAAATACAATTATCCAAACATATTTGGAAATGATGATATCTCTTGATTAACCGTGGACTCGACAATGCGCGAATCCCTCCTCGACCCCGTCGGGTCATCTCGGAGTGGCTAACCCAAATGTTCACGGAACCGACATAAGCGGAACCCTCCTCGACCCCGTCGGGTCCTCTCGGAGTGAACGAAAGCAACTCTCACAATCACATGCATTACTTTTCACATTTAAGAACATAACTTTCACAAGAATCACTTGCCTGGAAACGAGAGGAGAGGGTACAAACGACAAGGTACCAAGATCGAAGGATTCAACAACTCCGAACCTAGACAAGTTCGTAATTCAATTATCAAAACCCCATCGGTATGAAAATAAGTTGGAATCACCCGAATTTACTACCCCGATACATGTGTTCCGGGAATAATTCTCTTGGATAGTGAATCGCAAGTCAAATATCCCAAACACTCAAGAACTCCAGAAATACACCATTAAATCCATAGGAAAACATGTATCCAAGGTAGATAACTCGTAATCGATATATTCTAACATAACAACAAGCTGGATCGAAGAAATCGTATGGAAAATCCCCAAATCCCGAAAAACTAGGGTTGTGAGAATTTTACCTTGATTTGGAGCGGTGGAGAGGATTAAACGTTGATAAATCCGAACTTGAAACTCAAAGATGTTGCTAGATAATTGCAGCTCGAAGAACTCCTCACAAATCGCTCGGAATCGCCTAGAATCGCCCAAGGAGGTGAAGGTAGGAAGAAATGACGATTTGGGAACGGAAATGTCCTATTTATACTAAATAGGGATTAGCGTGCGCTATTCATGAAAAATAGCGCGCGCTATCGGACTCACCAGGCAATCCGGAGCCTCTGCCGATTCGGTAGCGTACGCTAACACCCGCTCATAGCGTGCGCTAGTGACTCCAATTAGCGTGCGCTAATTACTTCTAATAGCGTGCGCTACACGGTAGTCGTGTCCACCCGTAACCTCATCGTCTCTGCTCTCTTTAGCGCACGTTACTCTAGTAACGTAGCGTGCACTACCATCAAAATCTAGCGTACGCTACCGGTCACACCTAGCGTACGCTAGAACTCCCTTTTCATCCGGTGATACTGGACTGTCCGCCTCCAATACATTAGTAGCGTGCGCTAATGATAATGGATAGCGTGCGCTACCCTCACTAAATTAGCGTGCGCTACAAGGTGTGCGTAGCGTGCGCTACCCATTACACGAAGGTAGTATAATCGCATCAAGGATCCGAAAACAGCGACGATCCGAATAAGAAAAGGGGTAAATCCAATTGACAAGAGTTCCAAGATCCATATAAGCTTACCAAACACTTATACGAGCGTAAAAATTACAAAGTACAAGAGTAGAAGATTTACAAAAAGTACGGGTATTACATCCTCCCCCTCTAAAATGAAGTTTCGTCCCGAAACTTAAGAAATAAATAACTCTGGGTATCTAGTGCGCATGCTCTCTTCGGTTTCCCACGTCGCTTCCTCAACTCCGTGTCGTGACCACTGAACTTTAACCAACGGTATGGTTTTGTGCCGGAGTTGTTTTACTCGATGCTCTAGTACTTTCACTGGCTTCTCTTCAAATGTGACATCCTCTGCGATCTCGATGTCCCCGTAATCAATGATATGACTCGGGTCAGGGACGTACCTCCTCAGTTGGGAAACATGGAACACACTGTGAACATGGCTAAGGGCTGGAGGTAAAGCCAATCGATAGCGCTTCCCAATTCTGTCGAGAATCTCAAAAGGTCCAATATATCTCGGACTAAGTTTGCCCCTTTTTCCGAACCTGAAGACTCCTCTAATCGGTGATACTTTGAGTAGGACATGATCACCCACATCAAATTCCAAGGGCCGACGACGATTGTCAGCGTAGGATTTTTGTCGACTCTGAGCGGTTAACAGTCGGTCTCGGATGATGGAAATCTTCTCTTAGTTTCCATCAACATATCGGGTTCCGTCCCGACTAAATCTGAAGCTTCATCCCAACAAAGTGGAGATCTACACCGCCTACCATACAATGCCTCAAAAGGTGCCATCTTGATCGATGCGTGCCAGCTATTATTGTAAGTGAACTCGATCAAAGGTAGGTGTATTTCCCAATCGGTACTCCAATCCAGGGCACACGCCCTCAGCATATCTTCCAATGTCTGGATCGTCCGCTCAGTCTGACCGTCAGACTGAGGGTGGAAGGAAGTACTTAACCTCAATTCGGTGCCCAAGGCTTGATGGGTCGCCTTCCAAAAATGCGACACGAAACGGCCATCACGATCGGAAACAATAGACTTTGGCGTACCGTGTAATCTCACAATCTCCGATATAAAAATTCGGGACAATCGCTCCGGTCCCCATGTGTCCTTAATGCCAAGAAAATGTGCCGACTTAGTCAATCGGTCAACAACCACCCAAATGATATTCATCCCCGACTTAGTCCTCGGCATCCCGGTGATGAAATCCATGGTAATATCCTCCCATTTCCATTCGGGAATAGGGAGAGGTTTCAACAGCCCGGCCGGCCGTTGATGCTCAATTTTGACTTGTTGACATGTCAAACACCTTGACACAAACTCGATGACATCTCTCCTCATATTATTCCACCAAAAACTCCTTTTAAGATCCTTGTACATCTTACTCGTCCCAGGATGGATCGAGTAAGGTGTAGCATGGGCTTCTCGGAGTATTCTCTGTCTCTACTGAGTCATTCGGAACACAAATCCTACCTTGAAATTTCAAAATGCCATCCTCGTGGATCATAAAACCAGGGGCTTTCCCTTTTTCCACGTCCGCCTTCAGTTGAACAAGCATTGGGTCATTCTCCTGTTTTTCCCCGACGTCGTTAATCAAGGACGAAATAGCCTCAAGAGTACACATCTGACCCTGAACCCGTTGGATCCGTACTTCGACTCCCTGCTCAATTAACTCCCGTCTGATCTTAACTTGAGGCGTAAGGGCCTCAAGCATATGAAGAGATATCGAATTCCGGCTCAACGCATCAGCTACAACGTTAGCCTTTCCTGGATGGTAAAGGATTTCCAGATCATAATCCTTTATCAGCTCTAGCCAACGTCGTTGTCTCATATTCAGCTCTTTCTGGCTAAAAATATACTTTAGGCTCTTGTGGTCGGTATAAATTCGACATGAAGAACCGTACAAATAGTGACGCTGAGATCTTCGGCAAACACTACAACGACTAATTCCAAATCATGGGTAGGATAATTCAGCTCATACGGTTTAAGTTGCCGTGAAGCATAGGCAATCGTCTTATCATGCCGCAAGAGTACACACCCAAGTCCTTGTCCCGATGCGTCACAATAAACCGAATACCCACCGACTCCCGAGGTAGGGCTAAAACCGCGCGGTAGTCGCGCCTTTCGGCTCTTCGAAACTCCGTTGTCTCTCTTCATTCCATTCGAACCTTTCGGACTTCCGGAGTAATTGAGTAAGTGGTCGAGCAAGTTTGGAGAACCCTCGACGAACCTCCCAGAGTATCCGGCCGCACTCCAAAAAGCTACGAACCTCCTTCACGTTCCTGGGTGGAGCCCAATCTAACACTGCCTCAATTTTCTGGGGATCTACCCGAACCCCTTCCGCTGAAATCACATGCCCGAGAAACATGACTTCCTTCAGCCAGAATTCACACTTAGAAAACTTTGCATAGAGGTGTTGAGTCCTCAAAATCTCCAGCACCAATCGCAAATGCCGAGCGTGTTCCTCTTCATCTCGAGAGTACACCAAAATATCGTCGATAAAAACGACTACGCCATTATCAAGATGTTCAATGAATATTTTATTCATCAATTGCATAAATATCGCCGGTGCGTTGGTTAACCCAAAAGGCATAACCACAAACTCATAGTGTCCATACCTCGTACGGAAAGCAGTTTTAGGAACGTCGGATTCCTTAATGCGAAGTTGATAGTAACCGGACCTCAAATCAATTTTCGAGAACACCGCGGCTCCCTGCAATTGATCAAACAAATCATCGATATGCGGCAAAGGGTATTTATTCTTAATGGTCACTTTGTTCAGTTCCCGATAATCAATACACAAACGTAGTGAACTATCTTTCTTCCTTACGAACAAGACCGGTGCACCCCATGGCGAGGCACTGGGTCTAATATACCCTTTATCCAACAATTCTCCCAGTTGTTTCTTCAACTCTTGCATTTCTGAAGGTGCCATACGATACGGTGCCTTAGAAATCGGGGTTGCTCCTAACTCCAAGTCAATTGTAAATTCAACTTCCCGCCCTGGTGGTAGTCCCGGTAATTCGTCTGGAAAAACATCCGGAAAATCACTTACAATAGGAATCGAGGGAAGTTCAACTTTCCCATCTTCGACTTTCATGGCATAACACCAATACCCAACACAGCCCTTTCTAATAAGTTTTGTCACCTTCAAGGCACTAATCAAAAATTTCTGACATCCCCTCTTGTACCCCGCAAAATGGTGTTCGGTACCGTCTTTGGCTAACATTGATATGATCTTCGTGCGATAATTCATTACCGCACCGTGTCTATCGAGCCAATCGTCACCGAGAATTAGATCTTCATCAACAATGTCTACGACTATCAAATTCGAAAACCACACTCTCTCAGCGATTAACACCGGACAATCTCTAACTTCCTTGTCTCCCACGATTCTATCACCACTGGGCAACTTAACCACAAAGGACTCACAAGGATACAAGCCCTCAATATTCAATCGACGCACACAATCCAAAGAGATGAACGAATGAGATGCACCAGAATCAAAAAGCACTCTAACTGGATGAGACAAAAGAGAAATAATACCTGTCGCCACGGTAGCCTCTGGATCTCCAGCTTTCCTCATCTCATAGACACGAGGTTGCACCGAACCAAGACCTGGAGCTCCTCTAACAGACTGACCACAGCCTCTGCCTCGACCGTAACTCTGGGATGGTTGACCCGTAGATGACTTCTGATTAACACTCGGTTCTCCAGGCGTAGGGGCTGTTGCCTGAGTTCCAAGTGGGGTTTCTTCTTCCGTATAGTACATGGCTCTGTGGCCTTCCTGGCCGCAATTAAAACACCTCAATGGGGGTAGACCACAATCACGATTAATATGGCCCTGCTGGCCACAATTAAAACATGTCACAACCCGGTTGGACGCATTAGCACCAGCTCTGAAGTTCCGTTTACCTCCCGATGCACGGGAAGACCCTTTGGTTGTATAGCTTGCCGACTGCGATCCCCGCGGGTTGCCACCTCTACCGCTAGAAAACTTTCCAGTGGTCTTCTGCTTCTTACTCTCGCTTGTTGTTTCGGTAGTAGTGAAGGACATATCATATGCTAGTGCCCTATCTTGATACTCCTTCAATGTGGCGCAAGCGAGGCCCGACATATAGTGCCGAACTTTTGGCTTCATTCGCATGTCAAAGTGACGAATTCTATCTCTCTCTTCCCTCACTTGATTTTTCACATGGTTGAGTTGACGGTTGTATTCAATGATTGCCTGAGATACAGGGACATCCTGGGGTTTAGCTTCATAAAAGGCTCGAATCCTGGCCTCCTGGATAGGCCACGGGCAGAACTCGGCCTCCATCAATTCCTTAAACTCGTCCCATGAAACCTCACGATCCTGAGGTGCAACAGCTTGCCACCAGCTAGCCGCATCCCTTGATAGGAAGTACTGGGCAACTGGCACCTTACGTGCCTCTGGACAATTCACGGCCATGAAAACTTTATTCATCTCATTAATCCAATCTTCCCAGCCGATCGGATCATTTGCACCAATAAATTGGGGAGGGCGCATACGAATAACATCTTGTAACCACTTCTCAGCCCCAGTGTCGGTAACAGGAGGTGGTTGGTTAAGCTGCATCGCACAGGTTAAAAGAGCCATTTGGTTCGCCACTTGCTGCAGTATGGTGGCAACACCCACATCCGGTTGGCTCCCTGTAGAAGTTCCCAGACTGGCTGACGGTTCCTGATGACTACCGGTGCTAGGTTGAATAGAGTCCGACAAGCTAGGCATAGCTGAGCCTTCTACCGAGCTGAGGGACATGGCCGCTCCACCGGCTGCGCCACGCCCTCGGCCACGACCACGACCACGGCCGCGTCCACGTCCTCTACCAGTTGACATTCTAAAGAAAAATGTAAGTAAAATCATAAGAATAGCTCGAAGCAATGCCGTCTAGAATATGGACTTCTCATGTCCCATAATCGAATGATAGTGAGTGAATGAAGAGGGTAAATAAGATAGGGAACTTACGAGTACCGGTCGTACGAGATGACGGCAGCGCGATGATACTGTGTCCTTGGAATAGTACATTTAGACCCAGCAATCCGACAGCCTAGGTATCCATAAACCTAAGCTCTGATACCAAATTCTGTAACACCCCCCGAGATATTCGGAGAATATCACAGCGCCGTAAATTCCGACCTGGGATTCACTAGGCTTATCTCACTTACAACGTATTAAATTTAATAAAATCCACTTGGGAAACAATAAACTCGATACAACCAAGGAAGTTCAACCACGGACAAACCATAACATGAAGAAATACAAGGAGTTGTATGACAATGGAAAAGGACTTTCCTAAAGTACTCGAGTACCACTTATTATTACAGGGATAAAATGGACCGAAGAGAACAACGACCAAACAATGTAGAACACAACTAGCCACAGTATCACGCCTCGCCATCCTCATCGTATCGTCCCGGCGCTCGCTCGTAAGGTTCCTTAGGACCTGAAAAACACAAAAGTAATTTTCCCCAAACGAGAGGGGTTAGGGCAAGTATTACAAGTGAAATGTCAAGTCTTATACATAAAAGCATATGCACCAATTCAAAGCCATGATAATGATTTTCCGGAAAATACAATTATCCAAACATATTTGGAAATGATGATATCTCTTGATTAACCGTGGACTCGACAATGCGCGAATCCCTCCTCGACCCCGTCGGATCATCTCGGAGTGGCTAACCCAAATGTTCACGGAACCGACATAAGCGGAACCCTCCTCGACCCCGTCGGGTCCTCTCGGAGTGAACGAAAGCAACTCTCACAATCACATGCATTACTTTTCACATTTAAGAACATAACTTTCACAAGAATCACTTGCCTGGAAACGAGAGGAGAGGGTACAAACGACAAGGTACCAAGATCGAAGGATTCAACAACTCCGAACCTAGACAAGTTCGTAATTCAATTATCAAAACCCCATCGGTATGAAAATAAGTTGGAATCACCTGAATTTACTACCCCGATACATGTGTTCTGGGAATAATTCTCTTGGATAGTGAATCGCAAGTCAAATATCCCAAACACTCAAGAACTCCATAAATACACCATTAAATCCATAGGAAAACATGTATCCAAGGTAGATAACTCGTAATCGATATATTCTAACATAACAACAAGCTGGATCGAAGAAATCGGATGGAAAATCCCCAAATCCCGAAAATCTAGGGTTGTGAGAATTTTACCTTGATTTGGAGCGGTGGAGAGGATTAAACGTTGATAAATCCGAACTAGAAACTCAAAGATGTTGCTAGATAATTGCAGCTCGAAGAACTCCTCACAAATCTCTCGGACTCGCCTAGTATCGCCCAAGGAGGTGAAGGTAGGAAGAAATGACGATTTGGGAACGGAAATGTCCTATTTATACTAAATAGGGATTAGCGTGCGCTATTCATGAAAAATAGCGTGCGCTATCGGATTCACCAGGCAATCCAGTAGCCTCTGCCAGTTCCGTTAGCGTACGCTAACACCTGCTCATAGCGTGCGCTAGTGACTCCAATTAGCGTGCGCTAATTACTTCTAATAGCGTGCGCTACCTGGTAGTCGGTGTCGACCCGTAACTCATCCCCGGCTCTGCTCTCTTTAGCGCACGTTACTCTAGTAACGTAGCGTGCGCTACCATCAAAATCTAGCGTACGCTACTCACACCTAGCGTACGCTAGAACTCCCTTTTCCATCCAAAGAGCTACCGGACTGTCCGCCTCCAATACATTAGTAGCGTGCGCTAATGATAATGGATAGCGTGCGCTACCCTCACTAAATTAGCGTGCGCTACAAGGTGTGCGTAGCGTGCGCTACCCATTACACGAAGGTAGTATAATCGCATCAAGGATCCGAAAACAGCGACGATCCGAATAAGAAAAGGGGTAAATCCAATTGACAAGAGTTCCAAGATCCATATAAGCTTACCAAACACTTATACGAGCGTAAAAATTACAAAGTACAAGAGTAGAAGATTTACAAAAAGTATGGGTATTACAGGTTCGGCTATTAACGAAGCCTACGTCCCCTACCTAGTTTTATCGACTAGGACTTTTCTTAGAACTTGGAATTTGCACTTTCTAGTTTAGTGCCAACTTCTTACAACTTCTTGATTTCCGGGCTCAAGAACAACCTCACAAAAACACTCTTGTTTTTCTAGGTACAAGATAACCAATACACAAAATAAGTGCGAGTAGAAACTCGGCTTTCACGATATATCGCTCTAAGATACAAAAATGAAGATTGGAAATTATAGAACAAATCTTCTCGTATCACAATCTAGAATAAGAATATCTCTCAGAATGTTTGCTTGATATTGCTTGAGTATGCTAGTAGGCTCAGAATTCTTGTGTATCTTCAATCTCCATGAAGGTGGCTATTTATAGCCTTCTTGAGCTCAATTTCCCGTTGGAACAGTTTAACTGGTTACGTACGTTATATGCTGCGGATTACGTACGTTACGTACGTTACGTACGTTATATGATCCGAATAACGGCCGTAATGAAAGTGCCGAAACTATCCAGTGAAGCATGATGAAATGCGTTACGTACGTTATGAACCTCATGGTTACGTACGTAATATCCTGGTCAAAGATCCGTTGATTGAGACGACTTGTTGCAACGGCTAGTGGCTTTTCCAACGGTCAGAATAATTCAAGCCTTACGTACGTTATATGATCCTGGTTACGTACGTTACCTGTACAGAAAAACTTACGAAAATAGTGAATGTTACGCACGTTATAAAAGATGCGTTACGTACGTTAACTGTAGAATGTTACGTACGTTAATGTGATGTGTGTTACGTACGTTAACTGAAGAGAAAATATGTTTTAAGTAAATTTTGGTTTTAATAACACATCATCAAAACGATCTAAAAAATATTGTTCCAACAGTAATATCCGCATTCTTTTTCTTTTTTCGGTACTTTCGCGATTTTCTGTTTTTCATGTTTTGGTGGCTCGCTTGTAACCGTATGTGTATTTGGGAATACTTATTTTTTTGGATTTATTTTACTCAATTCTGCAATTGTTGGCCTTTCCGTCGCTATTTGGTCCGATTCTCATAATTGTTGTTTGGAACCATCGTTTTGGGGTCGCCGTAAATCTATTGTATGTTATTATGCGTGTTGTGAGCTTCCGATTGTTGTTTCGAGCATGTTTCGTGTATTTTGGGTGCCTAGCGCATGCTATGGATGTTAGTTAGTGCGCATTTGTACCTTGGTAGTGCACGCTACGCTTGTTGGTAGCACGCGCTAGTGTCTTGGGCACAGCAGTGGCAGTAGTCTGCTTCTGCCCTCTGCTCTCTAGGAAGTTGTTCTAGCGCACGCTAAGATGTCGTTCTAGCACACGCTATCGTTTGGACTTAGCGCATGCAGGATGGCCGGTAGCGCGCGCTAATCCGGCAATCCAGTACTGGACAAAATGTTTCTGAACTCGGCTGATGATCAGGTAGCGCACGCTAACAGTCCATATTTTTGGTTCATTCCGAACCGAACACAACCCGAACCGAAATTTTTGGTTCGGTTCCGATAATATTTCGGTTTTATTTTTTTCATGTTTATATGAATCTATTCATCTGTTTCAATCTAAAAAATTCAATTTTAAACAACAATAGTCTTCAAAAACAAAGTTTGACTCCAATTTAAATTTCTAAACAACAATAATTCAATTAAAAACAAGATAGTGAAGATACAATATTGAATGTTTAGTTGATACAATCAAAATATCAAACAAAATGAAGCAACAAAAGAGTAACTTGAACTTCAATAAATTAAGTAAGACGGCATACTTCTAGGATTTTTTTTATTTTTCTTTATAAATTAACTAATGTTAATAAAAAAAGGTAAATAGGTAATTTCGGGTTTTTGTGAAAAATTTTTTGCAGGAACCGAACACGAACCGAATTTCTAAATTCGGGTTCGGTTCCAAAAAAATAAATAATTTCAACACCCAGGAACCGAACCGAACCGAGAATTTCGGTTCGGTTCCGATCGGTTCCACGGGTTTCCAGTTGAAAATTCGCAGCCCTAGTTGGCCTATTCAAATTATACGTTTACAACTATGCCCTTGTTCCGGGAAATCCTTCCCGTATTGGTGTCTTACCTAATACTAGTTGTAGGGGGATAAGAGTTATGGAAGGTTCTAGACTCTTCCATAAGTAGTAGGATCCTGTTAGATGTCTTACCTTAACTAGGAATCCTATGTATGGAAAGACTCTCTTTGTAATGCCTATATAAAGGCCCCTCTATTCATTGTTATCAATACAATTGATTTGCTGTCTTTACTTTTCTCCTCAAACACGTTATCAGCACGTAGCTCGAACGAAAAAAAAGAAGAAGAAATCGGCCATCACCACTGCCGCCCGCTTGACCTCCGACGCCAAAGACCTCCGCGCCACTGCCATCAGCGCCATCACTGCCACCACCACCAAGACTGCCATCGGCGCCACTGATGCTGACCACCTAGCGCAGCTGGGCCCGCCGCCGAGCACCGCTGCCGCGCGCTTTCCGCTGCCACTGGCCGGGCGAGCCGCGCCAAGATAGCCGCGCCAGAGCCGCTGACGCTGCTTGAAGACTGGGCCTCCGCGCTGACCGCCTCCGCCGGCGGACCGCCGCCGACCGCCGCCGGCTAGCTCCAGCCAAGTCCGACCCGACTCTCACTTCGACCAAAACCACGAACATCAACTTATCTTCGAAGCCGCCAAAATTGCGCCTCCGGTTTCACGTTGTCGCATCGAGTACCAACCGTAGATCGAAGCACACCACAAATTCAAAGACGTGCCTAATTTTATAATCGAGGTAATTATCTGACTTGTCCCTATTTCAATTCTCTCCTTTTGGGAGTTTTTCTTTTGGGGACACGGGTCTTTGGGTTCTTTATCTTCCACGCTACTTTGCGGTGGATGAGACCGCGAGAGAAGTCGGTATCTCTGCGTGTCGAAGAAAACTGTGTGACGGTCCTGGGGGAGTCACGGAATTATTGAAAAGTCGATACTTGTGGTTGTTGCATACACCACGTATCTGGGTGCGATCTGATATCACCGTTTTTTTGTCGACTTTACTAAACAACAATTAAGGGAAGTAAATCGAGTAACGGTTATGTTACACGCTTTTAAAAGCATCGATTGTGACCATTTACATTGTCACTGAAAATCCAACAAGACTAACTTCCTCTTGTTTATATCTTGTAGATGGCACAAAGCTCCAATGTTCATCCGGAGTTCGACATCCTTGACCATGCTGGTAAGGAGTACCATAGGTGGGTCTCAGATGTTCGCTTGGCGTTCATCGGTAAGAGATTTACTACCACCATCTTTGCCTCTAACGAGCCTACCGCTCAAGAACCGAGCGAGGAAACCAAGGCTAATGCACTGATGTAGTTGCGTAGACATATACATACGTTGTTGAAAAAGTGTTATATGAATTTGCAAACCCCCAAAGAACTATGGGATACACTCGAACAACGATTTAATAATGTGCATGATCGCGCTTCCCGAATTGCAACTCCGGGGAGCAAATCCGATTTTGGATTATGCGAATGTGGAATCCTATAATCAAGCTATCCTCGATCTTTGCGCTGATCTTGGTTTTGTGGTGTCAAGAAGTCGATCAAGATTTGATCGAGAAGACTCTTAACACGTTTCCCGTGGGAGCAAGTGTGATTGCTCATCAGCTGCGCGTTGCCTATGAGGAAGGGAGAATTAAAAACTTTAGTGACCTTATCTCCCACCTCGCGAAAAAAGAAAGGCACCATGAGATTATTCTCAATAGCAATGCGCGCCCAGCTGGTACGAAGCCGATTCCGGAAGTGAATCAGGCTACCCACAGGAAAGCACCACGACAAAATAGAAAAGGCAACGCTACTCAGTTTTTGCAAGCACCACGGGTGCATGACTCAAGCAAGCGAGGGAAAAGACGAGGTCATCGTTCCAATGTATGGAAGAGGCAAGGTGGCTCGGCCACGGGACCCAGTGGAACCCAACCACGTGGACCGCCTCCTGCCGCCGGGAATGGAACCACTCCAAAGGAAGGCCGGAATTGCTATACTTTCGGATCGAAGAAGCATACTTACCGCAATTGCAGAGCGCCAAAGAACATCCAAGCTTACTACAAGCACTATAAACAATATTTGACTCAAGAGTCGAATTACATGGAAGAAGATAATGAGAATACGGAGGTGAACCATATTGAGATCCTGACTGAGATCCCTCCTCTCACCATTGCGGACAAAGACCAACATATGGATGTTGCCGACTTTGACTAGTTTTACGCTTTGGTTATGTTTTGTCTTGTTTCTAGTTTTCGAGAACTACTTTGGATTTTCATGAATGTAATAAAGTTGGTCATGATGAATAAAATTCTTTTAATTGCTGTTATTGTGCAAAGATGAATTTTATTTTTGCCTTCGAAAGCATGCTTGGTTTATCACAAAACAATTGCTCAGTAAATGAATTGCTTAGTTAAAATTGATACATTGGTGGATTTCATCAAAAATTTTGATCAATTCTAGGCGCATCCTCCTTGGTATTTGTTTATGCTTTGAAAGTTCAAACGGAATCAGTGGTTTTTAAACAGTCTTAGCTGTACCGACATTCCTACTTTCTCTACAAGTCTACCAAGTTGGAGTTACCAAAAGGATCATTAGCCGAGATATAAATCGAACACCAAGATGCGTTTTGAAGTATTTAAACGCTCCTATGGCCATATTTCCATAGTATTGTATCAACAATAATGCCTTTGAAAAAGGCTTCAACCTTGCTCTATCACTCAACAATAGGGAAATACCAAAATAGCAAATTGAAACGAGCACTGAGATCTGAGTTTAATGATTCAGAAAGTGAACGACCTATGGACAGAAAGATACGGAAGTCTAGTTTCCAGAACAACTGACCGTTCGTCCATAGCCTTCTTAACAAAGAAGTTATTGCTGTTTTAGTGAACAAAGGTCAAGCTGCGCGGAAATTATTTCCAGCGATTGTGCTAACTTTGATCCTAACCAACTTGGTCGAATTTCCCCAAAATCGAAGTTAATGAGTTTTCCCTATGTCTTTAATCACAAGACTAATCAAGTTTCATGTCTTATTGTAGATGTCTCGTGGCGAAATTGAGTGCCTTGCTGATAGTGGAACAACCCACACTATTCTTTGGAATAGGCAATTATTCAAGGATATTGTGCCATACATATCCTCAGTGACAACAATGATTGGTTCCTCCCAAGTAATTCAAGGGAGGGGACCTGCTCATTTCTTGCTACCTAATGGTATGCATATTAATGTCACAAATGCTCTCTATGCCCCAAGAGCAAACCGAACCTTGCTAAGTTTTAGGGACATCCGTGCCAACGGTTATCACCTTGATACATATTGTGAGAATGAGACAGAATTTTTGTGTGTTACTCTGGCATAATGCGGAAGACGCCGCGTTCTCGAGAAACTAATGAGTCTAAGTAGTGGTTTATACCAGACTATAATAAGGGTTATTGAATCATATGCTGTGAGTCACGAACTATGTGATTCCGAAGCATACCAACTATGGCATGACCGACTCGGTCACCCTGGACGCGACATGATGATTCACATTTTGAAAAACTCACATGGTCATCCGTTTTTCAAGTCCAGAAAACGATTGGAAGCACCACTCGATATCGGCATTGATGTGAGTGAACTTGATACCGTATCACCGGGACTAAAGATCGCACGCCCTGATAAGGTTGACAGTGCATCTCTCGTAAATCCCGAGGCTTCCGTGGCAATTTCCAATGCCCATAAATCGTTTTGTAAAGCCTGTTCACTAGCAAAGTTGATACCCTCTCCGTCCTTTGCTAAAGACTCAACACAAAACATTCGCTTCTTACAAAGAATTCAAGGGGACATATGTGGACCTATTCAGCCAGAGTGTGGACCATTCAGATATTTTATGGTTCTGGTTGATGCATCGATGCGATGGTCACACGTCGCTCTGCTATCCACAAGAAATGCTGCATTTGCTAAACTCCTAGCACAAATCATCAAGTTACAGGCTAACCACCCCGACTTCCCAATCTCGTCATTAAGATTGGACAATGCTGGAGAGTTTACGTCAAAGTCTTTTGACGACTATTGCATGTCAATAGGGATTGAAGTTGAACATCCCGTCCCCCATGTTCATTCGCAGAATGGCCTTGCCGAGGCTATGATTAAGCGGTTACAGCTTATCGCCCGAGCATTGGTATTGCGCACCAACTTGCCGATTTCTGCCTGGGGTTATGCAATTTTGCATGCGGCTATACTTATTCGCTTTCGACCCACTGCCAATCAACCGTTTAGTGCGTACCAGTTGGTAACTGGATATGAGCCTGATATTTCACACTTACGCATTTTTGGTTGTGCAGTCTATGTGCCAATTACGCCTCCACAGCGTACTAAAATGGGTCCGCAAAGACGATTAGGTATATATGTTGTCTATGAATCGCCTAAAATTGTCCGCTATTTGGAACCTTTGACAGGAGATCTGTTTACTGCAAGATTTGCAGATTGTCACTTTGATGAAACAAACTTCTCGTCCTTAGGGGAGAGAGGAATCGAACGATTCCAGTTGAACGCCAGGAAATTGTCTGGTGTGCTCCCTCCTTGCCTCATCAAGATCCCCGCACAGCTCAATCCGAGCTAGAAGTGCAACGTATTCTCAGTCTTCAGAAAGTTGCGGATTCGATGCCCGACAACTTTACTGATACTGCGAAAGTGACAAGATCTACCATTCCCGCTGCGAATGTTCCTGCAAGGTTATAAGTCCCAGTGATAGGGCAAGGTTCAGCCGCCCAAAGGAATGATGCCCCCGGCGTCAACCTTAGTGGTGGGACGGCTGCTTCGGCTGCTCTTATCCCTGCTCGAAAGAGGGGGAGGCCAGTGGGTAGAAAGGATACCGAACCTCGAAAGAAAAGAGGAACGGAGGCACAAAATCCTCTCATCATCGACACAGTGACTCCATCACACGAGATTATCTCTGACTACGGATATGTCCTCGAATCAACAATGTAACAATCGACGGACGTGTCGGAAACTTTGTTGATGTCAGAAAATAAAGAAATCTCGATGCAATGTACGAGTGAATACGCATTTATCGATGTGTCGTCCACGCTAGTCGATGATGCTTTTGCCTACTCCGTCGCTCAAGAAATTATTGAAGACGACGATGCTGAGACGCGCTCGGTTGCTAAGTGTCAACAACGAGCCGATTGGCCGAAATGGAAAGATGCAATGCAGGCTGAACTAGACTCAATGGATAAACGTGAGGTATTTGGCCGTATCGAGCCAATACCCGTGGGCGTTAAACCAGTTGGACATAAGTGGGTCTTTGTTTGTAAACGCAATGATAAGGATGAGGTCATGCGTTACAAAGCGAGACTAGTTGCCCAAGGCTTCTCGCAGCGCCCTGGCATTGACTACGAGGAGACGTATTCTCCCGTTATGGACATCATCACTTTTCGCTACTTAGTCAGTTTGGTAGTGTCCGAAAAACTGAACATGCAACTTATGGATGTGGTTACAGCGTATCTTTATGGGGATCTAGATACGGATATCTATATGAAAGTCCCCGAAGGGATTTCATTGCCCAAATCAAGTAGCTCTAAACCACGGAGCGCTTACGCTGTGAAATTGCGTCGTTCACTGTATGGGTTGAAACAATCCGGAAGGATGTGGTACAACCGCCTAAGTGAATACTTGATTGGGAAGGGATACGAGAACAGTGACATCTGTCCATGCATTTTCGTGAAAAGAACAGATGCAGGATTCGTGATTGTAGTCGTCTATGTAGATGACATGAATGTTATCGGTACCATAGATGAGGTCAATAAAACGGCCCGCTACCTTAAATCCGAATTCGAGATGAAAGTTCTGGGGAGGACTGATCGGTCAAAAATTTATCCTAAAAATAGGAGTTTTTGAGTCGCTCGCAAATATATACGAGGTAGAAGTAGTTTGTGGTAAGTTCTACCAAGGTCTTTTCTCTCGAGGATTGTCCAACAGGGCTTCGTATAATATTTTGTTACAAATTGCGAGAAATAAATACTAAAATAGATTGTTGGGTTTTTTAATATTAACTAAATTAAATGCACTATATTTTAAACCAAACTATTTTTAATAAGACTATTTTATATAAGACTATTTTTATACTAGACTATTTATATTAAGACTATATATACTAGACTATTTATATTAAGACTATTTATACTAGACTATTTATATTAAGACTATTTATACTAGACTATTTATATTAAGACTATTTATACTAGACTATTTATATTAAGACTATTTATACTAGACTATTTATACTAGACTATTTTTAACTAGTGAAAATGAATAGAATTAAAATGAGTTGGGAATTTATAAAATCTAGGGGATTACGGGTTCATTAAATTAGGTTTTTAATTAAGTATCGGAATTGATTTATACGGATATAAAAGAAAAAATGAATGTTTATCGAGTAATCAACTTTTCACCTCTGTACTTTCGTAATCAAAGATGTCTTAATCACTTTTGCTTTTTTAAGATGTTGATAACAAGATTAACACTTGATAGATTGAAAAGATGTGTTTCCAATACACTTAACAATCAATCAAGGAGGTTTCACTAGTAGAAATAGGATATGATCAATCTCTATTTAAACCAATTAGTCCTTTCATTTCTCTAACTTGACTATTTTTAGGATAAACGATCGTTCATCGAGTAATCAACTTTTCACCTCTGTACTTTCGTAATCAAAGGTGTCTTAACCACTTTCGTAATCTTAAGATGTTGATAACAAGATTAACATTTGATAGATTGAAAAGATATGTTTCCAATTCATTCAACAATCAATCAAGAAGGTTTCATTAGTAAAAATAGGATATGATCAATCTCTATTTAAACCAATTAGTCCTAAAAATAGTTTAAATCAATCAAATACTCAATATATAACCTAATAGAAATCCCCCTTCCCCTAGGAAGAAAGATTAGCTACTCATTGGTTTATACAAACTAAAATTATAATAGAAATAATTGATATATATAATATATATAGAAACTTTTAATTACTAAAACTTAATGACAATAGATAAAACTTACTTGAATATGATGAATCAAAGTGCAAGAAACAAACTTCAAAATATAACTTCAAACTTGTTTAAAGGTTACAAGCTTACAAAAATTGAAAGTAAAATACTAAGTGCTTATTGAGCAAGGACTTTTCAATTACAAACTAAATGAAAGAAAAACTTCAAACAAAAAATAAAATACAAACTAAAATTGAAAGTTCTAAGGAAAATATATTGCTAAAAGAAAGGAGTATTTCTTAGCAAGAAGATGGGTTTGAGAATTTTGGTGATTTTGCAATGGATGAAGATGTCCTTTTATAGGTGATTTTCAAGAATACATTTGATTATTTAATTCAAAATATCTATTGTAATATCATTTTTTTAATTCTTTGTTCACAGTTCACCCATGTCTTTGAATTTTCAGATTTTTGACCAAAAAAATATCTTGTGGTTGAGTTCACAAATTGGTCAAAAATGGACTAATTTTGCATGGCATCTGCTGAAAAACGGCGATGAAAAATGGCCTAATTTGCCCCGTGTTGTGCGCCGTTTTGTGGTGACTCGGTCTCTTCCGGAATACGCGCGAGGACACGGCACTAAATGCCGGCCGTGTGTGAAACGGCCCAAGACACGGCCCTTGTTGCGCCGTATGTGAAACGGCCTACATAAGACGGTCCTTTTTGTAATACCCGGTCGAAAGTCATGTCATTTCAAACCTCTTCATGTTCTTCGAATCGTGATTTGTTGGGCGAACCCTTGTAATCATCGCTTGGAACCACCGTCTTGGGGTTTCCGTACTTCTATTTCGTGTTATTGTTGCCCAGACATTGAATCCTATTGCTTTTATTCTCTTCCCGGGTTATTTTTTCATCATTTTAGGACCCGAAGGGGGTGTGAGCCGCGGCACAAGGAGTGTGCGCCGCGGCACACACATTTCCTAAATCTGGCCGAGCGGATCAGACGGTGCCGCGGCACACTCCGGTAGTGCCGCGGCACACCGCTGAGTCATTGCCGCGCACACCTAGCCGAGCCGCGGCACACTTGTGTTGCATCCTCGCCAAAACCGCCAGACCGGTGCCGCGGCACACTGGCCGAGCCGCGGCACACCGCCGAAACACAGGAGCAATTTTAGGCTGTGCCGTGGCACACTGGCCGAGCGGCACACAATGCGGTCAACTGCATAATTCGGCTTTTTAAGCGAGATTTCAGCCCATTTCCTCCATTTCCTTCTTCCACCTGCGAGAGAGAGGGTTTGAGGGAGGAGTTTTCTCACATATTTCACTTGTGTGTTGGATTTTTACCACTTTCATTCGGTTGGGAAGCCCGGATAGTCGATCTAACGCGTATTCCTTGGATCATAGAGCTTGGATATTCAAGAGGTAATTTCTTCGACATCTTGACTTCTCGATTTTGTGTGGGTATTGACATTTTGGATGATAAAATCATGGTGTATGATGTGATATATGCGTGATTATGGACATGTTTGAGTATTCATCGGATTATTGAAAGATTATTCAAGAACACCTTGAATTTTGTGTTGGATTTTGGGGGTTTTCGTAGATTCATCCGTTTTATCCGATTGAAGCTTGAGAACCTTGAGATTTTGATATATCTATACCGTATGAGTGTTTTCTTCCGATTTTACGGGTTGGATTGTGCCGCTTTCAGACTTGTGGGAGTTTGGGCGATTTCCCAACCTTTAGTTGTTCACCCGTATATTTTCTTGAATCGTAGACGAGTTTCGGGAGTCTCTTCGTGTAATTTGAGTATGGATAATTAATTGTCATATTCCTTGCAAATCGTTTAGGTGCCGGAAGCGCGTTCTTGGACCTACCGAACTCATACCTTTCCTCCGTTCGATTTCTCGATGTCTCAAAGGCAAGTATACATTTATGATTGTACGTTCTCGATTTTGAAAGTAAGAAATATTGATGGCATATCATGAACGAACCGTTTTTACGGCATTCATAGATATATTGTTGGCATGTAATGAACGAACCGTTTTGACGGCATTCCTACATGTATCGGCGTATGAGGTGAACGAACCGTTTCTACGGCATTCACATACGTAACGGCGTATGAGGTGAACGAACCGTTTCTACGGCATTCACATACGTCTTATGAGATTTTAGTTATTCCTAATACTAGTCTTGAGTTGATGAATTGACGGTTACATTTACTTTATTGTCGAGGAGTATTGTGTTTCATATTGATATACTTGCACTAGCTATTCGACGGCTAACCCTTTATGGGGAAATACGTTTCATGTATTTCAGTTCCGTGAGGCCTGGACAGCAGTGTATCGGGTCGGCACGAAGATGGTGGGCAAGTGTGATACCGTGTCTTTCTTCCGATTATGTTTGGAGTTTCTCGTTCGGTGTTGTTACTGGACTGGCTTTTGAATACTCGAGTATTGTTTCCCTTTTCCTTGATGTTCCTACTGTGTTTGCCGAAGTATTGATTCGAGTTGTGATGTTTGTGAATACATTGGATATGTTTCAATACCTTTGTATTGTTTTTTCATTCCATTGTGTGTAGACCTTATCGGTCAAATTTTATGGTTCCACGTATGTTTAGCCTTGTGGGTCCCACGGCGGGGCTTACGGCGCTGTAATATCCCTGAATAACTTGGGGGTGTTACAGAATATGGTATCAGAGCTTAGGTCTATGGATACCTAGGCTGTCGGTCTCTTGGGTCGAATGAGTCGTCAATTGTCCACAGTATCACTACTCTGCCATCATCACAGTGCGACCGGTACTTGTAAGACCTCTTACTCTTCTGATGCTTCCTTATTCATTATGCTTCTTCTATGGATATTCTTGAGAATCGATCACCTTAATGACGTGCATTTGAATTGTGCTTACGTACCTTATGTGTTCTTCAAGATGTCACCGGTAGGGGCCGTGGCCGTGGTCGTGGCCGTGGACGAGGAAGGGAATGGGCGCGCCGTTTCCATCGGGCCAATTGGGGTCGACCAACCCTGGCCGAACTCGGTGCATCCCGACACCGAGAGTCGACGACTACCGACGGTCGTGGAACAACGCAGACGTTGGAGTGGCGAATGCACTTCAACAATTGGCTACTCGGATGACCATTTTAGCCCAAACTATTCAACCGAATAACCCGAACCCAAACACGGATGCCTTGCTTGAATGTAATCCGTATGCACCCTCCACAGCTTTGGCGGTGCACTGCTAGGTCAGAAGACTGCTAGCGGAATTAGAGAAGATTTTCGAGGCGGTTGATTGCCCCGAGGTGAGGAAAGTACCAATTGCTCAGTATTTCCTCACTAAGGAGGCCGCTACTTGGTGGAAGGTCATCAAGCCACAGGATCGTATTGCCTCGTGGGATGAATTTAAGGAGCTCTTGGAGGCCGAGTTTTGTCCTTGGCCGGTACGAGAGAGCCGAATCCGAGCCTTCTTCGAGGCTAAACCACAAGATATTCCCGTTTCGCAGGCGATCGTGGAGTATAACAAACAATTGATCCATGTGAAGGATCAAGTGCGTAGCGAGCGTGATAAGATCCGTTATTTTGATATGCGGATGAATTTGGACTTACGGCGGTACATGGCCGGATTTGCTTGTACCACACTAAAAGAGTATCAGGACAGAGCTTTAGCCCATGATTTGTTGAGCCCCGACAATGATGCCGTTGAAGAACCGAAGAAGCAGAAAGTCGGGGGAAATTTTTCTGGCTCTAAGGGTGGCAACTTTCAGAAGTCACAGACGACTAACCGTTTTGCCGGACAGTCGTCACGTTCTAATAAAGGGAAGAGGGGTTACCGTCCCACTCCGGGTACCTCAAATCGCACAGTGACTTGCTATAATTGTGGTCGTCCAGGCCACTTTAGTTCGGAATGCTACTTTCCACTATTAAAGTGTCACACGTGTGGTCAGATGGGGCATAGAGCGGTTTACTGTTCCGAGCCGAACCAGACTTTGGACACTCGGGCTTCTGCCCCAACACCTCTTGATCAAGGTATTAATCAGCGACAATCTTTTGGTCAACCTCAGCAGAATTTTGGCAGGGGCCGGGGTCGGGGTCAGAACGCTGGAGGGGGGAACTCTAGCGTCGGTTCGGTGCAACCACGAGTTTATGAGATGCGTCGAACAGACGAGCCCGACACGGCGGTAGCTTCAGGTACCATCCATATTTTATCTTATCCAGTCCGTGTACTTTTTGATTCGGGTGCTACACATTCTTTTATTTCTTTGGAGTGTGTATGCCGTTTGAATATAACCTGTCTGACTGCTTGCGATCCCTTCATCGTGAGACTGCCGAGCGGGGATAGAATTGTGGGGAACCGGGAGATTAGATATTTTCCGGTGACTATATCCGGTATGGATTGGTTATCGAATTTAATTGTAGTTGATATGGAAGGCGAGGACGTGATCCTCGGCGAAGATTGGCTTGATAGTCATCAAGCGATTATGAACTACCGTACTAAGGTTATCACCATGATGACTAAAGACGGATCTGAGTACTCATTTTTGGGGCGTAAGTCGGGACTATCCAAGTTACTTATCAGTGCCATGAAGGCCGTAAAACTTTTGAATAAAGGTTGTGCGGGCTATTGGTGTTATGCCTTGAAAACGGAAGGAAATGAAATCGATTTCTCTTCGATTCCGGTTGTTAGTGAGTACCCCGATGTTTTCCCTGATGACCTCCCGGGATTACCACCAGATCGAGAGATAGAATTTATCGTGGACTTAGAGCCAGATGCGGCTCCGATTTCTAAAGCACCTTATCGGATGGCACCTTCCGAGATGCAGGAATTGAAGACTCAGTTGGGAGAACTTTTGGAAAAAGGGTACATCAGACCGAGCGCTTCGCCTTGGGGCGCGCCTGTTCTCTTCGTGAGGAAGAAAGATGGTTCACTACGTTTGTGCATCGACTACCGTGAGCTGAATAAAGTAACCATCAAAAACAAGTATCCTCTGCCTCGTATAGACGATTTATTTGATCAATTGCAAGGGGCTGCAGTTTTCTCGAAAATTGATTTAAGATCCGGGTATTATCAACTCAGGGTGAGGGAGTCCGATGTTCAAGACGGCGTTCGGACGAGATATGGGCATTATGAATTTGTAGTTATGCCTTTTGGGTTGACGAATGCGCCCGACAAGATTCATGCGCTTAATGAATAAAATATTCATCGAGTACCTCGACAGTGTGTAGTCGTCTTTATTGACGACATCTTGATCTATTCTCGAGATAGGGAGGAACATGCCCGGCACTTGCGTTTGGTCTTAGACATTTTGAGAACCGAGCACCTCTATGCAAAGTTCTCGAAATGTGAGTTTTGGTTGGAAGAAGTTATGTTTCTCGGCCATGTGATTTCGGCCGAAGGGGTTCGCGTAGACCCGCAGAAGAGCGAGGCAAGCTAGGCCGGGCACCGCCTAAAAATGTTAAGGAGGTTCGTAGCTTTTTGGGCCTTGCTGGGTATTACCGTCGGTTTGTCGAGGGGTTCTCGAAACTCGCTCGACCGCTTACGAAATTACTCCAGAAGACCGAAAAGTTTGTTTGGACGAATGAGAGACAACAGAGCTTCGATGAACTAAAGAGACGTTTGACTTCAGCTCCAATTTTAACTTTACCACATGGTAGCGAGGGCTTTGCAGTCTACAGTGACGCTTCGGGTCAAGGCCTGGGCTGTGTTCTTATGCAGCATGATAAGACAATAGCTTTTGCGTCACGACAACTAAAGCCTTATGAGATGAATTATCCTACTCACGATTTAGAGTTGGCCGCAATTGTCTTCGCACTCAAGATTTGGCAGCATTATTTGTATGGTTCACCGTGCCGAATTTATACCGATCACAAGAGCCTGAAGTATATTTTCAGCCAGAAGGAGCTGAATATGAGACAGAGACGTTGGCTAGAGTTGATAAGGGATTATGATCTGGAAATTCTTTACCACCCCGGGAAGGCCAATGTCGTTATGATGCTTTGAGTCGCAAATCGGCATCTCTTCAAATGCTCGAGGTTCTTACATCCTGCATTTAAAATTCGTCAAGATTTAATTGAGCAAGGGATAGAAGTTTGGCTTCGCGAGTACAGTGGACAATGTGTACTCTCGAAATTACTTCGTCCTTAGTTGACGACATCAAAGGGAAGCAGTGGAGTGACCCGATGATTTCTCAACTGAAGGAAGATGTGATTAAAGGAAAAGCTCCTGGCTTTATGGTTCACGAGGATAGTATTCTGAGATTTCAGGGTAGGCTTTGTGTTCCGAACGATTTGGAGTTGAGACAGAGGATTCTCCGAGAAGCTCATGCTACGCCTTACTCAATCCACCCCGGAACGAGTAAGATGTACAAAGATTTGAAGCGCAATTTTTGGTGGAATAATATGAAGAAGGATGTTACGGAGTTTGTACTACGATGCTTAACGTGTCAACAAGTCAAGATCGAACATCAACGACCGGCGGGGTTGTTGAAACCACTTCCCATTCCCGAGTGGAAGTGGGAAGACATCTCAATGGATTTCATCACTGGCATGCCAAGAACTCGGACTGGAATGAATATGATTTGGGTAATTGTCGATCGATTGACCAAGTCTGCACACTTTTTGGGTATTAAGGATACTTGGGGACCGGATAGACTGGCTCGAACCTTTATTGCTGAGATTGTGAGGCTACACGGTGCCCCCAAGACTATTGTTTCTGATCGAGACAGCCGCTTTGTATCACACTTCTGGCAGGCCATTCATCAGGCTCTGGGTACTGAGTTGAGATTGAGCACTTCCTTTCATCCTCAGTCGGACGGTCAGACAGAGAGGACGATTCAGACTCTGGAAGATATGTTACGGGCTTGTGCCTTGGATTGGAGTAATGATTGGGAGCTTCACCTACCGTTGATCGAGTTTGCTTACAATAATAGTTGGCATGCGTCGATCAAAATGGCACCCTTCGAGGCCCTCTATGGTAGGAGATGTAGGTCGCCATTATGTTGGGACGAGGCTTCTGAGCTAGTTGGGACGGAACCGGATATGTTATTGGAGACCAAGGAAAAGATTTCTATTATCCGAGATCGATTACTGACTGCCCAGAGTCGTCAAAAATCTTACGCCGATACTCATCATCGACCCTTGGAGTTTGAAGTGGGGGATCACGTCTTGCTCAAAGTATCGCCGACCAGAGGAGTTTTCTGCTTCGGGAAAAAGGGAAAACTCAGTCCAAGATATATCGGACCTTTCGAGATTTTGGACAGAGTTGCAGATTTATCTTATCGCTTGGCATTGCCTCCAGCTTTGAGTCACGTCCATAGTGTTTTTCATGTGTCCCAGTTGAGGAAGTACGTACCGGATCCGAGCCACATTATCGACTACAGTGAGATTGACGTAGCCGAGGATATTACCTTTCCGGAGAGACCCGTGAAGATCCTTGAGCGTCGCGAGAAACAGCTTCGGCATAAGACCATTCCACTGGTTAAGGTACAATGGTCGAGGCATGGAGTCGAAGAGGCGACTTGGGAGACGGAAGAGAAGATGCGGGTGGAATACCCCGAACTATTTATTTCTTAAGTTTCGGGACGAAACTTCTTTTTAGAGGGGGAGAATGTAATACCCGGTCGAAAGTCATGTCATTTCAAACCTCTTCATGTTCTTCGAATCGTGATTTGTTGGGCGAACCCTTGTAATCATCGCTTGGAACCACCGTCTTGGGGTTTCCGTACTTCTATTTCGTGTTATTGTTGCCCAGACATTGAATCCTATTGCTTTTATTCTCTTCCCGGGTTATTTTTTCATCATTTTAGGACCCGAAGGGGGTGTGAGCCGCGGCACAAGGAGTGTGCGCCGCGGCACACACATTTCCTAAATCTGGCCGAGCGGACTGTACCGGGTGCCGCGGCACACTCCGGTAGTGCCGCGGCACACTGCCGAGTCATTGCCGCGGCACACCTAGGCTGAGCCGCGGCACACTTGTGTTGCATCCTCAGCCAAAAACCGCCAGACCCGGTGCCGCGGCACACTGGCCGAGCTGCACACCGCCGAAACTCCAGGAGCAATTTTAGCTCGTGCCGCACACACTGGCTGAGCCGCGGCACACAATGCGGTCAACTGCATAATTCGGCTTTTTAAGCGAGATTTCAGCCCATTTCCTCCATTTCCTTCTTCCACCTGCGAGAGAGAGGGTTTGAGGGAGGAGTTTTCTCACATATTTCACTTGTGTGTTGGATTTTTACCACTTTCATTCGGTTGGGAAGCCCGGATAGTCGATCTAACGCGTATTCCTTGGATCATAGAGCTTGGATATTCAAGAGGTAATTTCTTCGACATCTTGACTTCTCGATTTTGTGTGGGTATTGACGTTTTGGATGATAAAATCATGGTGTATGATGTGATATATGCGTGATTATGGACATGTTTGAGTATTCATCAGATTATTGAAAGATTATTCAAGAACACCTTGAATTTTGTGTTGGATTTTGGGGGTTTTCGTAGATTCATCCGTTTTATCCGATTGAAGCTTGAGAACCTTGAGATTTTGATATATCTATACCGTATGAGTGTTTTCTTCCGATTTTACGGGTTGGATTGTGCCGCTTTCGGACTTGTGGGAGTTTGGGCGATTTCCCAACCTTTAGTTGTTCACCCGTATATTTTCTTGAATCGTAGACGAGTTTCGGGACTCTCTTCGTGTAATTTGAGTATGGATAATTAATTGTCATATTCCTTGCGAATTGTTTAGGTGCCGGAAGCGCGTTCTTGGACCTATCGAACTCATACCTTTCCTCCGTTCGATTTCTCGATGTCTCAAAGGCAAGTATACATTTAAGATTGTACGTTCTCGACTTTGAAAGTAAGAAATATTGATGGCATATCATGAACGAACCGTTTTTACGGCATTCATAGATATATTGTTGGCATGTAATGAACGAACTGTTTTGACGGCATTCCTACATGTATCGGCGTATGAGGTGAACGAACCGTTTCTACGGCATTCACATACGTAACGGCGTATGAGGTGAACGAACCGTTTCTACGGCATTCACATACGTCTTATGAGATTTTAGTTATTCCGGAATACTAGTCTTGAGTTGATGAATTGACAGTTACATTTACTTTATTGTCGAGGAGTATTGTGTTTCATATTGATATACTTGCACTAGCTATTCGACGGCTAACCCCTTTATGGGGAAATACGTTTCATGTATTTCAGTTCCAGGAGGCCTGACAGCAGGTGTATCGGGTCGGCACGAAGATGGTGGGCAAGTGTGATATCGTGTCTTTCTTCCAGCTTATGTTTGGAGTTTCTCGCTCAAAGGTTGTTGTAATCGATCGCTTTTGAATACTTGAGTATTGTTTTCCTTTTCCTTGATGTTCCTACCGTGTTTGCCAAGTATTGATTCGAGTTGTGATGTTTGTGAATACATCGATATGTTTCAATACCTTTGTATTGTTTTTTTCATTCCATTGTGTGTAGACCTTATCGGTTAAATTTTATGGTTCCACGTATGTTTAGCCTTGTGGGTCCCACGGCGGGGCTTACTGCTACTGTAATATCCCCGAATAACTTGGGGTGTTACACTTTTGCGCCGTGTTGTATGGTCGTTTGCCTTGAAAAATTCCCGTTGGATTTGATCTTGTTTTCCGTCCTTTTGATGCTTCATGTCGAATCTATAAAATAACCATTTTTAGCTCATGTTTGGACATATCTCAAAATATGTATTTTTAATCACAAATCAAGACGATTATGTCCTAAAAAGGAATATTTTGTATATGAATTTTAGATCAATTATGCACTAATCAAATACCCCCCACTTAAATTCTTGCTAGTCCCGAGCAAGACTCTTTATTAATCACACACAAAATAAAAATTAAAATAAGACATAAAATAAAAAATAAAAAAATAATACACACAAATTTAAGAAAAATAATTATATATAAAGATAAAAAGAGATCAAAATGCCATTAATACACAATAACCAACTTTATACCGTAGATAAAAATGAATCAAGATTCAAAATAAATCTACTAACGATTTTGAAGTTAAAACACGGTTTTTATTTTTGTAATTCCAAAATGCAAGGTTTTCCCCCAAAAGGTTGATTATTTCTTTCCCACTCGTGACTTCACACGACTCCCTTTAATGGTTGCTCTCGATCACTCGTTTATTTTTCGACTCAATATGAAGAAGAATTTCATCGGCGTCATCAAATATTGTGTTTTTTCACGAAATTGAGTGTATTGAAATTCAGCCGCTAATTAATTCAGATCTTGCTCATAAACTACATCCCTTAGTGATAGCTTTCACACCGTTATTTTCTAACGTGTAGTTCTTTTCACCAACACAATTTCTATCTTTTTTTTTTAAAAGGTGATAGCTTTCACACCGTTATTTGCTAACGTGTCGCTCTTTTCACCAATTTTTCTGTGAGACGGCAGCTACGCACAAACAATGGTTAGTCCTTTATTTTTCGCAAAATTTTATGACCCCCAAAATTCGGCAGTTGTTGCTGCTCAACACTTCTCCTTTTTGTCATTTTTTTTAGGTGATAGCTTTCACACCGTTATTTGCTAACGTGTATCTCTTTTCACCAATGACTCCCTTTTTTTAGGGAATAGAATTTTTGCTGAATATCATTTATTAGTTAAGCATGGAAAATCATAAACGCCACAAAGTAAGTAAATTTCGCCTATTTTTCATCAACCGACCGATTCTTCTTTTCTCAAGGTAATGAATGACTCGATTTTATATGATAACTACAAGGCTTGGAAAGAGAGATTAAGGCTCAAAAAAATTTGGAATATACAATTTTTTATCGGTTAAAACAATTTTAGAAGCTTGTATATAGCTAAATTATTGGTGTTATGGCCAGATCTAGAAATCTCACAAATAAACAAAATATATATATATATATATAAATATACATAAAAAAATCAAAGCCAAATAACAAAAATAATCAAATCACACCACAATAATTAAAACATACCACCCCCAAACTTGAAAAAGAAATCGTCTCGCTTTTTTAAAAAAATAATAAAAAGTAAGAGAAAAAAATACTCCTGTTATGAAAATTGATGCTTGAGCTATGCCTTTTGGATCTGCATGAAAAATATACAAGGCAAACAACAACAACAACAAAATATACCTAAGTATAACACAATTTTTAAGATGCGCATCAAGAAAGTCCGAAGAGTCGCCTTACGCCGCCATCAATGCTTTTATAAAAACACACAATAAAAATTACAAGAATAAAATAACAATACATAAATCGCGAATAGATGCGCGTCAAGAGATCAAGAAGAAACTCCTTAAGCCGTCACCATTTAGCACGATTATTACACACGCGTAAAGTAAAAATAACAAGAGGTCGATATGGGGTATCAAAGGGAGAGGAATGAATCCACTTTTCGCTTTCTCACGGTGAGATCTTTCATCCGCATAATATTAGTTAGAGCCGGATCTCGTTGAGGAACAAATTCAATGAGTTTTTGATTAGCTCTTCTCGTGTTGTTGCAACGACTATGATTCGCTTAGCACGCTCGGAAATAAAACCTTTTTCACAGAGTAGTCGATGAAAGATAGTAAACCATCAAAGAAACCATTGACATTAAGGCACTATTGGTTTTTGATGAATATTTAGTCGGCCTGCAACCACATGAAAAAGTTCCTCAAGGGTGCCAAAACCACCGGGAAGGGTGATAAAGGCGCCAGAATTATTTATCATGTGAGTTATGCGATCTTGCATATTTACAGATCTAAACTCATCTCCAATAGTTGCCCCGGTGATTTTACTTTCAGCCAGAGGTTTTGGAATTACTCCCAACACTCTTACTCCTTCCATATAGGCAGAAGCAGCAGCTCGTCCCATTAATCCTAGACTTCCTCCTCCGTAAACTACATGAATGCATTTTTCTCCTAAAGTACGACCCAAGTTGTGTGCTGCTTCAGTAAAGCATGCATCTTTTCCATAACTAGCTCCACCAAAAATGCAGACTGAGTTAAATCTTTTTGTGGAAGATGATGATTCCATTTTTGAAAAGAAATTTATTTGAGAGAAAAAGAAAAAAAAGTACAAGTTTGAGGGATGAATAAAAGAAACAAGCACAATGTTTATTTATAGAAGAAAAAGAAGGTAAAAAATAGTTTAACAAGTTTGTGATTGCGTTGATTGCGCTTCAACTACTCAATAGAATAATGAATGCATTTATCGCGTATCACATTTTTTATTCAGAAAATCTCACCATACGACAAAAATAAAAGATACTTACGTGTATGTACAGTAGTTGTGATTGTGGCTCACATCCTCCTCTGATTTTACGTTCAGAAACGGTCTAAACGCCTTCTATGAGTCGGGGAGAAGCTTCCCATCCAATTTTCTTACAAATTGGCAAACAGGGTCTTTTAACGTCAGATTCCCAAGACGTTGTTCATATTCTGGTTTAAATTTATTCCACAAACATCGAATTCCGTAATGTACGAGTCCACTAGGATGCGTGTCAAGAGAAATTTCGATATCATCTAAATTCTCTTTATTCAGACCATCCCTAATGAATTGAATTTTATCTTCTCTGTTTGTAGATGGAATTCCTAAAGATCGACATTTTAAATTACAGTTCCATCTAGCACATTTATAGCAAACGGCTATCATCTTTGCTCGCTTCTTTGCATATGAACTTTTCCAAGCCCCGTAAAAATCTAGTCGGTGTTTCTGTGAATTCACCTTCTATTCTTACTTTGGCTTCGATAATGAATCTTATGTCAAAAGGTATGCTTTTATTCATAAGCAACCTCATCCTTTCAAGCCTTGTCTTGTAAATCTTTAAAATTGCATTTTTGCTTAGAAAGGGAAATCTTTTTTTCAATTTTATACAATGTTTCTTCCATGACAAAAAAAATTAAAATGAAATACGATAAAATATCTAAAAATATCAGTTGTTTGTGGGAAATCAAAATCCGACTTTGATAGTCATGGAGTACCGTTATCCGCCACTTGACCTACGTAAGAATAAAAGATGCAGAAATAAAGAAAGATAAAATAACAAGATATAAACAAAAATATACAAAAAATTATATTTGGCCTAAAACAATCCCCGGCAACGGCGCCAAAATTTGATCGGTCAAAAACTTATCCTAAAAATAGGAGTTTTTGAGTCGCTCGCAAATATATACGAGGTAGAAGTAGTTTGTGGTAAGTTCTACCAAGGTCTTTTCTCTCGAGGATTGTCCAACAGGGCTTCGTATAATATTTTGTTACAAATTGCGAGAAATAAATACTAAAATAGATTGTTGGGTTTTTTAATATTAACTAAATTAAATGCGCTATATTTTAAACCAAACTATTTTTAATAAGACTATTTTATATAAGACTATTTTTATACTAGACTATTTATATTAAGACTATATATACTAGACTATTTATATTAAGACTATTTATACTAGACTATTTATATTAAGACTATTTATACTAGACTATTTATATTAAGACTATTTATACTGGACTATTTATATTAAGACTATTTATACTAGACTATTTATACTAGACTATTTTTAACTAGTGAAAATGAATAGAATTAAAATGAGTTGGGAATTTATAAAATCTAGGGGATTACGGGTTCATTAAATTAGGTTTTTAATTAAGTATCGGAATTGATTTATACGGATATAAAAGAAAAATGAATGTTTATCGAGTAATCAACTTTTCAGACTTTCGTAATCAAAGATGTCTTAATCACTTTTGCTTTTTTAAGATGTTGATAACAAGATTAACACTTGATAGATTGAAAAGATGTGTTTCCAATACACTTAACAATCAATCAAGGAGGGTTCACTAGTAGAAATAGGATATGATCAATCTCTATTTAAACCAATTAGTCCTTTCATTTCTCTAACTTGACTATTTTTAGGATAAACGATCGTTCATCGAGTAATCAACTTTTCACCTCTGTACTTTCGTAATCAAAGGTGTCTTAACCACTTTCGTAATCTTAAGATGTTGATAACAAGATTAACATTTGATAGATTGAAAAGATATGTTTCCAATTCATTCAACAATCAATCAAGAAGGTTTCATTAGTAAAAATAGGATATGATCAATCTCTATTTAAACCAATTAGTCCTAAAAATAGTTTAAATCAATCAAATACTCAATATATAACCTAATAGAAATCCCCTTCCCCTAGGAAGAAAGATTAGCTACTCATTGGTTTATACAAACTAAAATTATAATAGAAATAATTGATATATATAATATATATAGAAACTTTTAATTACTAGAACTTAATGACAATAGATAAAACTTACTTGAATATGATGAATCAAAGTGCAAGAAACAAACTTCAAAATATAACTTCAAACTTGTTTAAAGGTTACAAGCTTACAAAAATTGAAAGTAAAATACTAAGTGCTTATTGAGCAAGCACTTTTCAATTACAAACTAAATGAAAGAAAAACTTCAAACAAAAAATAAAATACAAACTAAAATTGAAAGTTCTAAGGAAAATATATTGCTAAAAGAAAGGAGTATTTCTTAGCAAGAAGATGGGTTTGAGAATTTTGGTGATTTTGCAATGGATGAAGATGTCCTTTTATAGGTGATTTTCAAGAATACATTTGATTATTTAATTCAAAATATCTATTGTAATATCATTTTTTTAATTCTTTGTTCACAGTTCACCCATGTCTTTGAATTTTCAGATTTTTGACCAAAAAATATCTTGTGGTTGAGTTCACAAATTGGTCAAAAGTGGACTAATTTTGCATGGCATCTCAAAAACGGCGATGAAAAACGGCCCAATTTGCCTCGTGTTGTGCGCCGTTTTGTGGTGACTCGGTCTCTTCCGAATACGCGCGAGGACACGGCGCTAAATGCCGGCCGTGTGTGAAACGGCCCAAGACACTGCCCTTGTTGCGCCGTATGTGAAACGGCCTACATAACACTGTCCTTTTTGCGCCGTGTTGTATGGTCGTTTTGCCTTGAAAAATTCCCGTCGTTGGATTTGATCTTGTTTTCCGTCCTTTTTGATGCTTCATGTCAGTAATCTGTAAAATAACCATTTTTAGCTCATGTTTGGACCTATCTGTAAAATATGTATTTTTAATCACAAATCAGTACGATTATGTCCTAAAAGGAATATTTTTTATATGAATTTTAGATCAATTATGCACTAATCAAGGACTCGATTCTGCTTGGGCTTAGAGCTAGAACATCGAGATGATGGCATACTCATTCATTAGTGTGCCTATGTCCACAAAATGCTCAGGCGATTTAGCATGGACAAGGCACATCCTCTTGCTACCCCCATGATTGGTCGAAGTCTGGAAATGAACAAGAATCCGTTTCGTCCCAAAGAGGAGGATGAAGAGGTCCTTGGAGCAGAAACACCGTACCTTAGCGCAATCGGTGCGTTGCTGTATCTGGCTCAATGTACTCATCCAGACATCGCATTCTCTGTGAATCTGTTAGCGAGATTTAGCTCCGCTCCCACGATAAGGCATTAGAATGGAGTAAAACACATCTTTCGATACTTGAAAGGCTCCAGTGACCTTAGATTGTTCTTTCCCTACGCAAGAGAGAGCGATATTCCGAAAGGAACTGTTGAGGTTAAGACGATGCATACCGACCGTCGATCTTCGTCTGATATTGCAGCTAAGCATGGTAGCTTGACTACCAGAAGTGCTAATGCGAGCAAGCTTAACCCTTATGCAGAGAATCCTAACGACACGTTAGTTGGATTTGCTGATGCCGGTTATCTCTCTGACCCGCATAAAGGACGTTCCCAAACTGGTTATGTGTTCACCATTGGGAATACAGCAATATCTTGGCGATCTACCAAGCAAACCCTGGTTGCTACTTCCTCGAACCATGCAGAGATAATTACATTGCACGAATCCGTAAGGGAGTGCATTTGGCTCCGGTCAGTCATAGACCATATACGAGGAACGTGTGGATTAGATCCCACTACAGCAACCCCTACTTGCATCTTTGAGGACAATGCGGCATGCATTGAGCAGATGAAGTTAGGTTTCATAAAGGGTGAAAATACCAAGCATATTGCGCCGAAGTTCTTTTATAATCAGCAGCAGCAGAAATTGCTGAATATCGAAGTGAAACAAGTGAGTTCCGATGAGACTATCGCAGACTTGTTCACTAAGTCTCTGCCGAAATCTACATTTGAGAAACATGTGGGAAGCATCGGCATGTGTCGATTATCCGAGCTCAACTAATGATAGCTCGACGGAATGAGCTGTCATGTATACCTCAGGGGGAGTATACTTCACATGATTCTGACATTTGTAGTTGGTGCGTTGCGCTCTTTTTTCTCACCAAAGTCTTTGTTTTTCCCACAGGGTTTTATTTGACTTGGAAAGGTTTTTTACCGAGGCAACACCTTATGCACCATGCTAGTATTAGCGTTCGACACAGGGGGAGTGTTCCGGGAAATCCTTTCCGTATTGGTGTCTTACCTAATACTAGTTGTAGGGGGATAAGAGTTATGGAAGGTTCTAGACTCTTCCATAAGTAGTAGGATCCTGTTAGATGTCTTACTTTAACTAGGAATCCTATGTATGGAAAGACTCTCTTTGTAATGCCTATATAAAGGCCCCTCTATTCATTGTTATCAATACAATTGATTTGCTGCCTTTACTTTTCTCCTCAAACACCCCTTAATTATTTTATTTATGTATTTATTAACCTACTTTTACCCTTCATGTGAAATATATATTATTATTAACGAAGGAATTATTTACTCAAACATTTTCGTTGTGTGTTTACGATAACATAGGTTGCTGGGTGGAGCCAAGTATACAAAGGCTTGACGTTGGTGATTGTTACCGGAGCAGGGCATGAGGTGCCCCTACATCGCCCACAGCCAGCTTTTACTCTTTTCCGATCATTTTTAAACAACACGCTCATGCCTAGGGCAAACAAAAAGAAAAATGGTTTTTAAGGTTAATCGAACCGGAATCATATATAATCAGTGTGGTTCCGGTTAATCGAAATTTAAAGTGGTGTGATTAGTGATTCCTATTTTGGGGCGTTTATGGTTCCGGTTAACCGAAAATTGTGGTTCAGTTAACCGTAACCGAACCACTCGACACCCCTACTCATGCCCGCCTAACTTTTTTTTAAAATTAATTGTCAGGAAAACAATATAATAACATAAAGAAATAAAGTTTTTTTTTTCAGTTCGCTTCAAGTGTATACATGCACTTGATGTTTGATGATGATTAGCCAAAAGAATGATTAGATTCTTGAGAAAATATACATATACATAATACAAAAATATAGACGTGTTGGTATCTATTCGGAATACAAAAAATTACACAACTCAATATAAAAGAATTACAATTATAGAACCTATGGTATCGGGATTAGGGTTACAGAATAATCCTAAAAATTGAATTATACGGAATGAAGATGAACTAAACGAAACACAAACACACAGATCGAATAAAGTTCAAGAATAAAACTGAGCAGATCAGAATAGATCTAAAACCGAGAATAAAAGTGGTGAGAAACAATCGGATGTCGGCTCAGTCCTTCAATCTCACCTACCCACGTCCAAGGCTCACAACGATCGGCAGCCACTAGTCCTTAACGTACCAAAATCCGAGCGATTTCAAGGAAGTCTCAAGGAATCACACGCAATACCCAAGAACCAAGAACCCTAATAAGAACTTCCTCACCCAAAACCACTCGGGAACAATTTCACACATAAACGAGAAAATTTTCACTTAGAGAACTCAAAAATTTTCTTTTTGCTCAAGAACTCTCGTTTTTGCTAAGATGTCGTTCTACCACACGCTATCGTTTTTGCAGGATGACCGGTAGCGCACGCTAATCCGGCAATCCAGTACTGGACAGAATGTTTCTGAACTCGGCTGATGATCAGGTAGCGCATGCTAACGGTCCGATAACGCGCGCTATCAAGGGACGATTAGCGCATGCTATTCCTGGTAGCGCACGCTAACGGTCCAAAACCGTAGGTTCTGGAGTAGGGTTTTGGCCAATAGCGCATGCTAACCTTGAAGGTTAGCGCACTCTAATAATTTTCTGGCTATAAAAACCAGAGAGTTGACCGGAGCAACTCATTTCTTTTCCTTTTCTTTTCTTCTCCGAGAGATAGGCGATTTAGAGGATTTGGGAGCTGGGATTTGAGTGAATATCATCATTCATCCAAGATCTTGAGTCTCTAACACCAAGTTATCATCATCTAATCATCTTCTACCTCTTGAATCAAGGTAAATCTTTTAGAACCTTATTTTGCGGAGATTTAGGGGTTTTCACATTTTCGTCCGATTCATTCCATGTTGTTGATTAATTCATGATGAATATGATTAATCTTGTTGGTATTCTTGGTTTTACTACAGATTCATGGTATATTTCGTGGTATTTGCGTAATCGAGAGGGTTTGGTTGTGGTCTACCCTCGTTGTTGTTCTTGTACGAATATACATGAATCGTAGGCGGGTTTTCGGGTATTTTCCATTTCCGTATTCATTTAGAAATGGTTGTGATTGTATTCTTCGAATCATTAGGTTCGGTTTCACCGGTTCCTAGCGGTCGTGTTTGATTCCCCCTTTCCGTTCGTGTCACCGTCTATTGATCGAGGCAAGTACCCTTATGAACTTACAATCTTGACATAGTAGTATTGCATGAGAGATAGTGTGTGTGTGTGTGTGTGCATGTGTGTGTGTGTGTATGCTCACTACGGGTTAAATCCTACCGGGTCTCGGTGGGGGTCCATAGAGACGTGGATCGATGAGCTTGCTTTTAACCACTACGGGTTAGATCCGATGGGGTCTCGGTAGGGGTCCACAGAGACGTGGATCGACGGTTAATTGTGGTGCATTTTATAAATGTGTTTTGGATTATTGGCGTTTCCGGAAATGTGTGTTTCAACCGATGTTTTCATGATTGCATGCATTAACTATATGTGTAAGGTTTAAGTTGTTCATTTGGTTACTTGTACTAATGTAATTGCTAATCCCTTTGGGGACCCATTTTGGGGAAATTCGTTTTATGAATTTCAGGTCAGGTTCATCGAGACGAACAGGTGCTGGACCAGTACGCGGATGATGGCCGAGCTTGATGATTGTGCATGAGTGGTGTTTTATTGTTTTCTATCTTTTGATCGGTTGCCATCTTGTAAACTAATATAAGTACTCGAGTACTTAGGAGCTTTTATTTGTTCGGATTGAACTGTTTCATCCATTATATTTTTATTGGGTGGTTGTGATATTGTATGACCGTTTGAACTGGGTGGATTATTATTATTTTGCGTCTTTATGACGAGGTGTTATTGTGTTGAATCCGTGAGTCGGTGAGTGTGTTTGGTCACCTAGCCTGGTGGGTCCCATGTAGGGATCCACAGTGCTGTAATATACGCTGAATATCTTGAGGGTGTTATAATATAATGGTATCAGAGCTCTAGGTTTATGGATACATAGGCTTGTCGGTTTATTGAGTCTGGTTGTGTTTCATTTTACACATCGTCACGCTTCCATGATTCCGGTACTTCCAGTGCCCGTAAGTTTTTCCTTACTCTGTTCCTTGTTTCCTTGTATTGCACCTTCGATTCTTGATTTGTGATTGATATTCCTATCGTACTTATCATCGAATTACTTTTGCTACTTATTTATGACCAGTATGGATGCTGGAAGAGGCTGTGGTTGTGGTTGTGGATGCGGCCGGGGACGTAGGGTAGCCGGTAAGGCACCCATGTCGCATTCTTATGGAGCTGGCAGTACCAGTGACCGTTATAGCCAAGCTTCTACTCGAGATGGCGCCGACCTTGGTGTTGCAGCTGTTATGCAACAAATGGTAAACAATATGGCGGTGATAGCTCAGGCGGTTCAGAACCCGACTCCGGCCCATGCTGCTCGGGGCGGGGTGGATCGTTGGCTTCAGGATGTCATCAAGATGCATCCTCCTCAGTTTTCGGGAGTTTCAGACCCGATTGGCTGCGAGGGGTGGATCAAGGAGATATCCAAGGTCTTCATCGCCACCAATTGTCCTGAGGATCGCAAGGTCAACATCATGAAATTTAAGATTTAACTGTCTCGCACCCGTAAATTTTCAAACTAAACTTGAGCAGTTTTGAATAGCCCAGAGGAGAATTCGAGCATTTGAGTCCATTTTGCTATTCCTTCTTATTCGTTATTATACTGGCTATTCAGTATTTCACATAATAAACAAACTCCTAAGGCTTTAGTCTTATTTTAGTGTGTTTGTCCGAGGCACTAAGCTGTCACCCGTTAAATGTCTGATGAAATGCCTGTAAGAAGAATGTCACATAAAATATTACATCTTCGTTAATTATGCACCATGATCTCAAATGTTTGATGTCTACAACGAAAATTTATATACCGCTTCTGTAAGATAATATTCGTGGTCTTAATCATGAGCTCCAAATTTACTCCTACCTGTGTGTTAATGTTACTGACCGTGTCATTTTTCCTTTTTTCAGAGATTATTTGTCGCTCGTTTTCTTTGAGTTAAATTGTGGTCTACGGAGTACAGCTTAGAACTTTGTTTATGGCTCTTGGGATGTTTCAGGCTCTACAATTTAATTCGAGACTCGTATATTATATCCTGCAAACTTTCTTTCGATGAATGCTAGTAAGTGAAATTTTTTATTTTTCTTATTTTAGGAGAGAATGTGTATGTATGTACTAAATTCGGCACTAATATGATGCTTTTAGAGGCACATCTGATGCCGATGAAGATTGAGGCAAGGAACAATACTCGAATTGAAAGTCCTAAAATACGCAATAGGCGAATGAGGAAAAAGGTACTTGTTTTGTTTTTCTCACTGCAAAGGCAATGAATACGTCTATGATAATTTGTGGGTGCACGTATTCAACCATATAAACTGTGGAGTTACAATGCTGTCAAGCCACAGAGTTCTTCATTTGACATAATTTTGGAAACTTTAAATTTCTTGGTGCTTATTGCTGAATTTTTAGAAAAATTTAACTTCATGTTGCCCTAGTGATCTTTTTTAGCATGATTTGTTGATCGTACTTCATTTTTTAATTTTTTGTTTTCATTGGCAGCATATCTGTACTACTACTTATTTTATAAATGGTGATTGTGTTTGCTTTGACCAGTTTAATGGCACGCCTACAAGACCAAGACATTCAGTATTCTGCTCCGATAAGCAGTCATATGCTATGCTGGTTGATGACAAGAAAAATTTGTTTTATGGCGATTTCGCATAAAGCAATATGGGAGGATCCCACTGTAGCACTTGTAAGCACACATTCTACATAAATTGATGACAAAAAGAGTAGACAATATAATTTTTGAAAGTGCTAGTTTTAAAGAATCGAGAAATTTTGTCTACTTATCACTGGACAAATCCTTGTGGTTGAGTTTCATGACAGCTTAATTGTCATTACGATTAGCATTTTTCACATTTGATACTCAGGAAGCTGCAAAACAAGTTGGTGAAGAGCTTGTCAAGGTTTGTATTGAACTTAACATCAATGAAATTTCTTCTTACGATCGTAATGAAGAGTCTTGTGTTTCTCTTGATCAGAAGAATAATTTCTGCATATTGATACTGTACCATATTAATATACTACGTTATTGACCTTTCTTTTTCTATTTTTCTACAACCTTGTTTTAGGGCGACAACCACTGATAAAAGTGTTTAAACATCAAATGGACTGGCAATAATTTCACTATGAAATCAACAACAACATCAAAGTGTTTTGTCTTTGAAGTTGGCAGAAACTACAAGCTGTATTGATTGAATATCCAAATAACAATGAAATTTAAAACAAAGAAAGTCCCAAGTCGCATTATTTTTGTTTTGTAGTTAGTTGATATTGCTTGTTGTGAACAGTTGAGATTTAGTTAGAAGATGTATGTTTGTGCTTCATAGATGATACATTCATTGCTTCAAAATTATGTTGGGCATTGGTTTTAATTTGAGATGTTGATCATGATTGTGGACATAAATATGCTGTGTAGATTTGATTCAAATATTTACATGTTGATGATTAACAACCTGCTTTCGGGGTGGTGGTGGTGGTGTCTTTGGTTTTGGCCGAGGCTCACGGCTTTAGTGGAGCACCGTCGAGCTAAACTTTTAGATTTTGTCCGATCATAGTCTTTGATAGGAGGATTTAGATGTTGGATTGATGTGGAACCAAAACTTGTATTTCACCATAAATGTCATGTGCTACTATTTTTATATATCAGGCATATATCAGGCTCTTTTTTTCAGATTTTTTTTTACTCAATATTGAAAAACAGAACAGGTGGATTTTGGCAAATTTGGTAGTGCTGGGTTGAAAACATATACAGTAAAACCTCTATAAATTAATAATATTGGGACCGGGATATTTTATTAATTTAGCGAGATATTATTATATCGATAAATTAATCAATTATTAATTTAAAGAGTTGGCTTATATTCGTGAGCAACTCTCAAATTAATGCATCGACCTTCAATGCAATTGGGAGATTTAAAGATGAACTCAATATAAATTTGAAGTTCACAAAAAAACAAGTGACTGTAGATTCATTTTTTTACTAGACAAATCTAGAATTTTAGAATATTTTAGTAATTATTAATTTATAGTTTCGCCGGGACCAATATATTTATATTGGGATTTCAGAAAATTATTATTTTATTATTTTATCGATTAGGGTCCAATTTTGTATTGGCCCCAAGTTCGAACCGGACAAATTATTAATTTTATCGAGGTTATTAATTTATCGAGTATTAAATTATAGAGGTTCTACTGTATACATTTCACATCGGTCATTTAAGAAATTGATGTTAAATTTTTTGCTTCAATTTACATCGGTTATAACTCAAAACCGATGTGAAAGACACATTTGACATCGGTTTTCATTGAAACTGATGTGAATTACACATCCTGTAGTTGCAATTCACATCGGTTATTGAAGAAACCGATGTGATTTTTTTTTTGCTTCAATTTTACATCGGTTGTGAGGCATAATCGATGTGAATTACTCATTTTCACATTGGGTTTTAAAAACCGATGTGAATTTTAACATCGGTGGATACAACATCGGTTTTAAGACCGATGTGAATAGTACTTAAAAACCGATGTGAAATCCTATTTTCGTAGTAGTGAATAGACAGAAAATAATGGTTCCTACCATGTGATGGAACACTGGCAGGACCCCACACATCCGCATGAACATATTCAAGCACATTGGAACTCTTATTAGATTTCTCAGGAAGTGGATCAGGGGAATTGGGGGGGGGGTTAGGAAATTGTAATTTATGTTGTTTATCGTACATGCAAGAGTCACAGAAAGACATCTTAGAGATCTTATCTTTTCCAAAACATCCTTGTTTATGCAAGATATCTAATCCCTTCATAGTCATGTGTCATAATCTATTATACCACAATTCAGTTTTATCGGCACAAACCACGTTAGCACATGCATTAGACTCAGCTTGGCAAATATATAAGTTAAATTTCCTAATGCCTTTAAACAACATTAATGAACTACTACATATTTTCATGCAACCATACCCCCAGCTACCTCTAAGACTTTCATCTTCCATGACAGCACATGATATCATATTATGAGATAAATCAAAAATGTGTCTAACCTTTTTTTAGAGTAAACAGAGTATCGGAATCAAATTTTAGACATACATTACCAATACCGGCCATAAGACGTTTAATATTATCAGCCATGGATACATAACACGATCACCAAGATTAGTGTAACTAGTGAAATGTTGATCATATGATAAGTGCATCCAGAATCAAATAGACATTCATTTTCACTTAGACCAGACAGCACAGAATTCACAGAGGCATGCACTAGGGATGGCAGGAAAGCTCAAACCCGTGGGTCCCACCCGAACCCGGACCCAAGTCAACGGGCGAAACCCGAGTTGACTGGGTTTGGGTTTGGGTTCGGGCGACACCCGATATTACGGGTGCGGGTTTGGGATCACTCAAACCCACACCCGAAACCCAGACACCGGCCCAGTTATATGTTAAATTACCTAATTACCCTATGTATATATAAGTGTAAATTAGGATTTTCACTTTTCACCCATTTTTTTTCTACACATCTCACGACTCACTCTGCCTATGTTAATTGTATGTTATTGTAATTTAATTTCTTGAGAGTTTATGTTGAAGACTATGTTAAACTATGTTATTATTGTATTGTCATTTGTAAACTATTTTATTATTCTATTGACATTTGCAAACTATGTTAGATTATGTTACATTTTGTATTTTATCAAATTTGAATTTGGATGAGCACCAAACTTGAATTTTGATTCTGCCTGATCAAGCTGCGGGTTTGGGTTTGGGTGGAAAAACCCGAACCCAATGGGTGTGGGTGTGGGTTTCGTTTTGCCACCCAAACAGCCTTTGGGTTTGGGTTTGGGTTCGGGTGGTGATTTCGGGTGTGGGTTTAGGGAGTATGAAACCCGCACCCGACCCGACCCGTTGCCATCCCTAGCATGCACTTCATCAATAACCATAAAACTATTGCCTATAGCTATATTAGCCTGATCATTTTGCTGGTTCTTTTTAGGTTTAGTACAGTATTGTATGTAATGACCAGGTTCACCACAATTATAGCACTTGCGATTTTTAGGCCGAGACTTAGACTTATCCCTCCATGGCCCCTTTTTCTTGTTTGATTTATCAGTGTCATTTTTGTTAGAAAGCTTCTTTTTAACATTTTGTCTGCCTCTTACAATGTTGACCTCACTAATAGGTTTAGAAACTTTGTTGACTTTTAAGTCCAATTCCTTGCTTTTCAAACCATTTATGACCGTATCTAAAGTGACATAATTTCTGCCATACTTGATGGCTGATTTCACATCACTATAGGTATCCGAAATTGCATTTAAAAGCATAATAAGAGTGTAGTTATCGATGTTTTTATCAGCAGATTGTTTTATATCTTGAACTAACTTTGTAAACATATCAAGATTCTCATCGATGTCTTTAGATAATCAAGTTTATATCTGAAATTTTTTTCAAGAAGAAACAGTTTATTGGGCACGGAGGTTTCGGTATAAATTTCTTCCAGCTTATCCCAAAGTTGTTTAATTATCAGTTTTGCCTATTCGTCTAATCACAGAATCAGATAGGTTCAAGATTATAGATGAATGAACAAACTCACTTAATTCTTCACATTTCTCAAAACTAAGTTACAGTTCGATCTTCAATCACTAACAAGTCCACGTTAAATTCACGACAAATCACATTCTCGAAGTATAAAGAATATAGACGAGATACTCGCCTCAAGTAAGCACGCGAAGCAACGGGAAAGCTCGGCCGGAAACCCTCGAATCCTCCAACTAGGTCGAAAACACAAGAACAATATAATCACTACAAAATTGATTGCAAGGAAGATGAAAAACATACGAAATTCTCAACAAGAACTCGTAGAGACATAGGATCGAACACTTAGGGTTCAATACTTCCCCAAGAACATCGAAAACATCACCCCAACCCGAACACGATAAGAATACGAATAAAAACACCGAAATATAATCAATACTTCCGAATAAGGAAACACAACACCACGATTTACGAAGAACGACGCGAATCCTAAAGATTATCAAAGTACATAGAAAAGGGTTTCAAGAAATTTACCTCGAATCAATGATGAAGAACACGGATTGATGATGTTAATCAACACCAATAACTCACGAAAGATGAAGGCTTGGAGTTACAAGACTCCAAAATCGCCCCCTTGAAGAATCCTTGCGTCGCCCGTCGAATAAAAACGGAGAGAAGTGAAAAATGAGGGTTGTTGTCTTGTGCCCGCTGTTTTAAAACAGCGGGCTGTTACGGCCGTAACAGCAAGAGAATTACGGCCATAACATTAGGCCTATTACGGTCGTAAGTAGTGGGGTGTTATGGCCGTAACACCCTGCTGGACAGCAGTTTAGGAAGGCTGCTGTCTGAACCGCCCCGAACAACACCGAAACCCGAACCTGCTAACATTCCGAACATATGTTTACAAAGCATTCCCGATGATGAATTTAAGCGCTAAAAAGAAACACAATTCCGACTATCCGAAGGTTCGGAATTCGATGACGGAAGTAAATTTTCTCAAACTTTGGGAAATTATAAAACGACCCAAAACGTCCGAAAATCACAATACGGAATCAAACAACCAATCCGAAGTTCACAAAACGGCTAACAAAGTTAAACGGACTTATAGGAAACACGAAATCGTAGTTTCGAACCACCATTACACGAATTGAACCAAATAGCGGAAAAAGTCGCTCAAAACACGGATTCGGATAAAACAGCCCCAAAACAAATTCAGATGACCAAACACGCAGAACAAAATATTATTCAAATGTCAAAACGCTCGCAAGCGAGTTCTGAAAATTAGAAAAATGCCAAAAATAAAAAAATACCGGAAAGGAAAAATCACGGGTATTACATTATGCTTGTGGCGGGGTGGTTCGCAATGGAATAGGAGATTTTGTGGCCGATTTTTGCTGTCCTATTTAAGCTCATGTTTTCGCCACTATTAATTGTCATCATCTTCAACCTGGTGAGGCTAATTCAGTTGTTGATTGTTTAGCCTTCTTTGGATTGTCTTTAAATAAGTCTTTAATTTTTTTCTTCTTCTGAATCGTTGCCACCGAAGGCTAAACTATGTATTTTTGCCTGACTCCCCGGGCTTGCCTCATATTCGCTTTGGTTAATAATATTTTATTAAAAAAATTAGTGCATATAACTATATATAGATTGACAAGGGAGACATGTACTATAATTATCTTTATTCGAGTTTAAGACGGGTATAGGTATATAATATCTAAATAGATTTTCGATAGTTGAACCCTAGCTGTATTGCTTTCGGTATCACTATATGGGTTTGGGATGAAAACGCATAGTAAATATACTTTAAGTCAAATTTCGGACATATACGGTTATATAAAATATAAACGATTCGTGGATGAATCATCGCTCATCTTTTTGGTTTTTCATTTTGTTCTGCCTCCGTGAGAAACTCCGAGTGGTTGAACCTAACTAATATTTATAATTAGGGAGTTTTTTGCATTAATAAATTTAGTTAAAAAATATAATTTTATTATATATAAATATATAATATTGTTGTACATCCGAGCACCACGTTAACTCTCTTATACGTGTTTTTTATTCTTTAGATTCTTATTTATTTAAGTCTTTTATCTCATCTTGATTTTCAATGACACTCAAATGATTGAATAACTAAATAAATATTTAAAATAAATGTGTATTTTACCACCCATAATTATTTTAAATCATTACATTAATTTGGTTATCAACTGAGTTGGCCAAATGAATTGCTTTATTCTTATTAGAAAATTTAATTTGGCAAATTATTAAGTAAACCTCAATGGCCCAAATATGTAAGTATTTATTTTTTTAATATCTAATTTATATATGCATAAATATTATTTTTATACTTTTTTTATTTTTTAATAAATTTGATTCTCTTCACTTCTAAGTAAATATATAAAGTATGTAAAAGCAATACGGATTCGGAGCATCACATTAACTCTGTCTCTCCTACATGATTTTTTTTATTTTTTTATTCTTATTTATCTAAAATCTTGAATCCCACATCAAGGTATAGCTATATAAATTGTAAAGAGTTTTTGAAGTTTGTATAATTCCAAGCTGAGACGAGAAATTTAAGTTTTAATCTTTTACTATTTATAATATTTATTCTTAACCTTTTTTTTATGTCTATTTATTCTTAACCTTTACTTTACATAGTTGAGTTTTCAATGAGATTTGTTAACCAATTACTATAGCAACTTATGTTTAGTTAATTTAAATTGTATAATTTAAATATATTTAGTAATTACCGGATATTATATAAGGGTATGGGTTTTTAAAGGGGTAATAAAGTCATTTTTTAATCAAATTTGTGATGATAGATTTTAAACGGGTCTGAGTGGCTGAACCACACTCTCATTATTTCATGTGTTATTATATTAGTTTTTAACTCGAATAAATAGTAAAATTATCTTCAATCGCGTTTAGAACGAGTAAAATTAATATATATTAATTCTAAATGAGTTCAAGTGGCTGCATTTTATCCTCATCATTTCTCTTTATTGGTGTGTTCCACTGCGGTACGATTCCAAATGACTGAATCCTAACATAGTATTAAACTATTTTTATATTTTTACTTATAAATTACAATGTAAAATGATTACCCGTCGAGTATCGACGGGCTATACACTAGTATAAATAATCATGTTTTCCCAAATTTACCGATTATCCAGATGTAGCTGTTGGCAAACGCAAGTAACCCTAAATTATTATATGGTAGTAACAAACATTAAATAGTATTTATATGTTACAGATATCTAATGACAGTCAAAGAACAAACAAAAAAAAAATCAGTCATAAATATCAATTTTACAAAAAAAAAAAATACAAATAAAAGCTAAACACCAACGAAATTAAAAATCAAGCCTACGAGAAAGAGAGTTGTTCAGTCCAGATTTGACGAGAAAGGTTGTGGGCTTTGGTTTTTTTGACACTCGTTGTTGCCATCGTTCACTCTCTATCGATTTTTTTGTGCATCCCGGTGCTCACACCATGACGGACACACCCTCAAAATTTCAGCCCCAACGAACATTGAGAAGACCTTCGTTTACCTCGACCTAGTCCCAGGTGTAACTCCCACCGCGCCTTGCTAGCGAGATTAAGGAGCTATTTTTGGCTTGAGTCGAACCTAAAAAAGTGGACCTCATAGTACTCCATTTTCGTTAATAATTAAATCGATAAATTTAGAAGACAATGTACATTATGTGGAGTAGCCAAAATATTTGTACAATAACAATATAAAGGGGAAAAGGAAGCTATAAACTAACTTCTTCTATTGTTGACAATATATATTGATAAAGATCCATTAAAATACTTGTCATACAGCTTTGTACGCAAAAATATTAATCAAGTCTGAATAATCAAATTGATCAACAGTTTCCTTCTCAATAGACAACATAGTAATTCCATTCAATCTTTCTTGTGATATGATCGAACGAAGAAATATTTTGATGATCTCCAATTTGGAGGAACTTCTTTCCGCATTTTCAACTATAACTGGTACTGTAAGCAAGATTTTGTAAGCAACATGAGCATGTGGAGAACAGTCATCCATCTTTTTTAAGCAATTGAATACATAGTAGCGGATTTTGATTCCTCGTAAAAGTGCAATTCAAAAATATTAGCTCCGAAAACCAATAATCCCTATCAACGTTCAACAAACATTATGTGCTGGAGACTTTTCAAGATTCTTGCAACACCTCAACAAGCTTTCATCATCTATATGTTGTAACCTCTCCACACTGAATAGAAAACGAAACATTTCTTCATATTTTTTAAAGTGTGCAAATCGAGTTTCTAGAGACGAACGAGCTTGATCAACTATAAAGATAAAGTAGTTGAATTTAAAGGATTGCTCGAATGATAACATTACCTCTACAGTGCTACTTTCGTGAAACTATTTCTCCAGACAACTCCTTTTTCTCGAAAAATATCTTCAATGCCTATCTCACTTGCCATTTCTTTAGCTTCAACCATGGCCTTATCAAATCCAAATTCTCTATATTCTAATAGCATAACCCCTTGTAAGAGATTGATAACAACATTTACATATATATCAAATCCAAATTCTCTATATTTTGCATTTTTTACTGTGCAAGTATTTCTTTTCTAACTTATATATGGAGTTGACGGTCATGAGATGTTATTTAAAGAGTGAGAAGAGAGCCATCAATATGCTTCAAACTTTGGCAAACTGAATGATATAATCTCAAACACTTATATTACTTATATAAGATTCTGCTAACCATGATAGTGACAGTTGCATGCCAGGGGCGGATGCATGTTAGGGCATGGTGGTGCACGTGCACCACCAAAAAAATACAAAACGACGTCGTTTTGACGTTTTTAAGAGTTAAAACGACGTCGTTTTAACCAAAACGACATCATTTTGGTAGTTTTTTTTGTGGATCGGGAAAGAAATGGTTGATCAACAGTAGACCCACGAGTGATATTTGCGTTGTTATTTCCAATACTTGTCAACTTGATATTAATATATTATGTGATTTTGAATTGTTTAATATACTTTTTATTTCAATTTCTACTGCAAGAAGATGGGGGCCTAATTCTCAGCTAGGATTCTGGATGAAGCTTAACAAATTGGCAAACAACAGACAAAAACGATTAAAGACTTCAAACAATAAAGTGGAGTATGAAACGTTCTAATAATAATAATATTTTTGATCTATGTTTAAGTAGCAAATTTGATACTTTATAAAATGTAGATAATTCTGAAACAGAAAAAATGTGATTTAATATTGAGAAGTATCATTTATGTCGGCGATTTACATCATGCACCCAAGTTCATGATTCATTGTAGAAGCAAATGCATATGGGAAGTGACGAATGATGAACACAGAAGTGAATATTATTTTATACCCATCATACATATTCATCTTACATATGATGAATATGAAAGTGATAGGTGATGAATATGGAAGTGATAGGTGATAAACATGAAAGTGATGGATGATCATCTGAATAGAAATTCATAGTCATGACTCCTCAATTCATATTCATCACATGATTCATATTGTATCATGCACCAGAATGCATAATATGCCAATTCATCATTGTCGGATGATAAATCGATTAGGTATGCTTTGATATAGTCTACCGTATCAATCACACTTATTGAAACCTTTATCATACCGAAAAGTTCGTTATATACTGAAACTTTGGCATACCAAAAAATCATTATGGTACGGTACATATCAAAATTTTGTAATACACCAAGAATTTTAAGATATAATGATAATTTTACGGCATAACAAAAAGAAAATTAAAGTGCAAAAATCATTATATAACAAAAAAATTCAATATCGGTATACTAATATATACTGAAAATATTTGTTATATTGAAATATTACGATATATATCTAAAATTTTCAATATACCTCAATATACCGAAAATCATAAAAGTTAATACCATTGCAGTACCGAAAATATCGATAACAGTATCATACTATACCAGGAAAAATCGATATACCAAAAGTTTATATATTTTCGATATGATATGTTTGGTATTTCGATATTTTCCTGCTCCTATTTAATAGGAACAAACGGTCTGATATAAACTTTGTCCTCAATAATTTTAGCCTCGACATTAATCATAAGACAAAAAACCAAACCAAACCAAACATACCCAGTATATCCCGCTCAGAGCAGGGTCTGGGGAGGGTAAGATGTACGCAGACCATGCCCCTACTTATTACGGTAGGGCGGCTATTTCCGTGAAGACCCTCAGCTTAGTGCACAACAACATATTGAGTGAAAAATACAAAGGGAAGCATAGGATACAGAAAAAAAACTCAATACCATACCTGAGCCCATGGCTTAATCCACATGGGACTTACCTAAGAGGAATTTGGCTACTTCACTCCCGATGAAGGCTGCTTAAACAGAAGAGAGGTTGGCTACGCGAACAGCTCCCTGTCAAAAATACGCCACACGCAAAAGGCAATAGGATAAAATACACAATAAATGTAAAAATGCAGTGTTCTAGGTCAAAGCTAACCGAGACAACCCAACCCTGAGACTCTCAACAACAGCACGACTCCCAACTAAAGAATCCACAACTCTGATCTGGCGCCTCCAAGTGCACCTATCAACAATCATGGTCTCGGAAAGGTTTAAGGCCTTCAAATCTAATCTCATCTGCTCCTCCCAAGTCCTCCTCGGTCTGCCTCTCCTCCTCTCCCCGACAACTACTAAACTCTCGACCCTCCCACGGAGCGTAAGCCCGCTCCTGCGGACGTGGCCAAACCATCTCAATCTCCCTTCCCTAATTTTTGCTGAAATGGGCGCCACTTCTAGCGCGTTCCTGGAGACCCCGTTCGAGATTCTATCTAACATTGTGCGACCACACGACCAGCATAACATTCTCATTTCAGCCGCTTCCAACTTGCTCTCAAGCGACTTCTTCATCGCCCAACATTCAGAGCCATACAACATTGCAGGTCTGATTGCCGCTCTATAGAATTTACCCTTCAACTTTAGAGGGACTTTCTTGTCGCACAGGACCCCTGTCGCTGCTCTCCACCTTAGCCACCCTGCCCTGATGTGATGAGTGACATCATCTTCACACTCACCTTCCTTCTGAATGATCGAACCCAAATACTTGAACTTATCTATACGGGGAACGATCTGATCCGCAATCATTACATCTACATCTTCCTCGTTGGCCTCACCACTAAAGTTACACCAGAGATACTCTGTCTTAGACCTGCTCACACACAAGCCCTGGGATTCTAACTTAGACCTCCAAAGCTCCAACTTCGAGTTCACCTCCCTCATCGACTCCGCCACTAACACAATGTCGTCAGAAAAAAGCATGCACCACAGGGCGCAATCTTGTATCCCCCGCGAAATGACATCAAGGATCAGAGCGAAGAGAAGAGGGCTTAGCACCGACCCCTGGTGAAGCCCTATCTCAACCGAAAAATACTGGGTGTCACCAGCTGGGGTCCTAACGCACGTCCTAGCTTGGGAGTACATGTCTTGGATCGCCCTAATGAACGGCAACGACACCCTCCTCTCTACTAGGCTCCTCCAAATAACATCGCGCGGAATGCTATCATAAGCTTTCTCTAGATCTATGAACACCATATGGAGGTCCTTACGCCGCTCTCTAAACTTCTCCATAAGGCGTCTGACGAGATGAATGGGCTCAGTCATGGACCTCCCCGGTATGAAGCCAAATTGGTTCTCTGAGATCTCAACTTCTCTTCTAACCCTGCATTCCACCACTCTTTCCCAAAGTTTCATAGTATGGCTGAGGAGTTTAATACCCCTATAGTTACTACAACTCTGAGCATCGCCTTTGTTCTTGAAAACGGCACGACAATACTATGCCTCCACTCCGTCGGCATCTTAGAACCTCTGAGGAGGATGTTGAACAGCTCTGCTAGCCACCGAACTCCGACTTCCCCCAAACAAAGTCAAACTTCAATAGGGATCTGATCCAGGCCTACCGCCTTAGCTCTACCCATTTTCATTAGAGCACCCTTTACTTCCTCCTTGCTGATGCTTTCACAGGAACTAAACGAACGGGCAGAAGGTAAACTAACTCCTTGCACCACCGAGTCACTACCCCTAGCTTCATTGAAAAGTTCAAAAAAATACCTATTCCACCTCACCTTAATAGCTACATCATTTACTAATACTTGGCCCAAATCATCCTGTTGCTACCCAAAATATTATCCGGAGATAGATATTGATGGAATGGATGGTATAGCAAACAAATGCAAGAGCACTTCCGTGAGAAAGATAAATAACACAAGATTTGCCGGGGTTGTTAGTCCCGGGCTTGAATGCTCTCGCGAGATATTATTAATACCAATATTCGTGGATACAAGTACTAATGTAAGAATACAATTACAATGAGTGTAAAGATTCTTGTTATCTTAGCTAGTGAGCGTGTAGATTGCCGTAAGAACCAGATTTGATGCTCTGTGAGTTCTTGTAACAAAGGAGATGAACAGTCGCGGCGGAGAGAGATCGACGGTCTCTCACGGCGAGTATTTAGCTGGATGCTTGGGCTCCGGGGCTTATGAATCCCTTGGAATCTGTCTAGTGGAGATTTGCCTTCGCCGATCATGTTCGACGAGAGATTCGGAGAGAGATGTCATGAGATGGATTCCGTGAGAAATCCGGAGCTTGATGATATGTCTGTTCTTCAAGATTTCCTTGAATGAATTCTGAATATGATAGATTGAGTTCTGAACGTAAGTATAATGAATTCGGTAACTTTTTCCAGTTGGATGTGGTTCTCTATTTATGTGGCTTGATACGCCGGCGATCGCCTTTTCGCATTATAATAATCGGGCGATCGTCTTTAGCACATGGGCCTCGTCTCAAAGTCTGCAGGAGTTGGCCGCGCCAATCAGACGGTCCAATGGGAGCTTACATGCCCCCGAGTTGCCGCCACGGTGGTCCCACTGACAACTTTCGGCGCACGTGCCAGAGGTGAGGTAGGTGACAGCCGTGGTCAAAGGTCTTGTTCACAAGAAAAGATCTTGTCTCATAGCGAAGATCTTGTCGGCTTTTGTGGATCTCGCACGTGGGTGCTGCTTCGAGATCCAATCCTTGATGACTTTGACGGCAATCATCACCGCCGGGACGTAGTCGACCGCCCTGGCCGGATATTAGAGTCGGTCGCCAACAGAAATGGCGATCGCCTTGGGAGTCGATCGCTGGGTACCTGATGGTGGTCTGATATCTTCGACTTGGCGAGCTAGCCATGGTTTGACTGGAGTTGACTTGGTCGCTCGGCCTTATAGTCGATCGCCTGTCGGGATGGATAAATCTTGACACAACAATTGCCCCCCAGCTCGCTCATACGTTGGAAACGTGGGGTGAGGTGGCTCTCTTGGCGATCGCTGAACTTTTGACGAGCGACTTTGCGTTTTAATGAACTGGTGATCGTCTTTGAGCTGATACACTCTGGGTTCGGACGACCTGGTTGGCTGCTAAACTGTGCGGGAAAAAACAATGGGTATGGAAAAGTCTCCGCACACGTGTCAGGCTTCTATTGGAGGACGCCAACGGTCATTAATGACTCCTCGGCTGACGTGTCCTTGAAAAGACGCGTACGCGGGTCTCGAGGGGGTCAATTAATGCGTCGTTTGAGATCCGACCCCTGAGGTTTTCCCTTATTGCAAACGAGTCCCTGCCTTCTCCTATAAAAGGGGCGCGGTGCTGCAGTTTCATACTCATGCGTACTTATTGGAGAAAGAAGGACTTGCTGTCGAATTTTCTGAAGATCTTAGTGCCGATCGTCGTTCGATTTCACTTTAGGGTAAGAAAAATCCTTTTCTCCTTTTCTGTTTCTGAGAATGGCCGGAACCTCATCATCACGTGGAGCGGTACTGCTTCCGCCTCCGGACGCCGATCGTCTCGGAGAATCTTCTTCCGTCTTCCACTGAGACGGCGGTCAAGCTATTCGGGCCGGAATCGACCCTGCTGAAGTCGAGGCTTTATTCAATGAAGCCGATGTTGCTAAGGAGACGGCTGCTGAAGAAAGACGATCGCAGATTGAGAGAGATCTGGCGATTAGGGCTTACTGGGAGCAACATAGCGCTTTCGGTCGGGCCTATAAGGCCTTTGCTGAAATAATGGAGAAGTTGGCCGGTCCTACTCCGAGATTCGATTTCCGGGGATACTCGGTCGCCTACCCCTATGTGCTTCCCAAACGGTCGCAGTACCGTGCTGCGCAGCGATCGTTGTGGTCGCTTGGCCAAATACGGAGTTCGATGACCAGGAAAGATCTGGCCGTGTGGAGGAAAAGATTCCATGTTCCTACAGATGTGGACATGTTCGCGCCGGTGGAGAATGAGCGAGCCGGTCAGCCTCCGATGGGCATGGTCGCCGTGAATGAGGCGATTATGGAGGCCGGGCTGCGCTTCCCTCTATCCTTTGTTGTCTCCCATTTGTTGGCCGCTTGGAATGTGGCGCCACTTCAGCTGACGCCGAACGCCTGGCTCCAAATTAACTGCACTCTCACCCTTTTCGGCGGTCACCGCCTATACCGCCTCCCATCGCCGTTGGAGATGAACCATTTGTTCAAACTGACGGCTCATAAAGGGTTGGTCGGCGGCTACCACATTCAGGGTCGATCTGGTCGGGTAATTCATGGAGTCCCGAATAAGATACGGGGCGATCAGACGAAGTGGTTCTGGGTTGCCGGCAAGTGGAGAGCTTCGGCGAGCGACAATCCTACGGGCGAGCTGGAGATCCCCACTGAATTTCGGGAGAGGAATCCCGATAAGGGTTTAGACTCTCCCTTCGTTCGGATGCGTTTTGGACTGATCTAATTTGATTTCGGTTTTGCAGGTTTTCACATTCCGGCGATCGAGGAGTTGCCTTTTGACTTTCTCGTTGTCTGGGAGCGGATAAGGAGCTTGTCGGACGACGACCTTGACGCCACTCGGATCAATAAGGAGAGTCGTTGGTTGTCGGCTCGACTATTCCGTTTCCCGAGACATCTCTCGGTGCCAGGTATGAGTTTCTGTGACCTTCACTTTCTAGGCGATCGCCTTACTTGAGGACAGTATCTGATTGATGATCGATCGTCTTAACTGCAGAGGTTCGCTTTCCTCGCTTCTTGGAACCTCCGACGGAGATCGCCATGTCGAACCTAGGAGTTCTAGGCCGCCTTCGCCATAAGAGGTCGTCCCGGGCCCAACCCATTGCGTTGCCTATAGTTCCGGAGGCAGAGCCTCACGTGGAGCCGGTCGTGGCTGAGGAGGAAGTTCCGGAGGAGGGGCTTCGAGCGAATCGCAAGAGGCCGAGGCCTAAGAAACTTTCTGCCCGCCGGCGATGAAGTGACGATTGCCGCGCCTCCGATCACCATCGTTGCTCCGGAGAGTGATCCGCCCTCTGCGGCTTTTATGCGGGAGATGGCGATCACGGATGCTGAGACCCCTCGAGGGAAACCGTATTTCGGTCGGGATCCCGAGAAGGCTGAGAGGTAGATAGCATTTTTGTGTTGAAAATTGCATCTGCGTATGAGTTGTATTAACTTTGTTGTTTTGATGCAGGATCCATCGCGCAGATCCGTCTTGCCCGCCGATGGTCGTGGATTTCCTAGCGAGCCGATCTCCTCGCCATTCCTGCGACATTCCTCCATACGTTAGCAAGGCTGCTTCTGCTCTGCCGAAGGCATGGACGACCGATCTGGATGCGATCGCTCGTCAGCGATCGGGGAGTTCGATGCACGCTGTTCTCGCCCTTTCTCTTCAGACGGCGACCATGGATGTCCAGGCTGCTCAGGAGTTTGAGGGGCGGCCCTCCACTATTCGCCTGCAGGCGGATCTCGAGGCGGCTTGGAAAGAGAACGCCGAGTTTGCTGACAAGATCGCGGCGATGGAGAAGGACTCTCTGGAGGCGGCCAAGCGGGCGAGTCATGAGCTTGAGCTGGAGAATAAGGAAACTGAGAAATATTGTCTGGCGGTTGACCGATTTCGGGACCAGATGTAGAATGCCGTCCAGGCGCAGAAGGTTGCTGAAGAGGAGGCCGATCGCCAGAAGGTGACGATCGCTCGGTTGACCAGCGAGCTGACGGAGGTGAGGGAAAAAGTTGCTGCGAGGGAGGCTGAGCTCCAGGGGTCGCAACAGGCGATGGCGGAGCTTAAAGGAGAGGTTGAGGCGACCAAGGCTGACCCTTTTCAAAACTTGGAGTTTGTCAGCGAGTTCGCCTATTATTTGGCGTTCGCTGACTCGATCCGAGCAGCCAGGAAGGGAGGTTTGGAGGTCGGGCCTCTAGCTGATAACTTCAAGTCATATGCGTTGGAGCATCCTCTCCATCCAGCTTTCTCCTTGCCGATCTTGGATCTTGCGGACATCGGCGTGGATTTGAGCTGGTATCCGTCTCCGGCCAATCTTGCTCATCCCGACGCTCCGAAAGGTGAGGGGACCGCGCCGGATGCTGATGGCGAAGGCCAGGCAGGGGCCTGAGGCACTTCATTTTTGATGTTTTAGCTTATTTCCTTGTAGTTTTGTAGCTTTCTTTTTGTAGTATTTGGGCCTTCGGGCGACCATGTTGTAATACCCGTAATTTTGATCCCCGGAAATTTTCTATTTTGGCGGAAGTCTATTTTGACGACTTGCTTGGGACCGTTTCGTCATCCGAGAATGATTAATTCTACACTTTTTGTCATCCGAGTTCGTTTCGGTATCGCTCGCTGAATTCCGTGTCCTTAATCGACTTTTTCACGTGGGAGTTCGACTTTGTTAGATCACCATTAATTTTTGGTAACTCCAAAAATTCTAAATCTTTGCAACATTATAGAACATCGAGTTAGCTTTCTAATGGTTCAAACGGTGAGTCAATCGGAGTCCGGACGAGAGAGTTATGGTCGTTTTAGCTCACCCGCTCGTTATTGGCCGATCAGTGCCGGCCGGACCCGACCGTGTCGTCCGACACGGCCCGTGCCGTACTCATCCGAAATGCGGAAGCTTCGCCTCAGACCCGACCGTGTCGTCCGACACGTCCGTGCCGAACTCTTCCGGATAAGGCCGAATCGATCGCTGACACGCCCGACCGTGTTCCAGACACGGCCGAGCCATGCCGAAGTCGGCTTGACGGGTCACTATCGGAAGGCCCCTCGCGCCGCGACCGTGTCTAGCAGACACGGTCGAGTCCCTCGCTGCCAAATGCGCGCCACGACCGTGTCAGCCGACACGGCCGAGTCTGTCAGCTATTTAAGGCCCAGCAATGCTTTTTCGCCATTTTTTCTCCTTCTTCCACTTCTCTTCGGTCAGGGTGTGTGAATCATCTATAGATGTTGTTTATGAACATATCCATGGAGTTCCTTGGGTTATATCATCAATCATTCGTCCGATAACATCCTTTGATCGAGCGAATCGTAAGATTTTCCGTAAATCTAATTTTGGGGATTTTGGGTATTTTGTTCGATTTTGTCCGCTTAATCCGATTTAACTTAGGATTGTGAAGGATTGATGATTATTTAGATGTATTGTATCATTTCCCTTGTTATTCCATGGTTGGATCGTATCGATTCGTTGTTTTGATCGAGTTCTTGACCGACGCCTTGAAGGTGTCCTAGAAATGTCATAGAGGGTTTTCGGGCGTTCTACGATTATTCTTCCCCGTAGGATCGATGATTTATTGAATTTATGTTGTTAGGGTCAAATTCTTGTGAAGAACTCGAGTCGAAACCCTTCCGCTCGTTGTCTTCTTCGTGGTTCAAGCTTCCGGCCGAACCGTGTTCTTCTAGATCTTCTGAACGCTTATTAAGGCAAGTATACATTTATGATTGTACGTTCTCGACTTTGAAAGTATGAAATATTGATGATATGATTATTTCTAGCCACTCCGGACGGGCCTATGGTCCTCTCGAGGGTTTCGTAGCCTCCGGTGCGATTCCATGGTTGATATGAACGAACCGCTTCTACGGCATTCATATGAAATAATATTGGCATGTAATGAACGAACCGCTTTGACGGCATTCCTACATGTAACGGCGTATGATATGAACGAACCGCTTTTACGGCATTCACATACGCCTTGAGATTTTAGTTATTCCTAATACTAGTCTTAAATTGATGAATTAACGGATATTGATGAATCGACGGATTACATTTACTTTATTGTCGAGAAGTATTATGTTTCATATCGTTATACTTGCACTAGCTATTCGACGGCTAACCCTTTATGGGGGAAATACGTTTCATGTATTTCAGTTATAGGAGAGCGGACAAAGTGGCACCGGATCGGCATGAAGATGATGGGCAAGTGTGATATCGTGTCTTGTCTCCTGCTATCTCTTTTGGTTTCTCCATTCAAGTTGTTGTACTGAATGGAATTTTAAATACTCGAGTATTGTATTTGATTTCGCTTCTTGATGTTCCTGTGTTGCCGAGGTATTGATTTGTGCAGTGATGTATATGGTTTCGTTGGTTATGGTTTTGAATACCATTTGTATCGTCTTTCATTCTATTATATGTAGACCTTATCGGTCAAGTTTATAGTTCCGCGTATGTTTAGCCTTGTGGGTCCCACGGCGGGGCTCACGGCACTGTAATATACCCCGAATAACTTGGGGGTGTTACGTATATGGTATCGTAGCTTAGGTTTATGGATACCTAGGTCAGGTCTTTTGGGTCGATTGAGTCGGCATTTGCCCACAGATCACTACTCGCCATCATCACCGTGCGACCGGTACTTGTAAGTCCTCTCACTCTTCTAGTATTTTTTTCTTAATCGCTTCGCTTATAGCTTGGTATTCTTGGGAATTGGTCACTTCGAGAATGTGCGATTCGGATTATACTTACGCACGTATGCCCTTCGCATGTTGGTGAAAGTAGGAAGAATCGTGGTCGTGATCACGGACGTGAACTCTTCCTTGAGATTTTGTTAAGTTGCTAATGGCGATAATGGTGTGTATCGACATTATGTTGAGACTTTGTTTAGAGCCGCATGCTAGTATCACGGAAATCTTCGACTTCGCAGACTTGTAAGTATGTTGATCGAATTATTCGATAATTCTTGGTTATCTTGGTGATTTTGGATTTTATGTTGTTTGTGCGAGTGATTACAAGTTTCGAGGACGAAACTTCTTTTAAGGAGGGTAGAGTGTAATACCCCGATTTTTTCGGATATATTTTTTTTTCTTCTCGTTTATATATCGATATCGTGGATGGTTAATTATGCTCAAGACGTTGTGAACGCTTGATAATGTTATTGAATTGAGTATACGTATTGATTTTGCCGTATGCTCGTATTTGGTATGTCATGACTTTGGACAGAATTGTTGAAATTGGCTACGGAATTATTACGACGTTAATAAGGTGAGATTACGACGTAAGATCGCATGGTTACGCACGCCAAGGCTAAGGTATTACGACGTAACGAAGGCATCGGACGTAACCGAGTCCTCGTGAGGCGTGGGACCTGCTTCGCAACTTTCGCGGAGAATGTTGATAGTGAGTCAACGACGTGTTACGACGTTATACGTAACGTGTTACGACGTAACACAATCATTGTATCAGAAAGTCAACCGTATATTACGACGTTATGTGGTATGGGTTACGTACGTAATGGATCGCACGGAATGAGACAGTGAGTTGGTTACGTACTTTATGGATATCGATTACGACGTTAAAGTTGTTACGCACGTTAAGAAAGGACACTTACGCATTTAATGAGAGTGCAATTTATATATCAAGTGTTGCCTTTCATTTCTCTCACGATCCTTTGAGATATTTCTCTCCAAAACTCGTCCCTCTTCACTTTTAAGAGTGTTCTAAACACTTTTAACATGATTGTGAGCTTGGATTCATGGAATTAGAGCTTGGTTATGGAACTATTGTTGATTCTTGAAGTGATTTCTTGTGTTATCCATATTCTATGAGGTTTATGTTGAAGGAAGATAATGATATGCTTTGAATATGTTGATTATGATTATGGAATCATAGAGATCTTGATGTTCTTGAGGCCATATGATGACTATGATGATTTAATGATTCTTGGAATGGAGTTCAAATTATTCTTTCTTCGTGGTTCGTCCATGCAAGGTAATCCTCGTATCCCTTTGATAGTGGCTCATTTTTTTTTTCTTTTTGGATTACTACTTGGGAGGGAGTATGTTGGGAATCGTGTATTTTGATGTTCGTCTTATTTCAATGAAAATGCATAAATTGGACTGTACTTTTATCCGCGGCGTGAGTATTTTTTTGAAATGGATTTTTGGTATTTTGCCAACTGAAATTTTATTTTGTAAAACCGATTCCCTAAACTGAGTTTTTGGCATTTTAACCTTGATCGTTTTGACGGTACTTGGAAAATTATTTTTTTTAGTATTTGAAAAATATTACCGTCATCGGTCTTTTTGGCATTTTTGAAATAATGTGGAAAATTGTGCTTAGCCTGGTAAATCCTTGTGAGAAGGGTTTACGGCGTGTAATATTCCCAGGAGGATCTGGGGTGTTACAATTATGGTATCATGTGAGAATGTTATACGAGATTTATTGGAATTGTAATAAGAGATTTCGGATGTTGATATGATCATTGAGATCTTCTTCATATGGTGATAAGGGTTTTGTTGCGATTCTTGAGATTGTATGAAGGACATGATGAAGAAAATGGTAACATGGAGATATATACCTCGGATATGTTGTTCTGAACGTGATTTCGGATATTTCATGTTCTTGAAGAACTCTTGAATTATACGAGGTGATGAAAATTTTTTTAGAAGTGTTGATGTTTTGAAAATGAATATGGAAAATTCATATCTAGAGCTAAACTATGTGTTGGAAATAATATTCGTATAGGAAATACGAATGTGATTATGAGCTTGATGAGACCATTATTCATCTCTCGAATTTGGAAGCCCATACGTATGGAACAAATATTCAAATCGAATGATTCAATTGTTTGATAACCTTTTAATATGATTATCTATTGTTTTGAACCAAATGGATGATTCGAATTGATGACGGTTATAAGTAAATTTTAACGATGGATTTACGAGAAGGGAACCTTGTCACCGTATTTAAGAATTGAGTTTGGAACATTTAGACCCTTATTATTGGTCCGAATTGGTTGTCGATATGATCATCATATTTCACTCGTATTGTGGACAGGATTTGTAAGTGTCTCGAGTTGGATTGTTCAGATCGTGATTAGTCGAGATATGGTGAAACGATTGAGTTCGTGGTTTGGTGGTATTGATATTGGTCGCCATCGAACCGTTAATTATCAATCCTTCGCTTTACAATAAGATATGATGTTTGATCATAGATTATGACCGTGTTAGGTGTTAAGGTTGAAGGGTTCGTAGATTAACTTGGTCGAGATCGAGGGAATTCGTAAGACGAAATCAATCAATTGGTAATGATTTGTATTGATATCGAGGCAAGTTTTATACTTGTACCGTCAATGAGATTAATGTTATCATGTATGTGTATGAATGTGTGTATCATTTCGAGACTTGGTCTCTTTATGATTGTATTGATATCAGGGGATTGGTTGACACGACGCCGTCGGCAAATTATACCAAATTTTACTGTTGTTGTAAATGGCCGGTTCAAGGCATTATGATACTTGTTGGTAAAGTTGCTATCGATAGCCGGTTCGCATGTATCGATGTATCGATTATTATTGTTCGCGATTAATGTCGCTCGAGACATCGCTGAATCTTTGTCATCGAATCGATCTGCTATGATGTTGCGTTAACCGATTGGGGACGCTTGATATATCCTTTTGTCATCTCCGCTTTGTGGTCGGTTTAAGACACCGACATCTATTCTATCGTATCATTGATTATCGATTGACCGCTCTAGGGTAATCGAGGTATCAATTGGGATTATCAAAGATAATTCCCATCCGTTGTATAATTATTATCGATTGTCCGCCTAACGTAATCGATATATTGAATTGGGATTATCAAATATAATTTCCAACCGTTGTCAAAAAGATAATTCCCATCCGTCAGATAATTGTTATCGATTGTCCATTCTACGGTAATCGAAGTATCAATTGGGATTATCAACAATAATTCCCATCCGTTGAATTATTTTTGTCGTGTTGACCGATTCAAGGCAAGACACTATTATTCTTGTAAACTCGGTAATTTTGTGATCGTTGTTCGTGTTAATCGTCCTTAGGGATTTTGATCCTAGAATGGTTGTTTTGAATATCGTTGGTCGTGTCGATCTTTCATTATTCGTGTGTCATCGCTCACTTGGTGAGTCGTATGATCTATATCGATGTTTTATCCCTTGAGTTTCGTTGTCATGTTGTATCGTGGCATATCCGGAATCACGCCGCGTACAATTGGTTATGTGTAGAATTTTTAGCGGGCACATGATGGTCATGCGTGGATATTTCCGCATCGACCGCACACGAGACGAAGTTCTTGAGGCTAATTAGGTACATTGTCACACGTATATTCGATTCCGTATACGGGTGGACATGTGCACGGACACATTTCCGGATCGGGCGATCGTGATGTCCTCTTGAGCTTTATTGATTGATCGCTCGTAGTCCATGTTGTATCGATATGTCCGACGATTTGCGATCGTTGTTCATACGCCGAGGGTATGTCCGATACTGTTTGCTTCTTTGAGATCTCAGACAGGATGATTACAGCTTTGCTCGCTGTGCCATTGTGATGTATCGGTATTTCCGCTGGAGCCTTCTGCATTGTGAATTCGTATCTTTTTCGGCATTGGTTTGGTTTGCCTTCTGCAATGTATTGTGGTGTTCTATATTGGGGATTCGCCGCTTGGGCGTAAGATTAGCTTCTTGTCCATCTCGATGAGTTTTTCCCGTGAAATATTTCTTCTCCCTACTGCTTTAAGTTTCGGGACGAAACTTCTTTTAAGGAGGGTAGAATGTAATACCCGTAATTTTGATCCCCTAAATTTTCTATTTTGGCGGAAGTCTATTTTGACGACTTGCTTGGGACCGCTTTCGTCATCCGAGAATGATTAATTCTACACTTTTGTCATCCGAGTTCGCTTGTATCGCTCGTTGAATTCCGTGTCCTTAATCGACTTTTTCACGTGGGAGTTCGACTTTGTTAGATCACCATTAATTTTTGGTAACTCCAAAAATTCTAAATCTTTGCAACATTATAGAACATCGAGTTAGCTTTCTAATGGTTCAAACGGTGAGTCAATCGAGTCCTGACGAGAGAGTTATGGTCGCTTTAGCTCACCCGCCTCGTTATCGCCGATCAAGTCGGCCGACTCGACCGTGTCGTCCGACACGGCCCGTGCCGCATTTCGTCCCGGAAATGCCGGAAGCTTCGCCTCAGACCCGACCGTGTCGCCCTACACGGCCCGTGCCGAACTCTTCCGGATAAGGCCGAATCGATCGCTGACACGCCCGACCGTGTTCCAGACACGGCCGAGCCATGCCGAGTCGCCGCTGACGGTCACTATCGGAAGGCCCTCACGCCGCGACCGTGTCTAGCAGACACGGTCGAGTCCTCGCCGCCAAATGCGCGCCACGACCGTGTCAGCCGACACTGGCCGAGTCTGTCAGCTATTTAAGGCCCAGCAATGCTTTTTCGCCATTTTTTCTCCTTCTTCCACTTCTCTTCAGCGGCTGTGGGTGTGTGAATCATCTATAGATGTTGTTTATGAACATATACATGGAGTTCCTTGGGTCATATCATCAATCATTCGTCCGATAACATCCTTTGATCGAGCGAATCGTAAGATTTTCCGTAAATCTAATTTTGGGGATTTTGGGTATTTTGTTCGATTTCATTCGCTTAATCCGATTTAACTTAGGATTGTGAAGGATTGATGATTATTTAGATGTATTGTATCATTTCCATTGTTATTCCATGGTTGGATCGTATCGATTCGTTGTTTTGATCGAGTTCTTGACCGACGCCTTGAAGGTGTCCAGAAATGTCATAGAGGGTTTTCGGGCGTTCTACGATTATTCTTCCCCGTAGGATCGATGATTTATTGAATTTATGTTGTTAGGGTCAAATTCTTGTGAAGAACTCGAGTCGAAACCCTTCCGCTCGTTGTCTTCGTGGTTCAAGCTTCCCGCCGAACCGTGTTCTTCGGATCTTCTTAACGCTTATTAAGGCAAGTATACATTTATGATTGTACGTTTCGACTTTGAAAGTATGAAATATTGATGATATGATTATTTCTAGCCACTCCGGACGGGCCTATGGTCCTCTCGAGGGTTTCGTAGCCTCCGTGCGATTCCATGGTTGATATGAACGAACCGCTTCTACGGCATTCATATGAAATAATATTGGCATGTAATGAACGAACCGCTTTGACGGCATTCCTACATGTAACGGCGTATGATATGAACGAACCGCTTTTACGGCATTCACATACGCCTTGAGATTTTAGTTATTCCTAATACTAGTCTTAAATTGATGAATTGACGGATATTGATGAATCGACGGATTACATTTACTTTATTGTCGAAGTATTATGTTTCATACCGTTATACTTGCACTAGCTATTCGACGGCTAACCCTTTATGGGGGAAATACGTTTCATGTATTTCAAAGTTATAGGAGAGCGGACAAAGTGGCACCGGATCGGCATGAAGATGATGGGCAAGTGTGATACCGTGTCTTGTCTCCTATTATCTCTTTTGGTTTCTCCATTCAAAGGTTGTTGTAATCGAATGGAATTTTAAATACTCGAGTATTGTATTTCGCTTCTTGATGTTCCTACTGTGTTGCCGAGGTATTGATTTGTGCAGTGATGTATATGGTTTCGTTGGTTATGGTTTTGAATACCATTTGTATCGTCTTTCATTCTATTATATGTAGACCTTATCGGTCAAGTTTATAGTTCCGCGTATGTTTAGCCTTGTGGGTCCCACGGCGGGGCTCACGGCGCTGTAATATACCCTGAATAACTTGGGGGTGTTACACATGTACTCCGATTTTTTCAAGTAATGAAATGAACGTTTGAATTTCTGACTTATCACTTGAATGAATGGTTATTTTTGAGTCTTTGTTTGACTTCGTACAAATGTGTGAGGAGAGATCGTTGCGAGGGTAGTTCCAAATGAATTGATAAACTCATAAAGATAACTTTTACAACAAATTCGATCGCTGCACAACTTGTCAAAATGACGACCTCCGTATGTTGCCGAATGGGGACGATCGTCGATAGGTAGTCCGCACTCTTATTGCCCCTTGTTTTTATTCACTTAGCGGAAGTAAGGGGATGAAAAAATTGCTGAGTGAGCGGTCTTCAACTTTGTCGAATCCTCGGGACGGTCGTCCGTCTTGAGGAACCGTGCACGATCGCGGAGTTCGATGGATCGACTCCTTGATCATGTCTTGATGCGCGAAGACATTGAGTGTCTCGTGACTCACTTTATTATGAGGGTCCTCTCATAGGCCGCGCCGCCTCGTATTTAAACGAAGGGTGTGCGGTCTCGGCCTAGAGGAGTCCTTGCGCGGCGGCTGGATGATTCAACTCCACGCCCGCGGCTTGTTTAGCTCTGCTTCCACATCGGCCCACCATGAAGATGGCGAACCTCGACGGTGTACGTTGAGACGGGGGTTGTGGCACGTCGCATTGTCCGGTTTCACCATGTTAGATGATGAACCTTTAGGGCGAGCGATCGTGTCCACTGATTAATTTTGGAGAGCCCTCAGACTACGCCGGCCTCGTATTTAAACGAAGGGCGGGCGATCTTGGCCCAAAGGGACCTTTCATGGCCTAAGCAATGGGTTCCATCGACCACCAGACCATGGTCGCACTCTTCCACCTCGATCGTCATGTAGATGCCGACCTTCGACGGTGTACGCAGCGGGGAGGCGATCTCGTGCCTTAGTCCATCATGTTAGACGGTAAACTGTAGATGGCGATCGAGTCCTCCAGTTTCTTAAATAAGGAAGGAGATCGGGGAGACTTCCGAGGTCTCCTTTTCTTGATTGAAGCATGTAGAGACGGTCGCCGAGGTTGATCCAGGGGTCGGCTCGTATGAGATTCCCAGCCTGTTTTGTGTTCGACTCGGACGATCGTGTATAGAGATTGGTAAGGGCTTTGGCTAGGCCAATAAGCTGTCCAACTTGCCTTCCTCGAACAATCTCCAGAGCTGTTTGAGGAGGTCGCGGCATTGGTTGGTGCTGTGGCCGGGACTCTTGTGGTAGGCACAATATTGATTGTTGTCCAGTGACCGTGGTCCCTTATCGCCTTTGGCTTTTTGAGCTCTTCGTGCCCCTTGATGGCATAGAAAATATGTGCCGGAGTTCGGTTGAACGTGTGGAGGAGATGGACTTCCATGTCCTCGAAGGCCTTGAGATCTCCGGGTGGCTTGGCGATCGCCTTCTTTGCTTTGGCGATCGCTATCGTCTGGATAGGAGGTGGTGTTTCCTCGCCTAGGTGGAGGGTGAGTAGCCTTTGCCTGGCCAGAAAGTTGGCAACTTTAGCGCGGAAGATCGCGTAAGTTGGGGGAATATCCTTGGAGAGATGTCTAAACATGGGAGAGTGACCGCGGAATCCCCCCATGACCGAATAGAGAGCGAGCTCGTCACTGACGGGTTCGCCGGTGAGGATGATTTCGTCTACCCGGTCGATGTAATCTGCGTCGGTTTCGTCTTTCCCCTGCTTGATTCTTATCACGCGGTGGGGGCCTTATGGTCGGGCGACCTTGCTGGCGAAGTATGACGTGAAGTCATTCGCCAGTTTCTTAAAGGAGGTGATTGATCGTGGTGGTAGCGAGACGTACCACCTATGGGCCAGCTCGCCCAATGTTAACGGGAAGATCCGGCACTTGGTTGCATCGGATGCCCCACACCCACCATGTAGATTCGGAATTTACTCGTGGGTTTCGGTCCGATCTCCTCATACAGAGGTGTTTTGGGAGGAGCGATCGTTGGTTGTATGGGGGCAAGCTCGATGTGGACCGCGAGTGGCTCGGTCGGCCCGGTGATCTTTTTGCTGGCGCTTGCCCCAGTGTCCAAGAGTGCTCTCATCTCGTCAAGCTGGCATTGTATGGCGACCATCGCCGTGGCCTGACTGCTAGCGGCTCGGCGCTCGGAGTGGGAGCCGAGGCGATTGAGTACTGATCCCCTGGCGATCGTGGCGGAGTCGATGGCCGACTCGCGTTGCCAGGAGGTGGGTAGGCCGAACTCCCCGGTGACGGATTCGCCTCTTTTCAAGGTTGGAAACAAAATGCCTTGGCCGCCAGGATGGGTCGCGCCCAAGCGATTGAATATGGATCCGTCCGGCCGTGCGAGAGCCTTTCCTCGCGAATGGGGCTTTCGACGATCGCACGCTCGTGAGCTCCGCTGAATTTCCGCTTTCCCATGCGGCGGATGATCGAGGGAGTTATCGCGGCGACGCGCATGCTCTCCGTCGCTCCTCCAGATGGCCATAGCTTCCTCGATCTGCTCTCGGTTTGGAACCGATCGAGTGAGAGGTTGGGGCCATCTCTCGGATGCGGATCGAGAGTCTCGCGTTGCCGCGCTTCCCGCCGTTGGTCGGGCCTGACCAACCGATATGGTGTCCGCGGTTCGGAGAGCAGCTTTCTTCGATGTACCGGCGTATGTCATGATTCAGATGGTATTCTTTGAAGTGCAGTGAGTGTCACTTCATATGCCCCGAGAACAAGTGAGTGTTCTTCGGACTAGGGAATAAAATGTGAGGGTTAGGGCCGCCTCCTTCTAGCGCTAATTGTTGCTACCCAAAATATTATCCGAGATAGATATTGCCGGAATGGATGGGATAGCAAACAAATGCAAGAGCACTTCCGTGAGAAAGATAAATAACACAAGATTTGCCGGGGTTGTTAGTCCCGGGCTTGAATGCTCTCGCGAGATATTATTAATACCAATATTCGGGGATACAAGTACTAATGTAAGAATACAATTACAATGAGTGTAAAGATTCTTGTTATCTTGGCTAGTGAGCGTGTAGATTGCCGGAAGAACCATATTTGATGCTCTGTGAGTTCTTGTAACAAACGAGATGAACAGTCGCGGCGGAGAGAGATCGACGGTCTCTCACGGCGAGTATTTAGCTGGATGCTTGGGCTCCAGGGCTTATGAATCCCTTGGAATCTATCTAGTGGAGACTTGCTGCTTCTGCCGATCGTGTTCTGGACGAGAGATTCGGAGAGAGAAGTCCTGAGATGGATTCCGGTGAGAAAGCCGGGAGCTTAATGATATGTCTGTTCTTCAGTATTTCCGTGAATGAATTCGGAATATGAGAGAATGTGTTCTGAACGTAAGTCAAATGAATTCGGAACCTTTTTCCAGTAGGAGGAGATTCTCTATTTATAGGGCTTGGATACGCCGGGTGATCGCCTTTTCTGCATTATAATAATCGGGCGATCGTCTTTTAGCACATGGGCCTGTCCCCTCAAAGTCTGCAGGAGTTGCTGGCAGTCAACTGTACGGTCCAATGGGGAGCTTACACGCGTCTTGAGTTGCTATCACGGGTGGTCCCACTGACAGCTTTCGGCGCACATGCCGGTAGGTGAGGTAGGTGACAGGCTGTGGTCAAAGGTCTTGTCTGTCAGCAAAAGATCTTGTCTGTTAGCGAAGATCTTGTCAGCGCCTTTTGTGGATCTGCACGTGGGTGCTGTTCTGAGATCCAATCCTTGATGACTTTGACGGGCGATCATCACCGCCGACGTAGGTCGACCGCCCTGGCCGGATACTAGAGTCGGTCGCCACCGCAAATGGCGATCGCTTGGGAGTCGATCGGGTACCGATGGTGGTCTGATATCTTCGACTTGGCGAGCTAGCCATGGTTTGACCGAGTTGACTTGGTCGCCGGCCTTATAGTCGATTACCCGTCGGGATGGATAAATCTTGACACAACACATCCTTAATAAACTTAACGGGACCTGTGTCGCCGCCTCTTTCCCTAGCTTTCGCTAGTTTAAAAGTAGATTAGCTCCTTCTTTGGTGTCTAGGCGCTATACATCTCCTTGTAAGCCTCCCCTTTAGCCTTAGCCACCGCCTTCTTAGCCTCTCTTTTCGCCACCTTGTACGCTAGAATCTTCAAGATTCTCTCCTTCCCAAAGACTAACCGACAAAAGCTACTTAAATAGCACTTGGTTAGCTTTAACCTTCTTTTGGACCTCCTCATTCCACCACCATGCCTCCCTAGGTCCACTGGACCTACCTGAAGAAACCCCCACCACCTTCTCGCCCACCCTCCTAATAGCATCGGCCATGCTGGTCCACATAAGGTTAGCATCGCCCCCTAGCAAGAAACCTCCTTCGCGGGTCAGAGACTCATTGAATACTGCTGCCTTCTCACCCTTAAGATCCTTCCAGAGAATCCTAGGTCTAGCTACTCTAGCCCTGCTAACAACACGACCTCCCATGGATAAATTCATAGCCAGCAACCGGTGTTGAGAAGCACAGGCCTCGCTCCGGAACACCTTGCAGTCCATGCACGCCCTAGCATCACGACTGCGCAAAAGAAGTTTTTTATAGAGGTAATACATTACTTTGGCCACTTTATCCTACTCAATGTCAATATTTGTCATGAGACTTAGTTTGTACAAATTCTAGCCAAAAAGGACAATTCCGGACCAATATACCCTTACTTTTCATTTAATCAAAATATCCTTCCCTTTTCTCTTTCCTCAATTTTTTATCTCTTCCACTTCAGATCCATTTTCAGATCCCATCCTTTCTTCTCTTCCCTTTTCTTCTCTCTTTCACTTTTTAAGATCCCAGCTTCTTTTCCATATCTCTCATCACCTATGTTTTCTCTTCCCCTTTTTTCTTAACGTCATCTCCGACCTGGACACCGAGCCATCATTCACTTTGTGAGCTCCCAACTTTTCTCTTCCCTTGGACATACGGCGGTGAAGTGGACATACGGCCGACGGCGGCGATCGGCGGCGAACGATTTTGATTTTTACTCGTTCTCAATAGAGGTATTGCCATGGATTTTTATCTTTATTCCAGTTATATATTATCTTTTATATTTTCGTGGAAGGGAGGATTGGTTGTTGCTTGTCCAATATTAGTAAATTTAGTTTGGTTTATCTCTCACTTGTATATGGTTACGAAATTACAATAAGTATGACTTATGTATTTCATAATTGGTTTATATCTCACTTGTACATGGTTAAGAATTTACAAATACATGATTTATGTATTTCGTATCGTCTCGTTACTATGTGTTGTTTACATTTTATTACTGTGCATGTGTTGTTATTGTTTCGTAACTGAGTTACCAAGGTATCGCCATGTTTTTTATCTGTATTCCAGTTGTATCTCTCACTTGTACATGGTTACGAATTTACAGTCCGTACGACGTATGTATTTCATACCGACTCATTACCACGTGTTGTTTACCTTTCGTTCGTGCATGTGTTGTTATTGTGTCGAATCACAAGCATAATGTCTTATTTTACCTCAGCACGACACTATTTGTCATGTGGTAACGCAGTAAGAGATCACAATTTCGTATATTATTTACCGTGTTGGAACATAGTACACGAGGTACCAGTAAGCGGATACGATATTTATTTTTTCATTACGTTCGTTACCATTACATACTGAGCTGTTTATTCGTTACTTATTTCATGCAGATGAGCTCATCTTGTTTAATTGTTGCGCATAGAGGAGCATGGAACGAAAATATATATGAGGGAGGCAGAAAAGAGTACATTCCTATTCCGCCTATGCGTATAACATTTGACCAGTTTTTGAGTAAGCTTGAGGTGCGATTGAAGAAGGATAAAAAATGTATGTATTTGATGTAGATGCTTTAGTTATGTCGCCTGTGGGTGAGACTATGAGAATGAAGATTACCGATGAGTTTGAGTGGTCTAGTATGATGGATTTATTGGATGTACCTACTGTATATGTCACAATTTATCCTAGAATCAATGAATGTTCACGTGTTAGGCGTAATCAAGTCGCTCCTAAGAATCGATTTTGAATGTTCAAAAGAATACATAGATTGTTGATGATGATGATCCAGAATTATCAAATGATTGTGATGACATGTATGATAGTAATGATGATGAAGCAATGGACATAAATGATCACAATGTTGGTAGTTGTAGTAGAGATCTTCATACTATGCCCTCATTAGATTTACTTGATGAACCTAATGAAGTAAACAATGAGGAAAATCACAAAGATGGCCGTCAGTGGTTGATTATTGGTGGTCCGCATCAAGCTACTCTTTCATGCGAGGATGTAGTTATCCCGTCTGAGCCGGTTACAAATGAACTTGTTATGGGCAGCATATTTCATGACAAGTTGACCATGACTACAGCTGTTGGGTTTTACCATATGAAAAATCATGTGGAGACAATTACTGTGTGATCAAATACCACTAGATATCATTTGATATGCAAATTTGGTGAAAGATGCGATTTCGTCATGCGATTGTCATCAATGGGTAAAGCATGCAAAATCAATCAGTGGAGAGATCACACTTGTGAGATGGATTTGAGATATCATCCTCTTCCGAAGATTTCTTCTAAAGTGTTAGCTGCTGAATTTCTTGACAATTTGACGGAGGATGGTTATGTTCTTAGGCCTTGTGATATGCAGGCAAAGTTATTAAGGGATCATGGCGTTAATGTGAAATACCGTACTGCATTGGCCGGGAAGCACCATGCACTAAATCAGTCTTACGGTGATGCGGACAAATCTTTTCAGGTATTTCCCCCTCCTATTTGATATACGTTAGATGCTTGTACGTTGGGACGCACAGTACGAATTGATGTAGTTCTTACTAGTACGCAGCATTTAACATACATAATTCGTACTAATATTCATTTTATTTAATTTTATCATACTTTTCGCTCCTAGCGTGCCCGCTTTTGATGAACTTAAATTATTTTCAACATCGCCCAAATACTTGTACATGCTATAATTTAAATCCTGATCGATTGTGAATTTACACACCTGCGATGATGATTATTTTCAATTCGCTTACTTTGCTCTTCATGCATGTGTAAGAGCATTTTGTGCATGTCGCCGTTGATTGTGATTGATGGCACCCATTTGAGAGGCAAGTACAAGGGCATTATGTTTATTGCAGCAACAAAGGATGGTAATGAGCAGATAGTCCCTTTAGCTTTTGGGATTGGGGACAAAGAGAACGATTTGTCATGGACTTGGTTTCTCCAACAAGTTCGAAGGACATTTGGATGTCCAAATAACTAGTTGATTATATCTGATCAACATTTGAGTATAAAGAATGCAGTGGATTCGGTATATCCAAAGGTTCATCACGGGTTGTGTATATTTCATATTGAACGCAACTTGAAGAAGTGGGGTTTTCGTGCATTCGTGACTGACATTTTCAAGGTCACGCAATCGCTTACAAGAGTCGGGACTTTGAGGAGCACATGCAAAATTTGGAACAATCCGCTCCGCGGGCATACGAAAGGATTATGAAAATTGACCCTACTAAATGGGCAATTTGTAAATTCCCTGTGCGGCGATATGGTATGGGAACCTCCAACGCTGTCGAAAATTTGAATGCTCGGATAAAATGAGTTAGAACATTGCCGATTTGTGTTTTGCTTGGGTATTGTCGTAACATTTGTCAGGATTGGTTTTATAAGCGTCGTACCATAGCTGATTCTAGAGGTCAGGAGTTATCAGATTATGCAACCCAAAGACTAGAGATTGCTATTGACGCTGGTCGATACATGAAGGTTGATCCGATAACTGATACAAAATTTAAGGTCATTTAAGGTAGAAAAATTATTAAATCATTTTTATAAATGTTTTCATAATGAATATAAGACTTTTTATGGCTTGCAATCGACTTCTGTCTTTCAAGATTTTGCACGATTCAAATCGCCATTTCACGGTAATTTTATTTTAATTCATCAGTTATTTTACGTAATAAATTCATGTTACGCATCTAATAGCAATTACTTTATATCCTATAAAAAAATGTTTCTAGTTTGAATTTCTTAATTTACTCGATGTTTGTTTTTCGCGTTTTAAGATAGTATTAATTTTGAATTTTGATGCCATATACACTGTTGGAAACTTGGAATCAAATTCCAATTCAAGAATACTGGAATAAATATTTTAATTTTTATGGACTTTCTTTTAAGAGAGAAGACATAGACTAGCCAAATAGCATAGTAAATTTTAACATTTGTCATTGAACTTAGTTTATACTAATTATAGCCAAAAAATACACATTTGGACCAATTTGCCCACATTAAAGGGATGAGTAAATATAATATGATTTTATGAAGTTTGACTAATTCTATCTCTTCTATTGTTTCTCGGGCGTCGCCATTCTTCTCGCTACTATCGTCAGGAACCAAAGCATCCCAGCAAGACTAAAACTAAACCTAGCGCCGCCTCACACCATCCCCGCCTCACATCGAACGGCCGCCTCACACCATCCCCGCCTTGTACCACTACCGGAGGGCCGACTCACCAAACGCCGCATCACCCAAGAGCCGCCTAACCCAGCACTGCCTCCAGAACTGTTAATGGAGTCCGGAAACGCCGAACGACAGCGAGAACCCCTACCGGATTCCGGAAATGCCGCCGTAGAGGAGTACTACTACGATTCAGAGAAGTCTTCAGATGACGAACCGCCGAGAGACACCGACGAAGCGCAAATTCCGGCCATAATCAGAGGCGTCGATCGTCCTCGACGGATCCCTGCATTTAAGAAATGCCGTAATCCTCAATGTTTCACTTCATTTCAAAAATATAGGTTTGGGTTTGTATAGTTTACGAATTTGTGAAATCATGTTTTCTTGCTATAATTATGCAAAGATTTAAATCGGGAAAACTGTGTGGTATGAGTTGTTGTCGCCTTGCTATAATTATGCAAAGTAAATCATGTTTCTTGATAATTTGCGTCTAAATTGATATGCATTGTATGGGTTACGAAATGTGTGCTGGTAAATGGTTACGAAATGATCATTTTGTTACTGGTAAGTGGTTACGAAATGATCATTTCTTTACTGCATATTGATATATTTCATTGAGCATTTAATGTTAATGTTTTATGCTAGATCACTTGGACATTCAAAAGGAAGAATTTAGCAGCCGAACACCACAAAGTGATGGTAACTGGGTACGAGTCTACGGTTGGTGATATCCGATGGTGCCTCGAATCATTTGGAAGGCAATTGATAAGAGAGGTGAATAACTGCTGGGTACTACATGAAGCTCCCGGACACGATCACACGGTCCGGCAAAGCCATGCACTACATGATATCTCGTCAGGTGACCCCAAAGCCCGAGCTAGACAAAACAGCACTATGGTTCAAGGTTCAGGGCCGGGTTTTGAGATTCTCGAGGGTGGAATTTGCGCTGATTAGTGGCCTCAAATTTGGGCCAGCCAAGGTCAATCCATATATGATGCATCAGATTCCGGTTGATTCTGTGTACGCACGGCTACTCGAGAGCAAACCCATACTACCTGTTGATCTCCGTACTAAGTTCATCGACAAGAAATTTAAAGTGAACAAAGTTGAGGTGAAGGGCAGTGAATCCGATTATCTGAAGGTGGCTAAGGTCTTGACGGCCTCTATGTATGTAGTTGGGATTGACCCGAACAAGACTAAGATTCCAAACTGGATGTGGATACTAGTGGAGGACAATGATTCTTGGGAGCAGTTTCCATGGGGAAGCATGTCATACCAGCTGCTGATTGGTCAAATTAACGCCGTAAAAAAACACATTCCACGACCCTACCATCTAAAAGGAAATACAATTGCATTCTTGGTAAGTTACTACTACCATAACTCTATAACGAAATTATTATATCTTAACTTGATACTAAGAAATAAATAATGCCCAAATTCTTATCTGGATTACCATTTTATGTGTTTGACACTCTTATTATTATATTTTATGCAGGCTTGGATTTATGAAGTAATTCCATCTATCAATAAAATTGGTGGCCGTAAGGAGCAAGAAAAGAGGCCCCGTATGCTGAGGTATAGCTATAGCACGGGCAACGACTTCCCAGATTATCATTCTAAGGTAAAAATATGATTTACTAACTAGTACCACCAGTACGAATTCTATATTTTTTATATGGTAAACTAGTACGAAGTAACGTATTAATGACTTCGTTTTGCCGTAACCGTCATTGTTTCCAGCTACGAATTAGTTTCTGTCTTTATGGGATGGGATTCTGGTATATTTGGAAGAAATTTGTAATTTCTTACCAAGTGTTTCATTTGCGTATTATCATCCAGTTACGAAGTTACGAATTAATGACTTCGTAGTTAAGAAATTGTAACTTCTTACCAGTTATAACTTCGTATTATCATCCAGTTACGACGTTAAGAAATTGCAACTTCTTACCAATTGCAACTTCACCTCAAACTTACCATCCAAGATTTAATCCTATTATTTTTATACGGTAAAATAGTACGAAGTAATGAATTAATGACTTGGTATTGGCGTAACCATAATTGTTTCCAGCTACGAATTAGTGTCTGTCTTTATGGGGTTCTGGTATATTTGGAAGAAAGTGTAACTTCTTACCACGTGTTTCATTTGCATATTATCATCCAGCTATTTAATTAATTACTTCGTAGTTAAGATATTGTAACTTCTTACCAATTGTAACTTCAGATATCATCCAGCCACGGGTTAAGAAATTGCAACTTATTACCAATTGTAACTTCGCCTCAAGTCGAGGCCCAACTACATTCTCTCGGTCTAGATGAACTATCAAGCCCATCAATGGCCTTATATTTATAATACAATTCATCACGCTCCAAAGTGGAGTCAAAACCGTGAAGATTCTCCACAAAGGTGGGTGTATGCATATATTTTAAATAAAGCAACCTTGTTTGGCATGAAAATGAAGTAGCCGAGTAGAACATGCAAAGAAATGAGATATCAACTCATGTTGCCTTGACAATAAGAGGTAACCTATACCTCGTAATCTTCTGTGTATTTTAATTTGAAGTTAGGAGAAGTTACTCATTTAAATATAGTTTCACCCCATGTATGAGCTACCGCAACATCAAGTATATTCATTTATACAGTTGTTTACTGAACACTAAAATAGAGACACTAAAACAGGTGGATCAGTGGATGTAAATGCTTCCATCTAGCTGTATGTATTTGTTTCATTTGCATATTATCATCCAGTTACGAAGTTACGAATTAATTACTTCGTAGTTAAGACATTGTAACTTCTTACCAATTGTAACTTCGTATTATCATCCAGTTACGAAGTTAAGAAATTGCAACTTATTACAAATTATAACTTCACCTCAAGCTACAATGAGTTCGTATTGGTGTAACCCTAATTGTTTCCAGCTACGAATTGTTTTCAGATCTGGTATATTTGTTAGAAATTGTAAATTCTTATCAATTGTTTCACTTGCGTATTATCATCCATTTACGTAGTTACCAAATAATGACTTCATAGTTAAGAAATTGTAACTTCTTACCAATTGTAACTTCGTATTATCATCCAGTTACGAAGTTAATAAATTGCAACTTCTTACCAAGTGTACTCTTTAAACTAACCATGTTGCTATGTTGTTTGTAGGAGCTGATCAGCGCGCTTGATCCATCTGAGAGAGAGTTGGACACAGATTACTTTAAGACTCTTGAAGAATATCCAGAAACATATCCCTTTGCCTTCAAGTTTGATGCAAATCACAGCAAAAAAAAAGAGAGAGCGAAACGAAGACGAGGATGAAGAAGTTGTCCCTGTTATGGGTGCCTCTACGTCAACTGCCAATGTTTAGTTGCTCCCTCCCAACATACTGGTCGGTCCAGATAGGGAGGCACTGATCAAAGAGATCGGGGATTATGCCGGTGAGATAGCGGCAAAAAGAGCAAGAATAGAGGTGGAGGCCCTTCTACGAATTCACCAAGGTCAGATTATCGCAGCAGTAGGGGAGTACGTTGTTGGGAGGCTCGGAGCGATGGAGCGTACTCCAGATGCCATGCCCCAGGCCCCGCCAAAGGAAGCAATGGATCATCCCACGGCGAGCGTGGCAGAGGACACGGCGACCGAGGCAACAGCAGCAGCAGTAGATGGTATTAGTATGCCCACGATCGAGAAGGTATAAAACAAGGCATGAACTTCTATGAAACATTTATGTATGTTTGGAAATGAAAGACTTTAAAACAATTATGTATGTTCGGGATAAAATTTGAAACAATTGTGTATGTTTTTTGAAGGAATTTAGCCATCCAAATTTTATAAATCGGTTGTGATGTGATGTGGGTTTGGTACAAATTTTAGTAAGAATTGTAAGATATTTATAATTCGTTACCATCAAACCTATTATGCATTATACGATTTTTCAATTCGCACCATCAGAATCGTTATGCATCGTACCAGTAGTAACACTTGAAACTACTACGTCGTCACGAAAATAGTAAATCGTTCCCATTGTTCAAGTATTGCTCGCCACTGTGCAAGAAATGCATGACCCGTCTGACACACAGATGAATGAAATCTATGACGACTTGTTGATTTTAGGTGAAGTAACGCCACCTGCACAAGGTACCTCACCAGGTGCAGGAGGGGCGATGGAAGAAGTGGGGCAGCCCACGGTAAGAATTGTACCTCTATTTATAATTTGTTACCATCGTACCTATTATGCATGGTACGATATTTCGAATTCGTACCATCGTAACTGTTATGCATCGTACCAGTAGTTACCCTTGAAACTACTATGTCGTCACGAAAATAGTAAATCGTACCCATTGTTCCAATATTGTAGGCCATTGTGCAAGAAATGCATGACCCTTCCGACACACAGATGAATAAAATCTATGACGACTTGTTGATTTTAGGTGAAGTAATGCCACCTGCACAAGGTACCTCACCAGGTGCAGGAGGGGCGATGGGAGCAGTGGGGCATCCCACGGTAAGAATTGTACATCTATTTATAATTCATTACCATCGTACCTAGTATGCATGGTACGATATTTAGATTTCGTACCAGCGTAACTGTTATGCTTCGTACCCGTAGTAATGATATTTAAATAACGAAAATACTAAATTGTACCCAACGTTCTAATGTTGCAGGCCACTGGGCAAGAAATGAATGACCCGTCTGACACACAGATTAATGCTATTTATGACGACTTGTTGATCTTAGACGAAGTAACGCCTCCTGCACAAGGTATCCTATCATGTGCAGGAGGATCATCAAGACATGCACCAACAATGACCGCTCTATCAATTCCAAAAGTGATCTTGAATGTGAGGCCGCTAAGAAGAAGATTTCATGCGGAAGCTGTTAGGTCTCACTTCCTTCATGATGACATACGAGGAGGAGATACATTCGATCATTACTTGAGATTGGGAGATGGTGGATTGTAAGTTATCCGCCCTAACTATAGTTTCTTTCATATATTACGAAATAGTTAATATACCAAAACAACAGGAGGAACGTTGGGCAGCCATGTGGTGTGGACAAAACATTTTTTGAAGAAATTATGCTTCAAGATAAACAGCTGCACATAGAACACATCGAATCCTACATGGCTATATTGTCATCGAGGCCAGATTTTGCAGGTTTGAAAGAAGTCCACTCAAATATTGCATTGACGTCGTCTTACTTCATGGTAAGTTTCTATACATAAAAATGCCTTGTATTCTGTGGTAACGCAGTTACGAAACAACTTATTCTATCACCCGGGTTACCATCCTGTTTTGTTGTGGGTACCAGGATACGGAAAGTATAAAAACATATCCAGTGTACCTTGTTGTGTCGTGAATAATAAAATGGATTTCTGATTTTATAGGAAACAGTTGAGGAGGTGTTTGATGCAATGCATAGGGTATGAGAGAAGAATTCCAGTGGTATGACCATAATTTATTCGACCCCACAATTGAAGAAGTTATTCCAGTAGAGGAGATGGAAAGGCTATGCCTGTTTGCCGAAGCAGTCCAGCCAAATTGGGGTGATAATATGAAGCAATGGATACAATGCGATAAGGTAACACTAAAATATTTCTTAACTCGTTGAGTTGGTATATGGTAAACCACTACAAAATAGCTATTTCGTATCTAAGTTATGATATGGTAACTTGATACGAAATAAGCTATTTCGTACACGCGTAACCATAATCTGGTTAATGTTTTTTTCCTAGGTCGTCACTGTCTGCAACTACAATGATCATTGGGGCACAATCTTACTGGATCTAAAAAGGCAAAAAATTTGGCTTTACGACTCCATGGCATGGAAATTCGAAGACCACCACAAAAACAATAGAAAAGATGTATTCCTGCCCATGACGAGGATAGTCCCCCAAATCTTAAAGCGAATAGGGTACTTCGAGCGGCATCGGGTTAAAAATCCACAATTTGCACAGTGCGACTTGTGTTTCCCACCAACTAAGGGGAAAAATGCGTTCAAGCAAATGGACAATGCAAATTATGGTCTCTACGCATTGAAATACGTAGAGCAACTTATATCGAAGACATCAATGCCCAAGAGTTTGAAGACAAAACGCGAGCTTATTCTGTACTGCGACCACATTGCCCGAACAATATATGCTCACAGCAAGGTGGAACCCCCCATCCCAATCCCAATGCAATTACTATGATGGAAAATTGTTGGAAATGTCTCATCAATATTGATATGCAGATACGAAATGACAAAATCTTATCCGGTTGACCATAATATTTTTGTACACTGTATTGGTATGTCGTACCTAGTTATGCATTATTCAAAGTAGTACCCCAGTACGAAAATACTGCATTTCGTTAATGTGATGTTGTTTCGTTACAAATTTTCGTAAGAATTGTACCTCTATTTATAATTCGTTACCATCATACCTAGTATGCATGGTATGATATTTATATTTCGTACCAGCGTAACTGTTATGCATCGTACCATTAGGAACACTTAAAACAATAACCCCATCAAGCAAATAATAAATCGTACTCAATGTTCCAATGTTGCAGACCAAGAAATGCATGACCCGTCTGACACACAGATGAATGCAATGTATGACGAGTTGGTGTGTTTAGGCGAAGTAACGCCACACAATCTTATTCTCGCACCGCGACCACATTGCCCGAACAATATATGCTCACAAAGATGGCGTAACTCCTCATCCCAATCCCAATGCAATTAGTATGATGGAAAATTGTTGGAAATGAATATGTATATTGATAGGTAGATACGAAGTGACAAAATCTTATCCGAGTGACCATAATATTTTCGTATATCATAATGGTATGTCGCTCCTAGTTAAGTATTATTCAAAGTAGTAACCATTATGAAAATATCGCATTTCGTGCATATGATCGCATTTTATAAGTGAAAATCAGAATAAAATTCTAATTTCATACCCGCATAAGTACTCAATAAAATATTAAAAACCTATGGGGTCTTGGCAGTTATTCTAGTATGCCCAACTACACCACAAATGCCGCATTTCTTCGGTTTGCAGGTATACTACCACTTGTTTGATTACTACTAACTTCTTCAAGGGGAGTATTCTATAAAATGTCGTGCATGTGTTCGTAATGCCCTTGTTGATGACATCGAGAACACATGCGCCCGTGTATTTTATGATATCCAGACGTAATCCTCTTTGAACGTGGTCGGCCACTTGTTTAGGATTAGTGGGAGTTCCAACAACCCTTAAGACAACGTCGGAAGGGACAAACCACTCATCTTGATCCGGATTGGCATCACCTCGCACGCATAAATTTGACGCCACGTCTGAGTAGTGTAATAAGAATGCACAAATGCCGATGGGGATTGTCTCGCATAACTGTAAACAAGCACACAAAACTGAGCATGTAAGAGTCGTATAATAAGTAAAACATGGGTGCCAAGTTCAATGTTAAGGCAGGTACGCCATACAATATATTCGTAACGTGGGTGCCAACTTAAACATTAAGGCAGGTACGCCATACAATATATTCGTAACGTGGGTGCCAACTTAAACGTTCACGCAGGTACGCCATACAATATATTCGTAACGTGGGTGCCACCTTCAGCGTTAAGGCAGGTACGCCATACAATATATTCGTAACGTGGGTGCCAACTTAAACGTTAAGGCAGGTACGCCATACAATATATTCGTAACGTGGGTGCCAACTTCAGCGTTAACGAAGTTACGCCATACAATATATTCGTAACGTGTATGCCAACTTCAACGTTAAGGCAGGTAAGCCATACAATATATTCGTACGTGGGTACCAACATCAGCGTTAAGGCAGGTACGCCATACAATATATTCGTAACGTGTGTGCCAACTTCAGTGTTAAGGAAGGTACGCCATACAATATATTCGTAACGTGTGTGCCAACTCTATTCTTTACCACGTGCTATCTGAAAAATACGCAATGTACGAATATCGTAAGTTCTTACCACATGAGTGCAAAAAATAAAATTCACCTTAATGCTGTTGTGGCATGAGAACATCGTATAAGATCAAGATCAAACACATGACATGAGAACTCTCGGGAAACAATATCAACAATATGTGTCTTGGTTCCAAAAATGACCTTAAATTTTGTATCAGTTATCGGATCGACCTTCATGTATCGACTAGCGTTAATAGCAATCTCTAGTCTTTGGGTTGCATAATCTGATAACTCCTGACCTCTAGAATCAGCTATGGTACGACGCTTATAAAACTAATCCTGACAAATGTTATGACAATACTCAAGCAAAGCACATACCGGCAATGTTCTATCCCATTTTATTCGAGCATTCAAATTTTCGACAGCGTTGGAGGTTCCCATACCATATCGCCGCACAGGGCATTTACAAATTGCCCATTTAGTAGCGTCAATTTTCATAATCCTTTCGTATGCTCATGAGCGGATTGTTCCAAATTTTGCATGTGCTCCTCAAAGTCCCGACTCTTGTAAGCATTGGAAGCACCTTGAAAATGTCAGTCACGAATGCACGAAAACCCCACTTCTTCAAGTTGCGTTCAATATGAAATGTACATAACCCGGGATAAACCTCTGGATATACCGAATCCACTGCATTCTTTATACTCAAATGTTGATCAGATACAATCAACAAGTTATTTGGACATCCAAATGTCCTTCGAACTTGTTGGAGAAACCAAGTCCATGACAAATCGTTCTCTTTGTCCCCAATCCCAAAAGCTAAAGGGACTATCTGCTCATTACCATCCTTTGTTGCTGCAATAAACATAATGCCCTTGTACTTGCCTCTCAAATGGGTGCCATCAATCACAATCACTGGGCGACATGCACAAAATTCTCTTACACATGCATGAAGAGCAAAGTAAACGAATTGAAAAGAATCATCATCGCATGTCTGTAAATCCACAACCGATCCGGGATTTAAATTCTGTAGCATGTACAAGTATTTGGGCAGCAGCTGAAAATAATTTAAGTTCATCAAAAACGGGCACGCTATGAACGAAAAGTATGATAAAATTAAATAAAATGAATACTGGTACGAATTATGTATGTTCGTACTGCGTACTAGTAAGAACTACATCAATTGCATCGTGCGTCCCAACGTACAAGCATCTAACGTATATCAAATAGGAGGGGGAAAATACCTGAAAAGATTTGTCCGCATCACCGTAAGACTGATTTAGTGCAGGGTGCTTCCCGGCCAATGCAGTACGGTATTTTACATTAACGCCATGATCCCTTAATAACTTTGCCTGCATATCACAAGGCCTAAGAACATAACCATCCTCCGTCAAATTGTCAAGAAATTCAGCAGCTAGAACTTTAGAAGAAATCTTCGGAAGAGGATGATATCTCAAATCCATCTCACAAGTGTGATCTCTCCACTGATTGATTTTCCACGCTTTACCCATTGATGACGATCGCATGACGAAATCGCATCTTTCACCAAATTTGCATATAAAATGATATCTAGTGCTACTTGATCGCACAGTAATTGTCTCCACATGATTTTTCATATGGTAAAACCCAACAGCTGTAGTCATGGTCAACTTGTCATGAAATATGCCGCCCATAACAAGTTCATTTGTAACAGGCTCAGATGGGATAACTACATCCTCGCATGAAAGAGTAGCTTGATGCGGACCACCAATAATCAACCACTGACGGCCATCTTTGTGATTTTCCTCATTGTTTACTTCATTAGGTTCATCAAGTAAATCTAATGAGGGCACAGTATGAAGATCTCTACTACAACTACCAACATTGTGATCATTTATGTCCATTGCTTCATCATCATTACTATCATACATGTCATCACAATCATTTGATAATTCTGGATCATCATCATCAACAATCTGTGTATTCTTTTGAACATTCAAAATCTGATTCTTCCGAGGAGCGACTTGATTACGCCTACCACGTGAACATTCATTGATTCTAGGATAAATTGTGATATATACAGTAGGTACATCCAATAAATCCATCATACTAGACCACTCAAACTCATTGGTAATCTTCATTCTCATAGTCTCACCCGCAGGCGACATAACTAAAGCATCTACATCAAATACATACATGTTTTTATCCTTCTTCAATCGCACCTCAAGCTTACTCAAAAACTGGTCAAATGTTATACGCATAGGCGGAATAGGAATGTACTCTTTTCTGCCTCCCTCATATATATTTTCGTTCCATGCTCCTCCATGCGCAACAATTAAACAAGATGAGCTCATCTGCATGAAATAAGTAACGAATGAACAGCTCAGTATGTAATGGTAACGAACGTAACAAAAAATAAATATCGTATCCGCTTACTGGTACCTCGTGTACTATATTCCAACACGGTAAATAATATACGAAATTGTGATCTCTTACTTCGTTACCACATGACAAATAGTGTCGTGCTGAGGTAAAATAAGACATAGTAACGCAGTTACGACACAATAACAACACATGCATAGTAACGAAAGGTAAACAACACGTGGTAACGAGTCGGTACGAAATACATATGTCGTACCGACTGTAAATTCGTAACCATATACAAGTGAGAGATACAACTGGAATATAGATAAAAAACATGGTGATACCTTGGTAACTCAGTTACGAAACAATAACAACACATGCACAGTAATAAAATGTAAACAACACATAGTAACGAGACGATACGAAATACATAAATCGTAACGACTGTAAATTCGTAACCATGTACAAGTGAGAGATAAACCGGTACGAAATACATAAGTCGTAACGACTGTAAATTCGTAACCATGTACAATTGAGAGATAACCCGGTACGAAATACATAAGTCGTAACGACTGTAATTTCGTAACCATATACAAATGAGAGATAAACCAAACTAAATTTACTAATATTGAACAAGCAACAACCAATCCTCCCTTCCACGAAAATATAAAAGATAATATATAACTAGAATAAAGATAAAAATCCATGGCAATACCTCTATTGAGAATGAGTAAAAATCAAAATCGTTCGCCGATGTGCCGTCGGCCGTATGTCCACTTCGCCGCCGTATGTCCACGGGAAGAGAAAAGTTGGTAGCTCACAAAGTGAATGATGGCTCGGTGTCCAGGTCGGAGATGACGTTAAGAAAAAAGGGGAAGAGAAAACATAGGTGATGAGAGATACGGAAAAAAAGCTGAGATCCTAAAAAGTGAAAGAGAGAAGAAAAGGTAAGAGAAGAAAGGATGGGATCTGAAAATGGATCCGAAGTGGAAGAGATAAAAAATGAGGAAAGAAAAAAGGGAAGGATATTTTGATTAAATGAAAAATAAGGGTATATTAGTTCTAATTGTCCTTTTGGCTAGAATTTGTATAAACTAAGTCTCATGACAAATATTGACATTGAGTAGGATAAAGTGATCAAAGTAATGTATTACCTCTTCTTTTAAACTATCAATTACCAATTTTATTTTAGTTTTCTTTTTGGTTCCGTTAATCCTACGTATTGCAATTGCAAAGTATTCTGATAAAAAAAAATTGCAAAGTATTCACGTTGGGCCTCTAAAAGAATTCTAAACCCATGTTTCTATGTACATTTTTTCTTATTTCAATATCAAGGCTCAATTTTACGTTCGAAAATGCAAGCCGAGTCACGAGCCAAACTATTTCGAGCTAAATCGAGCTTTCGGGTTCATTTAGAAGCCCAACCCTATTTATATATATATATAAAGTATGTTGGAAAATTCTTTGTAAGACTTTTCGGGCGAAAAATAAATTACAACTGGAAACGAAACTACACCTCGAAAAAAAAAATTACAAAACCCGAAACCGAATTGAAATAACAAAAAAAATGAAAGACAAAACCGTAAACTATTGCCGAGTCGAGGAACTCTCTCTCCGCAAGACGATATACACCCTGGTAGTGCTCTCGAAAGACGAAATTACACGTAAAAATAAAAATTACAAAACCCGATACTCAATTGAAATAACAAAAAAATGAAAGACAAAACCGTAAACTATTGTCGAGTCGAGGAACTCTCTGTCCGCAAGAGGATATATGCCCCAGAGTGCTCTCGGTTTTGACGTATCATCTCCAAAGATAAAACGGCAGCGTCTCTGAGGTAGTAGCACCACAAAACTCACGAGCTCCGCGAATCGAACGAGGTGAGGACGGTCGACTATGAAACTATGTATGCAGAAAGTCAGTATGACTTGTGTATTTCGATTTTTTGCATGTCCTGATGCAAATAAAATGCATGCCTATTTATAGGCCATCTCACACCTGCAGAGAATTAAATAGCCACTAATGGCAGTCATAATGCAGGCATTCATGCTACATTGATCACATGAGTTATATAATTCAAAATGAAGGAGTTACAGAATTCAAAAGGCAGCCATTTACTCCTCCTCATCACACCTGGGAGTTTACTGCCATTTTCGGACTGAATTTGAACAGTCAGGATGCACCTGGACTGTATTCAGCTCCTTGACCGCTCGAGGGATGTACCTGGACATCCTCATGTGCACATACGAGCCCAACAATATTGTTGAGCTAGTCCTCGGTTTGGAACTGATCGAGTGAGAGGTTGGGGCCATCTCTCGGATGCGGGATCGAGAGTCTCGCGTTGCTGCGGCTTCCCCCTGTCGTTGGCTGGGGTTCGGACTGAACCGGGATATGGTGTCCGGCGGTTCGGAGAGCAGCTTTCTTCGATGTACCGGCGGATGTCATGATTCTGAAGGTTTTCTTTGAAGTGCAGTGAGTGTCACTTCAAGTATATGCCCCGAGAACAGTGAGTGTTCTTCGGGACGGTAGGAATAAAATGTGAGGGTTAGGGGCCGCCCTCCTTCTAGCGCCAATTGTTGCTACCCAAAATATTATCCGGAGATAGATATTGCTGGAATGAATGGGATAGCAAACAAATGCAAGAGCACTTCCGTGAGAAAGATAAATAACACAAGATTTGCCGGGGTTGTTAGTCCCGGGCTTGAATGCTCTCGCGAGATATTATTAATACCAATATTCGGGATACAAGTACTAATGTAAGAATACAATTACAATGAGTGTAAAGATTCTTGTTATCTTATCTAGTGAGCGTGTAGATTGCCTAAGAACCAGATTTGATGCTCTGTGAGTTCTTGTAACAAACGAGATGAATAATCGCGGCGGAGAGAGATCGACGGTCTCTCACGGCGAGTATTTAGCTGGATGCTTGGGCTCCGGCTTATGAATCCCTTGGAATCTGCCTAATGGAGACTTGTTGCTTCGCCGATCGTGTTCGACGAGAGATTCGGAGAGAGAAGTCCCGAGATGGATTCTCGTGAGAAAGCCGGAGCTTGATGATATGTCTGTTCTTCAAGATTTCGTGAATGAATTCGAATATGAGAGAATGAGTTCGAACGTAAGTCAAATGAATTCGGAACCTTTTTCCAGTAGGAGGGGGTTCTCTATTTATAGGGCTTGGATACGCCGGCGATCGCCTTTTCGCATTATAATAATCGGGCGATCGTCTTTTAGCACATGGGCCTGTCCTCAAAGTCTGCAGGAGTTCTTTGGCGGCCAATCAGACGGTCCAATGGGAGCTTACACGCGTCTGAGTTCTTTGCCACGGGTGGTCCCAGCGACACTTTCGGCGCACATGCCGGTAGGTGAGGTAGGTGACAGCCGTGGTCAAAGGTCTTGTCACAAGAAAAGATCTTGTGCATTAGCGAAGATCTTGTCGGCGCCTTTTGTGGATCTCGCACGTGGGTGCTGCTCGAGATCCAATCCTTGATGACTTTGACGGCGATCATCACCGCCGGACGTGGTCGACCGTCCTTGGCCGGATACTAGAGTCGGTCGCTAGTCGCCAAATGGCGATCGCCTTGGGAGTCGATCGCTGGGTACCTGATGGTGGTCTGATATCTTCGACTTGGCGAGCTAGCCATGGTTTGACTGGAGTTGACTTGGTCGCTCGGCCTTATAGTCGATTGCCTGTCGGGATGGATAAATCTTGACACAACACATCCTTAATAAACTTAACGGGACCAGTGCGCCACCCTCTTTCCCTAGCTTTCGCTAGTTTAAAAATAGCATTCTCTCCTTCTTTGGTGTCTAGGCGCTTGTACATCTCCTTGTAAGCCTCCCCTTTAGCCTTAGCCACTGCCTTCTTAGCCTCTCTTTTCGCCACCTTGTACGCTAGAATCTTCAAGATTCTCTCCTTCCCAGCACTAACCGACAAAAGATCCTTAAATAGCACTTGCTTAGCTTTAACCTTCTTTTGGACCTCCTCATTCCACCACCATGCCTCCCTAGGTCCACTGGACCTGCCTGAAGAAACCCCCACCACCTTCTCGCCCACCCTCCTAATAGCATCGGCCATGCTGGTCCACATAAGGTTAGCATCGCCCCCTAGCAAGAAACCTCCTTCGCGGGTCAGAGACTCATTGAATACTGCTGCCTTCTCACCCTTCACATCCTTCCAGAGAATCCTAGGTCTAGCTACTCTAGCCCTGCTAACAACACGACCTCCCATGGATAAATTCATAGCCAGCAGCCGGTGTTGAGAAGCACAGGCCTCGCTCCGGAACACCTTGCAGTCCATGCACGCCCTAGCATCACGACTGCGCAAAAGAAGTTTTTTATAGAGGTAATACACTACTTTGGCCACTTTATCCTACTCAATGTCAATATTTGTCATGAGACTTAGTTTGTACAAATTCTAGCCAAAAAGGACAATTCCGGACCAATATACCCTTACTTTTCATTTAATCAAAATATCCTTCCCTTTTCTCTTTCCTCAATTTTTTATCTCTTCCACTTCAGATCCATTTTTAGATCCCATCCTTTCTTCTCTTCCCTTTTCTTCTCTCTTTCACTTTTTAAGATCCGGGCTTCTTTTCCATATCTCTCATCACCTATGTTTTCTCTTCCCCTTTTTTCTTAACGTCATCTCCGACCTGGACACCGAGCCATCATTCACATTGTGAGCTCCCAACTTTTCTCTTCCCTTGGACATACGGCGGTGAAGTGGACATACGGCCGACGGCGGCGATCGGCGGCGAACGATTTTGATTTTTACTCGTTCTCAATAGAGGTATTGCCATGGATTTTTATCTTTATTCCAGTTATATATTATCTTTTATATTTTCGTGGAAGGGAGGATTGGTTGTTGCTTGTCCAATATTAGTAAATTTAGTTTGGTTTATCTCTCACTTGTATATGGTTACGAAATTACAGTCGTTATGACTTATGTATTTCATACTGGTTTATATCTCACTTGTACATGGTTAAGAATTTACAGTCATTACGATTTATGTATTTCGTATCGTCTCGTTACTATGTGTTGTTTACATTTTATTACTGTGCATGTGTTGTTATTGTTTCGTAACTGAGTTACCAAGGTATCGCCATGTTTTTTATCTGTATTCCAGTTGTATCTCTCACTTGTACATGGTTACGAATTTACAGTCGGTACGACGTATGTATTTCATACCGACTCATTACCACGTGTTGTTTACCTTTCGTTACTGTGCATGTGTTGTTATTGTGTCGTAACTGCGTTACTATGTCTTATTTTACCTCAGCACGACACTATTTGTCATGTGGTAATGCACTAAGAGATCACAATTTCGTATATTATTTACCGTGTTAGAACATAGTACACGAGGTACCAGTAAGCGGATACGATATTTATTTTTTCATTACGTTCGTTACCATTACATACTGAGCTGTTTATTCGTTACTTATTTAATGCAGATGAGCTCATCTTGTTTAATTGTTGCGCATAGAGGAGCATGGAACGAAAATATATATGAGGGAGGCAGAAAAGAGTACATTCCTATTCCGCCTATGCGTATAACATTTGACCAGTTTTTGAGTAAGCTTGAGGTGCGATTGAAGAAGGATAAAAACATGTATGTATTTGATGTAGATGCTTTAGTTATGTCGCCTGCGGGTGAGACTATGAGAATGATGATTACCGATGAGTTTGAGTGGTCTAGTATGATGGATTTATTGGATGTACCTACTGTATATGTCACAATTTATCCTAGAATCAATGAATGTTCACGTGTTAGGCGTAATCAAGTCGCTCCTCGGAAGAATCAGATTTTGAATGTTCAAAAGAATACATAGATTGTTGATGATGATGATCCAGAATTATCAAATGATTGTGATGACATGTATGATAGTAATGATGATGAAGCAATGGACATAAATGATCACAATGTTGGTAGTTGTAGTAGAGATCTTCATACTATGCCCTCATTAGATTTACTTGATGAACCTAATGAAGTAAACAATGAGGAAAATCACAAAGATGGCCGTCAGTGGTTGATTATTGGTGGTCCGCATCAAGCTACTCTTTCATGCGAGGATGTAGTTATCCCGTCTGAGCCGGTTACAAATGAACTTGTTATGGGCAGCATATTTCATGACAAGTTGACCATGACTACAGCTGTTGGGTTTTACCATATGAAAAATCATGTGGAGACAATTACTGTGTGATCAAATACCACTAGATATCATTAGATATGCAAATTTGGTGAAAGATGCGATTTCGTCATGCGATCGTCATCAATGGGTAAAGCATGGAAAATCAATCAGTGGAGAGATCACACTTGTGAGATGGATTTGAGATATCATCCTCTTCCGAAGATTTCTTCTAAAGTGTTAGTGTGAATTTCTTGACAATTTGACGGAGGATGGTTATGTTCTTAGGCCTTGTGATATGCAGGCAAAGTTATTAAGGGATCATGGCGTTAATGTGAAATACCGTACTGCATTGGCCGGGAAGCACCATGCACTAAATCAGTCTTACGGTGATGCGGACAAATCTTTTCAGGTATTTTCCCCCTCCTATTTGATATACGTTAGATGCTTGTACGTTGGGACGCACAGTACGAATTGATGTAGTTCTTACTAGTACGCAGTACGAACATACATAATTCGTACCAATATTCATTTTATTTAATTTTATCATACTTTTCGTTCCTAGCGTGCCCGTTTTTGATGAACTTAAATTATTTTCAGCTACTGCCCAAATACTTGTACATGCTACAGAATTTAAATCCCGGATCGATTGTGAATTTACAGACATGCGATGATGATTCTTTTCAATTCGTTTACTTTGCTCTTCATGCATGTGTAAGAGCATTTTGTGCATGTCGCCCAGTGATTGTGATTGATGGCACCCATTTGAGAGGCAAGTACAAGGGCATTATGTTTATTGCAGCAACAAAGGATGGTAATGAGCAGATAGTCCCTTTAGCTTTTGGGATTGGGGACAAAGAGAACGATTTGTCATGGACTTGGTTTCTCCAACAAGTTCGAAGGACATTTGGATGTCCAAATAACTAGTTGATTATATCTGATCAACATTTGAGTATAAAGAATGCAGTGGATTCGGTATATCCAAAGGTTCATCACGGGTTGTGTATATTTCATATTGAACGCAACTTGAAGAAGTGGGGTTTTCGTGCATTCGTGACTGACATTTTCAAGGCTGCTGCAACTGCTTACAAGAGTCGGGACTTTGAGGAGCACATGCAAAATTTGGAACAATCCGCTCCGCGGGCATACGAAAGGATTATGAAAATTAACCCTACTAAATGGGCAATTTGTATATGCCCTGTGCGGCGATATGGTATGGGAACCTCCAACGCTGTCGAAAATTTGAATGCTCGGATAAAATGAGTTAGAACATTGCCGATTTGTGTTTTGCTTGGGTATTGTCGTAACATTTGTCAGGATTGGTTTTATAAGCGTCGTGCCATAGCTGATTCTAGAGGTCAGGAGTTATCAGATTATGCAACCCAAAGACTAGAGATTGCTATTGACGCTGGTCGATACATGAAGGTTGATCCGATAACTGATACAAAATTTAAGGTCATTTAAGGTAGAAAAATTACTAAATCATTTTTATAAATGTTTTCATAATGAATATAAGACTTTTTATGGCTTGCAATCGACTTCTGTCTTTCAAGATTTTGCACGATTTAAATCGCCATTTCACGGTAATTTTATTTTAATTCATTAGTTATTTTACGTAATAAATTCGTGTTATGCATCTAATAGCAATTACTTTATATCCTATAAAAAAATGTTTCTAGTTTGAATTTCTTAATTTACTCGATGTTTGTTTTTCGCGTTTTAAGATAGTATTACTTTTGAATTTTGATGCCATATACACTGTTGGAAACTTGGAATCAAATTCCAATTCAAGAATACTGGAATAAATATTTTAATTTTATGGACTTTCTTTTAAGAGAGAAGACATAGACTAGCCAAATAGCTTAGTAAATTTTAACATTTGTCATTGAACTTAGTTTATACTAATTATAGCCAAAAAATACACATTTGGACCAATTTGCCCATACTAAAGGAATGAGTAAATATAATATGATTTTCTGAAGTTTGACTAATTCTATCTCTTCTATTGTTTCTCGGGCGTCGCCATTCTTCTCGCTACTATCGTCAGGAACCAAAGCATCCCAGCAAGACTAAAACTAAACCTAGCGCCGCCTCACACCATCCCCGCCTCACATCGAACGGCCGCCTCACACCATTCCCGCCTTGTACCACTACCGGAGGGCCGACTCACCAAACGCCGCATCACCCAAGCGCCGCCTAACCCAGCGCTGCCTCCAGAACTGTTAATGGAGTCCGGAAACGCCGAACGACAGCGAGAACCCCTACCGGATTCCGGAAATGCCGCCGTAGAGGATTACTACTACGATTCAGAGAAGTCTTCAGATGACGAACTGCCGAGAGACACCGACGAAGCGCAAATTCCGGCCATAATCATAGGCGTCGATCGTCCTCGACGGATCCCGTACGAAGAAATGCTGGTAATCCTCAATGTTTCACTTCATTTCTGAAAAATATAGGGTTTGGGTTTGAAAAGGTTACGAAATTGTGAAATCATGTTTTCTTGCTATAATTATGCAGTGACGAAATTGGGAAAACTGTGTGGTATGAGTTGTTGTCGTCTTGCTATAATTATGCAGTGTAAATCATGTTTCTTGATAATTTGCGTCTAAATTGATATGCATTGTATGGGTTACGAAATGTGTGCTGGTAAATGGTTACGAAATGATCATTTTGTTACTGGTAAGTGGTTACGAAATGATCATTTCTTTACTGCATATTGATATATTTCATTGAGCATTTAATGTTAATGTTTTATGCTAGATCACTTGGACATTCAAAAGGAAGAATTTAGCAGCCGAACACCACAAAGTGATGGTAACTGGGTACGAGTCTACGGTTGGTGATATCCGATGTTGCCTCGAATCATTTGGAAGGCAATTGATAAGAGAGGTGAATAAATCTGTTTTTGGGTACTACATGAAGCTCCCGGACACGGTCACACGGTCCGGCAAAGCCATGCACTACATGATATCTCGTCAGGTGACCCCAAAGCCCGAGCTAGACAAAACAGCACTATGGTTCAAGTTTCAGGGCCGGGTTTTGAGATTCTCGAGGGTGGAATTTGCGCTGATTAGTGGCCTCAAATTTGGGCCAGCCAAGGTCAATCCATATATGATGCATCGATTAGGTTGATTACGTACGCACGGCTACTCGAGAGCAAACCCATACTACCTGTTGATCTCCGTACTAAGTTCATCGACAAGAAATTTAAAGTGAACAAAGTTGAGGTGAAGGGCAGTGAATCCGATTATCTGAAGGTGGCTAAGGTCTTGACGGCCTCTATGTATGTAGTTGGGATTGACCCGAACAAGACTAAGATTCCAAACTGGATGTGGATACTAGTGGCGGACAATGATTCTTGGGAGCAGTTTCCATGGGGAAGCATGTCATACCAGCTGCTGATTGGTCAAATTAACGCCGTAAAAAAACACATTCCAGGACCCTACCATCTAAAAGGAAATACAATTGCATTCTTGGTAAGTTACAACTACCATAACTCTATAATGCAATTATTATATCTTAACTTGATACTAAGAAATAAATAATGCCCAAATTCTTATCTGGATTACCATTTTATGTGTTTGACACTCTTATTATTATATTTTATGCAGGCTTGGATTTATGAAGTAATTCCATCTATTGGGCTGAAAATTGGTGGCCGTAAGGAGCAAGAAAAGAGGCCCCGTATGCTGAGGTATAGCTATAGCACGGGCAACGACTTCCCAGAATATCATTCTAAGGTAAAAATATGATTTACTAACTAGTACCACCAGTACGAATTCTATATTTTTTATATGGTAAACTAGTACGAAGTAACGTATTAATGACTTCGTTTTGCCGTAACCGTCATTGTTTCCAGCTACGAATTAGTGTCTGTCTTTATGGGATGGGATTCTGGTATATTTGGAAGAAATTTGTAATTTCTTACCAAGTGTTTCATTTGCATATTATCATCCAGTTACGAAGTTACGAATTAATGACTTCGTAGTTAAGAAATTGTAACTTCTTACCAGTTATAACTTCGTATTATCATCCAGTTACGACGTTAAGAAATTGCAACTTCTTACCAATTGCAACTTCACCTCAAACTTACCATCCAGTACGAATCCTATTATTTTTATACGGTAAAATAGTACGAAGTAATGAATTAATGACTTGGTATTGGCGTAACCATAATTGCTTCTAGCTACGAATTAGTGTCTGTCTTTATGGGGTTCTGGTATATTTGGAAGAAAGTGTAACTTCTTACCACGTGTTTCATTTGCATATTATCATCCAGTTACGAAGTTACGAATTAATTACTTCGTAGTTAAGATATTGTAACTTCTTACCAATTGTAACTTCGTATTATCATCCAGTTACGAAGTTAAGAAATTGCAACTTATTACCAATTGTAACTTCGCCTCAAGTCGAGGCCCAACTACATTCTCTGGTCTAGATGAACTATCAAGCCCATCAATGGCCTTATATTTATAATACAATTCATCACAATTTCCAAAGTGGAGTCAAAACCGTGAAGATTCTCCACAGTGTGGGTGTATGCATATATTTTAAATAAAGCAACCTTGTTTGGCATGAAAAATGAAGTAGCTGAGTAGAACATGCAGTAAAAATGAGATATCAACTCATGTTGCCTTGACAATAAGAGGTCACCTATACCTCGTAATCTTCTGTGTATTTTAATTTGAAGTTAGGAGAAGTTACTCATTTAAATATAGTTTCACCCCATGTATGAGCCAGCTCGCAAATACTGAAGTATATTCATTTATACAGTTGTTTACTGAACACTAAAATAGAGACACTAAAATAGGTGGATCAGTGGATGTAAATGCTTCCAGCTAGCTGTATGTATTTGTTTCATTTGCATATTATCATCCAGTTACGAAGTTACGAATTAATTACTTCGTAGTTAAGACATTGTAACTTCTTACCAATTGTAACTTCGTATTATCATCCAGTTACGAAGTTAAGAAATTGCAACTTATTACAAATTATAACTTCACCTCAAGCTACGATGAGTTCGTATTGGTGTAACCCTAATTGTTTCCAGCTAGGAATTGTTTTCAGATCTGGTATATTTGTTAGAAATTGTAAATTCTTATCAATTGTTTCACTTGCGTATTATCATCCATTTACGTAGTTACCAAATAATGACTTCATAGTTAAGAAATTCTAACTTCTTACCAATTGTAACTTCGTATTATCATCCAGTTACGAAGTTAATAAATTGCAACTTCTTACCAAGTGTACTCTTTAAACTAACCATGTTGCTATGTTGTTTGTAGGAGCTGATCAGCGCGCTTGATCCATCTGAGAGAGAGTTGGACACAGATTAGGCTGAGATCATATGGAATCACTGGAACCTAATTAGTTTTTCGCATAAGCGCCCGAACAGCGGCCATTAGGATGCCAACGACGAAACTTAAAATTCGAAGTGATGAAGAAACAGCAGAAAGTGGAATATGTTAGTAAAGCTGAAATAAACGAAGGCATATTCTTTTGCCGATTATTCAGAAACTAAGGAAAAAGGGGCCCGGCCGACAAAATCACCAAGGAGGTCTTAGCAAAAGCACCAATCCTGCAACTACCGGCCCAAGGAGAACCCCACCGCAATCTGCACCGCCTTCGCTTAATCGAAAAATGTGGATCGACATCCGGGCTATCTGAAGCCGAGCTAAAATACGCCTCGATGGAGATGCTGGTCTATGCACTCATACTGGCCCCCTGAAGGGACGGATCCCCAACTGCCGGCCGGGTAGGCATAGGAATAGTCATCGCCAGTCCCGACCAACGTTTGTTCTGCTCGGTCATTCGCATAGGTGTCCTAGCCACCGACTTTGAAATAGAATGGGAAGCCTTCCGAGCCAGTCCGAATACGGAAACCTCCCTTGATCCTGCTCACCTCACTATCTTTGAGTGATTCTCAGTTAGTGGTAAATCAAATTTGAAGAGATAAATTTACCACTAGAAGGGGGTTGAATAGTGGTAAAGCAGAATTACGAAATTTCTTGCGAATAAATAGAAAATAGTGCGGAATTTAAAGACTCAAAGATTTATAGAGGTTCGGCAACTTGCCTATGTCCTCTCTCCGACTTTCTTTTTCTATTGGCTTAAGAACAACCACAATCTTGACTCGTCTTCGATCGGTCCGAGTTCACAACCGTTACAATTGCTTGTCTTATATCGGTCCAAGCTCAACCTCTCTCTCAATACAAACTTTTGTTTATCTAGTGTTCTATAGGAACTAGATAATCCTCACTATACGAATATGGGAGTATAATCCTAACAATGCCGGATCAAAGATCCTAATAACATCGGATTAGTGACTCTTGATTCGTTTCTTTTACGCTCAAGTGTAAGTGATGCAACACTTACAATCAAATGAAAGAATACAAAGAATAATAGATATTACAATGAAAATCACTCTTGTATCTTTCTTTTCTCACAACTTGAAATGCAATAAAAGATATAAAACTGAGCTCAAGTATGCTTTGATTGCTTGTATGCTTGTAGGCTTGAAGTTGTGTGTTTGATACCCAAGTCCTTTGGGTATTTATAGGTGAGAGCCATCCTTCAAATACTGAAAAACGTATTATTAGCGTGCGCTAATAATGTCCTCTAGCGTACGCTATCGATCTTTGACTTGGCTTCTCTGAACGGTCACAAAGACTGTTGCAACGGTAAAATAGTATGGCTAGCGTGCGCTAGTCATGCATCGGTAGCGTGCGTTAACGGCTGGTCAACAAGTCTTCAATCTTGACTTTGAAAAGGTTGGATTGGATCTCCAACGACTCTTTATGCAACGGCTAGATTTGAGATTAGCGTGCGCTAGCAAGTATGCATGGCGTGCGCTAGCATTAATTAATTCCAACTTTTCCAGATTTTGCGGATCTTCATTGACTCTTGGCTTCCAATGGTAGAAAATCAAACGGTAATATGCTGACTCCTTTTAGCGTGCGCTAATGCTTATATCTTAGCGTGCGCTAAATTTTTCTTTCAGTAACGTACGTTACCCTGTGTAGCGTACGTAAGGTCCTTGACATATTAAGTCCAGTAGCTACTGGACTACTGACCGTGATTTCGGTAGCGTGAAGTACGCCCTCAGAAAGGTGCTCAAGCGGACACGCGGCAGCCACTTCGGCGGCCCGGTATCGGCCTACAAATTGTTCCGACAAGGATATTGCTGGCCGAATCTTAAAAAGATGCCATTAAGCTTAATCAAAGTGGACGATCGTCCGGGTCGCCCCCCCCCCCCCCCCTAAAAGACGAAGTTGAGGTACAATACGCCATCGTCGCAATTGATTATTTTGCAAAGTGGACCAAGGTCGAACCCATAGCGCGGACAACCGCTGAATCTGATAAAGCCATGACGATCAAAAATTTCGGGCCTTCTGCGACGGCCTCCATATACAAAACAACTTATCCACATCGCACGATCCCCAATCCAATGGATAAGTCGAGCCGGTTAATACAATTCTAAAACAGCACCTCAAGACCCGCCTCGAAAAGCTCAAAGGTACTCGGACCGAAGAACTCCATGAAGACTTAGAAACGCATCGGTCCGCCACTTGAGAAATATCCTCTTAGCCTTAGGTACTGAGGCAATTACCCCGATCGAAATTGGAACACCCGCCAACCGGATAACCCATTTCGAAGAACCAGACCGATGTGACCCTAGAAGTCTGGACCTCATCTCCAAAAACAGACCCAAGCAGAAATGCGGAACACCATCTATAAAGAACTCCCGAGGTTCATCATCGAGGCTTCCAGGTCGGAGACCTCATTCTTAAACGGGTATTGGGGCCAGATCCAGGACCTCCTGAATCCAAGTGGCAAGGACTGTACGAAAGTAACGAAATCCTTCAGGACAGAGTCTGCCGGTTAGAATTTCTAAATGGCCCAGGATTGATTCATCCGCGGAATGCCATGTATTTAAAAATGTATTATCAATAAAATTCAACTTTATTTCATTTCTAAATCCAGATGCACTACAAGACCGAGTTCGCCTCGGCACCACATAAGACCGGCCCATCCGGCACTATAAGATCGAGTTCGCATCGGCACCCCATAAGGCCGGCCCATACGGCACTATAAGACCGAGTTCGCCTCGGCACCTCATAAGACCGGCCCATCCGGCACTATAAGACCGAGTTTGCCTCCGCACCTCATAAGATCGGCCCATCCGGAACTATAAGACCGAGTTCGCCTCGGCACCTCATAAGACCGGCCCATCCGGCACTATAAGACCGAGTTCGCCTCGGCACCTCGTAAGACCCGCCCATCCGGCACTATAAGACCGAGTTCGCCACGACACCTCATAAGACCCGCCCATCCGGCACTATAAGACCGAGTTCGCCTCGGCACCTCATAAGACCGGACCATCCGGCACTATAAGACCGAGTTCGCCTCGGCACCTCATAAGACCGGCCCATCCGGCACTATAAGACCGAGTTAGCCTCGGCACCTCATAAGACCGGCCCATCCAGCACTATAAGTCCGAGTTCGCCTCGGCACCCCATAAGACCGGCCCATCCGGCACTATAAGACCGAGTTCGCCTCGGCACCTCATAAGACCGAGTTCGCCTCGGCACCTCATAAGACCGGCCCATCCGGCACTATAAGACCGAGTTCGCCTCGGCACCTCATAAGACCGGCCCATCCGGCACTATAATACCGAGTTCGCCTCGGCACCTCATAAGACCGGCCCATCCGGCACTATAAGACCGAGTTCGCCTCGGCACCTCATAAGACCGGCCATCCGGCACTATAAGACCGAGTTCGCCTCGGCACCTCATAAGACCGGCCCATCTGGCACTATAAGTCCGAGTTCGCCTCGGCACCTCATAAGACCGGCCCATCCGGCACTATAAGACCGAGTTCGCCTCGGCACCTCATAAGACCGGCCCATCCGGAACTATAAGACCGAGTTCGCCTCGGCACCTCATAAGACCGGCCCATCCGGCACTATAAGTTCGAGTTCGCCTCGGCACCTCATAAGACTGGCCAATATGGCACTATAAAACAGAGCTCGCCTCGGCATCGCATAAGGTCGTCCCATCCGGCACAATCAACAAATGGTGAACAGAAAAGCAAGGCAACGGCCAAACCAACCGGGCCCAAACATACAGAGAAAAGCAACAGATGCTATAAAAAGATTTCATTCATTTAAACAGGCGGTTCTACATCTAAATGCAAAGGAAACCAAGGAAAAATGGCACACAGGCCATACATGGAATAAAGCAAAAATCTACTCGGCCCCGTCCTCCTGACCGGCCGCCTGAGAAGACTGTCCTTTACCTTCGCCGGGCGGAATCAACCCCGGGTCTTCGATAAATTCTGCAGCCTTCGGCTCGTCAGCTCCGAGAGATTCAACCTTCAGGTCGGCCGCCTGAGACTCTATATAGGCCTGGACCTCCTCAACGGTCTTCCCTTACTTCATGAGATCCAATATCTCATAGCAGGTGGAGACGTAGTTAAGGTTAATCAACTCCTCGAACTCGGGTGTCTTATGGAAAGCAGCCGCCCCGTCGGCAAGGCCCCTGGCATAGCCCGTAGCTTCACAAGTATGGACCCGCTCGGTCAGATGCTCAAGCTGGGCCTTAGAGTTCTGCAAATAGGCCTCGTGATCGGCCCTTATGTCCAGACACCGTTTATGCGCCTGCTCGGCCGCCGTGGCCATCTCGTCGGCCTTTCCTTTCCAAATATCGGCCTCGAGGGCCCGACTCTCCAGAAGCTCCATCTCACCCTTCAGAGAGGTCATCTCCTCCTCCAGAGACTTGATAAGTGAAGGGCAGAGGTGGTGCTCCTCCTGTAAGGCCTTGAGATCGGCCTCCGCCTTCTTGTGCTTTTAAACCAGGGCCATCAGCTCCCCAGTGGCCTTTATATAGGTGCACAACGCACGGCCCATCAGAGCATTCCCGAACTAGATCTGCTCATCCGGACCCATGTCATTGGTCACCATCTCCATCTTGGGCGTCCAACCCCTGATGGGGACATGGCTGGACTCAACCACCGCTGGAGGGACCCGGTTGAGCATCTCTGCGGTTGGGGTGGCTGCCCGGACGTAATCAAGGAACCAGCGCGGTCGTCGCCCCTTCATTTGGGCACAAGGTTCTTCCCGGTCCTTATTCATCGGGAGATAGTGGCCCTCCAAATCAATTGCGGGCTCCTTACCCGTCGCAAGGCCCGTCCGGACAGGGCTTGGGGCGGGCACAACAATTTGAGGAACGGAGGAACCCTCAGCCCTGGTCACGCTATCCTCAGGCTCGGCCTCTACTCTCTTCTGCTTGCCCGTGCGCTCCCTACGCTCGGCGGCCTCAGCAGCCAGCCTCGCCACCCACTGCGCAGGCGTTTCTTTCCTTCCCAAAGGAACCCTGCCCCTAGCGACTGGATAGAGGAAACATGATAAAAAAAATGAATGAGAGAAAAAAGGGACTACCTGAAGTAGACATAATGTTCGGGTCGGTGGATCGAAGTCCGGCGGTCCAGAGATTTTCTTCACTGACCAAAAGATACGACTTCCTCTGCTCGGCGGGAAGGTCCAGGAGCTTCTCTACTCGCTCTAAAATATCAAAGGGTCCAATGTACCTCGGACTAAGTTTACCCTTTCGACCAAAGCGGTAAACTCCCCGAGTCGGCGATACCTTCAGTAACACATGGTCCCCAACCTCAAACTCTAACAGGCGACGACGTGTATCAGCATAAGACTTATGTCGACTGTGAGCAGTCAACAGTCTATCATGAATTAAGGAAATCTTCTCTATCGTCTGAACTAATAAATCCGGTTCGGTATCAATCATTTCAGATGCATCATCCCAACATAGTGGCGATCTGCACCACCTTTGGTACAAAGCCTCAAATGGTGCCATTTTGATCGAGGCATGCCAACTGTTGTTGTACGTAAACTCAATCAATGGTAGGTGCGATTCCCAATCATTTTTCTAGTCTAGGGCACAAGCTCTCAACATTTCCTCAAGTGTCTTAATCGTCCGCTCCGATCATCCGTCTGTCTGGGGTTGGTAAGATGTACTGAGTCTCAATGCGGTCCCCAAAGCTCAATGAATGGCCTACCAAAAATGTGATACGAACCGACCATCTCGATTCGAAACAACACTCTTAGAAGTCCCATGCAACCTTACAACTTCTGCAATGAACACCCTGGATAGTATCTCCGGCCCCCAAGTCTCCTTATGTTGGGATTCGATGCCTAAAATGAAGGCGCAGCAAAAGCAAAAATGAAATAACCGAACCCCTAAAGAGGACTGATCAAGCAACATATATACGAATATAAAAGGACAAGAATAAAGATATGAAATCATACCCTTGAAGTCCTCTGATAGAATGTTGAGGTTGATCCCGGTGACCGCAAATCCGATTTGATAAGTCCTCGATGATCCATACGCCGAAAGCACCGCGTCTCCACTAGCCACGTGCCGGGAGATGATCGGATCAACAACTACTTGATTATCCTCCAAGGATACAGCTAGAAACAAGTAGTAGGAAATGATTCTCTCAAATTTGTGATCACTCCAAGTGATATAATTTTGTTCTTGTTTTTCTTTCTCGCTCTAACAGTGTAAGAATATCAAGATGAACTCTCCCTCTCTCTAGACAATGTGTTGGCCGATTTTATTGTACCAAATGATGGAGGATGAACTTTGTTTTATAACAAAGTCTACACAAGCCTCCAACCTACACACCTAAGGGTTATCATGATAAAATCTCATCTTATCAACCCTTTTGTCCCCAAGTGATAGGAAAAGTTCTCAACACATGCAACCATGGGGACAAAAGTCATCTTCCAAGATGATTCAAGGTGTGGGGCGGCCCACACAGCAATAGCGAAGGATTTGGTTCGTTTCGGTCCATGAAACGGACTGTCGTGTATCCAGTCCGATTGATACATCTTGGTTCGTCTCAATTAAAATTAATACAATTGATTAATCTAATTAATTATATCAATATATTATTTCTCCAAGAAATAATAATGCATGAATTAAATTAATTACCCAGTAACTTATTCATCTCACCCAACCGATATAATTTATCTAATAAATTAAATAAGACATGCAATGTCTAAATTTCATAATAAGAGATGCAATTCAAATTATTCTGTCGTCTCCCTAATGTGTGACTAGGTATGTCTGTCTCAGTAAGCAGTGGGAGAAACCAAAGAGTAATAGCACCACTTAGCCAGTCCCGTGGCCTATACTGTAACCTTACAGAGAATGAATGATAGGGATCATTCAAGAACCAATCTGTCGTGAATACCAGTAAACGTATAAACCCTTCTTTCACATGTGCTAATCAAGTTATAGGGTCACAATCAGTCAAACCCTATCTGTACTTGATTCTATGTTTGAGTTAATGCAAATAGAGATCACCGAGCTCTCGTATATCCAATACAACTAGCTCCAACGTTTTGGCGAAAGACTTATGATCTCATCTGCCAATAACCACATAGGACATATACCTGTTCACCTACAGGAGAAAGAATCTTATCTTGGTATTTAGTAGAACCTGCTACTTGTCCGTCAAGACGCACGTCGAGGTTGACCTCCACCTCTCGGCTTTCTGGGTCGAACTACTCTATTGAAAATATTAATGTCACAAGCACATCCCTACTAAATCCTCAAGTCGAAGGTCCAAGAATACCTATCACAACCTTCCGATTCCGTCATTGACTGTCCCGGAGTGAAATCCGTGTGATGAATTGAGGGTAAGTCGGTATGAGTATAGTGATCCCATTAGCATACCTACCACGTGTGCTCCCACTAAAATTAGTGACGACAGGCACTCTCCAAGTCAAAGAACACGTCATACAAGTCTTCACATAAACTTAACGCCCAGTCAAGTTTCATCGACTTGCGAACGATTAACCATAAACCTTTCCATTGCCGGTCCCTTTATCCAATAAAGAGTGGAATGTTTGCTCTCAAATACATGGACTAGTTTCTATATATATATATTTACGAGTCAGGAATGCTAGTGACTACTAGTAAATACAAAACATACAACTGCCTTCTGATAATGATTTACATAACAATAAGTACAATGCATTTTCTCATACATCCTCTAAGTGGCATTCAAGGGTATATTCCTAACACCTTAATACCCAGAAAATGAGCAGATTTTTTTAGTAGATCGAAAATGACCCAAATCATTCTGGTCCGAGTCCTAGGTATGTTGTAAATCCATAGAAATATCCTCCCATTTCCATTCCGGAATAGAAAGTGGCCATAATAACCCCGCGGGTCGCTGATGCTCAATCTTAATCTGCTGACAGGTCAAACACTTCAATACAAACTCGCTAGCGTCTGTCTTCAAGTTGCTCCACCAGAAATTACTCCTTACATCCTTGTACATTTTACTGGTACCAGGATGTATGGAATAAGGTGTAGTATGAGCTTCTCCCAATATCTTCTGTCTCAACTCAACATCACATGGTACACATAATCTTCCTCGAAATATCAAAATTCCATCATCCTGAATTACAAATACAGGTGCTTTCTCTTTCTTCACATCCTCCCTCAATTGAAGTAAAAATGGGTCATCATACTGCCTCGCCTTGATATCGTCAATCAAATATAAAGTTATTTATAATGCATACAACTGACCATGAACTCTCTGAAGCCAAACTTCGATATTCTGACAAATTAAATCCCGTCGGATCTTGCTTTGAGAATTACTTCTAACATTTGAAGTGCCATCCTCTTACGGCTCAATGCATCCGCTACCACATTCGCCTTGCCCGGATGATAAATAATCTCAAGATCACAATCCTTGATTAATTCTAACCACTTACGTTGCATCATGTTCAATTCCTTTTGGCTGAAAATATACTTCAGACTTTTTTGGTCCGTGTAAATCTTACATAACGATCCGTATAGATAATGCCTCTAAATCTTTAAAGAGAAAACAACCGCAGCTAACTCCAAATCATGAGTAGGATAATTTGCATCATAAGGTTTCAACTGCCGAGATGCATAAGCAATTACCCTATCCCTCTGCATCAATACACAACTAAGTCAGAGACCTGAAGCATCGCTATAAACCATAATATCGTCGGTTCCCTGTGGCAAGGCTAGAACTGGTGTGATAGTCAACCTCCTCTCCAACTCATCGAACTATTCTACCTATCCGTGTTCCACTCGAATTTCTGAGTTTTCTGAAGCAACTGCGTAAGTGGTCGAGCGATCCTGGAAAATCCTTCGACGAATCTACAGTAATACCCCGCAAGTCCTATAAAACTTCTCACTTCTTTAACGTTCTTAGGTGATTCCCATGCTAGTACCGCCTCTATTTTTTGTGGGTCAACCCGAACCCGATTTGCTGAAATCACATGCCCGAGGAATGTTACTTCCTGGAGACAGAACTCACATTTGGAAAACTTTGCATATAACTATTCAGCTCTCAAAATATCTAACACAACACGAAGATGTTCAACGTGCTCCTCCTCGCTCCGGGAATAGATAAGGATATCATCAATAAAAACGACTACGAATTTGTACAAATATTCAATAAGAACCTTGTTCATCAACTGCATGAACACTGCTGGGGCATTGGTTATCCCGAAGGCATAACCACAAACTCGTAAGTGCCATATCTCATCCGAAATGCAGCTTTCGGTATATCGCTATCCCAAATCCTTAAATGATAATAACCCAACCGTAAATCAATCTTCGAGAAGACTGTCGCTTCCAGAAGCTAATCAAATAAGTCATCAATCCATAGCAAAGTCTATTTAGTTTTGATGGTCATCTTGTTTAATTCTCGATAGTCAATGCATAAACGAAGTGATCCATCCTTCTTTTTAAAAAATAAAGCACTTGTGCACCCCAGGGTAATGCGCTCGGTCGAATGTACCCTTTACAATAATTCCCCCAATTGTTTCTCCAACTCTAACATCTCCAACGGTGCCATACGATGCGGTGCCCCAGAAATAGGAACTGCATTCGGCTCTAGATCAATAGAAAACTCGACTTCCCATTGTGGTGGTAATCCTAGTAAGTCATCTAGAAATACATCGGGATATTCATTAACGACTGGAATCGACGACATATTAACTCCACCATCTTATGCCTTCAAAGCGTAACACCAATAGCCTATGCGACCCTAGTTCAGGAGTTTCATCGCCTTCAAGGCGTTGATCACACTCCCCGCTCTACCTAGTTTACAACCCACAAGAGTATGTTCTGTGCCATCCTCATACACTATCGAGATAGTACGAGTTCTATAGTCCATGATAGCACCATAACGATCCAGCCAATCATCCCCGAGGATCAAATCCTCACCCTTTAAGTTTACAAAAATGAGGTTCGAGGGCCAATCCTGGTTCCCGATCTGCACTGGGCAGTTTCTGACTTCCCGGTTCTCAACCATACGATTCCGACTAGGCATACCAACTACGAATGGCGCACCCTTAAATAAACAGTCAATACCAATACGACATATAGAATCCCATGCAGTAAAAGAATGAGTAGCACCTGAATCAAATAGCACCAAAACTGGATGAGAAAGGATCTGAGTGGTACCTGATGCCACCGGAGCGTCTGTATCCTCTGTGCATCTCATATGGTATAGATAGTGGTGTACTGATCCCGAACTCGACACTGCATGACGGTCCGACTGACCTCGACCTATACCATGACCTGAACTCTGAAGACTCTATGAAACTGGGGCCTTCTGACTGATACTAGGTTCTCCCTGCGCTGTAGTTACCATCGGATCTCTGAGTGTTCTGGCAACTGCTTCGCAATGGGCCGTACTATGACCATTCCGTCTGCACGAATAACACATAACCAACAGAAACGGACAGTCCTTCACCAAGTGCCCACTCTGATTACAGTTAAAACACACTCTGCTACTAGGGATAGATGACTGAACCAGACGGTTACCCTGGGAGCCTCCATCTTTATGAAACAGTCTTTTCCCCGATGCGGGGGCATATAGCGACTTAGGAAATCGATTACCCTTACCTGCTGAGAAATTACCAGTAGTCTTTTTTTTAGCCGCGGATCCAGACTCTAGACTCCGGAACTTCCATCTCAATCGCTAATGTTTAGTTCCCGAGTTTAACTTAGCGAGAGAAAAGAAGGGAAATGGATGGAAATAAGAAGAAAGAAAAAATATTTGGTGTTCCAGAGTTTTTTAATGAAAAAAAATGGAGAGAAAGGGAAGGAAAAATTTCCCTCCTAAATTTCCTCCCGATTTGGAAGGATTTGGAGAGAAAAGAACAAAATGGTTAATTTTCCTTTAACATCCTTTCAACTCAAAAACACAAAATACTATTTCCTTTTACTTTCCTTTCTCTTCTTTTCTCTCTTAACTTTCTTTCCCTTTCTTTTCTTTCATTTATTAAAACTCGGGAACTAAGCGTAAAGCGCGATCCTGGTATTATTTCAACGTAGCGCACATGAGTGGTGCCATGCTCTGTCTGATATACGGCTTCATGCACATATTAAAGTAGCAAATCTTATCGGCATCAATTCTCACTTGATCTTTCACATAGCCCAACTGTTGATTATAAGGAGAGATGGCCTGAGATATCGGTACATCATGCGGTGTAGTTGTAAAGAACTCGACGATCCTGTGCTCTCGAACTGGCTCTGGATAGTATTCCGCCTCTATAGCGGTCTTAAACTCATCCCAAGTGGCTACATGATCTTTCGGCGCCACTGCCTCCCATCATTCTGCAGCTTTTTATCCATGAGGTATTGAGCAATAGGTACCCTCCTATCGTCAGGACAAGCTACGGCATCGAAAGTCCTTCCCAATTGAAAGACCCAATTCTCCCAACCTAAGGAGTCAGTAGAACCAGCAAAACAAGGGGGTGCATCTTTGTCACTTTCTGAAGTCATTTGCTGGGTTCGTCTTCAGTAGTCGGGGGCGGATTCTAGTGCCCACCTTGAGCTATCGGAGCCAATTGAGCTAGCAACTGCTGAAGTATAGCAGTAGCTCCTGCATCGGCGTTATTATCCGACGGTTGGACCTGTCTAACTGATAAGTCCTGATGTCCATCAGAACTCAAGGGCGGGTATTCGGTACTGAATGGATGCCGAATCCGCGGATGACTGGGAAGGCGGAACTCTCTCATCAACAGCACCATGACCACGGCCTCGGCCGCGTCCCTGAGCTGGTCTACCACGACCTCTCAACATACTGAAGAATAAGAAATGAAACGATACAAGATTATCACAGTTAACAATTTACATCGTCGGTGCCCTAACTCACAATTCCAATTCACATAAAAAAATAATACAAAAGTGTAATAGTTTGAGGATACTTAAAGTCAAGGGTCGCACGAAGGGATGTTAGGCTCAATAATTGACTCATACGACGCAACTAACAGACCCAAATTCACTGACAGCCTAGGTATTCACAACCTAAGGCTCTGATACCAAAAATGTAAAACCCCAAAACTCATAAGGGTCATTACACGCCGTAGAACCTTCATCAAGGTCTACCAGGCTAGGACAGTCACACAACTTAACACAAATCACATTATGACAATATTAAATGATGTAAATTAGGTCGTGGCCTCGGCCAAAACATTTTCGTTTGAACACGAGAAGACAAAATCTAAAATAAATCCATTTCCCACACAGGGGACTTCAACAATTAACTTAAAAATAGAAATGTTTACTCAACTGACTCCTACAGACAACAAGAACATATTAAAGATAAACAGTCCAATCTTGAGCCTCTTAACATCATGCTTGACCATCCTTTGCATACGTCTCCCGTGCTGGCTCCTCAGTTCGTTCGATACCTAAAATGCATGAAACACATTTTCCCCATTTAAGTGTTAGCATTCGAATAGCTAGTGTAAGTACACAATTACACGACATTATATACTAATACAATTCAACATTATTTTAACATTTGAAAAATATTTAAGAAAAATAATATTCTGGAATACCACATTTTCATCAATACATGATCATCAATAAAACCATAACATCACATTCACTATCACAAAAATCCCGACTTGGTAACCCGTGGTTGTACCCTTTAATATCGAGCCCCCAGTGGCTCTGTCCGACCGTCCCCGGGTGAGAAACCACTCCGCGACCATACCCCTTAATAACATCCCCCAGAGGTTCCGTCGAACCGTCCCTAGATGGAAGAACAACAACAACAACACACCCGCACATTTATCATAACGTACATTATGCTCAGAACTTAGAAGTATTGTTCAAACAAAGACGAGACATACAATTATCCATCAAATATGATACATTCAAATACGAACATCAATAAATAGCTCAAGAATCACGATTATATAATGAGTACAATATACGATATGAAATACACAAAAGTCGTATCGGGTATAAATTGATCACAACAGTTGGGATAACGAAAAGTGTGGATATTACATTGAAGGAGAACTGAGGGCTTCCATTCGATGCAAGGCCATTAGGCTTGCATTTTGCTTTTCATTTGTATGATTTGGAGATCATGAAATACTTTGATTTTGAAGGTAAATATCTGACAGTTCAAGAGTTGGAGATCAAAGTCAAGAAGTACATGTATAACACACTTTAGAGGCATTTTCCGAGCTGCACTCTTCCTTTTTAGGTTGCTTGTTTGGTTAGGCCCTGTTCTTTTGGACTTATTTTTCACTTTTGATTCGAGTCCATTCGATTCGATTCGATTCGATTCGATTCATTTCGAGTTCTTATTATTATTATTATTATTATTATTATTATTATTATTAATCTTAATTATTATTATTGTTACTATTACTAATAATATTACTATTATCGTTGTTGTTGTTAATTACTATTATTATTATTTACCATTCTTATTATTATTATTATTCACCCTTAATATATATTTGATTCGATTCGATTCGATTCGATTCGAGTCCATTCGATTCGGTTGATTACATTCGATTCGATCGATTCGAATCCATTCGATTCGATTCGATTCACTTGATTCATTCGGTCCAAAAGAACAGAGCCTTACTCTCCTTTGTTTTGTGAACCTTAGCATGACATTGTGGTGGTTCATAACCCTAGGCGTACTTTTATTTTCAGGGGTCGTGCCCCCTTATTTCTTTATGAAATACTTTTTGGTCAATTCAATTTTACATCTCGATCAAAAAAAAAGACAAATAAAGCATGCCAGCAGCACTATGGGTCTGTTCTCTACGACTTATTTTCAGTTCAGTTCAGTTCAATTTAACTCTGTTGATTCTATCCATTTCGATTCGATTCGATTTAGTTCATTACATTGATTCGATTCGATTCGAACATTCAGTTTAGTTCAGTTCAGTTGTTGGGTTTATTGTTAATTATCAATATTTGACATTTTCGTTAATATTAATATTATTACTATTACTGTTATTAATATTATACTATTATTATTGCTAATTATTACTGTTAATAATAATACTTGTCATTGTTGAAACAACATATTTTTTATTACACATTTTAATACTTGAACTATTAGGCAAAATAATAATACTATTGAATATGAACTAATATTACCAACTTCATAATCGCTTAATTGATCTTCTTCTTCTTCTTCTTCTTCTTCATAAATTTGCTCCATCAACCCGTATTATCCTGGACGGACTTTCATATTTTCTCAGTTATTGTAAGTCGTACACTATCCATGAGTTTTTTATATTAATTTCGCATGTACATATAAATTTGTTTTATAGATTTTGGCCTGTACGTTTTTTGTTATATTGTTAACGTTTGTCTTAAAATTATTTGTTTTGTTAATATTATTTATTCTTTATCATTACTCCCTCCGTCCCATACTTAACTGCTACCTTCCATTTTGATTCGTCTCATACTTAACTGTTACTTACTATAAAAAGAAATAAACCAATCATTCCCTATAAATATACACCCCCAATGATCAGCTACTTACCATAAAATGCCATTATGGGCCTACACAATTAACACACAATACTAACATGATTTCAGATTTCCATTATTACCCCTCTTAAAATATCATTTTATTACACACAATACTAATAAACAACTCTAACATTAATACCCGTGCCCAAAAAAAGATAGCAATTAAGTCTGGGACGAAGGGAGTATTATTTATCGTAATTATGTATTAATTTTATAAATATTAATATCACTCATATTATTATTATTATTTTATTAATTTCTTATCTATTTATTAATTACTTCCGGTTCAATCCATTCAGTTTGATTCAGAGAACATGTTTTAAGGATGTAAAGGCGAAGAACCCACACAAAGTTCCAACTCAAGTCCTTCCTAAAACCTCCACCCGACACAAGAACTTCCCAACTCTAATGCTTTGCCATGCTCCAACACTTGTCGAGTAGCCTCAAAGTCTCGCCATAATCACGTGCTTCGCTTGATTATTACACTGCTATGGTTAATCCCAAAACTGAAAGATTCGACCACCAAAAAATTTGTTCATCGCTATCTGTAATCGTCTAGTGATGGCATGGCAAGAAATGTATTACACTACACTGATAAGCTCTCACTCCTTCACTCGTCTTCCTCATCTTTGGCAAAACTGTTGGACACGTGCATCATATCTAAGTCCTCGCGAGATGCACGTACAGTACATGCCCAAATTTTCAAATCCCAGTTCGTCGATGAAATCTTCATCAATAACAGGCTCATTGACTCATATGGAAAATGCGGCTATCTTGCTTACGCCTGTAAACTGTTCGATAAAATGCCGTATAGAAATACCTTCACTTACAACTCGATGATTGGTGCTCTATCAATATGGGGTTGGACTGATGAAGCTGAGCGGGTTTTTAGTTCAATGGATGAACCTGACCAGTGCTCTTGGAATTTAATGGTGTCGGGTTTTGCTCAGCTTGAGATTTACGATAAGTCTTTGGAGTTCTTCTTGAAAATGCATGAAATAGATTTTGTATTAAATGAGTATAGTTATGGGAGTGCACTTAGCGCTTGCGCTGGGTTGAGAAACTTTGAAATGGGTACACAAATTCATGCTTCACTGGCTAAGTCGAGGTCTGCATTGACTGTTCATGTGGGGTCTGCACTTATTGATATGTATGGAAAGTGTGGGGTCGTAGAATGTGCTCAGAAGGCTTTCGATGGAATGACTGAGCGAAATGTTGTGTCTTGGAATAGTTTGATTACTGCTTACGAACAAAACGGACCAGCAAATGAAGCGCTTCATGTTTTTGTTAAGATGATCGGTTGTGGGATTCAGCCAGATGAGGTGACGCTTGCTAGTGTGGTTAGTGCATGTGCAAACTTGTGTGCTGTTAAAGAAGGCAATGCTATTCACTCCCAAATATTGAAATTCAATAAATTCAGGAATGATGTTGTAATATCCAATGCATTGGTTAACATGTATGCTAAGTGTAATATGGTAGATAAAGCTAGGTGGATTTTTGACAAAATGCCAATAAGAAATGTTGTGGCTCAGACATCTATGGTAAGCGGTTATGCTAGGGTTGCCAGCGTGAAAATCGCAAGAAATATGTTTTCGAAGATGACGGAGAGAAATGTTGTATCTTGGAACGCACTTATTGCAGGATATACACGGAACGGGGAAAATGAAGAGGCGCTAGGACTTTTTCTTCTCTTGAAATCGGAATCCATTTGGCCAACTCACTATACATTCGGGAATCTTCTCAATGCTTGTGCTAATCTTGTTGACTTAAACCTCGGCAAACAAGCTCATACCCATGTCCTAAAGCAAGGATTTCGATTCCAGAATGGGCCCGAACCTGATATTTTCGTTGGCAACTCTCTCATAGATATGTATATGAAATGCGGATCTGTTGAAGATGGGAAAAGGGTGTTCCTTAACTTGGTGGCGAAAGATGTTGTCTCTTTCAACGCCATGATAGTAGGATATGCACAAAATGGACAAGGAACAGAAGCTTTACAGTTGTTTCAAGAAATGTTGGACTCTAGTGAGAAGCCGGATGATGTCACTATGATTGGAGTTCTTTCTGCTTGTAGTCACGCGGGATTAGTTGATGAAGGCAGAAAGTATTTTGAATCTATGAGAAAAGAGTACGGTTTGGAACCTTTAAAGGATCATTATACATGTATGGTTGATTTATTAGGTCGGTCTGGTAGGTTAGTAGAAGCGAGGGACTTGATAGTTACAATGCCGATACCTCCTGATAGTGTTGTATGGGGATCCTTGCTTGGTGCTTGTAAAGTTCACCGTAATGTTGAATTGGGAAATTTCATAGCTGAGAAACTGTTGGGGAATAATTTAGAAAATTCGGGGCCCTATGTACTCTTGTCGAACATGTACGCTGAGCTTGGGAGATGGAAGGAAGCTAATAAAGTTCGGGAACTTATGAGACGTCGTGGTGTTGTTAAACAGCCTGGTTGTAGTTGGATTGAAATTGGCAGCCAAGTGCATGTTTTCATGGTTAAAGATTTGAGGCATTCAGAAAAGAGGGAGATTTATTCAATTTTGAAAGTACTTACGAAAATGATGACGCTGTCTGGATACGTTCCAGGTACGGTTGACCTTGATGCAGATGAAGAAGAATACTGATTTTTTTATTTTTTCAGTTCAAGTAGTAGGAGATGCCTTTGACTTGTGTCTATCTTTGAGTGATATTTAAGTTGTTACGACAGAATCTTTTCAAACATACCATGTTTGGTTATATTCACTGCAAAGGAGGACATCATGTATGCACATGTAAGTTTGTAATTTGAACTTTGAGGTCGGTAGTTATCCCCTCGTACCCTTGACTTGTTTTTCTGTGCAAAAATACCCCAAACTTTCAATTCAACCTTTTTTTTGTTAGTTTTTATTTTCTTGACCTTTATGACGTTTATCATGTGTCTTGGGTATGATCCAATAATTAAACAAAATAAGGATCAATAATATAATGTGGATTAACGAATATAATTACTACAGAATTATATTCAACGAATAAGGATTTAAAGATTACAAGTCAACTAATTAATCAGATAATAAATGGTAGAAGATTAACCGGACAACGAGCAGATCGAATTTATCCCAGTCAAAGTTCCAAAAACACTTAGGTCAAGCGGTTTGACCCGAACAAATGCAGTACAACACCGAGGAACCCAGTAAGTTCAATAATCACCAGAATCACTTTATAACAGATAAATCAGATTCAACACAGTAGTTATGAAGTGCAGTGTGTATATAATAAACCAGATCGGGTATATGTATATATTAATATATATCTAATATATATATATATATAAAGTAAATTCCAGTACTGTAAATTACTAAGAACAGCAAGAATTCGGAAAATGAAAAAAGGATTAAAAAACCCCCTTTGGAATACGATTGTAGCGGCTCAGCAAATTTGACACTGAAATCACACTTCCACGAAGGAAGAAGAATTGAACAGTATTCGGCCGACCACAAACCCGGTAACTCCTTCACAAACCCAGAAAACCCCAGAAACCAAACTCACAATTTTTCTCACTTATCTCACAAAGAGGAATAAGAAGGATTTCTCTTGATTTCACTTGGATTCACAAAAGAAAAGACGTTCGCTCGGTGTGTCTAACTCCAACTAGGGATGCGCCCTTTTATACACACGAAGTAACAAGGGGATAAGATGAAATCGTAACAACCAATAAGAGGGTAGCGAGATTTCATCAAGGCAGCCAAAGACATTGGGAGAAGTTGGAGAGGATGACCCAGGGAGAAGGTGGAGAGCGACGGAAGAATTGGGAGAGAAGGTAGAGAAAGTGAGGGTGAATGACAGCATGGGATTTAGGGTTCGAATTAAATAGGGGGATCATTAAGGGTCACGATTAAAGGGAGTAATATCCTTTAATCGGGCGACTGACAATGAAGGCTGCCAAATGGGTCTGGGGCGGGTCAAATAAAGTTATGGGCCAAGTCAAAATGGAGATATATCTACTGGGCCAATTTTGGCCAAAATATTATAAAATTTCTCCACCTTTTTGGACCAACCAGTGAAATTGTATTATCGGGTTCGGAGAGATCTCATCATTGCCTAGCTCCGGGATTACCTGCACTGACACTCATAGTAAGTATAGTGAGTAATCACAAAGAAAACTAACTCATAAAGAGAACCCCTAATAAACACAAAGTTTAAAAATTATTCAACTGAATCAAAATTCAGCCTCTTCAAACAAGATTTAAATTTTTCAAGTGGTATACACTTAGTACCAATCCGTACTCAAACACACAATTAGCACAGAAAATATTTTAGCAAAAAAGACAAAGAAAGCTAAAATTGCACAAAGCACACAAATACCAAAATATTTCCAAAAGCACAATATTAAGGGAAAAATAAGATATAAGCAACACATAGATTTGAGGGGGCACCACTCCACCTCAAACGCAACGCACTAAGCATGTGTAACACCCCTAATCCACTCATGGATATTACACGCCGTAGATCATTTCCTCAGGGATCTACCAGGCTGATAACTACAATCAAACATCAAAATATCGCCTTTAAGACTAAATGACGACCTAGTAGACGGATTAGGTCTTTCCATTAATAGATACAACTCAATCACAATACATACCCACGCAGGTGTCAAAATACAACACGCTCACGTACAACGGGGAAAATACTACAGCGGAAATAACTACAACTAAACCAATACAACATCGCACGGGTCCTCATGTTGTAGGTCACAAGTCATCCAGAAATAAGTCTAGAGGGGGGGTGGATAGACTTATTGAAACTCTTAAACTCTTTTCTTCGAAGAGTGAGTTTCTCAGCTAATAGATATGCGGAAATCAGCTGATGACGAAAACAAAACTAAGCAATGGAACAGTAAAGTATGAATGCAACAGTTAAGTGTGATGCTGAAAACAGGAAAACACGCAGGCAATTATAGTGGTCTCAGAAGTGGAGTAATCCTCTACTAATCCACTTTCTCCAAACCAGTTGGAGATGAATCCACTATAATTCTCAACAAGTGATAAATATTACAGTGATTCTTTTACTTAGCTACAACAACTTCCAACCAGTGGAAATCCCGTCGTTGCAACTCCTCTTTTGACTACCTAGCACCACTTGATTCTTCAAATCCTCGGATGCCTATCAGTCTCGCAACTTCAACCAGTGAAGTAGCCCGAACTCAGGTTTTAAGACAAGAGTGTTTGTCTTCTCCAACTAAGAGCTTTCTTCAAATAAGAACTTCGAGTACTGCTCTTTTCACGATGCTATATGATTGCTTTGATTGATTTGATAAATTTGATCGCTTGAGAGTTTTGTTCGCATTGTACTGATCAACTTAAAATCTTCGGATATATATATATATATATATATATATGTGTGTTGATCCTTGAGCATACTTCATAGCCATTGTAAATCTTGTAACAAATCCGTCCGTTGGAGAGAGAGAGACTTTATTGTCTTTTTCTTTCTGAACGTTGCAAGGCTGGATTCCCATATTTCAATCCTTATTTCGACCGTTGTGAATACTTGCATGTGAGGCGCCGAATATTTTGAATATATAAGATTAAAGTCTTCAGTGATAGGTCTGGATGAATTATTTAATTCATATCCTTTGCGGGAATCTCTCCAATTTGTCCCTTCACGCTTGCATGTGACTTTCCGTAAATATTGACTATTCAACGCATGCTGACTTGGACTTGGAGTACTTGGCTGATCTCTTATAAGTCAAGCTGTCTCATGTCCAGTCAACTTCTCTGCAGTTTGGAATTCTCTACCGATGACTTCTCTGATGTCCTATTGAGACTTGCCTGATCAGATGACTTGTCTGACGTCTTGTCTTGATGAATTTTGACTTATCTGTTGGTCAGACTTCATATGTCTTGGTTTGCTGATCACTTGACTGCAGTCTGGTCAACCATCACTTATGAATTTTTGTTTCTCTGATTTAGACTTGACTGTGACTTCAGCTTTACTGCAGTGTTTGGTTTACACTTCTCTGAAGTACTTATCTGTACTTTTGTACTTAGCCGATTTTGAGCCTAACTTAAATGGCCTATAGAAGATACTCATTTGGTTCTTCTTTACATTTTGCCAAGTATTTAAGTTAATATAATTTGGCCTATGGAAGATACTCATCTGGTTCCTCCTTACATTTTTGCCAAGTAATAAACATTTGAATGACATTATCAAAATCTAACAAGTATTCCTAACAAATTCCCCCTATTTTGATGATGGCAAAACTTAAGCAAATTATTCAAATAAACAGGTCTGTACTTGAATGCTAGACACAAACTAAAATCAGTCTAGTTTTGAGACAACTGGGGATTGTCGTTCAAAAGACTGTTATATTATTATTTCTGTATTGTTTTACAAGTACATAGATTTCAATGATCAAAACAAATACATGAAAATTACAAGTACAAAATTTATATCAAAAATATGAGTTCAAACAAATCATTTGCCTCTACCTATGCCTCTGCGGATAGGCTGCTTGGAAGGTCTGATCAGCTTAGCTCCTATGGACCTCTTACGGACAGGTGGCAGACCATATTTCCTCTTTATGATCAGCGAGGCAAAATTTTGATCACTAGGAGTTGACCATTTATTTTTCTCACAGAGCTCTCTGATCTCTCTCTGTAGTGCAAGATCATCCAACTCGTTGTCCATCCGAGTAGGCAGTTCTTCTGCTCTAAAGGAAGGTATCATTTGATATACATGCCAATTGGCTGCATATTTAAGCATAATCTTCCATAGAGTAGGCCATATTCCGCTCATGTAGTCGATGAATGACTGTTGGGGGGGAGCATTCCTTGTCCTGGAGCAATTCCCAGAGGTAACACTACTCTGTGAATTGCTTCTTGGCATTTACCCAACTAGTCATGAATTCTGTCGGTAGAAATTCTTCAGCAAACCATAATTGCTTGCCTTCCCATTCATACCATGGTTCATCTCCTAGTTTTGTTCGCCTCTTCTTCTCTGGAGGTTTATCTTCAGGATCAGATACGCCCTTCCTTTTTAGAGTTGACGGTCCGACTTCAATAACAGGAAGGGAAGTATCTTGCCTGATTTTTGTTCTTAGCTCTTTTCTTGTTGCCTCAGCCTGAGCTTCCTGAACTTGTCTTTCTTCCTGCATGCTACCTTCCTCCTACAGCCTTTCTTCCCCCTTCAACCTTTCTTCCCCCTTTTTGCCAGCATCAACTAATAAAGTTAACTGCTGCTCCATTCTGTGCATCCAATCAGACATGCCAAGGGGCATTCTGTTGTTTGTAGGAGAAGGTGGTTGAGGGATATTCCGCTGCAGCAAGGTATCTATCTTGGAATTAATGGACTGCAGTTCAGGAGTGATTTGTGTAGCAAGCATCTCTCCAACAGTGTCTTTTACGATTTGTCGGATCAGCTCAGTCATCACAGGTGAAATGTGTGATGTCTGCGGAGAGTGCTCTCCTGAGCCTTCGACGCCTGCAGGTAGGTGTGCGGATGACCCACCTGTCTGCAGACTCCTGTCTGCAGGTGGCTTACCAGATGGGGTCTACTCTGGGGTCCCCGATCTGTCATCCTCAGCTAGGTCTGCATCTAGGCTGGTATAGCGGGCAGGTGCCACAGCCTTGTCTGATTCAGCTCTGACTACTTTTTCTGCCTCTGCTTCTTTTCCCTTATCTCCTTACGCCTCTTTCTCTTTTTCCTCCTCTTTTTCTCCTTCCTCCTTTTCTTCCTCTTCACATGATCCTTTTCTTTTTCTTTCTCAGCCTCCTTATCTCCACCATCATCCTTACCATCATCATCATCATCATCATCATTTTTATCATCATCATCATCATCCTTTTTATCATTATTTTTATCATCATCTTCTTTTCCTCTTCTTCATCCTGATCAACTTCCTATCCTTCTTCTTCTCCTTCATCCACCAACTCCATAGTTTTATCGATCTCTGCTTCTTCAGGCTGTTTTTCAACTAAAATATTTTCTTCTTCTTTTTCATCCTATCTCTCCTCTTCATCCTCAACAGTAATAAATTCTTGTTTTTCAACTTCTTCCTCCACTAACTCTTATATCCTTATCTCTTTCTCTTCAACTACTCCTTTTTCATCAATAGATCCATCAAAAATATTGTACATAATAGTATGGATAAATTGGTCCATGTGGGTTTTAAAATTGGACATGAACCAATTTTCCTGAAGTAAGAAAATCGCGTCTGACTCGTTGCAAAACTGCATCAGCGCTTCTTCAGTAGCCTGGGGATACTCCCAGCTACTCACCTCAACGTAAGATTGCAGTTGAGTGAATGAAAATGATTTTAAAATTTTCCATTCCTCATAAATATGTACAAAGGAATGTTTTAGAGCATGAGGTTTTACCAATTTGAGCTGCTCTATGGACAGGTTGAAGATATTGTTGTCAAGCAGGTTGAAGGTGTAGTTTGCTTCAGGTATGTGAATGATCAACCCTGCATCTTCTTCTTATGACATGAGCTGGGGAGTTAGAAAAGGGACAATCTGGGTTTCCATGCTGGCAGGAGCAGGCTGGTCTTCCATATGAATAGGTTCAGGAGTGGATAAGGACTCAGACTGCTCTTCTTCATCAAATTCCAATCACCTGGGCCTCTTGGGAGAGGGTTCTGGTGAGGAGTGAATGATTAATGGTTCTCCAGGGGCAGGTCCCATTCTTTTGAAACGGAGGGCGATAGGGGTGTTGTCTGACTCAGTTTCAGACTGGGCTGCAGGTGAGTTGCGGGCTGCAACTTGGTGATCCTCCGACTCGTCTGAGCTCACAGGGTATCTGTAGGTATACGGCTCCTCAGACATTTCTCTTAATAGCTGAGTCGTTTTCCGCTCTCCACCCAAACGCCTTAGGGTTTCTTGGTCCAAATGACCAAGTCTCTTATTGATGTGGAAAGGGTCTGCACTTCCCTTCGCCACACCGAGCTTCTCCAGCATCCAACTTATCTGTGTCCCGAACGCAAGCTTTGATTTGAACTTCTCCTCCTCGACTAGCCACTCGGCCTTATTCACCTCCCGCACTAATTGACGGAAAATGTAGTCAGCCCAGTTAATTGGCTCAGCTTAAATTAGTGCTCCCAGCACGATGAACTTAGCTGATGATAATTGATCGTAGCTGCCCGCCATCCCCATCACTATTTTGTTGGTGATGTCCAACGCATAGCGATAATCCCTTTTCAATTTGCTCCTTTTGGCAGTCAGCTTCAATTTAGAGGGCTGTTTGTCGGTTTTGATTCTCAGCCACGTGTCGGCTGCGTTCTGTTTCAAGGCTTCGACAGCCATGCTGCGGGATTTCATCCCGAAGATTTTTTCGATTGTCCCCAGCGTGATATCCACTTGACTTCCAAAGATTGTGCTCCGAATGCCCGATTCGAGAACTTTGGCTTCCCTATATAAAGCGATAACAGCCTCCTTATAGAGATGTTGGGGGCTGATATCCAGGAATGGGTAGATCCCATTCATCTTCATCGCTTGGATAAGGTGACACACATCATTCTCCAGATTGGCTTCAAGAAGTCCTTCAAAATCGACGACCAGTGAAAAGATGATCTGGTCCTTCACCGCCTTGAGGTTCACTCCGTCAAATTAAGTTTCCATTTCTGCACAGTAAAAGATTTCTGAGTGTATGTAGAGTTCGTACGAATTTCTGCTCTGAAGAATTAGGGTTTTGCGAGGTTGAAGAAGGTAAAGTGAAAAGGCTTTTCCCGTCCTTAAAAAGAAAATGAAATGACGTTTGCAATTAAATATTCATTTATTTTAAACGATGGTCCACCTTTTGAGGCTTTTTAAAATTCAAATTAGTAATCGGTGGTCTAGTTTTTGAAAATTTGAAAATGGACGGTTGGATTTTAATTGGTCATAGTGGAGGTCGATTGAACGCGTAGTTGTCACGTGTATTTTAAACATATAGCATTGTGCCACTTGTGATCCAAATAGTAATATGATATTATACAAATAGCAGATAATAATATAATATTCAGAAGTCGGTCAGGTATAGAAAACTTAGCTAGTTGACTGTTTGACTCTTGATCGCTCTGCATCGTGAGTTGGCTCCTTTGACTTCTAGCCTGTGGTTTGATCGGCTAAGTTCCTTAAATGCGTCCTTCGTCTTCATGTCCGCATCGGGTAGGAGCTGATTCTGTGATCGCCTTAGTCCGTCCTTAAATCGATCTACTTCAGCTAGCTTTTTCATCTGTACTAGATTCCAAATCTAGTAATCCAAATTCCGTGGTCAGCTCCAAAAACCTTTCTTCTGGCAAAGGTTTGGTGAAAATGTCAGCAATTTGGTAGTCTGTGCTGACTCTTTCAACTCTGATTCTCTTGTTAAGCGCGTGATCTCTTATGAAATGATGCTTAACATCAATGTGCTTTGTCCTTGAATGCAATACCGGGTTGTTGGTTATTACAATAGCACTATTGTCGTCACACCAAATTGGGACTTCATTGGCAATAATGTTGTAGTCCCTTAGATGTTATTTGATCCATAAAATTTGGGCACAACAACTACCTGCAGCTAGGTATTCTGACTCTATTGTTGAGATAGAGTTAGAAACCTGCTTCTTGCTAAACCAGGATATCAGTCTGGTTCTTAGGAATTGGCACGTTTTACTAGTGCTTTTCCTATTTATTTTGCATCTTGCGAAATCTGCATCTGAGTATCCTGATAGTTCAAAGTTATCATCCTTAGGGTACCATAGTCCAACATTGACTGTAGACTTAAGGTATTTGATTATTCTCTTGGCTGCATCTTGGTGAGACTTCTTTGGCTTGGATTGAAATCATGCGCATACTCCTACGGCATAAGATATATCCGATGCCTTGCGGTGAGGTATAGCAATGATCCAATGAGTCCTCTATAGTGGGTTGAGTCCATCGATATGCCTCCTCATCTCGCATCTAGATGAGTGCTTGTGCTCATAGGAATTTTTGCTGGTTTGGCTGATTCCATTCCAAATCTCTTGATTAGATCTCGGGTATATTTGGCTTGATTGATGAAATTTCCATTTTCCATCTGCTTGACTTGTAATACAAGAAAGAAGTTAAGCTTTCCCATCATACTCATCTCAAATTCTCCTTGCATGAGATTTGAGAACTTCTCACACAGTTCTGGGTTGGTTGAGCCAAATATGAAGTCATCGACATATATCTGAACTCTTAATATGTGGCCTTCGTGATCCACTCTGAATAGGGTCTTGTCCACTTTCCCTTTGCAGAAACCGTTCTTCTCAAGAAATATAGATAAGGTTTCATACCAAGCTCTTGGTTCATGCTTGAGTCCATATAGAGCTTTCAATAGCTTGTAGACTTTGTCTCCTTTGACAAATCCTGGGGGTTGCTCCACATAGACTTCTTCTTCTAGGATTACATTAAGGAAAGCACTCTTTACATCCATCTGATAGACTTCAAAATCCTTGAATGCAGCATATGCGAGGAATAGTCTGATGGCTTCTAATCTTGCAACAGGTGCATAGGTTTCATCAAAATCTATTCCTTCACACTGTACATAGCCTTTAGCAACAAGTCTAGCTTTATTCCTAAAAACAGCTCCATCTTCGTCGCATTTGTTTTTGTACACCCATTTGGTTCCAATAACCTTCTTATGATGCAGTGCATGCATTAGTTCCCAAACATTATTTCTCTCCATCTGATTGGGCTCTTCTTGCATTGCATTGATCCAGGAGTAGTCTTCCAGGGCTTGCTCTGTTGTCTTGGGTTCTATTTGAGACATAAAGCATGAAAACATTGCCATTCCTACGGGTAGAGTAGACTGTCTTGTCTTGACTCCATCGGTTAGCTTCCCAATAATCATTGGATAGGGTGATCTTTGAGCTACTTAGGAATGTCTTCTTCTTCGGTCTGTTCCCTCTATAGATTTGCTTTGGTGGATTTTCTCTCTGTCTGCATCGGCTTGGTTACGATCTCCTTGGTCTGCAATGGATCGGCTACCGTCTTGTCATCTGCAGTTGGGATGCAGTGCAGTCTGAAGATGAGTCTTTATCAGCTACAGTTTGGTCTTTATCAGCAGCAACTGGATCAGGTAGGTTTGGTGGTCCTGTCTGATCTGCAGTTGAGTCTTCATCAGCTACAGACGGGTCTTCAGGCTGGTCTGCAGGTGAGTCCACCATCCCTGTGTCATCAACAATGACTTCTTCTAGGGTTGCGGATTTGAGCTTATCCTCAATTAATTCCACTTGTTTCCTGTACTAAACAGTAGATTCATCAAATACAACATGAGGTGTTTCCTCCACAACTATGGTTCTTTTGTTAAAAACTCTATATGCCTTGTGAATATCCCATAAAGATACCGTCATCAGTTTTAGCATCAAAGGCATTTAGTTGGGTTATACCATTGTTGTGGATGAAACACTTACAACCAAAAATATGAAAATAAGCAACTGTAGGTGTTCAGCCATTCCAAACCTCATAGGGAGTTTTGCCATGTCTCCCTACTATCATAATCCTGTTTTGACTGTGGCATCTTTGTGTTGTGACTTGACCCAGAACCTCTTGGCGTGTGCCTTCTGCAATCATGGACCTGTCTGCTTCCTTTAAGGTTCTGTTTCTTCTTTCGGCAATACCATTCTGCTGGGGGGTCCTGGCTGCAGATAGCTCATGCTAGATTCCATTCTGATCACTGTAATCAATGATCGCCTTGTTGAGAAATTCACCTCCTCCAACTGATCTGATCTTGATGATTGAGAGGGATTTCTCATTTTGGATCCTTCTCAGCAGCTCAGGTAACTTGGTCAAGGTTTTACTCTTCTTATACAAAAAGATAATCCATGTAAACCTTGAGTAGTCATCCACTACTACTAGAGCATGCTTTCGCCACTTAGAGTCCTTGGCTTGATAGGGCCAAATATATCCATATGAAGTAGATCTAAGATCCTTGATGTGAGAATTGTAGGCTAGACTGGCTTGAATGATGCTCTGGTCTGCTTTCCTTTATGACATGCATCACAGAGAGCTTCCTTCTTGAATGCTTCTTCTGGAAGTCCTCTGACTAGCGTCTGAGAACTAATCTTGTTGATGGCTTTGAAATTCAGGTGACATAGTCTCTTGTGCCACAGCCATCCATTCTCAGCTGTTGTCTTAGATACAAAACAGGTATTAGGGGTTCCTGTGTTCCAATCTATCATGTAGACGTCTCTCCTTCTGAATCCTTGTAGCTTCACCTCTCCAGATAGGATATCTATCACCATACATTTCTAAATGGTGAAGACCACTAGGTTTTTCTCATCACAGAACTGACTTATGCTCAGGATATTATACTTGAGCCTTTTGAGATAATGAACTTTGGATATAGTGATATTTCCTCGGTGCAGCTCTCCAAAGCCTTTTGTTTGTCCTGTAGAGCTATCTCCAAAGGTTACGTCTGGACCTCTTTCTTTGACAAAATTTAACAGCACCTTCTTGTTCTCGGTCATGTGCCTTGAGCATCCGGAATCTACAAACCATTCTTCACCTCCAATGTTTGAATTTGTGGAGATGTGGTAGTAGTCCTTCCACCTTTTCTGCAATCAGATATGCAGAGATTTAGGTACCCAAATCTGTGTGGGTCCTCTGGGGTTAGATGGTTTCCTGGAGAATTGATTTCTCCTTGGATTGTGAAAACTAGATTGATTACCCCTATAAGGTGTGTAAGGTCTGGGTCTATATCCTATGTTAGGAATGTGTACTGGATATGCCTCATAAAACTGATGGTGTGGGCCATGTCTAAATCTCGGCTGAGACCATTTATTAAATCTTTGATGTTTCCACACCTGTTCGTTTTGGAAATTAGGATAACCTTGAGGTTTTCATTTGCCCCTCCTATTTTGAAATATGTTTTTGGGGAGTCTTTGATAATAGTGGGCATGTTGTCTGGGCTGCTGCTTCTGCCTTGGCCATTGCCTAGTCTCATGTCTAGGTGGCTGCCTTGTATACCTTGGCCGCAGCCTAGACCTGTGACTTGGTTGTTGCCTATTTTGAAATACAGGTTTGTATATTGGCTCAGCAGTAGAGACAATTGTTTCTCCCTTGATGAAAGTGGTTTTAGAACTAGAGGGAGTGTGTGGGTCATATCCAAGGCCTGATCTGGAATATAATGGCCTTTTATTTGTACACAATTCGTCTAGGGCTAGAGATGCTGTTAGATGTATTTTTATGCGCTTAATAATCAGTATTTTATACCCATTTTTAGTTTAAATCTGCGTAAATGAGCTCTTAATGCATTATCTTTATAAGTTTTGAAGGAAATTCGAGTCTGGGAGCTTAAACGAAGAAAAACGGGCCAAAACGACATTTTTTGGTCAGGGACCGCAACACGCAGACGCTGGGCCGCGGCACACTCGCTCCGAGCCGCGGACCGTAAGGAGAAATTGTGCCCATGCCTGGCCGCATGAAGACAGGGGCCGCGGCACACTAATTCCGGGCCGCGGCCTGCCGCGCAGGGTTCATAGTCGCAGCTCGCGATTTCGGCGATTTGGAAGCCCGCTTCTGACCTAATTTCCGGACGCGTTTTTGAGGCAGATGAAAAAGTATAAATATGCATTGAAGGTCAGAAGATATGATCACTAGACAGAAGGAGAAAATACCGAGGAGCATAGAGCAGAAGCCAGAGAACGGAGGAATTCAAGTTCTTCAACTGTGTTTGATTTTTCTTATGCTTTCTTTAATTCTTTGTGTATTATTTTCTAGCATGTCGGGCAAGAACCCTATTCTAGGATTGTGATGAAACCAAGATTTTGATGGATTAACTCTTGGTTTTTGTTGGTCAGGGAATGCGGAACACAGACGATGGGCCGCGGCACAGGAGGCACCCAGAAGGAACCGGTACAAACTGTACCGGGGGCCGCGGCACACTCGCTCTGAGCCGCGGACAGTAAGGAGAAATTGTTCCCAGGACTGGCCGCATGAAGACAGGGGCTGCGGCACACTAATTCCGGGCCGCGGCCCGCGGCCCAGGGTTCATACTCGCAGCTCGCGATTTCGGCGGTTTGGAAGCCCGCTTCTGACCTAATTTCCGGACGTGTTTTTGAGGCAGATTAAAAAGTATAAATATGCATTGAAGGTCAAAAGATATGATCACTAGACAGAAGGAGAAAATACCGAGGAGCAGAGAGTAGAAGCCAGAGAACGGAGGAATTCAAGTTCTTCAACTGTGTTTGATTTTTCTTATGCTTTCTTTAATTCTTTGTGTATTATTTTCTAGCATGTCGGGCAAGAACCCTATTCTGGGATTGTGATGAAACCAAGATTTTGATGGATTAACTCTTGGTTTTTGTTGGTTAGGGAACGCGGAACACAGACGCTAGGCCGCGGCACAGGAGGCACCCAGAAGGAACCGGTACAAACTGTACCGGGGGCCGCGACACACTCGCGCTGTGCCGCGGCCCGTAAGGAGAAATTGTGCCCAGGCCTGGCCGCATTAAGACAGGGGCCGCGGCACACTAATGACGAGCCGCGGCCCGCCGCGCAGGGTTCGTACTCACAGCTCGTGATTTCGGCAGTTTGGAAGCCCGTTTCTGACCTAATTTCCGGACGCATTTTTGAGGCAGATGAAAAAGTATAAATAGGCATTGAAGGTCAGAAGATATGATCACCAGACAGAAGGAGAAAATACCGAGGAGCAGAGAGCAGAAGCCATAGAACGGAGGAATTCAAGTTCTTCAACTGTGTTTGATTTTTCTTATGCTTTCTTTAATTCTTTGTGTATTATTTTCTAGCATGTCAGGCTAGAACCCTATTCTAGGATTGTGATGAAACTAAGATTTTGACGGATTAACTCTTGAATTTTGCATTATCAATATAATTCCCTTTTCTATTGAGTTTTCTCCAATTGTTCTTAATGCGTTCAATTATGTTGTCTATGATTGAATTGTTTTGATTACGCAACTCGAATCGGGAAAGGAGAGTTAGTAGGAAAAATTGGTGAGAAACGTTTTATCTTGTGAGATAGGAATATACTCATAGGAATTTCGTGGCCCGTCTGAAGATTTCGTACTTTTTGCCTATTGTCGAATTAATTCACCTAGGAATAGAGTGATTTATTCACCTTAGAAACTTCTACTGACCTCGGGAGAGGCATTAGAGTATCTTAGAAATCTTTGCCCTTAATAAATTGGGAAATTACTTAATTTATATAAATCAAGAGTAATTTGGATTAATCAAGGTAGATTCTCAATCCTAGATTATTCTCCTATTTGATCTTCTTTCTTCGAATAATCGATTTTATTAATTGTTTTTAGTTTTCTTTAATATTCCTTGCACCACCAAATTCGATCGTTCGGATAAAATTAGAATACTAATAAATTGGTAATTAGTAAGTCAGTCCTTGAGGGAATGATATCTTACTTATCACTTTATTACTTGCTTACGACAATGTGCACTTGCCTTCACCGAAATACGTAACAAGTTTTTGGCGCCGTTATCGGGGACTAATTGTTTTACTAAAATTGATTTCAGTATTTCTAGTCTTAATCTGAACATTATTTTATTTTTGTGTAATTTTTTTTTTAATTTTTGTTTTCCTTTTAGGAATTTCATTTAGTGCATGAGAAAATTCAGTGACGAAGGTCTATTACCTTTGGACACTGAACTCGAGCGCACTTTGCGGAAAAAACAAGAAGGAAAGGCGTGAGCTGTCAACAAAAGATACCATGGCTTTTTCAGCATTGGCACTACGGGATTATGCATTGCCTCAAATCAACGCAAATTTTTTGGGGATTCGGCGCCCAACGGTCCAAGCAAACAATTTCGAAATCAAGCCAGCCATAATCCAGATGGTACAAGCAAGCCAATTCTGCGGACTAGCGAATGACGACCCTAATGCTGATATCGCATCCTTTCTCGTGATATGCGATACATTCAAGAATAATGGAGTTTCTGATGACGCCATTCGTCTACGGATTTTTCCATTTTCTTTGAGGGATAAAGCCAAGTTTTGGTTGAATTCACTTCTGTCGGGCTCTATCACGACTTGGGCAGAGTTAGCACAAGCCTTTTTGTCTAAGTTCTTTCCGCCGGCAAAGTCAGCGAGACTTCAGAATGAAATAACGACCTTCGGGCAATTTGAGATGGAATCGCTTCATGAAGCTTGGGAGCGATACAAGGATTTACTAAGAAGATGCCCACACCATGGTCTACCAGATTGGCTACAAATTCAGACTTTCTATAACGGACTAAGTGCTTCTACACGCACTCTTGTTGATGTAGCCGCATGAGGCACTTTAATGGGCAAGACGATGGCTGAAGCTCATTCTCTATTGGAAGATATGGCGGCGAATACGTATCAATGGCCTTCAGAGCATCTGAATCCAAAGCGAGTTATGGGTGTTTTCGACAACGATCCAATCTCTACACTATCAGCCCAAGTTGCAGCACTAACTCAACAATTGCAAGCTTTTTCACATACCCCTTCTACCAATACCATGGAAACGTGTAATTGGTGCAACGGGTCTCATCCTAGTGCTGAGTGTCAAGTCGGAAATCCTTTCGAGCAATCTCCGATGGAACAAGCTCAGTTTGTGGGGAACGGAAAACGACAGAACAACCCATATTCCAACACTTACAATCAAGGGTGGCGAAATCACCCAAATCTTTCGTGGAGGAACGGGAAAGCTTTAAATAAACCTCCGCAAGCTCAATTCTCGCAGCCCCCAAAGCAGACCCCTCAACCACCAAAGGTATCTTTGGAAGATGCTCTTGCTCAAATGGCGGCTAATAGGAGCCAATTCATGTCTCGCACGGAGACTACTCTACAAAATCATTCTGCTTCTATCCGAAGCTTGGAAGTACAAATGGGGCAGATCGCAAATTTATTGTCCTCTCGACCTCAAGGTGTATTACCCAGCGCCACCGAGATGAACCCCAAGGAAAATGTGCAAGCAATCGAGCTACGAAGTGGAAAGGAGCTACAAGAGCAGCCTAAGAATAGCAAGGACAAGACCAACCACAGTGAAAAAACAAAGGACGAGGAGCCCAAGCCAAAAACAGTGTTGACCACTCATCCCACTCCATCAATTCCATTCCCACAATGCCTGCAAAAGCAAACATTGGACAAGCAATTCTCCAGGTTTCTTGACGTCTTCAAGAAACTACATATGAACATTCCATTTGCCGACGCCATGCCGAGTTATGTGAAGTTCATGAAGGAGATCTTATCGAACAAAAGGAAGTTCAAAGAGTATGAGCCAGTGGCATTGACGGAAGAGTGCAGTGCTATTCTACAGAAGAAACTTCCACCTAAATTGAGAGATCCGGGAAGCTTTACTATTCCATGCACTATTGGAAATTTGTCATTTGACAGAGCCTTATGTGATCTAGGAGCCAGCATAAACCTTATGCCCCTTTCCATTTTTAAGAAGCTGAGTATTGGGGAAGCCAAGCCGACGACGATCTCTTTGAAATTAGCTGACAGATCTATCAAGTATCCGAGAGGAGTAATAGAAGACATTTTGGTCAAAGTCGATAAATTCATCTTTCCGGCCGATTATATTGTACTCGATATGGAGGAGGACCATGAAATCCCAGTCATCTTAGGAATACCATTCTTAGCAATCGGACGAACTTTAATTGATGTGGAAAAATGGAAGCTTACTCTACGAGTTCAAGAGGAGCAAGTTACTTTCAATATATTTCGATCCTTGCAATATCCTAGTGATGTTGAGAACTGTTTTCAAATTGACGTCATTGACTCATGTCTAAGTAGAGATTTTCCGGAGAGCTATCCATCAGATCCATTGGAGTCTGTTTTAGTTGGGTCCACTTCCGAATTAAATTCTGAGCATGTAGCCTATTTACGACACATGGATGTTTCCCCAACATTTTTCACTCGTTGACCATGTGAGGAACTCGGAAGTTCACCAACTCGACCCGTCCCATCAATTGAGAGACCCCCAAAGCTGGAGCTCAAGCAGCTACCGAATCATTTAAAATATGCATTTTTGGGACCCGACGATCCCCTGCCAGTCATTCTTTCGGCCACTTTGGCGGGGGATCAAGAGAAGAAATTATTGAGGGTTTTGAGGGAGTACAAATCTGCCCTTGGGTGGTCTATTGCGGATATCAAGGGAATCATCCCGTCCATTTATATGTATAGAATTCTGATGGAGGAAGACTACAAACCATCTGTGGAGCACCAACGCCGTTTAAATCCAAATATGAAAGAGGTGGTAAAAGTCGAGGTTTTAAAACTCCTCGACGCAGGTATGATCTTTCCTATTTCTGATAGAAAGTGGGTAAGTCTGGTTCAAGTTGTGGCAAAGAAGGGTGGGATAACGGTTATCCAAAATGATAATAATGAATTAATTCCCACTAGAATTGTTACGGGGTGGCGTATGTGCATAGATTATAGGAAATTAAATAAATCCACTAGAAAAGACCATTTTCCTTTACCATTTATTGATCAAATGTTGGATAGATTAGCCGGACACGATTTCTATTGTTTTCTTGATGGTTATTCTGGGTATAATCAGATTTATATAGCCCCAGAAGACCAGGAAAATACGACATTTACATGTCCTTATGGAACATTCGCTTATAGGCGCATGCCTTTTGGTTTATGTAATGCGCCGGCCACTTTTCAACGGTGTATGATGGCTATTTTTTCTGACATGGTAGAGCATTGCATTGAAATTTTTATGGATGATTTTTCTGTTTTCGGTTATTCGTTTGATATATGCTTGCAGAATTTGCATAAAGTCCTCAAAAGATGCGAAGAAATTTGGTCTTGAACTAGGAGAAGTGCCACTTTATGGTCCAAGAGGGCATTGTACTAGGCCACCGCATATCCTCCCATGGAATTGAAGTCGACCGGGCAAAAATTGAAACAATCGAGAAGATGCCTCCGCCTACTTCGGTAATGGGGGTAAGGAGCTTTTTGGGACACGCTGGTTTTTACCACCGTTTTATTAAATATTTTTCGAAGATCACGAAGCCGTTGTGCAACTTGCTCATGAAGGATGTTCCGTTAATTTTGACGAGTCTTGTAAATAAGGTTTCGACCTATTGAAGAAATCTCTAAGCACCTCCCCGGGCATAGTCGCTCCAGACTGGGGCCTTCCATTCGACTTGATGTGTGATGCTAGTGATTTTGCCATTGGGACTGTTTTGGGACAGAGACGGGGGAAAGTGTTCCACGTCATGTATTATGTAAGCCGAACTGTTGACGATGCCCAAAGAAATTATGACACAACATAAAAAGAATTGTTAGCTGTGATCTATGCTTTTGATAAATTTCGGGCGTATTTATTAGTGACGAAAGTAGTGGTGTGGACTGACCATTCGGCGATCAAATACCTTTTGTAAAAGAAGGATGCTAAACGAAGGTTGATTAGGTGGGTGCTTCTCCTCCAAGAATTCAACTTGGAAATTCGCAACAAAAAGGGGACTCAGAATGTTATTGCCGATCACCTTTCACGTTTAGAGAATCCCCTTGAGAAGGGGGACAGTCATACACAAATTGTGGAAAACTTCCCCGATGAACAGCTCTACAAGTTGGGTTCGCAACACGTGCCTTGGTATGCTGATCTAGTGAACTATCTAGCGAGCAAAATAATGCCGAATGATCTCTCGCGTCATCAAAAGAAGAAGCGGATTTCAGACGCTAAGTATTTCTTGTGGGACGATCCTTTTCAGTTTAAAAGATGCCATGATCGAATCATTCGCAGATGTGTTCCGAATGAGGAAATCCGCAGTGTGCTGAATCATTGCCATGCATCACCCTATGGAGGGCATTTTAGCGGAAATAGAGCAGCGGCAAAGGTCTTGCAATCGGGTTTCTATTGGCAATCGTTATTCAAAGATGCTCACTTCTTTGTGTCCACGTGTGATCAGTGTCAACGGATGCGAAACATCTCAAAACGACATGAAATGCCGTTGAACACAATACTTGAGGTTGAATTGTTCGACGTATGGGGGATCGACTTCATGGGTCCATTTCCGCCATCAAATAAGAACCTATATATTCTAGTAGCAGTGGACTACGTCTCAAAATGGGTCGAAACGGTGGCACTACCAACATATGGGTCTAATGTCGTGATCAAATTTATAAGAAAATATATTTTCACGTGTTTTGGGACTCCACGTGCTATTATCAGTGATGGTGGTTCACACTTCGACAACAAATTCCTTGATGCGGTCTTAATAAAATATGGAGTCACTCATCGTGTTGCTACAGCCTACCATCCCCATACGAGTGGTCAAGTCGAGATATCAAATCGAGAGCTAAAGTGGATCTTAGAAAAAACAGTCAGCTCGTCTCGAAAAGATTGGTCCTTTAAACTCGATGATGCACTTTGGGCATACCGTACTGCGTACAAAACACCTATCGGCATGTCACCATACCGTTTGGTTTTTGGGAAAAGTTGTCATTTGCCAGTAGAGATGGAGCATCGTGCATACTGGGCGATAAAGAAATTGAATTTTGATCTTAAATCTGCTGGTGAAAAGCGCTGTTTTCAGTTGAACGAGCTAAAGGAAATTCGTCATGATGCGTACGATAATGCGAAGCTTTATAAGGAGCGGACAAAGATTTGGCAAGATAAGCACATCACACATCGAGAGTTCGTTCCAGGTCAAGAGGTGTTATTATTTAATTCTCGCTTGAGGTTGTTTCCTGGGAAATTGCGTTCACGATGGTCGGGACCATTTACTGTAGTTCAAGTATTCCCACACGGAGCAGTGGAAGAACAAAAAGATGACCGAAAATTTAAAGTAAATGGGCAGCGGTTGAAGGCCTACACGGGTAATCCAATAGACGCGCAGAAGACTAGCGTCATCCTATCCTCCGCAGAGTGAATGCTAGAAAAGTCCGGCTGAAGACTATAAACTTGGCGCTTCTCGGGAGGCAACCCGAGTATTAGTTGTAGATGTTAATTTTTCGTTGATTTCAGTCATTCTAAGAGTCTAATTTTTCGTCATTTTTGCTTTGATATGCTTCTCTCTCACGTTCTATGTGTTTTCGCTTTAAAATTTTTTTGTGCAGGAGCATTCCAGGCCAGGGGCCGTGGCACATACAGAGCAGGCCGCGACACTCAAAATTCTAAAATTCAGGAAAAGTTTCTATATGCTGTGCCGCGGCACGAAGATGCTGAGACGCGGCACACTTGCCCCAAGAGCCGTGGCACGATGACAATGAGCCACGACACGCCGAAGACCCAGAAATCAGCCTAGGAGCCTGTACTACGTGCCGCGGCATGCAAGCTCTGAGCCGCAGCACACTAACCTTGAAAGCTGTGGCACCCGTTCAGTGAGCCACGGCACACTGCCATACTCCCAGCACCCAAAAGCAGCTTGTACTATGGGCCGCGGCTCACTTGATATATGCCGCGTCCCCTGCTGCGAATTTTAAATGGCCAGGGCAGTCTTATAAACCCATTCGGCCGAGACAAGTAATCCTAAATTCCTTTCTTCTTCGCGCAGTGCCATAGGTGTCCCTTCAAATCTTTTCATCTTCTCACCTTCGTCAATCCAACACAAGGTAATTCTATTCCCTTAAGTTTGAATGCAACGTGGATTAATGATTTGGTTAATATTCTTTGATGAACTTGTGTTTATTTCCTGAATTTCTATCAAAATTTGTATCGGATTATGCTAAGATTATTTGATTGATTGATGGTGTTTTGTTATTGTGTCATGAATTGCTGTGATGGTCATTTGAAATTGTTGTTGTTGAGGATTGATTTGAGTAAGTTATTGTTCTTTGTTCTTCAATTAAGCTAACACATTCAAAGTGTTTGATAAAATGCACCAATGAAATTTTTTGAGCCAAACATCTCCAAATTGCCTGCAACGAATTCGATTATCAGATTAAATTCTGCCCACCAACCCTTACGTCAAGTTTGAGCTTAAATATCTGCCTCGTTTACCTCATACGAAAGTGCGAGTTCATTCGACGCTATATCCATTTTCCACACGTTTTAAGTTGAGAGTGGTGTAGTTATCTTTAAAGTTGTTTAATTTCCGGCATTTATTTTTCAGGAACTTCGTCATGGCTAGGAAGAGGAAGTTGAGCACGAGGGATGGGACGCGATCATCCCCCACAAGAGGGGAAACATCACAAAACTGAACAGATATGGAATTCCACCAATTCTCTGATCATGACATCCATAGAATATTCAACGAGAGAATCCGTCCTCGTCCAATAATTCCGGAGCGGGGATTCACTCCCTCCCCCCAATATGGCGAGCTACTATCAATGATCAATGAAATGGGATGGACTCGATTCACTACGACACCCGAGTCGGCGTTGATTTCTATTGTCCAAGAGTTCTATGCTAGTTCTCTATTGCGACAAATCCAGGCGGGGCAAATGATGGGACGACCGGATAAACGGACTGAGGTCGTCGTCCGAGGCCAAACTGTGGACTTCTAGGTGGCCGCGATTAGGAGGCTGTACGAGCTACCGGAGGTGGATGACTCGGAGTAAACACGGACTATGAGTAGCTTCACGAGGGAGGCTTTGCTCGAGGCACTTGCTCAGCCGAGTTCCGTTTGAGAGACGTGCGTCCCGGGTTCCACAACTTTATATTTCAAGAGTTCTTGCCTCAGTCGGCTTAGGCGAGCCTGGCTTTACTTCCTATGTACACGAGTCGACCCTACATCACAGATCCGCTCGGTCTTGCTTCCTCGTGCCCGATTATTGTATGCTATCACGACGGGACTCCGATTTGATGTGGCCCCACGTCTATCCCGTTGTATATTTCAGTGTATCCAGGGAGGGGCAAAGACGGGATTAAAACATCCCTCGCTGATTTGTGCTCTATGCCGCCAGTCGGGCGTGATGTGGTCCGACGACGAGCCGTCTATTGCACCCCAGGGTCCGATCGACCACCGTATTATCTCCCATTTTGGCCAGTGGGGTGGCGCGAGGGCACACGAGCGGAGGCCGGGATTTCTTATCGATGAGCCACACGATCACTCTCCCGATCCACTACTCCTGACACATGAGTCGACGGCAGATGCTGAGGATCGGACTGAGTCCACTCCACCTCCAGCGAGAGAGCGCCTTCAGGCGATGTTTGACAGCCTGAGGGAGGAGATGAGGGCTGAGAGAGACAGCCTTCTCACAGTTGTTCGAGAGGAGATGTGGGTTTAGAGAGAGCCTCCTCGCAGCTGTTCGAGAGGAGTTGCGCGAGCAGGCCCGCCGGGCCAATCGGCATGCGGAGAGGCGCCTAGAGGCGAGAGATGCTTATCATCAGGACTATTTAGCTGCGTGGCCGAGCCATATACTCCATCCGGATGGACCCTTCATTCCACCAGTCAGGCCATCTACACCACCCTCCTCGCCGGATGAGGCCGGCACCAGTTCCTGAGCTAATATTAGGGGAGTACTTGACCTTTCTCATATTGCGTACTATTATTTGTGTCCATTGAGTTCAATGTATGTCTTAATTTTGGTGGGGGCTACTTTCAATTGTTATTTACTTATTCGTTGCTATTTTTTGTTGTTATTGACTCTAACTTTGCTTGTCTTCTAAAATATTCTGGACTTTATTTGCATTCGTGGATTTTTCGTGCAGCCTTGTGTAAAACTTATGATATGATACTGATTTCTTTTTGAAGAAACGGTTGAGTTTTGGTCGAGTTTGCATTCTGCGATATTTGTTTCCTTTGAGTATTCATTTAGGTCTAATTTTTTTTTTTGCGTAATTGTAGAAATCCTAGCATATAAGAAATGAGACATACGTGTTTACGAACCGCCATCTATACGTTTGGTTACACTTTTCACGTAGAAAGTCGTCTAGTAACATGAGTCTTCTTGGCATTTAATTTGAGTTTAGGTATTGAGTCGGACAGTCTTTCCCAAAAATTCGAGAAATTATACATGTTATATGATGGGAAGTCTAGTAACCGGGGGTATTCACGTGACCCGTTGTTTACTCTCGCGTAAAACGACAACCCTGAATAGACTTATGGTTCATAAAAATTGCATGATGATGATAGGAAGCCAAGTAACCGGATGTATTCACGTGACCCGTCGTTTACATTCGCGTAAAACAACAACTTTGAATCGGACGTGCGGGAATAGCCATTCGAGTTTTTTCTCCGCTGTAGAGGGAAACTTAGTAACTAGAAGCACTCATGAGCCCCATGAGTGTCTTTTACGTCCAACGGTTCCCCAATACATGAGAATGGATTTCCACCCTAGGGTCTTTTCATGAAACATACCGGGAGTCGGAACCTAGTGGTTAACTTGAATCATTATAATGATTATATATAAGGGAATGCTGTCCTAGGATTATTATTTACGATGAAACTCTTGAATTTTTGCTACGCGACTGTGGGACTGGGCGAGTTGGCTTGTTTAATCTAACCCTTCATATTGGCGGTCGGCTAAATTCACGTTTGTTAATCTTTGAGCTTTGATTTTCTTCATGACCGATAGATCAGCACTAAAAATGATTGCTTTGTGGAATCCTTGTCCGTGATGTGAATCACTAAAGCGATACTTGTATTCTTCTTTGAGATTTTCAGGGTAGTATAAATTAGGTAAACACTATGGATTTGCACGTTTACCCACGATACTTGTCATCTCATTTGAAATTAATTTTTGCTTGAGGACAAGCAAAGGCTTAAGTTTGGGGGTATTTGTTAGATGTATTTTTATGCGCTTAATCATCAGTATTTTATACCCATTTTTAGTTTAAATCTGCGTAAATGAGCTCTTAATGCAGTATCTTTATAGGTTTTGAAGGAAATTCGAGTCCAGGAGCTTAAATGAAGAAAAACGGGCCAAAACGACATTTTTTGGCCACGGACCGCGGCACACAGACGCTGGGCCGCGGCACAAGAGGCACCCAGAAGGAACCGGTCCAAACTGTACCGGGGGCCGCGACACACTCGCTCTGAGCCGCGGCCTGTATGGAGAAATTTTGCCCAGGCCTGGCCGCATGAAGACAGGGGCCGCGACCCGCCGCGCAGGGTTCATACTCGCAGTTCGCGATTTCGGCGGTTTGGAAGCCCATTTCTGACCTAATTTCCGGACGTGTTTTTGAGGCAGATGAAAAAGTATAAATAGGAATTGAAGGTCAGAAGATATGATCACTGCATGAAGGAGAAAATACCAAGGAGCAGAGAGCAGAAGCCAGAGAACGGAGGAATTCAAGTTCTTCAACTGTGTTTGATTTTTCTTATGCTTTCTTCAATTCTTTGTGTATTATTTTCTAGCATATCGGGCTAGAACCCTATTCTAAGATTGTGATGAAACCAAGATTTTGACTGATTAACTCTTGAGTTTTGCATTATCAATATAATTCCCTTTTCTATTGAGTTTTCCCCAATTGTTCTTAATGCGTTCAATTGTGTGGCCAATGATTGAATTGTTTTGATTACGCAACTCGAATCGGGAGAGGAGAGTTAGTAGGGAAAATTGGTCAGAAACGTTTTATCTTGTGAGATAGGAATATACTCATAGGAATTTCGTGGTCTGGCCCTCAAGATTTCGTACTTTTTGCCTATTGTCGAATTAATTAACCTAGGTATAGAGTGATTTATTCACCTTAGAAAATTCTACTGACCTCGGGAGAGGCATTAGAGTATCTTAGAAATCTTCGCCCTCATTAAATTGGGAAATTACTTAATTTATATAAATCAAGAGTAATTCGGATTAATCAAGGTGGATTCTCAATCCTAGATTATTCTCCTATTTGATCTTCTTTCTTCGAATAATCGATTTTATTAATTGTTTTTAGTTTTCTTTAATATTCCTTGCACCACCAAATTCGATCGTTCAGATAAAATTAGAATACTAATAAATTGGTAATTAGTAAGTTAGTCCTCGAGGGAACGATATCTTACTTATCACTTCATTACTTGCTTACGACAACGTGCACTTGCGTTCACCGAAATACGTAACAGATGCCTTTAGGGAGCTTATTTCCTTCGCCTGATTTTTGCTTAGCTGAGTCAGTTTTGCAAACTCAGCTTTTACATGAGCAAGTGCAGCTCATTTTTCACTATTTAAAACAGTTAATCGTTTTATCTCAGCTGTGGTATTATCAGCCTGGTTTGTAGAGTTAGCTGCAGCCTATTTTTCAAGATCATCTTTGGTCTTATTAAATTCTAGGCTGAGTTTTTCAAAGTCATTTTTCAGCTGCCCATTCTCATCTTGCAGCTGGGTCCTCTCGGCTGATACAGTTTGGTGTGCAGTTTTTAATCCCTCAAAATCTTTGAGAAGCTGATTTACAGACTCGTGTAAGTCCATGTCTTGTGATATGTCTGAGCTGTTATTATTTGAAGCTGATGGTTTAGATGTTACCTCTTCATCAGCTAGGTTGGCCATCGGACAATCAAATTCTTCATCATCATCAGAGAAGAATCCACTGCTTGATTCTACTCGCTCTTGATCTTCTCCAATGAGGGCCTTCATTCGGTCTACTTTTCTGCTCACCTCCTTCTTGCTCTCGTCCTTGTTGAGATCAGGACAGTCAACTTGAATGTGTCCTGTTTTGTGGCAATTATAACATTCCACCTTCCAGCTTCCAGCCTTTTGATTTCTCTTGGGTTCTCCTTATAATTCTTTTTGTATTTGGAGTAATTCTTTCTGAAGTTGCTGAATCTTTGCATCATGAACGCCATTTCTTCCTCAAAATCAAGTGGATTTGGAGGTTTTACATCAGTTAGGCTCTTGGCGGGGGACTCGGCTGAAAAGGCTATTCTCTCCTCTGCAGGCTCGGTAGATGATGAACTTGGAAGCTCAAACTCATAAGCCTTTAGATCAGAGAACCGCTCTTGGATCTTTATTTTGTTAAGATCCTTGGATTCTCTCATGGACACTGCCTTCATACTCCATTCAGGATTGAGAGATCTTAAGACCTTCAGCGCCATATCCCTGTTCCCATATGATTTTCCGAGGGAGTTAATCTCATTAATGATTTCAGTGAACCTTGTGTCCACTTGGTCTATGGATTCGCCATTCTTCAATTTGAAGTTGTCAAATTTTTGAGTAGCAATTGACAACTTGTTTTCCTTTATCACCTTGGTTCCCTCACACATTAAGGCTAATGTGTCCCAAATTTCTTTTGTGTTTTTGCAGTTCTTGATCTTGACCATTGTTGATTTGTCAAGAGTTTGGTACAGCACATCTCTGCCCCGATTGTCAAGATTGGTCAGCTTTCTTTCTTCAGTGGTCAGCTCTGTCCTCTTCTTTGGGATCTTCTCTGGCTTCCCGGCTGCAATTTCTTCAGGAGTGTTGTCCTTCTCGAAGATGAAGGGACCGTCTTCTATGATGCACCACATGTCGTCATGGATTGAAGATAGGTGGGCCTGCATCCTTATCTTTCAAAGATCATACTCGTCAACTGAAAAAACAGGTAATCTAGAATGCATGTGTTCCATTTCTAAAATGAGCTTAAAATATATCCTCGATATATGGATCTAGTTCTTGAAATATTGAACCAACCACTCCGATACCACTTATAGGTCACAAGTCGTCCAGGAATAAGTCTAGAGGGGGGTGAATAGACTTATTGAAACTCTTAAACTCTTTTTTTCGAAGATTGAGTTTCTCAGCTGATAGATATGCGAAAATAAGCTGATGACGAAAACAAAACTAAGCAATAGAACAGTAAAGTATGAATGCAACAGTTAAGTGTGATGCTGAAAACAGAAAAACACGCAGGCAATTTATAGTGGTCTCAGAGGTGGGGTAATCATCTACTAATCCACTTTCTCCAAACCAGTTGGAGATGAATCCACTATAATTCTCAACCAGTGATAAATATTATAGTGATTCTTTTACTTAGCTACAACAACTTCCAACCAGTGGAAATGTCATCGTTGCAACTCCTCTTTTGACTGCCTAGAACCACTTGATTCTTCAAATCCTCGGATGCCTATCAGTCTCGCAATTTCAACCAGTGAAGTACCCCGAATTCAGGTTTTAAGACAAGAGTGTTTGTATTCTCCAACTAAGAGCTTTCTTCAAATAAGAACTTCGAGTACTGCTCTTTTCATGATGCTATATGATTGCTTTGATTTCTTTGATAACTTTGATCACTTGAGAGTTTTGTTCACATTGTATTGCTCAATTTCAAATCTTTGGATATATATATATATATATATATATATAAGTGTCAATCCTTGAGCATACTTCATAGCCTTTGCAAATCTTGTAACAAATCCATCCGTTGGAGAGAGAGACTTCATTGTTTTTTCTTTCTGAACGTTGCAAGGCTGGATTCCCATATTTTAATCCATCTTTCGACCATTGTGAAGACGTGCATGTGAGGCACCGAATCTTTTAAATATATAAGATTAAAGTCTTCAGTGGTAGGTCTGGATGAATTATTTAATTCATATCCTTTGCGGGAATCTCTCCAATTTGTACCTTCACGCTTGCATGTGACTTTCCGTAAATATTGACTATTCAACGCATGCTGACGTGGACTTGGAGTACTTGGATAATGTCTTATAAGTCAAGCTGTCTGATGTCCAGTCAACTTCTCTGCAGTTTGGACTTCTCTGCCGATGACTTCTTTGATGTCCTATTGAGACTTGCCTGATCAGATGACTTGTCTGAAGTCTTCTGTCTTGATGAATTTCGACTTATCTGTTGGTCAGACTTCATATGTCTTGGTCTGCTGATCACTTGACTGCAGTCTGGTCAACCATCACTGATGAATTTTTGTTTCTCTGATTTAGACTTGACTGTGATTTCAGCTTTACTGCAGTGTTTGGTTTACACTTCTCTGAAGTACTTATCTGTACTTTTGTACTTAGCCGATTTTGAGCCTAAATTAAATGGCCTATAGAAGATACTCATTTGGTTCTTCTTTACATTTTGCCAAGTATTTAACTTAACATAATTTGCCCTATGGAAGATACTCATCTAGTTCTTCCTTACATTTTTGCCAAGTAATAAACATTTGAATGACATCATCAAAATCTAACAAGTATTCCTAACACATGTGATTAGTATCGATCATCATTCATCATCCATCGTGCCAACCCTGTGTTATGCTCCCCAAAACCTGAATGAACCTGGACGCAAAACAGACATCCACCCCCGATTACTCGGGGTTAGCAAAATTCCAGTATTTTGCTAGTGCAATTACAAAGTGCAAATACGAGTCATACAAATCATATTCCAAGAATAATAATAATCAAGAATCCTCAAACATCCAAACATAACGAAAGAAAATACTTCCCGAGGTAGAGAGTTTGAGTAAAACTTTCTAAATTCGAAAGATCACCAATCAAGAGAACAATCTATAAAATATTTTTAAAATGCATCGGGAGTTTTATCGGAAAGAACCATTTGGGGTTATCAAATCCTTCTCATTTCAAAGAAAACCAAAAGGGGTCACATTCCAAGATTTGCTTTCTCAAATAAAAACCAACAATAATTCACGGGGTCCACAACCCACACCACGTGTCCTCGACGGACATAAAATCAACAAAATATAACCACCCAAGATACGAAATCTTGGTAACACGTCCAAGGTACTTGACCCTGGCAAAGCATATCCACAATCATATCCATGACACCGTGATCACATGCCACGTATCACCGTATATCTTCTTAGGCTCTCACGGTTGGATCAACCACTTGTTGCATCCTGACCACCATGATCACAAGCTATGTGTCACCGTAGACCTCGTCCGACATCACGGATGGACTATGACAACCATTCCACATCCACAAACCAATACACTACGGTACACATCACATATCAAGCAAAAAAACACATCTATAATCATATCCCTGATACCGTGATCACTCGCCATGTATCACCGTAAGTCTTCCTAGGCTCTCATGGTTGGACCGATCACTCGCCGCATCTTGACCACCATGATCACATGCCATGTGTCACCGTGGACCTCGTCCGAACATCACGGTTGGACTGTGACCACACATTCACAATTCACACAACACAATACACCAAGAATATCACAATAATCCACCCAAAGGCAACAAACACATAGCACGACATAATTGTTGAATCACAACTCACCGAAATGAGATAATATATATATATATATATATATATATATATATATATATATATATATATAAAATCACAACACCAACATCAAACATATCCTTAGGATTCGCTTAATCATTCACAAAACATAAAATCATAACACACACATGTTTTGAAAGAGAGCCTTTAATGATGCTAAACCGATCGAATCCTTTGAAAGTTCATTTCAAACAACTAAACAAACATACTTAGATGATCACCGATCATCATGTCCACAAAACAAGAAATGTATGAACAAGGTACTTGCCTCGAAATCAGCACACGAATCCTCCGACGAACACGGCTCGATCGAAGTGCATCGAAACCTACATCTCCCGCAAGAAACAACAAAAACACGATCACAACAAGGACCGAGACCAATAACAACGGAATTACATCAGACTATCGAAGGAAAACTCATTGGAACATTGAATCGAGCATCAAATGTTCAATATCTCCCAAGAGTACTTGAATTGTCAATCGAGTTAAACCAACTCGAAATATGGATGTACAATCCATAGAACACGATTAATAACATCATATAGCACCAACCGATTCATAAAAACCGGACTAGGACCGAGATAAAGAACAAAACTCTAAAAAGTCAACTCTAGGAAAAAATAGGAAAAATACCTCGATCCGACGAAGAACAACGGATTAGATAATGTTAAAATCACCTAGAACTCTCTAAAACACCTTGGATGAAACAAGAATCGACCGTAAGTCCAAACCCTAGTCGCCCTCGTCTCAAACCCGCGAAGAGGAGAAGAAATAAAATGGAAATGACAATTCATGCCGTCTAGCTTTATATATCGATGACTTAGCATGCGCTAATCATCAAGATTAGCGTGCGCTATCGACGCATCAAAACAATCCTTCTGTCCAAACACACTGTTAGCGTGCGCTAACCACAAGTGTTAGCGTGTGCTAACGAGACCTCTGCACTACCCAGAGCTCCCTGGATCGCCTCGAACTACTAGTTAGCATGCGCTATCCTCACCATAGCGTGCGCTATTGCCGCACCTTAGGGCGCGCTATACCACTACATAGCGTGCGCCAATCAATGTTCCAACCTACCCAAAGAGCTCCCGGATCAAGCTTTCGCACCTCCGCTAGCGTGTGATAATCGGGACTCAGCCGTGCTAATGGGGTTCAAGTGTCGCCATCGACTTTCAATTCGTCACGATAGCGTGCACTAAATGTAAACTTAGCGTGCGCTAAAATACTCGAAAATGACAGCAACAATACTCTCAAAGATGGGTATGACGCCGACCTTCTATGACCGAAATTTCAAGTTCAATATATGAACGGAACACTCCGAAATATGATCATCAAACGAGTCTGATCTCTAACGAAACTCCAAAAAGGTCGGAGTGAGGAATACGAAAGAAGTTCCCCAAAACTTTGCGAAATTACAAGACGGTCCAAAACGCCCGAAAAATCCAATAGAAGATCAAACAACTGAACCGAAGCTCACAACACGTGTAAAAAGGTTAAACAAACTTACGGGATACACGAAGCGACAGTTTCAAACGAGGTTCGCAAGAATCAAACTCAAGTGCGGAAAGGTCGCTAAGAAACATGGAACTCAACAAAACAACACCAAAACGAAATCGGATGACAAAAAGTGCAGAATTAATCATTCCCAGAATGATGAAACGGTCACAAGCAAGCCGCTAAAATGGACTTCTGTTAAATTTTTTTTACCAAATTAGAAATTGCAGATATTACATACTACCCTCCTTAAAAGAAGTTTCGTCCTGAAACTTAAAATAAGTAGGGAGGAGCAATATCTCACCATGAACATCTCAACGAGATACATAAGAATCGAAACTCACACCCATCGGCGAAACGCTACAAGCAACACAACGAAACATACGACGCGAAATCACGCTCGACGACAACCATCATAATGTCACAAGCAGAGACATAATAAAACCAACAAGTGTCAAGTATCACCAAACAGATAGCACTTAATTATCCGAACAATCACAAAACAAAAGGTACCTATTACAAGAAAATGCGCACAGTCGAAAAATAGAAATTGAACACACAACGATCTACGAGGGTAACCACGAAGAACTCCAACCATGCCGAAATTCTCGAAAACCACCCTAGTAATCTTCGTGTCCTTTCGGAGAAGATACGCAAACTAGATCCCCAAACCTCTCATATACCATCTCACAATGCACGGCTCGGTGTCCTAATTGACCGCAATCAAAACAGCTGACTAACGGTGAACGACAGTTCTTCGCGGCCTGCTCGACTATAGTTATAACACGTCTTCGTGTTGCTCACATTGCTCACTGCAGGGGTAATACTATCCCAATGTTCACGCGATCGAGGAACCTTCTTAGGATGACGACACGAAGTCCCAGCCCCAGGAGGCCCACTACCCTGATTTCCTGAAGAGTTCCCAATAGTTTTCAATTTCTTCGACTCGAACATTTGCTCAGTCGTTGATACAGATAGGTCATAGGCTAACGCCCTATTCTGATACTCTCTCAATGAAGTACATGTGAAACCCGTCATGTACTGACGACTCTCCGGCTTCATTCGCCTAATAAAATGACAGGTCTTATCCTCCTATGTTCTCACCTGATACTGCACATAGCTGAGCTATTTGCTATAATCAATAATAGCTTGAGACAGCGATACATCTTGCGGTTTCGCCAAAAAGAATTCATTAATCCTCTGATTTCTGATCGGTTCCGAACAAAACTCATATCGTATGAATCTCTGGAACTCTGCCCCCGTGACAACACGATCTCGAGTCTTAACAGCCTCCCACTAATTAGCGGCATCTTTGTCAAGGATATACTGAGCGACATGCACCTTACACTCTTATGGATAATCGACTACCTCGAATATCTTTTCCAACTGGAGAAGCCAACCATGACGCCCAATGCATCTGCGTCACCAGCGAAACTGTAACACCCCAAATCTCATAAGGGACATTACACGTCGTAGAACCTTCACAAGGTCTACCAGGCTAACACATGACACATAATCCACAAAAAAATCCCATAAAACACATTAAGAATAATAAGTAGGACCGTGTCCTCGGTCAAAATGATTTAGTTCAATTTTAGTAAACAGAAAGTAAAATGAATTTGTTGCCCATGTAGGGGACTTCAACAACATCCTTAAACTGTAATATCCTAGAATTTCGTGATGATTTTTTTCACATTATTTTATATTAATTTTACTATACAGGGCGGGACCGATACAGTATGGATAAATAATTTTGGGAACTATGACAGACGTGCCAGTATATCTATCGAGGCTACATTTAATTCTAGGATATTGCATGATATATTTTCCGATGTCGGAATATACTTTATGAGTATCGTACAATTGTCGTACTTGGTCGACAGTTGTATTTGAGGATATCGTGCATCAGATGTATCGTATGAGAATGTTATCGGAATGAGCACATGTATTCAGTATGTCGCGTGTATGTATTCAGTATATTGAGATGGCAGATAGGAGCAAAAATGGCTAAGTATGAAAGCCATTACGTACGCTACATAATGGATCTTACGTACGTAACTAAGCAAGCTTAACGTATGTTAAGTTGTGTACACAACGTATGTTAAAAATGGAATCGGACAGGATCGAGATGTGGTCGGTAGGTGGGCCCGGTGTCGGTATCTTTTGGCGCGGATGTGGACAGGCAAGTCAACTTCGAGCCTTACGTACGTTAAGGATGTATCATTACGTATGCTAAGAAGGTGTGTTACTGTAGCAAGTCAATGTATGTATTACGTATGCTACGGAAAAGGGATTACGTACGTAAGTCTTTGAACAAAATGAATCAGTGACATTTGGACCGTCATTACGTATGCAACCAAGGTCAGATAGCATATGTAAGAGTATGTTACGTACGTTAACCTTGGTGTGTTACGTATGTAACAAGTTGGAGGTTTATATAAGTGGACGCCCATCATTTCATTTCTCTTCAGAATTTCATTTCGTTTTCACTTTCAAACACTCAGAGATGGAGTTTTCAGCCCTTCTAAGTCGATTATGAGCTTGGAAACATGGGATTAGAGCTTGAGATATGGAGATATCATTGATTCTTGAGGTGGTCACTTGTGTATTTCATCTTCTAAGAGGTATGTCGGATAATCCTCTCCTTGATTCAGATTTTGATATTGTTGTTGACGTTCTTCTTCGTATAATGATGGTTATGGTGTTGTTGTGATTCTTGAGGTTGTATGAATCGTATGTTATGGAACATGATGATATATACCTTGGATTATGAATTAAATGATGGTTTAGATGATAGAACCCACCGAATTACGTCATTTTGTTGGCTACAAACATGATTATGGATTAATTCATATTCTTGAAGAACACTTGAGTTATATACGTCGTGATTTTATGGAATTGGGAAGGATTATGGTTAATTTTGGCATATGATTATTCATGATGATAATCGGTAATTTTATTCCAATGAATTTACAAAGATGATCCGTGTTAATCCATAATTAAGATTGAAGTCGGAACCAAGAATGTTGAAGACATTGTTAGAATTATTGATTATCGAATTTCAGCTTGTATTCGTATTGTTAAGAGTTGATATGGTTTGGTTTCGTATGATCGAGATGTCGTTGAACCGTTGAGTTTGATTGGTTGGTTATATCGGTTGTTGATTGTTATTGAATGCATCGTTAATTGATCAATGCGTTAGGTTGCGTTAAGTGATCGTTGATAATTAACCGTTGTGCCGTGATTGGAATTGGAGAATGCATGGATCGCCTTGGTCGGGGCTGCGGAGCTTGTAGATGAGGACGACGGGATTGGTAACAACTTCATCGGTATCGAGGCAAGTTATGCTTGCTCAGTTCATAATGTTTAATAAATGATTTCGTTTTCATTTCATTTATGATTCATCTAGCAATGGTATCACGGAATATGAATTATCGGGATGATGGTACGTATATTATGCTTGGACTAAGATAAATTATAATGTATAATATTTTAAAGATGTTTAGTGGAAACGGAGACATGAATTATATTTGGACTATTGTACGAGAAGTTAGAGATCAAAGCTAGTTATCATTGAACTCAAGATGGTGGTTTGGTATTACTGATGGATTGTACTTCATTTTGGATTGTTTGGATAACCGTGTATTCGTTCAGGGATGTTGGTCATAGAAAGGTTAGCGTCTCCAGCTTGAGATAAATTAATATTTCTATATTATGATAATCATCTTGTTGCATTATTGCATGCGTGTGTTGATGCTTCATGTGGTGAGTGTGCATCATTGTTTGTTACATATTGTGATTGCATGAACTGTGTTAGGGGATAAGACCTAAATGGTACCTACGTTCCGGAGTATTCCTGTGAGATGCTTCTGTGACCCTTGGTTGCGACCTTGGGATATTTTGTGATTGCGTGAACTGTGTTAGGGGATAAGACCTAAATGTCACCCATGTTCCGGAGTATTCCTGTGAGATGCTTCCGTAACCCTTGGCTGCGGCCTTGGGGTTTATGCGTTAATATTATATGCATTATTGAGCATGTTGTGAACTATTGTCTGACGGAAATACGACGTTGTGGTCGTGTCGGTCTTTCATGATCGAGTTATCGTTGCTCACTTGGAAAGTCTTTCGATCCTTGTTGGATATGCATTTCTTCGAGATTTGTTGTCTTGTTGTATCGTGATATAACTGGAGTCAGATACGTTCTTATCGGTCATGTGTAGGATTTTCAGGGAGGGCACGTGTGGCATGTGTGGGTTTCGACCTCTTATTGAACCGTGTACACGAGACGTACTTCGTGAGGATGATTAGGTACGAGACCAGATGTGTATCTGATCAATACCCGTGGTTGTCTTTTACACGGACACATGTGCGGATCGGGCGTATCGTGATGTCCATCTTGAGTCTTATTGATTGGTCGTTCACAGTCCATGTATAATCGGATCTATTCGATAGTCGGGTTTGTCTTCGAAATCCCGTATATGTGATATGTATATGGTTGACGATTTTGTTCTCTCGTGTATCTATCCCCGTTTAGCCTTTATTGATCTTGTTTGGAGTTACCATATCATTGGCAATCACGTCTGTTATTGGTTCCCTACTGATCTCGTTTAGAGTTACCATATCGATGGACAACTCGTTTGTTATTGACCCTTTATTAACATCGTTTGAAGTTCACCCTATCGCTGGTAATCTCGTTCGTTATTGATCCTTATTGATTCCATTTGGAATTTACCGTACCATTGGTATTCTCGGTCGTTGTAGATCCTTATTTGATCTTGTTGGAGTTTACCGTATCATTGGTATTATCGGTTGTTGATCCTTATTGATCTTGTTGGAGTTTACCGTATCATTGGTATTCTCGGTCATTGTAGATCCTTATTTGATCTTGTTGGAGTTTACTGTATCATTGGTATTCTCGGTTATTGATCCTTTATTGGTCCTGTTGGAGTTTACCGTATCGATGGTATTCTCAGTCGCTGATCCTCTATTAATTTGTTGGAGTCACCACATCATGGTATTCTCGTTCGTGGTTGATCGTTTGTCGATCTTGTGTGGAGTTATCATGTCATTGATATTCTCGTTCTGATGCATTGGTTGGTTATCATTATCGATTGTGTGTGCATTCATGCTTTCACTACTAAAAAAAGAGCTTTAGTGACACTTGTCTTCTGACAGTTTTGTGTTATGTGTCACTAAATATATAAAATTAGATTAGTTTTTCTATTTAACATTTAAGTGTCATTGATTGCTCATATCGGAGTATCACTAATCTAGGCATCTGTAATTTCTGACACTAACTAACCTATAGTAATAAAGAAAAAAGAAAAACACTCAAATAACTCTTTCTTCATTCCCCTCTTATGCCCTAGGTCACGCTGCTCACGCCTCTTCTTCTCAGACATTAAAAATCGTCGACTCCACACAATCCTCCATCTCCCCATTTTTTCTCTCGTTGTGTTCGGGCCTGACTGCCACCCACCACCGGTAGTCCTCGTCGTCGCGCCTTTGCCTAGGCGCCAAGCCCTTTTGGCGAGATCCACAAGTCGCCACGCCTCCGCCGTCGCCTCGGCCTGGTCCTAACCCCGCAGCTCAACCCAGCCCCCACCACGTTGATCCTCTGCTCGTTCTATATGAGAAGTCGAATTAAGATAAAGATTTATGAGTAGTATTTCATTCTATATGCATACTGGTCTTCCATGGGAAGAGGCTCGTAATAAAATTTGGCTTGTGGACTCAAAGGTATTCAACATCTACTCTCCGTCGGGTGATTTTTTTAATTTCCATCCCCATTACTGAAAACTCGTGGTTTCCTCTGTAGGGACTGATTGTTAGGTCTCTGAGGAAGCTTACAAATGGAGTAAGGTAATATTGTATCTTTACCCTTTAATTCACGTTATTAAAGAAATTGATTGTCATGATAGTAATTCTTTTATTTTTTTTCCAACTTATTTCCTCTGTTCCATTCGAAATTTAGTGCCGAGCCATTTTTGCTAGTGGAAGACCATTTGATCTGGTTGAATATAATGGGAAATTCTATGTGTCTGGCTAGGTCGAGACTCTCAAGCATTTATAATTCTTATCGTTTATTTTTTATTGCATTAGTTATTTTGCTTGACTTCATCGTGATTTTTCCATGGCTTTAGTCAAATAATGCATACATCATTCCCGAACTTGGTATGGGGTTGATAATTTCTGGTGCAATCCGAGTTCACGACGACATGCTTTTGGCAGCATGTGAGCTCCTGATAATTATACTCGGTTAATCATGTTCTTGTGTTGATATTTTTTCTTCATTCTGATACATCATTAGTCATCTCGATTTTTTTTTTGGAACACTGGAAGCATTGACTGCACAGGTTAGCTAAGAGAATCTAGATAAGTGGCTCATATATCCACCATTCTCGAACATCGAAAAGATTTCAGCTCAGATAGCGGTGCGAGTAGCAGCTAAAGCTTATGAACTTGGTATTTACGTCATTAACTCTTCATATTCTATGTATAGTTGCAAAATTTACCCGTAAGATTATGCTTATTTAAAAGGAAACTTCTTTTAACTACTTAGGTTTTGTTATCTGTTATATGTTTAAGCTTTATGTATATTTATTTGCCACACAGCCTTTATGTATATTTTACTCTTCGGCTTCTGAATGCAAGTACTTCCTGGACATCAACAATACACTTCTAGGATGCACCACATTATAATTTGGCACTACAATACGTCTGTTACTTTACTGGAAAACAACACAGAATGTTGTAGGAGTATGAGAACACAATCATGACCCCCAAAGGGAGGGAATAATATAGAACTACGGGGACAATGGTGGAACAAATTAGTAGTCTTCAATCTCTTAAGCTTTAGAGCCAACGAAAGCCCTGACCTTAGAGTTCTCTAAAAGAAGCCCAAGTAATGGCAGTGTGTTTACTAGGATCTAAAGGTGATCTAAAGTTGAGAACTTTTGGGTCATTTGGACTACAAATTTTGAGTGAAGGAGTATATTAAGTAGCTTTTAGCTTTTAAATGTGTTCTATAGTTTAGTACTTTGAACTATTAGGACTTCACATCTTGTAAGAGATTCAAATTCTATACTAGTTAGAACATGCAGCTGTTAATCTTTCCTTTTTGTCCTATTTAATCATATGTATGAATGTGTCTTCATTAGTTTTTATTCTTCAACCTCTTAGAAAAACATTTACGTGATAATTTCTTTTGCCAAAATATTTTCGCAGATTGGACAGAGCATAGCTCTAAATGGTGGTGTTGTCACAGCTGAGGAAATTGATCCATATCTTGATCCGGGGACTACTGGGAAGATGGTACAGTAAAGCTTCACTTATATAATTGAGATGCAAGCTAGTATATTCATATGCCACTTTCCATATAAACTTTTCTTTTTTTTTTTTGCTTTTCTAGGAATACCTTTAACAACGTATTTTGATTGTCTTGTTCCACAAATCCAGATTGCATGGTTAAATGTACGTCTATGTAGTTCGTCACTTTCTATGATTTTGGTTCTGCTTGTGTTTGTATGTGTAAGATCTACCAACATGCACCTGAATTTGAGGTCTGTCACTTTCTGACTTTTTTTGCTTGATCAAACTTGAAGATAGGCGACTGTTTTGGGTATTGTCACATTTATTGCAGCACGACAATGCTTTGTGTATGCCGCTGCTCTCTCTCTCTCTCTGCCCTCTCCCCTTCTCTGCCTCTCCCTCTCCGTATCCTACTACGACTTATTTACATTCAGTAATCTAGCACAAATTATTACACTACAAAAAAACTTTAGAGGAAACAAAAACTCTAGTCGGTCTTTCTTCAAAAAAATAGGTAGTGCAGTCCTAGTTGATCCACAAATAATTTCTGTGTTTCTCGGAAGTTCCTCTTTTGCTATCTACTTCAGTATAGTGCACTCAAGTACTTGCATAGTTGGTTACGTCATCATCCCAAGTATGGAGCCATTGCCTCTCCAGATCGGCCTTAGAATCTGTACTATGTTGATGTAAGGAACAAACACACCACATGTATATGCATTCTATGTTGATGACTGTTTATATTCTTATTAAACTAAAAATCTATTACATATTTTTCTGTTTAAGAATCTTGCTTCGTGTTTTGTGATGTTCTGATTTTGATTTTTCTAAATTTGCAGGTTTCTTGAATCTTGAGATGGGATTTAAAATTTCAAGTGAATGAATTGTTTGTCTGGCATTTTATGGTTGTTACTTATATTAAGTTTGATGAGAAAACAGGTTATAAAAAAAACCAACCTGGTTAGTGTTCATAAAGACATAAACCAATGCAGATTTCCTCGCGTTTTTTCAACTCGAGCTCAGCAGCGACAATGGAAAATCAACGATGATTTCTTCCAAAATAATCGAGAAGCTGCACGATTTGATGATCAAATCATTAGAACAACCCTCGAGAACTGAAAAGAGGTAAATTATTAATAATTTTGATGTCTAGTTGACGAACATCCACAGATGTATTTGTTGATGAGTGTTTCTGTTAATTGAAAATCTTAAACATAAACAACAATGATGGTGGTGATGAGGATTTGAATGACATAGATGATGATTTAAACGATGAAGAAGAATTTGATTCGAATTATTCTGGATATGTTTATCTGCGAGGTTCATCAATCAGGTTCAATGTTTCTTTATGTGTTGTTCAATGTTTTAGCATGTGACTAAATGTTTGTTATCTGTACTATATGTGGTGTGTGGAATATTGATAAGATTGATGATAAAAAATTTCTAAATAGTGTCTAATGTTTCTTTGGTGAAGGGCAAAGCCAATGAGTCTAAACTCAGTTAGATTGATAAAACATGGCATCGAGCCTATGTGACATGTTATCGCTGGACAACGTCTAATGTTACTACGTATGTAGTTCAATGTTTCTTTCTTTAGGCAAAGGGTAGGCTGGTGAAGCTGGGCACCATCACGCATTCATATCCATTCTGTGAGAGATCTGGTACTCCTGTTATTAACAGTGCTGTTCCTAGCTGCTAAGTGTGCTTAACAAATATTTTTCTTTATTGACTGATTTGTGAAGCTATAATATTCAATTTTGCTTTCTCGACCTATCTCTGTAGTTGCTATGCTTTATAACTGCACCAGAATTCCTCTATTCATCAAATGAAAGTTGCTACAGCCTTATAAGCCTGATTCTTTGTTAAGACCCTAAATGTTTGTAATATATGCTACATGTGGTATGCGGAATATGCATAATATTGGTGGCAGAATCTTTCTGAAATAGTGTATAATAATGTTTCCTTGATGCATGTCAAATATAATGTTTATGAATTCATCTAGATAGATAAATAGATAGAACAGGACATCAAGCCAATGTGACATGTTATTGGTTGACAATGTCTAATATCATTATGTAGGTAGTTCAATGTTTTTACATGAGACCCTAAATGTTTGCGAGTTGTGATGCACTTCCTGTGTGGAATATGAATAGTTTTGGTTTACAATGTCTAATGTTACTGTGTAAGGTGTATAATGTTCAAACATAACATACTTAATGCTTTATAATATTTCAGAAGTACTTCCCATAAATGAAGCATAACCATTCCACATATGTGGGGATGTGACTGGAGTAGTTGCAAAAGCATTTGATGAAAAGTATAAAATATACAAAAGTCAGAATCATTACATTTTTCCTAGTAAATTTAATTTTTAGCATTTTTGACTTATCTCGTTTGGATATTGTGTTTCTTCAATAAGGGATCTCACTGTTTTAAGTATTCTCATATTGATCTGACATTTTGGTAATTTCAGGGTCAATTATTCTTTTTATTTTTATTTTTGTTTCAAGTCTTACATTATTGTGCAGAACGTTGCCTTTGAGTTGTTGAGAGAATAGCTTTTCTTGAGCTTGTTTAAGTTTTTGTTTAAATATCTCTTTTTTTTATCATGTTCAGTGTTATCATTGATATGAAATTATATTTCTCTGCATGATGTAATATTTTGATCTTGCATCATTGCTTTAAGTTCAAATCTTATACTCTGTAAGGTTTATATATATATATGTTTCTGATCCTAACACTCTTGTTTATGCTGCTTCTTGTTAGTTGTTTGAAGGTGTATTGATTACCTTTCTCGATTATGCGACGAGTGGGATGCATATGTTGGTTAGAAGCATGGAAGATTTTACTTTTTCGGAAGATTAGTGTGATCTTTTTGTTTGCTATTTTGAAATGTTAACTGATTTTGCTATGTGATATTTTGTACTTTGTAACTATTAAGGATAATGATGCTAATGGTTAATGAAATATTTTATATTTAGACTTTATCAAATATTGTTGCAGCATCAAAAAATATGTATCATTTTAATATATAAATTGAGATGTGATTTTCAGTACATATTTAATTATAAAATTACCATTAATTAAATTATCAATTTAGTGTCAAGCATTTGTTGATAATCAAGTGTAAGAATTTACTCTCAATAATGTGTCAGAAATACCAAAATTAGTGACACTGAAATACAATTGCTATTTTGTCACATTATTGTGTCGTTATCTATTCACACTATAGTGTGACAAAGTAGTGACATGTAATATTTATTGGAAGGTACTGACATTCTCGTATCGGAATATAGTTACATTTGTGTAACACAGACTACTGACACCAGTTTTAGTGACACCGTAAAATGGTGTCACCGCGTTTTGACTGCAGGATTACTGACACATTTTACGTGTGTCACTAAAAGAGTTTAGTGACAGTTTTTTGCTGTCAGTAAAGCCCCTTTTTTAGTAGTGTTTGTATTGATAACCGGGACTTGCCATTGTCTTGGGACAGTTGATCTCCAGATGTATTGTGTGATATCGGTTTTATCAGAATTGGGATCCGATTGTGCGATCTAGCGGACAGATACGGATATGGCCAGATTATTCCATATTGGAGATATGTTGGTAACATTTCGGATACAGTACAGATGGTTATTTTCGAATTCGTTTGTTACTTGAGAATGCGATGTGCAAATTGAGGTAAGGGTTGAATTGATTGAGATTCCGCAGATTGGTAAGGTTGCTACAGTAAAGTTACACTGGAATTATTCTTACCTTGTAATTACATTGATATGTAATTATATATGATGATGTGATCGTTATCATTGTTGAGTATTATGGCTGACCCCGTCGTGGGCTTTATCTTTTAGGTACTCGGAGATCGAGCTATTAGCGGTCGTGAAGGGATGAGCTTTCCGGTGATACTGGCTATGGCATGGTTATTGGGATTTGAGTATTCTTTTCTCATTGTTATGATTCCGCTGCATATGTATTTAATTATGTCTCTATCCGCTGCGTGTGTAATTTTATAATGGATTTCGGTATTTTTCGAACTCGTGTATACGTTCTAAATGCCCTTTTTGCGTCTTTGCCTTGTGTTTTCAAATGGTAATTTCTAATGGTAATTGGAAACTATGTTTTGATAAATATTTGAGTATTTAAAACATTACCGTCTTTGCCTCTTTGGCGTATTTGAAACGTTTTTGAAAATGATTTTAGCCTTGTGGGTTCCAATGTAGGACCCACAGCGCTGTAATATTCCCGGTTGGTTTTGGGGGTGTTATAGAAAATGGTATCGGAGCTTGGGTTTCGTAAAACCCGGGCATGTGTGTTATGTGGCTCTAACGGTGCGGTAGTAGCGTGACTTTTGAAAATGATTTTCCCTACTTTTGAGTCAAACCGATTTTTGGAGGTTCCAAATTTTTTGAGATATTTTCAAATTGCTATTTGTTATATTGGTGTGTGTTGGCATTGTGCTGAGACTTTGTATGGGAGTCGTATGCTAGTATCACGGGAGATCATCGACTTCACGGACATGTAAATATGTTCTTTCAGTTAATTGGTTTTGATGATGATTATTTGAGCATGGTGACATGATTTTGAGATATTTCGGGATTGAGATATTGATTATGACAGGATTTTAAGTTTCGAGGACAAAACTTATTTAAGTGGGAAGATATGTAATATCCTAGAATTTCGTGACGATTTTTTTTCACATTATTTTATCTGAGTTTTACTGTACAGAGTGGGACCGATACAGTATGGATAAATAATTTTGGGAACTGTAACAGACGTGCCAGTATATGTATCGAGGCTACATTTAATTCTAGGATATTACATGCTTGATATGTTTTTCGATGTCGGATATACTGTATGAGTATCGTACAATTGTCGTACTTGGTTGACAGTTGTATTTGAGGATATCGTGCATCAGATGTATCGTATGAGAATGTTATCGGAACGAGCACATGTATTCAGTATGTCGTGTGTATGTATTCAGTATATTGAGGCGGCAGATAGGAGTAGAAATGGCTAAGTATGAAAGCCATTACGTACGCTACATAATGGAGTTTACGTACGTAACTAATCAAGCTTAAAGTATGTTAAGTTGTGTACACAACATACGTTAAGAAGGGAATCGGACAGGATCGAGCTGTGGTCGGCAGGTGGACTCGGTGTCGGCAGATTTCGGCGCAGATGTGGACAGGCGAGTCAACTTCGAGCCTTACGTACGTTAAGGATGTCTCATTACGTACGCTAAGAAGGTGTGTTACTGTAGCAAGTCAACGTACGTATTACGTACACTACGGAGAAGGGATTATGTACGTAAGTCTTTGAACGAAATGAGTCAATGACATCTGGACCGTCATTACGTGCTACCAAGGTCAGATAGCGTACGTAAGAGTATGTTACGTACGTTAACCTTGGTGTGTTACGTACGTAATGAGTTCGAGGTTTATATAAGTGGACGCCCATCATTTCATTTATCTTTATAATTTCATTTCATTTTCGCCTTCAAACACTCAGAGATGGATTTTTCAGCCCTTCTAAGTCGATTATGAGCTTGGAAATATGGGATTGGAGCTTGAGATATGGAGATATCATTGATTCTTGAGGTGGTCACTTGTGTATTTCATCTTCTAAGAGGTATGTCGGATAATCCTCTCCTTGATTCGGATTTTGATATTGTTGTTGACATTCTTCTTCGTATAATGATGGTTACGGGGTTGTTGTTGTGATACTTAAGGTTGTATATATCGTATGTTAAGGAACATGATGATATATATCTTGGATTATGAATTAAATGATTGTTTAGATGATAGAACCCATCGAATTACGTCGTTTTGTTGGTTACAAACATGATTATAGATTGATTCATATTCTTGAAGAACACTTGAGTTATATATGTCGTGATTTTATGGAATTGGGCAGGATTACGGTTAATTTTGGTGTATGATTATTCGTGATGATAATCGGTAATTTTATTCCAATGAATTTATAAAGATGAGCCGTGTTAATCTGTAATTAAGATTGAAGTCGGAACCAAGAATGTTGAAGACATTCTTAGAATTATTGATTATCGAATTTTGGCTTGTATTCGTATTATTAAGAGTTGATATTGTTTGGTTTCGTATGATCGAGATGTCGTTGAACCGTTGAGTTTGATTGGTTGGTTATATCGGTTGTTGATTGTTATTGAACGCATCGTTAATTGATCAATGCGTTAGGTTGCGTTAAGTGATCATTGATGTTTAACCGTTGTGCTGTGATTGGAATTGGAGAATGCATGGATCGCCTTGGTCGGGGCTGCGGAGCTTGTAGATGAAGACGACGGGATTGGTAACAACTTCATCGGTATCGAGGCAAATTATGCTTGCTCAGTTCATGATGTTTAATAAATGATTTTGTTTTCATTTCATTTATGATTCTTATAGCAATGGTATCACGGAATATGAATTTTCGGGATGATGGTACTTATTTTATGCTTGGACTGAGATAAATTATAATGTATAAGATTTTAAAGATGTTTAGTGGAAATGGAGATGTGTATTATATTTGGACTATTGTACGAGAAGTTAGATATCAAGGCTAGTTATTATTGAACTCGAGATGGTGGTTTGGTATTAATGATGGACTGTAATTCATTTTGGATTGTTTGGATAACCGTGTATTCGTTCAGGGATGTTGGTCATAGAAAGGTTAGCGTCTCCATCTTGAGGTAAATTAATATTGCTAGATTATGATAATCATCTTGTTGCATTATTGCATGCGTGTGTTGATGCTTCATGTGGTGAGTGTGCATCATTGCTGGTTACATATTGTGATTGCATGAGCTGTGTTAGGGGATAAGACCTAAATGGCACCTACGTTCTGGAGTATTCCTATGAGATGCTTCCGTGACCCTTGGTTGCGACCTTGGGGTATTTTGTGATTCCATGAACTGTGTTAGGGGATAAGACCTAAATGGCACCTACGTTCTGGAGTATTCCTGTGAGATGCTTCCGTGACCCTTGGCTGCGGCCGTGGGGTTTATGTGTTATTATTATATGCATTGTTGAGCATGCTGTGTATTTTTGTCTGACGAAAATACGATGTTGTAATCGTGTTGGTCTTTCATGATCGAGTTATCATTGCTCACTTGGAAAGTCTTTCGATCCTTGTTGGATATGCGTTTCTTCGAGATTTGTTGTCTTGTTGTATCGTGATATACCTGGAGTCAGATACGTTTTTATCGGTCATGTGTAGGATTTTCAGGGCGGGCGAGTGTGGCATGTGTGGGTTTCGACCTCATATTGAACTGTGTACACGAGACGTACTTCGTGAGGCAGATTAGGTATGAGACCAGACGTGTATCTGATCAATACCCGTGGTTGGCTTGTACACGGACACATGTCCGGATCGGGCGTATCGTGATGTCGATCATGAGTCTTATTGATTGGTCATTCACACTCCATGTATAATCGGATCTGTTCGATAGTCGGGTTTGTCTTCGAGATCCCGTATATGTGATATGTATATGGTTGATGATTTTATTCTCTAGTGTATCTGTCCCCGTTGACCCTTTATTAATCTCGTTTAGAGTTACCATATCATTGGCAATCTCGTCTGTTATTGGTTCCTACTGATCTCGTTTGGAGTTACCATATCGATGGTCAACTCGTTTGTTATTGACCCTTTATTAATCTCGTTTGAAGTTCACCCTATCGCTGGTAATCTCGTTCGTTATTGATCCTTATTGTTTCCATTTGGAGTTTACCGTACCGTTGGTATTCTCAGTCGTTGTAGATCCTCATTTGATCTTGTTGGAGTTTACCGTATCATTGGTATTCTCGGTTGTTGATCCTTATTGATCTTGTTGGAGTTTACCGTATCATTGGTATTCTCGTTCGTTGTAGATCCTTATTTGATCTTGTTGGAGTTTACCGTATCATTGGTATTCTCAGTTATTGATCCTTTATTGATCTTGTTGGAGTTTACCGTATCGATGGTATTCTCAATCGCTGATCCTCTATTAATTTGTTGGAGCACCACATCATGGTATTCTCGTTCGTGGTTGATCCTTTGTCAATCTTGTGTGGAGTTATCATGTCATTGATATTCTCGTTCTGATGCATTGGTTGGTTATCATTATCGATTGTGTGTGCATTCATGCTTTGTATTGATAACCGGGACTCGCCATTGTCTTGGGACAGTTGATCTCCAGATGTATTGTGTGATATCGGTTTTATCAGAATTGGGATCCGATTGCGCGATCCAGTGGACAGATACGGATATGGCCATATTATTCCATATTGGAGATATGTTGGTATCATTTCGGATACAGTACAGATGGTTGTTTTTGAATTCATTTGTTACTTGAGAATGCGATGTGTGAATTGAGGTGAGGGTTGAATTGATTGAGATTCCACGGATTGGTAAGGTTGCCACAGTAAAGTTACACTGGAATTGTTCTTAACTTGTAATTACATTGATATGTAATTGTATATGATGATGTGATCGTTATCATTGTTTAGTATTATGGCTGACCCCATCGTGGGCTTTATCTTTTAGGTACTCAGAGATCGAGCTAGTAGCGGTCGTGAAGGGATGAGCTTTCCGGTGATACTGGCTATGGCATGGTTATTGGGATTTGAGTATTCTTTTTTGGTTGTTATGATTCCGCTGTAGATGTATTTAATTATGTCTCTATCCACTGCGTATGTAATTTTATAAAGGCTTTCAGTATTTTTCCAACTCGTGTATACTTTCTAAATGCCCTTTTTGCGTCTTTGCCTTGTCTTTTCAAATGGTGATTTCTGACGGTAATTGGGAACTATATTTTGATAAATATTTGAGTATTTAAAACATTACCGTCTTCGCCTCTTTGGCGTATTTGAAACGTTTTTGAAAATGATTTTAGCCTTGTGGGTTCCAATGTGGGATCCACGGTGCTGTAATATTCCCGGTTGGTTTTGGGGATGTTATATAAACCATAACACGTTCACATGACTTCTTCAACAAACAAACAATAAGCAAAAGATAATAAGGTAAGTGACACAGACTCGAGCCTCATCATCATACTGGGCCATCCTTTGAATGCGTGTCCTGTGTCGGCTCCTCAGCTCGTCTGATACCTGAAATGCATAAAATGCATTTCCCCCATTTAAGGGGTTAGCATTCGAATAGCTAATGCAAGTACACAACTACACAACATTATATACAAATACGATTCAACACAGTCACCTCATTTAGAAAGCATTTGAAAACAATATTCTGGAATATCACATTTGCATCAAAACAGTATATCAACACATTTCATCAATACCACCATCCACACTTGGTATCCCACGGCCGTACCCATTAGTATCGAACCCCAGAGGGCCCTTCGGACCGTCCCTGGGTGGGAAACCACTTCCGCAGCCGTACCCATTAGTATCGGCCCCCAGAGGCCCCGTCGGGCCGTCCCTGGGTGGAATAACATCAACACACACGGTATCATAATTCATAATCGTATCGAAACCGTAAACCACATAACAAAATGTAATACATGTACTTGCCTTGAATAATTCAATGCAAGAAAACTGTGAACGGAGAGACTACGATCCAAACTCACTCCAAGGTTTCGCTCCTAGCACACAATGATATACAATTAACTACAAAACTACAGAATCAAAAGGGTTATCCTAGATTCTACCCCTTTGGAAGGATTTGTTGAACACTACGAGTGCAAAATGGGTCGCATTTGATCAACAATGGAATAATGGGACTTCAGTCCACAAACCCACAAGAAAAACTAAGGATTACGAGCATACTATCGAAGTCTAACAACAATCAATGCTAATTCAGTTCAGAGATATGAAATCACCCTAAAATCCCCAAAATCCCAAAAACTAGGGTTCTACGAAGAATACCTTGATTCAAACGGTAGAATATGATTTGATGATGATAAATCCGCACAAGAATAGCAATAGATGATGATATCTGGCTGAGATCGACCTTTCTAGCCTGAATTCACCACAGGTCACCAAAGGAACGGGAAAAGCTTGGAAAAATGATGAATTAACTACTGTTGTCCTATTTATACTAGACAGACTTAGCGCGTGCTACACAATGCTTAGCGTGCGCTAACGGTGTGCAGAATAGTAGTGCAGAAAGCAGTCAGAGGCTTCTATCCCCCGTTAGCGTGCGCTGCTACCAGCTTAGCGTGCGCTAAGGTTATCAATTACGATACGTCAATAGCTAGTTAGCGTAGGCTACCTGGTTCAGTTCAGAAATACTGAACCTTCTGTCCAGTCCTAGAGTACTCTGCCCAGATGCATTAGCGTACGCAATTATAGAAGTCTATCGTGCTCTAGATATACTCTCATAGTGCATGCTACAGAGATAACGCTAGCGTGCGTTAACTATTCCTGTACAGAGTACAGTTAGGAAACTCAGCCAGACTGCACCGTACTTGGAAGGCACGAAACTCGATAGAAACCAGCGAACGATGAGACATAACAAGAAAAAAACAACATGCAAGCACCATCTCCCTATCCGTATGTACGATTCCAACCATACATCGGAGCGGACAACAATTCTTAAAGGTGATACCCAAAACTATAATAAATTACAAAACAGCCCAAACTCTCGAGAGTCATAACTCGAGGCCAACTAACAATCTCCGAAAATTGTAATGAATCCAAAAATATTAAGGGAACTCATAGAAGTAATGAAATGTCGGTTAAGGACAAGATTTACGAGAATCGAGTCTAAACGCAGAAAAGTTATACAATAATTGAAATCTCATAAAAACAACTCTGAAACTCATTCGGATGGCCATGAACGCAGAACAAAATAACTTCAGAATATTAAAATACATACAAGCGAGTCGTCTGAAATGAAAAGGTACTAAAAATAGAAATTACTGAAAATAGAAAGTGCGGATATTACATTCTCACCCCCTAAAAATAAGTTTCGTCCCGAAAATTACAAGATAAATAACTCGGGGTATCTCGCCTTCATAATGTCCTCAATTTCCCACGTCGCTTCCTCAGATCCGTGTCTCGGCCACTGCACTTTAACCAAGGGAATGGTTTTGTGCCTAAGATGTTTCACCCGACGCTCCAAAATCTGAGTCGGTCTCTCTGAAAGGTAATGTCGGGACCTAACTCAATCTCTCCAAAATCAATAATATGGCTAGGGTCCGGTACATACTTCCTAAGATGGGAAACATGAAACATGTTGTGCACGTGACTCAAGCGACAATCCTAACCGATATGCAAGCTCTCCAACTCTCTCTGAAATATTGAACGGTCCAATATATCTCGGACTAAGTTTGCCCTTCCGGCCGAAGCGGTAAACTCCCCGAGTCGGCGACACCTTCAACAAAACATGATCTCTAATCTCAAATTCTAACAGCCGACAACGCGTGTCGGTTTAGGACTTCTGTCGACTCTGGGCCATTAACAACCTACCAAAAATTAAGGGATCTTCTCTCTTGTCTCAACGACTGGATCTGGTTCGGTGCTAATCAATTCGGATGTATCATCCAAACACAACGGCGATCTACACCTTCTTTCGTATAATGCCTCAAATGGTGCCATTTTTATCGATGCGTGCCAACTGTTGTTGTACGTGAACTCGATCAACGGAAAGTGCGCTTCCCAATGATCTTTCCAGTCTAAGGCACATGCTCTCAAAATATCCTCAAGTTTCTAAATCGTCCGTTCCGACTGCCCATCAGTCTGAGGATGGTAGGATGTACTGAGTCTCAATTAAGTCCCCAAAGCCCGATGAACAGCCTGCCAGAAATGTGATATAAACCGGCCATCTCGATTCGAAATAATACTCGTAGGAGTCCCATGCAACCTCGCGATTTCTGCAATGAATACTCGTGCTAGCCTTTCCGGTCCCCAAGTATCCTTTATACCCGTAAAATGAGCAGAATTGGTTATTCGGTCGACAATGACCCAAATAATGTTCATCCCAGTCTGGGTACTAGGAATACTGGTAATGAAATCCATAGAAATATCCTCCCACTTCCATTCTGGAATAGGAAGTGGCTACAATAACCCTGCGGGTCGCTGCTCGATCTTAACCTGCTGACAGTTAAAACACCTCGACACAAACTCAGTAACGTCCGTCTTCATGTTATTCCACTAGTAGTTACTCCTTACATCCTTGTACATTTTGCTTGTACCCGGATGTATGGAATAAGGCGTAGTATGAGCTTCTTCAAATATCTTTTGTCTCAACTCGAAATCACTAGGTACACACAATCTGTCTCTAAATCTCAAAATTCTGTCATCCTGAACCACAAACCCGGGAGCTTTCCCTTTCTCCACGTCCTCTCTCAACTTGACTAAAATGGGTCGTCGTACTGCTTCGCCTTGATATCATCAATCAAAGACGAAGTAATTTTTAATGCACATAATTGATCCTGAATCCTCTGAACCCAAACTTCAATATTCTGACACATCAGATCCCGCTAGATCTTGCTTTGAGGTGTAAGTACCTCTAACATCCGCAGCGCCATCGGCTTACGACTCAACGCATCTGCCACTACGTTGGCCTTGCACGGATGATAAAGAATCTCGAGGTCGTAATCTTTAATTAACTCTAACCACCTACATTGTATCATGTTCAACTCCTTTTGATAGAAGATATACTTCAGACTCTTGTGACCCATATAAATCTTACATGACGACCCATAGTGCCTCAAAATTTTTAAAGCGAATACGACTGTATCTAACTTTAAATCATGTGTATGGTAATTTGTTTCATATGGTTTCAACTGACGAGACGTGTAAGTAATTACTCTATCTCTCTGCATCAAAACGCATCCAAGTCCGAGGCTCGAAGCATCACTATACACCACAAAATCCTCGTTCCCCTGAGGCAAAGCTAAACTGGTGCGGTATTCAACCGTCTCTTCAACTCCTCAAAGCTATCCTGCCTGTCCGCGTTCCACTCGGACTTCTGGGTTTTTTGAGGTAATTGCATGAGTGGTCGGGTGATCTTAGAAGATCCTTCTATGAACCTACGATAATAGCCCGCAAGTTCTATAAAACGCCTCACTTCTTTTACATTCTTAGGCGGTTCCAATGCCAACACTACCTCTATTTTCTGCGGATCAACCCGAACGCCCTCTGCTGAAATCACTGTTAGGAGTATGCCCTCGAATGCCACTCAGAGGATGTTGAGTGAGGGCATTGTACTTGTTATTATGTAAATCATCAATATAAGGCAATAGATGTTTCTTTATTTACTGGTAGTTACTGGCATTCCTAACTCGTAAATATACATATAGAAACTAGTCCGTGTATTTGAGAGCAAAATGTTCCACTCCTTATTGGATAAGGGGGTCGGCACTGGAAAGGTTTATAGCTCAAATACTTAATCGTTCGCAAGTCAATGAAACTTGACTGGGCGTTAAGTTTATGTGAAGACTTGTATGACGTGTTCTTTGACATGGAGAGTGCCTGTCGAACGCTAATGGTTAGTGGGAGCACACGTTATAGGTATGCTAATTGGATTAGTATACTCGAACCGACTCACCCTTGATTCGTCACACGTATTTCACTCCGGGACAGTCAATGACAGAATCGAAAAGTTGTGATAGGTATTCGTGAACCTTCGACTTGAGGATTTAGGAGGGATGTGCTTGTGACGTCAAGATTTTCTTTAGAGTAGTTCGACCCTGTAAACCGGAAGGTGGGGGTCAACCTCGACTTGCATCTTGACGGGCAAGTAACAGGTCCTATTGAATACCAAGATAGAATTCTTTCTCCCGTTAGTGAGCGGGTTATATGTCCAATACGGTAATTGGCAGATGAGATCATAAGTCTTTGGCCAAAGCATTGGAGCTAGCTGTATTAGATACACAACAGCTCGATGATATCGATTTGCATTAACTCATGCATAGTGTCAAGTACAGATAGGGTTTGACTGACCATGACCCTATAACTTGATCGGGACATTTGAAAGAAGGGTTTATACGTATACTGGTATTCACGACAGAATGGTTCTTGAATGATCCCAATCATTCGTTCTCGATCGGTCTGATGTAGGCCGCCAGGCTGGCTAGGTGGTGCTACTACTCTTTGGTTCCTCCCATTGCTGACTGAGACGGACCTACCGAGTCGCGCATTAGGATTGACGACGGAATGAATTGAGCTTGTTTTCTCATTATAAATATTAGATAATGGATATCTAATTTATTGGACATTGGATGTCTAATTGATTTTGGGACATTGGATGTCTAAATTGATTTATTGGATAAATTAATTTACGGCCTAATGAATTAAATATATTACTGGGTGATTAATTTAATTCATGAATATAATTATTTCTTGGAGAAATTAATTATGTCATTATGTATTTGATGATTAATTAATTAGATTAATTAATCGATATAAATACATCGGAACGGAATCGGAGTTTATCTGTTTGGACTCACGGGAGTTCGAAACGGACCGAACTTGTCCAATTCCTTCTAGAGACTGCCGCACCTCATACTTTTCCCTCATGGTCTTGGTCTCATTCTTGGTAGGTTGATGACTAAAGACATTTTGAGATATCATATCTCATTTTATATAGAAAGGTGATTTGAGGTGGTTGAAATGAGATAATATTGAAGACTTTGAAAACTCTCACTTCCGACTTGATATTCCAGCCGTGAGGTTATAGAAGAGAGAGAGAATATAGTTTTCATTTTAGTCTTCAACTTCATCTTCATCTTGTTCAACTTTCTTAGAGAAAGATTGAGAAAAAATAGAGAGAACAAGATTATACACTTAGAGTGTAATAATAATAAAAGGCTTCATCACTTGATTCTAGCCGTAACCTTAGAGGTTAATCAAGTGTTGTTATTCCGGTCGTTTTTCCGGCGCGTGGCAAGTAGAGACGCGGTGCTTTCGGCGTTGGATCGTTCAAGAGCTTGGGGAATAGCTCAAGAGAAGGTTATCCATTTAATCAACGGACTACGAGGGTATGTTTCTCGTATCTCTTGTATTTCGTTTTGATATTCATATATACGTAGCTCGATCGATCCTCGTAGGGATTCAGATCGAATTAATTTTCGTTTTACCGCTTCCGCTGGGCCTTCGTTTTAGGCACCGAATCCCAACAGTGGTATCGGAGCGTAGGTCTTGCAATCGTATATACGATATATTGCATTTGGAATGCTTGATTAAATGATTAGTGATTTGGAATCACAACCGTTTAATTCGTTGTTTTAATTGTTCGTCGAAAATTTAATTTTTCCATGTTTTTATGTTACTATATAAATCGGTTTTATTTATTAAAACTGAATTATATGGGTAATATTAAATTAGAAAAATATAATTTTTGAAATCGGGACGAATAGAGTCGAAAAATCGCTTTGCCGGGGATCGCCAGCTGGAGGGCCTGGGCTGCCCAGCCCAGTGTGGATCTGCCGGGCTGCCGTGGCTGCCCAAGTCTTTGACCGCCGGGCAGCTTGTTTCTCTGTGGGCAGATCAGCCCCTCGGCTAAGGACCGGTGTGATGCGGACCACGAGGCTAGGCCGGGCGATTTTATTTCGATTCCGTTTTGTGTTTATGTTTCGTTATAATAATTTCCGGAAATTAAATTGGATTTAATTTGACTAAATAAAATACTTGGTGTTTTATTTTGAGGAAATTTATTATTGTGAAATATTTATCATCCGGTTTATACGAACGAATTAAAACTACAATGTTTGTGAATTAATTGGATTAATTCTAATAGATGGTTATTTTTATATTGGTTGGATCAATATATTTAATGTGTAGTCCATTTATTTAGTATTTATTGGATGAATGCTTTTGAATGGGGATGTGGTTCATGGACTTAGTTTTGAATCGTTCAGTTTTATTCGATTGGGTTGTAAAGGCCGTTTTGAGCCTATTTATTTTACTAGAATTATTTGTATCTAGGATGCAATTTTTCAATGTAAAATTTATATGTAATGACGAAGACCGGAGGAAGATCCATTTCGAGAAGACGAAGATTCAAGACGAAGACTTGTAATTAGATTACGGAGTTTTTGTTTTCTAGGAACGGTCCATGAACCACATGTTGGTAGCAACTAGGTTGTGAATAGTTGTTTCATATTGTATGAATGCCACAAACGCGCTTAAATGATTAATGTGCAAAGTGTAACGTTAATTGCGATAATTCTCCCACATCAAATTATTATGTTTATAAGGTTTCAAGGTTTTCCTTCTCTCCATCGAGCTTTCGGGAAATTGAAATCCAAACCGGATGTGCTATGCTTCTGAGTTATCGGGGTAGTCGTTCGGGGAGGACGGATAAATTACCGGGAGCGCATTGGATGCCTTCGGTTGGAGCAAATTTTATCCCTAGAAACCTGATAGGTTGCCGGATAAGATTCAATTGTGAAACTGATTTGCGTCGATGGTATAAACTTAACTTGTTCACGAACCATAGAAACCGTATAGGTTGAGGGGAGTGAACAAGGGGAAAAAGAAGATCGAATCATCCATTAGATGGGTTGGTGTTGGACACCACTTTATGAAAATTAATAGACTAGAAACCTGTTCGGTTGCCCTCTATTAAGATTTATAAAGAACTCGATCACCACTATGAAGTAGAGCGACGATACTTAGGATTCCACATGGGAGTGTGTTGTTCCGATAAAATTAGTGGGAGCCGGGTAACAAGAATAGAAAAGACCTTAATTCTATACTCGAACATAATTGAATGAGTCACTAATTAATCTATCGTACTTAATGCACTCAAATCTCAATATGACAATGAATCCACTCGCAATTCTACTCGAAAAGAACACCTTAATGGGACCTAACTTTGTGGATTGGCTCCATGTCGATGATTGTCCTCAGTATAGAGGCACTGGGATACGTCTTGGAGACGGACATTCCGGCACCTCCTGTGCGGACCCGAGCCAATCAGGAAGAGATTGAAAACCACGAAAAGTGGGTTAAGGATGATGTTAAAGTCCGTGCTTATATGATGGCTTCCATGTCTAATGAGCTTCAGAGAGCTCATGAGAAAATGACTTCTGCTAGGCAGATTCTATCTCACTTAACCGAGCTTTATGGTGAGCACAGCAGAACTGCTAGATATGAGATATCCAAGCAACTGTTCGGTGCAAGGATGAAGGAAGGTGAGAAGGTTGGGGAACACGTCCTCAAAATGATATCCATGATCGAGAGATTGGAGGCTCTTGATTTTAAAATGGATACTTCTCTCCAAACCGACCTTATCCTACAATCTCTCCCTGATTCCTTCTCACAGTTTGTTATGAACTTCAACTGCAATGAGATTGCATGTAATTTAGCTGGGCTAATGAACAAACTTGTGATCGCTCAGTCTCAGATGAAGACTCCGTTGATGAAGGAGTCTGCTCTTGTGATTTCTTCAGGACCTCGGAGGTCTAAGAACAAGAAGAAAAAGACCAAGAAGCAAACTGGACCACAAGTTAAGGACGTTAAGGGTAAGGGCAAGGCCCCGATGGTTCCGAAGAACAAGAAGAAAAATGATGCTTGTCTCAAGTGCGGTGATCTGGGCCACAGGGCTAGAGACTGTCCGATTCTTCATGGCACTTCAGGTACAGAACTTTTAGTTTTGGAAACAAATTGTTCTGCTACTGTATTTTCTACTTCCTGGATACTGGATTCTGGTGCTAGTTCTCGTATTTGTACCATGAATTAGGATCTAGAACAAAGTAGGAAGCTTGGAGCTGGAGAAGTTATGATCACAGTCGGAAGCGGGCATAGTGTCGAGGCAACCGACATAGGATCACTTCTTTTGGGTTTAGAATCCGGCTTTGTTTTGACTTTAGAAGATGTACTTGTTTTGCCCAAGGGGCACAAAAACATTGTATCCATTCCGGTCATGGACCAAAAAGGCTTTTCATTTGTCATTGGTGATGGTTCCTGCAAAATTTATTTTAGAAATAAACTAGTGGGTACTGCTACATTGTTGAATGGATTGTATCATCTAAATCTCAGCAACAAAGTAGTTGTGAATACTATGACTAGAAAACGTGGTAGGGATGAAACCAATAAAGTTTTGAAATGGCATCTTAGACTTCGTCATGTTGGTCAGACCAAGGTTTACGAGATGGAAAAAGATGGACTTATGGGACCATTAGGATCGGATCCCTTTCCTACTTGTGAATCTTGCCTTAAAGGCAAAATGACTAAGTCCCCCTTCACAGGGACTTTTGAAAGAGCCGCTGATAAACTAGGATTAATCCATACCGACGTATATGGTGCTTTGGAAGCAGTACGTGACGGATATCAATATTTCATTACGTTTACAGATGATCATACTAGGTATGGTTATGTATACTTAATGAAACATAAATCTGAGGCCTTTGAGAAATTCCAGGAATTCAAGGCCCTAGTCGAGAAACAAACTGGTAATCATATCAAAGCAATTCGGTCAGACCGAGGTGGCGAATATATGAGTACGGAGTTTGACGAGTTCCTTAAGGAACATGGAATAGTTTCACAACTAACACCTCCAGGTACTCCTCAGTTAAATGGTGTGTCAGAAAGAAGGAACCGGACCTTGTTAAACATGGTCCGTTCCATCTTGAGCTATCTTGACTTACCAATTTACTGTAGGGGTATGTACTCTGATCGCCGCTTATATCTTAAACAGATGTCCTTCCAAATCCGTTCCTAAAACTCCACATCGAGATATGGGAGGCGAGAAACCAAGTCTTAATCACATTAGGATTTGGGGATGTCACTATGTCAAGAAGACTAAGGTGGAGAAGTTGGAAGCTAGGTCGCGAAGGACGTTTCATTGGATTCCCATGCGGGACGATGGGATATCTATTCTACATGCCCGAAGATCGAAAGATCATTGTTTCTTTGCAAGCACACTTCCTGGAAGATGAGTTCATTCAGGAAGGCGGAGCAGGTAGAAGTATTTCTTTAGAAGAATACAATGAAACTCCTCGGGAGACACCTGTGCAAGAAACTGGAACCGAACTTTCTGAAACACAAGTACAACCCCCTCGTAGGTCTAGTAGGGTGTCTCATTTACCTGAGAGGTATGGGCTTGTGCACTTGGAGGAGCTGGGTCTCCATGAGGTTCCAAGTGATAGCCAAGAGACCGACCCGACGACCTATGACCAAGGGATGGTGGATGTAGACTCCGCGAAATGGTGTGAAGCTATGGAAGCTGAGATAGACTCGATGCATGTCAATCAGGTCTGGACTCTAGTAGACCGCCCCAAGGGCATAGTGCCTATTGGGAACAAGTGGATCTACAAGAGAAAGACTGATGGTGATGGCAAGGTTGACGCCTATAAGGCCAGGCTTGTGGCAAAGGGTTATACCCAAAAGGAAGGGATCGATTACCACGATACCTTCTCGCCCGTAGCCATGATCAAGTCTATTCGCATGATGCTTGCTATAGCTGCCTACCACGATTATGAGATATGGCAAATGGACGTAAAGACGGCTTTCCTTAATGGATTCCTCAAGGAAGAAATATATATGGAGCAGCCTAAAGGCTTTGTGTCCGAAGTCGATATTCAGAAAGTGTGCAAGCTTCAGCGTTCCATTTATGGACTGAAGCAAGAGTCGCGTAGTTGGAACCTTCATTTTGATGAGGCGATCAAAGAGTTTGACTTTGTGCAAAATGAAGAGGAACCTTGTGTATACAAGAGGGTTAGTGGGAGCAAGATCGCATTCTTAGTACTATATGTGGATGATATTCTACTAATAGGAAATGATGTGGGAATGCTCGGTTACGTAAAGCTTGACTTTCGAGTAATTTCTCCATGAAAGACTTGGGAGAAGCAACCTATATTCTTGGAATTCGACTCTACCGGGATAGAGCGAAGAGAACAATAGGCCTTTCCCAAGCCCTCTCTATAGATAAGATCTTAAAGCGATTTAAGATGGATGATTCTAAAAGAGGGTTCCTACCGATGCAACATGGAATAAAACTCTCCTTGAAGATGTGTCCTCAAAGTGAGGAACAACGAAAGGAAATGAGTAATATACCTTATGCTTCGGCCGTGGGTAGCCTTATGTATGCTATGTTGTGTACAAGACCTGACATCGCGCATGCTGTAAGCGTGGTGAGTAAGTTTCAGGCAAACCCAGGTAGGGAACATTGGACTGCCGTAAAGAAAGTTCTCAAGTACTTGAGAAGTACTAGAGATATGGTTCTGATGTATGGCGGTGGAGAATTGGATGTGGTGGGATTCACTGATTCGGACTTCCAAGGACTGAAGGACGACTCGATGTCCACTTCTGGCTACATATTTACTCTTAATGGAGGAGCAGTATCTTGGCGTAGTGCCAAGCAAAGCGCGATCTGATTCCACTGTCGGTGAGTATCAAGCGGCCTCGGAGGCTTCCAAGGAAGGGTTACGGATTAAGAAGTTTAGGAGAACTTCAAGTGATACCATGTCTTTGGTGCTGTTCATTGTATCTGCGACAACAACGGAGTAGCGCAGGCCAAGGAGCCGAGGTTTCACAACACCAAACATATTGAGAGGAAGTATCATCTCGTAAGAGAATTTGTTCGCAAGGGATACATTGTCTTTGCCGCAGTAGACTCGGCCGACAACGTCGCCGATCCACTGACCAAGCCACTTTCTCAGACTAGCTTGGAGCGTCATCTGGAGAACATGGGTATTAGATACCATAGTGTGTGGCATTGAGTACAAGTGGGAGATTGTTAGGAGTTTGCCCTCGAATGCCACTCAGAGGATGTTGAGTGAGGGCATTGTACTTGTTATTATGTAAATCATCAATATAAGGCAATAGATGTTTCTTTATTTACTGGTAGTTACTGGCATTCCTAACTCATAAATATACATATAGAAACTAGTCCGTGTATTTGAGAGCAAAACGTTCCACTCCTTATTGGATAAGGGGGTCGGCACTGGAAAGGTTTATAGCTCAAATACTTAATCGTTCGCAATTCAATGAAACTTGGTAGACGTTAAGTTTATGTGAAGACTTGTATGACGTGTTCTTTGACATGGAGAGTGCCTGTCGAACGCTAATGGTTAGTGGGAGCACACGTTATAGGTATGCTAATTGGATTAGTATACTCGAACCGACTCACCCTCGATTCGTCACACGGATTTCACTCCGGGACAGTCAATGACGGAATCGAAAGGTTGTGATAGGTATTCGTGAACCTTCGACTTGAGGATTTAGTAGGGATGTGCTTGTGACGTCAATATTTTCATTAGAGTAGTTCGACCACATGGCGGAAGGTGGGGGTCAACCTCGACTTGCATCTTGATGGGCAAGTAGCAGTCCTACGAATACCAAGATAGAATTCTTTCTCCCGTTAGTGAGCGGGTTATATGTCCTATGCGGTTATTGGCAGATAAGATCATAAGTCTTTGGCCAAAGCATTGGAGCTAGTAGTATTGGATACACGAGAGCTCGATGATCTCGATTTGCATTAACGCATGCATAGCGTCAAGTACAGATGGGGTTTGACTGGCCGTGACCCTATAACTTGATCGGGACATTTGAAAGAAGGGTTTATACGTATACTGGTATTCACGACAGAATGGTTCTTGAATGATCCCAATCATTCGTTCTCAGTCGGGGTACAGTGTAGGCCGCCAGGCTGGCTAGGTAGTGCTACTACTCTTTGGTTCCTCCCATTCTTGGTCGAGACGGACCTCTAGAGTCGCGCATTAGGATTGACGACGGAATGAATTGAGCTTGTTTTCTCATTATAAATATTAGATATTGGATATCTAATTTATTGGACATTGGATGTCTAATTGATTTTGGGACATTGGATGTCTAAATTGATTTATTGGATAAATTAATTTACGGCCTAATGAATTAAATATATTACTGGTGATTAATTTAATTCATGAATATAATTATTTCTTAGAGAAATTAATTATGTCATTATGTATTTGATGATTAATTAATTAGATTAATTAATCGATATAAATACATCGGAACGGAATCGGAGTTTATCTGTTTGGACTCACGGGAGTCCGAAACGGACCGAACTTGTCCAATTCCTTCTAGAGGCTGCCCCACCTCATACTTTTCCCTCATGGTCTTGGTCTCATTCTTGGTAGGTTGATGACTAAAGACATTTTGAGATATCATATATCATTTTATATAGAAAGGTGATTTGAGGTGGTTGAAATGAGATAATATTGAAGACTTTGAAAACTCTCACTTCCGACTTGATATTCCAGCCGTGAGGTTATAGAAGAGAGAGAGAATATAGTTTTCATTTTAGTCTTCAACTTCATCTTCATCTTGTTCAACTTTCTTAGAGAAAGATTGAGAAAAAATAGAGAGAACAAGATTATACACTTAGAGTGTAATAATAATAAAAGGCTTCATCACTTGATTCTAGCCGTAACCTTAGAGGTTAATCAAGTGTTGTTATTCCGGTGATTTTTCCGGCGCGTGGCAAGTAGAGACGCGGTGCTTTCGGCGTTGGATCGTTCAAGAGCTTGGGGAATAGCTCAAGAGAAGGTTATCCATTTAATCAACGGACTACGAGGGTATGTTTCTCATATCTCTTGTATTTCGTTTTGATATTCGTATATACGTAGCTCGATCGATCCTCGTAGGGATTCAGATCGAATTAATTTTCGTTTTACCGCTTCCGCTGGGCCTTCGTTTTAGGCACCGAATCCCAACAATCACATGCCCGAGGAATGTCACTTCCTTGAGCCAAAACTCACACTTAGAAAATTTCGCATACAACTGCTCGGCTCTCAAACTGTCTAACACAATCTGGAGATGTAAAGCGTGCTCCTCCTGACTCTGGGAATAGATAAGAATGTATCGATAAAGACGACCACAAATTTGTCCAGATACTCGATAAAAACTTTGTTCATCAACTGCATGAACAATGCTGGGGCATTGGTTAGCCCGAAAGGCATAACCACAAACTCATAATGGCCATATCTTATCCGAAAAGTAGCTTTCGGTATATTGCTATCCCGAATCCTTAACTGATAATAACCCGATCGTAAATCAATCTTCGAGAAGACCGTCGCTCCTTGAAGCTGATCAGACAAGTCGTCGATTCGAGGTAAAGGGTATTTGTTCTTCATGGTCAACTTGTTTAATTCTCGATAGTCGATACATAAACGAAGCGATCCATCCTTCTTCTTAACAAAAAGCACAGGCGCACCCCAAGGTGATGCGCTCGGTCGAATATACCCTTTATCTAGCAATTCCCCTAACTATTTGTTCAACTCCAACATCTCCGATGGTGCCATACGGTATGGTGCTCGAAAAACAGGAGCCACATTCGTCTCTAGATTAATAGGAAACTCAACCTCCCGGTGCGGTGGTAATCCCGGCAAGTCATCCGGAAATAAGCCAGGATATTCGCTAACAACTGGAATGGACGACATGTAAACTCCACCATCTTCCACCTTCAGAGCGTAACACCAATAGCCGACACAACCCTGGTTTAGAAGTTTCAACGCTTTCAGGGCGGTAATCACATTCCCTGACCTACCCGGTTTACAGCCAACAAGAGTATGCTCCGTGCCATCCTAGGCCACTATCGAGATAGTACAAGTCCGATAGTTCATGATAGCACCGTGACGATCCAACCAATCACCCTCGGGGATCAAATCCTCACCCTTAAGGTCTACAACAATGAGGTTTGAGGGCCAATCTCAGCTCCCGATCCTCACTGGCAATATCTATCTTCCTGGTTCCCAACCATACGATCCCCACTAGGCATATCCACTACGAACGGTTCACACTCAAACAGGCATTCAATACCGATATGACATACACAATCCGAAGCAATAAAAGAGTGAGTAGCACCCGAATCAAAAAGCACCGAAACTGGATGAGAAAGGATATGAGTGGTACCTGTTGCCACTTCTGTCTCCTTCGTACGTCTCATTTGATATATCCTCGGGTGTACTGAGCCCGAACTCGATACCGCAAGGCGATCTGGCTAACCTCGACCCATACCATGGCCTGAACTCTGAGGAAACCGAGTGACTGGGGTCCCCTGACTAACACTATGCTCCTTATGAACTGCAGTGGTAGTCGGTGCTCTGGATGCTCTGGTAACCCTCTTACAGTTAACCGCCATTTGTCCACTCTGACCGCATTTGAAGCAATTAACTAACGGATAAGAACAATCTTTCACTACATGCTCGGGACAGTTGCATTTAAAGCTAACTCTACCCCCAGGAACTGAGGACTGAACCGGATGGTTACCCTGGGAACCTTCGGCCTGATGGAATGATATCTTTCCCGAAGTGGGAGTAGACAACGACTTAGAAAACCGATTCCCCTTGACGGATGAGAAATTACCCGAAGTCTTCTGTTTCCTAGCCTCAGAACCCAACTCTTACTCTGGAACTGCCATCTCAATCACTAGAGCGCGATCCTGGTACTCCATCAATGTGGCACACATGAGTGGTGCCATGCTCTACCTGATATGTGGCTTCATGCGCATATTAAAGTAGCGAATCTTATCAGCCACGGTTCTCACTTGCTCTTTCACGTATCCCAACTGTTGGTTTTAAATGATTATGGCCTGAGAGATCGGTACATCCTGAGGTGTATCAATAAATAACTCCACGATCCTACGCTTCCTAACCAGCGGTGGGTAGTATAACGCTTCCATAGCGGTCTTAAACTCCTCCCAGGTGGCTAAAAGGTACCTGGCATTACAGACTCCCACCACTCTGCAGCCTCCTTATCCAGGAGGTACTGAGCAATAGGTACCCTCATGTCGTCAAGACAAGCTACGACATCAAATATCCTACCCAACTGAAAAGGCCAATTCTCCCAACCTAGGGAGTCAGTAGAGCCAGTGAAATGAGGGGCGTGCATCTTAGTCACTTTATGAAGCCATTTACTATCTTCGTCTTCCAGTGTCGGGGGTGGATTTTGACGCCCACCCTGAGCTATCTGAGCGAGCTGAGATACTAACTGCATAAGTACAGCAGTAGCTCCAGTGTCGTCATTATTACCCGACGGTTGATCTGGTGATCGATAAATTCTGTTGCCCGTCAGAACTTAAGGGTAAAGTATTCGGCACTGGATGAGAGACCGAATCTGCAGATGACTGAGAAAGCAGAACTTACTCACTACTAGCACCACGACCACGACCTCGGCTGCGTCCCCTAGCTGGTCTACCGCGACCTCTGAACATACTGAAGAAGAGAATTCAAATGAACAAGATCATAAAAATTTACAATTGACAAAGTCGGTACCACAACTCACAGTTCCAATCTACACGAGAGAAATAAAATATAGGAATGTAAGAGTTCGTGGAGACTTACAACCACGAGTCGCATGAAAATATGGTAGCACGATAATATTAGGCTCAACAACTGACTCTTACAACAAAACTGACAGACCCAATTTAACCAACAACCTAGGTATTCACAACCTAAAGCTACGATACCATAAATGTAATACCCCAAATCTCATAAGGAACATTACACGCCGTAGAACATTCACTGTAATATCCGCAAATTCGATTTCCGGTAATTTTTGTATTTGGCGAGAGTCTATTTTGACGACTCTCTTGGGACCGTTTCATCATTCTGAGAATGATTAATTCTGCACTTTTTGACATCCGAGTTCGTTTTGGTGCCGTTTTGTGGAGTTTCGTGTTTCTTAGCGACTTTTCCGTACTCGAGTTCGATTCTTGTGAATCTTGTTCGAAACTACTCTTTCGAGTTTCCCGTAAGTCCGTTTAACTTTGTTAGACGCGTTGTGAACTTCGGTTTGGTTATTCGATCACGTATCATGATTTTCGGGCGTTTTGAGCCATTTTTTAATTTACCCAAAGTTGTGGGTATCCGCATTCGTATTTGTTGTCTTGACCCTTTTCATGGTCGCGTGTGATTAATTGTTGCATGTTATTTCATTTCGGGTCGATGATGTTGCCCACTAGCGTTTTGTCGTGTTCGTTCCGTGCAATTTCGGATAATCGAGTCGTCGAGTCTTGGTGGTCGGGCACTGGCCGGACGGGTGCGGCAGAAACCGGTGTAGCGCACGCTACGGCCGGTTAGCTGCGCGCGCTAGTCGGACGAGACAGTGGGGGCATAGAGGCTCTGGACTCGGGTGGATCGGCAAGTAGCGCACGCTACTGTCGGACACTTTGCCTGCGCTTCTGGCGGAAAGGCTGCACATGCTACAGCGGCGGTCTAGTCCAGAAGTCTCGGATTGCGGCGGGCCCGATAGCGCCACGCTAGCTCGGCGGCTAGCGCCGCTAAGTGCACCGATATAAATATGATCGGCGATCGATTTTAGTCATTTTTCCCATTTCTCTCTTTCTCTTCCGCAGCTGGAGCCTTGGAGATCTTAGAGCCATGATGTTTGTCAATCAATCCACGAAGTTCTTGAGTTCATATCATTGATTGATCATCCCATATCATCCTTTGATCCAGCGAATCAAGGTGAGATTTCCTAGAACCCTATTTTGAGAAATTTTGGGGTTTTTGCGTTTTTGTCCGATTCGTTCCGTATTGTTGATTAATCCATGATGGGTATGATTAATCTTAGTAGTATTCTTGTGTTTAACATCATTTAATCCATTATTCTTCGTCGAATCAAGGTACATTTCTTGATTTCCTTCGAGTTGACTTTTTGGGGGATTTGTTCTTGATTTCGTTTTCCATCCGTTTTTGATGAACCGATTGTTGTATAATGATGTTTTTAAACATATCCTATGGATTTAATATCCATATTTCGGTTGGGAAGTCCATTTTCATGTTTTTTCGGGTCGATTCGTGTTCTTGGCCGTTTTGGGGGAAACCCTTGAACTTTCGTCGTTTGTTCCTTGAATTCAGCGGCTTTGGGTCATACTTTGGAATTCATTTTCGTTGTTATTGTTGTCATTCATAGTTTATTGTTGCGGGTTGTCGTTCGGTGTAGTCGGCGAGTTCGAAGTCGGTTCGTGCCAACCTACTTCGGTCGATTCTGCGCGTTGTGGTTATTCGAGGCAAGTACCTTGTCCATACAATTCTGGTTTTAGGATATGATAATTAGCGATCGTCTCCTTGTGTTTATTTGATCGTTTGAATTTCACTTTCAAAGATTCGGTTTGCCTTGTTAAAGACCCTCTTTCAAAACGCGTGTGTTTTATGGACATTGTGTTCGTGGATGGTTACGTGAATTACTATGAATACACTTGGTGTTGTCGTTGTGCTTTGATAATATATATGTATATATTATCTCATATCGGTGCGTTGTGATTTGACCATTGCGTCGTGCATTGTGTTTGTTGCCATTGATGTGAATTACTTGGATATTATTGATGTGATATGTTATTTGTGTGAATGTGTGGATATGGTTGAAGGTCTACGGTGACACATGGCACGCGATCATGTGGTCAGGATGCAACAAGTGATTGATCCAACCGTGAGAGCCTGAGATAATCTACGGTGACACATGGCTTGTGATCATGTGGTCAGGATGCAACAAGTGATTGATCCAACCGTGAGATATGGTGTGTAATTTGTTTAGCTAGCCAGCTCGGGAGGGTCCTTAGAGGCCTCGAGTGGGATTTGTGGCTTCGTCCCGGTCCTAGGCGATGCATGTGCGTGATTTGTTTTATGATTGTGGCCAGCTCGGGAGGGTCCTTAGAGGCCTCGAGTGGGATTTGTGGCTTCGTCCCGGTCCTAGGCAATACTCGTACGTGATTATGTTTTGTTGTTTTTATGTCCGTTGAGGACACTTGATGCGGGCTCTGGCCTTGTGAATTGTTTTTGGATTTATTTGTCAAAATGAGACCTTTGGGCTGTGACCCCTGTTGATTTGGGAAAGATAAGGATACGAAAATCCTGAGTTGTTTCTATCAAAACTCCCGATGGTATTTTAAATCACTTTATAAATTGTTTCCCTTGACTTGGGATCTTTCGATTTTGGAAAGCTTTACCTAAACTCTTGCCTCAGGAAGTATTTTCGTTATGTTTAAATCTTTGAGGATTCCTGGTTATTATTGTCCTTGGAACTTGTATTGTATGGCTCGTATTTTTGCACTTGTACTTGCACTAGAAAAATAGTAGAATTTTGCTAATCCCCGAGAAATCGGGGGGTGGATGTATGTATTGCATTCAGGTTTTGGACCATAGCATAGGGTCGGCATGAAGGATGATGAAAGATGAACGATACTAATCACACGAGGATCCGTATGATGTCATTGTTTTAGTTGTATTTTATTTCCGCTGCAGTATTCTTTTCCGTTGTACGGCAGTGTGTTGTATTCGACCCCCTGCGTGGGCATGTAATGTGTTTGAGTTGTATGTATTTATTGAAAGACCAAATCGGTCTACTGAGTCATTTTAGCCTTAAAGACATTGTTAAGATGTTCGATGTTTTTACTAGCCTGGTAGATCCTTCAGGAAAGGTTCTACGACGTGTAATATCCCTGAGTGGATTGGGGGTGTTACATAAATGGTATCAGAGCTTTAGGTTGTGGAAACCTAGGCTGTCGGGTTTAGTGGTGTCTGTTGAGTTTTTGTCTCGTCAGAATTTGTCTGACTGAGTCGTGTCGCGATGCGTCGTCTGAGTTTGTTGGTCGTGATTAGTATCGTGGGGAGATCATCATCTTCGTGCGACCTGTGGCTGTAAGTCTCCCTTCTTTGTATTGTGCCTCGTGTGACACGAGCCTATTTGTTTGATTATTTGTTAAGTGATGGAATCCTTATGCAGATTCTTAGTTTCGTGATGCATTCGTGTGACTCTCATATTTCGTCTATATGAGGAGCGGTGTCGCTGCTAATGTATTTTTGAACTATATTTTATCCGTTGTTGTTGCCCGAAATATTTATCCGAAGTTTAAATACTGCTGGAATGGACGGACAACAAACAAGGTTGCGGGAGCACTTCCGAGAGAATATGAATGGACACAAGATTTGCCGGGTTTGTTAGGCCCGGGCTTGAATGCTCTCGCGAGATGTTATTAATACAAATATTCGTGGATACAAGTATTAATGTGAGAATCTAAGTACAATGAGTGTAAAAAGACCCTGTTAATCCAGCTCTTGAGCGAAGCTTTGGTGTTCTTCCTTCTCGGCCGATCGTCTTCTGTATGAGAGAGGCGGAGAGGAAAGAATGAACCGAGAGATAGCTGTTGCCAAGAGTAGGAGAAAGCCAAGTTGTGTGAAATGCTTCTGTATTGTGCTTGAAATGGCGGGAGACCGAGAGTTGGCCGAGTGCAGGGAGTCTTCTATATATAGGGGTTGAGGAGCCTTGTTTCCTAGCGGGCGATCATCTTCCGGCCAATATAATAGTGGGGCGATCGTCGTTAAGGCCACAAGGGCTGTCGGCCTAAAGTCCAAGGCAGCTGCTGGCAGCCAGCTGTGCGGTCCAATGGGGAGCTGGCACGCGTCCGGAGTCACTGTCACGGGCGGTCCCACGGACACCTTTCGGCAGGCCTGTCGGCTGGTGGACGGATGCTGACAGGCTGTGGTCAACGATCCTTGAAATGTGGATCTTGTCTCGGCGCTGCACGTGGGTTCTGTCCTTAGATTCGGCTTTTGCCGACTGGGTGATCATTAGTTTCGAGCGGCATGAGGCGGTCGGCATCGGTCGGTCACGAAGGGTCGATCGGCAAGTGCCGAGAAATGATCTTCTGGTCGTCGGCCACCAGGAGTCGATCGCCAAGTACCGAGGGACGATCGTTTTAGATGTCGATCGCTCGGCACCGGGACTTGTCCTGGGACCTTCGGTTGGTCGATCTATCTCGGCTGCTCGACTATGGATAGGTCGCCCGTTCTCTGGTCGGCAGTTCTGCCTCGGCTGCTCGGCAATGGCCAGGTCGCCCGATCTCCGAGGCGATCGCCGGTCGACGAGTATAATTCTGGACACAACAATTACCCCCCAGCTTGCTCCGATGTTGAAGACATGGGGTGAGTTGGTTCTTGCTGGCGATCGTGTAGGATGAATACGGGCGACCGTGCTGGACTTCGGTTTTAGACTTGGGCGATCATGTCGAATGGCTAGCTATCTTCGGCCTTGTACCTGCAAAAAACAAAAATTGGCCGATCCCTCGTAGAAATTGATAGTTTCGTCGCTGAGGAACCGTGCACAGTCACGGAGTTCGATGGACCGACTCCATGACCGTGTCTTGTGCGCAAAGACATTGAGTGTCTCGTGACTCATTTTATTGTGAGGGTCCTCTGTTAGGCTGCGCCTTGCCTCGTATTTAAACGAAGGGCGTGCAGTCTTGGTCTAGAGGAGTCCTTGTGCGGGGCGTCGTCGGATTAATCAACTCCACCTCCGCGGCTTGTTAGCTCTGATTCCACCTCGGCTCGCCATGGAGATGGCGAACCTCGATGGTGTACGTTGAGACGGGGGTAGTGGCACGTGTCGCATTGTCCGAGTTCGCCATGTTAGATGATGAACCTTGAGGGCGGGTGATCGTGTCCACTGATTAGTTTTGGAGGGCCCTCAGACTACGCCGGCCTCGTATTTAAACGAAAGGCAGGCGATCTTGGCCCAAAGGGACCTTGCATGGCCGAAGTAGCCGGTTCCATCGACTACCAGGACCATGGCTCGTATGATGTGCGGCGCAGGCGATCTCGTGCCGTAGTCCACCATGTTAGATAGTGAACTGTCGATGGCGATCGTGTCCTCCAGCTTTGGTGATGTTACTTGACAATGGCGATCGGCCTGGGAGGATGGTGGTCATCGCTCGGCTGCCGATCATGTTGCTCACAGGCTAAGAAGGAACCTTGGCCTGGCCAGAAAGTGTGCGGCCTTAGCTCGGAAGATCGCATAGGTCGAGGGTTGGTCCTTCGTAAGATGCCTGAACATAGGCGAAAGACCATGGAATCCTCCTAGGACCGCGTAGAGGGCGATCTCATCGCTTATGGGCTCTCCTTTGAGGATGATCTCGTCTACCCGATTGATGTAGTCCGAGTCGGACTCTTCTTCTCCCTGCCTGATTTGCATCATGCGAAGGGGACCTTCCGGTCGAGCGACCTTGGCGGCGAAGTAAGTTGTGAAGACGGTCGCCAGTTGGTTAAAGGAGCCGATGGACCGAGGCGGCAATGAGGTGTACCACCTGTGGGCAAGGTCGTCCAGCGTCAGAGGGAACATCCGGCACCTGGTCGCGTCAGATGCCCCACACCCGGTCATGTATATGTTGAACTTGATCAGGTGTGTTTCGGGGTCTGATCTCCCCTCGTACAGAGGTGTTTGCGGGGGAGCGATCTTGTGCTGCACGGGGGCGAGCTCGATGGGGATCGCGAGCGGCTCGCTCAGCCCGGCGATCTTGCTTTTGGCGCCTGCCCTAGATTCCAGGATCGCCTTCATGTCGTCGAGCTGGCGCTGCATCGCGGCCATTGCCGCAGCATGGTCGCTCGCTGATCGGCTTTTGGAGCGGGGGCCGAGGCGATCGTGTACCGATCTCCTGACCCCACTGCTTCCGACCTCGGCTCTTCGGCGAGGGGGAGCCAGACGGCTGGGCTGCCTTCTGGGAGTTGGATAGGCCGAACTCCTGGTGACGGACTCGAACTCCATCGTCTCGTGGCTGGGGCTGGACTGCCCCGGTCGCCAGGTCGGGTCGCTGCCTAGGCGATCGAAAATAGAGCTGCCCCGGCTGGCGAGCGCCTCTTCTCGCGGATGGGAGCCTCCTGGCGATCGCTCGGCCAGAATTGCCTTGTGCTTCCATTTGGTCCTCCGGCGGATGGCCGATGGGGTGACAGTGGGAGGTGCGCCGAGAGCACTCTGTCGCTCCTGTAGGACGGCCATGGTCTCCTCGATCTGTTCCGCGGTTTGGAACTGATCGTGTGAGAGACATGGGCTGCCCCGCAGGGGAGGGATCGAGCATCTCGGACTGCGGCGGCTACCCTCCGCCATCGGCTGTGGCTCAGACTGAGACAGAACGAGGCGTCTGGCGGGCTGGCCAGCAGCTTTCTTCGACGAGGAGGCGGAAGTCATGACTGAAAGCTTTCTCTGAAGAACAGTGAGTGTTTCTTCAGGTATATGCCCCGGAGAACAGTGAGTGTTCTTCGAGACGGTAGGAATAAAATTGAGGGTTAGAACCCCTTCTTCTAGCGCCAATTGTTGTTACCCGAAATATTTATCCGAAGATTAAATACTGCTGGAATGGACGGACAACAAACAAGGTTGCGGGAGCACTTCCGAGAGAATATGAATAAACACAAGATTTGCCGGGTTTGTTAGGCCCGGGCTTGAATGCTCTCGCGAGATGTTATTAATACAAATATTCGTGGATACAAGTATTAATGTGAGAATCTAAGTTCAATGAGTGTAAAAAGACCCTGTTAATCTAGCTCTTGAGCGAAGCTTTGGTGTTCTTCCTTCTCGGCCAATCGTCTTCTGTATGAGAGAGGCGGAGAGGGAAGAATGAACCGAGAGATAGTTGTTGCCAAGAGTATGAGAAAGCCAAGTTGTGTGAAATGCTTCTGTATTGTGCTTGAAATGGCGGGAGACCGACAGTTGGCCGAGTGCAGGGAGTCTTCTATATATAGGGGCTGAGGAGCCTTGTTTCCTAGCGGGCGATCGTCTTCCGGCCAATATAATAGTGGGGCGATCGTCCTTAAGGCCACATGGGCTGTCGGCCTAAAGTCCAAGGCAGCTGCTGGCAGCCAGCTGTGCGGTCCAATGGGGAGCCGGCACGCGTCCGGAGTCACTGTCACGGGCGGTCCCACGGACACATTTCGGCGGGCCTGTCGGCTGGTGGACGGATGCTGACAGGTTGTGGTCAACGATCCATGAAATGCGGATCTTGTCTCGGCGCTGCACGTGGGTTCTGTCCTTAGCTTCGGCTTTTGCCGACTGGGTGACCATTAGTTTCGAGCGGCATGAGGCGGTCGGCATCGGTCGGTCACCAAGGGTCGATCGGCAAGTGCCGAGAAATGATCTTCTAGTCGTCGGCCACCAGGAGTCGATCGCCAAGTACCGAGGGACGATCGTTTTAGATGTCGATCGCTCGGCACCGGGACTTGTCCTGGGACCTTCGGTCGGCCGATCTATCTCAGCTGCTCGGCTATGGCTAGGTCGCCCGATCTCTGGTCGGCAGTTCTGCCTCGGCTGCTCGGAAATGGCCAGGTCGCCCGATCTCCGGGGTGATCACCGGTCGACGAGTATAATTCTCGACACAACATCCGCTACGTGAGTTCTTTCGAAATGACTTTCAGTATTTTGCAAACTAAGTTTTACTTCGTAAAATCGACTCCCTAAATCGAGTTTTGGCATTTTGGCCTTGAATGTTTTATGACAGTTTGATAAATGATTGTGTGAGTTTTGGGCATTCTGGCCTATTGAATTTCTGAAAAACTTGAGTATCTTAGAAAATAAATTTCGAGACATACTTTTAAAATGAATTATTTTCTCGCGGTACTTTCAAAGTGCTTCTAGTGCCGCAATATATTTCAAATTATTCTAGTTGGGGACCAAAATATTTTGATATATTTTTAATTATTTAGAAATGCTTTGCTTAGACCCGAGGGTCGAAGGTTTCTGAAAGGTTTTCACTAAAAGGAAAGTGTCCTCATTTTATCAAACGCATGATGGTTTTCAAAGTCTCGACATTGATGTTTGTTCAATTTTTCATAATGTGATACTCAAGATCCACTGGTGTTTCCAAATTGTTTTCAAAAGATGGTTTTCGTTTTTAAAACTCATCATCTCCTGCTTTTGGTCGGAGAATGTATGCATGATGTTCATACTTTCTTTAGGGTGTTAACCCCAGAGTTGTGATTGAATTGGCGGCATGAACGTTAATCATTCGCCACGCATTTGTTGTACTAGCCCTCTGTGAGAGGTATGATGTGGTATTTAATGTTGTCATTTCGTGGTGACTTGCGTGCTGTCGCACATGTGCGGACTGTTAAAGCTTGAGTTTGTATGATTGTGTACATCTGTGGTTGTTTCATGACGTTTTGTGATTATGTGCTGGTTATCGTTCGGGCCGTTGAGATCGCCGAATGTATGCTGTCGTTGCTGTGATGTTTGTATGTGTGTTGCTTTACGATGGTGATCGTTGTATATGTTGTATGTTATGATATTATGTTGTGCTAGGTTGGGATCTCCAGTATGTTGTTTTGCGACGTTATGCCCCATTGTATCTAGCATTTGTATATTTGGTATGCCGATCTGAGGTGTTTTCAACTGTGATATACCGGAGCATGCACGTGCAAATTGTCTTTCCCCGCCAATAGCAGATTACAAGTGTGGACTTTAGGGACACATAATTCAGTTTTGCGAGTTGGGTTCCGAGTCTTCCGGATTTTGCGCCGTAGCACAGATATGAGGATCGGCTCCGAGAGGCCCATGGGAGATGTTTCTGTCATTTGCTTTTTGTGTTGTCACCTTACTCCCATTGTTGTAATTTGCGGGAACGACATTTCTTTTATAAGAGGTCGAATGTAATGCTCGTATCATTTTTGACTTCTGCATTTTCTCTCTCTCAATTCTATCGACTTGCTCGTGTTCGTTGATACTTTCTCAACTTGTTCTCTATCTTGGTTTCATCGTTTGAATGGGTTGTGACCTTGTTTCGGATCGATCTGTTTATCGTTGTGACTTTTATGAGTTCGGTTTGATTCTTGTGAACCTTGTTCGAAAGTAACATCTTCCAGTTTCTACCAGCTCTTTTAATGTCTTGAGTTGAATTGTGAACTTCGGAGTTATTTTTCGACCGTTGTGGTTTGATCATTGTTATCTGACCGTTGTTGTTCGATCGTTGTTGTTCTATCGTTGTTGTTCAGTCGTTGTTGTTCGATCGGGGTTGTCTGACTGTTGTTGCCTGATCTCGTACCGCGAAGAATCGTCGTTCACCGTTAGTTTGTTGTTTCGGGTGTGGCCAGATGGGTCATCGAGCAGTGCAATGCGAGACAGTAACTGAGAGATTTGGGGGATCGAGATTGCGTCCCTGCTCTGAAAGGACACGTAGATGCCTATTGTGGTTTTGAGGATTTCGGCGCAGTCCGAATTGTTTGTGATTGTCCTTGTGGATCGTTTTGTGTTTATTTCTGTTTTCTCGACTGTGCGTGTTTCCTTGTGATAGGTGCTTTGTGTTTTTGGATTGTTCGGATAATCGACTTGATTTTATTATCTGTTTGATGACGCTTGTCACTTGTTGGTTTTATTATGTGCCTACCGGTGGCATTGTGTTGGCCGTCGTGGAGCGTGTTTTCACGCCGTATATTCCTCTGTGTTGCTTGTAACGTTTCGCCGTTGGGCGTAAGTTACGCGTTTCTTATGTATCTCGTTGAGTTTTCCTGGCGGGAGATTGCTTCTCCCTACTTGTCTTAAATTTCGTGACGAAACTTCTTTTAAGGAGGGTAGTATGTAATATCCGCAAATTCGATTTCCGGTAATTTTCGTTTTTAGCGAGAGTCCATTTTGACGACTCGCTTGGGACCGTTTCATCATTCTGAGAATGATTAATTCTGCACTTTTTGACATCCGAGTTCGTTTTGGTGCTGTTTTGTTGAGTTCCGTGTTTCTTAGCGACTATTCCGCACTCGAGTTCGATTCTTGTGAATCTCATTCGAAACTACTGTTTCGAGTTTCCCGTAAATCCGTTTAACTTTGTTAGACGTGTTGTGAACTTCGGTTTGGTTATTCGATCACGTATCATGATTTTCGGGCATTTTGGGCCATTTTGTAATTTACCCAAAGTTGTGGGTATCCGCATTCATATTTGTTGTCTTGACCCTTTTCATGGTTGCGTGTGATTAATTGTTGCATGGTATTTCATTTCGGGTCGATGATGTTGCCCATGAGCATTTTGTCGTGTTCGTTCCGTGCGATTTCGGATAATCGAGTCGTCGAGTCTTGGTGGTCGGGCACTGGAAGGACGGTTGCGGGCACTGGCCGGACGGTTGCGGGCACTGACTGGATGGGTGCGGCAGGAACCGGAATAGCGCACGCTGCGGGCGGAAGGTAGCGCACGCTACGGCCGATTAGCTGCGCGCGCTAGTCGGCCGAGACAGTAGGGGCAGAGAGGTTCTGGACTCGGGTGGATCGGTAGGTAGCGCAAGCTACTGTCGGACACTGCGCACGCTACGACCGACAGGTAGCGCACACTACGGCCGGAAGGCTACGCACGCTACCTGGCCGAGCAGTCTAGTCTAAGAAGTCTCTGGATTGCGGCCCGGGCCGATAGCGCACGCTAGCTCGGCAGCCTAGCGCACGCTAGGCTGCACTAGTATAAATATGGCGGCAGTCGATTTGATCATTTTTCCCATTTCTCTCTTTCTCTTCCGCGGCTGGAGCCTTGGGGATCTTGGAGCCATGATCTTTGTCAATCAATCCACGAAGTTCTTGAGTTCATATCATTGATTGATCATCCTATATCATCCTTTGATCCAGCGAATCAAGGTGAGATTTCCTAGAACCCTATTTTGAGAAATTTTGGGGTTTTTGCGTTTTTGTCCGATTCGTTCCATATTGTTGATTAATCCATGATGGGTATGATTAATCTTAGTAGTATTCTTGTGTTTAACATCATTTAATCCATTGTTCTTCGTCGAATCAAGGTATATTTCTTGATTTCCTTCGAGTTGACTTTTTGGGGGATTTGTTCTTGATTTCATTTTCCATCCGTTTGTGATGAACCGATTGTTGTAAAATGATGTTTTTATACATATCCTATGGATTGAATATCCATATTTCGGTTGGGAAGTCCATTTTCATGTTTTGTCGGGTCGATTCGTGTTCTTGTCCGTTTTGGGGGAAACCCTTGAACTTTCGTCGTTTGTTCCTTGAATTCAGCGGCTTTGGGTCATACTTTGGAATTCATTTTCGTTGTTATTGTTGTCGTTCGTAGTTTATTGTTGCGGGTTGTCGTTTGGTGGAGTCGGCAAGTTCGTAGTCGGTTCGTGCCAACCTACTTCGGTCGATTCTCCACGTTGTGGTTATTCGAGGCAAGTATCTTGTCCATACAATTCTTGTTTTATGGATATGATAATTAGCGATCGTCTCCTTGTGTTTATTTGATCATTTGAATTTCACTTTCAAAGATTCGGTTAGCCTTGTTAAAGGCCATCTTTCAAAATGCGTTTGTTTTGTGGACATTGTGTTCGTGGATGGTTACGTGAATTACTATGAATACACTTGGTGTTGTCGTTGTGCTTTGATAATATATGTATATATATCTCATATCGCTGCGTTGTGATTTGACCATTGCGTCGTGCATTGTGTTTGTTGCCATTGATGTGAATTACTTAGATATTATTGATGTGATATGTTATTTGTGTGAATGTGTGGATATGGTTGAAGGTCTACGGTGACACATGGCACGTGATCATGGTCAGGATGCAACAAGTGATTGATCTAACCGTGAGAGCCTGAGATAATCTACGGTGACACATGGCTTGTGATCATGTGGTCAGGATGAAACAAGTGATTGATCTAACCGTGAGATATGGTGTGTGATTTGTTTAGCTAGCCAGCTCGGGAGGGTCCTTAGAGGCCTCGAGTGGGATTTGTGGCTTCGTCCCGGTCCTAGGCGATGCATGTGCGTGATTTTTTTATGATTGTGGCCAGCTCGGGAGGGTCCTTAGAGGCCTCGAGTGGGATTTGTGGCTTTGTCCCGGTCCTAGGCAATACTCGTACGTGATTATGTTTTGTTAATTTTATGTCTGTTGAGGACACTTGATGCGGGCTCTGGCCCTGTGAATTGTTGTTGGATTTATTTGTGAAAATGAAACCTATTGGAATATTTATTCCACACATTATTTAATTTATGTTTTGATGATTAAAGTTGCTAAACTACAAAACAACATCGAGGCGAAGCAAAACAACGAAGGCATTAAGACGCAAAAAGTTGCAATCTGGACTGCATTAGTGCACGCTAAGGCATATATGTTAGCACACGCTAACGAGGAGTAATCTGCATTCCAGCCAAGTTTCGAAGTAAGCTGCAGTGAAGTCAGCTGATGAGATAGCGCACGCTACACGTTATTATTAACGCACGCTATCGAAGTCTTGTTACCGTTGTGGAGGAATTCAAACACAGAATAACGTATGCAATGAAGTCATCATTAGCGCACGCTACAAAGTATGATTAGCGCACGCTAAGTTGTTTGAATCAAGTCAATCAGACCGTTGGGAAAAGTAGGTCAAAGTCAGCATATCAAACGGATACTTTGACAATCCATGCAACGGATATATTGGATTAGCGCACGCTACAAAGGAAATGGTAACGCACGCTAACCGTCAAGGGCAGTAGCTACTGGACTGAAACATAAAGTGATTAACGCACGCTACATGAAAGCCTTTACGCACGCTAGAGCAAAAATGTGCGATAGCGCATGCTAAGAAGGAAGAGCTAGCGCACGCTAACTAGTCAACTGGCAGCAATGGCTAGTTTGTGGAAAATGCCTATAAATATCATTCCTTTGGTATTATTCCACACAACAACATTGAGCAAAGCATACATACGTGTTATATCATTGTAAACATTATAGTTGTTGTTCTTGAGCTTAATTAAGAGTGATTGAGTGTTATACACAAGATCATACACGAGCGAGAAAAAGAAAAGATACGATTTGATTCAGTGTTATTAGGATCAAGGATCCTACATTGTTAGAATCACAATCGCTATCTTAGTGAGGTTTATCTAGTACCTATAGAAAGCTAGAGTGGTTGATTCCTTATCCAATAGAAAAGGAAAAACGGTTTTACTCGGACCGATAGAAGACGAGCTTGTAACGGTAATCCCTCGACCGATAGAAGAGAGGCGTAGAGGTTTTGATCTTAGGCCTAAAGAAAAAGATACATCGAGAGAGAACGTAGGCTTCGTTAATAGCCGAACCTCTATAAATCCTTGTGTGGTTTATTTTCCGCAATCTATTTTCGCTTCCGCATAAAACGGCGCAAATATCCGATTTGGTACCCAACAATTGGTATCAGAGCGGTACTCCTATACGCGGCTTAACATCCGAGGAGAAAAGATCCAATGGCGTTTCAAATGGCTCCCGTCGAAGGCCTTGCTCTCAACCGACCACCATTTTTTGATGGCTCAAACTTCATGACGTGGAAAAAGAAGATGTCTATATTCATCCGAGCATACGACATCGAGCTTTGGAAGGTGATTTGTCTTGGTCCGAAAATTCCGACAAACTCCAACAGTACGCTCAAAACCTTCGAAGAATATGACGATTCCGATTGGAAAAACGACCACTACAATTATAAGGCAACTCAACTTCTCTATTGTGCTTTAAATCCGGAAGAACACAACCGGATATCATCGTGTGATAGTGCCAAAGAAATTTGGAAAATGCTTGAAGTAACACACGAAGGTACGTCTCAAGTCAAAGAGACGAAGATAAACATGCTCCTTCATGATTATGAACTATTCCAAATGAAGGGCAGCGAATCCATCTCGATTATGCTCGACCAATTCTCGGTCATCACCAATGGATTAACATGTTTCGAAAACCACTTTCGAGTAGTGAGAAAGTAAAGAAAATTCTCCGATCACTACCTCGAGAATGGGGCCAGTGATTACGGCAATAATGGAATCCAAAGATTTAAATACTCTCGATTTTAGTGCTCTCGTTGGTTCTCTTATCAACTACGAGATTGTCCTTAAATCTCGGAATGCCAAACCGAAACCGAAGGAGAGGTCGATAGCCTTCAAGGCTAAAATGTCAAAGAAGAAAGAAGAAATCCCGGTGGACGAAAGCGACGAAGAAATGGCATATTATGCCAAAAATATTAATAAGTTCCAACACTTATTAAACCGGAGAAAGAAGGACATTCAAGCGGGCGAACCTAAAAAATTCGACAACACCTGTCGATTATGTGGCAAACCAGGCCACTTTGCTAAGAACTGTCGAGTAAAGCAAAAGGAGGTTCTAATCGCAACATGGAGCGACGAAGATCCCGATGAAGATTTTCTTGAACAAAATAATCTCGCGCTCATGGCCCGGAGTTCATTCGACGATAGCGACGTCGAAAGCCAAGTAAGTAACTCCAACGACGAACTCTTTGAAACATTCGAGTTATTACATACGGACTATCAAAATGCTTTAAATGAAATTAAATCCCTCAAGTCTAAATATAAAACTTTGGAAATTGAAAATTCCAAAATACTCGAAAAAGGGAAATTTGTCGAAATTGATCATTCGAAATGCCTTGAAAATGAAAATATTTTGAAAAATGATCTTTTAAAAGTTCAAGATGAACTAAAATCTTTGACAAGAAAATTCTCGCGCGGCAACGATAAATTTGAACAAATGTTATGTGTTCAAAAATATACTTTAAATAAAGAGGGGTTAGGATTCAAACCACGTTCGAAAAACGAATCCATTAATTTAAAAATACCCCGATGTGAAAAGTGTTTAAAAATCGGGCATCATATTTCTAATTGCAAAAGCCCAAGACGGACGATAAAAATTAAGAAAATTTGGGTTCCTAAAGGAACAAACGTTTCAAACATCGTCTACGTTTCAAAAGAAAAACCAACTATCGGTTGGATTCCCAAAAATAAATTTTGACAAGTGATATTTTGCAAAGGGGGAGAAGGAATATTTTTGAGGAAATAATATTTTCAGGGGGAGTTTATACCCTTATTAGTGCATAAATGGTATCATGCATGTTTATATTTCATTTGGTATCCTTAATCCTAATTTTAATTTTTGATGAAGATAGGGGGAGAAGGAGATGAATTGAGATAAAAATAAGAAGGAGATGAAGAGGAGATAAAAATGAGAAAAATCGAAGAAGTCGAAAAGAAAAGAAAAGCATACAAATAGGGGGAGTTGAAAAATTGAAAAATGAAAAACAAAGGAGTTGAAAAATAAGGGAGATGAAGAAAAAGAAAAGGATTGGAGAAACTAACGAAACGATCAAAGCCGAAAACTTTGATTCGTAGAAATATACATATATTATTTTTTACAGATTATCCAATTCAAGAGTTGTTTTGTAATCATCAAAAAGGGGGAGATTGTTGGAATATTTATTCCACACATTATTTAATTTATGTTTTGATGATTAAAGTTGCTAAACTACAAAACAACATCGAGGCGAAGCAAAACAACGAAGCAGACGAAGACGCAAAAAGTTGCAATCTGGACTGCATTAGCGCACGCTAAGGCATATATGTTAGCACACGCTAACGAGGAGTAATCTGCATTCCAGCCAAGTTTCGAAGTAAGCTGCAGTGAAGTCAGCTGATGAGATAGCGCACGCTACACATTATTATTAACGCACGCTATCGAAGTCTTGTTACCGTTGTGGAGGAATTCAAACACAGAATAACGTATGCAATGAAGTCATCATTAGCGCACGCTACAAAGTATGATTAGCGCACGCTAAGTTGTTTGAATCAAGTCAATCAGACCATTGGGAAAAGTAGGTCAAAGTCAGCATATCAAACGGATACTTTGACAATCTATGCAACAGATATATTGGATTAGCGCACGCTACAAAGGAAGTGGTAGCGCACGCTAACCGTCAAGGGCAGTATCTACTGGACTGAATCATAAAGTGATTAACGCACGCTACATGAAAGCCTTTATGCACGCTAGAGCAAAATGTGCGATAGCGCACGCTAAGAAGGAAGAGCTAGCGCACGCTAACTAGTCAACGGGCAGCAACGGCTAGTTTGTGGAAAATGCCTATAAATATCATTCCTTTGGTATTATTCCACACAACAACATTGAGCAAAGCATACATACGTGTTATATCATTGTAAACATTATAGTTGTTGTTCTTGAGCTTAATTAAGAGTGATTGAGTGTTATACACAAGATCATACACAAGCGAGAAAAAGAAAAGATACGATTTGATTAGGTGTTATTAGGATCAAGGATCCGGCATTGTTAGAATCACAATCGCTATCTTAGTGAGGTTTATCTAGTACTGATATAAAGCTAGAGTGGTTGATTCCTTATCCAATAGAAAAGGAAAAACGGTTTTACTCGGACCGATAGAAGACGAGCTTGTAACGGTAATCCCTCGACCGATAGAAGAGAGGCGTAGAGGTTTTGATCTTAAGCCTAAAGAAAAAGATACATCGAGAGAGGACGTAGGCTTCGTTAATAGCCGAACCTCTATAAATCCTTGTGTGATTTATTTTCCGCAATCTATTTTCGCTTCCGTATAAAACGGCGCAAATATCCGATTTGGTACCCAACAAAACCTTTGGGCTGTGACCCCTGTTGATTTTGGAAAGATAAGAATACGAAAATCCTGAGTTGTTTCTATCAAAACTCCCGATGGCATTTTAAATCACTTTATAAATTGTTTCCCTTGACTTGGGATCTTTCGATTTTGGAAAGCTTTACCTAAACTCTTGCCTCGGGAAGTCTTTTCATTATGTTTAAATATTTGAGGATTCCTGGTTATTATTGTCATTGGAACTTGTATTATATGGCTCGTATTTTTGCACTTGTACTTGCACTAGTAAAATAGTGGAATTTTGCTAACCCCTGAGAAATCGGGGGTTGGATGTATGTATTGCATTCAGGTTTTGGAGCATAGCATAGGGTCGGCATGAAGGATGATGAAAGATGAACGATACTAATTACACGAGGAACCGTATGATGTCATTGGTTTAGTTGTATTTTATTTTCGCTGCAGTATTCTTTCCTGTTGTACGGAAGTGTGTTGTATTCGACCCCCTGCATGGGCATGTAATGTGTTTGAGTTGTATGTATTTATTGAAAGACCAAATCGGTCTACTGAGTAATTTTAGCCTTAAAGGTATTGTTGAGATGTTTGATGTTGTTACCAGCCTGGTAGATCCTTGAGGAAAGGTTCTACGGCGTGTAATATCCCTGAGCGGATTGGGGGTGTTACATTCACAAGGTTTACCAGGCTAACACATGACACATAATCCACAAAAGAAATCCCATAAGACACATTAAGAATCATAAGTAGGGCTGTAGCCTCGGCCAAAACGATTTAGTTAAATTTTTGTAATTTTAGTAAACAAAAAGTAAAATGAATTCATTGCCTACCTAGGGGACTTCAACGACATCATTAAACCATAACACGTTCACACGACTACTTCAACAAACAAACAATAAACAAAACATAATAAGGTAAGTGACACAGACTCGAGCCTCGTCATCATACTGGTCCATCCTTTCCATTCGTGTCCCGTGTCGGCTCCTCAGCTCGTCCGATACCTGAAATGCATAAAACACATTTCCCGTATTTATGGGGTTAACATTCGAATAGCTAGTGCAAGTACACAATTACACAACATTATATACAATTACGATTCAACACAGTCACCTCATTTAGAAAGCATTTGAAAACAATATTCCGGACTATCACATTTGCATCAAAACAGTATATCAACACATTTCATCAATACCACCATCCACACTTGGTATCCCGCGGCCGTACCCATTAGTATCTACCCCAGGGGCCCCGTCGGACCGTCCCTGTGTGGGAAACCACTTCCGCGGCCGTACCCATTAGTATCGGCCCCGAGAGGCCCCATCAGAACATCCCTGGGTGGAAGAACATCAACACACATACGGTATCACAATTCATAATCGTATCGAAACCGTAAACCACGTAACGAAATGTAATACATGTACTTGTCTTGAATAATACGACGTAAGAAAAATGTGAACGGAGAGGATACGATCCAAACTCCCTCCAAGGGTTCGCTCCTAGCACACAATGATATACAATTAACTACAACACTACAAAATCAAAAGGGTTATCCTAGATTCTACCCTTTTGGAAGGATTTATCGAACACTACGAGTGCAAAATGGGTCGCAATTGATCAATGATGGAATAACGGAACTCCAGTCCACAAAACCACAAGGAAAACTAAGGATTACAAGCATACTATCGAAATCTAACAACAATCAATGCTAATTCGGTTCATAGATATGAAATCACCCTAAAATCCCCCAAATCCCAAAAATTAGGGTTCTACGAAGAATAGCTTGATTCAAACGGTGGAATATGATTTTATGATGATAAATCCTCACAAGAAACCTAAAGATAGCAATAGATGATGATATCTCATTTGAGATCGACCTTTCTAGCCTAAATTCGCCGCGGGTCGCCAAAGGAACGGGAAAAGGATGGAAAAATGATGAATTAACTACTGCTGTCCTATTTATACTAGACAGACTTAGCGCGCGCTGTACAATGCATAGTGTGCGCTAACGGTGTGCATAATACTAGTGGATAAAGTAGTCAAAGGCTTCTGTCCTCCCATTAACTGATCAGACCAGATGGACAAATTCACCTGATCAGACCATATGGGAAAAGTCATCTGATCAAACCAGATGAGAAAAGCTAATTGATCAGACCAAACAAGAAATAGTCACCTGATCAGCTAACGTACGTAAAGTAGATCAAACAACATACATAATGAGAAAGTCACCTGAAGGCAGACGAGTGCAAACGACATGAGTTAACGTACGCAACATATTGAAGAATAACGTATGCTAAATCATGGAAGCTAACGTACGTAACGAGTTGCACATAACATACATAATGAGTTTGACTACGAATTCAAACAAGGAACCATTGAAGATGACGTCATAGAGTATGTCATCATGAAACAGATATTTTGACCGAAGATAACGTACGTAAAAGAGTTTTACATAACGTACGTTAAAAAATATACAAATGCTACTGGACTATTTCGTATGAAGCCTAACGTACGTAACATGAGGAAGATAACGTACGTAACATGTATAACGTATGTTATAGATGAAGACTAACATACGTAATGCAGTCAGCGGGAGATAACGGCTAGTTGAGGCTTTGGAGCCTATAAATACCACTTCTAATGGTATTCAACAAACAACAACTCTAAGTAAATCGCATATTGATCATATATCATTGTATACATCTTTGTTGCTGTAATCATGATTAATTTATAAGTGTCTGAGTGTTGATACACGAAAACATACATGGGAGGAAAGATACGGTATGTAGTTTGCTTCGGTGTCATTAGGATCGTTAATCCGGCATTACTAGAATCATATCAAATCCAAGTGAGGTTTGTCTAGTACCAATAGAAAGCTAGATAGGTTGCTTCCTTATCCGATAGAAAAGAAAAAAAGTTTATCTTGGATCGACATAAAGACAAGAGTGTAACGGTTAATCTCGGACCGATAGAAGACGAAATTGTAACGGTAACCCTCGGACCGATAGAAGACGAGGCGCAGAGGTTGATCTTAAGCCTAAGGAAAAGATACGGAGAGAGGACATAGGCACGTTTGGCCGACCTTTATAAATCTTGTGTTGTTTACTTTCTGCAAGTTAATTACGCTTCCGCAGTGCAAAAGAGTTTGAAAACTCTATTTCATAATATTATCCACCATTCTAAGTGGGGTGCCAATTCGCCAACATTAGGGTGTACTTTAAGTATCTTAAAACCCTAGTCGGTGCATTCTAGTGCTCTTTACTCGTATTACTCGTGAACCTGCTCAACTTGTTTACAGCAAATGCCAAGTATGGCCGTGTATAATTTGTAATGTACATCAAGCTTCCAATTACTCTTGAATATTCAACTTGAGCCACTGGATCACCTCTGTTCTTACTTAAGTGAATACTGGTATCAACAGGCATTTTTACAGGTGGGCTGTCAAAAGCGTTAAACTTCTTGAGCACGTTCTCAACATAATGAGATTGTGATAAGAAGATAGCGCATGACGTTCTGATTTAATTCCAAGAATTAAATCAGCTAAACCCAAATCCTTCATGTCGAAGTTTCGACTTAACATCTTTTTTGTATTCACAATTACTTTAGTGCTACTAGCCATGATCAACATATCATCTACATATAGATAGACTATGACAAATTAATCAGATGTGCCTTTAATATACAGACAATTGTCACATTCATTGAGCTTGAATCCATTTGCCAACATAGTTGTGTCAAACTTCATATGCCATTGTTTAGGAGCTTGTTTTAGTCCATACAATGACTTCAACAGTTTACACACTTTCTTTTCCTGACCAGGTGCAATGAAACCTTCAGGTTGTTCCATATAGATTTCTTCTTCTAATTCACCATTCAAGAATGCAGTTTTCACATCCATTTGATGAATCTCGAGATTGTGCAATGCAAGAATAGCAATAAGCACTCGAATGCAAGTTATTCTAGTTACTGGTGAATATGTGTTGAAGAAATCATAACCTTCTTTCTGTTTAAAACCTTTGGCAATAAGTCGGGCCTTAAACTTGTCTATCGACCAGTCATCTTTGTATTTCCTCTTTAGGATCTATTACATCCTAAAGACTTACATCCTGTGGAAGATCAACTAGTTCCCAAATATAATTTTGTATGATGGAATCTATTTCACTATAAATAGCATCCTTATAAAAAGGAGCATCAGGACTAGTAAGCTTCGTGTATTGTTTTTGGATCATCAAGTCTCAAAGTCAGGACCAAATGACTTATCCTTTCGAGCTCTCTTACTCTGTCATGGCTCTTCATTTATATGATTTGAACTACTTTCATTTTCAAGAGTTCTTTTGTTTGAGCTTGTTACAATCCTCTCTTTACAAGGATAAACATTTTCAAAGAAAATGGCATTTATTGACTCAATGACAGTTCCTTCATGCATATCAGGAATTTCAGATTTATGAATTAGAAATCGATATGTACTACTGTTTTATGCATAGCCTATGAATATGCAATCAACTGTCTTTGGAACAATTATTACTTGTTTTGGTTCAGGTACTTCAACCTTTGCCAAATTCCCCCATACATTAAGATACTTGAAAGAAGGCTTGCACCCTTTCTATAACTCATACGAGGTTTTATCTTTCACTTTATGTGGCACTTTATTCAGAATGTGGTTAGCTGTCACTACTACAAAATTAGGCAAAGAGACCCGTCCAATTAAGCCTAAGAGACCGCCTCTGGACGGGTCTCTATCTCAGGGGTCTCTTTGATAAAGAGACCGCCTCATAAGAGTGGGTCTCTTTTTGAGACATAAGAGACCTTTTATTAAAGAAATGAGGTCTCTTATGTAATTGTTTCGATACATATTTTAAAAGGATAAGAGACTCGTTATTAGAGATATGAGGTCTCTTTGAATTTTTTAATATTTTTATTGTAAGACCAGAGAGAGCCGTTGTAACACTCAACAGTCTCTTTGAATTTTTAACATTTTTATTGTAAAACTTGAGAGAGCTACTATCACACCTAACGGGTCTCTTTGATTTTTTTTAACATTTTTTATTATAAAACCTGAGAGAGCTGTTTGCATACCTAAGGGGTCTCTTATCACTTTTGTTTTTTTAGAATAATAATTACACCCAACGCGCACGAAAAAAAGAAAAAATAAATATGTTCTTAATATTGGCATACCATGAAAGCCCGTTCAACATTAGTGGCATCTTTTTCACTTGTCTCCATGAAGCGGATGCCAGTTTCATCAACAAAAAAAAAAAAAGCTACTAAATAACATTTTGCTTCCAAACCAATGTTCCGATATTTTACTTAGGGCAGCAAATGCTTACAAAAGATGAGTCTTTTTAAAGCCCTACCTTAACTAGATCACTAAAAACAGACAACTCCTTGAACTTATTAAATTCACTTCTACCATACACAATAGCATCCTGCAGCTTTCCATCCTGCAGTAAAAAAAGAATATCAGATCATAAGGAAATTCCGACCTTTCATTCAGAAACCAAGTTACCACACCACACAAGGAAAACAAATGATTACCCAGACAAGTTTAATAAATTTTTGACAATGTAGCAAAAAGAAAATAGTTGATGTAGCATCCTGCAAAATCCATTAACATCAGATAAAATTCAGTAATATACTGACACATGATCTTGAAACTGAAAGAACCTATATTCATTCGGTAGTGGTTTTCTCAACAGTAAATAATGATTGTCATCCACAAATATATACGAGCTCCATAGTCCCTCCGCTTCGGTGGGATTGCACTCGCCACATCATGGCGTGGCGATCCTGAGAACCAAGAAAGACGATCTTTGAGAATTTCGACAACCTGCAAATAAATTTCTCAGATGTAAAAGAATTGGTTGATACAAGTTTTGTAATAGATGAGAAGATAAAAAAGTAGCAAAATAAACAAAGTTACCTTTGTGGGTTCAAGACTCACAAGGCCACAAGCACGTGCTGCTACCCCGCTACAGTTGCAGGAAACAACAACGATGCCAATAGAATCCGGACCAGACGTAACACATTTAAGATTCAAGTCAGCCAAAAAAAAATCAATACAGAGACAAATGAAGGAACAAACAATAAGTACCTTCATCCCAATCATCTGGACCCGATCGGACGATTACAGTAGCCTTTCTAAGGAACTCTGCTAGGGTCTCCTCATCTATCGCGAGAAGACTGACAATAAAAAGAAAAAAGATCAAAAAAAGAGTAAATGAATAAACAAAAAATGAGAACGAAAATTTGTGCTCAGTCGAGAAAACATAAACCGAGACAAAAACAATCGAAAATATAATGGCGACAATAGGTAAATTACATTTGGGCTATTAGCATCCCTCTGAGGGTGCTGAGAAGTTGGGTTCTTTTGAGGTTGTTTCCGATCACTCATAACCATAGAGTCACAGCTTCTATCACTTGTAGTCGTGCTACCCTGTTTGGATACACAATCAAAACTCAGTAGGGGAAAAGAATTAAAGATGCAGAGATGAGTAATGAGATGATAACATGTATCATAAGCAATGAAAAATACAAACTTACGGTGTGTATTTTCGACGCATGTTACCATTTTCGTAAACCATCCGCAAGACCTGCTCTTGACGGCGGTGGTTCTATTCCATCAATGACTTATTCATGGCGATCGGCTTCACTGTTGACGGTATGGAGTCGTGATGCTTCTTTTCTGTTTTCACGACATCTACAAAAAGATAACACTAGCCGATCGGGAAGAATTATCGTAGAACATACAACTGATAATGAGACAATTATAACCAATACAGCTCATACAACCTAGGAAGTATATTACAATTTACAATGGAAACGACATTAATTCTTGCGAATATACGGTCAACTATGTATTCATTCTTGCTAATAACAACATGAACTGAAACTAGAATGGATATTAAAATTCTCATAAACTTACACCAAATAACTTGAGATTCACAAAAATCATAACATATCAGACATAACCTAATAAATGCAGAAACCAAATGAACTCCAGTAAAAAAATGAACAAAAAATGAGAACGAATATTTGTGCTCAGTCGAGAAAACATAAACCGAGACAAAAACAATCAAAAATATAATTGCGACAATAGGTAAATTACCCGGCTGGGCTAATAGCATCCCTCTGAGGGTGCTGAGAAGTTGGGTTCTTTTGAGGTTGTTTCTGATCACTCATAACCACAAAATCACAGCTTCTATCGGTGGTAGTCGTGCTAACCTATTTGGATACACAATCAAAACTTAGTAGGGGAAAAAAAAATTAAAGATGAAGAGATGAGTAATGAGATGGTAACATGTATCATAAGCAACTGAAAAATACAAACTTACGGTGTGTATTTTCTGACGCATGTAACCATTTTTGTAAACCATCTGCGAGACCTGCTTTTGAAGGCAGTCGTTCTCTTCCATCAGCAGCTTTATTCATGGCAGTCAGCTTCCTGTTGACAGTATGGAGTCAGCTTCCTATTGACAGTATGGAGTCGAGATGCTTCTTTCCTCTGTTTTTCACGACATCTACAAAAAGATAACACTAGGCTGACTAGGAAGAAATATCGTAGAACATACAACTGATAATGAGACAATTATAACCTATAAAGCTCATACAACCTAGGAAGTATATTACAATTTACAACGGAAACGACATTATTAATTCTTGCGAATATACGGTCAACTACGTATTCATTCTTGCTAATAACAACATGAACTGAAACTAGAATGGATATTAAAATTCTCATAAACTTGCACCAAATAACTTGAGGTTCACAAAAATCATAATATATCAGACATAAGCTAGTAAATGCAGAAACCAAATGAACTCCAGTAAAAAAATGCTTCCCCCATTTCGTCAATATGTTTTGATCAATGATCTCAAGCTTAGCTTAGTACATACACATGTATAATGGTCAGCACAAAGATCTTAAGAATAACAATTTTTGGACAAAGATTTCTTAAACCAGCGAGTTTTTCTTTTTTTTTTTTTGAGTAAAACAGAGAATTTAGGGTAAAAAGGACAGCAACATTAAAGGAAATCACAATTATCTCCTAATAGAGTCATACCTAATGGATTGGTTTCACAGTGAAAATTCTAGAGAAAAAAACAATCAAAATACTAAAAAATAATACTAAAAAAACTTAAAATGAACCACAAAAATGAAAACAAAAAGGTGAAAAACAAAAAAAATCCTAAAAAATAGAAAAAATGTTTTAGGATTTGCGCTAAAAACACTGCAGAAATGGAAAAAAAAGACAAATTAAAAGAATTAAAAAAGAAAAAAAAATAAACAAAAATAAATCTAAAAGCTAAAAAAACAGAACGCAAGAACAGAACGATAGAAAGTAAATCAGCTTTCTTTTCGAGAAAAAAGGCATAAATTTGGCGCATTTTGAGCAAAAAAACAGAGAAATTCAAAAACATGTCTCTAAAACCGAGAATAAAAAAAAATGCCCCATCAATGGTTTCAGCCTTCAGAAATACTTTTAAGTACATATACATATAGCATACATACCTGCGGTTTTGAACCCAGATTTTAAGTTGTTTAGGGAAGACGAAAGGGGCGCTCAATGCCGAGAGACTCCAATAAATCCGAAGTTTCCTGGTCGACCTCGATGCGATCGACCCTAATAGCGGACTTCTCGGGCACAAAATCCATGCGGCGCTCTCGCTCCTCTTCCTAAAGCTATGGCGGGAGGATTTCTTCACCTTCTTTGTTCGTACACGATCCATTTCAGGTGTTTGTTTTGGGCGGCGGCAAGGGGTGACGGGCTAAATGGGAAATAAGGTAGTTTTGGCTAGGGTTGGGAGGAAGTGTAGATTAGCATTAGCCCAGCTGATTTGGTAAAGAAGGAAGCAAAGAGACCGCATATAGTAAATAACGGGTCTCTTATTTTTTATACATTTGAGACCTGTTATCTTAAATAACGGGTCTTTAATTTATCTAAAAAAAAAAAAGCGGACCTTTTAGTATATTAGAGACCTGTTATTTCTAATATTGGGTCTCTTATATGAAAGAGACCCGTTGTCTTAACCAACGGGTCTATTATTAAGGGTCTTTTTGCTTGTTTTTGTAGTAGTGTGTAAGAATAGCTTCCCCCCACATGTTTTTCGGCAACCCTGAACTTATTAAAAAAGCATTCATCATTTCTTTAAGGGTTCGATTTTTCCGTTCACCAACTCCATTTGACTGGGGATCATAAGGAGCAGTCGTTTGATGAATTATGCCCAAATCAGCACATAAGTTTTCAAACGGTGCAGTATTCCTTTATACTTAATGAAAAGTCAATTTAGCCATTTTTGCTTCAACACATACTTCGCATTTCTTATTACGTTCAACATGGGTTTTTGGAATTAATTCTAGATTAATTAGTCTTCTAATTGATTTTAGACCAACATATCCCAATCTAGAGTGCCATAAATCTGAACACTCTAGCAAGTAAGCAGAAGAAGGAGCATTATTATTACTTTTATTCTTGCCTTCACGGCTTACAGGCATCACATTCAATTTGAATAATCCCCTGTCAAGATAACCTCGACCAAGGAACATTCCAAACTTGATCATAATAAGTTTTTCAGACTAAAAAACTAGTCGAAACCCATGACTAACTAGTAGAGATCCTGAAACTAAATTTCTTCAGACGTCTGGGACATGCAGCACATCTTAAGCAGAAGCTCCTTTCCAGAGGTCAGCTTTAAGATCACGTTCCCCACACCTGCAATAACAGAAGAAGCAGAGTTTGCCATATGCCATTTCCTATCATCAGTAATAGGGTAGGAAGAGAACATGTCTTTTTCAGAACAAACATGGCGAGTAGCCCCACTATCAACGTACCAGGCGCGGTGATTCTCCACCATATTGGTTTCAATCACCATAGCTGAGACCTCCTCGTCCAGCTCCTCAACCATGGATGACAGCTCCAGATCTGGCATATCAACATCGCCATGTTCAACCACATTGGCAACTCGCTTGCCTTTGTTTTGCTCACCAGTTGAACTTATTGGCAAGCGACATTCCTTTGCTTTATGGTTTGGATTACCACAGTTGTGGCAATTTCCAGTAAACTTCTTTGCCTTAAACGGCTTTTTCCCTTTGTCCTAAACATGGTTCAGTTTCCTCTTTGGCCTCCATAGGGCCTCTCTTGAACTTAGAATCATACTTTCGGTTGTCTTCCTCAATTCTGAGTTGAACAACCAAGTCCTCTAAGCTTATTTCCTTTCGTTTGTGTTTCAGGTAATTTTTGAAGTCCTTCCAACTAGGAGGCGACTTCTAAATTACCGTTCCCTAACAATTGGTTCAGGAAGGATCATTCCTTCAACATTTATTTCATGCACAATTAGTTAAAATTGTTGGACTTGTTCGATAATGGTTTTGAAGTCCGTCATCTGAAAGTCCAGGCAGCGTCCTGTTTGGTATACTTTTGTTAGTATTTTAATTAGAATATTATATAGATTTCTGTATTATGTATGATAATTTATATTATTTTTCGTGTGTTTGTATTATTTTACTTCAAGTATGATTTTTAGTAATTTTGTGTAATTTTTGTTATATTAATGGGAATTAAATTTTATCTGCAGATTAGCACACCGGGTGAAGACATATATGTCATTTTAGGGGCAATATTTTTAAAGATTCTGAATATACTCATGAGTGGTCCTGTTTTATTCGTCTTGTCGAGACGATAATTTTGATAAAAAGTTCATTCGAATCCGAGCTCGTATGAAGTAGTTATGGCCGTTTAAAGTTTTGGAGGAAAACTAAATTCGTGGACCACTAATATCAAGACAAGTGGCAAAACCATATTCTCCGGATGACATCCGCATAACGTCACAGCACATGCCAACCGAGCCCCACGTCACTGCATACGTGTACGGACAATCCAATAAGAAACTGCCATGTGTCAGGCCACGTCAGCCGAACACATGCCTAGCACACGCCTGTCAAACAAGAACTAATAGCACGATGCCACATTTCATGCCACGTCAGCCCAGCTCACGCCCTGCACGCGCCCGTCCACCATGGAATACCAAGCCCATTCTCATGTATAGCGCGTGAGTCACACGCGCTGGACCAGAACCGTCCGATTGGCGCGTGTATCTCACGCGCGGGTGGAAATTTCTACCACATCAGTGATGACATGACGGATCAGATTGCATTTTTTTTTCTTTTTTTCTTTCTTTCTTTCCTTCTTCTTTCCTTCTTCTTTCCCTTACCTGCTGATTGATTTTGCATTGAACGATGCAAAATAATTGAAGATAAGAAGATGATGCAATAATGAGCAGCATATTTTATTTTTTAATTATTCAGGCGAGGTTGGTGTACTGCTATAAATAGCAGTACCCTCTCAATGTAATATCCGCAATTTTCGATTTTCGGTAATTTTCTTTTTTGGCGGAAGTCCATCTTAGCGACTATTGTGACCGTTTCGTCATTCCGAGAATAATTAATTCTGCACTTTTTGTCGTCCGAGTTCCTTTCGGTGTTGTTTTGTTGAGTTCTGTGTTCTTAAGCGACTTTTTCGTACTTGAGTTTGATTCTTGCGAATCTCGTCCGAAACTGTTATTTCGTGTTTCCGTAAGTCCATTTAACATTGTTAGACGTGTTGTGAACTTCGGTTTGGTTATTCGATCACGTATCGCGACTTTTCGGCACTTTTTTGGCATGAACAGTGTGCGCCGCGGCACACACCTCGCAGAAGTGAGCCTGGCGCGGCTGTACCGCGGGCCGCAGCCCTCTGCTGGCCGTGCCGCGGCACTAAGCTGGCAGCTGCTCGCAATTTTCATCCGTGGGCCGCGGGACACTCATTCCAGGCCGTGGCACACGAGTCAGCAGCCCTCTTATCTGCGGGATTTTGAGAAGATTTCATTTCCTCTCATTTTCTCTCTCCGTGGGCGATCGTTTGGGCGATTTTCGGGCAATTTTTAGGCGATTTTTCTTAGAGATATCATCCTCCTCGAGTTCTTGGTGTCGATTAACAACACCAAATTGTGTTCTTCGTCATTAATCCGAGGTATTTTCTTGATTCTCCAGAGTTGACTTTTTGGAAGTTTTGTTCTTGATTTCGTATTCCATCCGATTTTAATGAACCGATTGTTGTTAAATGGTGTTGTTAAACGTGTTTTATGGATTGTATATCCATATCTTCAGTCCGTTTCAACCCTAAGGGTGATTTTGGTGTTCTTGAGGTGTAGTGAACATTTGATATTCGATCAAATGTTCGAATGAGTTTTCCTTCGATAGTTTGTTGTGATCTCTATTGTTTTTGGTCTTAATCCTCGTCGTAATCATGTTTTTGTTGTTTCTTCCGGAGGATTATAGGTGCTCTAGGATTCCGAGTTGAATCTCGTTTGGTGATTGTTAATTCGTGTGGTGTTATTCTCGTAGTGTTCGCGGTGCTATCATGTTCTTGATTGTGTTCGGGAGTTCGGGGCTGTTCAATTGCATCCCATACGTCGTCTCGTTGTGATCGTAGTTTCGAGGCAAGTACCTTGTTCATATATTTATTGTTTTGTGTATATGATGATCGGTGATCGTCTAAATGTGTTCTTTTGGTTGTTTGAGATGAACTTTCAAAGATTTGGTTTAGCCTCGCTAAAGGCTACCTTTCAAACTTGTGTATATGTTGTGATTGGTGTGTTATCGTCACTGACTATGTGAATCATATGGATATGTTTGGTGTTGATGTTGCGCTTGGTAATGCGTGTGTACGTATATTGCTTCATTTCGGTGCATTGTGGTTTGACGTGGTGTTTTGCTAAGTGTTTGATGTTTTTGGGTGAATTGTTTGGATATCTTTGTTGTATTATGCTATGTGTGTGAATGTGTGAATGTGGGCGGGGCCTACCGTGACACATGGCATGCGATCATGTGGTCAGTATGCAATAAGCGATTGATCCAACTATGAGAGCCTAAGAAAAACTACGGTGACACATGGCTTGCGATCATGTGGTCAGGATGCAACAAGTGATTTATCCAACCGTGAGCGCCAAATAATACCTACGGTGACACATGGCATGTGATCATGTGTCAGGAGACAACAAGTGATTGATCCAACCGTGAGATGCCATGGCAAGTGATCATGCTGGTGTGTATATAATTTGTGAATGTGTTTTGCTCACCTCGGGAGGGTCCGACGAGGCCTCGATGGAATCCAATGGTATAGCCCTGGATTCACGAGTCCAATGGTTTTGCCAAGTGGAGTACCTTGGACGTGTGACCAAGATTTGCGTATCTTGGGTGATTATGTTGTGTTGATTTTATGTTCGTCGAGGATATATGACGTGGTATGAATTGTTGTTGGTTTTCTATTTGTGAAAACAAAACCTTTGAGTTGTGACCCCTGTTGATTTTGGAAAGAGAAGGATTCGATAATCCTAAATTATTTTCTATTAGAATCCCGATGGCATATTAAACCATTTTGTAAATTGTTTCCCTTGAATTGTGATCTTTCGATTTTGGAATGTTTTACCCAAACTCTTGCGTCGGGAAGTATTTTTTTTCGTTGTGTTTGAATCTTTGAGGATTTCTGGTTATTATTATCCTTGGAATATGATTTGCATGACTCGTATTTGCACTTTGTGCTTGCACTAGCAAAATAGTGGAATTTTGCTAACCCTCGATTAACCGGGGGGTGGATATCTATATTGCATTCAGGTTTTGGGGAGCATAACACAGGGTCAGCATGAAAGATGATGAAATATGATCGATACTAATCACATGAGAACCCGTACCTTGTGGTATTGGTTTGGTTGTATTTTATTTCCGCTGCAGTATTATCCCCGTTGTTCGGGAGTGTGTTGTATATTGACCCCTGCGTGGACATGTATTGAGATTAAGTTGTATGTATTAATTGAAAGACAAAATTGGTCTACTGAGTCATTTTAACCTTAAAGGCGATGTTGAGACATTTGATTTTATTTACCAGCCTGGTAGATCCTTGAGGAAAGGGTCTACAGCGTGTAATATCCCTGAGTGGATTGGGGGTGTTACATAAATGGTATCAGAGCTTAGGTTGTGGAAACCTAGGCTGTCGGGTTTAGTGGTGTCTGTTGAGTTTTGTCTCGTCGGATTTTGTCTGACTGAGTCGTGTCGCGATGCGTCGTTTGAGTTTGTTGGTCGTGATTAGTATCGTGGGGCGATCATCATCTTCGTGCGACCTGTGGATGTAAGTCTCCCTTCTTTGTATTGTGCCTCGTATGACACGAGCTATTTGTATGATTATCTGACTAGTGATGGAATCTTCATGTATATTCTTGGTCTCATGATATGTGTTTATTCGACTCTCATATTTTGTTTATAGGAGGGGTGTTGTCACTGCTTATGCCTTTTCGACTGCCTTTTTTCGGGGAATAGTCATGTGTTGTGTTGAATTTGAACGACGTGACACGTGTGCTATGAGATGTGTAACCGAATGTTGATATGCATGAGTTTTGGGCATTTTAGCCTAATGGAATTTTTTTTTGAAAACCCTGAGTATCTTAAAAAATAAATTTTGAAACGTACTTCAAAATGGGTTATATTTTCTAGGAGCCTACTAACGCAACTATATGTTTCAAATTCTTCTACTTTGAGGACCAAAATATTTTTAGATATTTCAGTAATTTAGAAATGCACTTGCTTAGACCCGAAGGTCAAATATTTCTGAGAATTTTAATTTAAAAGAAAAGTGTCCTCATTTTTATCCAACACAAGATGGTTTTTCAAAGTCTCGATAACGAGGTTTGCATTACTTTTTCGAAATATGATACTCAAAATTCAACTGGTGTTTCCAAATTGTTTTCAAAAAAGAGGTTTTCATTTTTAAAACCTATCATTCCTGTTTGCGGTCCGGGAATGTATGTATGATGTTCACATTGGCATTAGAATGTTAGCTCCCGAGTATGATTGAATTGGTGGCGTGAACATTGAGTTGTTTGCCACGCATTTGTTGTGTTAGCCCTCTGTGAGAGGTGAGATGTTGGTATCGAATGTTGAAGTTTTGTGGTGAATTACGCGTTATCGCACCCGTGCCAGCTGTTAGAGCTTGGGTTTGTATGATTGTGCACATCTGTGATTATTTCATGATGTTTTGTAACTACGTCCTAGTTATCGTTCGAGCCGTCGATATCGCCGAACGATGCCGTTGTTGCTATGTTATTCATGTGTGTGTCGCCTTACGATGGTAATTATTGTATGTGTTATGTGTTATGATTTTCTGTTGTGCCGAGTTGGCATCTCTGGTAGGTTGTTTTGCGACGTTATATTCCATTATACCTAGCAGTTGCATATTCGGTATGCCGAGATGCTTCGACTGTAACGTGCTGGGGCATGTACGTACAAATTGTCCTTCTCACCAGTAACGTGTTTCAAGTACGGACTCAAGGGACACAGAATCCAATTTTGTGAATTGGTTACCGAGTCTTCTGGGGTACGAGCTTCAGCACAGATATCAGGATCGGCTCTGAGAGGCCCATGAAAGATGTTTCTATCGGTTGGTTTTGTGTTGTTACCTTGCTTCCATTGTTGTGGGTTGCGGGGACGAAATTTCTTTTATAAGAGGTCGAATGTAATACCCGTATTATTTTTGACTTCTGCATTTTCTCTTTCTCAATTCTATCGAATCGCTCGTATTCATTGATACTTTTTGAACTTGTTTGGTATCTCGGTTGCCATCATTCGAACGGGTTATGACCTTATTTCGGGTCAATCTGTTTATCGTTGTGACTTTTCCGAGATCGGTTCGATTCTTATGAACCTTGTCCGAAATTAACGTCTTTTGGTTTCTATAAGTTTTGCTTATATCTTTAGTTGAAATGTGAACTTCGGAGTCGTTGTTCGATCATTGTTGCTCGAACGTTTTTATTCGATCGTTATTATTCGATCATTGTTGTTCGGTCGTTGGTGTCCGATCATTGTTGTCCGATCGATGTTGTTTGATCGTTGTTGTTCGATAGTTGTTGTTCGATCATTGTTGTTCAATCGTAGTTGTCTGATTGTTGTTGTCTGGTCTCGTACTGTGAAGAATTGTCGTTCATTGTTGGTCAGCTGTTTCGATTACGGTCATTTGGGACACCGAGCCGTGCATTGCGAGACGGTAGCTGAGAGGTTTGGGGATTGAGTTGCGTCTCTACTCCGAAAGGATACTGATATTCCTAATGTGGTTTCGAGAATTTCGGCGTGGTCGGAGTTCTTCGTGGTTACCCTCACGAATCGAAGTGTGTTTAATTTCTATTTTTCGACCGTGCATGTTTTCTTGTAATATGTGCCTTTTGTTTTGTGATTATTCATATAATTGACCTGATTGTACTATCTGTTTGATGACGCTCATCACTTGTTGGTTTTATTATGTCTCTGCTTGTTGCATTGCGATGGTTGTCGTCGAGCGTGATTTCACGCCGTATGTTTCTTTGCATTTCTTGTAACGTTTCGCCAATGGGCATAAGTTACACATTTCTTGTGTATCTCTTTGAAATATTCCTGTTGGGATATTGCTTTCCCCTACTTGTTTTAAGTTTCAGGACGAAACTTCTTTTAAGGAGGGTAGTATGTAATATCCGTAATTTTCGATTTCCGGTAATTTTATTTTTTTTGGCGGAAGTCCATCTTAGCAAATTTATTGTGACCGTTTCGTCATTCCGAGAATGATTAATTCTGCACTTTTTGTCATCCGGGTTCATTTCGCTGTCATTTTGTTGAGTTCCGTGTTCTTAAGCGACTTTTCCGTACTTGAGTTTGATTCTTGCGGATCTCGTCCGAAACTATTATTTCATGTTTCCGTAAGTCCGTTTAACGTTGTTAAATGTGTTGTGAACTTCGGTTTGGTTATTCGATCAAGTATCGTGATTTTTCGGCACTTTTTGGGCACGAACAGTGTGCGCCGCGGCACACACCTCGCAGAAGTGAGACTGGCGCGGCTGTACCACGGGCCACGACCCTCTGCTGGCCGTGCCGCGGCACTAAGCTGGCAGCTGCTCGCAATTTTCAGCCGTGGGCCACAGCACACTCAGTCCGGGATGCGACACGCGAGTCAGCAGCCATCTTATCTGCGGAATTTTGAGAGGATTTCATTTCCTCTCATTTCCTCTATCCGTGGGCGATCGTTTGGGTGATTTTCGGGTGATTTTTGGGCAATTTGTCTTATAGATATCAGCCTCCTCGAGTTCTTGGTGTAGATTAACAACACCAAATTGTGTTCTTCGTCATTAATCCGAGGTATTTTCTTGATTCCACATAGTTGACTTTTTGGAAGTTTTCTTCTTGATTTTGTATTCCACCCAATTTTGATGAACCGATTGTGGTTAAATGATGTTGTTAAACATGTTTTATGGATTGTATATCCACATCTTCGATCTGTTTCAACCTTAAGGGTGATTTCGGTGTTCTTGAGGTGTAGTGAACATCTGATGTTCGATCAAATGTTAGAATGAGTTTTCCTTCGATAGTTTGTTGTGATCTCCATTGTTTTTGGTCTTGATCCTCGTCGTAATCATGTTTTTGTTGTTTCTTCTGGAGGATTATAGGTGCTCGAGGATTCCGAGTTGAATCTCGTTTGGTGATTGTTAATTCGTGTGGTGTTATTCTCGTAGTGTTCGCGGTGCTATCGTGTTCTTGATAGTATTCGGGAGTTCGGGGCTGTTCGATTGCATCCCATCCGTCGTCTCGTTGAAATTGTAGTTTCGAGGCAAGTACCTTGTCCATACATTTCTTGTTTTGTGGATATAATGATCGGTGATCGTCTAAATGTGTTCGTTTGGTTGTTTGAGATGAACTTTCAAAGATTTGGTTTAGCCTCGCTAAAGGCTCCCTTTCAAACTCGTGCGTATCTTGTGATTGGTGTGTTTTCGTAAATGACTATGTGAATCCTATGGATATGTTTGGTATTGATGTTGCGCTTGGTAATGCGTGTGTACGTATATTGCTTCATTTCGGTGCGTTGTGGTTTGACGTGGTGTTTTGCTAAGTGTTTGATGCCTCTGGATAAATTGTTTGGATATCTTTGTTGTATTGTGCTATGTGTGTGAATGTGTGAATGTGGGGGGCCCACGGTGACACATGTCATGCGATCATGTGCTCAGGATGCAACAAGCGATTGATCCAACCGTGAGAGCCTAATAAAAACTACGGTGACACATGGCTTGCGATCATGTGGTCAGGATGCAACAAGTGATTGATCCAACCGTGAGCGCCAAAGAATACCTACGGTGACACATGGCATGTGATCATGTGGTCAGGAGACAACAAGTGATTGATCCAACCGTGAGATGCCGTGGCAAGTGATCACGCTGGTGTGTATATAATTTGTGAATGTGTTTTGCTCACCTCGGGAGGGTCCGACGAGGCCTCGAGGGAATTCAATGGTATAGCCTTGGATTCATGAGTTGGTGTTTTATTTGTGTGACCTTATCCAATGGTTTTGCTAGGTCGAGTACCTTGGACGTGTGACCAAGATTTGCGTATCTTGGGTGATTACGTTGTGTTGATTTTATGTCCGTCGAGGACACGTGACGTGGGTTTCGACCCTGTGAATTGTTGCTGGTTTTCTATTTGTGAAAACAAAACCTTTGGGCTGTGACTCCGGTTGATTTTGGAAAGAGAAGGATTCGATAATCCTAAATTGTAATCTATTAAAACTCCCGATGGCATATTAAACCATTTTGTAAATTGTTTTCCTTGAATTGTGATCTTTTGGTTTTGAAATGTTTTACCCAAACTCTTCCTTCGGTAAGTATTTTTTTCGTTGTGTTTGAATCTTTGAGAATTTCTGGTTATTATTATCCTTGGAATATGATTTGTATGACTCGTATTTGCACTTTGTGCTTGCACTAGCAAAATAGTAGAATTATGCTAACCCCCGAGTAATCGGGGGGTGGATGTCTGTATTGCATTAAGGTTTTGGGGAGCATAACACATGGTCGGCATGAAGAATGATGAAAGATGATCGATACTAATCACATGAGAACCCGTACGTTGCGGTATTGGTTTAGTTGTATTTTATTTCCGCTGCAGTATTATCCCCGTTGTACGGGAGTGTGTTTTATATTGACCCCTGCGTGGGCATGTATTTAGATTAAGTTGTATGTATTAATTGAAAGACTAAATCGGTCTACTGAGTCATTTTAGCCTTAAAGGCGATGTTGAGACATTTGATTTTATTTAGCAGCCAGGTAGATCCTTGAGGAAAGGGTCTACAACATGTAATATCCCTGAGTGGATTGGGGGTATAGAGAAAGGGTAGTAGAGAGAGCAGAGTAGAAAAAAATAGTGCGTAGCACAATATAATACAGAATACATATCAAGTTTTATATCTTAGTTTTTGTATTTATTTTTTATATTTACGCTTTATATAATTATACTGTAACACACATAAATAAATACTGCACCTCAAATTATATTCCAAATAAAGCGTAGTTAATATTATTTTTATCAGATAAAATTCAACTTCATATTTTTATTTATTATTATAATTTTGTAATTTAAGTTCGTACGTTACATTCATGCTGCTTGGATCAATTAACGTATTGGGATAAGTCTCTCTCTATCAATTTCAGCATTTTCCTTTCAGTTTAATTTATCTACATCAAGTAAGTTCTTTTAATTCCTGCTGTATTTATTCTGAATATGTCAATATTTACCTCTCAATATGAATATGAGCTAAATTTTATATTCTAGGGGTAGGATGGCTTAAATTAAATACTCGAGCTTATATTAAATTTATTAATGTGCCTTCTTTAATTTAAATTGATATTACTCACAAATACAAAAATAGAGACAGGAAGGAAATATTTTTGTAAATCTAAATTTAATTAAAAAAGGTTAATTATTAATCCGAAATGTACTAATTAACCCAAGGAACTAATTATGAATCCGAAAGGTATAATTTAGTTGGATGAAGTAATTAGATTATTTAAACTTCTGTTAAGATAATTTGTGAATACGAAAGTTATCAAATCATTTTTCCTCAAGATATAATATTTATATAATTATTAAATGTCACGCCCCCACACCAGGGTTGGACGAGAACGCGATAGCTAACGTAACTAATTAACGTTTGTGATAATAGAATTACAGTAGAGCATTCAAATGCCAGATCTTAGTCCGGTGAACTAAGTCTGGTTATTCGATGGAATAAACATTCATGAGTACAGCGGAATAGTTACATAAAGTTCAAAGAGTACAGCGGAGATCAGAATACTTTATTGATACAAGAATAAAAAGGAGCATTTATTTCAACATTCTAATACTTGTGTCTTGACAGTTCTTCAACGACGATCTTCACTGGTCATCAGCATTCGTCTCGTCATCTTCTTGGGTCTCCTCATCTAGTGGGGTTTTAGAAAAACAATACAAATTGGGGTGAGAATAATGGATTCTCACTGAGTTGGGTTGAGTATATTTTCTGAAATTATACGTATGTAATTATTTTAAAATATATACTAATTTACTCCAACCTTTGAAAATTTATCATTTATGGATGGCATAAGTTTCAAAATATAATGCAATGAATTAGGTTATGAGTGAACAGTCAATCTCCGTAGATTGCCGTTAAGTATGACAATATGTGGCGTCGAGCGCCTAGTGAGTATTTAGCTTCGGGAGGTCGTCTATATGACTAAGTCCCTAGGCCTCCTTATAACATCTTAGACCGTTATCAGTGTTTGGCCTTTGACTATCGCCACGACCTTTGGTTTAATGACCGTAGCCTTGGGCGTTTGTCGGACCGTCACTATAACTTTGGCCTTTGAGCTTATCGCTCTCACGCTTGGTGACGTGCTTCCTTATCTCTTATCTGGGCTCGGCATGTCCTTAATTGTGGGTCAGTGCCCGGATCATACCATAATCGCGATTATACCCTAAGTCTACGACCCAGTCACTTCCGGAACACTCCGTCCATTGGCTTCAAGGGAATAGGAAACGACGGTACCCTTGTTCATGAACCGCATCCGTGCTGCTCGATCCAAGACATGGTCTAACCGTCCCTGACACAAATTTGGGACTCTATAGGTGGCCCCTACAACTCAAGAGGTGGCCCCCGGATCTTTGATCGGCCCTCTGTTTCGTATGGGCTCAAGAGGTGGCCCCCGTCCGTTGACGTGGCACTTTGTCCCGATAGAATTAGAGGCGGATCTGTCTGTGGCACTTTGTTTTTATGGCACTTAGTTCCCGGTTAGATGTGATTATACGTTAGTCACATTGCAGTGAATGCACATAATATGGTCAGAGTCATATATCCAATACTTAGCGTAAATTGATTATATAATTGCGGTTTGGAGTTTATTCGTGGAACGAGTTTTTATGAAATTATGGTTCCGTTATAGACATATCTTTGGAATGTAATTGTGATTATTGATTCCAGACTTGATAAATTCTAATCTTTGATTTTTAGTTTAAATTTTCCCAATTTACGGTTACACCCATAATTCTCGCGAAATGGATTATTATGCCCATGAGGTTTGGTTTTCGTCACGGATGGTGACTGTTGTGTCAGGAATTATACGCCTCGACCGGCGATCGCCTCAAAGACCGGGCGACCTAGCCATAGCCGAGCAGCCAAGGCAGAACTGCCGACCAAAGACCAGGCGACCTAGCCATAAGCCGAGCAGCCTAGATAGATCGGCCGACCGAAGGTCCCAGGACAAGTCCCAGTGCCGAGCGATCTACATCTGAGAAGATCGTCCCTCGGTACTTGGCGATCGACTCCTGGTGGCCGACGATTAGATGATCATCTCTCGGCACCTGCCGACCGACCCTTGGTGACCAACCGATGCCGATCTCTAGTGACCGACTAATGCCGACCGCATCATGCCGATCAAGGCCGATGATCATCCAGTCGGCAAAGGCCTAGGCCCAGGACAAAACCCACGTGCAGCGCCGAGACAGGATCTGCATTTCACGGATCGTTGACCACAGCCTGTCAGCATCCGTCCACTAGCCGACAGGCCCGCCGAAAGGTGTCCGTGGGACCACCCGTGATGCTGATTCTCGACGCGTGCCGGCTCCCATCGACCGCATACCGGTCGCCAAGCGCCTTGGACTTTAGGCAGACAGCCCATGTGACTTAAAGACGATCGCCCCATTTTTATATTGGCCGGAAGGCGATCGCCCGCCAGGAAACAAAGCTCCTCAGCCCCTATAAATAGAAGGCAGCCTGCACTCGTCCAAGGACCGAATTTTTGCTCTCTGAAGCCCAAACTCTCGGCCCTCAGCTATTTCAAGCACAATAGAGAAGCAATTCACACAACTTGGCTTTCTCCTACTCTTGGCAACAGCTATCTCTCGGTTCTTTCTTCTCTCGGCCTCTCTCATACAGAAGACGATCGGCAGGGACGAAGAACACCAAGGCTTCTCTCAAGAGCTGGATTAACAGGATCTTTTTACACTCATTGTACTTAGATTCTCACATTAATACTTGTATCCACGAATATTTGTATTAATAACATCTCGCGAGAGCATTCAAGCCCGGGCCTAACAAACCCGGCAAATCTTGTATTTATTCATATTCTCTCGGAAGTGCTCCCGCAACCTTGTTTGTTGTCCGTCCATTCCAGCAATATTTAATCTTCGGATAAATATTTCGGGCAACAACAATTGGCGCTAGAAGAAGGGCATCTAACCCTCAGTTTTATTCCTACCGTCTCGAAGAACACTCACTGTTCTCCGGGGCATATACCTCAAGAAACACTCACTGTTCTTCAGAGAAAGCCTTCAGAACCATGACTTCCGCCTCCTCGTCGAAGAAAGCCGCTGGCCAGCCCGCCAGACGCCTCGTTCCATCTCAGTCCGAGCCACAGCCGATGGCGGAGGGTAGTCGTCGCGGTCCAAGACGCTCGATCCTGCCCCTGGGCGGCGGCCCAAGTCTCTCACTCGAACATTTCCGAACCGCGGAACAAATCGAGGAGGCCATGGCCGTCCTACAGGAGAGACGGAGTGCCCTCGACGCGCCTCCCGCTATCACCCCCTCGGCCATCCGCCGGAGGACCAAACAGAAGCACAAGGCGTTGCTCGCCGAGCGATCTCCAGGAGGCTCCCATCCGCGGGAAGAGGCGCTCGGCACTGGCAAGCTTTCGATCGCCAGCTGACTCCGACTCGGCGACCGGGCCCGGCCTGCCCACGAGACGACGGAGTTCAAGTCCGTCACCAGGAGTTCGGCCTATCCGACTCCCAGAAGGCAGCCCAGCCGTCTGGTTCCCCCTCGCCGAAGATCCGAGGTCGACAGCAGCGGGGTCACGAGATCGGTACACGATCGCCTCGGTCCCCGCTCCAAAAGCCGATCAGCGAGCGACCATGCTGCGGCAATGGCCGCGATGCAGAGCCAGCTCGACGACATGAAGGCGATCCTGGAATCTGGGGCAGGCGCCAAAAGCAAGATCGCCGGGCCGAGCGAGCCACTCGCGATCCCCATCGAGCTCGCCCCCATGCAGCACAAGATCGCTCCCCCCGCAAACACCTCTGTACGAGGGGAGATCAGACCCCGAAACACACCTGAGCAAGTTCAACATCTATATGACCGGGTGTGGGGCATCTAACGCGACCAGGTGCCGGATGTTCCCTCTGACGCTGGACGACCTTGCCCACAGGTGGTACACCTCATTGCCGCCTCGGTCCATCGGCTCCTTTAACCAACTGGCGACCGTCTTCACAGCTTACTTCGCCGCCAAGGTCGCTCGACCGGAAGGTCCCCTTCGCATGATGCAAATCAGGCAGGGAGAAGAAGAGTCCGACTCGGACTACATCAACCGGGTAGACGAGATCATCCTCAAAGGCGAGCCCATAAGCAATGAGATCGCCCTCTACGCGGTCCTAGGAGGATTCCATGGTCTTTCGCCTATGTTCAGGCATCTTACGAAGGACCAACCCTTGACCTATGCGATCTTCCGAGCTAAGGCCGCAGACTTTCTGGCCAGGCAAAGGTTCCTTCTTAGCCTGTGAGCAACACGATCGGCAGCCACCACCAGCCTCCCAGGCCGATCGCCGTTATCAAGTAACATCACCAAAGCCGGAGGACACGATATCCATCGACAGTTCACTATCTAACGTGGTGGACTATGGCACGAGATCGCCTCCGCCGCACATCATACAAGCCATGGTCCTGGTAGTCGATGGAACCGGCTGCTTCTGCCATGCAAGGTCCCTTTGGGCCAAGATCGCCCGCCCTTCGTTTAAATACGAGGCCGGCGTAGTATGAGGGCCCTCCAAAACTAATCAGTGGACACAATCGCCCGCCCTCAAGGTTCATCATCTAACATGGCGAACCCGGACAATGCGACACGTGCTACTACCCCCGTCTCAACGTACACCTTCGAGGTTCGCCATCGTCATGGCGGGCCGAGGTGGAAGCAGAGCTAACAAGCCTCGGAAGTGGAGTTGATTAATCCGACGACGCCCCGCGCAAGGACTCCTCTAGGCCAAGACCGCACGCCCTTCGTTTAAATACGAGGCGAGGCGCAGCCTAACAGAGGGCCCTCACAATAAAATGAGTCACGAGACACTCAATGTCTTCGCGCACAAGACACGGTCATGGAGTCGGTCCATCGAACTCCGCGACTGTGCACGGTTCCTCAGCGACGAAACTATCAGTTTCTACGAGGGATCGGCCAATTTTTTTTTTGCAGGTACAAGGCCGAAGATAGCTAGCCAATCGACATGATCGCCCAAGTCTAAAACCTAAGTCCAGCACGGTCGCCCGTCTTCATCCTACACGATCGCCAGCAAGAACCACCTCGCCCCATGTCTTTAACATCGGAGCAAGCTGGGGGGCAATTGTTGTGTCGGGAATTATACGCCTAGACCGGCGATCGCCTCAGAGACCGGGCGTCCTAGCCACAAAAGGCATAAGGCGTAATCGCCGACCATAGACCGCGACCTAGCCGTAAGCCGAGCACTTATATAGATCGGCCGACAAGGTCCTGTGACAAGTCCCGGTGCCGAGCGATCTACATCTGAGAAGATCGTCCCTCGGTACTTGGCGATCGACTCCTGGTGGACGACGATCAGACAATCATCTCTCGGCACCTGCCGACCGACCCTTGGTGACCAACCGATGCCGACCTCTGGTGACCGACTAATGCCGACCGCATCATGCCGATCAAGGCCGATGATCATCCAGTCGGCAAAGGCCGAGGCCCAGGACAAAACCCACGTGCAGCGCCGAGACAGGATCCGCATTTCACGGATCATTGACCATACCACAAGATCCGTCCACCACCGACAGCCCGCCGAAAGGTGTCCGTGGGACCACCCGTGATGCTGATTCTCGACGCGTGCCGGCTCCCAGTTGGACCGTATAGCCGGGCCGCTGAGCCGCTGACTTTAGGCAGATACCCATGTGACTTAAAGACGATTACCCCATTTTTATATTGGGCGGAAGGCGATCGCCCGCCAGGAAACAAAGCTCCTCAGCCCCTATAAATAGAAGGCAGCCTGCACTCGTCCAAGGACCGAATTTTTGCTCTCTGAAGCCCACTCTCTCGGTCCTCAGCTATTTCAAGCACAATAGAGAAGCAATTCACACAACTTGGCTTTCTCCTACTCTTGGAAACAGCTATCTCTCGGTTCTTTCTTCTCTCGGCCTCTCTCATACAGAAGACGATCGGCAGGGACGAAGAACACCAAGGCTTCGCTCAAGAGCTGGATTAACAGGATCTTTTTACACTCATTGTACTTAGATTCTCACATTAATACTTGTATCCACGAATATTTGTATTAATAACATCTCGCGAGAGCATTCAAGCCCGGGCCAAACAAACCTGGCAAATCTTGTGTTTATTCATATTCTCTCGGAAGTGCTCCCGCAACCTTGTTTGTTGTCCGTCCATTCCAGCAGTATTTAATCTTCGGATAAATATTTGGGCAACAACAGTGACGAAACTTATGGGAGAGTTCATGTTGAACTTGGAACTTCTGTGTTTGAGTGAACTTCCTGAATTTTCGGTTTAATCGATTTTCTAAAATTTTCAGTTTTGCCCCAAAACTATTTAAAATGTCATTTTGACCCCAAAACCTAAAATTTGCTCCTATTGTTATAGGGTTTTTTGGATATAATATTTATCCTTTGATAATTAATATTCTGGTCCATAGACCTAAAAATTTATCTTATAATTCCATTTTTATTGAAATTTACTAATTGACCCCAATTTTACCAATTATGGCATTTTAGCCCCAAATCTTGAATCGACTTCCGCTCTCTACGAAATTTTAAGGTCAGAATATTTATTTCTATATAAGTTATGTCTTCAGTCCAGAAGGTGAACTTTTTACTTTGGTTCCAAATTTTTGAGGAATTTATCATTTGACCCCCTTATTTTGTCTTAATTTACACTTTAGACACCGGAAATGGATTCCAATTACTACGAAATTTTTAGGACAGAGGCTAGACGTGTTATTATGTCCACTTTGATGTTCCAAACTGCAATATACGGATTTTATTTAGTAGTTTCACCATTTTGATGGATTTACACAATCTTCGTGTTTTGCCGATTTTAACCCGTTGACTTAGAAAATGATTTACGTTTCTTATAAAATTTTAAGGGTAGGTGATTAATAACATGCATAATCATATAACACAAATATACCTCTCCAAACATAATTCCCAGAATATAAAGGGAGACAAAATCATACTTAATTGATAAGAAGTTTTGGGACATTTCACTTAAATCATCAAAATTGGCTAATTTCGCATGCAACAAGATATAAACCATTATACATGCTACTAGTATGAGAAAAGTGGACTATATGAACTTCATGGAAGGGACATGCATCTTTTTTTAAGATAAATTGCATATTAAAGTTAGAAGAATAGTTTTACCCACTTTAGTTCTTGAAGTGGTGAAGAGATCTAAGTCTTTGAACTAGTTGCCCCAACCTCTTCTTTGCCTCTCCTCTTTTTATTTTGACCAATGTATACCACACCATGGATGATGAAGATGTGGGTTAAGTTAATTTATGTAAGATATATCTAGGTATATATATATATGTATAAGTTACATATAGATAGTGAAATTACCTCCTTAAGTTGAACCTTTCTTCTTCTCTTCTTTTCTTCTTATTCTTGATTTCAGCCTCCTCTCTCCTTTACTCTCTCTAATTTTCAGATTTTATTTGTGTAGGGGTGAAAGGAATGAGGGTGTTTGATTTTTAAAACGATTTAATGGGGTTGAGAGGTGGAATACTTGGGAAGAGAAATGTAAGACATTGAGTCTTGCATGGGGGACAAGGATTACGCTCCCCCAAGGGCTTCTTGGTCGTGGCTTATGTGTGTGTCTGTGTTTTTTTTTTTTTGTATTTTAGGTGTATATAGATATAGGTATTAAGTATGTGTTAAATGAAGTGGCTAGTGATTAAATTGGGCTTTAAATTGTGATTCTAAGCCTTAGGGGTTTTATTTAGTTTGGGCTTGAGTCTTATGGTGTGTTTATGTGTATATTTGTTGATACACATGGCCCATTAGGAATTTTATGTTCCCACTTCAAATTTTAATTAATTTGATTATTTGGTTCATAAAATAATTTACGAATAAATGAGTAAAACAAATGAAACTAGATGTAGATTAAACAATTGTTATAGGAGTACATCATGATTTAACAATTGTTATAGTAGATTAAACAATTGTTATAGGAGTACATCATGATTTAACAATTGCCATTCTCGAACCATGAGTCGGGCCACTCTAGCCTTTCTACTCAGGGCATCGGCCACGACATTTGCTTTCCCTAGGTGGTATTGAATTTCATAATGGTAATCTTCTAAAAGCTCTACCCATATTCTCTGTCGGAGATTAAGTTCCTTTTGAGAAAATAGGTACTTGAGACTTTTAAGTTCTTTCCGACGTTGATCGGCGTAACTCTTCTGTCTGCTTTGCGCTGTGCGGATCCTATCCTTGATTAGTCGTACTTTATCTACGACTTGCTTCACCAAATCTGTTCTCATTGCTGAAGGTTCTGTTCGTTGAGTCTTCGGCATCCATTGGTCATCGATTTCCCAATGGAGCGGGGATCGACACTTCCTCCCATACAGAGCATCATAAGGTGCCATTCCGATTGTCGCTTGGAAACTGTTGTTGCATGCAAACTCGGCTAATGGCAGGTGGTGATCCCAATTTCCTTGAAAGTCTAGTACGCAAGCTCGTAGCATGTCTTCAAGGGTTTGAATGGTTCGTTCAGATTGCCCGTCGGTCTGGGGATGCGCACTTGTGCTGAAGCTTAAGGAAGTTCCTAATTCCTTATGAAAGGCTTTCCAAAAACGAGATACGAATCTAGGGTCTCTGTCTGATACTATGTTTGTTGGCACTCCATGGAGTCGAACAATTTCTCTAATATAGGTCCTAGCCAGCTTTTGCAAATTGTCGTCCTTTTTAACCGGCACGAAATGTGATGATTTCGTCAGTCTGTCGACGATCACCCAAATGGTGTTATAACATCCTCTTGTGGTCGGTAAATCCGTGATAAAATCGATGGTTACCATTTCCCATTTCCATTCAGGGACTTCTAGTGGCTGTAGTAGTCTTGAGGGTCGCTGATGCTCAGCTTTGACTCTCTGACATGTGAGGCATCGCGCCATGAATTCTGCCACTTGGTTCTTCATGTTCACACACCAAAAGTGTTTCTTCAAGTCTCGGTACATCTTGTTACCTCCTGGGTGTATCATATATCTCGAGCAATGAGCTTCCTCAAGAATTCGTCTTTTGAGCTCCTCGTCGTGAGGTATGTATAATTGTCCCTTAAACCTTACAATTCCATTCTCGGTAATTGTAAACTCGGGTTTTTCGCCCTTAGCGATCTTGTCCTTAAACTCTTGAAGTTTTGGATCTCTCTCTAGGGCTAATCGAATATCGTTCAATAGATTCGGTTTAACCGTGATGTTGGCGCAATTTAAACGAGTACCTTCATGAATGGGTTTCAGGTAGCTCAGTTCCTTGAGAGCTTGCCATTCTCGAACCATGAGTCGGGCCACTCTAGCCTTTCTACTCAGGGCATCGGCCACGACATTTGCTTTCCCTAGGTGGTGTTGAATTTCATAATGGTAATCTTCTAAAAGCTCTACCCATCTTCTCTGTCGGAGATTAAGTTCCTTTTGAGAAAATAGGTACTTGAGACTTCTATTGCAGCAAGTTCGAGGTCGTGCGTTGGATAATTCTTCTCATGCGTCTTGAGTTGCCTGGAAGCATATGCGATAACTTTACCATTTTGCATTAGAACGGCACCGAGGCCATCCTTTGAGGCGTCACTATATATGACAAATCCTTGGGTTCCTTCTGGAAGTGTCAGTATAGGTGCGGTGGTAAGTCTCTTCTTGAGTTCCTGGAAACTTGACTCGCATTTATCCGTCCATTCAAATTTTACTTGTTTCTGGGTTAGCCGGGTGAGGGGTCCCGCTATCTTCGAGAAGTCTTTGATGAATTTACGGTAGTACCCCGCAAGTCTAAGAAAGCTTCGGATCTCAGTTACATTTTCTGGCCTCTTCCAATCCATAATAGTTTCTATCTTAGATGGATCAACTGCAATCCCTTCTCCAGAAATAATATGGTCTAGAAATGCCACTTCCCTCAACCAAAATTCACACTTGCTGTACTTGGCGTACAACTTGTGTTGCCTTAGTGTATCCAACACTAGTTTAAGATGTCTCTCGTGATCTTTTTCTGACTTAGAGTACACGAGTATGTCATCGATGAAAATTACTACGAATTGGTCGAGATATGGTTGAAATACTCTGTGCATTAAATCCATAAATGCCGCAGGAGCATTCGTGAGTCCAAAAGGCATCACTACGAACTCGTAGTGGCCGTATCTAGTTTGGAATGCAGTTTTAGGTACATCTTCATTCCTAATCTTTAATTGGTAGTATCCTTGTTGAAGATCGAACTTGGAATACACCGTAGCTCCTTGGAGTTGTTCAAACAACTCATCTATCCTCGGGAGAGGATACTTATTTTTAACTGTCACGCTGTTGAGTTCACGGTAATCTATGCAAAGCCTCAATGTCCCGTCCATCTTTTTGACAAATAATACTGGAGCTCCCCAAGGTGATACACTGGGTTGTACAAAACCCACGTCGAGTCATTTCTGCAGTTTGACCTTCAACTCTTGTAGCTCCAGTGGTGCCATTCGGTATGGTGCCTTTGCATTGGGTGTCTTCCCAGGCATGATTTCGATATTGAATTCAACTTCACTGTCAGGCGGTAGGGAGGTCAATTCTTCAGGAAATACATCAGGGTATTCGGATACCACACGTATAGTTTCTATGCCCGACTTACTCATGGGTTTGTTGATGATGAAGGCTAAAAATCCGGTCGCCCCTTTGGCAACTGCCTTACTAGCTTTGATAGCTGATATTATAGGCGCTAGGTTGACTCTAGTGTCTCCAATCAATTCCACGATTGGCTTGTTGGGTTAAAACCTAACTATTTTAGAATGACAATCCAATTGTGCGTAGTGTTTAGATAGCCAATCCATTCCTAGGATGACGTGATATTCTAATATTGGAAGCACTACTAAATCGGCAGAGTAACAGTTACCACTGATGATCACATCACACACAGAATGGACTTTATCTGCTAGCTGACTAACTCCCATCGGGGTAGATACTTCTAGGCATAATGATAAAGATTCTAACGGCCTATCAAGTTTCTTAGAAAAATGCGGTGCAACAAACGAATGGGATGATCCTGGATCTAATAATGCATACGCAGAGTGATTTGACACAAGAAATGTACCTTCCACCACGTCTGTCGCATTAGGAGCTTCTTGTCCAGCCTAAGGCAAAACTCGCCGGTGCTTTCCTTTGCCCTTGCGATCATCCTTCTTGGCCACATTTTTCTCCGATTGTTGTCTGGTGTCTCCCACTTCGGGCATTCTCTAGTCTCGATGCCGATTATCTCCACAGAAAGGTGCACCTCCCTTGTTTCTTCCAGCAGTCCTCGGGTTTATGCCCCATCTTATTACAGTGCGGACAGGGCGGTAGATTGTTCACATGCCTCTTTTCGGTGTTCTGGCCAGAACTCTTGCGTTGGAATTTCTGGGTTGGTCTGGATGATAGGTTTGGTGCGGATCTCTTAAACTTCCCAGCGGTGCGTTCCCTCGCCTGTCCCAGACGTGTCATCCCACTTTCGATTCGGGTTGCAGCTTCGACTGCTTCCACCATAGTCGTTACTCTCACTGGCAGCAGATTCTTTTGCAGAGAAAACCTCAATCCTCGGGTAAACTTTTACAGCTTATCCTCTTCTGTACTTACTAGTCCTGGTGCGAACTTGGAGAGTCAGTTGAACTGCGACTCATACTGAGCTACAGTCAAAGATCCTTGCTTCAGATGATAAAATTCATCTCGACGAGCCTCTCTAGCTGCTGCTGAGACATACTGGGTCCGAAAATCAGTTGAGAAATTGACCCAAGTTCTGGAACGATCCTCTCTTATCCAGCGGGCATTAACGATCTTCCACCAATCATACGTGCCAGCCTCGAGTCGAAACGTAGCCAACGTTATACGTTGATCATCGGTGTATTGGGATGTATTGAATATGCTCTCCATACTTTCTACCCATAATTCTGCCTTGATGTCATCTGGTTCTCCGTCAAACATTGGCGGACTGAAACGTAAGAATCTCTCCAACATGCGGTCTTGTATGCCTCCCGCAGTCCGATTGTTGTCAGCTTGTTGGTGCAGGAAGTTTGTCAGTTGTGTTAGTGCTTGTGCTATGGCATCATTTACAGCTCCTCCTTCGTTATTGCGTTGGTCTTGTTGTCCATCACGGTTAACTCGCGGGCGTCCTCTACGTCTATCAGCCATCTGTAGCGGTTAATGATTTTTATAGTTAACTTAGTTCGAGTTGTAAATACAGGGAATTTTAATGTGCACACATTATTTTAAATCATTATTATCGTAGAATATGAAAATTGTATAATAATAATTAATGCATTCTAATAGTTTGCTGTGACATAGAAAACTACATTTTCTGATAAAGATAATTAGAAACTTAACCTACTTAATCGTCGTCCAAAATACCATAGACAAAACATTAAGTACATCACATCATTATCATAATCAATTAAACATCATGACGAGATCGTAGAAACAACATCCTCAATCCTCTCCCGGCTCCATCGGCTCCTACTCGGGGTCCTCCTCCTCAGAGCTAGAGGATACTGCAAACGTCCCTCCGGGCGGTGTGATCAGCAACTCAGGAATCAGCTCAATCAGCTCGGCCATGTGACTTCTCATCGCATTATAAAACTCCATATATCGCTGGTGCTCTGAAGCCAAGGTGCCCTCAAGCGCCTCCACGTGGGAACTGAACTGGAAGCATGTGTGCTAAAGGTTCTGAATGACGGCCTCCTGCATCTTCACGTAATCATTTCGCTCATGCAATGCTATCTCCAAGCTCCGGCACTCCTCTCGACGAAATCCGAGTATCTGCATCGCCTCATCTCTCTGGCCGCGGTACATGCCAGTCTCCTGCCTAGCTCCATTCAGCTCCTCGGTCAGGGTCTGAATTCTTTGTTCGAGCGACTCGATTCGATCCTGGTCTCTTAGCTTCGCCCTAAACTGGTCTGCCCAGCTCTCTCTCCAGTGGGTAGCCTGCTCCTCCAAGAGCTTCAGCTTCTCGGTCAGGCGCATGACCTCAACGACCATCTCCATTTCGAAATCCATACCTACCAAACCAAGTTCCAAGTCAGTATTTCGTAATAATCTAATGTCCGATATAAACTCTATTAAGCATGAATAATCATCAAGGCAGTGAACTTAATGATTCAACGAATATGCTTATGTGACACTAGCAATCAAGGAATATTAATACTTAATTTTAGAAGAGTAAGGAGGTTCAATGATTTCAGATAAACCGATAAGTAACATATACTATATCCATTTCAAGAGTTCAATAGAGGGATTGATTCGATCGGGGAATGCTACGAATACTTGATCAAGTATCTTAGTCGATGACTTAGGAACTTTTGAATATGACTGTGCATATTCCAAGTGAATTGCAAGTCGAAAGAGGTTTTTAATGGAAGTTGACTCGAGAAATATACTTTAGGTCTCAATCTTATGGTTCACTTCGTCCTAGGTGGAATTCCCATCTAAGTCCGAAGAATCTTATCCTGGAAAATATCGATGTAAGTGTCCTTCTTACAAACCGAGCTCTGATACCACATCTGTCACGCCCCCACACCGGGGTTGGACGAGAACGCGACAGCTAACGTAATTAATTAACGCTTGTGATAATAGAATTACAAGAGAGCATTCAAATGCAAGATCTTAGCCCGTGAACTAAGTCCTGTTATTCGATGGAATAAACATTCATGAGTACAATGGAATAGTTACATAAAGTTCAAAGAGTACAATGGAGATCGAATACTTTATTGATACAAGAATAAAAAGGAGCATTTATTTCAACATTATAATACTTATGTCTTGACAGCTTCTTCAACGACGATCTTCACTGTCATCGCATTCGCCTCGCCATCTTCGGGTCTCCTCATCTAGTGGGGTTTTAGAAAAATAATACAAATTGGGGTGAGAATAATGGATTCTCAGTGAGTTGGGTTGAGTATATTTTCTGAAATTATACGTATATAATTATTTTGAAATATATACTATTTTACTCCCACCTTAGAAAATTTATCATTTATGGATGGCATAAGTTTCAAAATATAATGCAATGAATTAGGTTATGAGTGAACAGTCAATCTCCGTAGATTGCCGTTAAGTATGACAATATGTGGCGTCGAGCGCCTAGTGAGTATTTAGCTTCGGGAGGTCGTCTATATGACTAAGTCCCTCGGCCTCCTTATAACATCTTGGACCGTTGTCAGTGTTTGGCCTTTGACTATCGCCACGACCTTTGGTTTAATGACCGTAGCCTTGGGCGTTTGTCGGACCGTCACTATAACTTCGCCTTTGAGCTTATCGCTCTCACGCTTGGTGACGTGCTTCCTTATCTATTATCGGGATCGGAATGTCCTTAATTGTCGGTCGCTGCCGGATCATACCATAATCGCGATTATACCCTAAGTCTACGACCAGTCACCTCCTAACACTCCGTCCATCGCTTCAAGGGAATAGGAAACGACGGTAGCCTTATTCATGAACTGCAGCCGTGCTGCTCGATCCAAGACATGGTCTAACCGTCCCTGGCACAAATTTGGGACTCTAGAGGTGGCCCCTACAACTCAAGAGGTGGCCCCCGGATTTTTGATCGGCCCTCTGTTTCGTTTGGGCTCAAGAGGTGGCCCCCGTCCGTTGACGTGGCACTTTGTCCCGATAGAATTAGAGGCGGATCTGTCTGTGGCACTTTGTTTGTATGGCACTTAGTTCCCAGTTAGATGTGATTATACGTTAGTCACATTGCAGTGAATGCACATAATATGTTCAGAGTCATATATCCAATACTTAGCGTAAATTGATTATATAATTGCGGTTTGGAGTTTATTCGTGGCACGAGTTTTTATGAAATTATGGTTCCGTTATAGATATATATTTGGAATGTAATTGTGATTATTGATTCCAGACTTGATAAATTCTAATCTTTTATTTTTGGTTTAAATTTTCCCAATTTACGGTTACGCCCATAATTCTTGCGAAACGGATTATTATGCCCATGAGGTTTGGTTTTCGTCACGGATGGTGACGAAACTTATGGGAGAGTTCATGTTGAACTTGGAACTTCTGTGTTTGACTGAACTTCCCAGAATTTTCAGTTTCTGACTGATTTTCTAAAATTTTCAGTTTTGCCCCATAACTATTTAAAATATCATTTTGACCCCAAAACCCAAAATTTACTCCTATTGTTATAGAGTTTTTCGGATATAATATTTATACTTTTATAATTAACATTCTGGTCCATAGACCTAAAAATTTATCTTATAATTCCATTTTTATTGAAATTTACTAATTGACCCCAATTTTACCAATTATTGCATTTTGGCCCCAAATCTTGAATCGACTTCCGCTCTCTATGAAATTTTAAGGTCAGAATATTTATTTCTATATAAGTTATGTCTTCAGTCCAGAAGGTGAAATTTTTACTTTGGTTCCAAATTTTTGAGGAATTTATCATTTGACCCCTTATTTTGTCTTAATTTACACTTTTGGTCTACGAAATTTTTAGGACAGAGGATAGACGTGTTACTATGTCCACTCTGATGTTCCAAACTGAAATATATGGATTTTATTTAGTAGTTTCACCATTTTGATGGATTTACACAATCTTCGTGTTTTGCCGATTTTAACCCATTGACTTAGAAAATGATTTACGTTTCTTATAAAATTTCAAGGGTAGGTGATTAACAAGTGAATATATTGTATTTTCTGACCTTAAGTCAGATTACATCTTTTTTTTAGTAATAATTTTCATAATTTTCTTTATCTTCACTTAATTCTTGTTTTGTGTCCGTTTTGATCATTTCATTTTTGCTAGGCCACAAATTAAACATCCAGCTTCACATGCATGATCATATAACACAAATATACCTCTCCAAACATAATTTCCAGAATATAAAGGGATACAAAATCATACTTAATTGATAAGAAATTTTAGGACATTTCACTTAAATCATCAAAATTGGCTAAGTTCGCATGCAACAAGCTATAAACCATTATGCATGCTATTAGTATGAGAAAAGTGGACTATATGAACTTCATGGAAGGGACATGCATCTTTATTTAAGATAAATTGCATATTAAAGTGAGAAAAATAGTTTTACCCACTTTAGTTCTTGAAGTGGTGAAGAGATCCAAGTCTTTGAACTAGTTGCACCAACCTCTTCTTTGCCTCTCCTCTTTTTATTTTGACCAATGTATACCACACCATGGATGATGAAGATCTAGGTGTGTATATATATATATATATTTAAGTTACATATAGATAGTGAAATTACCTCCTTAAGTTGAACCTTTCTTCTTCTCTTCTTTTCTTCTTCTTCTTGATTTCAGCCTCCTCTCTTCTTTACTCTCTCTACTTTTCAGATTTTGTTTGTGTAAGGGCGAAATGAATGAGGGTGTTTGATTTTTAAAAGGGTTTAATGGGGTTGGGAGGTGGAATAATTGGGAAGAGAAATGTAAGACATTGAGTCTTGCATGGGGGACAAGGATTCCCCTCCCCCAAGGGCTTCTGGGTCGTGGCTTATGTGTGTGTGTGTGTGTGTGTGTTTTTTGTATTTTAGGTGTATATAGATATAGGTATTAAGTATGTGTTAAATGAAGTGGCTAGTGATTAAATTGGGCTTTAAATTGTGATTCCAAGCCTTAGGGGTTTTATTTAGTTTGGGCTTGAGTCTTATGGTGTGTTTATGTGTATATGTGTTGATACACATGGCCCATTAGGAATTTTATGTTCCCACTTCAAATTTTAATTAATTTGATTATTTGGTTCACAAAATAATTTACGAATAAATGAGTAAAACAATTGAAACTAGATGTAGATTAAACAATTGTTATAGGAGTACATCATGATTTAACAATTATAAATGTAGTAAACTATCGAGTTTTAGGGGGTTTTACATTAAATCTCAAATTTAACAAATTGATATAACGCTCGAGTTATTTATTTAATAATCCGAATCCCTAAAATCTTTATTATCAAAAACAGCATAATTCTACATTAAAGTCATTTTTATTCTTACTGCCTTATCTTATTTAAATTGTTGAATTAAAGTTCTTAAATTGAATTTATTTCCTGTATTTGTATTTCTGCAAACTAGACATTATCAAAACCCATTTTTTTGAATGTTTAGTTATTATTATTTTGAGAATTCATAATTACTGTAACAAACACAAATAATCCTCAAGTGAAACGACCTTGGTAAACTCATCAATACTACAAACACCTCGTATACTTGTGAGTCGCTATTTTTACAAGTACATTTTGAGCGGAACAAGGTTTTGGTGCCAATGTCGGGGATCGGTGTTAAAATTACTATTTTTGTGATATTTTCTATGTTTAATATTTTTTTTCTTTTTCGTACTTCTGTTATTTTTTTTGAATGCAAGGGCATAGATATCTTAAAGAAGATCTCCAGCCATATATGAAAAATATTAATGAAATTCAACGGGAACCGAGAGAGGAACCAAAAATAGAATAAAATAAAAAATATCTCTCGAAGTAATACCTGAAGAACTTAATATGGCAAACGAACCACCACCAAGAATAACTTATATCCGTGATTTTTGACAGCCTGTTATAGGTACATCTACATCTTGTATTGTATTAGGGGAAGCTGCTAGAAACTACGAATTAAAACATCTTCACTTTATTCAATTGCCCTCATTTTACGGAATGTCAAATGAAGATCCTTTGAACTTCATTCGGGAATTTTATTCCATAATTCAAACTTTTCTTTTACAAAATTTAAATGAGGATCAATTGAAAATGCGATGTTTCTCCTATACTCTAAAAGATCGAGCTAAAACTTGGTTAATGTCATTGGCACCTAACTCATTATCAACCTGAGAGGCCGTATACAATAAATTTATGGGAAAATATTATTCTAATCAGAAAACTAAAGATTTTCGAACTAAAATCGCATCATTTAATCAAATAGACGGAGAACCTTTCTCTGAAGGTTGGGAAAGATTCAAAGGTCTTCTTACACAATGCCCTCATCACCATTATTCACCTAGACTTTTAAACTAGTTTTTGTATGATGGATTGGGACAAACTTTCCAATACATGATAGACAATGCTACAGGTGGAGATGTTGGTACACTTACTGTACAAGAAGTGTTTGATTTATTTGAAATAATAGGGAATAATTCACAACATAAAAGTGCACGAGCTAAAAAGAGTCGAGACAATGAAATTATCCCTAATAGCGAATTTTCACAAAGATTAGAAGAATTGACCAGGGAAATTCAACTTCTTAGAAGTAATTCTCCGACCAAACAATCTGCTGAAACTTGTGGTGTGAGTGAAGTGTACGGACATGGAGCTAATATGTGTAATGCAGTTCTTGAATTAGCACAACCTGATGAGCAGGTAAATGTTATTTAAAACTACCAACCTCGCCAACCTCCCCGAAATGATCCTTATTCAAACACTTACAATCCTGGATGGAAAAATCATCCAAACTTTGGATGGGCTAGCACTAACGCCCCTCCACAAAAACCAAATTCTCAGTTTTTGTCAAAGCCAAATTACCCTTCAAATCAACCACCAAACCAAATTATGTACCCAATGAATCCACCAACTTATAAAATGAATCAACCTTCAAACTTACCACATCAATCATCTCTTGAACAAACTTTAAACAATTTCATACAATCTACATCACGGCGTTTTGAAATGATAGAATCGAACTCAATTAAATTAGATATAACAGTAGAACAATTAGACACTACGATTGGACAATTGGCAACTCAAGTGGGGGATTTAGCCAGAAAAATCGAAAAATGGAAACTTCTGAGCCAGCCAGAACAAGCTCAAGCCATCACAATTCTCCGAAGCGGAAGAGAAGTCGATAACAAGATATAACCTCTAAAGATGTTGGATGATAAGGCCAAATCGGTGGTAGAAGATAAAGAAGAATATGAACCTAAAACAATAAACTCTTTTCATAAATCTTCCAATCCTTATAAACCACCTATTCCCTTTCCTAGCAGGTTAAGAAATGACAAAAAAGGTGAACAATTTGAGGATCTTTACCAAATGCTTTCAAAAGTAAATGTCAATTTACCTATAATTGTGTAACACCCCAAACTAGGCGGATATTATAGTGCCGTGGACCCCCAACTGGGACCCACTAGGCGAATGAAAATTAATGAATTAAATAATATAATTGCAGTACCGAACCACAATATATCATCGATTACTCCGATAAGGAGTTTCAAGTACAACACACCCAAGAAATATAGAATACATGTATATTTCATATGAAGATAAAATATACAACACCGAATAAAATGAAAATCCAAACGGAACTGCAGCGGAAATACAAATGAAGAAAACATGAATAACTGAAAGGACTGGGGCCCCCTACTAGTATCACTGGGACTCCTCGCCATCAATGTTCTCTTCCCGTGCTTTTGCCTTGCCATGACCTAAAAACAACATCCCCAATGGGGTCAGATACACAGAACAACAATCCTCAAGAGTTTAACAATTTACAATAATCACATGAATGAGTCATGAAATCGAGTTGAATGACGGGCATCATAGTACGCCACAAATGGGACGTGCAAGTGCACAAGCCTGCCGAGTGCCGGCGACCCGCAAAACTTGGCCTAATTAGTCTCACGGAGGCACATTACCATGTGCACAGTCCAATGTGTCCAGATCTCCGCATAACACAATGACCTTAATGTGCCCGACTAAAAATTCCACACATATACCACCCGAAATGCAATACAATCCCAGAAGATCACAAGAACAAAAGAGACCATGGTGAAGAATAATGAATAGAAATCCAACAAGGTCCAAGAATGACTTACCGAGGTGAAATAATGACGCAATGAGTGATAGCTTCAAATGAAATGATTGGAACCGTTGTTCCTCGTGAATTGAATGATTAGTTTGATAATTTCAAGTCTCAACATGTTTGATATACTATGAATGAATTATATGTATGATGAACAACAATGAAAGGAATGAGTATCCTTTTAACCGAGTAAGAATTAACTTACACTAATACCGGTGAAGAAAAGTCCTTCCTCGAACAAACGTCCGAAGTGGAATTATCGGTCGCTCGAACAACCTTGGATAACACAATTACCAACAATCCGCTTAATATACGAATCAAGCATGATCACAACCAACTCTAAAATCGATACAACAATATCCAAACTCATTTGGTAATTCTAACAAATACGTTGTAAACAACCCCCAATTATTTACGACTAATCTCAAATATCTCTAACACCAACCTCCCAACGAGTGATTTAATCCAACAAAACATCTTCAATGACATCAATATTCCAATAGGAATGCACAACTCGAGATTACGACAACATCGAATTGGAAACCCCCAAAATTACCAAAGTCAACCATCAAGGGTTCTTGAATAATTCACCAAATACTCAACAACTCCGAAAAATACCAACAAATCGGTAGGAAACATATGTATCCAAGGTAGATAATCCATATTCATCATATTCCAACATAATAGCAAGCTAACATGAAGAGATCGGAAGGAAAACACTCAAATCCCGAAATTCTAGATTCAAGAAATGTTTACCTTCATTTGGTGTGTTGTAGAGGATTAAATGTTGATTAATCTGAACTAGGAGCTTGAAGATGATACTAGATAATTACAGCTCGAAAAGATCTTCACAAATTGTCCAAAATCGCCCAAAATCTCCTAGATGAGGAAGAGAGATGAAGAAATGACGAAATGGGGCTAAACTGTCCAATATAAACTGAACCCAGCTTAGCGCGCGCTAGATCCTGTGCTTAGCGTGCGCTAGCGGGTTCACCGGGTAGTCTAGTACCCACTGCCTGCATCGTTAGCGTGGGCTATGTACCTTGGTAGCATGCGCTAACACCTCTTATTTGTAACACCCCAAAAGGCAGCTATTACAATGTCGTGGACCCCACACTGGGACCCACCAGGCGATATCAAAATACAGATTAAATAAGTATTACTTTGTGATACCGAACCACAATAAATAGTCATTACTCCAATTAGGAGTTTATTAATGGTATGGCCAATGACCTTATGATACACAGGATCCGAAATACATGTATACACCATATGGAGATGGAATATACTTCAAATATCAATACAACTAGACAATAATTTAAATAAAGCGGAATTAAAATAACATTACATGGTTTGAACATAACCGGACACAAAAGACATGGGGCCCCCGGACTAGTATCCTTCGAACCCTTAGCCGTCACCATGCTCTTCATGTGCCTTGCCTTTGCCTCGACCTAAAATACAACACAAGTATTTCGCCCAAAACACAGGGTCAGATATACATGATAAATGATTCTCCCGACATTATACAATTCACATATATTAGATCTCAAAGAAAACATCCCGACTATTGAACATACCCTCAGGTATATGAACAATCAGTCCTAAAACCGTCGAACATATCCAATCATACATGGACTATGAACGATTAAACAATATGGCTCAAGATGGACATAACAGTATGCCCGATCCGAAAATGTGTCAGTGTACATGTCCACCCCATATACGGAATCCAGACGTCTCGTGTGCACAGTCCAATACGGAAAACATCCACGTATGACTATATAAGTGCCCGGCTAAAAATCCTACACAATAACCAACCGACATGCATATATGATTCCAGATATGTCACGATACAACATGACAACGAATTCAACAAATCACATATCCGATTAAGGATCAAGAAAAACTCACCGAAGTGACACGAGGACCAACGAGATCAACGATTCATAGTGACATAATTTAGAATGCAATCCCATGATGAAAAACGGACCAACATCAAGGGCAATATCAAATTACGAATCACAAATCCATAAACATTTCATATACATGAAACATATAATAATCACAAGAATTCAACCATCATTATAACCAAGCAAGATAACTTGCCTCAATACGGAGATGAGAATAATCCTCCCTTGTCGAAATAAACGAACGGTCCTCGACTAATATTGGTTACTCAAACAATAAACCTTGAACTAAATACATTTCACTCAATAACACATCCATATAATTATTGATATTGAAATTAGTAAGACGACGCCCTACATTCCATTTGAATATTTTTACTATTTCAAAATATGGAAGTCTTATTGCAAGAATTCTTTTTACCCCAACTCATCCTTACAATCGGTTCACAAGACATTACCGATTATTCGCATGATTCTTTATAACTAAAAATTTATCAAGAACATGTTAAATCATCCCTTATGTTGTCAATATCCTCTTACGTTGATTAAACATTCCAAGAACATCACAATGTTGAATGTAATATTCTGCCCAACTATGTTCTTCACTACAACACATCTAGATTAGTAAAAAGTTATTGTTGTATTCATCAATATCCTTATCATTCCTCAAAGACTTGTGAAGCTGAACCATGATGATGATAAAACTCCTAACATTTCTGAACAAGAGAACATAATCCAATCTTTAACATTGTCAAGTTATTCCCAAGGTAATTAAATACCTAATATGGTGTTTAAACACTTTATTATCTCAATTCTATTGATTAAATCTAACTATGATGAAGCTAACTGATTATCAATGTTCTACTGAGATTAATTCGTCCAGCAAGATGAGCATGATAATTATAAACATGGTTACTATCACTATAACATCAAGAACACATCCATTCCAAACCCTCATTTATCATATTCATCAAGAAGTGTTAAAAAGTTTAATTATAACCATGTTTTACTTGATTAATTTAACTCTAGGTGAAGTATACCTCATTACTAACATCAACATACGAAAAATACAAAGGAGAAATGCACATATACCTCCAGAAATGAAGAACAACCCTCAACACGACAAGAAATACACTCCAAGCTCAAGAACACCTTCTAAACTTCAAAGTAATGAGCTCCACTCCAAGATTTAAGGCTCAAACACAAGTTGGAGGAGGTTGATATCGGTTTAGGGATGCAGTGGGACGATATATGGAGAGAAAATCGGGTTGGAGTTATGATGAAATGGAAAACAGGCTGTGTCTTTAAATAGACTGTACAGCCTTAACGTACGCTATCGAACAAATTTAGCATACGTTAACACTGTTACGTACGCTAACCAGTTGGTGTTACGTACGTAATCGACTTACAGGGGCTACTATCTTGACTTCACAGGCCATTAATGTACGCTAAATAAAAAGGTATTACGTACGCTAAAAATGGTTGACTCTGACCAACATGACAGCCCAATTATCCTTCACGTTCATGGCAACCGATAACAGCCTCACATGCGGAAGTCAACTGATGTCTGATTCCCTCTTAACGTATGTAACAAATAACAAATTACGTACGTTAAGGCATAAGCTTAACGTACGTTAATCAAACAATTTAACGTATGCTACACCACCAGAATAGGTCCCAAAAATGCAACTCTCCAATTAACATCGAACCAACAAACATAAAATGAATAACAACGATAACTACTCACTTCCGTAACATCTCGACAGTAAAGTCATATCTTTAATGCAATATGATTCAATGATATTCAAATTATCTGAACAATACAACAGTAAGGATGAAGAATTACAGTCGGATATTACATACTCCCCCCCTTAAAAGGAGTTTCGTCCTCGAAACTAAGGGGTAAATAATTCGGGATATCTCACTAGCATGCTATCTTCGGTTTCCCACGTAGCCTCCTCGACTCTGTGTTGTGACCATTGAACCTTCAGTAGGGGAATCGTCTTGTTCTGTAACTGTTTGATCCTCCTCTCGAGCATCTGCACAGGACGCTCCTCGTACGAATGATCCTCCGCTATTTCAATCTCTTCGAACTGAAGTATATGACCCGGATCAGCAACATACTTCCTCAACTGGGAGACATAAAACACGTTGTGAATCCGACTCTAAGCCGGCGCCAAAGCCAGTCGATAGGCCATATCACCTACACGCTCCAAATTCTCAAAGCCGGTGCCAAATCCAGTCGATAGGCTAGATCACCTACACGATCCAAAATCTCCAAAGGCCCAATGTACCTCGGGCTCATCTTGCCTCTCTTCCCAAAACGAAAAACACCTCGGGTAGGAGACACTTTCATTAGCACATAGTCACCAACATCGAGTAGGACTTCTGTCGACTTTGAGCCGTTAACAAACGACTCCTAATCAGAGTGATCTTCTCACGTGCTGCTAACAACATATCGGGTTCCGTACCCAAATATTCTGACAGTTTGTCCCAACATAAAGGGGACCTACAGCGACGGCCATACAATGCCTCACACAGAGCCATTTGAATTGAAGCATGCCAACAATTGTTATATGTGAATTCCACCAAAGGTAGTTGGTTTTCCCAATCGTCCTTACAATCAAGAGCACACGCCCTCAACATGTCCTCTAGAGTTTGGATAGTTCTTTCAGACTGACCATCGGTCTGCGGATGAAAAGCCGTACTAAATTTCAACTGCGTGCCCATCGCAAGATGGACAGCCTTCTAGAAGTTCGACACGAATCACCCGTCATGATCCGATACAATACTCTTGGGGGTACCATGTAGCTTTACAATCTCTTTAATAAATAGATGGGCCAATCTCTCGGGACCCCACGCGTCTTTAATCTCCAAGAAGTGGGCTGATTTGGTTAGACGGTCCATAATCACCCAAATCGTATTCATCCCTCGACGACTCGTCGGCAAGCTAGTCATAAAATATATCGATATGTCCTCCCATTTCCACTCGTGAATCGGGAGCGGTTTCAGCATTCCTGCGGGTGGCTGGTGCTCAATCTTAACATGCTGACAGGTTTAACATCTCGAAACGAATTCGGCAATCTCACGTTTCATTTTTCCCCACTAATAATATTGTTTCAAATCCTTATACATCTTACTAGACCCCGGGTGAATAGAGTAGGGGTTGCATGGGCCTCTCTCATGATAGAGTTCCTCAACTCTTCGTGTGCGGTTAAACACGCTTGATTTCTGAAGTGTATCAATCCGTCCTCATGGATCAAAAATCCAGGGGCTTTCCCTTAAGTTACTTCATCCCGAACTCGAGATAAGAATGGGTCTGTAACCTGCTTCGATATGATTATATCATAAAGAGACGAAGAAATCTCAAGTGTACAAAGTTTTCCCTGAACACGCTGTAACCAAATTTCAATCTCCGGCCTCATGAGATCTAACTGCAATTCCCTCTGAGTTGTCAAGCGGCTAAACATCTGCTCCTGCACTGTCTTACGGCTCAAGGCATCGGCAACCACATTTGCCTTGCCCGGATGATAAAGGATCTCGATATCATAATCTTTGATTAATTCTAGCCACCTTCTCTGTCTCATGTTCAACTCCTTCTGAGTAAAAATGTACTTCAGGCTCTTGTAATCAGTAAAGATCTGACAGGTAACTCCATACAGATAGTGATGCCAGATTTTCAAAGCAAACACCACGGCCGCTAGCTCCAAGTCATGGGTCGGATAGTTAACTTCATAGGATCGTAATTGTCTCGATGCATAGACAACCACTTTCCCTACCTGCATCAGTACACATCAAAGGCCCTGTCTCGACGCGTCACTATACACCACGAATCCATCCGTTCCTTTTGGTAGAACCAAGACTGGTGCTGAAATAAATAGACTCTTGAGCTCATCAAAACTTTACTGACATGCTTCTGACCACAATTACTTCTTATCCTTCCTCAGTAGGTTAGTCATCGGTTGCGCAATTTTGGAAAATCCTTCCACGAATCCGGTAGTAACTCGCTAGGCCGAGGAAACTATGAACTTCCTTCACGTTCTTCTGAGGTAGCCAATCTCGAATGGCTTCGCCTTCTCGTGGGTCCACTCTCACTCCTTCGTCTCGATATCACATGCCCAAGAAAGATAACCTCGTGCATCCAATTCACATTTAGAAAACTTCCCATAAAGTTGTTCCCACCTCAACGCATCGAGGACTTGTGGAGACGACGTTCATGCTCTTCGTGGTCATGAGCGTAAATCAGAATGTCATCAATAAAAATGACTACAAAGCGATCCAGATAGTTAATAAAAACCCGATTCATCAACTCCATGAATACAGCTGGTGCATTAGTCAATCCAAATGGCATCACCACGAACTCGTAATGACCATAGCGAGTACGGAAGGCTATCTTTAAAATGTCAGACTCTCGAATCCTCAACTGATGGTAGGCGGACCGCAAATTGATCTTAGAAACACAGCAGCTCCATGAACTTGATCCAATAAATTATCAATATGAGGCAAAGAATATTTGTTCTTGATGGTTACCCTGTTCAACTCACGGTAATCAATACATAAATGTAGACATCCGTCTTTCTTCCATACAAATAACACTGGTGCTCCCCAAGGGGATGCACTAGGACGAATATAGCCCTTTTCAGTCAACTCCTCAAGTTGGTTCTTCAAATCCTACATCTCAATCGGAGCCATACGATACGGTGCTTTCGAAAGAGGGGACTTACCCGGCTCTAACTCAATAATAAACTCCACCTCACGATGTGGAGGTAAGCCTGGCAACTCGTTTGGAAATACGTCTAGGTAGTCTCTGTTGGGTTTTCTATGCATCAAATACAAAATAATCGGAATAACAGCGCTGCGGTATAATAAATATGAAAACCCAATTTAGGATCTCATGCAGTAATTTAATTGTTTGATTAAAGAGTTAATCGAATTACCTTAATCCAATTGAACAGTTCTAGATCCGGACTAGAAGCAGATGAATATCTCCTTCCTCTTTTGGTGATCCACACACGAACAATTCCACAAGCTGGATTGCTAGATCCTTACGAATAATATTGATAAATAGTACAACACAAATTCCTTACTAGAAGGATTGTACTATTGATCAAGATCAACTAAGGGAAGAGGATTGGATGACCAACTTCGTTCTCCTATAGTAGTAAGTAGAGGGCCGATTTTCTTGTTCTTGAAGGTGGTGATTTTTAGGTCTTATCCAATCCGCTCAGGGATATTACACGCCGTAGAACCTTTCCTCAAGGATCTACCAGGCTGGTAACAACATAGAACATCTCAACAATGCCTTTAAGGCTAAAATGACTCAGTAGACCGATTTGGTCTTTCAATAAATACATACAACTCAAACTCATTACATGCCCATGCAGGGGTCGAATACAACACACTCCTGTACAACGGGAAAGAATACTGCAGCGGAAAATAAACTATAACTAAACCAATGACATCATATGGATCCTCGTGTGATTAGTATCGTTCATCTTTCATCATCCTTCGTGCCGACCCTGTGTTATTCTCCCAAACCTGAATGCAAAAACAGACATCCATACCCCGAATACTCGGGGGTTAGCAAAATCCACTGTTTTGCTAGTGCAAGAACAAAGTGCAAATACGAGCCATACAATTCACATTCCACGAATACCAATAACCAGGAATCCTCAAAGATCCAAATGTAACGAAAAGTACTTCCCGAGGCATGAGTTTGGGTAAAACATTCCAAAACCGAAAGATCACAAATCAACGGAAACAATTTATAAAACGGTTTAAAATGCCATCGAGAGGTTTTAATAGAAAACAATTTAGGATTACCGAATCCTTCTCTTTCAAAAATCAACAGGGGTCACAGCCCCAAAGGTTTTTGTTTTGATGAATAATACTAACAAGAATTCATAGGGTCAAAACCCACATTACGTGTCCTCGACGGACATAAAATCAATACAATATAATTACCCAAGATACGCAAATCTTGGTCACAAAAATACAACACCAACTCGTGAATCAAGGGCTATACCATTGGATTCCCTTCGTGGCCCCGTCGGACCCTCCCAAGGTGAGCAGAATGCGTTTTCGAAATCATATACACCAACTCGTGAAGTTTTACTCGTGAATCTAGGGCTATACCATTGGACTCCCTCCGTGGCCCCGTCGAACCCTCCCGAGGTGAGGAAAATACATTCACCAAACATACAGAGCACTCGTGAATCCAGGGCTATACCATTACATTCCCTCCGTGGCCCCGTCGGACCCTCCCGAGGTGAGCGAAATACATTCACAATTCACATAATCAACATGTCACACCAAGGATATCCAAGCAATTCACCCAAAGGCAACAATCACAAAGCACGACACGATTGTCGAATCACAACGTACCGAAATAAGGTAATACATGTACACACGCATTATCAAGCGCAACATCAACACCAAACATATCCAAAGGATTCACGTAGTCACTTACAACCCACACAATTTACAAAACACACGCGTTTTGAAAGTGAGCCTTTAACGGGGCTAAACCAAATCTTTTGAAAACTCATTTCAAACAAACAAACAAATATACCAAGACGATCACCAATTATCATGTCCACAAATCAAGAAAAGTATGGGCAAGGTACTTGCCTCGAATAAGAACAACGCGGAGAATCGACCGAAGTAGGTTGGCACGAACCGACTACGAACCCGCCGACTCCACCGAACGCCAACTCGCGATAATAAACTACGAAGGACAATAACAACAATGAAAATGAATTCCATAGCACGACTCAAAGCCGTTGAATTCAAAGAACGAATGACGAAAGTTTAAGTGTTTCCCCCAAAACGGCCAAGAACACGATTCGTCCCGTCAAAACACGAAAACAGAATTTCAAACCAAAATATGGATATACAATCCATAGGATATGTTTAACAACATCATTTAACAACAATCGATCCATAAAAAACGGATGGAAAACGAAATCAAGAACAAATCCCCCAAAAATTCGATTCGAAGGAAATCAAGAAATATACTTCGATTCGACGAAGAACAATGGATTAAATGATGTTAAACACAAGAATACTACTAAGATTAATCATACCCATCATGGATTAATCAACGATATGGAACGAATCAGCCAAAAATGCAAAAACCCTAAAATTCAAGAAACTAGGGTTCTAAGAAGAGATTACCTTGATTCGCTGGATCAAAGGATGATATAGGATGATCAATCAATGATATGAACTCAAGAACTTCATGGATTTGTTGTATGACAACATGTCTCCACGCCCAAGAAGTCTCCAGCCGCGGAAGAGGAAGAACGAAGTGAGAAAATGGTGAAAAATAACGTCTGCTGGCCTTAAATAGGCTGCCTGCCGGCCGAGTTACCTACATAACCGGCCAAGGGCTTACGTACGTAACCGGCCATGGCCGAGACGCTGCCCAAAAATGCCGGCATCCTTACGTATGTAACCGGCCAAGGGTTACGACGAATCGCCTTACGTACATAATCGCTGAGCACTACCGCCGTAATCTGCCAGCTGGCACTGGGCCCAAATTGTCCGGCCATGACTCGGCCGGGGGCCAACTCCGACGGCCCGAACGACCCCGAAACCCAAACCTGAATACGAATCGAAGATACGGTTATGAATTACTCTCAAAGACGAATTCGAGCACTAAGAGAACACACGATTCCGACCACCCGAAGCATCGAAATTCGACAACGGAAAGTAATTACGCCAAACTTTGGAAAATTACGAAAATGGCCCAAAACGTCCGACATACACGATACATGATCGAAACACCAAGCCGAAGCTCGCAACATGAATAATAACATTAAATGAACTTACGAGAAACTCGAAACAACAGTTTCGGACGAGATTCGCAAGAATCAAACTCAAGTGTGGAAAAGTCGCTAAAAAGCACGGAACTCAACAAAACTACACCGAAACGAACTCGGAAGTGCAGAATTAATCATTCTAGGAATGACAAGAAGGTCATGAGCGAGTCGTCAAAACGGCTTTCGCCAAAAAAATAAATTACCGGAAATCGAAATTACGGGTATTACACACTACCCTCCTTAAAAGAAGTTTCGTCCCAAAACTTGAAACAAGTAGGGAGAAGCAATATCCCGCCAAGAAAACTCAACGAGATACACAAGAAACGCGTAACTTACGCCCATCGGCGAAACGTTATAAGCAACGCAAAGGAATATACGGCATGAAAACACGCTCCACGACGACTAACAACACCACCGGTAGAGACATACTAAAATCAACAAGTGACAAGCGTCATCAAACAGATAGTACAATCAAGTCGATTATCCGAACAATCACAAAACACAATGAACAAAAATCAATACGATTGACCAACCCAATGGTTCATCAATAAAAACGCCAGCCAAATGCTGAACAACTACGAAATTCCACCGCCCAAGGGTTGGAAGATCGAAAACGACACTAATTTCCCGAACATGAGGAAATTAGGAAGGAGTCGAAACGCTCAACAATCACGAAACGGGGTCAACAAAAACTGAACAATCAATGATGGAACCACAAAGATTGAGACAACAAAAATCGAACAATCATGTTCGGATCACGAAGAATAATAAGGTTCAACCGACAACTCCGAGGTTCACATCTCGACTCGAGACAAGACATGATCTGGTGAAAACAACAAGATGTGCACTCACATAAGATCCACAGGAAAGGGAATAGCAATTGAAAAGTCATAACGACAAACGAGTAATTCCGAAACAATACCACCCTCGTTCGATCAACAAAAGCAAGGGACAGGGAAAGCTCAGAAAATGTTAACGAGCATAAACGAGTCGACAGAGTCGAAAACACAGAAGTTCCAAATCCGATCCACTTCGAATAAAAGAATTAGTAGAATCAAAAGATATTACTTCCGAACAAGATTCACAAGAATCGAACCGAACTCGGAAAAGTCACAGCGATAACCAGATCGACCCAAAACAAGATCACAGCTCGTTCGAACGATGAAACCGAAATACAAAACAAGTTCAGAAAGTATCAACAAACACGAGCGAGTCGATAGACTTGAGAAAGAGGAAATGCAGATGTCCAAAACAATACGGGTATTACATTCGGCCTCTTATAAAAGAAGTGTCGTCCCCGAAGTTCACAACAATGAAATCAAGGTGACAACACAACAAGAAACCAACAGAAACATCTTTCAAAGGCCTCTCAAAGCCGATTCTGGTAACTGTGCTGAAGTGCGAACTCCGAAAGTCTCGGTAGCTAATTCGCAAAACTGAATTCGGTGCCCCTCGAGTCCGCACTTGAAACGTGTTACTGACGAGAAGGACAATTTACACATGCATGCCCCGGCAAATCACGGTTGAAATGCCTCGGCTCGGCATAACAAAAATACAAATGCTAGATACAATGGGGCATAACATCGCAAAACAACATAGCGGAGATGTCAACTCAGCACAACAAGGAATCATAACACATATCATATAAAACAATTACCATCGTAAAGTAATTCACAAACAAACACTACAGCAACGACGGTATCGTTCGGCGACCTCAACGGCCCGAACGATAACCAGCACATAATTACAAACATCATGAAACAATCACACATGTACACAAACGTACAAACCCAAGCTTCAACAACTCACACTCGTGCGACAACACGCAAATCACCACGAGGCGACAAACAGTAAACACCACCACACCTCTCAAAGAGGGCTAGTACAACAAATGTGTGGCAACGCCTCAACGTTCATGCCACCAATTCGATCATACTCGGGAGCTAACATCATAACAACAAAGCAAACATCATACATACATTCCCAAACCGCAAACGGGAATTGCTAGGTTTTAAAAAAAAATGAAAACCACCTTTTGAAAATAATTTAGAAAAACACCGGTTGATCTTGAGTATCACCTTTCAAAAAATGTACAAACGTGAAACATCGTTATCGAGACTTTGGAAAACCATTTCGCATTTGTTAAAAATGAGAACACTTTCTTTTAGTGAAGAACTTTCAGAATATTCGACCCTCGGGTCTAAGTAAAAGTGTTTCTAAAACATTGAAAATATCTCAAAACATTTTGGTCCTCGAGGTAGAAGAATTTTGAAACATATTGTGGCACCTTGTATGTACCACGAGAAAATAATTCATTTTAAAAGTACGTCTCGAAATTTATTTTCTAAGATACTCAAGGTTTTCAAAGATAATTCAATGGGCTAGAATGCCCAAAAATTTCAGGTAATTACACAGAACATTATAGCGCCATGGGTCCCGCGCCGGAACCCACCAGGCTAAAAACCAACTACAAAAACGCTAAAAAGGCCGATGACGGTAATATTTCAAAAACTCACAAAACCCATTTACAAAATACTAAATACCGTCATAAGAATTTCGCCAAAACGGTCAAGGCCATAATGCCAAAAACTCGGTTAATGGAATCGATTTTCGAAATAAAACTCAGTCGGTAAAATACCGAAAGCCATTACAAAAAAACTCACGCAGCGGATAAAAGAAATACAGTCCAACATGCACAATCCAGCAACACTACTACTCATATGAACGAAATATGAGAGTCAAATAACCACATATCACGAAATCAAAATCCATAAGAGGATTCCATCAATTAACTCATAATCATACCTGTAACTCGCATCAGACGAGGCACAAACACAAAGAAGGGAGACTTACATCCACAGGTCGCACGAAGATGATGATCGCCCCACGATACTAATCACGACCAACCAACTCAGACGCCGCGTCGCGACACGAATCAGTTAGACAAAATCCGACGAGACAAAACTCAACAGACACAACTTGACCCGACATCCTAGGTTTCCATAACCAAAGCTCCGATACCATTTATGTAACACCCCCAATCCGCTCAGGGATATTACACGCCGTAGAACCATTCCTCAATGATCTACCAGGCTGGTAACAACATAGAACATCTCAACAATGCCTTTAAGGCTAAAATGACTCAATAGACTGATTTGGTCTTTCAATAAATACATACAACTCAAACTCATTACATGCCCACGCATGGGTCGAATACAACACACTCCCGTACAACGGGAAAGAATACTGCAGCGGAAAATAAACTATAACTAAACCAATGACATCATACGGATCCTCGTGTGATTAGTATCGTTCATCTTTCATCATCCTTCGTGCCGACCCTGTGTTATGCTCCCAAACCTGAATGCAAAAACAGACATCCACCCCCCGAATACTCGGGGGTTAGCAAAACTCCACTGTTTTGCTAGTGCAAGAACAAAGTGCAAATACGAGCCATACAATTCACATTCCACGAAAAACAATAACCAGGAATCCTCAAAGATCCAAACGTAACGAAAAGTACTTCCCAAGGCATGAGTTTGGGTAAAACATTCCAAAACCGAAAGATCACAAATCAAGGGAAACAATTTATAAAACGGTTTAAAATGCCATCGAGAGGTTTTAATAGAAAACAATTTAGGATTACCGAATCCTTCTATTTCAAAAATCAACAGGGGTCACAGCCCCAAAGGTTTTTGTTTTGATGAATAATACCAACAAGAATTCACAGGGTCAAAACCCACATCACGTGTCCTCGACGGACATAAAATCAATACAATATAATCACCCAAGATACGCAAATCTTGGTCACAAAAATACAACACCAACTCGTGAATCCAGGGCTATACCATTGGATTCCCTTCGTGGCCCCGTCGGACCCTCCCAAGGTGAGCAGAATGCATTTTCGAAATCATATACACCAACTCGTGAAGTTTTACTCGTGAATCCAGGGCTATACCATTAGACTCCCTCCGTGACCCCGTCGAACCCTCCCGAGGTGAGCAAAATACATTCACCAAACATACACAGCACTCGTGAATCCAGGGCTATACCATTGGATTCACTCCGTTGCCCCGTCGGACCCTCCCGAGGTGAGCGAAATACATTCACAATTCACACAATCAACATGTCACACCAAGGATATCCAAGCAATTCACCCAAAGGCAACAATCACAAAGCACGACACGATTGTCGAATCACAACGTACCGAAATAAGGTAATACATTTACACACGCATTATCAAGCGTAACATCAACACCAAACATATCCAAAGGATTCACGTAGTCACTTACAACCCACACAATTTACAAAACACACGCGTTTTGAAAGTGAGCCTTTAACGGGGCTAAACCAAATCTTTTGAAAACTCATTTCAAACAAACAAACAAACATACCAAGACGATCACCAATTATCATGTCCACAAAACAAGAAAAGTATGGGCAAGGTACTTGCCTCTAATAATAACAACGCGGAGAATCGACCGAAGTAGGTTGGCATGAACTGACTACGAACCCGCCGACTCCACCGAACGCTAACTCGCGATAATAAACTACGAAGGACAATAACAACAATGAAAATGAATTCCATATCACGACTTAAAGCCGTTGAATTCAAAGAACGAATGACGAAAGTTCAAGTGTTACCCCAAAACGGACAAGAACACGATCCGTCCCGTCAAAACACGAAAACGGAATTTCAAACCAAAATATGGATATACAATCCATAGGATATGTTTAACAACATCATTTAACAACAATTGAACCATCAAAAACGGATGGAAAACGAAATCAAGAACAAATCCCCCAAAAAGTCGATTCGAAGGAAATCAAGAAATATACTTCGATTCGACGAAGAACAATGGATTAAATGATGTTAAACACAAGAATACTACTAAGATTAATCATACCCATGATGGATTAATCAACTATATGGAACGAATCGGCCAAAATGCAAAAATCCCAAAATTCAAGAAACTAAGGTTCTAAGAAGAGATTACCTTGATTCGCTAGATCAAAGGATGATATAGGATGATCAATCAATGATATGAACTCAAGAACTTCTTGGATTTGTTGTATGACAACATGTCTCCACGCCCAAGAAGTCTCCAGCCGCGGAAGAGGAAGAACGAAGTGAGAAAATGGTAAAAAAAAACGTCTGCTGGCCTTAAATAGGCTGCTTGTCGGCCGAGTTACGTACGTAACTGGCCAAGGGCTTACGTACGTAACCGGCCATGGCCGAGACGCTGCCCAAAAATGCCGGCATCCTTACGTACGTAACCGTAAAGGGTTACGTACGTAACCGGCCTTACGTACGTAACTGCCGAGCACTACTGGCCGTAACTCAGCCAGTGCCGGCCTGGGCCCAGACTGCCCGGCCATGACTCGGTCGGGGCCAACTCCGACGGCCCGAACGATCCCGAAACCCGAACCTGAATATGAATCGAAGATACGGTTATGAAGTACTCGCAAATACGAATTCGAGCACTAAGAGAACACACGATTCCGACCAACCGAAGGCTCGAAATTCGACAACGGAAAGTAATTACCCCAAACTTTGTGAAATTACGAAAATGGCTCAAAACGTCCGAAATACACGATACATGATCGAAACACCAAGACGAAGCTCGCAACATGAATAATAACATTAAATGAACTTACGAAAAACTCAAAACAACAGTTTCGGACGAGATTCGCAAGAATCAAACTCAAGTACGGAAAAGTCGCTAAAAAGCACGGAACTCAACAAAACGACACCGAAACGAAATCGAATGTCGAAAAGTGCAGAATTAATCATTCTCGGAATGACGAAACGGTCATGAGAGTGTCGTCAAAATGGACTTTCACCGAAGAAACGAAATTACCGGAAATCAAAATTACGGGTATTACACTTATTTTCTGATTGCAACTCCTTGTCCAAGACCTTATATTTATACTAAGTAAACCCTAGAATCAAACTCTAGTATTTGCTTAGTTTCCCCTCAATTTATTAAATAATACAATATATATAATATCCAATATTATATATATTACTTATTATTTAATCTCCTTATAAATATAATATCCAATATTATATTTATTTTTCCCGATTGATATTTATTCCTACTTGTCTATAATTGTAGTACGTGCGACCCAAAAGGCTTATATTATGTTGGCAATTATTTAATACCTTACTAAATAATAAATCATAAGCTGCCTCTAGCAAGACATTATGATTACCCAAATAATATAAGTTAATAGTTCATTAAACTTTTTAACGTGTCAAACTCCTTTGTCACGCGATATCATATTTGAACTAAGTTATGGAGTCTGTCATACTTATTTATTTTCAAATGCTTTGTCGATCTTAAGTAGACTGATTGAATCAAATGACTATGCATTTGAGCATGGCCATGCATTTCCTTCAGTCCTACTTATCGAGGGGCCCAGCAGATATCTCTCTCACTTATGAGAGGGACAAATCCCCATCTTGATTATTCATTGCCCTCTACATGACTCTCACTAATCCCGATCGCTAAACTTTATGATCACCATGTTTTAGATGACGTTGGATTACGTGAAGGCATAGCAGTTATCATGTTGGACTCTATGATAATCTCAAGTTCAAGGATTTATTGACATACTATTATATTGAGATTCACTTATGACGTTTCCGTGCAGTGATCTCAATGCGGGTCTGTCCAGTATTAGTTCTCCAACCAATACCCATAAGATTGATCCGTACCATACGCATAATTATACGGTGATTATCAATCAAACTTATACTAGTATATTAATCACTTGAGTCTCTACTCAACGCGATTGTACCAGGGACATTTGAATAATCTTATTATTCGTGAATAACTATTATTCGATTATTATAATATTAAAACATGCACATATTATAATAATCAATGAGAATTAAATGATATCAAATAACTTTATTTATATGTGATAATTACAAATCTAGGCACATCGAATGTCCTAGGGCACTTATCCTACCAATCTCCCACTTGCACTAGGACCATTCATTCATGACTTTTAGTCCTATCGCTCTAGCATGCTCAACATGCTTTCCTTGTGATAGAGGCTTGTAAGTGGATCTTCAACATTCTCTTTTGTTGCTACTTTGCATATTGCAATATCTCCTCGTATGACGATCTCTCTGACTAGGTGATATTTTCTGAGTATATGTTTGGAATTATGATCGGTCCATGTCTCTTTAGCTCGCGCAATAGTACCATTATTGTCGCAGTAAAGACTTATAGTACCTAAAAGTTTCCACATACTCTCCTTGGCTGCACCCGATGCTCCCAGGTACTCAGTCTTAAGTTATAGAATCTATGAGCGTGTTTACTTGAAACATTTCCAACTCACAGCATCTTTATTTTAAACAAAACACAAAACCATCTGCGATCTTAAATTGTCTCTATCGGTTTTGAAACTTGCATTGGCATAACTATTTACAGCCAGCTCGTTTCTCACTCCTCCATATATTTGGAACTCATCCTTAGCTCTTCTCAAGTACTTTGGGATGGTTTTTACCGCATCCAGTGACTTTCACCTGGAATTGATTGGTATCGACTTGTCATGCTAAGGGAAAACCGTACATCCGGTCGATTACTAGGTACTTTGACACGGACTAATCATTCTCTTTGATCTATCTCTATAGATTTTATCACAAGAATGCAAGCAGCTTCTCCTAAGTCTGTCATTGAGAAACAACTTCCCAACCAAGTCTTGGTATGCAAGGTGGGAATGTCATTTCCAATGAGTAATATGTCATCTACATATGAGACTAAGAAAACAACTATGCTCCCACTAACCTTCTTGTATACACATGGTTCATCTTCATTTTGAATGAACCCAAACTCTTTGTGATTTCATCGAATGAAGATTCCCGGCTCGAAGCTCGCTTCAACCCATAAATGGATATTTGAAGTATGCAAACCCTTTTAGAATTTTCTCGATGAACAAAACCTTCGGGTTGTGTCATGTACACATCCTCAAGTAAGTTTCCATTAAGGAATGCTGTTTTGACACCCATTTGCCATATTTCATAATCATAGTATGCGGCAATCGCAAATAAAATTCTAATTGATTTAAGCATGACTACCGCGAAAAGGTCTCATCATAGTCAACACCAGAATCTGTCTATAACCTTTTGCCACTAGTCTAGCTTTATAGGCGTGCAGAATATCCTCCATGTCTTTCTTCTTTTTATAGACCCATTTGCACCCAATGGTTTTAACACCCTCAGGTGGATCTATCAAGTTCCAAACTTGATTGTCATACATGGACTGCATCTCTGACTTCATGGCTTCTAGCCATTCCTCGGACTCTAGTCCTGAAGCAGCTTCTGTATAGGTACTAGTCTCATCATCTATGAGCGATGCATCATCATCCTCTATTACGAGATAACCATATCTCTCAGGTTCATGTCGCATCCTATCAGATCTATGTGGGACTTGTGTACTTTGAATGGGCTCTTCAACTGATTGTAGAGCTTGTTCGGTTACCATCAGTGAAGCAATGTCTTCTTGTGGTTCTCGAGTTTCCTCGAGAATTACTCTTCTCCTATTGTCTCTTTTTGGAAATAAATTCTCTTTCTAAGAATACAGCATTTCGAGGAACAAACACTTTGTTCTCTCCGGGCTTATAAAAGTAATATCCTTTAGATTCCTTAGGATATCCCACAAATAAACATCATTCAGATCTGGCTGCCAGTTTGTCAAACACTTGGAGCCTTACGAATGCTTCGCAACCCCATATGTTTAGAAAAGACAAGTTTGGTCTCTTATCAATCCATTTCTTAAATGGTGTCTTTTCAACTGCTTTAGATGGAACACGGTTAAGGGTGAATGCTGATGTTTCTAAGGCGTGGCCCCAAAATGATAATTAAAGCTCTGTTCGACTCATCATGGATCGAACCATATCTAATAAAGTTCGATTCCTCCTCTCGGACACTCTGTTATACTGAGGTGTTCCGGGAGGATTAAGTTGAGAAACAATTCCACAACTCCTAAGATGATCATTGAATTCTTGGCTCAAGTATTCCCCACCTCGATCCAATCGAAGGGCTTTAATTGTCTTGCCAAATTGATTATGTACTTCATTCTGGAAAATTTTGAACATTTCAAAAGATTCATGTTTATACTTCATAAGATAAACATATCCATATCGGCTAAAGTCGTCGGTAAATGTAATGAAGTATTGGTATCCGCCTCTGGCATGAGTGCTAAGAGGTCCGCATACATCAGTATGTATTAGGCCTAACAGATCACTATCCCTTTCTCCATGACCGGTGAAAGTATTCTTCGTCATCTTGCCCAATAAACAAGATTCGCATGTCACATGTGATTCATAGTCAAAAGAGTCTAAAAGTCCATTGTTATGGAGTTTAGAAATGCATTTCTCGTTTATGTGACCAAGTCGATAATGCCACAAGTAAGTTAGATTAGAATCATTGAGCTTAGGTTTCTTGGATGCAATGTTTTAGACTTCCAAAGTATCGGACTCATCTAGATAAATATTGTAAAGGCCAGTATATAACTTTGCAGTACCATAAAGCAAGTCATAAATGAAAATACGAATAATCTTATTCTTAATAAGAAAACTGTAACCTTCACAATCTAATGTAGAAACTGAAATAATATTCCTATTCATAGCACGAACGTAATAGCAATTGTTCAAAACTAACAAAATCCCATTGGGTAAAACTAGATCATAAGTTCCTACGGCTAGTGCAGCAACTCTTGCTCCATTGCCGACTCTTAGATCCTATTCCCCTTTCTTCAGTTCTCTAATGCTTCTCAACCCCTGCACATTTGTACAAATGTGAGATCCACATCCAGTATCTAATACCCAGGAGTTAGAAGTAGATAAGTTAACTTCTATAACAAATATACCTATGGCAGTCTCACTACCCTTGGTACGCTTTAGCTCTTCCAAGTAAATCTTGCAATTTCTTTTCCTGTGTCCTGGTTTATTGCAATTATGGCAATTTCCTTCTTTGGGAGCTTTAGCCTTGAAAACCGGCCTAGTAGGGTCTTTAGATTTGGCAACTTTTGCCTTTCCCTTGCCCTTGACTTTGTTCTTAAAGGACTTCCCTTTGCTGACCATCAGTACGTGGTTTGGTTCCTTCTTAATATTCTGCTCAGTCGTTTTAAGCATCCCATGCAGCTCAGGAACGGACTTCTCCATCTCATTCATATTATAGTTCATTATGAACTGACCGAAACTTTTGGGCAATGAGTTTAGGATCACATCCGTGGAGTGCTCCTTAGAAAGTGGAAAACCAAGCCTCTCAAGATGATCAATATATCCTTTCATCTTGAGCACATGAGCGCTGACAGATGTCCCCTCAACCATCTTGCAAGCATACAAGGCTTGAAAGGTCTCATACCTCTCTTGCCTAGCATTCTTCGAGAAAGTTTCCTTCAGGTGAGCATTAAGCTCATAAGCTTCCATATCCTCCAGATTCTTCTGAAGTTCTGGACAAATGGTAGACAACAAAAGACAACTGGCATCAATGGAATCATCACAATGTTTCTTCCATTTGTCTTTTATTGCTTTGTTTGTATTGTCAGCTAACTCATTGGGAATTTCTTCCTCAAGAACATACAACTTTTTTTCTTGCTTGAGAACTATTCTCAAGCTCCGGATCCAATCTAGATAGTTGCTGCCATTTTTTTTAGCTTGACCTTCTCAAGGACGGATCGCAGTGAAATGGTGGATGTGTTGTTTGATGCCATTCTAAAAAATTCAATATGCAAAATATTTAGTCACATTATTTTATTTCTCGAAAAATACTCCCACTAAAACAAAGTACCCTCAATTTACAACATTTGTAATTTTAGTGGGCTAAGATCCTATTTCGCACAATCCTAAACTCAGCTTTGGCATGACGCCTAGAATTGAGATACTTTAGGTAGATAACTCTTTATCGATTACATCATATGTAACTCTTAGATTATATAATGGGATTTGGCATCGTATGCCCAAGCATGTTATAATCCCATCTTATGCCTTAAGGTTCAAAACTATTTTGATTTCCAAATTCATTAAACGTATAAGTATCACCATTACCTATCCTACCTTACTAAGATAATCCGAGCGCCCAGCTTTGGCATGACCCACTCATGATGATCGAAGTCTTGATAGGTGTTTTTCAAATGAATGGCATTTTAAAATTTTAACGAGGGATTTTTATCCTATGTTAATGTCTATGTTTGCTAACATACATCTAAACATACATAGCATCACATGACAATAAAAGAATAGGACCGTGTATAGCATGACCATAATCCTAACGTGATTTTCATGAGCCAAGATGAAAATCACAAAGGTCATCTAAAGGGTTAAATATGGTCTTCATTGATCTTCTCAACTCTTTGGAACGTCATACGCGATCAATTTGATCCTCGAGTCCGTCATTCTCGTCCTTCTTGTATTTATTACATTAATAAAATTTAATACTACACTAGTAAATTAAATTACAAGAAGTGCAAATGATACACAGGCCGTAAAACCAACCCATAAGAAAATAAATTATCCAATCACATTGGTCAAGTTATGATCATGCCATACACCATACACATACCATAAATAATTATCAAATAATTAATAAAGCATGTAATATATAAAATAATCAATCTTTCTGAAAATCAGACAATAAATAAAATTTGAGTCATCACATGAACAAATATGGACTATGGCTGAGATGGTTGTCAGCGCGCTCTGGGTACGGGTCCGCCCGGGATCGAAACCCAGCGGTTGCAGTTGCAACATTTTACAACTATTATTTCCAAATTTACTTTTATATTAAAAAGGCTTATAAGAAAAAGAACTACTGAGAAGCTACCAAAACTTGTCCCAGCCGAGATGGTAAGTGCTGCGGTATGAGCGCGAAAGACTCGGGATTGAATCCCGGTTTTGCGGAAATATTTGCCATATTTTGAAAAATAATTTCTTCCCTTTTATAAAAGATCCGTGAGATAGTTTCCAAATCAAAGTGGTAGACCACTTGGTAAGAAAGGCTCCAGCTTGTCAGATTGGCAAGGGTTTAAATCCCCTTCCCAGCAAAAATCATTTTGCTAATTAATACAACCCGCGGGTCCAAGCGCGACCCGACCCGGACCCGAATCGCGACTGCCCGAACTCGCTGAATCGTATTGTTCGAGCGAGACGGGCCGATTTATCAGCTTGATAAAATTCGAAAATTATTTTTGACGATCCGATTTAATCATATTAAACCAGAAAAATTATTTTATAAAATCTATATTTTATAAACATAATCAGGAACATAATTTACACATAAACATGTTCTACATAAACAATTAAATTACATGCAAATTGACTCCGATACCACTGTTGGGTTTTCTATGCATCGAATACAAAATAATCGGAATAACAATGTGCTGAATAATAAATATGAACACCCAATTTAGGATCTCATGCAGTAATTTAATTGTTTGATTAAAGAGTTAATCAAATTACCTTAATCCGATTGAACAGTTCTAGATCCGGACTAGAAGCAGATTAATATCTCCTTCCTCTTTTGGTGATCCACACACGAACAATTCCACAAGCCGGATTGCTAGATCCTTACGAATTATATTGATAAATAGTACAACACAAATTCCTTACCAGAAGGATTATACTATTGATCAAGATCAACTAAGGGAAGAGGATTATACGACCGACTTCGTTCTCCTACAGTAGGAAGTAGAGGGCCGATTTTTTTGTTCTTGAAGGTGGCGATTTTTAGGTCTTATTTTCTGATTGCAACTCCTTGTGTAAGACCTTATATTTATACTAAGTAAACCCTAGAGTCAAACTCTAGTATTTGCTTAGTTGCCCCTAAACTTATTCAATACTACAATATATATAATATCCAATATTATATATATTACTTATTATTTAATCTCCTTATAAATATAATATCCAATATTATATTTATTTTTCCTAGTTGATATTTATTCCTACTTGTCTATAATTGTCGTACGTGTGACCCAAAAGGCTTATATTATGTTGGCAATTATTTAATTCCGTATTAAATAATAAATCATAAGCGGCCTCTAGTAAGACATTATGATTACCCAAATAATATAAGTTAATAGTCCATTCAACTTTTTAACGTGTCAAATCCCTTTGTCACACGATATCATATTTGAACTAAGTCATGGAGTCTGTCATACTTATTTATGTTCAAAAGCTTTCTCGATCTTAAGTAGACTGATTGAATCAAATGACTCTTCATTAGCATGGCCATGCATTTCCTTCAGTCCTACTTATCGAGGGCCCCAGCAGATATCTCTCTCACTTAAGAGAGGGACAAATCCCCATCTTGATTATTCATTGCCCTCTACATGACTCCCACTAATCCCGATCGCTAACCTTCATGATCACCATATTTCAGATGACGTTGGATTACGTCAAGGCATAGCAGTTATCATGTTGGACTCTATGATAATCTCAGGTTCAAGGATTTATTGACATACTGTTATATTGAGATTCACTTATGATATTTCCATGTAGTAATCTCAATGCGGGTCTGTCCAGAATTAGTTCTCCAACCAATACCCATAAGATTGATCCATACCATACGCATAATCATCCGATGATTATCAATCAAACTTATACTAGTATATTAATCACTTGAGTCTCTACTCAACGCGATTGTACCAGGGACATTTGAATAATCTTATTATTCGTGAATAACTATTATTCGATTATTATAATATTAAAACATGCACATATTATAATAATCAACGAGAATTAAATAATATCAAATAACTTTATTTATATGTGATAACTACAAATCTAGGCACATCGAATGTCCTAGGGCACTTATCCTAACACTCTCGGACTACCGGGATGTCGGCCAATTCGACTGGTCGATCTGTTGTTTTGGTCATGTAGCACCAATAACCAATACACCCTTGATTAAGCAGTTTCACTGCTTTCATAGCGCTGATGACTCTCCCGGAACGGCTGGGATTATCACCTCGAAAAATACACTCGAAACCATCATCAGAAGTGATGGTTACCATCCGCTTGCGGACACTAAGTATGGCACATGACGATCCATACAATCGATACCCAAGATTATATCATCCTTAGGTAAATCAACTACAATCAGATTTGACAACCACTCACGGTCATTCATACGAATCGGACAGTCCTGGACTTCATGATTTCCAATAATCTTCTACCATCAGGTAAGCCAATCACATAAGGCTCACAATTGATAACATGGTCTAGAGGCAAACGACTTAAACAAGAAGTAGATATAAAGGAGTGTGAAGCACCGGTATCAAAAAGATACACACACCGGCTGAGAGTGGATCTCGAGTATACCTGCAATCATGCTGGCCTCGGGATCGTCAGCTTTCTTCATATCGTAGATCCTGGGTTTTGCAGCTTCGGCACTATGTGTACCACTTTGATTCCCACGACCCATTCCCCTGTTTGCCCTGGTAGTCTGATAAGAAGCGGACGGAGGCACACGATCCTGAACAGAAGACTGAAATGGAGCATGAGACGCTACTGGTTCACTTCCGGGTCCATTCCTGCAAAAACGAGCATGAAGCCCATTCTTCCCACAAGTATGGCATGCGACGGATGGCTTCAGGCATTTGGAGCTGCTGTGTCCCTGGTCTCCACAGTTATAACACACAACAGATGAGGGGTCCGCTCGAGAGTGCGATCCGGCTGGCTTCGACGCCATGGGTGGTCAATCAGAAGGGTTTGGCAATGACTGGGGCTTCCTGAATGTCCACCGGTTACTCTCAGTCTGGTTCTGGTTCCTCGATCTTTTGTTGTTGGACTGTGGTTGCTTCTCGGAAATCTCCTTCGCGGTGAGTTCGTATTCCAGAGCTTTCTCAATGAACTCTGGTAGGGTCATATAGTGGTGATTCAACAGCTGCATTCTCATTCGGGGTTTAAGCCTCTTGAGAAAATATTTGATCTTATAAGCCTCTGTTCGGACAATCGACGAGGCAAAAGGAAGAAGTGCCTGAAATTTCTAGGCAATAGATAATACATCATCGTCTTCAGGCAGGTCCGGTTTCAGCAATTCTGACAGCTTGGCCTCACGGAGTGGCCCTGGATAGTAACGGTCTAGCATGAGGTTCTTAAATTCCTCCCAAGTATATACACCATCAGCTGGCCTCACTGAAAGCCACCAGGTGTGAGCGCCCTTGTTAAGATAGTAAGCTGCCACGGAGACGCGATTCTCTTCAGGACAGTCCACCATCTCGAACTATTTCTCAAAGTTTTCAATCCAACGCACAATGTCAGCAGGCTCTGAGGAGCCTTCAAAGGTCGGAGGTCGCTGGCGAGAGATTTATCTGATGATCCGACTCATGGGTCCGCCAAGCACAGGAGGTGGAGGATGTGGACCCTGTTGCTGGCCAGTAGTGGCCCTCTATATAGCTTCCATTAATTGACCTATCTGGGTCATCTGAGCCATCATGCCCTGCATCACAACGTAAGGATCGACACGCGCATCCTCATGCCCAGTGTGATGCGATTGGTCCCTAGAAGGCGAACCATTGTCTCCGGAACTCTGATCCAAATTCGCGCGTTTGTTGGCTTGTGGTATCGGGATTCGGCCCCTTCCGCGGCCTCGTCCCCCTCTGCCACGGCCTCTCAGATTTCTTTTCATACTAAAAGAATCAAACCATAATGATAATTGTATGTATAGTTCGTGATACCAATCAAAATCCATGCTAAGTTAATAGCAGAAATAATTACATATTCAAGAAAATGATTCACAATGAATTATAGACATCACGAGTGTCACACAGAATATTACATCGACGTCAAGTCGAATAATTTTAATCATTTAATCAATCCAGCATTTACCTCGAATTATCAATTAGATAAATCCTGTCACAGATCCTCGAAATAAAGAGATCCATTCTGATATCAATACCATGCCAGTAACTAAATCATGGCTCGTAAAGTACATATCGTATTTGGCTCGTAGGGTCAGGCGCTTGCACAGGTCACACGTGACACGAAGTTCTTTCGATACTAGTTCATTCTACAATGACTCTTAAAGAGAAAACAACACTCTCTGATACCATCTTCTGTAACACCCCAAAAGGCGGCTATTACAGTGCTGTGGACCTCATGCTGGGACCCACCAAGCGATATCAAAATACAAATTAAATAAGTATTACTTTGTGATACCGAACCACAATAAATAGTCATTACTCCAATTAGGAGTTTATTAATTGTATGGCCAACGGCCTTATGATACACAGGATCTGAAATACAAGTATAAACCATATGGAGATGGAGTATACTTCAAATATTAATACAACCAGACAATAATTTAAATAAAGCGGAATTAAAGTAACATTACACGGTTTGAACATAACCGGACACAAAAGACATGGGGCCCCAAAACTAGTATCCTTCGAACCCTTCGCCGTCACCGTGCTCTTACCGTGCCTTGCCTTTGCCTCGACCTAAAATACAACACAAGTATTTCGCCTGAAACACAGGGTCAGATATACATGATAAATTATTCTCCCAACATTATACAATTCACATATATTAGATCTCAAAGAAAACATCCCGACTATTAAACATACCCCTCGGGCGTATGAACAATCAGTCCTAAAACCGTCGAAGATATCCAATCATACATGGACTATGAACGATTAAACAATATGGCTCAAGATGGACATCACAGCACGCCCGATCCGGAAATGTGTCCGTGTACATGTCCACCCCGTATACGGAATCCGAATATACGTGCGATAATGTACCTAATTAGCATCATGAACTACGTCTCGTGTGCACAGTCCAATATGGAAAACATCCACGTATGACTATATAAGTGCCTGGCTAAAAATCCTACACAATAACCAACCGGCACGCAGATATGATTCCAGATATGTCACGATACAACATGACAACGAATTTAACAAATCACATATCCGATTAAGGATCAAGAAAAACTCACCGAAGTCACACGAGGACCAACGAGATCAACGATTCAAAGTGACGTAATTTGGAATGCAATCCCATGATGAAAAATGGACCAACGTCAAGGACAATATCAAATTATGAGTCACAAATCCATAAACATTTCATATACATGAAACGTATAATAATCACAAGAATTCAACCATCATTATAACCAAGCAAGATAACTTGCCTCAATACGGAGATGAGAATAATCCTCCCTTATCGAAACAAATGAACGGTCCTCAACTAATATTGGTTACTCGAACAATCAACCTTGAACGAAATACATTTCACTCAATAACACATCCATATAATTATCGATATTGAATTTAGTAAGACGACGCCCTACATTCCATTTGAATAGTTTTACTATTTCAAAATATCGAAGTCTTATTCCATGAATTCTTTTTACCCCAACTCATCCTTACAATCGGTTCACAAGACACTATCGATTATTCGTATGATTCTTTATAACTAAGAATTTATCAAGAACATGTTAAACCATCACTTATGTTGTCAATATCCTCTTACGTTGATTAAACTTTCCAAGAACATCACAATGTTGAAAGTAATATTCTGCCCAACTATGTTCTTCACTACATCATATCTAGATTAGTAATACGTTATTGTTGTATTCATCAATATCCTTATCATTCCTCAAAGACTTGTGAAGCTGAACCATGATGATGATAAAACTCCTAAGATTTCTGAACAAGAGAACATAATCCTATCTTTAACATTGTCAAGTTCTTCTCAAGGTAATTAAATACCTAATATGGAGTTTAAACACTTTATGATATCAATTATATTGATGAAATCTAACTATGATGAAGATAACTGATTATCAATGTTCTACTAAGATTAATTCGTCCATCAAGATGAGCATGACAATTATAAACATGGTTACTATCACTATAACATCAATAACACATCCATTCCAAACCCTCATTTATCATATTCATCAAGAAGTGTTAAAAAGATTAATTATAACCATGTTTTACTTGATTAATTTAACTCTAAGTGAAGTATATTTCATTACTAACACCAACATATGAAAAATACAGAGGAAAAATGCACACATACCTCTAGAAACGAAGAACAACCCTCAACACTACAAGAAATACACTCCAAGCTCAAGAACACCTTCTAAACTTCAAAGTAATGAGCTCAACTCCAAGATTTAAGGCTCAAACACAAGTTGGAGGAGGTTGATATCGGTTTAGGGATGCAGGGGGGCGATATATGGAGGGAAAATTAGGTTGGAGTTGTGAAGAAATGAAAAACAGGCTGTGTCTTTAAATAGATTGTACAGCCTTAACGTACCATATCAAACAAATTTAGCATATGTTAACACTGTTACGTACGCTAACCAGTTGGTGTTACGTACGTAATCGACTTACAGGGGCTACTGTCTTGACTTCACAGGCCATTAATGTACGCTAAATAAAAAGGTATTACGTACACTAAAAATGGTTAACTCTGACCGTCACGACAGCCCAATCATCCTTCAAGTGCATGGCAACGGATAACAGCCTCACGTGCGGAAGTCAACTGATGTGTGATTCCCTCTTAACTTACGCAACAGATAACGAATTACGTACATTAAGGCATAATCTTAACGTACGTTAATCAAACTATGTAGCATACGCTACACCACCAGAATAGGTCCCAAAAATGCAACTCTCCAATTGACATCGAACCAACAAACATAAAATGAATAACAATGATAACTACTCACTTCCGTAACATCTCGACATTAAAGTAATATATTAAATGCAATATGATTCAACGATATTCAAATTATCTGAACAATACAATAGTAAGGATGAATAATTACAGTTGGATATTACATACTCCCCCCCCCTTAAAAGGAGTTTCGTCCTTGAAACTAAGGGGTAAATAATTCGGGATATCTCACTCGCATGCTATCTTCGGTTTCCCACGTAGCCTCCTCGCACTGAACCTTAAGTAGGGTAATCGTCTTGTTCTGCAACTGTTTGATCCTCCTCTCGTGTATCTGCATAAGACACTCCTCATACGAATGATCCTCCGCTAGTTCAATCTCTTCGAACTGAAGTATATGACTCGGATCAGCAACTTACTTCCTCAACTGGGAGACATGAAACACATTGTGAATCCGACTCAAATCCGGTGGCAAAGCCAGTCGATAGGCCAGATCACCTACACGCTCCAAAATCTCAAACGGCCCAATATACCTCTGGCTCAGCTTGCCTCTCTTCCCAAAATGAAAAACACCTCGGGTAGGAGACACTTTCATTATCACATGGTCACCAACTTCGAACTCCAGCGGTCATCGACGGTAGTCTGCGTAGGACTTTTTTCGAATTTGAGCCATTAACAAATGACTCCTAATCAGAGCGATCTTCTCACGGGCTGCTAAACACATATCGGGTTCCGTACCCAAATATTCTGACAGTTCGTCCCAACACAAAGGGGACCTACAGGGACGACCATACAATGCCTCATATGGAGCCATTTGAATCAAAGCATGCCAACTATAGTGATAAGTGAATTCCACAAAAGGTAGTTGGTTTTACCAATCGTCCTTCCAATCAAGAGCACACGCCCTCAACATGTCCTCTAGAGTTTGGATAGTTCTTTCAGACTCACCATCGGTCTACGGATGAAAAGCCGTACTAAAATTCAAATGCGTGCCCATCGCACGATGAACTGCCTTCCAGAAGTGCGACACGAATCGCCCATCACGATCTGATACAATACTCGTGGGGGTACCATGTAACCTTACAATCTCTTTAATAAATAGCTGGGCCAATCTCTCGGGACCCCACGCGTCTTTAATCTCCAAAAAGTGGGCTGATTTGGTTAGACGGTCCACAATCACCTAAATCGTATTCATCCCTCGACGACTCGTCGGCAAGCTAGTGATAAAATCCATCGATATGTCCTCTCATTTCCACTTGGGAATTGGGAGCGGTTTCAGCATTCCTGCGGGTCACTGGTGCTCAATCTTAACCTGATGACAGGTTAAACATCTCGAAACGAATTCGGCAATCTCACGTTTCATTTTTCCCCACCAATAATATTGTTTGAAATCCTTATACATCTTACTAGACCCGTGGTGAAGATAGTAGGTGTAGCATGGGCCTCTCTCATGATAGAGTTCCTCAACTCTTCATCTGTGGGTACACACACTCGATTTCTGAAGCGTATCAATCCATCCTCGTGGATCACAAATCCAGGGGCTTTCCCTTGAGTTACTTCATCCCGAGCTCGAGATAAGAATGGGTCTGTAACCTGCTTTGATCTGATTATATCATAAAGAGACGAAGAAATATCAAGTGTGCAAAGTTTTCCCTGAACACGCTGTAACCAAATTTTAATCTCCGGCCTCATGAGATCTAACTGCAATTCCCTCTGAGTTTTCAAGTGGCTAAGCATCTGCTTCTGCACTGTCTTAGGGCTCATGGCATCGGCAACCACATTTGCCTTGCCCGGATGATAAAGGATCTCGATATCATAATCTTTGATTAATTTTAGCCACCTTCTCTGTCTCATGTTCAACTCCTTCTGAGTAAAAATGTACTTCAGGCTCTTGTGATCAGTAAATATCTGACAGGTAACTCCATACAGATAGTGACGCCATATTTTCAAAGCAAACACCACGGACGCTAGCTCCAAGTCATGGGTTAGATAGTTAACTTCATAGGGTCATAATTGTCTCGATGCGTAGGCAATCACTTTCCCTACCTGCATCAGTACACATCCAAGGCCCTGTCTCGACGCGTCACTATACACCACGAATCCTTTCGTTCCTTTTGGTAGAACCAAGACAGGTGCTGAAATCAATCAACTCTTGAGCTCATCAAAACTTTGCGGACATGCTTATGACCACAAATACTTCATATCCTTCCTCAGTAGGTTAGTCATTGGTTGCACAATTTGGAAAATCCTTCCACGAACCGTTGGTAGTAACCTGCTAGGCCGAGGAAACTACGAACTTCCTTCATGTTCTTCGGAGGTAGCCAATCTCGAATGGCTTCTGTCTTCTGTGGGTCCACTCTCACTCCTTCGGCTGATATCACATTCCCAAGAAAGATAACCTCAGGCATCCAGAATTCACATTTAGAAAACTTCTCATAAAGCTGTTCCCGCCTCAATGCATCGAGAAGTTGGTGAAGATGACGTTCATGCTCTTCATGGTCACGAGAGTAAATCAGAACATCGTCAATGAAAACGAGTACAAAGCGATCTATATAGTTAATAAAAACCCGATTCATCAACTCCGTGAATACAACTAGTGCATTAGTCAATCCAAATGGCATCACCACGAACTCATAATGCCCACAGTGAGTACAGAAGGCTATCTTTAAAATGTCAGACTCTCGAATCCTCAACTGATGGTATCCGGACCTCAAATCGATCTTAGAAAACATATAAGCTCCCTGAAGTTGATCCAATAAATCATTAATACCCGGCAAAGAATATTTGTTCGTGATGGTTACCTTGTTCAGCTCACGGTAATCAATACATAAACACAGAGATCCGTCTTTCTTCCGTACAAATAACACTGGTGCTCCCCAAGGGGATGCACTAGCTCGAATATAGCCCTTTTCAGTCAACTCCTAAATCTGGTTCTTCAAATCCTGCATCTCATTCGGATCCATACGATACGGTGCTTTCGAAAGCGGGGACGTACCTGGCTCTAACTCAATAATAAACTCCACCTCACGATGTGGAGGTAAGCCTAGCAACTCGTCTGGAAATACGTCTGTATAGTCTCGGACTACCGGGATGTCGGCCAATTCGACTGTTCGATCTGTTGTTTTGGTCATGTAGCACCAATAACTAATGCACCCTTGATTAACTAGTTTCACTTCTTTCATAGCGCTCATGACTCTCCCGGAACGGCTGGGATTATCACCTCGAAAAATACACTCGAAACCATCATCAGAAGTGACGGTTACCATCCGCTTGCGGACAATAATATGGCATCATGACGATCCATCCAATCGATACCCAATATTATATCATCCTTAGGTAAATCGACTACAATCAGATTTAACAACCACTCACAGTTGTTCATACGAATCGGACAGTCCTGGACTTCACAATTTCCAATAATTCTTCTACCATCGTGTAGGCCGATCACATAAGCCTCACAATTGATAACAAGGTAAAAAGGCAAACAAAATAAAAAAGAAGTATATATAAAAGAGTGTGAAGAACCGGTATCGAAAACAACATACACCAGCTGAGAGTGGATCTCGAGTATACCTGCAATCATGCTGGCCTCGGGATCGTCAGCTTTCTTCATCTCGTAGATCCTCGGTTTTGCAGCTCCGGCACCATGTGTACCACTTTGATTCCCACGACCCATTCCCCTGTTTGCCCCGGTAGTCTGATAAGAAGCGGACGGAGGCACACGATCTGGACAAGATCGAATCGAGCATGAGGCGATCTTGGTTCACGTCCGGGTCCATTCCTACAAAAAACGAGCACGATGACCATTCTTCCCACAAGTATGGCATGCGACGGCTGGCTTCGGGCATTTGGAGCTGACGTGTCCATGGTCTCCACAGTTATAGCAAACAACAGATGAGAGGACCGCTCGAGAGTGCGATCCGGATGGCTTCAACGCCATGGGTGGTCGATCAGAAGGGTTTGGCAATGACTGGGGCTTCCTGAATGTCCACCGGTTACTCTCGATGCAGTTACGGTTTCGGATATTTTGTTTTTGGTGTGGTTGCTTCTTGGAAATCTCCTTCGCGGTGAGTTCGTATTCGAGCTTTCTCGATAAAATGCGGTAGGGTAAATGCGGTGGTGATTCAACAGCTGCATTCTCATTCGGGGTTTAAGCCTCTTGAGAAAATATTTGATCTTATCAGCCTCCGTTCGGACAATCGATGAGGCAAAAGGGAGAAGTGCCTGAAATTTCTCGGCAACCGATAGTACATCAACATCTTCAGACGGCTCCGGGTTTAGCAATTCTGACAGCTTGGCCTCACGGAGCGGCCGTGGATAATGCGGTCTAGCATGAGGTTCTTAAATTCCTCCCAAGTATATACACCATCACCTGGCCTCACTGGAAGCCACCAGGTGTGAGCGCCCTTGCTAAGATAGTAAGTTGCCACGGAGACGCAATTCTCTTCAGGACAGTCCACCATCTCGAACAATTTCTCAAAGTGTTCAATCCAATGCACAATGTTAGCAGGCTCTGAGGAGCCTACAAAGGTCGGAGGTCGCTGGCGAGAGATGTCGATGATGATCTGACTCACGGGTCCGCCAAACACAGGAGGTTGAGGATGTGGCCCCTGTTGCTGGCCAGTAGTGGTCCTCTACATAGCTTACATTAATTGACCCATCTGGGTCATCTGAGCATCATGCCCTGGATCACAATGTAAGGATCGACATGCGCATCCTCATGCCCAGTGTGGTGCGATTGGTCCCTAGAAGGCGAACCACTACCTGCGGAACTCTGCTCCAAATTTGCGCTTCTGTTGGCTCGTGGTATCGGGATTCAGCCTCGTCCCCCTATGCCACGGCCTCTCAGATTTCTTTCCATACTGAAAGAATCAAACCATAATGATAATTATAAGTATTGTTCGTGATACCAATCAAAATTCATGCTAAGTTAATAGCAGCAAGAATTACATATTCAAGAAAATGATTCGCAATGAATTATCGACACCACGAGTGTCACACAGAATATTACATCGACGTCAAGTCGAATAATTTTAATCATATAATCAATCCAGCATTTACCTCGAATTATCAATTAGATAAATCCTGTCACAGATCCTCGAAATAAAGAGATCCATTTTGATATCAATACCATGCCAGTAACTAAATCATGGCTCGTAAAGTACATACCGTATTTGGCTCGTAGGGTCAGGCGCTTGCACAGGTCACACGTGACACGAAGTTCTTTCGATACTAGTTCATTCTACAATGACTCTTAAAGAGAAAACAACACTCTCTGATACCATCTTCTGTAACACCCCAAAAGGCGGCTATTACAGTGCTGTGGACCTCATGCTGGGACCCACCAAGCGATATCAAAATACAAATTAAATAAGTATTACTTTGTGATACCGAACCACAATAAATAGTCATTACTCCAATTAGGAGTTTATTAATTGTATGGCCAACGGCCTTATGATACACAGGATCTGAAATACAAGTATAAACCATATGGAGATGGAGTATACTTCAAATATTAATACAACCAGACAATAATTTAAATAAAGCGGAATTAAAGTAACATTACACAGTTTGAACATAACCGGACACAAAAGACATGGGGCCCCAAAACTAGTATCCTTCGAACCCTTCGCCGTCACCGTGCTCTTACCGTGCCTTGCCTTTGCCTCGACCTAAAATACAACACAAGTATTTCGCCTGAAACACAGGGTCAGATATACATGATAAATTATTCTCCCAACATTATACAATTCACATATATTAGATCTCAAAGAAAACATCCCGACTATTAAACATACCCCTCGGGCGTATGAACAATCAGTCCTAAAACCGTCGAAGATATCCAATCATACATGGACTATGAACGATTAAACAATATGGCTCAAGATGGACATCACAGCACGCCCGATCCGGAAATGTGTCCGTGTACATGTCCACCCCGTATACGGAATCCAGAATATACGTGCGATAATGTACCTAATTAGCATCATGAACTACGTCTCGTGTGCACAGTCCAATATGGAAAACATCCACGTATGACTATATAAGTGCCTGGCTAAAAATCCTACACAATAACCAACCGGCACGCAGATATGATTCCAGATATGTCACGATACAACATGACAACGAATTTAACAAATCACATATCCGATTAAGGATCAAGAAAAACTCACCGAAGTCACACGAGGACCAACGAGATCAACGATTCAAAGTGACGTAATTTGGAATGCAATCCCATGATGAAAAACGGACCAACGTCAAGGACAATATCAAATTATGAGTCACAAATCCATAAACATTTCATATACATGAAACGTATAATAATCACAAGAATTCAACCATCATTATAACCAAGCAAGATAACTTGCCTCAATACGGAGATGAGAATAATCCTCCCTTATCGAAACAAATGAACGGTCCTCAACTAATATTGGTTACTCGAACAATCAACCTTGAACGAAATACATTTCACTCAATAACACATCCATATAATTATCGATATTGAATTTAGTAAGACGACGCCCTACATTCCATTTGAATAGTTTTACTATTTCAAAATATCGAAGTCTTATTCCATGAATTCTTTTTACCCCAACTCATCCTTACAATCGGTTCACAAGACACTATCGATTATTCGTATGATTCTTTATAACTAAGAATTTATCAAGAACATGTTAAACCATCACTTATGTTGTCAATATCCTCTTACGTTGATTAAACTTTCCAAGAACATCACAATGTTGAAAGTAATATTCGGCCCAACTATGTTCTTCACTACATCATATCTAGATTAGTAATACGTTATTGTTGTATTCATCAATATCCTTATCATTCCTCAAAGACTTGTGAAGCTGAACCATGATGATGATAAAACTCCTAAGATTTCTGAACAAGAGAACATAATCCTATCTTTAACATTGTCAAGTTCTTCTCAAGGTAATTAAATACCTAATATGGAGTTTAAACACTTTATGATATCAATTATATTGATGAAATCTAACTATGATGAAGATAACTGATTATCAATGTTCTACTAAGATTAATTCGTCCATCAAGATGAGCATGACAATTATAAACATGGTTACTATCACTATAACATCAATAACACATCCATTCCAAACCCTCATTTATCATATTCATCAAGAAGTGTTAAAAAGATTAATTATAACCATGTTTTACTTGATTAATTTAACTCTAAGTGAAGTATATTTCATTACTAACACCAACATATGAAAAATACAGAGGAAAAATGCACACATACCTCTAGAAACGAAGAACAACCCTCAACACTACAAGAAATACACTCCAAGCTCAAGAACACCTTCTAAACTTCAAAGTAATGAGCTCAACTCCAAGATTTAAGGCTCAAACACAAGTTGGAGGAGGTTGATATCGGTTTAGGGATGCAGGGGGGCGATATATGGAGGGAAAATTAGGTTGGAGTTGTGAAGAAATGAAAAACAGGCTGTGTCTTTAAATAGATTGTACAGCCTTAACGTACCATATCAAACAAATTTAGCATATGTTAACACTGTTACGTACGCTAACCAGTTGGTGTTACGTACGTAATCGACTTACAGGGGCTACTGTCTTGACTTCACAGGCCATTAATGTACGCTAAATAAAAAGGTATTACGTACACTAAAAATGGTTAACTCTGACCGTCACGACAGCCCAATCATATTTCAAGTGCATGGCAACGGATAACAGCCTCACGTGCGGAAGTCAACTGATGTGTGATTCCCTCTTAACTTACGCAACAGATAACGAATTACGTACATTAAGGCATAATCTTAACGTACGTTAATCAAACTATGTAGCATATGCTACACCACCAGAATAGGTCCCAAAAATGCAACTCTCCAATTGACATCGAACCAACAAACATAAAATGAATAACAATGATAACTACTCACTTCCGTAACATCTCGACATTAAAGTAATATATTAAATGCAATATGATTCAACGATATTCAAATTATCTGAACAATACAATAGTAAGGATGAATAATTACAGTTGGATATTACATACTCCCCCCCCCCCCTTAAAAGGAGTTTCGTCCTTGAAACTAAGGGGTAAATAATTCGGGATATCTCACTCGCATGCTATCTTCGGTTTCCCACGTAGCCTCCTCGCACTGAACCTTCAGTAGGGTAATCGTCTTGTTCTGCAACTGTTTGATCCTCCTCTCGTGTATCTGCATAAGACACTCCTCATACGAATGATCCTCCGCTAGTTCAATCTCTTCGAACTGAAGTATATGACTCGGATCAGCAACTTACTTCCTCAACTGGGAGACATGAAACACATTGTGAATCCGACTCAAATCCGGTGGCAAAGCCAGTCGATAGGCCAGATCACCTACACGCTCCAAAATCTCAAACGGCCCAATATACCTCTGGCTCAGCTTGCCTCTCTTCCCAAAATGAAAAACACCTCGGGTAGGAGACACTTTCATTAGCACATGGTCACCAACTTCGAACTCGGTCATCATCGACGGTAGTCTGCGTAGGACTTTTTTCGAATTTGAGCCATTAACAAATGACTCCTAATCAGAGCGATCTTCTCACGGGCTGCTAAAAACATATCGGGTTCCGTACCCAAATATTCTGACAGTTCGTCCCAACACAAAGGGGACCTACAGGGACGACCATACAATGCCTCATATGGAGCCATTTGAATCAAAGCATGCCAACTATAGTGATAAGTGAATTCCACAAAAGGTAGTTGGTTTTACCAATCGTCCTTCCAATCAAGAGCACACGCCCTCAACATGTCCTCTAGAGTTTGGATAGTTCTTTCAGACTCACCATCGGTCTACGGATGAAAAGCCGTACTAAAATTCAAATGCGTGCCCATCGCACGATGAACTGCCTTCCAGAAGTGCGACACGAATCGCCCATCACGATCTGATACAATACTCGTGGGGGTACCATGTAACCTTACAATCTCTTTAATAAATAGCTGGGCCAATCTCTCGGGACCCCACGCGTCTTTAATCTCCAAAAAGTGGGCTGATTTGGTTAGACGGTCCACAATCACCTAAATCGTATTCATCCCTCGACGACTCGTCGGCAAGCTAGTGATAAAATCCATCGATATGTCCTCTCATTTCCACTTGGGAATTGGGAGCGGTTTCAGCATTCCTGCGGGTCACTGGTGCTCAATCTTAACCTGATGACAGGTTAAACATCTCGAAACGAATTCGGCAATCTCACGTTTCATTTTTCCCCACCAATAATATTGTTTGAAATCCTTATACATCTTACTAGACCCGTGGTGAAGAGAGTAGGTGTAGCATGGGCCTCTCTCATGATAGAGTTCCTCAACTCTTCATATGTGGGTACACACACTCGATTTCTGAAGCGTATCAATCCATCCTCGTGGATCACAAATCCAGGGGCTTTCCCTTGAGTTACTTCATCCCGAGCTCGAGATAAGAATGGGTCTGTAACCTGCTTTGATCTGATTAAATCATAAAGAGACGAAGAAATATCAAGTGTGCAAAGTTTTCCCTGAACACGCTGTAACCAAATTTTAATCTCCGGCCTCATGAGATCTAACTGCAATTCCCTCTGAGTTTTCAAGCGGCTAAGCATCTGCTTCTGCACTGTCTTAGGGCTCATGGCATCGGCAACCACATTTGCCTTGCCCGGATGATAAAGGATCTCGATATCATAATCTTTGATTAATTTTAGCCACCTTCTCTGTCTCATGTTCAACTCCTTCTGAGTAAAAATGTACTTCAGGCTCTTGTGATCAGTAAATATCTGACAGGTAACTCCATACAGATAGTGACGCCATATTTTCAAAGCAAACACCACGGACGCTAGCTCCAAGTCATGGGTTAGATAGTTAACTTCATAGGGTCATAATTGTCTCGATGCGTAGGCAATCACTTTCCCTACCTGCATCAGTACACATCCAAGGCCCTGTCTCGACGCGTCACTATACACCACGAATCCTTTCGTTCCTTTTGGTAGAACCAAGACAGGTGCTGAAATCAATCAACTCTTGAGCTCATCAAAACTTTGCGGACATGCTTATGACCACAAATACTTCATATCCTTCCTCAGTAGGTTAGTCATTGGTTGCACAATTTGGAAAATCCTTCCACGAACCGTTGGTAGTAACCTGCTAGGCCGAGGAAACTACGAACTTCCTTCATGTTCTTCGGAGGTAGCCAATCTCGAATGGCTTCTGTCTTCTGTGGGTCCACTCTCACTCCTTCGGCTGATATCACATTCCCAAGAAAGATAACCTCAGGCATCCAGAATTCACATTTAGAAAACTTCTCATAAAGCTGTTCCCGCCTCAATGCATCGAGAAGTTGGTGAAGATGACGTTCATGCTCTTCATGGTCACGAGAGTAAATCAGAACATCGTCAATGAAAACGAGTACAAAGCGATCTATATAGTTAATAAAAACCCGATTCATCAACTCCGTGAATACAACTAGTGCATTAGTCAATCCAAATGGCATCACCACGAACTCATAATGCCCACAGTGAGTACAGAAGGCTATCTTTAAAATGTCAGACTCTCGAATCCTCAACTGATGGTATCCGGACCTCAAATCGATCTTAGAAAACATATAAGCTCCCTGAAGTTGATCCAATAAATCATTAATACCCGGCAAAGAATATTTGTTCGTGATGGTTACCTTGTTCAGCTCACGGTAATCAATACATAAACACAGAGATCCGTCTTTCTTCCGTACAAATAACACTGGTGCTCCCCAAGGGGATGCACTAGGTCGAATATAGCCCTTTTCAGTCAACTCCTAAATCTGGTTCTTCAAATCCTGCATCTCATTCGGATCCATACGATACGGTGCTTTCGAAAGCGGGGACGTACCTGGCTCTAACTCAATAATAAACTCCACCTCACGATGTGGAGGTAAGCCTAGCAACTCGTCTGGAAATACGTCTGTATAGTCTCGGACTACCGGGATGTCGGCCAATTCGACTGTTCGATCTGTTGTTTTGGTCATGTAGCACCAATAACTAATGCACCCTTGATTAACTAGTTTCACTTCTTTCATAGCGCTCATGACTCTCCCGGAACGGCTGGGATTATCACCTCGAAAAATACACTCGAAACCATCATCAGAAGTGACGGTTACCATCCGCTTGCGGACAATAATATGGCATCATGACGATCCATCCAATCGATACCCAATATTATATCATCCTTAGGTAAATCGACTACAATCAGATTTAACAACCACTCACAGTTGTTCATACGAATCGGACAGTCCTGGACTTCACAATTTCCAATAATTCTTCTACCATCAGGGAGGCCAATCACATAAGCCTCACAATTGATAACATGGTATAGAGGCAAACAACTTAAACAAGAAGTAGATATAAAGGAGTGTGAAGAACCGGTATCGAAAACAACATACACCAGCTGAGAGTGGATCTCGAGTATACCTGCAATCATGCTGGCCTCGGGATCGTCAGCTTTCTTCATCTCGTAGATCCTCGGTTTTGCAGCTCCGGCACCATGTGTACCACTTTGATTCCCACGACCCATTCCCCTGTTTGCCCCGGTAGTCTGATAAGAAGCGGACGGAGGCACACGATCCTGGACAGAAGACTGAACTGGAGCATGAGACACTACTAGTTCACGTCCGGGTCCATTCCTACAAAAAACGAGCACGATGACCATTCTTCCCACAAGTATGGCATGCGACGGCTGGCTTCGGGCATTTGGAGCTGACGTGTCCATGGTCTCCACAGTTATAGCAAACAACAGATGAGAGGACCGCTCGAGAGTGCGATCCGGATGGCATCAACGCCATGGGTGGTCGATCAGAAGGGTTTGGCAATGACTGGGGCTTCCTGAATGTCCACCGGTTACTCTCAGTCTGGTTCTGGTTTCTGGATATTTTGTTTTTGGACTGTGGTTGCTTCTTGGAAATCTCCTTCGCGGTGAGTTCGTATTCCAGAGCTTTCTCGATAAAATCTGGTAGGGTCGTACAGTGGTGATTCAACAGCTGCATTCTCATTCGGGGTTTAAGCCTCTTGAGAAAATATTTGATCTTATCAGCCTCCGTTCGGACAATCGATGAGGCAAAAGGGAGAAGTGCCTGAAATTTCTCGGCAACCGATAGTACATCAACATCTTCAGACGGCTCCGGGTTTAGCAATTCTGACAGCTTGGCCTCACGGAGCGGCCGTGGATAGTAACGGTCTAGCATGAGGTTCTTAAATTCCTCCCAAGTATATACACCATCACCTGGCCTCACTGGAAGCCACCAGGTGTGAGAGCCCTTGCTAAGATAGTAAGTTGCCACGGAGACGCAATTCTCTTCAGGACAGTCCACCATCTCGAACAATTTCTCAAAGTGTTCAATCCAATGCACAATGTTAGCAGGCTCTGAGGAGCCTACAATGGTCGGAGGTCGCTGGCGAGAGATGTCGATGATGATCTGACTCACGGGTCCGCCAAGCACAGGAGGTTGAGGATGTGGCCCCTGTTGCCGCCGCAGTGGTCCTCTACATAGCTTACATTAATTGACCCATCTGGGTCATCTGAGCATCATGCCCTGGATCACAATGTAAGGATCGACATGCGCATCCTCATGCCCAGTGTGGTGCGATTGGTCCCTAGAAGGCGAACCACTACCTGCGGAACTCTGCTCCAAATTTGCGCTTCTGTTGGCTCGTGGTATCGGGATTCAGCCTCGTCCCCCTATGCCACGGCCTCTCAGATTTCTTTCCATACTGAAAGAATCAAACCATAATGATAATTATAAGTATTGTTCGTGATACCAATCAAAATTCATGCTAAGTTAATAGCAGCAAGAATTACATATTCAAGAAAATGATTCACAATGAATTATCGACACCACGAGTGTCACACAGAATATTACATCGACGTCAAGTCGAATAATTTTAATCATATAATCAATCCAGCATTTACCTCGAATTATCAATTAGATAAATCCTGTCACAGATCCTCGAAATAAAGAGATCCATTCTGATATCAATACCATGCCAGTAACTAAATCATGGCTCGTAAAGTACATACCGTATTTGGCTCGTAGGGTCAGGCGCTTGCACAGGTCACACGTGACACGAAGTTCTTTTGATACTAATTCATTCTACAATGACTCTTAAAGAGAAAACAACACTCTCTGATACCATCTTCTGTAACACCCCAAAAGGCGGCTATTACAGTACCTTGGACCCCACGCTGGGACCCACCAGGCGATATCAAAATACAAATTAAATAAGTATTACTTTGTGATACCGAACCACAATAAATAGTCATTACTCCAATTAGGAGTTTATTAATGGTATGGCCAATGGCCTTATGATACACAGGATCTGAAATACAAGTATAAACCATATGGAGATGGAATATACTTCAAATATTAATACAACCAGACAATAATTTAAATAAAGCGGAATTAAAGTAACATTACACAGTTTGAACATAACCGGACACAAAAGACATGGGGCCCCAAAACTAGTATCCTTCGAACCCTTCGCCGTCACCATGCTGTTCCCGTGCCTTGCCTTTGCCTCGACCTAAAATACAACACAAGTATTTCGCCCGAAACACAGGGTCAGATATACATGATAAATGATTCTCCCAACATTATACAATTCACATATATTAGATCTCAAAGAAAACATCCCGACTATTGAACATACCCCTCGGGCGTATGAACAATCAGTCCTAAAACTGTCGAAGATATCCAATCATACATGGACTATGAACGATTAAACAATATGGCTCAAGGTGGACATCACAGTACGCCCGATCCGGCAATATGTCCGTGTACATGTCCACCCCGTATACGGAATCCATAATATACGTGCGATAATGTACCTAATTAGCATCATGAACTACGTCTCGTGTGCACATTCCAATACGGAAAATATCCATGTATGACTATATAAGTGTCTGGCTAAAAATACTACACAATAACCAACCGGCACGTAGATATGATTCCAGATATGTCACGATACAACATGACAACGAATTCAACAAATCACATATCCGATTAAGGATCAAGAAAAACTCACCGAAGTCACACGAGGACCAACGAGATCAACGATTCAAAGTGACGTAATTTGGAATGCAATCCCATGATGAAAAACGAACCAACGTCAAGGACAATATCAAATTATGAGTCACAAATCCATAAACATTTCATATACATGAAACGTATAATAATCACAAGAATTCAACCATCATTATAACCAAACAAGATAATTTGCCTCAATACGGAGATGAGAATAATCCTCCCTTGTCGAAACAAACGAACGGTCCTCGACTAATATTGGTTACTCAAATAATCAAACTTGAACGAAATACATTTCACTCAATAACACATCCATATAATTATCGATATTGAATTTAGTAAGACGACGCCCTACATTCCATTTGCATAGTTTTAAAACCAAACCAAACCAAACCAAACCAAACATACCCAGTATATCCCGCTCAGAGCAGGGTCTGGGGAGGGTAAGATGTACGCAGACCATTCCCCTACTTATTACGGTAGAGAGGCTATTTCCGTGAAGACCCCCAGCTTAGTGCACAGCAGAATCTTGTGTGATAAATACAAAGGAAAACATATGATTCGAAAAAGCTCGAGACCATACCTGAGCCCATGGCTTGATCCACATGGGACTTACCTAAGCGTAATTTAGCTACTTCACTCCCGATGAACGCTGCTCTAAAAAAATAGAGGTTGGCTCTGCGCACAGCTCCCTGTCAAAAATACCCCACACGCAAAGACAATAGGATAAAATATACAATAAAAGTAAAAATGCAATGCTCTAGGTCAAAGCTAACCGAGACAACCCAACCCTGAGGCTCTCAACTACAGCACCGCTCCCTACAAAAGAATCCAAAACTCTAATCTGGCGCCTCCAAGCGCACCAATCAATAGTCATGGTCTCGGAAAGGTTTAAGGCCTTCAAATTTAATCTCAGTTGCTCCTCCCATGTCCTCCTCGGTCTGCCTCTCCTCCTCTCCCCGACAACCATTAAACTCTAGACCCTCCTCACCGGAGTAGATGCCTGCCTCCTGCGGACATGGCCAAACCATCTCAATCTCCCTTCCCTAACTTTCGCTGAAATGGGCGCCACTTCCAGCGTGTTCCTGAAAACTCCGTTCGCAATTATATCTAACATTGTGCAACCACACGACCAACGTAACATTCTCATTTCAGCCACATCCAACTTGCTCTCAAGCGACTTCATCATCGCCCAACATTCGGAGCCATACAACATTGCAGGTCGGATTGCCGCTCTATAGAATTTACCCTTCAACTTTAGAGGGACTTTCTTGTCGCACAGGACCCCTGTCGCTGCTCTCCACCTTAGCCACCCCACCTTGATGCGATGCATGACATTCCAATAATTCTTTTTACCCCAACTCATCCTTGCAATTGGTTCACAAGACATTATCGATTATTCGTATGATTCTTTATAACTAAGAATTTATCAAGAACATGTTAAACCATCACTTATGCTGTCAATATCCTCTTACGTTGATTAAACTTTCCAAGAACATCACAATGTTGAAAGTAATATTCTGCCCAACTATGTTCTTCACTACATCATATCTAGATTAGTAAAAAGTTATTGTTGTATTCATTAATATCCTTGTCATTCCTCAAAGACATGTGAAGCTGAACCATGATGATGATAAAACTCCTAAGATTTCTGAACAAGAGAACATAATCCTATCTTTAACATTGTCAAGTTCTTCCCAAGGTAATTAAATACCTAATATGGAGTTTAAACCCTTTATGATATCAATTCTATTGATTAAATCTAACTATGATGAAGCTAACTGATTATCAATGTTCTACTGAGATTAATTCGTCCAGCAAGACGAGCATGATAATTATTAACATGGTTACTATCACTATAACATCAAGAACACATCCATTCCAAACCCTCATTTATCATATTCATCAAGAAGTGTTAAAAAGATTAATTATAACCATGTTTTACTTGATTAATTTAACTCTAGGTGAAGTATACCTCATTACTAACATCAACATAAGAAAAATACAGAGGAAAAATGCACACATACCTCCAGAAACGAAGAACAAACCTCAACTCTACAAGAAATACACTCAAGCTCAAGAACACCTTCTAAACTTCAAAGTAATGAGCTCCACTCCAAGATTTAAGGCTCAAACACAAGTTGGAGGAGGTTGATATCGGTTTAGGGATGCAGGGGGACGATATATGGAGAGAAAATCGCGTTGGAGTTGTGAAGAAATGAAAAATAGGCTGTGTCTTTAAATAGACTGTACTGCCTTAACGTACGCTATCGAACAAATTTAGCGTACGTTAACACTTTACGTACGCTAACCAGTTGGTGTTACGTACGTAATCATCTTACAGGAGCTACTGTCTTGACTGTAACACCCCGAGATATTCGGAATAATTACAGCGCCGTAAACCCTTTAAGTAAGGATTTACAAGGCTAATTAAAAGAAATGTGAATATAATCCAACAATATCACCAAAATTCAAGTTATAAACCGGTTCCAACTAATCCAATGTGTTAATTAATACAACCATATCGAAAAGATATTAATAAGACACGCGTACTCGAGTACTGAAAATGAACCAAGAAGACAAATCACAAAAACAACAAACATCACTGAGCCCCTTCGTCGTCACGTCAGTACTGTGGCTGTTTCCCCGATCCTCGGCTACCACAACATCAAAACAAATGTCCACCCCGAAGGGGTTAGCAAAACGATGCTAGTACAAGTATCATATAAATTGAATATGCATCAACAATACATAACAAGATACACCACACGGACTTCCGCTACCAAAATCCGATAACGTGAATCCATAAGATTCCATTTACACAGTATGGGTATTCCAATGATCCAGCGCCCTCAGCATAGATCCCAAGATGATCCCGTCGGACCAACACGAGGTGGAAAAACCCGTCCAATGATCCAGCGCCCTCAGCCTAGATCCCAAGATGATCCCATCGGACCAACACGAGGTGGACATCCGATCCAGCGCCCTCAGCATAGATCGTACAACATACAAACACAACTCATGCATACATATATGCCAAATCGCTATGTCCATCAACATGAACATACAAACACTAGATAACGAATATCATGACAATTCAACGTAATAAATTCCATGTTCAACAACATGAATAAACCACATGTATGCTCAAAATACCAATATTAGCAAATTACGATACTTGCCTCGAAGATGGCAAGAACTAAACACTCCAATGATCTCAACACACTCGAAGGCCGCCTCCTTCGATCAACGTAGCAAGCTCGAACCTTAACAAAAGAAATGATATAGAATTCATCTCAAGTTGTACGAATGCCTATTAATCCTGTCTATGGCCAAAAGCTCTAAAAATGCAATCTGCCTGAACTACTTAGCGTACGCTACGTACTCTACATAACGTGCGCTAAGTCTGCCTGTTAACGTACGCAAATGACCAAGTCTAGCGTACGCTAGCTATGTACTGACAGTCCTCTCTAATAAGCCGACTGACTTGCCTGATGACATAACGTACGTTACGTACCAAACGTAGCGTACATTACTCATTCCCGATAGCGCACGTTAATATACATATCTTAGCGTGCGCTAACCATGCATGCCAGTATACTATCAAGCGTAAAACTTGATCTAATGGTGATGAAACTCATGAAATATTCAGTGTTAATACATGTCATCTCCGTGCATATTATGCTCATACGGTTTGTGAAAGATCTATACGGATTAAACGACTACGAGATACAAGGATACGTATAATTATCACAACACCCTAATTCATCTTGATCTTCAGGAAAGTATCCTAAGTTCCATTCATTCTACGTCCCAAAACGTATGATTCCATTATGTAAAAACATAAGAACTTGATAATCTCCATAAACTGGTCATAATCGGTTTCAAGCTTCATGAATATGCTAGGAGTTCAAACACTAAAAGGTTCAATGGTTTATACTATGAAGAAGTACCGAAACATCGAAAATATCCTTCTAACACATGATATTCGACTATGTACTAATTAACTGACTAGATAATCCCAAATCATGATCAAAACATCCTTCATAATACTACTCATATTGGTGAAGAATCACCTACCTCAAAGTAGTGAAGAACAAGGAGGAACTTGAAGAAATCCAACGCCGAAGACTTGAACACCAATCTCCAATGATCTACGATCTTCCAACTCATGCTAGGATGATGATAAGAGATGTTGAGGATGGAGGAAGTAACTGTTTAAGTCTAAGAATTCAGATTTTGGGAAGTGAAAAATCTGAAAAATGAAAAAGGATGTTGTCCTATATATAGGAAATGGTTATTAGCGCGCGCTAGTCCTTATCCATAGCGTGCGCTAACGGCCATACGAAGCTTACTGACTTCACTGTAATCAGCATTTAGCATGCGCTATCCTCATATCAGTAGAGTGCGCTACTCCGTTGACTTGGCTTTTCCCGAAAGTCATCCATGTTCATCCCGACATGATCCTACCGAGATCCGCAGCCGATCTCACCTACCACCCTGTCTTAATCATGCTGACTACGTATAGCGTGCGCTAAGGTTCATATATAGCGTGCGCTACGAACCCAATTTAGCGTACGCTACGCTAAGTCGATAGCGTGCGCTACATGTGCAAAATCACCACTTAGAACACATTCATGAAATCATGCGCTCAACAACACCAGATCATGAAATACGGAGAATAATACTCAGATCAAAATGCAACAATTACAATATCACAAGGTTCAAATACATATCAGAAATCTCGGGTATTACATTGACTTCAAAGGCCATTAACGTACGCTAAATAAAAAGGTATTATGTACGCTAAAAATGATTGACTCTGACCGACACGACAGCCCAATCATCCTTCACGTGCAAGGCAACGGATAACAGCCTCACGTGCGGAAGTCAACTGATGTCTGATTCCCTCTTAACGTACGCAACAGATAACGAATTACGTACGTTAAGGCATAAACTTAACGTACGTTAATCAAACTATGTAGCGTACGCTACACCACCAGAATAGGTCCCAAAAATGCAACTCTCCAATTAACATCGAACCAACAAACATAAAATGAATAACAACGATAACTACTCACTTCTGTAACATCTCGACATTAAAGTCATATATTAAATGCAATATGATTAAACGATATTCAAATTATCTAAACAATACAACAGTAAGGATGAAGAATTACAGTCGGATATTACATTATGAACGTACGTTAACCTTGTGTTAGCGTGCGCTACCTGCTAGTTGGTGTCCAGAATACTGGAGTCCACAACCTACTGTCCTCTGCCTGATCGAGCCTTAGAGCGCGCTACATTGATTGCTTAGCATGCGCTATCAATACAACTATTGTACTCTATATCCACTCCTAGGTGCGCAAAGAATTTCCCATTTCAGTCCAGTATCTACTGGACTGTCTGCCTCCAATACGATAGCGCACGCTGATGAAGACCGATAGCATTCGCTACAAGTACCCACAACTAGCGTATGCTATTTCCCACTCATAGCATGCGCTACAAACTCTCCAATTCAGTCCAGTAACTACTGCACTGCCTATCACAATTACACAAGTAGTGTGCGCTAACGAATGTCGATAGCGTGCGCAACTGATACAACTAGCATACGCTATTTTCCATTCATAGCGTGCGCTACTAAATCTCAAATTCAATCCAGTACCTTTTGGACTATCTACCTCAATTTCACTAGCATGCGCTAATGCTGAACGTTAGCGTGCACTACCAGTACTCAATTAGCGTGTGCTAAAAGAGTATGTAGTGTGCGCTACTCTTCACACCCAGACAACCAAAATATGATGACAATGATAATATCCTCGTCTCGATTCTCAAACAAGGTTGAATGATGAATGATAACTGATATATGATTCAAATTACGCCGAACGGTGAACACATTGAATGGATATGAAGGATGACTGATTATTAATGAGTGAAAAATTACTGAGTGACAATAACCGAATGATAATAAATGAATTCACAATCGGGTATTACATACTCCCCCCACATTAAAAGGAGTATCGTCCTCGAAACTAAGGGTCAAATAATTCGGGATAACTCTCCTGCATACTATTCTCGGTTTCCTAAGTAGCCTCTTCGACTCCGTGTCTAGACCACTAAATCTTCACCAAAGGAATCGCCTTGTTCCTCAACTGTTTACTTCATCGTTCCAAGACTCGTACAGGATGCTCCTCATACGAATGATCATCCGCAATCTCGATTTCATCGAACTGAAGTATGTGACTCGGGTCGGTAACATACTTCCTCAGCTGAGAGACGTAAAACATATTATGAATTCGGCTCAAAGCTAAAGGTAAAGCCAATCGATAAGCCAGATCGCCTACCCGGAACGAAAATACCTCGGCTCGGGGATACCTTGACCAAACGTGGTCACCTGCCTGGAACTCTAATGGTCGATGACGATTATCTACATATGATTTTTGTCGACTCTGAGCGGTCAACAAACGACTCCTGATCAAAGCTACCTTCTCACGGGCGGCTATAAACATATCGGGCTCGGTGCCGATTGATTCTAATAAGTCATCCCAACACAAGGGAGATCGACAACGACGACCGTATAAGGCCTCGTAAGGTGACATCTTAATCGAAGCATGCCAACTGTTATTGTACGTGAACTCAATCAATGGTAGTTGGGCTTCCCAATCATCTTTCCAATCGGGAACACATGCCGTCAACATGTCCTCTAACGTCTGAATAGTTCGCTCTGTTTGTCCGTCGGACTGAGGATGAAAAGCTGTGCTGATATTAAGTTGAGTTCTCATGTCACGATGAAAGGATTTCCAAAAATGTGACACGAATCGTTTGTCACGATCAGAAACGATACTCTTAGGAGTACTGTGCAATCTCACGATCTCTTTAATAAATAACTGGGCAAGTCTCTCAGGACCCCACATATCCTTACTCTTAAGGAAATGAGTGGACTTAGTTAAACGGTCCACAATTACCCAAATTGTATTCATGCCACGATGACTCGTCGGCAAACTCGTGATGAAGTCCATTGAAATATCCTCCCACTTCCTCTCTGGAATAGGGAGCGGTTTCAGCATACCTGCTGGACGCTGATGTTCTATCTTGACTTGCTGACAGGTCAAACAACTCGAAACAAATTCTACGACTTCTCACTTTATATTGCTCCACCAATAATTTTGTTTCAAGCCCTTGTACATTTTTCTAGACCCCGGATGAATGGAATAAGGGGTAGCATGAGCTTCTCTCAAAATAGAGCTTTTCAACTCATCATTCGCCGGAACGCATAACCGGTTCTTAAATCGCAAAAGTCCATTGTCATGGACCACAACTCCAGGGGCTTTCTGTAACACCCCAAACTAGGCGGATATTACAGTGCCGTAGATCCCCAATTGGGACCCACCAGATAAATGAAAATGAATGAATTACACAAGATAAATGTAGTACCGAACTACATTACAACAATAATTACTCCGATGAGGAGTTTAGTTACAACACACCAGGACAATACCGAATACTAGTGTATTTTATATGTAGATAAAATACACAACACTGAATGAAACGGAGTATTCAAATGAAAGTCTGCAGCGGAAAATAAAGGACAATAACATGAATAACTGAAAGATCGGGGCCCCCTACTAGTATCACTGAGACTCCTCGACGTCAGCGTGTTCTCCCCGTACTTTTGCCTTGCCAAGACCTGAAAAACAAAATCCCCAAACGGGGTCAGTTACAAAGAACAACAATCCTCAAGGGTTGAAAATACACAATCATGATTATATCTGAAGTTATGAAATATCTTGTCGAAACATACGCAATCAAACATGCTATATGAATCAACTAACAGTACGGCTCAAAGGGTGGCGCCACACTACGCCCGGGATGGAAATGTGTCCGTGCACAAGCCACCAACGAGTATCGATCGAATACCCGTGTGGTCTTGTACCTAATCAGTCTCACGAGACAATAGGACTCGTGTGCACAGTCCAATGTGAGGCCAACAACCAACACACGACTTAAACGTGCCCGACATGAAAATCCAACACATACCAATCGGCACGCCAGTATGACCCAGAATGCCACGATATAACAAAAGTGACATCGAAAATGAATAATGACTCACCGAGGTGGAATGGTAATGAAATAAATGACAGCTCAATGAAAAGATTGGAACCGTCGTTCCTTATGACTGAAGTGATTAATTGACAACAACAAGTTTTGATACGGTTAATATAATGATGATTGAGTTATGATTATGAATGAACAACAACAAAAGGAAATGAATATCCTTTTAACCGAGTAAGAATTAACTTACACAATACCGGTGACAATTATCCTTTTACGAACAACGTCCTAATTGAGATATCGGCCGCTCGAACAACCTTGAATAATATAATTACCAACAATCCGTTCAATATACAAATCAAACACGAATATAACGAACTCTAAACGTCGCTACGACTAAACCAAGTTCATTGAGGCATTAAATCAAACACGTTGCGTCCAAACTTCGATTGTTTACAATCAAACTTCAATATACCAATATCAAATCCCCCAAGAAGTGTTTCAAACCAACAAAACATCTTCAATACGATTAATAATCCAAATCGAATATCCGAAAACGTGATTATAACGACAATTAATCGAAAACCCCCAATTTCAACTCGATATTCAAAGTGTTCTTGAATAATCCTTCAATAATCCAATGAATCCTTATACAAACTCATAATCATATACATATCCCTTCATTTAACATGATTATAACGTCCAAAACATCATAACTCAACACAAAAATCGAAATCCAAGGTGTTGAAGAATATTACCTTTGAAGATCCAAGTACTTTAATCCGAAGAACACACGTTAGATCGATTATCCGGGCTTCACGATCGAAAGGAGATGAAGAAAATCAAACACTCAAATGATTTGTGAAGGAAAAACCCTCCCTCAAGCCTCTCTCTCGGAACAAAATGAAGAAAGAATGAAAATGGTGAAAAATGTCCTGCCAAGTCCTTAAATCATGCCGAAGTTACGGCCGTAACTCGGCCCTCTTACGGCCGTAACATTCCAAGTCAACGGCCTTACGGCCAGAATCGCCAACTCGTACGGCCGTAACTCGGCTTCGTCCGAAAGCCTGCCGACAGACTTACGGCCGTAACCGCTCCTGAGTTACGGGCGTAACCCGCCTTCGTCAAAAACATCCGCCGACATCCTTACGGCCGTACCCGCACACCTTACGACCGTAACTCGGATGATACGGCCGTATCCGGACAACCTTACGGGCGTAATCCCTCTTCGTCGAAATGACCAGGCACCTTGCCTGCAGCGTACGGCCGTAACCGTCCAAGCCTTACGGCCGTACCTTCCTCGACTTACGGCCGTATGCCGCAACCCTTACGGCCGTAAGTCACCCTTGGTCGACAACACTAGAAATTTACGAACACCACTTACGGCCGTAACTAACCCTCCTTACGGCCGTAACTCGCCTTCGGCCAAAATGCCTGGGCAGCCTGCTGGACCACGTACGGCCGTAACCGGCCAGCCTTACGGCCGTACCCGTTGAACTTACGGCCGTATCCCAGAACCTTACGGCCGTAACTCAATGCTGGCCAAGGTGAACAAATCCGATGATTCCGATTCCTCGCTACGACTGATGAATGATCCGACATACCAAACGAATGCGGAAATGAACAAGTCTAACACATGCCAAAAATGATACTTCCAGCACAAGACTACCAATCACGATGATAATGATAATACTCCCGTTCCGACACTCAAACGGAGATGAAATGACGATCGGTAACTGATCCACGGTTACAACATGCCAAATGAACGCAAATGAATGAATCATGACTGATGAATGATTATTAATGAGTGAAAATTACTGAGTGATAATTACAGACTGATAATTACTGAGTGGTAAAGAATGAATTATAGCCGGTTATTACATACTCCCCCCCTTAAAAAGAGTTTCGTCCCCGAAACTAAGGGTCAAACAACTCGGGATAACTCCCCCGCATACTCTCCTCGGTTTCCCAAGTGGCCTCTTCGACTCCGTGTCTAGACCACTGAAACTTAACCAAAGGAATCGCCTTATTCCTCAACTGTTTGATTTGCCGCTCTAACACTCGTATGGGATGCTTCTCATACGAATGATCATCTGCGATCTCGATTTCGTCGAACTAAAGTATGTGACTCGGGTCGGCAACATATTTCCGTAGCTGAGAGACGTGAAACACATTACGAATTCGGCTCAACGCCAGAGGTAAAGCCAATTGATAAGTTAACTCGCCTATTCGATCCAGAATCTCAAACGGTCCAATGAATCTCGGACTCAACTTTCCCCTCTTCCCAAAACGGAAGATATTACGACTCGGGATTACCTTGACCAAAACATGGTCACCCGTCTCGATCTCTAATGGTCGACGACGATTACCTGCATATGATTTCTGTCGACTCCGAGTGGTCGACAACGACTCCTGATCAAGCTACCTTCTCACGGGCGGTTAATAAGCATATCGGGCTCGGTGCCGATTGATTCTGATGGGTCGTCCCAACACAAGGGAGATCGACAACGACGACCGTACCAGGCCTCGTAAGGTGCTACCTTCATCGCAGCATGCTAACTAAACTGTACGTGGACACAAACAACAGTAATTGGGCTTCCCAATCCTCTACTAATCGAGGACGCATGCCCTCAACATGTCCTCCAATGTCTGAAAAGTCCTCTCTGATTGTCCGTCAGACTGACGATGAAAAACGGTAATGAGATTCAGCTAAGTTCCCATAGCACGATGAACTGATTTCCAAAATGAGACACGGATCGTCCGTCACGATCAGAAACGATACTCTTAGGGGTACCGTGAAGTCTCATTATCTCCTTGATGAACAACTGGCCAGTCTCTCGGGACCCCACATATCCTTGATTTCAAGGAAATGAGCTAATTTAGTAAAGCGATCGCGATCGCTCAGATCGTATTCATGCCACGACGACTCGTCGGCAACTCGTGATGAATTCCATAGAAATGTCTTCCCACTTCCATTCTGGAATAGGGAGCGGTATCAGCATACTCGCCGGTCGCTGATGTTCCATCTTGACTTTCTGATAGGCTAAACATCTCGAAACAAATTCCGCGACTTCTCGCTTCATATTACTCCACCAGAAATTTCGTTTCAAGTCCTTGTACATCTTACTAGACCCCGGATGAACCGGATAAGGGGTAGCATGAGCTTCTCTCAAGATCGAGTTTTTCAACTCATCATTCGCGCACGCACAACCGATTCTCAAATCTCAAAAGTCCATCCTCGTGGACCACAAATCCAGGGGCTTTCCCCTGTACCACATCCTCGCGGATGATCAACAAAATGAATCTGAACCCTGATTCTCCCTGATTTCCTTCTCAAGTGATGATGAAATGTCTAACATACAAGCTGTCCCTGAACTCGCTGAAGCCGGACCTCGATCTCGGGTCTAAGGAATTCCTGCTGAAGCTCCTTCTGAAATGTTAAACGAGCAAGCATCTGCTCTTGAACGGACTTACGACTCAAGGCGTCGGCGACAACGTTCGCCTTGCCCGGGTGGTAAGGGATCTCGATATCAAAATCTTTGATTAGTTCCAACCACCGCCTCTGTCACATATTTAACTCCTTGTGAATAAATATATACTTCATCTCTTGTGATTGGTGAATAACTGACAGGTGACGCCATAAAGGTAATGACGCCAAAATTCCAATGCGAAAACCATGGTTGCTAGCTCCGGTCGTGGGTTGAATAATTAATCAACTAATCCGAGGAAACTTCGGATTTACTTAACATCTTTCGGAGGTTGCCAATCTCGGATAGCCTCCGTCTTCTGAGGGTCGACACGATCTCTGACAGATGAAATTACATGCCCGAGAAAATCACTTCGGACATCCAGAACTCACAATTGGAAAGCTTACCATGAAGTAGCTCACGTCTCAACACGTCGAGAACCTGATGAAGATGTACCTCGTTTTCCTCTCGATCACGAGAATAAGCCAAATTGTCATCGATTAAGACAACAACAAACTGATTCCAAAAAGTCGATGAAAACCCGATTCATTAACTCCATGAATACCGCAGTTGCATTAGTTAGCCCGAACGGCGTAACTACGAACTCATAATGACCATAGCGTGTTCGAAACGCCATCCTCGCGATATCCGACTCTCGAATCCGCACCTGGTGATATCCAGATCTTAAGTCGATCCTGGAAAATACTGAAGCTCCCTGAAGTTGATCTAAAAGATCATCAATATGGGTAAGGGGTACTAATCTTGATCATCACCCTGTTCAACTCTTGATAATTTATACACACACGAGACGAGCCATCCTTCTCCTTGACAGATCACACTGGTGCTCCTCTCGGGAACGCAATCGGTCGGAGATAACTTTTCTCGAACTATCCCTCAAGTTGAATCTTCAACTCCTGCATTCTGGTCGGGGCCATCCGATACGGTGCCTTCGATAAAGGGGACGTACCGGCTCCAACTCACGCCTGAATTCCACTACTCTATGTGAAGGCAACCAGATAACTTGTCTGGAAATACATCGTCAATCGATGACAATAATACCACAAATGATTGAACATTTCGATTGCCCTAGAATGGTCAATCGATAAAAAGTGATACAATGAATGATTGGACATCTCGATTGCCTTAGAAAGGCCAATCGATGAAAATGGTACAATGAATGTTTGAATAACTCGATTGCCTTAGAAAGGCCAATCGATGAAAATGATACAAGGAATGATTGAATAGCTCTATTGCCTTAGAAAGGCCAATCGATGAAAATGATGCAATGAAGGATTGAATAACTCGATTGCCTTAGGAAGGTCAATCGATGAAAATGATACAATGAATGATTGAATAGCTCGATTACCTTATAAAGGCCAATCGATGAAAATGATGCAATGAAGGATTGAATAACTCGATTGCCTTAGGAAGGTCAATCGTTGAAAATGATACGATGAATGATTGAATGACTCGATTGCCTTAGAAAGGCCAATCGATGAAAATGATGCAATGAAGGATTGAATAACTCGATTGCGGAATTTCTCCGCTTCCGCCATAATAATAATTCTACTGGAACAACGGGGATTACTTCCCTGAAGCACCCATTCGACAACCAACGACGGAAAGATAGCGATCAAACGCTAACAAACACTGAGGATAGTATCAAGACGATCAATCCAACTAATACCGAAAATTACATCGTCCTAAGATAAATTCACCACGGTTAGATCCATCAACCAATCGCGGTCATTAAGCTTAATTCGGTATGGTTCCGAAAATTCTTCCATCGTCAGGTAGACCAAAGGTATGAGGTCCGCAAGCAATAGGACTATCCCGAAATAAGTCTATTCAAGCATGATTCGAAAATGAATGAATGCGGTGTACCAGCATCAAAAGGTACACACAAGTTGAAATAAAATTACGAGTATACCTGAAATCATTCGGGCCACCGGATCGTCGATCCTCCTCATCATATGAATCTGGGACTTGCCGGCCCCCGAACCGGACGCTCTCGTCTGATAAATACGAGCTCCAACTCTATTTGCTTCCATTGTCTTAAACGACGTTGACAAAGCGATCGATTAAAGCGGTGCTTCGGGGCCTGAGATGCCGCCGGAGCCGACTTGGAGTCCTTTCGGCAAAAACGGGCCTTATGCCCAAAATTCCCACAATTATAGCACGTGATAGACGATTTCAGACACTCAGTGCTGAAATGACCCGGCCTTCCACAATTGAAACAGGTGATGGCTGGCCGCTCGGGAATGAGATCCCGCACGATTATGCGCCGTAGAGGTCGCTCGAAAGCGATAGGACTCACACGAGGCTTCTTGAAGGTTGGTGACCGCCTTCGGATTGATTACGCTTCGTTGATTTCTTGCCGACAAATGAAGGTTGTTGTTCAAGACTTTCCTTAGCAAATGGCTCATACGGGAGAGTTCTCTCGATTAATCCGGTCGAGTGGCGCAATGATGATTGAGCAACCGCACATGGGTCATCATGGCACATAAAAGTGAGTGGATCAACCCGATCATCTTCTGATCGAGCCGAGTCCTGGGCACGATTTCCCGACAGCAAGTGATTATTTCTCGGGCTTCGGCCCGCACCGCGGCCTCTTCCCGTGCATCCCCTGACAGCTCTCTCCATACTGAAGTAGGAAGGTCGCATAATGATTATATTTCCCGCATGATTATCACGTTATGATTACGTCATGAGATGATGAAAATGAATATACATGCTCTAACTTAGTGATTATATGAATGATTTACTGAAGTGACATGAATATCTGATGAAATTCTTGAAATGATTATTTTGAATAACTTAACAAGATTTATAATATGATCATCTAGATCGGCAACTGAATAATGAAATGAATTGAGTAATTAATGAATTAACATGATCGTCCTGATCATTAACTAAGTAGTGAAATGAATTAAGTGATTAATGAGTTAACATGATCGACCTAATCATAATAAATGATGATGTTTGAGGATTCCTAAATGATGAATGATGAATTAATGACTATTGCCAGAAATTATACCATGGCGTTAGAAATCTTACAGTTCTTCCGGTCTGATTGGCTCGGCATTTGCACAGGTCACACGTGACGCGAAAGTCCAATGATACTAGTCTGATGACGATGATTTCAAATGAGACATGACTCGGAAGGTAGTATTCAAAACCACGCTCCGATACCAACTCTGTAACACCCCAAACTAGGCGGATATTACAGTGCCGTAGATCCCCAACTGGGACCCACCAGGCAAATGAAAATGAATGAATTACACAAGATAAATGTAGTACCGAACTACATTACAACAATAATTACTCCGATGAGGAGTTTAGTTACAACACACCAGACAATATCAATACTAGTGTATTTTATATGAAGATAAAATACACAACACTGAATGAAACGGAGTATTCAAATGAAAGTCTGCAGCGGAAAATAAAGGACAATAACATGAATAACTGAAAGATCGGGGCCCCCTACTAGTATCACTGAGACTCCTCGACGTCAGCGTGTTCTCCCCGTACTTTTGCCTTGCCAAGACCTGAAAAACAAAATCCCCAAACGGGGTCAGTTACAAAGAACAACAATCCTCAAGGGTTGAAAATACACAATCATGATTATATCTGAAGTTATGAAATATCTTGTCGAAACATACGCAATCAAACATGCTATATGAATCAACTAACAGTACGGCTCAAAGGGTGGCGCCACACTACGCCCGGGATGGAAATGTGTCCATGCACAAGCCACCAACGAGTATCGATCGAATACCCGTGTGGTCTTGTACCTAATCAGTCTCACGAGACAATATGACTCGTGTGCACAGTCCAATGTGAGGCCAACAACCAACACACGATTTAAACGTGCCGGACATGAAAATCCAACACATACCAACCGGCACGCCAGTATGACCCGGAATGCCACGAACAAAAGTGACATCGAAAATGAATAATGACTCACCGAGGTGGAATGGTAATGAAATAAATGACAGCTCAATGAAAAGATTGGAACCGTCGTTCCTTATGACTGAAGTGATTAATTGACAACAACAAGTTTTGATACGGTTAATATAATGATGAATGAGTTATGATTATGAATGAACAACAACAAAAGGAAATGAATATCCTTTTAACTGAGTAAGAATTAACTTACACAATACCGGTGACAATTATCCTTCCACGAACAACGTCCTAATTGAGATATCGGCCGCTCGAACAACCTTGAATAATATAATTACCAACAATCCGTTCAATATACGAATCAAACACGAATATAATGAACTCTAAACGTCGCTACGACTAAACCAAGTTCATTGAGGCATTAAATCAAACACGTTGCGTCAAACTTGATTGTTTACAATCAAACCTCAATATACCAATATCAAATCCCCGAAGTGTTTCAAACCAACAAAACATCTTCAATACGATTAATAATCCAAAGCGAATATCCGAAAACGTGATTATAACGACAATTAATCGAAAACCCCCAATTTCAACTCGATATTCAAAGTGTTCTTGAATAATCCTTCAATAATCCAATGAATCCTTATACAAACTCATAATCATATACATATCCCTTCATATAACATGATTATAACGTCCAAAACATCATAACTCAACACAAAAATCGAAATCCAAGGTGTTGAAGAATATTACCTTTGAAGATCCAAGTACTTTAATCCGAAGAACACACGTTAGATCGATTATCCGGGCTTCACGATCGAAAGGAGATGAAGAAAATCAAACACTCAAATGATTTGTGAATGAAAAACCCTCCCTCAAGCCTCTCTCTCGGAACAAAATGAAGAAAGAATGAAAATGGTGAAAAATGTCCCAGCCAAGTCCTTAAATACTGCCGGAAGTTACGGCCGTAACTCGGCCCTCTTACGGCCGTAACATTCCAAGTCAACGGCCTTACGGCCGTAACCGGCCAACTCGTACGGCCGTAACTCGGCTTCATCCGAAAGCCTGCCGACAGACTTACGGCCGTAACTGCTCCTGAGTTACGGGCGTAACCCGCCTTCATCAAAAACATCCGCCGACATCCTTACGGCCGTACCCGCACACCTTACGGCCGTAACTCGGATGATACGGCCGTATCCAGCCAACCTTACGGGCGTAATCCCTCTTCGTCGAAATGACCAGGCACCTTGCCTGCAGCGTACGGCCGTAACCGGCCAAGCCTTACGGCCGTACCTTCCTCGACTTACAGCCGTATGCCGCAACCCTTACGGCCGTAAGTCACCCTTGGTCGACAACACTAGAAATTTACGAACACCACTTACGGCCGTAACTAACCCTCCTTACGGCCGTAACTCGCCTTCGGCCAAAATGCCTGGGCAGCCTGCTGGACCACGTACGGCCGTAACCGGCCAGCCTTACGGCCGTACCCGTTGAACTTACGGCCGTATCCCAGAACCTTACGGCCGTAACTCAATGCTGGCCAAGGTGAACAAATCCGATGATTCCGATTCCTCGCTACGACTGATGAATGATCAGACATACCAAACGAATGCGGAAATGAACAAGTCTAACACATGCCAAAAATGATACTTCCAGCACAAGACTACCAATCATGATGATAATGATAATACTCCCGTTCCGACACTCAAACGGAGATGAAATGACGATCGGTAACTGATCCACGGTTACAACATGCCAAATGAACGCAAATGAATGAATCATGACTGATGAATGATTATTAATGAGTGAAAATTACTGAGTGATAATTACAGACTGATAATTACTGAGTGGTAAAGAATGAATTATAGCCGGGTATTACACTTTCCCTGAGCCACATCCTCACGGATGTGCAACAAAAATGGGTATGAACCCTGTTTCGCTCTGATCGCCTCCTAAAGTGGCGATGAAATCTCTAACATACAAAGCTACCCTTGTACTCACTGTAACCAGACCTCGATCTCGGGTCTTAGGAATTCCTGTTGAAGTTCCTTCTGAACAGTCAAACAATCAAGCATTTGCTCCTAAACTGACTTATGACTCAAGGTGTCGGCGACAACGTTCGCCTTACCCGGGTGGTATTGAATCTCAATATCATAGTCTTTAATCAGTTCTAACCACTGTCTATGTCGCATGTTTAACTCCTTCTGAGTGAATATATACTTTAAACTCTTATGATCAGTGAAAATCTGACAAGTGACGCCAAAAAGATTGTGTCGCCAAATCTTCAATGCGAATACCACCGCCGCTAGCTCCATTTCGTGGGTTGGATAATTGACCTCATAAGGCCTCAGTTGCCAATAAGAATAAGTAATCACTTTCCCGTGATGCATTAATACACATCCAAGACCGTGTCCAGACGCATCACTATAAACCACGAATCCTTCCGTCCCTTGTGGCAAGGAAAGGACAGGTGCTGAAATTAAACAACTCTTGAGCTCCTCAAAACTCTACTGACATGCATCAGACCACGTGTATTTCTTATCTTTCCGTAAATGTTCGTCAAAGGTTGAGCGATTTTAGAAACTCCTTCCATAAATCGTCGGTAATAGCCTGCTAATCCGAGGAAGCTTCAGATTTCCTTAACATTCTTCGGAGGTTTCCAATCTCGGATAGCCTCCATTTTCTGAGGGTCAACATGTACTCTGTTAGATGAAATCACATGTCCGAGAAACGTCACCTCGGACATCCAGAACTCACATTTGTAAAATTTTCCATAGAGTTGCTCTCGTCTCAACACGTCGAGAACGTGATGAAGGTGAAGTTCGTGCTCCTCTCGGTTACGAGAATAAATCAAAATGTCATCTATGAAAAAAACCACAAACTGATCTAAATAGTCGATGAAAACTCAGTTCATTAATTCCATGAATACCTTAGGTGAATTAGTTAACTCAAACGGCATCGCCACAAACTCATAGTGCCCATAGCGCGTTCGAAATGCCGTTCTTGCGATATCTGACTCTCGAATTCACAACTAATGATACCCAGATCTCAAATCGATCTTGGAAAATACTGAATCTCCCTGAAGTTGATCTAAGAGATCAACGATGCGGGGTAGGGGATATTTATTCTTGAGCGTCACCCTGTTCAACTCCCGGTATTCAATGCACAAGCGAAAAGAACCATCCTTCTTCTTGACGAATAACACTGGTGCTCCCCACGGGGATGCACTCGGTCAGATATAACCCTTCTCGGTCAAATCCTCCAATTGATTCTTCAGTTCCTGCATTTTGGTCGGGGCCATACGATACGGTGCTTTCAATATGGGGGTAAACCAAGTAACTCATATGGAAATACATCGGCATATTATCTCACTACAAGAATATCTGCCAACATCACTGATGATTTCTCAGTCTTGGTCATAAAGCACCAATAACCTACACACCCCTGATTGAGTAACTTCACTGCTTTCATCATATTAATAACTCTTCCGGAACGATTGGGATTACCCCCCTGAACTACACACTCGACTCCATCGTATGAAATGATAGTGACCATACGCTTGCGGACACTAAGTATGGCATCATGACGATCCATCCAATCAATACTCAAAATTACATCGTCCTTAGGTCAGTCCACCACGATTAGGTCTGATAGCCATTCACAGCCATTAAGCTGAATCGGACAATTCTTAACTTCGCGATTCCCAATAATTCTTCTACCGTCTGGTAGGCTGATGACATAAGGTTCACAACTAGTAGCACTACCCAGGTGTAGTCTACTCAAACATGACTAAGAAATGAATGAATGTGATGCGCCAGTATCAAAAAGGGTACACCCAGGTTGAGATAGAATTTCGAGTGTACCTGAGATCATTCGGGCCTCCGGACCGTCGCTCTTCTTCATCTCGTAAATTCGGGGCTTGCCAGCCCCAGAACCAGATGCTCCTGTCTGATAACCGTGGGCTCCGCCTTTGTTCGCTCTCGTTATTTTAAACAACACTGACTGAGTATCCTGATTCTGAACAGCTGACTGCTTCGGGGTCTGAGATGCCGCCGGAGTAGGTCTGGAATCTCTTCGGCAGAAACGGGCCTTATGCCCGGCAATTCCACAGTTGTTACACGTGAGAGTCTGCCTCGAACACTTAGAGCTGAAATGACCCTGTTCTCCACAGTTGAAACATGTGATGTCTGAACTGGCCGCTCGGGACTGAGATTCCGCAGGTTTAGGTGCCATAGGAGGAAAAAGTAGGGCCCGCGCGATGCTTCTTGAAGGTTGACTGACTGCCTTCAGACCGATTATGATTCTTTGATTTCTTACTAGAAGATGAAGGTTGTTGCTTAGCAATTTCCTTAGCAGTAAGCTCATAAGTAAGAGCTTTCTCGATGAATTCGGACGGAGTGGCGCAATGATGATTAATTAGTTGCATCCGCATACGAGGTTTCAACCTCTTACTGAAATACTTAATTTTATCCGCCTCGGAGTGGATAATGGATGAGGCAAAGGGAAGTAACTCATGAAACGTCTTGGCGATGGCGAGAACATCATCTTCCGCTGAGGGGTCGGGATTGAGTAACTCCGATACTTGGCCTCCCTGAGTGGGGCCGGGTAATACCTTTCCATCATGAGGGTCCTGAACTGGTCCCAATCCGTCAGTGGGGTTCAAATATTGCAACCAAGAGTGAGCGCTCTTACCTAGATAGTAAGACGCGACTGAAACTTTATGCCCTTCGGGACACTCCACCATAGCAAACAACTTCTCAAAATGTTCAAGCCAGTGAATAATATCCGCCGGCTTAGATGAGCCCTCAAAAGTAGGTGGTCTCTGGCGAGAGATGTTGCCAATAATACTACTCACACTCCTATCTTGCCTCTGAGGTGGCGGCGGAGGAGCCTGTTGATTCTGAGCGGTTGAGTTCTGCATCGTCTCCATCAGAGGTGCCATCTGAGTCATCTGGGCCATCATGCCCTGCATAAAAGTGAGTGGATCAACCCGAGCACCTTTCGATTGAGCTGTGTCCTGAGTACGACTTTCCGACAGTGAGTGGTTACCTCCCGGTGAATGAGTGAATGCATCGCTACTTGTTGAATTAACATTATTCCTGGCGTTCGCGCGGGTATTCACACGAGCTCCCGGGTTTCGGCCCGCACGGCGGCCTCTTCCCCTGTGTCCTCTACAGCTCTGTCCATACTGAAGTAGGAAAGTCACATGATAATTATAGATCTCGCATGAATATCGCATTATGATTACGTTATGAAATTATAATAGTGAGCATACGCGCTCTAACACAATGATTACATGAAGGATAAACTGAGGTGACATGATTATCTGATAAAATTATTGAAATGATTATCTTGAACAAGTTAACAAGATTGATAATATGATCCACAAGAAAATGATGATGTGGAATGTTGATTGATGAATGATGAATGAGTGATTCTTACTGCCAGAAATTATACCATTGGCGTCAGAAATCTTACCGTTCTTTAGTCTGAGGGGCTTGGCGCTTGCACAGGTCACACGTGACGCGAAAGTCCAATGATACTAGTTTGATAAACAATGATTTCAATGAGACATGAATCAGATAGTAGTATTCAAAACCACGCTCCGATACCAACTGTGTAACACCCCAAACTAGGCGGATATTACAGTGCCGTGGACCCCCAACTAGGACCCACCAGGCGAATGAAAATTAATGAATTAAATAATATAATTGTAGTACTGAACCACATTATATCATCGATTACGCCGATGAGGAGTTTCAAGTACAACACACCCAGGAAATACAGAATACATGTATATTTCATATGAAGATAAAATATACAACACTGAATAAAATGAAAATCCAAACGGAACTGCAGCGGAAATACAAATGAAGAAAACATGAATAACTGAAAGGACTGGGGCCCCCTAATAGTATCATTGGGACTTCTCGCCGTCAACATTCTCTTCCTGTGCTTTTGCCTTATCATGACCTAAAAACAACATCCCCAACGGGGTTAGTTACACAGAACAACAATCCTCAAGAGTTGAACAATTTACAATAATCACATGAATGAGTTATGAAATCGAGTTAAATGATGGGCATCATAGTACGCCACGAATGGGATGTGCAAGTGCACAAGCCTGCCGAGTGCCCGGCGATCCGCAAAATTTGGCCTAATTAGTCTCACGGAGGCACGTTACCATGTGCACAGTCCAATGTGTCCGGATCTCTGCATAACACAATGACCTTAATGTGCCCGACTAAAAATTCCACACATATACCACCCGGAACGCAATAAAATCCCGGAAGGTCACAAGAACAAAAGTGAACATGATGAAGAATAATGGATAGAAATCCGACATGGGCCAAGAATGACTTACCGAGGTGAAATAATGATGCAATGAGTGATAACTTTAAATAAAATGATTGGAACCGTTGTTCCTCGTGAATTAAATGATTAGTTTGATAATTACAAGCCTCAACATGATTGATATATTATGAATGAACAACAACAAAAGGAATGAGTATCCTTTTAACCGAGTAAGAATTAACTTACACAAATACCAGTGAAGAAAAGTCCTTCCTCGAACAAACGTCCTAAGTGGAATTATCGGTCGCTTGAACAACCTTGAATAACATAATTACCAAAAATCCGCTTAATATACGAATCAAGCATGATCACAACCAACTCAAAAGTCGATACAACAATATCCAAACTCATTGGGGCATTCAAACAAATACATTGTAAACAACCCCCAATTATTTACGACTAATCTCAAATATATCTAACACCAACCTCCCAACGAGTGATTTAATCTAACAAAACATCTTCAATGACATCAATAATCCAATAAGAATGCACAACTGCAGATTACGACAACATCAAATCGGAAACCCCCAAAATTACCAAAGTCAACCATCAAGGGTTCTTGAATAATTCCCCAAATACTCAACAACTCCTAAAAATACCAAAAAATCCCTAGGAAACATATGTATCCAAGGTAGATAATCCACATTCATCATATTCTAACATAATAGCAAGCTAACTTGAAGAGATCTGAAGAAGAACACTCAAATCCCGAAATTCTAGATTCAAGAAATGTTTATCTTGATTTATTGTGTTGGAGAGGATTAAATGTTGATTAATCTGAACTAGGAGCTTGAAGATGATACTAGATGATTACATCTCGAAAAGATCTTCACAAATCGTCCAAAATCGCCCAAAATCTCCTGGATGAGGAAAAGAGATGAAGAAATGACGAAATGGGGCTAAACTGTCCAATATATACTAAACCCAGCTTAGTGCGCGCTAGCTCCTGTGCTTAGCGTGTGCTAGCGGGTTCACCGAGTAGTCCAGTACCCACTGCCTGCATCGTTAGCGTGCGCTACGTACCTTGTTAGCGTGCACTAACGCCTCTTATTAGCGTATGTTAACATTGTGTTAGCGTGCGCTACCTGATAGTTGGTGTCCAGAATACTGGAGTCCAGAACCTACTGTCCTCTGCCTGATCGAGCCTTAGCGCGCACTACACTGATTGCTTAGCGTGTGCTATCAATACAACTAGCATATGCTATATCCACTCCTGGCGTGCGCTAAGAATTTCCCTTTCATTACAATACCTACCGGACTGTCTGCCTCCAATACGCTAGCGCGTGCTGATGAAGACCGATAGCGTGCGCTACAAGTACCCACAACTAGCGTACGCTATTTCCCACTTATAGCGTGCGCTACAAATTCTCCAATTCAGTCCAGTACATAATAGACTGCCTGTCACAATTACACAAGTAGCATGCGCTAATCAATGCCGATAGCGTGCGCAACTGGTACAACTAGCGTATGCTATTTTCCATTCATAGTGTGCGCTACTAAAAGTCAAATTCTGTCCAGTGCCTTCTGGACTGTCTACCTCAATTGCACTACCGTGCGCTAATGCTGAATGTTAGCGTGCGCTAACAGTACTCAATTAGCGTGCGCTAAAAAGAGTATGTAGCGTGCGCTACTCTTCACACCCAGACAACCAAAATATGATGACAATGATAATATCCTCGTCTCGATTCTCAAACAAGGTTGAATGACGAATGATAACTGATATATGATTCAAATTACACCGAACGGTGAACACATTGAATGGATATGAAGGATGAATGATTATTAATGAGTGAAAAATTACTGAGTGATAATTACCGAATGATAATAAATGAACTCACAATCGGGTATTACAAATTAATGTTATACAAAATGTTCCTGCCTTTATAAAATTCTTAAAAGAGTTGTCATCTAAAAAACGAAACTATTTAGAAAATGAAAAGGTGATTGTCTCAAAAATAGCAAGTAAATTCTTTCAAACTCACCTTCCTCAAAAAGAAGATGATCCAGGCAGTTTTATAGCAAAAATTATTTTAGGAAATGGTAAAGAAAGTTTTGGATTACTTGATCTCGGAGCCGGGATAAATTTACCCTGAGGTAGGGCTAAAACCGGCGCGGTAGTCAGGCGCCCTTTCAGCTCTTCGAAACTCCGTTGTCTCTCTTCATTCCATTCGAACCTTTCGGACTTCTGGAGTAATTGAGTAAGTGGTCGAGCAAGTTTGGAGAACCCCTCGACGAACCTCCGGTAGTATCCGGCCGCACTCCAAAAGCTACGAACCTCCTTCACGTTCCTGGGTGGAGCCCAATCTAACACTGCCTCAATTTTCTGGGGATCTACCCGAACCCCTTCCGCTGAAATCACATGCCCGAGAAACATGACTTCCTTCAGCCAGAATTCACACTTAGAAAACTTTGCATAGAGGTGCTGAGTCCTCAAAATCTCCAGCACCAATCGCAAATGCCGAGCGTGTTCCTCTTCATCTCGAGAGTACACCAAAATATCGTCGATAAAAACGACTACGCCATTATCAAGATGTTCAATGAATATTTTATTCATCAATTGCATAAATATCGCCGGTGCGTTGGTTAACCCAAAAGGCATAACCACAAACTCATAGTGTCCATACCTCGTACGGAAAGCAGTTTTAGGAACGTGGGATTCCTTAATGCGAAGTTGATAGTAACCGGACCTCAAATCAATTTTCGAGAACACCGCGGCTCCCTGCAATTGATCAAACAAATCATCGATATGCGGCAAAGGGTATTTATTCTTAATGGTCACTTTGTTCAGTTCCCGATAATCAATACACAAACGTAGTGAACTATCTTTCTTCCTTACGAACAAGACCGGTGCACCCCATGGCGAGGCACTGGGTCTAATATACCCTTTATCCAACAATTCTCCCAGTTGTTTCTTCAACTCTTGCATTTCTGAAGGTGCCATACGATACGGTGCCTTAGAAATCGGGGTTGCTCCTGACTCCAAATCAATTGTAAATTCAACTTCCCGCCCTGGTGGTAGTCCCTGAATTAAATCCGAAAACATCCGGAAAATCACTTACAATAGGAATCGAGGGAAGTTCAACTTTCCCATCTTCGACTTTCATGGCATAACACCAATACCCAACACAGCCCTTTCTAATAAGTTTTGTCACCTTCAAGGCACTAATCAAAAATTTCTGACATCCCCTCTTGTACCCCGCAAAATGGTGTTCGGTACCGTCTTTGGCTAACATTGATATGATCTTCGTGCGATAATTCATTACCGCACCGTGTCTATCGAGCCAATCGTCACCGAGAATTAGATTTTCATCAACAATGTCTACGACTATCAAATTCGAAAACCACACTCTCTCAGCGATTAACACCGGACAATCTCTAACTTCCTTGTCTCCCACGATTCTATCACCACTGGGCAACTTAACCACAAAGGACTCACAAGGAGACAAGCCCTCAATATTCAATCGACGCACACAATCCAAAGAGATGAACGAATGAGATGCACCAGAATCAAAAAGCACTCTAACTGGATGAGACAAAAGAGAAATAATACCTGTCGCCACGGTAGCCTCTGGATCTCCAGCTTTCCTCATCTCATAGACACGAGGTTGCACCGAACCAAGACTGGAGCTCCCCTCTAACGCATCGACCACACCTCTGCCTCGACCGTAACTCGGGATGGTTGACCCGTAGATGACTTCTGATTAACACTCGGTTCTCCAGGCGTAGGGGCTGTTGCCTGAGTTCCAAGTGGGGTTTCTTCTTCCGTATAGTACATGGCTCTGTGGCCTTCCTGGCCGCAATTAAAACACCTCAATGGGGGTAGACCACAATCACGATTAATATGGCCCTGCTGGCCACAATTAAAACATGTCACAACCCGGTTGGACGCATTAGCACCAGCTCTGAAGTTCCGTTTACCTCCCGATGCACGGGAAGACCCTTTGGTTGTATAGCTTGCCGACTGCGATCCCCGCGGGTTGCCACCTCTACCGCTAGAAAACTTTCCAGTGGTCTTACGCTTCTTACTCTCGCTTGTTGTTTCGGTAGTAGTGAAGGACATATCATATGCTAGTGCCCTATCTTGATACTCCTTCAATGTGGCGCAAGCGAGGCCCGACATATAGTGCCGAACTTTTGGCTTCATTCGCATGTCAAAGTGACGAATTCTATCTCTCTCTTCCCTCACTTGATTTTTCACATGGTTGAGTTGACGGTTGTATTCAATGATTGCCTGAGATACAGGGACATCCTGGGGTTTAGCTTCATAAAAGGCTCGAATCCTGGCCTCCTGGATAGGCCACGGGCAGAACTCGGCCTCCATCAATTCCTTAAACTCGTCCCATGAAACCTCACGATCCTGAGGTGCAACAGCTTGCCACCAGCTAGCCGCATCCCTTGATAGGAAGTACTGGGCAACTGGCACCTTACGTGCCTCTGGACAATTCACGGCCATGAAAACTTTATTCATCTCATTAATCCAATCTTCCCAGCCGATCGGATCATTTGCACCAATAAATTGGGGAGGGCGCATACGAATAACATCTTGTAACCACTTCTCAGCCCCAGTGTCGGTAACAGGAGGTGGTTGGTTAAGCTGTACCGCCTGGGTTAAAAGAGCCATTTGGTTCGCCACTTGCTGCAGTATGGTGGCAACACCCACATCCGGTTGGCTCCCTGTAGAAGTTCCCAGACTGGCTGACGGTTCCTGATGACTACCGGTGCTAGGTTGAATAGAGTCCGACAAGCTAGGCGTAGTTGAGCCTTCTACCGAGCTGAGGGACATGGCTGCTCCACCGGCTGCGCCACGCCCTCGGCCACGACCACGACCACGGCCGCGTCCACGTCCTCTACCAGTTGACATTCTAAAGAAAAATGTAAGTAAAATCATAAGAATAGCTCGAAGCAATGCCGTCTAGAATATGGACTTCTCATGTCCCATAATCGAATGATAGTGAGTGAATGAAGAGGGTAAATAAGATAGGGAACTTACGAGTACCGGTCGTACGAGATGACGGCAGCGCGATGATACTGTGTCCTTGGAATAGTACATTTAGACCCAGCAATCCGACAGCCTAGGTATCCATAAACCTAAGCTCTGATACCAAATTCTGTAACACCCCCCGAGATATTCGGAGAATATCACAGCGCCGTAAATCCCGACCTGGGATTCACTAGGCTTATCTCACTCACAACGTATTAAATTTAATAAAATCCACTTGGGAAACAATAAACTCGATACAACCAAGGAAGTTCAACCACGGACAAACCATAACATGAAGAAATACAAGGAGTTGTATGACAATGGAAAAGGACTTTCCTAAAGTACTCGAGTACCACTTATTATTACAGGGATAAAATGGACCGAAGAGAACAACGACCAAACAATGTAGAACACAACTAGCCACAGTATCACGCCTCGCCATCCTCATCGTATCGTCCCGGCGCTCGCTCGTAAGGTTCCTTAGGACCTGAAAAACACAAAAGTAATTTTCCCCAAACGAGAGGGGTTAGGGCAAGTATTACAAGTGAAATGTCAAGTCTTATACATAAAAGCATATGCACCAATTCAAAGCCATGATAATGATTTTCCGGAAAATACAATTATCCAAACATATTTGGAAATGATGATATCTCTTGATTAACCGTGGACTCGACAATGCGCGAATCCCTCCTCGACCCCGTCGGATCATCTCGGAGTGGCTAACCCAAATGTTCACGGAACCGACATAAGCGGAACCCTCCTCGACCCCGTCAGGTCCTCTCGGAGTGAACGAAAGCAACTCTCACAATCACATGCATTGCTTTTCACATTTAAGAACATAACTTTCACAAGAATCACTTGCCTGGAAACGAGAGGAGAGGGTACAAACGACAAGGTACCAAGATCGAAGGATTCAACAACTCCGAACCTAGACAAGTTCGTAATTAAATTATCAAAACCCCATCGGTATGAAAATAAGTTGGAATCACCTGAATTTACTACCCCGATACATGTGTTCTGGGAATAATTCTCTTGGATAGTGAATCGCAAGTCAAATATCCCAAACACTCAAGAACTCCAGAAATACACCATTAAATCCATAGGAAAACATGTATCCAAGGTAGATAACTCGTAATCGATATATTCTAACATAACAACAAGCTGGATCGAAGAAATCGGATGGAAAATCCCCAAATCCCGAAAATCTAGGGTTGTGAGAATTTTACCTTGATTTGGAGCGGTGGAGAGGATTAAACGTTGATAAATCCGAACTAGAAACTCAAAGATGTTGCTAGATAATTGCAGCTCGAAGAACTCCTCACAAATCTCTCGGAATCGCCTAGTATCGCCCAAGGAGGTGAAGGTAGGAAGAAATGACGATTTGGGAACGGAAATGTCCTATTTATACTAAATAGGGATTAGCGTGCGCTATTCATGAAAAATAGCGCGCGCTATCGGACTCACCAGGCAATCCAAGAGCCTCGCCGGCCTGTTAGCGTACGCTAACACCTGCTCATAGCGTGCGCTAGTGACTCCAATTAGCGTGCGCTAATTACTTCTAATAGCGTGCGCTACAGTAGTCGGTGTCCGGTCCGAACCTATCGTCCCCGGCTCTGCTCTCTTTAGCGCACGTTACTCTAGTAACGTAGCGTGCGCTACCATCAAAATCTAGCGTCGCTACCGGTCACACCTAGCGTACGCTAGAACTCCTTTTCCATCCAAAGAGCTACCGGACTGCCCGCTCCAATACATTAGTAGCGTGCGCTAATGATAATGGATAGCGTGCGCTACCCTCACTAAATTAGCGTGCGCTACAAGGTGTGCGTAGCGTGCGCTACCCATTACACGAAGGTAGTATAATCGCATCAAGGATCCGAAACAATGACGATCCGAATAAGAAAAGGGGTAAATCCAATTGACAAGAGTTCCAAGATCCATATAAGCTTACCAAACACTTATACGAGCGTAAAATTACAAAGTACAAGAGTAGAAGATTTACAAAAGTATGGGTATTACAGTTCGGCTATTAACGAAGCCTACGTCCCTACCTAGTTTTATCGACTAGGACTTTTCTTAGAACTTGGAATTTGCACTTTCTAGTTTAGTGCCAACTTCTTACAACTTCTTGATTTCCGGCTCAAGAACAACCTCACAAAAACACTCTTGTTTTTCTAGGTACAAGATAACCAATACACAAAATAAGTGCGAGTAGAAACTCAAGCTTTCACGATATATCGCTCTAAGATACAAAAATGAAGATTGGAAATTATAGAACAAATCTTCTCGTATCACAATCTAGAATAAGAATATCTCTCAGAATGTTTGCTTGATATTGCTTGAGTATGCTAGTAGGCTCAGAATTCTTCTGTATCTTCAATCTCCATGAAGGTGGCTATTTATAGCCTTCTTGAGCTCAATTTCCCGTTGGAACAGTTTAACTGGTTACGTACGTTATATGCTGCGGATTACGTACGTTACGTACGTTACGTACGTTATATGATCCGAATAACGGCCGTAATGAAAGTGCCGAAACTATCCAGTGAAGCATGATGAAATGCGTTACGTACGTTATGAACCTCATGGTTACGTACGTAATATCCTGGTCAAAGATCCGTTGATTGAGACGACTTGTTGCAACGGCTAGTGGCTTTTCCAACGGTCAGAATAATTCAAGCCTTACGTACGTTATATGATCCTGGTTACGTACGTTACCTGTACAGAAAAACTTACGAAAATAGTGAATGTTACGCACGTTATAAAAGATGCGTTACGTACGTTAACTGTAGAATGTTACGTACGTTAATGTGATGTGTGTTACGTACGTTAACTGAAGAGAAAATATGTTTTAAGTAAATTTTGGTTTTAATAACACATCATCAAAACGATCTAAAAAATATTGTTCCAACAGTAATATCCGCATTCTTTTTCTTTTTTCGGTACTTTCGCGATTTTCTGTTTTTCATGTTTTGGTGGCTCGCTTGTAACCGTATGTGTATTTGGGAATACTTATTTTTTTGGATTTATTTTACTCAATTCTGCAATTGTTGGCCTTTCCGTCGCTATTTGGTCCGATTCTCATAATTGTTGTTTGGAACCATCGTTTTGGGGTCGCCGTAAATCTATTGTATGTTATTATGCGTGTTGTGAGCTTCCGATTGTTGTTTCGAGCATGTTTCGTGTATTTTGGGTGCCTAGCGCATGCTATGGATGTTAGTTAGTGCGCATTTGTACCTTGGTAGCGCACGCTACGCTTGTTGGTAGCACGCGCTAGTGTCTTGGGCACAGCAGTGGCAGTAGTCTGCTTCTGCCCTCTGCTCTCTAGGAAGTTGTTCTAGCGCACGCTAAGATGTCGTTCTAGCACACGCTATCGTTTGGACTTAGCGCATGCAGGATGGCCGGTAGCGCGCGCTAATCCGGCAATCCAGTACTGGACAGAATGTTTCTGAACTCGGCTGATGATCAGGTAGCGCACGCTAACAGTCCATATTTTTGGTTCATTCCGAACCGAACACAACCCGAACCGAAATTTTTGGTTCGGTTCCGATAATATTTCGGTTTTATTTTTTTCATGTTTATATGAATCTATTCATCTGTTTCAATCTAAAAAATTCAATTTTAAACAACAATAGTCTTTAAAAACAAAGTTTGACTCCAATTTAAATTTCTAAACAACAATAATTCAATTAAAAACAATATAGTGAAGATACAATATTGAATGTTTAGTTGATACAATCAAAATATCAAACAAAATGAAGCAACAAAAGAGTAACTTGAACTTCAATAAATTAAGTAAGACGGCATACTTCTAGGATTTTTTTTATTTTTCTTTATAAATTAACTAATGTTAATAAAAAAAAGGTAAATAGGTAATTTCGGGTTTTTGTGAAAATTTTTTTGCAGGAACCGAACACGAACCGAATTTCTAAATTCGGGTTCGGTTCCAAAAAAATAAATAATTTCAACACCCAGGAACCGAACCGAACCGAGAATTTCGGTTCGGTTCCGATCGGTTCCACGGGTTTCCAGTTGAAAATTCGCAGCCCTAGTTGGCCTATTCAAATTATACGTTTACAACTATGCCCTTGTTCCGGGAAATCCTTCCCGTATTGGTGTCTTACCTAATACTAGTTGTAGGGGGATAAGAGTTATGGAAGGTTCTAGACTCTTCCATAAGTAGTAGGATCCTGTTAGATGTCTTACCTTAACTAGGAATCCTATGTATGGAAAGACTCTCTTTGTAATGCCTATATAAAGGCCCCTCTATTCATTGTTATCAATACAATTGATTTCTTTGTCTTTACTTTTCTCCTCAAACACGTTATCGGCACGTAGCTCGAGCGAAAAAAAGAAGAAGAAATCGGCCGCCATCGCCGCACCCGCCGCTCAGCCTCCGACCTCCGCGCCAGTGCCACTGCGCCGCCACCAGCGCCACCACCACCAGCACCGCCAATCAGCGCCACCGATGCCAGCCACCTAGCGCCGCTGCCAGCCGCCCGCCGAGCACCGCCGCCGCGCGCTTCGCTGCCGCGCCGGGCCGAGCGCGCCAAGACAGCCGCGCCAGAGCCGCTGACGCGCCAAGACTGCGCCTCCGCCGCCGGACCGCCGCCGCCGACCGCCGCCGGCTAGCTCCAGCCCAGCCAAGTCTGACCCGGTTCTGACTCTCGGACCAAAACCTGAACATCAACTTATCTTCAGAAGCCGCCAAAATTGCGCCTCCGGTTTCACGTTGTCGCATCGAGTACCAACCGGTAGATCGAAGCACACCACAAATTCAGCACGTGCCTAATTTTATAATCGAGGTAATTATCTGACTTGTCCCTATTTCAATTCTCTCCTTTTGGGAGTTTTTCTTTTGGGGACACGGGTCTTTGGGTTCTTTATCTTCCACGCTACTTTGCGGTGGATGAGACCGCGAGAGAAGTCGGTATCTCTGCGTGTCGAAGAAAACTGTGTGACGGTCCTGGGGGAGTCACGGAATTATTGAAAAGTCGATACTTGTGGTTGTTGCATACACCACGTATCTGGGTGCGATCTGATATCACCGTTTTTTTGTCGACTTTACTAAACAACAATTAAGGGAAGTAAATCGAGTAACGGTTATGTTACACGCTTTTAAAAGCATCGATTGTGACCATTTACATTGTCACTGAAAATCCAACAAGACTAACTTCCTCTTGTTTATATCTTGTAGATGGCACAAAGCTCCAATGTTCATCCGGAGTTCGACATCCTTGACCATGCTGGTAAGGAGTACCATAGGTGGGTCTCAGACGTTCGCTTGGCGTTCATCGGTAAGAGATTTACTACCACCATCTTTGCCTCTAACGAGCCTACCGCTCAAGAACCGAGCGAGGAAACCAAGGCTAATGCACTGATGTAGTTGCGTAGACATATACATACGTTGTTGAAAAAGTGTTATATGAATTTGCAAACCCCCAAAGAACTATGGGATACACTCGAACAACGATTTAATAATGTGCATGATCAGCGCTTCCCCGAATTGCAACTCCAGTGGGAGCAAATCCGATTTTTGGATTATGCGAATGTGGAATCCTATAATCAAGCTATCCTCGATCTTTGCGCTGATCTTGGTTTTTGTGGTGTCAAGAAGTCTGATCAAGATTTGATCGAGAAGACTCTTAACACGTTTCCCGTGGGAGCAAGTGTGATTGCTCATCAGCTGCGCGTTGCCTATGAGGAAGGGAGAATTAAAAACTTTAGTGACCTTATCTCCCACCTCGCGAAAAAAGAAAGGCACCATGAGATTATTCTCAATAGCAATGCGCGCCCAGCTGGTACGAAGCCGATTCCGGAAGTGAATTAGGCTACCCACAGGAAAGCACCACGACAAAATAGAAAAGGCAACGCTACTCAGTTTTTGCAAGCACCACGGGTGCATGACTCAAGCAAGCGAGGGAAAAGACGAGGTCATCGTTCCAATGTATGGAAGAGGCAAGGTGGCTCGGCCACGGGACCCAGTGGAACCCAACCACGTGGACCGCCTCCTGCCGCCGGGAATGGAACCACTCCAAAGGAAGGCCGGAATTGCTATACTTTCGGATCGAAGAAGCATACTTACCGCAATTGCAGAGCGCCAAAGAACATCCAAGCTTACTACAAGCACTATAAACAATATTTGACTCAAGAGTCGAATTACATGGAAGAAGATAATGAGAATACGGAGGTGAACCATATTGAGATCCTGACTGAGATCCCTCCTCTCACCATTGCGGACAAAGACCAACATATGGATGTTGCCGACTTTGACTAGTTTTACGCTTTGGTTATGTTTTGTCTTGTTTCTAGTTTTCGAGAACTACTTTGGATTTTCATGAATGTAATAAAGTTGGTCATGATGAATAAAATTCTTTTAATTCTTTGTTATTGTGCAAAGATGAATTTTATTTTTGCCTTCAAGCATGCTTGGTTTATCACAAAACAATTGCTCAAGAATGAATTGCTTAGTTAAAATTGATACATTGGTGGATTTCATCAAAAATTTTGATCAATTCTAGGCGCATCCTCCTTGGTATTTGTTTATGCTTTGAAAGTTCAAACGGAATCAGTGGTTTTTAAACAGTCTTAGCTGTACCGACATTCCTACTTTCTCTACAAGTCTACCAAGTTGGAGTTACCAAAAGGATCATTAGCCGAGATATAAATCGAACACCAAGATGCGTTTTGAAGTATTTAAACGCTCCTATGGCCATATTTCCATAGTATTGTATCAACAATAATGCCTTTGAAAAAGGCTTCAACCTTGCTCTATCACTCAACAATAGGGAAATACCAAAATAGCAAATTGAAACGAGCACTGAGATCTGAGTTTAATGATTCAGAAAGTGCACGACCTATGGACAGAAAGATACGGAAGTCTAGTTTCCAGAACAACTGACCGTTCGTCCATAGCCTTCTTAACAAAGAAGTTATTGCTGTTTTAGTGAACAAAGGTCAAGCTGCGCGGAAATTATTTCCAGCGATTGTGCTAACTTTGATCCTAACCAACTTGGTCGAATTTCCCCAAAGTCGAAGTTAATGAGTTTTCCCTATGTCTTTAATCACACGACTAATCAAGTTTCATGTCTTATTGTAGATGTCTCGTGGCGAAATTGAGTGCCTTGCTGATAGTGGAACAACCCACACTATTCTTTGGAATAGGCAATTATTCAAGGATATTGTGCCATACATATCCTCAGTGACAACAATGATTGGTTCCTCCCAAGTAATTCAAGGGAGGGGACCTGCTCATTTCTTGCTACCTAATGGTATGCATATTAATGTCACAAATGCTCTCTATGCCCCAAGAGCAAACCGAACCTTGCTAAGTTTTAGGGACATCCGTGCCAACGGTTATCACCTTGATACACATTGTGAGAATGAGACAGAATTTTTGTGTGTTACTCTGGCAGAATGCGGAAGACGCCGCGTTCTCGAGAAACTAATGAGTCTAAGTAGTGGTTTATACCAGACTACAATAAGGGTTATTGAATCATATGCTGTGAGTCACGAACTATGTGATTAGAAGCATACCAACTATGGCATGACCGACTCGGTCACCACAGACGCGACATGATGATTCACATTTTGAAAAACTCACATGGTCATCCGTTTTCAAGTCCGAAACGATTGGAAGCACCACTCGATATCGGCATTGATGTGAGTGAACTTGATACCGTATCACCGGACTAAAGATCGCACGCCCGATAAGGTTGACGGTGCATCTCTCGTAAATCCCGAGGCTTAGTGGCAATTTCCAATGCCCATAAATCGTTTTGTAAAGCCTGTTCACTAGCAAAGTTGATACCCTCTCCGTCCTTTGCTAAAGACTCAACACAAAACATTCGCTTCTTACAAAGAATTCAAGGGGACATATGTGGACCTATTCAGCCAGAGTGGACCATTCGGATATTTTATGGTTACGGTTGATGCATCGATGCGATGGTCACACGTCGCTCTGCTATCCACAAGAAATCCGCATTTGCTAAACTCCTAGCACAAATCATCAAGTTACGCTAACCACCCCGACTTCCCAATCTCGTCATTAAGATTGGACAATCTTTGGAGAGTTTACGTCAAAGTCTTTGACGACTATTGCATGTCAATAGGGATTGAAGTTGAACATCCCGTCCCCATGTTCATTCGCAGAATGGCCTTGCGAGCTATGATTAAGCGATTCTGACTTATCGCCCGAGCATTGGTATTGCGCACCAACTTGCGATTTCTGCCTGGGGTTACGCAAATATGCATGCGGATATAATTATTCAATTACGACACACTGCCAATCAACAGTTTAGTGCGTACAAGTTGTAAACTGGATATGAGCATGAAAATTCACACTTAAGCATTTTTGGTTGTGCGATCTATGTGCCAATTACGCATCCACAGCGTACTAAAATGGGTCCGCAAAGACGATTAGGTATATATGTTGTCTATGAATCGCCTAAAATTGTCCGCTATTTGGAACCTTTGACAGGAGATCTGTTTACTGCAAGATTTGCAGATTGTCACTTTGATGAAACAAACTTCTCGTCCTTAGGGGAGAGAGGAATCGAACGATTCCAGTTGAACGCCAGAAATTATGCAGTGTGCTCCTCCTTGCCTCATCAAGATCCCCGCACAGCTCAATCCGAGCTAGAAGTGCAACGTATTCTCAGTCTTCAGAAAGTTGCGGATTCGATGCCCGACAACTTTACTGATACTGCGAAAGTGACAAGATCTACCATTCCCGCTGCGAATGTTCCTGCAAGGTTATAAGTCCCAGTGATAGGGCAAGGTTCAGCCGCCCAAAGGAATGATGCCCCCGGCGTCAACCTTAGTGGTGGGACGGCTGCTTCGGCTGCTCTTATCCCTGCTCGAAAGAGGGGGAGGCCAGTGGGTAGAAAGGATACCGAACCTCGAAAGAAAAGAGGAACGGAGGCACAAAATCCTCTCATCATCGACACAGTGACTCCATCACACGAGATTATCTCTGACTACGGATATGTCCTCGAATCAACAATGTAACAATCGACGGACGTGTCGGAAACTTTGTTGATGTCAGAAAATAAAGAAATCTCGATGCAATGTACGAGTGAATACGTACTATTGGACAGGTCGTCCACGCTAGTCGATGATGCTTTTGCCTACTCCGTCGCTCAAGAAATTATTGAAGACGACGATGCTGAGCCGCGCTCGGTTGCTAAGTGTCAACAACGAGCCGATTGGCCGAAATGGAAAGATGCAATGCAGGCTGAACTAGACTCAATGGATAAACGTGAGGTATTTGGCCGTATCGAGCCAATACCCGTGGGCGTTAAACCAGTTGGACATAAGTGGGTCTTTGTTTGTAAACGCAATGATAAGGATGAGGTCATGCGTTACAAAGCGAGACTAGTTGCCCAAGGCTTCTCGCAGCGCCCTGGCATTGACTACGAGGAGACGTATTCTCCCGTTATGGACATCATCACTTTTCGCTACTTAGTCAGTTTGGTAGTGTCCGAAAAACTGAACATGCAACTTATGGATGTGGTTACAGCGTATCTTTATGGGGATCTAGATACGGATATCTATATGAAAGTCCCCGAAGGGATTTCATTGCCCAAATCAAGTAGCTCTAAACCACGGAGCGCTTACGCTGTGAAATTGCGTCGTTCACTGTATGGGTTGAAACAATCCGGAAGGATGTGGTACAACCGCCTAAGTGAATACTTGATTGGGAAGGGATACGAGAACAGTGACATCTGTCCATGCATTTTCGTGAAAAGAACAGATGCAGGATTCGTGATTGTAGTCGTCTATGTAGATGACATGAATGTTATCGGTACCATAGATGAGGTCAATAAAACGGCCCGCTACCTTAAATCCGAATTCGAGATGAAAGTTCTGGGGAGGACTGATCGGTCAAAAATTTATCCTAAAAATAGGAGTTTTTGAGTCGCTCGCAAATATATACGAGGTAGAAGTAGTTTGTGGTAAGTTCTACCAAGGTCTTTTCTCTCGAGGATTGTCCAATGGGCTTCGTATAATATTTTGTTACAAAATGCGAGAAATAAATACTAAAATAGATTGTTGGGTTTTTAAATATTAACTAAATTAAAACCACTATATTTTAAACCAAACTATTTTTAATAAGACTATTTTATATAAGACTATTTTTATACTAGACTATTTATATTAAGACTATATATACTAGACTATTTATATTAAGACTATTTATACTAGACTATTTATATTAAGACTATTTATACTAGACTATTTATATTAAGACTATTTATACTAGACTATTTATATTAAGACTATTTATACTAGACTATTTATACTAGACTATTTTTAACTAGTGAAAATGAATAGAATTAAAATGAGTTGGGAATTTATAAAATCTAGGGGATTACGGGTTCATTAAATTAGGTTTTTAATTAAGTATCGGAATTGATTTATACGGATATAAAAGAAAAATGAATGTTTATCGAGTAATCAACTTTTCACCTCTGTACTTTCGTAATCAAAGATGTCTTAATCACTTTTGCTTTTTTAAGATGTTGATAACAAGATTAACACTTGATAGATTGAAAAGATGTGTTTCCAATACACTTAACAATCAATCAAGGAGGTTTCACTAGTAGAAATAGGATATGATCAATCTCTATTTAAACCAATTAGTCCTTTCATTTCTCTAACTTGACTATTTTTAGGATAAACGATCGTTCATCGAGTAATCAACTTTTCACCTCTGTACTTTCGTAATCAAAGGTGTCTTAACCACTTTCGTAATCTTAAGATGTTGATAACAAGATTAACATTTGATAGATTGAAAAGATATGTTTCCAATTCATTCAACAATCAATCAAGAAGGTTTCATTAGTAAAAATAGGATATGATCAATCTCTATTTAAACCAATTAGTCCTAAAAATAGTTTAAATCAATCAAATACTCAATATATAACCTAATAGAAATCCCCCTTCCCCTAGGAAGAAAGATTAGCTACTCATTGGTTTATACAAACTAAAATTATAATAGAAATAATTGATATATATAATATATATATAGAAACTTTTAATTACTAAAACTTAATGACAATAGATAAAACTTACTTGAATATGATGAATCAAAGTGCAAGAAACAAACTTCAAAATATAACTTCAAACTTGTTTAAAGGTTACAAGCTTACAAAAATTGAAAGTAAAATACTAAGTGCTTATTGAGCAAGCACTTTTCAATTACAAACTAAATGAAAGAAAAACTTCAAACAAAAAATAAAATACAAACTAAAATTGAAAGTTCTAAGGAAAATATATTGCTAAAAGAAAGGAGTATTTCTTAGCAAGAAGATGGGTTTGAGAATTTTGGTGATTTTGCAATGGATGAAGATGTCCTTTTATAGGTGATTTTCAAGAATACATTTGATTATTTAATTCAAAATATCTATTGTAATATCATTTTTTTAATTCTTTGTTCACAGTTCACCCATGTCTTTGAATTTTCAGATTTTTGACCAAAAAAATATCTTGTGGTTGAGTTCACAAATTGGTCAAAAATGGACTAATTTTGCATGGCATCTGCTGAAAAACGGCGATGAAAAATGGCCTAATTTGCCCCGTGTTGTGCGCCGTTTTGTGGTGACTCGGTCTCTTCCGGAATACGCGCGAGGACACGGCACTAAATGCCGGCCGTGTGTGAAACGGCCTACATAAGACGGTCCTTTTTGTAATACCCGGTCGAAAGTCATGTCATTTCAAACCTCTTCATGTTCTTCGAATCGTGATTTGTTGGGCGAACCCTTGTAATCATCGCTTGGAACCACCGTCTTGGGGTTTCCGTACTTCTATTTCGTGTTATTGTTGCCCAGACATTGAATCCTATTGCTTTTATTCTCTTCCCGGGTCATTTTTCATCATTTTAGGACCCGAAGGGGGTGTGAGCCGCGGCACAAGGAGTGTGCGCCGCGGCACACACATTTCCTAAATCTGGCCGAGCGGACTGTACCGGGTGCCGCGGCACACTCCGGCAGTGCCGCGGCACACTGCCGAGTCATTGCCGCGGCACACCTAGGCTGAGCCGCGGCACACTTGTGTTGCATCCTCAGCCAAAAACCGCCTGTACCCGGTGCCGCGGCACACCTGGGCTGAGCCGCGGCACACTGCCGAAACCTGGGAGCAATTTTTAGGCCTGTGCCGCGGCACACCTGGGCTGAGCCGCGGCACACAATGCGGTCAACTGCATAATTCGGCTTTTTAAGCGAGATTTCAGCCCATTTCCTCCATTTCCTTCTTCCACCTGCGAGAGAGAGGGTTTGAGGGAGGAGTTTTCTCACATATTTCACTTGTGTGTTGGATTTTTACCACTTTCATTCGGTTGGGAAGCCCGGATAGTCGATCTAACGCGTATTCCTTGGATCATAGAGCTTGGATATTCAAGAGGTAATTTCTTCGACATCTTGACTTCTCGATTTTGTGTGGGTATTGACATTTTGGATGATAAAATCATGGTGTATGATGTGATATATGCGTGATTATGGACATGTTTGAGTATTCATCGGATTATTGAAAGATTATTCAAGAACACCTTGAATTTTGTGTTGGATTTTGGGGGTTTTCGTAGATTCATCCGTTTTATCCGATTGAAGCTTGAGAACCTTGAGATTTTGATATATCTATACCGTATGAGTGTTTTCTTCCGATTTTACGGGTTGGATTGTGCCGCTTTCAGACTTGTGGGAGTTTGGGCGATTTCCCAACCTTTAGTTGTTCACCCGTATATTTTCTTGAATCGTAGACGAGTTTCGGGAGTCTCTTCGTGTAATTTGAGTATGGATAATTAATTGTCATATTCCTTGCAAATCGTTTAGGTGCCGGAAGCGCGTTCTTGGACCTACCGAACTCATACCTTTCCTCCGTTCGATTTCTCGATGTCTCAAAGGCAAGTATACATTTATGATTGTACGTTCTCGATTTTGAAAGTAAGAAATATTGATGGCATATCATGAACGAACCGTTTTTACGGCATTCATAGATATATTGTTGGCATGTAATGAACGAACTGTTTTGACGGCATTCCTACATGTATCGGCGTATGAGGTGAACGAACCGTTTCTACGGCATTCACATACGTAACGGCGTATGAGGTGAACGAACCGTTTCTACGGCATTCACATACGTCTTATGAGATTTTAGTTATTCCGGAATACTAGTCTTGAGTTGATGAATTGACAGTTACATTTACTTTATTGTCGAGGAGTATTGTGTTTCATATTGATATACTTGCACTAGCTATTCGACGGCTAACCCCTTTATGGGGGAAATACGTTTCATGTATTTCAGGTTCCAGGAGGTCGGACAGGCAGGTATCGGGTCGGCACGAAGATGGTGGGCAAGTGTGATACTGTGTCTTTCTTCCAGTTATGTTTGGAGTTTCTCGTTCAGTGTTGTTGTACTGGACTGGCTTTTGAATACTCGAGTATTGTTTTCCCTTTTCCTTGATGTTCCGGCCTGTGTTTGCCGAAGTATTGATTCGAGTTGTGATGTTTGTGAATACATTGGATATGTTTCGAATACCTTTGTATTGTTTTTTTTCATTCCATTGTGTGTAGACCTTATCGGTCAAATTTTATGGTTCCACGTATGTTTAGCCTTGTGGGTCCCACGGCGGGGCTTACGGCGCTGTAATATCCCTGAATAACTTGGGGGTGTTACAGAATATGGTATCAGAGCTTAGGTCTATGGATACCTAGGCTGTCGGTCTCTTGGGTCGAATGAGTCGTCAATTGTCCACAGTATCACTACTCTGCCATCATCACAGTGCGACCGGTACTTGTAAGACCTCTTACTCTTCTGATGCTTCCTTATTCATTATGCTTCTTCTATGGATATTCTTGAGAATCGATCACCTTAATGACGTGCATTTGAATTGTGCTTACGTACCTTATGTGTTCTTCAGTATGTCAGCTGGTAGGGGCCGTGGCCGTGGTCGTGGCCGTGGACGAGGAAGGGGTCGTGGCGCGGCCGTTTCCATCGATTCGATTCGGGGTCGACCAACCCGATCTGTCGAACTCGGTGCATCCCGACACCGAGTCGGCCACGACGATCAGGCGGTCGGGGAACAACGCGAGGCGTTGGAGTGGCGAATGCACTTCAACAATTGGCTACTCGGATGACCATTTTAGCCCAAACTATTCAATGAATAACGAACCCAAACACGGATGCCTTGCTTGAATGTAATCCGTATGCACCCTCCAGTTTGGCGGTGCCACAGACCCGTTAAGTGGGAAGGCGGCTAGCGGAATTAGAGAAGATTTTCGAGGCGGTTGATTGCCCGAGGTGAGGAAAGTACCAATTGCTCGGTATTTCCTCACTAAGGAGGCCGCTACTTGGTGGAAGGTCATCAAGCCACGGGATCGTATTGCCTCGTGGGATGAATTTAAGGAGCTCTTGGAGGCCGAGTTTTGTCCTTGGCCGGTGCAGAGAGCCGAATCGAGCCTTCTTCGAGGCTAAACCACAAGATATTCCCGTTTCGCGAGCGATCGTGGAGTATAACAAACAATTGATCCATGTGAAGGATCAAGTGCGTAGCGAGCGTGATAAGATCCGTTATTTTGATATGCGGATGAATTTGGACTTACGGCGGTACATGGCGGATTTGCTTGTACCACACTAAAAGAGTATCGGAATGAGCTTTAGCCCATGATTTGTTGAGCCCGACAATGATGCCGTTGAAGAACCGAAGAAGCGAGAAAGTCGGGAAATTTTTCGGCTCTAAGGGTGGCAACTTTGAAGTCACAGACGACTAACGTTTTGCGGACGATCGTCACGTTCTAATAAAGGGAAGAGGGTTACCGTCCCACTCGGTACCTCAAATCGCACGATGACTTGCTATAATTGTGGTCGTCCAGGCCACTTTAGTTCGAATGCTACTTTCCACTATTAAAGTGTCACACGTGTGGTCGGATGGGGCATAGGCGGTTTCTTGTTCCGGCCGAACCGGACTTTGGACACTCGGGCCACGCCAACACCTCTTGATCAAGGTATTAATCGGCGACAATCTTTTGGTCAACCTCGGCGGAATTTTGGCGGGGCCGGGGTGGAGTCGAGCGGAGGAGGGAACTCTAGCGTCGGTTCGGTGCAACCACGAGTTTATGAGATGCGTCGAGCAGACGAGCCCGACGGCGGTAGCCAGTACCATCCATATTTTATCTTATCCGGTCAGTGTACTTTTTGATTCGGGTGCTACACATTCTTTTATTTCTTTGGAGTGTGTATGCCGTTTGAATATAACTTTGATCGCTTGCGATCCCTTCATCGTGAGGCTGCGGCGGGGATAGAATTGTGGGGAACCGGAGATTAGATATTTTCCGGTGACTATATCCGGTATGGATTGGTTATCGAATTTAATTGTAGTTGATATGGAAGGCGAGGACGTGATCCTCGGCGAAGATTGGCTTGATAGTCATCAAGCGATTATGAACTACCGTACTAAGGTTATCACCATGATGACTAAAGACGGATCTGAGTACTCATTTTTGGGGCGTAAGTCGGGACTATCCAAGTTACTTATCAGTGCCATGAAGGCCGTAAAACTTTTGAATAAAGGTTGTGCGGGCTATTGGTGTTATGCCTTGAAAACGGAAGGAAATGAAATCGATTTCTCTTCGATTCCGGTTGTTAGTGAGTACCCCGATGTTTTCCCTGATGACCTCCCGGGATTACCACCAGATCGAGAGATAGAATTTATCGTGGACTTAGAGCCAGATGCGGCTCCGATTTCTAAAGCACCTTATCGGATGGCACCTTCCGAGATGCAGGAATTGAAGACTCAGTTGGGAGAACTTTTGGAAAAAGGGTACATCAGACCGAGCGCTTCGCCTTGGGGCGCGCCTGTTCTCTTCGTGAGGAAGAAAGATGGTTCACTACGTTTGTGCATCGACTACCGTGAGCTGAATAAAGTAACCATCAAAAACAAGTATCCTCTGCCTCGTATAGACGATTTATTTGATCAATTGCAAGGGGCTGCAGTTTTCTCGAAAATTGATTTAAGATCCGGGTATTATCAACTCAGGGTGAGGGAGTCCGATGTTCCGAAGACGGCGTTCCGGACGAGATATGGGCATTATGAATTTGTAGTTATGCCTTTTGGGTTGACGAATGCGCCGACAGTATTCATGCAGTTAATGAATAAAATATTCATCGAGTACCTCGACAGGTGTGTAGTCGTCTTTATTGACGACATCTTGATCTATTCTCGAGATAGGGAGGAACATGCCCGGCACTTGCGTTTGGTCTTAGACATTTTGAGAACCGAGCACCTCTATGCAAAGTTCTCGAAATGTGAGTTTTGGTTGGAAGAAGTTATGTTTCTCGGCCATGTGATTTCGGCCGAAGGGGTTCGCGTAGACCCGCAGAAGATCGAGCGGTGCTAAGTGGGCACCGCCTAAAAATGTTAAGGAGGTTCGTAGCTTTTTGGGCCTTCTTTGGGTATTACCGTCGGTTTGTCGAGGGTTCTCGAAACTCGCTCGACCGCTTACGAAATTACTCGAGAAGACCGAAAAGTTTGTTTAGACGAATGAGAGACAACGAGCTTCGATGAACTAAAGAGGCGTTTGACTTCAGCTCAATTTTAACTTTACCACATGGTAGCGAGGGCTTTGCGGTCTACGGTGGCGCTTGGTCAAGGCACAGGTGTGTTCTTATGCAGCATGATAAGACAATAGCTTTTGCGTCACGACAACTAAAGCCTTATGAGATGAATTATCCTACTCACGATTTAGAGTTGGCCGCAATTGTCTTCGCACTCAAGATTTGGCAGCATTATTTGTATGGTTCACCGTGCCGAATTTATACCGATCACAAGAGCCTGAAGTATATTTTCAGCCAGAAGGAGCTGAATATGAGACAGAGACGTTGGCTAGAGTTGATAAGGGATTATGATCTGGAAATTCTTTACCACCCCGGGAAGGCCAATGTCGTTGCGGATGCTTTGAGTCGCAAATCGGCATCTCTTCAAATGCTCGAGGTTCTTACATCCCAGACGAAAATTCGTCAAGATTTAATTGAGCAAGGGATAGAAGTTTGGCTTCAGCGAGTACAGGGACAGTCGTGTACTCTCGAAATTACTTCGTCCTTAGTTGACGACATCAAAGGGAAGCAGTGGAGTGACCCGATGATTTCTCAACTGAAGGAAGATGTGATTAAAGGAAAAGCTCCTGGCTTTATGGTTCACGAGGATAGTATTCTGAGATTTCAGGGTAGGCTTTGTGTTCCAAACGATTTGGAGTTGAGACAGAGGATTCTCCGAGAAGCTCATGCTACGCCTTACTCAATCCACCCCGGAACGAGTAAGATGTACAAATATTTGAAGCGCAATTTTTGGTGGAATAATATGAAGAAGGATGTTACGGAGTTTGTACTACGATGCTTAACGTGTCAACAAGTCAAGATCGAACATCAACGACCGGCGGGGTTGTTGAAACCACTTCCCATTCCCGAGTGGAAGTGGGAAGACATCTCAATGGATTTCATCACTGGCATGCCAAGAACTCGGACTGGAATGAATATGATTTGGGTAATTGTCGATCGATTGACCAAGTCTGCACACTTTTTGGGTATTAAGGATACTTGGGGACCGGATAGACTGGCTCGAACCTTTATTGCTGAGATTGTGAGGCTACACGGTGCCCCCAAGACTATTGTTTCTGATCGAGACAGCCGCTTTGTATCACACTTCTGGCAGGCCATTCATCAGGCTCACAGTGCGAGTTGAGATTGAGCACTTCCTTTCATCCTCAGTCGGACGGTCAGACAGAGAGGACGATTCAGACTCTGGAAGATATGTTACGGGCTTGTGCCTTGGATTGGAGTAATGATTGGGAGCTTCACCTACCGTTGATCGAGTTTGCTTACAATAATAGTTGGCATGCGTCGATCAAAATGGCACCCTTCGAGGCACTCTATGGTAGGCGATGTAGGTCGCCATTATGTTGGGACGAGGCTTCTGAGCTAGTTGGGACGGAACCGGATATGTTATTGGAGACCAAGGAAAAGATTTCTATTATCCGAGATCGATTACTGACTGCCCAGAGTCGTCAAAAATCTTACGCCGATACTCATCATCGACCCTTGGAGTTTGAAGTGGGGGATCACGTCTTGCTCAAAGTATCGCCGACCAGAGGAGTTTTCTGCTTCGGGAAAAAGGGAAAACTCAGTCCAAGATATATCGGACCTTTCGAGATTTTGGACAGAGTTGCAGATTTATCTTATCGCTTGGCATTGCCTCCAGCTTTGAGTCACGTCCATAGTGTTTTTCATGTGTCCCAGTTGAGGAAGTACGTACCGGATCCGAGCCACATTATCGACTACGGTGAGATTGGCGTAGCCGAGGATATTACCTTTCCGGAGAGACCCGTGAAGATCCTTGAGCGTCGCGAAACAGCTTCGGCATAAGACCATTCCCTTTGGTTAAGGTACAATGGTCGAGGCATGGAGTCGAAGGCGACTTGGGAGACGGAAGAGAAGATGCGGGTGGAATACCCCGAACTATTTATTTCTTAAGTTTGGGACGAAACTTCTTTTAGAGGAGAATGTAATACCCGGTCGAAAGTCATGTCATTTCAAACCTCTTCATGTTCTTCGAATCGTGATTTGTTGGGCGAACCCTTGTAATCATCGCTTGGAACCACCGTCTTGGGGTTTCCGTACTTCTATTTCGTGTTATTGTTGCCCAGACATTGAATCCTATTGCTGTTATTCTCTTCCCGGGTTATTTTTTCATCATTTTAGGACCGAGAAGGGTGTGCGCCGCGGCACACGGTGTGTGCGCCGGGGCACACACATTTCATAAATAGGGCCGCGCGGATGGTCCCGGGTGCCGCGGCACACACGGGTAGTGCCGCGGCACACTGCCGAGTCATTGCCGCGGCACACCTAGGCCGAGCCGCGGCACACTTGTGTTGCATCCTCGGCCAAAACCGCCTGTGCCGGTGCCGCGGCACACAGTGGCCGCGGCACCTTTGCCGAAACACAGGAGCAATTTTAGGCTGTGCGCGGCACACACAGGCTGAGCCGCACACAATGCGGTCAATTGCATAATTCGGCTTTTTAAGCGAGATTTCAGCCCATTTCCTCCATTTCCTTCTTCCACCTGCGAGAGAGAGGGTTTGAGGGAGGAGTTTTCTCACATATTTCACTTGTGTGTTGGATTTTTACCACTTTCATTCGGTTGGGAAGCCAGGATAGTCGATCTAACGCGTATTCCTTGGATCATAGAGCTTGGATATTCAAGAGGTAATTTCTTCGACATCTTGACTTCTCGATTTTGTGTGGGTATTGACGTTTTGGATGATAAAATCATGGTGTATGATGTGATATATGCGTGATTATGGACATGTTTGAGTATTCATCGGATTATTGAAAGATTATTCAAGAACACCTTGAATTTTGTGTTGGATTTTGGGGGTTTTCGTAGATTCATCCGTTTTATTCGATTGAAGCTTGAGAACCTTGAGATTTTGATATATCTATACCGTATGAGTGTTTTCTTCCGATTTTACGGGTTGGATTGTGCCGCTTTCGGACTTGTGGGAGTTTGGGCGATTTCCCAACCTTTAGTTGTTCACCCGTATATTTTCTTGAATCGTAGACGAGTTTCGGGACTCTCTTCGTGTAATTTGAGTATGGATAATTAATTGTCATATTCCTTGCGAATTGTTTAGGTGCCGGAAGCGCGTTCTTGGACCTATCGAACTCATACCTTTCCTCCGTTCGATTTCTCGATGTCTCAAAGGCAAGTATACATTTAAGATTGTACGTTCTCGACTTTGAAAGTAAGAAATATTGATGGCATATCATGAACGAACCGTTTTTACGGCATTCATAGATATATTGTTGGCATGTAATGAGCAGCTGTTTTGTGGCATTCCTACATGTATCGGCGTATGAGGTGAGCAGACGTTTCTACGGCATTCACATACGTAGCAGCGTATGAGGTGAGCGAACCGTTTCTACGGCATTCACATACGTCTTATGAGATTTTAGTTATTAGGAATACTAGTCTTGAGTTGATGAATTGTGATTACATTTACTTTATTGTCGAGGAGTATTGTGTTTCATATTGATATACTTGCACTAGCTATTCGACGGCTAACCCCTTTATGGGAAATACGTTTCATGTATTTCGGGTTCGGGAGGTCGGACGGGCGGGTATCGGGTCGGCACGAAGATGGTGGGCAAGTGTGATCTGTGTCTTTCTTCCATTATGTTTGGAGTTTCTCGTTCGGTGTTGTTGTCTTGGGTGGCTTTTGAATACTCGAGTATTGTTTTCCCTTTTCCTTGATGTTCCGGCCTGTGTTTGCCGAAGTATTGATTCGAGTTGTGATGTTTGTGAATACATTGGATATGTTTCGAATACCTTTGTATTGTTTTTTTTCATTCCATTGTGTGTAGACCTTATCGGTTAAATTTTATGGTTCCACGTATGTTTAGCCTTGTGGGTCCCACGGCGGGGCTTACGGCGCTGTAATATCCCTGAATAACTTGGGGGTGTTACACTTTTTGCGCCGTGTTGTATGGTCGTTTTGCCTTGAAAAATTCCCGTCGTTGGATTTGATCTTGTTTTCCGTCCTTTTTGATGCTTCATGTCAGTAATCTGTAAAATAACCATTTTTAGCTCATGTTTGGACATATCTGTAAAATATGTATTTTTAATCACAAATCAGTACGATTATGTCCGGAAAAAGGAATATTTTGTATATGAATTTTAGATCAATTATGCACTAATCAAATACCCCACACTTAAATTCTTGCTAGTCCCGAGCAAGACTCTTTATTAATCACACACAAAATAAAAATTAAAATAAGACATAAAATAAAAAATAAAAAAATAATACACACAAATTTAAGAAAAATAATTATATATAAAGATAAAAAGAGATCAAAATGCCATTAATACACAATAACCAACTTTATACCGTAGATAAAAATGAATCAAGATTCAAAATAAATCTACTAACGATTTTGAAGTTAAAACACGGTTTTTATTTTTGTAATTCCAAAATGCAAGGTTTTCCCCCCAAAAGGTTGATTATTTCTTTCCCACTCGTGACTTCACACGACTCCCTTTAATGGTTGCTCTCGATCACTCGTTTATTTTTCGACTCAATATGAAGAAGAATTTCATCGGCGTCATCAAATATTGTGTTTTTTCACGAAATTGAGTGTATTGAAATTCAGCCGCTAATTAATTCAGATCTTGCTCATAAACTACATCCCTTAGTGATAGCTTTCACACCGTTATTTTCTAACGTGTAGTTCTTTTCACCAACACAATTTCTATCTTTTTTTTTTAAAAGGTGATAGCTTTCACACCGTTATTTGCTAACGTGTCGCTCTTTTCACCAATTTTTCTGTGAGACGGCAGCTACGCACAAACAATGGTTAGTCCTTTATTTTTCGCAAAATTTTATGACCCCCAAAATTCGGCAGTTGTTGCTGCTCAACACTTCTCCTTTTTGTCATTTTTTTTAGGTGATAGCTTTCACACCGTTATTTGCTAACGTGTATCTCTTTTCACCAATGACTCCCTTTTTTTAGGGAATAGAATTTTTGCAGAAAATCATTTATTAGTTAAGCATGAAAAATCAAAAACTCCACAAATTAAGTAAATTTCAGTTCTATTTTTCATCAACCGACTGATTCTTCTTTTCTCAAGGTAACGAATGACTCGATTTTATATGATAACTACAAGGCTTGGAAAGAGAGATTAAGGCTCAAAAAAATTTGGAATATACAATTTTTTATCGGTTAAAACAATTTTAGAAGCTTGTATATAGCTAAATTATTGGTGTTATGGCCAGATCTAGAAATCTCACAAATAAACAAAATATATATATATATATATAAATATACATAAAAAAATCAAAGCCAAATAACAAAAATAATCAAATCACACCACAATAATTAAAACATACCACCCCCAAACTTGAAAAAGAAACTGTCCTCAGTTTTTTTAAAAAAAAAATAATAAAAAGTAAGAGAAAAAAAATACTCCCTGTTATGAAAATTGATGCTTGAGCTATGCCTTTTTGGATCTGCATGAAAAAATATACAAGGCAAACAACAACAACAACAAAAATATACCCGGAAGTATAACACAATTTTTAAGATGCGCATCAAGAAAGTCCGAAGAGTCGCCTTACGCTGCCATCAATGCTTTTATAAAAAACACACAATAAAAATTACAGCAATAAAATAACAATACATAAATCGCGAATAGATGCGCGTCAAGAGATCAAGAAGAAACTCCTTAAGCTGTCACCATTTAGCACGATTATTACACACGACAGAAAGTAAAAATAACAAGAGGTCAGATATGGGGTATCAAAGGGAGAGGAATGAATCCACTTTTCGTTTTCTCACGGTGAGATCTTTCATCCAGACAATATTAGTTAGAGCTGGATCTGGTTGAGGAACAAATTCAATGAGTTTTTTGATTAGCTCTTCTGGTGTTGTTGCAACGACTATGATTCGTTTAGCACGCTCGGAAATAAAACCTTTTTCAGCAGAGTAGTCGATGAAAGATAGTAAACCATCAAAGAAACCATTGACATTAAGCAGACCTATTGGTTTTTGATGAATATTTAGCTGGGCTCTGGTAACCACATGAAAAAGTTCCTCAAGGGTGCCAAAACCACCGAGAAGGGTGATAAAGGCGCCAGAATTATTTATCATGTGAGTTATGCGATCTTGCATATTTACAGATCTAAACTCATCTCCAATAGTTGCCCCGGTGATTTTACTTTCAGCCAGAGGTTTTGGAATTACTCCCAACACTCTTACTCCTTCCATATAGGCAGAAGCAGCAGCTCGTCCCATTAATCCTAGACTTCTTCCTCCGTAAACTACATGAATGCATTTTTCTCCTAAAGTACGACCCAAGTTGTGTGTTGCTTCAGTAAAGCATGCATCTTTTCCATAACTAGCTCCACCAAAAATGCAGACTGAGTTAAATCTTTTTGTGGAAGATGATGATTCCATTTTTGAAAAGAAATTTATTTGAGAGAAAAAGGAAAAAAAATACAAGTTTGAGGGATGAATAAAAGAAACAAGCACAATGTTTATTTATAGAAGAAAAAGAAGGTAAAAAATAGTTTAACAAGTTTGTGATTGCGTTGATTGCGCTTCAACTACTCAATAGAATAATGAATGCATTTATCGCGTATCACATTTTTTATTCAGAAAATCTCACCATACGACAAAAATAAAAGATACTCACGTGTATGTACAGTAGTTGTGATTGTGGCTCACATCCTCCTCTGATTTTACGTTCAGAAACGGTCTAAACGCCTTCTATGAGTCGGGGAGAAGCTTCCCATCCAATTTTCTTACAAATTGGCAAACAGGGTCTTTTAACGTCAGATTCCCAAGACGTTGTTCATATTCTGGTTTAAATTTATTCCACAAACATCGAATTCCGTAATGTACGAGTCCACTAGGATGCGTGTGAAGAGAAATTTCGATATCATCTAAATTCTCTTTATTCAGACCATCCCTAATGAATTGAATTTTATCTTCTCTGTTTGTAGATGGAATTCCTAAAGATCGACATTTTAAATTACAGTTCCATCTAGCACATTTATAGCAAACGGCTATCATCTTTGCTCGTCGTTTCTTTGCATATGAACTTTTTCCAAGCCCTGGTAAAAATCTAGTCGGTGTTTCTGTGAATTCACCTTCTATTCTTACTTTGGCTTCGATAATGAATCTTATGTCAAAAGGTATGCTTTTATTCATAAGCAACCTCATCCTTTCAAGCCTTGTCTTGTAAATCTTTAAAATTGCATTTTTGCTTAGAAAGGGAAATCTTTTTTTCAATTTTATACAATGTTTCTTCCATGACAAAAAAAATTAAAATGAAAAACGATAAAATATCTACAAATATCAGTTGTTTGTTGGAAACTGAAAAATCCGACTTTGATAGTCATGGAGTACCGTTATCCGCCACTTGACCGGACAGAAGAATAAAAGATGCAGAAATAAAGAAAGATAAAATAACAAGATATAAACAAAAATATACAAAAAATTATATTTGGCCTAAAACAATCCCCGGCAACGGCGCCAAAATTTGATCGGTCAAAAACTTATCCTAAAAATAGGAGTTTTTGAGTCGCTCGCAAATATATACGAGGTAGAAGTAGTTTGTGGTAAGTTCTACCAAGGTCTTTTCTCTCGAGGATTGTCAATGAGCTTCGTATAATATTTTGTTACAAATTGCGAGAAATAAATACTAAAATAGATTGTTGGGTTTTTTAATATTAACTAAATTAAATGCGCTATATTTTAAACCAAACTATTTTTAATAAGACTATTTTATATAAGACTATTTTTATACTAGACTATTTATATTAAGACTATATATACTAGACTATTTATATTAAGACTATTTATACTAGACTATTTATATTAAGACTATTTATACTAGACTATTTATATTAAGACTATTTATACTGGACTATTTATATTAAGACTATTTATACTAGACTATTTATACTAGACTATTTTTAACTAGTGAAAATGAATAGAATTAAAATGAGTTGGGAATTTATAAAATCTAGGGGATTACGGGTTCATTAAATTAGGTTTTTAATTAAGTATCGGAATTGATTTATACGGATATAAAAGAAAAAATGAATGTTTATCGAGTAATCAACTTTTCAGCTCTGTACTTTCGTAATCAAAGATGTCTTAATCACTTTTGCTTTTTTAAGATGTTGATAACAAGATTAACACTTGATAGATTGAAAAGATGTGTTTCCAATACACTTAACAATCAATCAAGGAGGGTTCACTAGTAGAAATAGGATATGATCAATCTCTATTTAAACCAATTAGTCCTTTCATTTCTCTAACTTGACTATTTTTAGGATAAACGATCGTTCATCGAGTAATCAACTTTTCACCTCTGTACTTTCGTAATCAAAGGTGTCTTAACCACTTTCGTAATCTTAAGATGTTGATAACAAGATTAACATTTGATAGATTGAAAAGATATGTTTCCAATTCATTCAACAATCAATCAAGAAGGTTTCATTAGTAAAAATAGGATATGATCAATCTCTATTTAAACCAATTAGTCCTAAAAATAGTTTAAATCAATCAAATACTCAATATATAACCTAATAGAAATCCCCCTTCCCCTAGGAAGAAAGATTAGCTACTCATTGGTTTATACAAACTAAAATTATAATAGAAATAATTGATATATATAATATATATAGAAACTTTTAATTACTAGAACTTAATGACAATAGATAAAACTTACTTGAATATGATGAATCAAAGTGCAAGAAACAAACTTCAAAATATAACTTCAAACTTGTTTAAAGGTTACAAGCTTACAAAAATTGAAAGTAAAATACTAAGTGCTTATTGAGCAAGCACTTTTCAATTACAAACTAAATGAAAGAAAAACTTCAAACAAAAAATAAAATACAAACTAAAATTGAAAGTTCTAAGGAAAATATATTGCTAAAAGAAAGGAGTATTTCTTAGCAAGAAGATGGGTTTGAGAATTTTGGTGATTTTGCAATGGATGAAGATGTCCTTTTATAGGTGATTTTCAAGAATACATTTGATTATTTAATTCAAAATATCTATTGTAATATCATTTTTTTAATTCTTTGTTCACAGTTCACCCATGTCTTTGAATTTTCAGATTTTTGACCAAAAAAATATCTTGTGGTTGAGTTCACAAATTGGTCAAAAGTGGACTAATTTTGCATGGCATCTGCTGAAAAACGGCGATGAAAAACGGCCCAATTTGCCTCGTGTTGTGCGCCGTTTTGTGGTGACTCGGTCTCTTCCGGAATACGCGCGAGGACACGGCGCTAAATGCCGGCCGTGTGTGAAACGGCCCAAGACACTGCCCTTGTTGCGCCGTATGTGAAACGGCCTACATAACACTGTCCTTTTTGCGCCGTGTTGTATGGTCGTTTTGCCTTGAAAAATTCCCGTCGTTGGATTTGATCTTGTTTTCCGTCCTTTTTGATGCTTCAGGTCAGTAATCTGTAAAATAACCATTTTTAGCTCATGTTTGGACCTATCTGTAAAATATGTATTTTTAATCACAAATCAGTACGATTATGTCCGGAAAAAGGAATATTTTTTATATGAATTTTAGATCAATTATGCACTAATCAAGGACTCGATTCTGCTTGGGCTTAGAGCTAGAACATCGAGATGATGGCATACTCATTCATTAGTGTGCCTATGTCCACAAAATGCTCAGGCGATTTAGCATGGACAAGGCACATCCTCTTGCTACCCCCATGATTGGTCGAAGTCTGGAAATGAACAAGAATCCGTTTCGTCCCAAAGAGGAGGATGAAGAGGTCCTTGGAGCAGAAACACCGTACCTTAGCGCAATCGGTGCGTTGCTGTATCTGGCTCAATGTACTCATCCAGACATCGCATTCTCTGTGAATCTGTTAGCGAGATTTAGCTCCGCTCCCACGATAAGGCATTAGAATGGAGTAAAACACATCTTTCGATACTTGAAAGGCTCCAGTGACCTTAGATTGTTCTTTCCCTACGCAAGAGAGAGCGATATTCCGAAAGGAACTGTTGAGGTTAAGACGATGCATACCGACCGTCGATCTTCGTCTGATATTGCAGCTAAGCATGGTAGCTTGACTACCAGAAGTGCTAATGCGAGCAAGCTTAACCCTTATGCAGAGAATCCTAACGACACGTTAGTTGGATTTGCTGATGCCGGTTATCTCTCTGACCTGCATAAAGGACGTTCCCAAACTGGTTATGTGTTCACCATTGGGAATACAGCAATATCTTGGCGATCTACCAAGCAAACCCTGGTTGCTACTTCCTCGAACCATGCAGAGATAATTACATTGCACGAATCCGTAAGGGAGTGCATTTGGCTCCGGTCAGTCATAGACCATATACGAGGAACGTGTGGATTAGATCCCACTACAGCAACCCCTACTTGCATCTTTGAGGACAATGCGGCATGCATTGAGCAGATGAAGTTAGGTTTCATAAAGGGTGAAAATACCAAGCATATTGCGCCGAAGTTCTTTTATAATCAGCAGCAGCAGAAATTGCTGAATATCGAAGTGAAACAAGTGAGTTCCGATGAGACTATCGCAGACTTGTTCACTAAGTCTCTGCCGAAATCTACATTTGATAAACATGTGGGAAGCATCGGCATGTGTCGATTATCCGAGCTCAACTAATGATAGCTCGACGGAATGAGCTGTCATGTATACCTCAGGGGGAGTATACTTCACATGATTCTGACATTTGTAGTTGGTGCGTTGCGCTCTTTTTTCTCACCAAAGTCTTTGTTTTTCCCACAGGGTTTTATTTGACTTGGAAAGGTTTTTTACCGAGGCAACACCTTATGCACCATGCTAGTATTAGCGTTCGACACAGGGGGAGTGTTCCGGGAAATCCTTTCCGTATTGGTGTCTTACCTAATACTAGTTGTAGGGGGATAAGAGTTATGGAAGGTTCTAGACTCTTCCATAAGTAGTAGGATCCTGTTAGATGTCTTACTTTAACTAGGAATCCTATGTATGGAAAGACTCTCTTTGTAATGCCTATATAAATGCCCCTCTATTCATTGTTATCAATCTGATTGATTTCTTTGCCTTTACTTTTCTCCTCAAACACACCTTAATTATTTTATTTATGTATTTATTAACCTACTTTTACCCTTCATGTGAAATATATATTATTATTAACGAAGGAATTATTTACTCAAACATTTTCGTTGTGTGTTTACGATAACATAGGTTCTTTGGGTGGAGCCAAGTATACAAAGGCTTGACGTTGGTGATTATTCTGGGAGCGGGGCATGAGGTGCCCTACATCGCCCACGGCCGGCTTTTACTCTTTTAGATCATTTTTAAACAACACGCTCATGCCTAGGGCAAACAAAAAGAAAAATGGTTTTTAAGGTTAATCGAACCGGAATCATATATAATCAGTGTGGTTCCGGTTAATCGAAATTTAAAGTGGTGTGATTAGTGATTCCTATTTTGGGGCGTTTATGGTTCCGGTTAACCGAAAATTGTGGTTCAGTTAACCGGAACCGAACCACTCGACACCCCTACTCATGCCCGCCTAACTTTTTTTTAAAATTAATTGTCAGGAAAACAATATAATAACATAAAGAAATAAAGTTTTTTTTTTCAGTTCGCTTCAAGTGTATACATGCACTTGATGTTTGATGATGATTAGCCAAAAGAATGATTAGATTCTTGAGAAAATATACATATACATAATACAAAAATATAGACGTGTTGGTATCTATTCGGAATACAAAAAATTACACAACTCAATATAAAAGAATTACAATTATAGAACCTATGGTATCGGGATTAGGGTTACACAATAATCCTAAAAATTGAATTATACGGAATGAAGATGAACTAAACGAAACACAAACACACAGATCGAATAAAGTTCAAGAATAAAACTGAGCAGATCAGAATAGATCTAAAACCGAGAATAAAAGTGGTGAGAAACAATCGGATGTCGGCTCAGTCCTTCAATCTCACCTACCCACGTCCAAGGCTCACAACGATCGGCAACCACTAGTCCTTAACGTACCAAAATCCGAGCGATTTCAAGGAAGTCTCAAGGAATCACACGTAATACCCAAGAACCAAGAACCCTAATAAGAACTTCCTCACCCAAAACCACTCGGGAACAATTTCACACATAAACGAGAAAATTTTCACTTAGAGAACTCAAAAATTTGCTTTTTGCTCAAGAACTCTCGTTTTTGCTAAGATGTCGTTCTACCACACGCTATCGTTTTTGCAGGATGACCGGTAGCGCACGCTAATCCGGCAATCCAGTACTGGACAGAATGTTTCTGAACTCGGCTGATGATCAGGTAGCGCATGCTAACGGTCCGATAGCGCGCGCTATCAAGGGACGATTAGCGCATGCTATTCCTGGTAGCGCACGCTAACGGTCCAAAACCGTAGGTTCTGGAGTAGGGTTTTGGCCAATAGCGCATGCTAACCTTGAAGGTTAGCGCACTCTAATAATTTTCTGGCTATAAAAACCAGAGAGTTGACCGGAGCAACTCATTTCTTTTCCTTTTCTTTTCTTCTCCGAGAGATAGGCGATTTAGAGGATTTGGGAGCTGGGATTTGAGTGAATATCATCATTCATCCAAGATCTTGAGTCTCTAACACCAAGTTATCATCATCTAATCATCTTCTACCTCTTGAATCAAGGTAAATCTTTTAGAACCTTATTTTGCGGAGATTTAGGGGTTTTCACATTTTCGTCCGATTCATTCCATGTTGTTGATTAATTCATGATGAATATGATTAATCTTGTTGGTATTCTTGGTTTTACTACAGATTCATGGTATATTTCGTGGTATTTTCATAATCGAGAGGGTTTGGTTGTGGTCTACCCTCGTTGTTGTTCTTGTACGAATATACATGAATCGTAGGCGGGTTTTCGGGTATTTTCCATTTCCGTATTCATTTAGAAATGGTTGTGATTGTATTCTTCGAATCATTAGGTTCGGTTTCACCGGTTCCTAGCGGTCGTGTTTGATTCCCCCTTTCCGTTCGTGTCACCGTCTATTGATCGAGGCAAGTACCCTTATGAACTTACAATCTTGACATAGTAGTATTGCATGAGAGATAGTGTGTGTGTGTGTGTGTGCATGTGTGTGTGTGTGTATGCTCACTACGGGTTAGATCCTACCGGGTCTCGGTGGGGGTCCATAGAGACGTGGATCGATGAGCTTGCTTTTAACCACTACGGGTTAGATCCGATGGGGTCTCGGTAGGGGTCCACAGAGACGTGGATCGACGGTTAATTGTGGTGCATTTTATAAATGTGTTTTGGATTATTGGCGTTTCCGGAAATGTGTGTTTCAACCGATGTTTTCATGATTGCATGCATTAACTATATGTGTAAGGTTTAAGTTGTTCATTTGGTTACTTGTACTAATGTAATTGCTAATCCCTTTGGGGACCCATTTTGGGGAAATTCGTTTTATGAATTTCAGGTCAGGTTCATCGAGACGAGCAGTCTTTGGACCCGATGCGCGGATGATGGCCGAGCTTGATGATTGTGCATGAGTGGTGTTTTATTGTTTTCTATCTTTTGATCGGTTGCCATCTTGTAAACTAATATAAGTACTCGAGTACTTAGGAGCTTTTATTTGTTCGGATTGAACTGTTTCATCCATTATATTTTTATTGGGTGGTTGTGATATTGTATGACCGTTTGAACTGGGTGGATTATTATTATTTTGCGTCTTTATGACGAGGTGTTATTGTGTTGAATCCGTGAGTCGGTGAGTGTGTTTGGTCACCTAGCCTGGTGGGTCCCATGTAGGGATCCACAGTGCTGTAATATACGCTGAATATCTTGAGGGTGTTATAATATAATGGTATCAGAGCTCTAGGTTTATGGATACATAGGCTTGTCGGTTTATTGAGTCTGGTTGTGTTTCATTTTGCACATCGTCACGCTTCCATGATTCCGGTACTTCCAGTGCCCGTAAGTTTTTCCTTACTCTGTTCCTTGTTTCCTTGTATTGCACCTTCGATTCTTGATTTGTGATTGATATTCCTATCGTACTTATCATCGAATTACTTTTGCTACTTATTTATGACCAGTATGGATGCTGGAAGAGGCTGTGGTTGTGGTTGTGGATGCGGCCGGGGACGTAGGGTAGCCGGTAAGGCACCCATTGTAATATCCGTAATTTTCCCATTTTTAGCAGTTTCCATTTTTGGGGTATGTCTATTTTTGTCGACTCCCTTGTAACCGTTTCGACATTTTGAACCTATTTTGTTCTTGGAGTTTTTCCATTTGGACGAGTTTTGATGATGTTTTCACGTAATTTCATTTTATGACATGTTTTGCCGTATGAACGTTCGATTCTTGTAAAACTCGTTCGTTTCCGTTGTTTCGTGGTTTGTACAAGTTCGTATGGTTGAGTTGGTCATGTGGAGACTTTCGGTTTGTAAATCCGACGTCGTTTCGTGATTTTCGGGCACTTGGGCCATTTTTGTAATTTCCTAATAGTTTAGGGAATCTTGTTTTCGTTGTCGCATTACGGACCCTTCGGTGGTCGGAATTGTATTTCTCTTTCAGCGCTTAGCTCCGTCGTCTTGTATGCTTCGCGTCTATGTTCTGGATTACGGTTTGAAGTGCGTTTCGTGTTTTGTACCTTGACGGCAATCTCTTTGCATTATGGCGGCCGATCGAAGCTACTGCGTTGGTAGCGCACGCTACCCCTGTTGCCTTGCGTGCGCTACCAATGTGCAGTTAGCGTGCGCTAGCGATTGGCAGCAGTAGCTACTGGACCGGTCTCAGCCCCGTTAGCGTGCGCTATACATGCTAGTTAGCGTGCGCTAACTTCACATTTTTAAAGATTAGGGCGATTTAGTTTCGGCATTATTTTTCATTCTTTTCCTTTCCTTCCCTTCCTACGGGCGATTTTGGCGATTCGGAGCGGTGTGGAGAGTAATCGGCGGAGTTCCCTTCCAGTCCAATTCTTGTGTCTCGAGCATAACACACCACCATCTAAACCCATCTCCGTCGTCCGAATTCAAGGTAATTCCTCAGGAACCCTATTTTTGACGTTTTTGGGGGATTTCGGGATTTTAGGGTTTAGTTCCGAATTGTTCATCTATATTACGATATTCTTCACCGATTGTGATTATTGAATGATTCCAAATCCAGTTTCCTTGATTTTAATCCGCGAATTATCAATACGGGAGATTTTGCGTAAACCCTCACCCGTATTGATTGAACGTCTTTTGTCGTTAATTGTAATCGGGGTTTTGGGAGTATTCCTTTCGATTATTGATGTCCGTTGGGACTGAGTTATGCTAATTCTTCGTTTAGGAACCGTCGTTTTCCATTCGGATCATCCGTAGTCATTTTTCACTTCCGATTCTTCGAAGAATGTCTCAAAGGCAAGTACTTTACATTTGTTTACATGTTCTAGTATTTGAATTATGGATGTATCGTGGTGGTTGTGGATGGTTATGTGTATGTTCACCTAGGGACGGTCCGACGGGGCCTCTAGGGATACGTATTGCCGTGAGTGTGCGTATCGTGAACTGTGGTTAACCACCCAGGGATGTCCGACGGGACTCTGCGGGGTACGGTGGCCGTGAGTCTCGTGCCAACGGTTAACTTTGAATCATGATTTGTTGGAGATAATGTGTTTGTGTTTGTACATCATAAATATTCCGGAATATAAAATGTTTTCTAAAATGATTTTTGGCGCATGTATTCATCTGATTAGAATGTAGTTCAAATGGATTGTACTTGCACTAGCAGTTGTCGCTAACCCCTTAAATGGGGGAAATACTTTTTGTATTTCAGGTATGGATCATGGGGATAAACGAGCACTCGGGACGTATGAGGATGATGGGCAAGCATGATATTGTCCAGTATTTGATTTTCGATGTTATGTCTGTCGGTTACTATTGATGTCTGATTTTGGGATTTATGTATTATAAATTGGTTTAAGTACTCGAGTACTTCCTGTTTGAAATTGTTAATGTTGTGTTCCCGTTTTGGGAAGTGGATTTGATGTCAAATTTTAATTGTCGGTTTGTAGTCTTTTATTTGAATTGTCGTTTTATTAATGATAGTTAGTCGTTGTCGAATGTCTTGTTGGTATGTTAGCCTGGTGAATTCCACAGTGTGGGGTCCACGGCGCTGTAATATGCCCTGAACGTCTTGGGGGTGTTACAGAATATGGTATCAGAGCTTAGGTTTATGGATACCTAGGCTGTCGGTCATTTGGGTCTAGTTAAGTGTCGTTTTTGGGACAGTATCACTGCTATGCCATCATCTCAGTACGCCGGTGCTCGTAAGTTTTCCTAACTTGACTCGTTTCACCGTTCTGTTCTATTCCTGTCTTAGTATCTTTTGCGTTTTGCGTTTGAATTGTACTTACCCGTTGCTTCTTCAGAATTCCTGCTGGTAGAGGACGCGGGCCTTGATCGCGAGCCTTGGTAGGGGCGTGGCGCGGCCGGTGGGCGGCCATGTCCGATCACTCGAACCGGTCGGCGATGCCCTCTTTGTCGAGCAGTGTTCCCCCTAGTTCGGAGGCCGGCGGAGACCGATCTGCTAGCTCTAATGCTCATGAGAATGTTGGAGTGGCCAACATATTACGGCAAGTAGCGAACCGAGATGACGCTGCGGCTCGAGCCGTTACAGTCGGCCATGCTAATGCCAACCCGGTTCCGCCCTCTTGGGCCGGTAATGATAAGCTACTTCGGGACGTGATTCGTATGCGTCCTCCGCGGTTTGATGGTGCTTGACCCTTCGGTTGGGAGAATTGGTTATTCGAGTTGGAGAAAGTGTTTGAGGCGCTAAGCTGTTAGGAGAGGAAAGTACCCATTGCTCGGTACTTCCTCGCCAAGGAGAAGCGGCGTGGTGGCAAGCGGTGAAACCGCGTGGCCAGGCGACTACGTGGGCGAGTTTCGAGATCGATGGAAGATGAATATTGTCCTTGGCGGTGAAAGAGGGGAGGATCGAGCCTTCTTTGAGGCCAAGCCCCAAGATGTTCCTATTTCTCAAGCTATCAAGGACTACAATCAACAAGCGCATTACGTGAGAAACCAAGTCCGAGATGAACTAGATAAGATCCGCCACTTTGATATGCGGATGAAGCGAGTGCGCCACTACATGTCCAGTGCAGGGTGCACGACTTTGAAAGATTACGAGAATAAAGCGATGGCTTACGAGATGTCGTTTTACTGCGGCAGAGAGGCAGCGTGAAGGAAAGAAGCGAAGACCTCGGTCGGTTTCGGGAGGCAAGTCGGAGGGTATCCGAAGGCTCGGTCCGGTTCGCGAGTCTTCGGGGTCGATCGCCATCGGTTGGTCGAGGCGGTTCTAGGTCTGCACTCTGCTGGGTCCGTTCGTGGTCCTACATGCTTGAAGCTATGATCGGCGGGCCACATGATGAGTGAGTGTGATAGGCCTCCGATTGATGTCTCGCTTGTGGCCGTATGGGTCACCGTGCTAAGTTTTGTACGGATGCGGCTCGGGCCCGATTACTCGGATATCGGCCCGGCCAGAGGCCGAGTGTGAATCGGACACCGCAGTTCCTCGGCCGCAGAGTTTTGGTAGAGGTCGAGGTCGTGGTCGGCCTTCTAGAGGAGCTTCTAGTGCGGGTGCATTCCGCCCGTGTGTATGAGATGAGGCGAGCCGGAGATCCCGACGCGACGGTGGCTACAGTGCCGTCCACATCCTTGACCATCCTGTTTCCGTATTGTTCGATTACTGCTACGCATTCTTTTATATCTATGGATTGCGTGCGTAAATGCATGTTGATTGCCTTGTTGCTTGTGAGCCTTTTGTTGTTAAACTTCCTGGGGGATAGCATCGTGGGGGACCGTGAGATTAGAGATTTTTCCGTGAGTATCGCGGGGAGGGATTGGCTTTCTAATCGATTGCGATAGATATTAGAGATGAGGATTTGATTACGGGGAGGATTGGGTGGACCGTCATGGGGCGATCATGAATTATAGAACGAGGCTGTTTCGATGTTAGCCTCGATGGTACCGAGCATTCTTTTGTGGGGCGTAAGCGGGGTAGCGAGATTGCGATCGGCGCTTTGAGGCGGTGAGACTTCTTCGGGAGGTTGCACGGGCTATTGGTGTTACGCTTTGAGATCGGAAGAAGGGGAGTCGAGCTCTCGTCTATTCGGTAGTATGTGAGTATCTGACGTTTTCGGATGAGTTGCGGGTTTGCCGCCGGGCCGAGAGGTTGAGTTCTGTCGATTTAGAGCCGGGTGCGGCACCTATCTCTAAGACGCCATACCGTATGGCGCTGCCGAGATGCTTGAGTTGAAAAAGCTTGGGAGGATTCTTTGGACATGGGATATATTCGACCGAGCGCTTCGCCTTGGGGCGCGCCGGTCCTATTTGTAAAGAAGAAGGATGGGTCACTTCGTTTGTGCATCGACTACCGAGAGTTGAACAAAGTGACCATCAAAAACAAGTATCCGCTACCAAGGATTGATGATTTGTTTGATCAGTTGCAAGGGGCAACTGTGTTTTCGAAGATTGATTTGAGATCGGGGTATTATCAGCTCCGAGTGAAGGATACCGATATTCCGAAGACGGCCTTTCGGACGAGATACGGTCACTACGAGTTTGTGGTTATGCCTTTTGGGCTAACCAACGCACCAGCCGTGTTCATGCAGCTTATGAACAAAGTCTTTATCGAGTACCTCGATAAGTGTGTAGTCGTTTTTATTGACGACATCCTGATTTACTCGAGGAGCGAGGAGGAGCACGCCCGTCATTTGCATATTGTGTTAGATATTTTGAGAACTCAGCATCTTTTTGCGAAGTTCTCAAAGTGCGAGTTTTGGTTACGGGAAGTCATGTTTCTCGGTCATGTGATCTCGGCCGAGGGTGTTCGTGTGGACCCACATAAGGTAGAGGCGGTGTTGGATTGGGCGCCACCCAAGAACGTGAAAGAGGTCATGATTTTACGGGATTAGCGGGTATTACCGTAGGTTCGTCGAGGGTTCTCTAAACTTGCTCGACCTCGACTCGATTATTCTGAAGTCGAGAGAAGTTTGTGTGGACCGATGAGAGGCGAGAATAGTTTTGAGGAGTTGAAGAAGCGGTTGTGACCGCTCCGTTTGGCTTTACCGAGTGGTAATGATGGTTTCTCGGTTTATAGCGATGCTTCGGCCAAGGGCTCGGATGCGTACTTATGCGGCATGGGAGGACGATTGCCTATGCTTCCGTCGATTGAAACCGTATGAATTGAATTACCCTACGCACGATCTTGAGTTGGCCGATTGTGTTTGCGTTGAAAATCAGCGTCATTACTTGTATGGCTCGCCGTGTCGATTTTCACCGATCACAAGAGCCGAAGTACATCTTCACGCGAAGGAGCTTAATATGAGACAGAGGAGATGGTTGGGCCGATTAAGGATTACGATCTTGAGATCCTCTATCATCCGGCAAGGCTAATGTGGTAGCAGATGCCTTGAGCCGGAAATCGGTATCGCCGGGTGCTTGAGTTACTCACGGCCCGGTCGGGACTTCAGCGAGAGTTTATGAGGTTGAGCATTGAGATTATCGCCCAGAGTTCCGGCGATTGCGTACTCTTGAGATTTCTTCGTCTCTGGTCGAGGACATTAAATCGGGACAGTTGGAGGACCCGATGTTTATTCAGCTGCGGGCGAGTGTAGAGAAGGGGAGAGCCCCGGGATTCGTTATTCATGAGGACGGCGTGTTGAGATTCCGAGGTCGGTTGTGTGTTCCGAACGACTCGGGCGAGACGAAGCATTATGCGAGAGGCTCATGCGTCACCATACTCAGTCCATCCGGGCTCGAGTAAGATGTATAAAGATCTGAGGAAGAATTTCTGGTGGAACGATATGAAGAAGGAGGTAGTTCAGTTTGTGGCTAAGTGTTTGACTTGTCAGCAAGTCAAGATCGAGCACCAGCGGCCAGCCGGATTATTGAAACCACCTCCCGTCCCGGAATGGAAGTGGGAGGATATCTCTATGGATTTTGTCACGGGTTTGCCGAGGACGAGGACTGGTATGAATATGGTGTGGGTGATTGTAGACCGACTGACTAAGTCGGCACATTTTCTGGGCATCAAGGATACTTGGGGTCCAGAAAAGTTGGCTCGTATTTTTATTGCACAGATAGTGAGGCTTCATGGTACGCCGAGGACCATTATTTCAGACAGAGATGGCCGATTTGTATCGCATTTTTGGCAGGCAGTGCATAAGGCATTGGGGACTCAGCTACGTTTGAGCACTTCGTTCCATCCCCAGACCGATGGGCAGTCCGAACGTACCATTCAGACGTTCGAGGATCTGTTGCGCGCGTGTGCGTTAGACTGGAGTAGTAACTGGGAGGATCATTTGGCCTTGATTGAGTTTACTTATAATAATAGCTGGCACGCGTCGATTAAGATGGCACCATATGAGGCACTTTATGGCCGACGTTGCCGATCACCGATATGTTGGGATGAACCGTCCGATTTGGTTGGCACTGAGCCGGACCTTGTGTTGGAAACGAGGGAGAAAGTCGAATTGATTAGAAAGAGGATGTTGGCTGCCCAGAGTCGACAAAAGTCTTATGCGGATGTTAGGCGTAGACCTTTGGAGTTTGAGGTGGGAGATCACGTTCTGTTGAGAGTGTCTCCGACGAAAGGAGTTTTCCGATTCGGGAAGAAGGGGAAACTCAGCCCGAGATATATTGGACCTTTCGAGGTATTGGAGAGAGTCGGTGAGTTAGCGTACCGTTTGGCTTTACCTCCGTCGCTTAGTCATGTACATAGCGTATTTCACGTTTCCCAGTTGAGGAAGTACGTTCCGGACCCGTCCCACATTATTGACTTTGGGGACGTGGAGATTGAGAAGGATGTTACGTTTGAAGAGAGGCCCGTCAGAATTTTGGAACGTCGTGACAAACAGTTAAGGCACAAAACCATTCCTTTGGTTAAGGTGCAATGGTCGAGGCATGGAGTAGAAGAAGCGACGTGGGAGTTAGAGGAGGATATGCGTTCGAGATACCCCGAGCTTTTTGATTCTTAAGTTTCGGGACGAAACTTTATTTTAGAGGGGGAGAATGTAATATCCGTAATTTTCCCATTTTTAGCAGTTTCCATTTTTGGGGTATGTCTATTTTTGTCGACTCCCTTGTAACCGTTTCGACATTTTGAACCTATTTTGTTCTTGGAGTTTTTCCATTTGGACGAGTTTTGATGATGTTTTCACGTAATTTCATTTTATGACATGTTTTGCCGTATGAACGTTCGATTCTTGTAAAACTCGTTCGTTTCCGTTGTTTCGTGGTTTGTACAAGTTCGTATGGTTGAGTTGGTCATGTGGAGACTTTCGGTTTGTAAATCCGACGTCGTTTCGTGATTTTCGGGCACTTGGGCCATTTTTGTAATTTCCTAATAGTTTAGGGAATCTTGTTTTCGTTGTCGCATTACGGACCCTTCGGTGGTCGGAATTGTATTTCTCTTTCAGCGCTTAGCTCCGTCGTCTTGTATGCTTCGCGTCTATGTTCCTGGATTCTGGTTTCGAAGTGCGTTTCGTGTTTTGTACCTTCGGCAATGGCGTCTGCATTATGAGCGGCGATCTTGGCTGCTGCGTAGGTAGCGCACGCTACCCCTGTTGCCTTGCGTGCGCTACCAATGTGCAGTTAGCGTGCGCTAACTCGTTATTGTTAGCGTGCGCTAGCGATTGGCAGCAGTAGCTACTGGACCGGTCTCAGCCCCGTTAGCGTGCGCTATACATGCTAGTTAGCGTGCGCTAACTTCACATTTTTAAAGATTAGGGGCAGTTTAGTTTCAGCATTATTTTTCATTCTTTTCCTTTCCTTCCCTTCCTACGGGCGATTTTGGCGATTCAGAGCAGATTGTGGAGAGTAATCGGCGGAGTTCCCTTCCAGTCCAATTCTTGTGTCTCGAGCATAACACACCACCATCTAAACCCATCTCCGTCGTCCGAATTCAAGGTAATTCCTCAGGAACCCTATTTTTGACGTTTTTGGGGGATTTCGGGATTTTAGGGTTTAGTTCCGAATTGTTCATCTATATTACGATATTCTTCACCGATTGTGATTATTGAATGATTCCAAATCCAGTTTCCTTGATTTTAATCCGCGAATTATCAATACGGGGAGATTTTGCGTAAACCCTCACCCGTATTGATTGAACGTCTTTTGTCGTTAATTGTAATCGGGGTTTTGGGAGTATTCCTTTCGATTATTGATGTCCGTTGGGACTGAGTTATGCTAATTCTTCGTTTAGGAACCGTCGTTTTCCATTCGGATCATCCGTAGTCATTTTTCACTTCCGATTCTTCGAAGAATGTCTCAAAGGCAAGTACTTTACATTTGTTTACATGTTCTAGTATTTGAATTATGGCTGTATCGTGGTGGTTGTGGATGGTTATGTGTATGTTCACCTAGGGACGGTCCGACGGGGCCTCTAGGGATACGTATTGCCGTGAGTGTGCGTATCGTGAACTGTGGTTAACCACCCAGGGATGTCCGACGGGACTCTGCGGGGTACGGTGGCCGTGAGTCTCGTGCCAACGGTTAACTTTGAATCATGATTTGTTGGAGATAATGTGTTTGTGTTTGTACATCATAAATATTCCGGAATATAAAATGTTTTCTAAAATGATTTTTGGCGCATGTATTCATCTGATTAGAATGTAGTTCAAATGGATTGTACTTGCACTAGCAGTTGTCGCTAACCCCTTAAATGGGGGAAATACTTTTTGTATTTCAGGTATGGATCATGGGGATAAACGAGCACTCGGGACGTATGAGGATGATGGGCAAGCATGATATTGTCCAGTATTTGATTTTCGATGTTATGTCTGTCGGTTACTATTGATGTCTGATTTTGGGATTTATGTATTATAAATTGGTTTAAGTACTCGAGTACTTCCTGTTTGAAATTGTTAATGTTGTGTTCCCGTTTTGGGAAGTGGATTTGATGTCAAATTTTAATTGTCGGTTTGTAGTCTTTTATTTGAATTGTCGTTTTATTAATGATAGTTAGTCGTTGTCGAATGTCTTGTTAGTATGTTAGCCTGGTGAATTCCACAGTGTGGGGTCCACGGCGCTGTAATATGCCCTGAACGTCTTGGGGGTGTTACACCCATGTCGCATTCTTATGGAGCTGGCAGTACCAGTGACCGTTATAGCCATGCTTCTACTCGAGATGGCGCCGACCTTGGTGTTGCAGCTGTTATGCAACAAATGGTAAACAATATGGCGGTGATAGCTCAGGCGGTTCAGAACCCGACTCCGGCCCATGCTGCTCGGGGCGGGGTGGATCGTTGGCTTCAGGATGTCATCAAGATGCATCCTCCTCAGTTTTCGGGAGTTTCAGACCCGATTGGCTGCGAGGGGTGGATCAAGGAGATATCCAAGGTCTTCATCGCCACCAATTGTCCTGAGGATCGCAAGGTCAACATCATGAAATTTAAGATTTAACTGTCTCGCACCCGTAAATTTTCAAACTAAACTTGAGCAGTTTTGAATAGCCCAGAGGAGAATTCGAGCATTTGAGTCCATTTTGCTATTCCTTCTTATTCGTTATTATACTGGCTATTCAGTATTTCACATAATAAACAAACTCCTAAGGCTTTAGTCTTATTTTAGTGTGTTTGTCCGAGGCACTAAGCTGTCACCCGTTAAATGTCTGATGAAATGCCTGTAAGAAGAATGTCACATAAAATATTACATCTTCGTTAATTATGCACCATGATCTCAAATGTTTGATGTCTACAACGAAAATTTATATACCGCTTCTGTAAGATAATATTCGTGGTCTTAATCATGAGCTCCAAATTTACTCCTACCTGTGTGTTAATGTTACTGACCGTGTCATTTTTCCTTTTTTCAGAGATTATTTGTCGCTCGTTTTCTTTGAGTTAAATTGTGGTCTACAGTAGTACAGTTAGAACTTTGTTTATGGCTCTTGGGATGTTTCAGGCTCTACAATTTAATTCGAGACTCGTATATTATATCCTGCAAACTTTCTTTCGATGAATGCTAGTAAGTGAAATTTTTTATTTTTCTTATTTTAGGAGAGAATGTGTATGTATGTACTAAATTCGGCACTAATATGATGCTTTTAGAGGCACATCTGATGCCGATGAAGATTGAGGCAAGGAACAATACTCGAATTGAAAGTCCTAAAATACGCAATAGGCGAATGAGGAAAAAGGTACTTGTTTTGTTTTTCTCACTGCAAAGGCAATGAATACGTCTATGATAATTTGTGGGTGCACGTATTCAACCATATAAACTGTGGAGTTACAATGCTGTCAAGCCACAGAGTTCTTCATTTGACATAATTTTGGAAACTTTAAATTTCTTGGTGCTTATTGCTGAATTTTTAGAAAAATTTAACTTCATGTTGCCCTAGTGATCTTTTTTAGCATGATTTGTTGATCGTACTTCATTTTTTAATTTTTTGTTTTCATTGGCAGCATATCTGTACTACTACTTATTTTATAAATGGTGATTGTGTTTGCTTTGACCAGTTTAATGGCACGCCTACAAGACCAAGACATTCAGTATTCTGCTCCGATAAGCAGTCATATGCTATGCTGGTTGATGACAAGAAAAATTTGTTTTATGGCAGTACTCTGCATAAAGCAATATGGGAGGATCCCACCTGTAGCACTGTTGTAAGCACACATTCTACATAAATTGATGACAAAAAGAGTAGACAATATAATTTTTGAAAGTGCTAGTTTTAAAGAACTGAGAAATTTTGTCTACTTATCACTTGGACAAATCCTTGTGGTTGAGTTTCATGACAGTTAATTGCTGTTCTGATTAGCATTTTTCACATTTGATACTCAGGAAGCTGCAAAACAAGTTGGTGAAGAGCTTGTCAAGGTTTGTATTGAACTTAACATCAATGAAATTTCTTCTTACGATCGTAATGAAGAGTCTTGTGTTTCTCTTGATCAGAAGAATAATTTCTGCATATTGATACTGTACCATATTAATATACTACGTTATTGACCTTTCTTTTTCTATTTTTCTACAACCTTGTTTTAGGGCGACAACCACTGATAAAAGTGTTTAAACATCAAATGGACTGGCAATAATTTCACTATGAAATCAACAACAACATCAAAGTGTTTTGTCTTTGAAGTTGGCAGAAACTACAAGCTGTATTGATTGAATATCCAAATAACAATGAAATTTAAAACAAAGAAAGTCCCAAGTCGCATTATTTTTGTTTTGTAGTTAGTTGATATTGCTTGTTGTGAACAGTTGAGATTTAGTTAGAAGATGTATGTTTGTGCTTCATAGATGATACATTCATTGCTTCAAAATTATGTTGGGCATTGGTTTTAATTTGAGATGTTGATCATGATTGTGGACATAAATATGCTGTGTAGATTTGATTCAAATATTTACATGTTGATGATTACCAACCTGCTTTCAGGGGTGGTGGTGGTGGTGCTGGTTTTGGCCGAGGCTCCGGCGGCTTTAGTGGAGCACCGTCGAGCTAAACTTTTAGATTTTGTCCGATCATAGTCTTTGATAGGAGGATTTAGATGTTGGATTGATGTGGAACCAAAACTTGTATTTCACCATAAATGTCATGTGCTACTATTTTTATATATCAGGCATATATCAGGCTCTTTTTTTTCAGATTTTTTTTTACTCAATATTGAAAAACAGAACAGGTGGATTTTGGCAAATTTGGTAGTGCTGGGTTGAAAACATATACAGTAAAACCTCTATAAATTAATAATATTGGGACCGGGATATTTTATTAATTTAGCGAGATATTATTATATCGATAAATTAATCAATTATTAATTTAAAGAGTTGGCTTATATTCGTGAGCAACTCTCAAATTAATGCATCGACCTTCAATGCAATTGGGAGATTTAAAGATGAACTCAATATAAATTTGAAGTTCACAAAAAAACAAGTGACTGTAGATTCATTTTTTTACTAGACAAATCTAGAATTTTAGAATATTTTAGTAATTATTAATTTATAGTTTCGCCGGGACCAATATATTTATATTGGGATTTCAGAAAATTATTATTTTATTATTTTATCGATTAGGGTCCAATTTTGTATTGGCCCCAAGTTCGAACCGGACAAATTATTAATTTTATCGAGGTTATTAATTTATCGAGTATTAAATTATAGAGGTTCTACTGTATACATTTCACATCGGTCATTTAAGAAATTGATGTTAAATTTTTTGCTTCAATTTACATCGGTTATAACTCAAAACCGATGTGAAAGACACATTTGACATCGGTTTTCATTGAAACTGATGTGAATTACACATCCTGTAGTTGCAATTCACATCGGTTATTGAAGAAACCGATGTGATTTTTTTTTTGCTTCAATTTTACATCGGTTGTGAGGCATAATCGATGTGAATTACTCATTTTCACATTGGTTTTTAAAAACCGATGTGAATTTTAACATCGGTGGATACAACATCGGTTTTAAGACCGATGTGAATAGTACTTAAAAACCGATGTGAAATCCTATTTTCGTAGTAGTGAATAGACAGAAAATAATGGTTCCTACCATGTGATGGAACACTGGCAGGACCCCACACATCCGCATGAACATATTCAAGCACATTGGAACTCTTATTAGATTTCTCAGGAAGTGGATCAGGGGAATTGGGGGGGGGGTTAGGAAATTGTAATTTATGTTGTTTATCGTACATGCAAGAGTCACAGAAAGACATCTTAGAGATCTTATCTTTTCCAAAACATCCTTGTTTATGCAAGATATCTAATCCCTTCATAGTCATGTGTCATAATCTATTATACCACAATTCAGTTTTATCGGCACAAACCACGTTAGCACATGCATTAGACTCAGCTTGGCAAATATATAAGTTAAATTTCCTAATGCCTTTAAACAACATTAATGAACTACTACATATTTTCATGCAACCATACCCCCAGCTACCTCTAAGACTTTCATCTTCCATGACAGCACATGATATCATATTATGAGATAAATCAAAAATGTGTCTAACCTTTTTTTAGAGTAAACAGAGTATCGGAATCAAATTTTAGACATACATTACCAATACCGGCCATAAGACGTTTAATATTATCAGCCATGGATACATAACACGATCACCAAGATTAGTGTAACTAGTGAAATGTTGATCATATGATAAGTGCATCCAGAATCAAATAGACATTCATTTTCACTTAGACCGGCCTGAAATTCACGAGAGGCATGCACTAGGGATGGCAGAAAGCTCAAACCCGTGGGTCCCACCCGAACCGGACCCAAGTCAACAGGCGAAACCCGAGTTGGCTGGGTTTGGAGTTCGGCGACACCCGATATTACGGGTGCGGGTTTGGGATCACTCAAACCCACACCCGAAACCCAGACACCGGCCCAGTTATATGTTAAATTACCTAATTACCCTATGTATATATAAGTGTAAATTAGGATTTTCACTTTTCACCCATTTTTTTTCTACACATCTCACGACTCACTCTGCCTATGTTAATTGTATGTTATTGTAATTTAATTTCTTGAGAGTTTATGTTGAAGACTATGTTAAACTATGTTATTATTGTATTGTCATTTGTAAACTATTTTATTATTCTATTGACATTTGCAAACTATGTTAGATTATGTTACATTTTGTATTTTATCAAATTTGAATTTGGATGAGCACCAAACTTGAATTTTGATTCTGCCTGATCAAGCTGGGGGTTTGGGTTTGGGTGGAAAAACCCGAACCCAATGGGTGTGGGTGTGGGTTTCGTTTTGCCACCCAAACAGCCTTTGGGTTTGGGTTTGGGTTCGGGTGGTGATTTCGGGTGTGGGTTTAGGGAGTATGAAACCCGCACCCGACCCGACCCGTTGCCATCCCTAGCATGCACTTCATCAATAACCATAAAACTATTGCCTATAGCTATATTAGCTTTGATCATTTCTTTGGTTCTTTTTAGGTTTAGTACAGTATTGTATGTAATGACCAGGTTCACCAAAATTATAGCACTTGCGATTTTTAGGCCGAGACTTAGACTTATCCCTCCATGGCCCCTTTTTCTTGTTTGATTTATCAGTGTCATTTTTGTTAGAAAGCTTCTTTTTAACATTTTATGCGCCTCTTACAATGTTGACCTCACTAATAGGTTTAGAAACTTTGTTGACTTTTAAGTCCAATTCCTTGCTTTTCAAACCATTTATGACCGTATCTAAAGTGACATAATTTACGCCATACTTGATGGTGATTTCACATCACTATAGGTATCCGAAATTGCATTTAAAAGCATAATAAGAGTGTAGTTATCGATGTTTTTATCGTGATTGTTTTATATCTTGAACTAACTTTGTAAACATATCAAGATTCTCATCGATGTCTTTAGATAATCAAGTTTATATCTGAAATTTTTTTCAAGAAGAAACAGTTTATTGGGCACGGAGGTTTCGGTATAAATTTCTTCCAGCTTATCCCAAAGTTGTTTAATTATCAGTTTTGCCTATTCGTCTAATCACAGAATCAGATAGGTTCAAGATTATAGATGAATGAACAAACTCACTTAATTCTTCACATTTCTCAAAACTAAGTTACAGTTCGATCTTCAATCACTAACAAGTCCACGTTAAATTCACGACAAATCACATTCTCGAAGTATAAAGAATATAGACGAGATACTCGCCTCAAGTAAGCACGCGAAGCAACGGGAAAGCTCGGCCGGAAACCCTCGAATCCTCCAACTAGGTCGAAAACACAAGAACAATATAATCACTACAAAATTGATTGCAAGGAAGATGAAAAACATACGAAATTCTCAACAAGAACTCGTAGAGACATAGGATCGAACACTTAGGGTTCAATACTTCCCCAAGAACATCGAAAACATCACCCCAACCCGAACACGATAAGAATACGAATAAAAACACCGAAATATAATCAATACTTCCGAATAAGGAAACACAAAACCACAATTTACGAAGAACGACGCGAATCCTAAAGATTATCAAAGTACATAGAAAAGGGTTTCAAGAAATTTACCTCGAATCAATGATGAAGAACACGGATTGATGATGTTAATCAACACCAATAACTCACGAAAGATGAAGGCTTGGAGTTACAAGACTCCAAAATCGCCCCCTTGAAGAATCCTTGCGTCGCCCGTCGAATAAAAACGGAGAGAAGTGAAAAATGAGGGTTGTTGTCTTGTGCCCGCTGTTTTAAAACAGTGAAATATTCTGGCCGTAACAGAAGAGAATTACGGCCATAACATTAGGCCTATTACGGTCGTAAGTAGTGGGGTGTTATGGCCGTAACACCTATGGGCTATGATTTAGGAAGGTCTTTATGAACCGCCCGAACAACAGAAACCCGAACCTGCTAACATTCCGAACATATGTTTACAAAGCATTCCCGATGATGAATTTAAGCGCTAAAAAGAAACACAATTCCGACTATCCGAAGGTTCGGAATTCGATGACGGAAGTAAATTTTCTCAAACTTTGGGAAATTATAAAACGACCCAAAACGTCCGAAAATCACAATACGGAATCAAACAACCAATCCGAAGTTCACAAAACGGCTAACAAAGTTAAACGGACTTATAGGAAACACGAAATCGTAGTTTCGAACCACCATTACACGAATTGAACCAAATAGCGGAAAAAGTCGCTCAAAACACGGATTCGGATAAAACAGCCCCAAAACAAATTCAGATGACCAAACACGCAGAACAAAATATTATTCAAATGTCAAAACGCTCGCAAGCAAGTTCTGAAAATTAGAAAAATGCCAAAAATAAAAAAATACCGGAAAGGAAAAATCACGGGTATTACATTATGCTTGTGGCGGGGTGGTTCGCAATGGAATAGGAGATTTTGTGGCCGATTTTTGCTGTCCTATTTAAGCTCATGTTTTCGCCACTATTAATTGTCATCATCTTCAACTTGGTGAGGCTAATTCAGTTGTTGATTGTTTAGCCTTCTTTGGATTGTCTTTAAATAAGTCTTTAATTTTTTTCTTCTTCTGAATCGTTGCCACCGAAGGCTAAACTATGTATTTTTGCCTGACTCCCCGGGCTTGCCTCATATTCGCTTTGGTTAATAATATTTTATTAAAAAAATTAGTGCATATAACTATATATAGATTGACAAGGGAGACATGTACTATAATTATCTTTATTCGAGTTTAAGACGGGTATAGGTATATAATATCTAAATAGATTTTCGATAGTTGAACCCTAGCTGTATTGCTTTCGGTATCACTATATGGGTTTGGGATGAAAACGCATAGTAAATATACTTTAAGTCAAATTTCGGACATATACGGTTATATAAAATATAAACGGATTCGAGTGGATGAATCATTGCCTCATCTTTTTGGTTTTTCATTTTGTTCTGCCTCCGTGAGAAACTCCGAGTGGTTGAACCTAACTAATATTTATAATTAGGGAGTTTTTTGCATTAATAAATTTAGTTAAAAAATATAATTTTATTATATATAAATATATAATATTGTTGTACATCCGGAGCACCACGTTAACTCTCTTATACGTGGTGTTTTTTATTCTTTAGATTCTTATTTATTTAAGTCTTTTATCTCATCTTGATTTTCAATGACACTCAAATGATTGAATAACTAAATAAATATTTAAAATAAATGTGTATTTTACCACCCATAATTATTTTAAATCATTACATTAATTTGGTTATCAACTGAGTTGGCCAAATGAATTGCTTTATTCTTATTAGAAAATTTAATTTGGCAAATTATTAAGTAAACCTCAATGGCCCAAATATGTAAGTATTTATTTTTTTAATATCTAATTTATATATGCATAAATATTATTTTTATACTTTTTTTATTTTTTAATAAATTTGATTCTCTTCACTTCTAAGTAAATATATAAAGTATGTAAAAGCAATACGGATTCGGAGCATCACATTAACTCTGTCTCTCCTACATGATTTTTTTTATTTTTTTATTCTTATTTATCTAAAATCTTGAATCGCATCAAGGTATAGCTATATAAATTGTAAAGAGTTTTTGAAGTTTGTATAATTCCAAGTGAGACGAAATTTAAGTTTTAATCTTTTACTATTTATAATATTTATTCTTAACCTTTTTTATGTCTATTTATTCTTAAACTTTACTTTACATAGTTGAGTTTTCAATGAGATTTGTTAACCAATTACTATAGCAACTTATGTTTAGTTAATTTAAATTGTATAATTTAAATATATTTAGTAATTACCGATATTATATAAGGGTATGGGTTTTTAAAGGGGTAATAAAGTCATTTTTAATCAAATTTGTGATGATAGATTTTAAACGAATCTGAGTGGTGAACCACACTCTCATTATTTCATGTGTTATTATATTAGTTTTTAACTCGAATAAATAGTAAAATTATCTTCAATCGCGTTTAGAGCGAGTAAAATTAATATATATTAATTCTAAATGAGTTCAAGTGGTGCATTTTATCATCATCATTTCTCTTTATTGGTGTGTTAAAACTTGATGCGATTAAATGATGAATCCTAACATAGTATTAAACTATTTTTATATTTTCTTATAAATTCTGATGTAAAATGATTAAAGTCAGTATCGGCCATATACACTAGTATAAATAATCATGTTTTCCCAAATTTACCGATTATCCAGATGTAGCTGTTGGCAAACGCAAGTAACCCTAAATTATTATATGGTAGTAACAAACATTAAATAGTATTTATATGTTACAGATATCTAATGACAGTCAAAGAACAAACAAAAAAAAAATCAGTCATAAATATCAATTTTACAAAAAAAAAAAATACAAATAAAAGCTAAACACCAACGAAATTAAAAATCAAGCCTACGAGAAAGAGAGTTGTTCAGTCCAGTTGTGAGAAAGGTTGTGGGCTTTGGTTTTTTTGACACTCGTTGTTGCCATCGTTCACTCTCTATCGATTTTTTTGTGCATCCCGGTGCTCACACCATGACGGACACACCCTCAAAATTTCAGCCCCAACGAACATTGAGAAGACCTTCGTTTACCTCGACCTAGTCCCAGGTGTAACTCCCACCGCGCCTTGCTAGCGAGATTAAGGAGCTATTTTTGGCTTGAGTCGAACCTAAAAAAGTGGACCTCATAGTACTCCATTTTCGTTAATAATTAAATCGATAAATTTAGAAGACAATGTACATTATGTGGAGTAGCCAAAATATTTGTACAATAACAATATAAAGGGGAAAAGGAAGCTATAAACTAACTTCTTCTATTGTTGACAATATATATTGATAAAGATCCATTAAAATACTTGTCATACAGCTTTGTACGCAAAAATATTAATCAAGTCTGAATAATCAAATTGATCAACAGTTTCCTTCTCAATAGACAACATAGTAATTCCATTCAATCTTTCTTGTGATATGATCGAACGAAGAAATATTTTGATGATCTCCAATTTGGAGGAACTTCTTTCCGCATTTTCAACTATAAGCTGATCGTAAGCAAGATTTTGTAAGCAACATGAGCATGTGGAGAACAGTCATCCATCTTTTTTAAGCAATTGAATACATAGTAGCGGATTTTGATTCCTCGTAAAAGTGCAATTCAAAAATATTAGCTCCGAAAACCAATAATCCCTATCAACGTTCAACAAACATTATGTGCTGGAGACTTTTCAAGATTCTTGCAACACCTCAACAAGCTTTCATCATCTATATGTTGTAACCTCTCCACACTGAATAGAAAACGAAACATTTCTTCATATTTTTTAAAGTGTGCAAATCGAGTTTCTAGAGACGAACGAGCTTGATCAACTATAAAGATAAAGTAGTTGAATTTAAAGGATTGCTCGAATGATAACATTACCTCTACAGTGCTACTTTCGTGAAACTATTTCTCCAGACAACTCCTTTTTCTCGAAAAATATCTTCAATGCCTATCTCACTTGCCATTTCTTTAGCTTCAACCATGGCCTTATCAAATCCAAATTCTCTATATTCTAATAGCATAACCCCTTGTAAGAGATTGATAACAACATTTACATATATATCAAATCCAAATTCTCTATATTTTGCATTTTTTACTGTGCAAGTATTTCTTTTCTAACTTATATATGGAGTTGACGGTCATGAGATGTTATTTAAAGAGTGAGAAGAGAGCCATCAATATGCTTCAAACTTTGGCAAACTGAATGATATAATCTCAAACACTTATATTACTTATATAAGATTCTGCTAACCATGATAGTGACAGTTGCATGCCAGGGGCGGATGCATGTTAGGGCATGGTGGTGCACGTGCACCACCAAAAAAATACAAAACGACGTCGTTTTAACCAAAACGACATCATTTTGGTAGTTTTTTTTGTGGATCGGGAAAGAAATGGTTGATCAACAGTAGACCCACGAGTGATATTTGCGTTGTTATTTCCAATACTTGTCAACTTGATATTAATATATTATGTGATTTTGAATTGTTTAATATACTTTTTATTTCAATTTCTACTGCAAGAAGATGGGGGCCTAATTCTCAGCTAGGATTCTGGATGAAGCTTAACAAATTGGCAAACAACAGACAAAAACGATTAAAGACTTCAAACAATAAAGTGGAGTATGAGACGTTCTAATAATAATAATATTTTTGATCTATGTTTAAGTAGCAAATTTGATACTTTATAAAATGTAGATAATTCTGAAACAGAAAAAATGTGATTTAATATTGAGAAGTATCATTTATGTCGGCGATTTACATCATGCACCCAAGTTCATGATTCATTGTAGAAGCAAATGCATATGGGAAGTGACGAATGATGAACACAGAAGTGAATATTATTTTATACCCATCATACATATTCATCTTACATATGATGAATATGAAAGTGATAGGTGATGAATATGGAAGTGATAGGTGATAAACATGAAAGTGATTGATGATCATCTGAATAGAAATTCATAGTCATGACTCCTCAATTCATATTCATCACATGATTCATATTGTATCATGCACCAGAATGCATAATATGCCAATTCATCATTGTCGGATGATAAATCGATTAGGTATGCTTTGATATAGTCTACCGTACTGAACTGTTACTTATTGAAACCTTTATCATACCGAAAAGTTCGTTATATACTGAAACTTTGGCATACCAAAAAATCATTATGGTACGGTACATATCAAAATTTTGCAATACACCAAGAATTTTAAGATATAATGATAATTTTACGGCATAACAAAAAGAAAATTAAAGTGCAAAAATCATTATATAACAAAAAAATTCAATATCGGTATACTAATATATACTGAAAATATTTGTTATATTGAAATATTACGATATATATCTAAAATTTTCAATATACCTCAATATACCGAAAATCATAAAAGTTAATACCATTGCAGTACCGAAAATATCGATAACAGTATCATACTATACCAGGAAAAATCGATATACCAAAAGTTTATATATTTTCGATATGATATGTTTGGTATTTCGATATTTTCCTGCTCCTATTTAATAGGAACAAGCGATGCGATATAAACTTTGTCCTCAATAATTTTAGCCTCGACATTAATCATAAGACAAAAAACCAAACCAAACCAAACATACCCAGTATATCCCGCTCAGAGCAGGGTCTGGGGAGGGTAAGATGTACGCAGACCATGCCCCTACTTATTACGGTAGGGCGGCTATTTCCGTGAAGACCCTCAGCTTAGTGCACAACAACATATTGAGTGAAAAATACAAAGGGAAGCATAGGATACAGAAAAAAAACTCAATACCATACCTGAGCCCATGGCTTAATCCACATGGGACTTACCTAAGAGGAATTTGGCTACTTCACTCCCGATGAAGGCTGCTTAAACAGAAGAGAGGTTGGCTACGCGAACAGCTCCCTGTCAAAAATACACCACACGCAAAAGGCAATAGGATAAAATACACAATAAATGTAAAAATGCAGTGTTCTAGGTCAAAGCTAACCGAGACAACCCAACCCTGAGACTCTCAACAACAGCACGACTCCCAACTAAAGAATCCACAACTCTGATCTGGCGCCTCCAAGTGCACCTATCAACAATCATGGTCTCGGAAAGGTTTAAGGCCTTCAAATCTAATCTCATCTGCTCCTCCCAAGTCCTCCTCGGTCTGCCTCTCCTCCTCTCCCCGACAACTACTAAACTCTCAACCCTCCTTACCGGAGCAGAAGCCTGCCTCCTGCGGACGTGGCCAAACCATCTCAATCTCCCTTCCCTAATTTTTGCTGAAATGGGCGCCACTTCTAGCGCGTTCCTGGAGACCCCGTTCGAGATTCTATCTACATTGTGCGACCACACGACCAGCATAACATTCTCATTTCAGCCGCTTCCAACTTGCTCTCAAGCGACTTCTTCATCGCCCAACATTCAGAGCCATACAACATTGCAGGTCTGATTGCCGCTCTATAGAATTTACCCTTCAACTTTAGAGGTACTTTCTTGTCGCACAGGACCCCTGTCGCTGCTCTCCACCATAGCCACCCTGCCCTGATGTGATGAGTGACATCATCTTCACACTCACCTTCCTTCTGAATGATCGAACCTAAATACTTGAACTTATCTATACGGGGAACGATCTGATCCGCAATCATTACATCTACATCTTCCTCGTTGGCCTCACCACTAAAGTTACACCAGAGATACTCTGTCTTAGACCTGCTCACACACAAGCCCTGGGATTCTAACTTAGACCTCCAAAGCTCCAACTTCGAGTTCACCTCCCTCATCGACTCCGCCACTAACACAATGTCGTCAGAAAAAAGCATGCACCACAGGGCGCAATCTTGTATCCCCCGCGAAATGACATCAAGGATCAGAGCGAAGAGAAGAGGGCTTAGCACCGACCCCTGGTGAAGCCCTATCTCAACCGGAAAATACTGGGTGTCACCAGCTGGGGTCCTAACGCACGTCCTAGCTTGGGAGTACATGTCTTGGATCGCCCTAATGAGCAGCAGCGACACCCTCCTCTCTACTAGGCTCCTCCAAATAACATCGCGGAATGCTATCATAAGCTTTCTCTAGATCTATGAACACCATATGGAGGTCCTTACGCCGCTCTCTAAACTTCTCCATAAGGCGTCAGCGAGATGAATGGGCTCAGTCATGGACCTCCCCGGTATGAAGCCAAATTGGTTCTCTGAGATCTCAACTTCTCTTCTAACCCTGCATTCCACCACTCTTTCCCAAAGTTTCATAGTATGGCTGAGGAGTTTAATACCCCTATAGTTACTACAACTCTGAGCATCGCCTTTGTTCTTGAAAACGGCACGACAATACTATGCCTCCACTCCGTCGGCATCTTAGAACCTCTGAGGAGGATGTTGAACAGCTCTGCTAGCCACCGAACTCCGACTTCCCCCAAACAAAGTCAAACTTCAATAGGGATCTGATCCAGGCCTACCGCCTTAGCTCTACCCATTTTCATTAGAGCACCCTTTACTTCCTCCTTGCTGATGCTTTCACAGGAACTAAACGAACGGGCAGAAGGTAAACTAACTCCTTGCACCACCGAGTCACTACCCCTAGCTTCATTGAAAAGTTCAAAAAAATACCTATTCCACCTCACCTTAATAGCTACATCATTTACTAATACTTGGCCCAAATCATCCTGTTGCTACCCAAAATATTATCCGGAGATAGATATTGATGGAATGGATGGTATAGCAAACAAATGCAAGAGCACTTCCGTGAGAAAGATAAATAACACAAGATTTGCCGGGGTTGTTAGTCCCGGGCTTGAATGCTCTCGCGAGATATTATTAATACCAATATTCGGGGATACAAGTACTAATGTAAGAATACAATTACAATGAGTGTAAAGATTCTTGTTATCTTAGCTAGTGAGCGTGTAGATTGCCAGAAGAACCAGATTTGATGCTCTGTGAGTTCTTGTAACAAAGGAGATGAACAGTCGCGGCGGAGAGAGATCGACGGTCTCTCACGGCGAGTATTTAGCTGGATGCTTGGGCTCCGGGGCTTATGAATCCCTTGGAATCTGTCTAGTGGAGACTTCTTTATACCGATCATGTTACGGGCGAGAGATTCGGAGAGAGAAGTCTGAGATGGATTAGGTGAGAAATCAGGAGCTTGATGATATGTCTGTTCTTGATATTTAGTGAATGAATTCGAATATGAGAGAATGAGTTACGAACGTAAGTCAAATGAATTCGGAACCTTTTTCCGGTAGGAGGAGGTTCTCTATTTATAGGGCTTGGATCGCCGGGCGATCGCCTTTTGCATTATAATAATCGGGCGATCGTCTTTTAGCACATGGGCTGTCCCTCAAAGTCTGCAGGAGTTCTTTGGCGATCAAGTATGCGGTCGATGGGGAGCTTACATGCGTCTGAGTTCTTTATCACGGGTGGTCCCACTGACAACTTTCGGCGCACGTGCCGGTAGGTGAGGTAGGTGACAGGCTGTGGTCAAAGGTCTTGTCTGTCAGCAAAAGATCTTGTCTGTTAGCGAAGATCTTGTCAGCGCCTTTTGTGGATCTGCACGTGGGTGCTGTTCTGAGATCCAATCCTTGATGACTTTGACGGGCAATCATCACTGCTCGGGACGTAGTCGACCGTCCTTGGCCGGATACTAGAGTCGGTCGCCAGCTGCGAAATGGCGATCGCCTTGGGAGTCGATCGCTGGGTACCTGATGGTGGTCTGATATCTTCGACTTGGCGAGCTAGCCATGGTTTGACTGGAGTTGACTTGGTCGCTCGGCCTTATAGTCGATCGCCTGTCGGGATGGATAAATCTTGACACAACAATTGCCCCCCAGCTCGCTCATACGTTGGAAACGTGGGGTGAGGTGGCTCTCTTGGCGATCGTTTAACTTTTGTGGCGACTTTGCGTTTTAATGAGCTGGTGATCGTCTTTGGTGATACACTGCAGGTTCGGACGACACAGTTGTTGCTAAAGCGTGCGGGAAAAAACAATGGGTATGGAAAAGTCTCGCTGCGTGTCGAGGCTTCTATTGGAGGGCGCCAAGCGGTCATTAATGACTCCTCGGTGGCGTGTCCTTGAAAAGGCGCGTCAGCGAGTCTCGAGGGTCAATTAATCGTCGTTTGAGATCCGACCCTTGAGGTTTTCCCTTATTGCAAGCGAGTCCTGCCTTCTCCTATAAAAGGCGCGGTCTTTGATTTCATACTCATGCGTACTTATTGGAGAAAGAAGGACTTCTTTGTCGAATTTTACGAAGATCTTAGTGCCGATCGTCGTTCGATTTCACTTTAGGGTAAGAAAAATCCTTTTCTCCTTTTACATTTGAGAATGGCGGAACCTCATCATCACGTGGAGCGGGTACCGATTACGCCTCGGGACGTCATTGTCAGGAGAATCTTCTTCCGTCTTCCACACAGGCGGTGAAGCTATTCGGGCGGAATCGACCTGCTTGAAGTCGAGGCTTTATTGATAAAGCCGATGTTGCTAAGGAGGCAGGCTTTGAAGAAAGGCGATCGCAGATTGAGAGAGATCGCGATTAGGGCTTCTTTGGGAGCAACATAGCGCTTTCGGTCGGGCCTATAAGGCCTTTCTTTGAAATAATGGAGAAGTTGGCGGTCTACTCAGATTCGATTTAGGATACTCGGTCGCCTACCCCTATGTGCTTCCCAAGCGGTCGCGATGCCGTCTTTGCGGCGATCGTTGTGGTCGCTTGGCCAAATACGGAGTTCGATGACCGGGAAAGATCGCCGTGTGGAGGAAAAGATTCCATGTTCCTACGGATGTGGACATGTTCGCGCCGGTGGAGAATGGCGAGCCGATCGACCTCCGATGGGCATGGTCGCCGTGAATGAGGCGATTATGGAGGCCGGGCTGCGCTTCCCTCTATCCTTTGTTGTCTCCCATTTGTTGGCCGCTTGGAATGTGGCGCCACTTGGTGACGCCGAGCCACGGCTCCAGGTCGCACTCTCACCCTTTTCGGCGGTCACCGCCTATACCGCCTCCCATCGCCGTTGGAGATGAACCATTTGTTCAAGCGCGGCTCATAAAGGGTTGGTCGGCGGCTACCACATTCGAGTCGATCTGGTCGGGTAATTCATGGAGTCCCGAATAAGATACGGGCGATCGGACGAAGTGGTTAGGTTGCCGGCAAGTGGAGAGCTTGGCGGCGACAATCCTACGGGCGAGTGGAGATCCCCAGAATTTCGGGAGAGGAATCCCGATAAGGGTTTAGACTCTCCCTTCGTTCGGATGCGTTTTGGGTGATCTAATTTGATTTCGGTTTTGCGAGTTTCACATTCCGCGATCGAGGAGTTGCCTTTTGACTTTCGTTATGCAGGAGCGGATAAGGAGCTTGTCGGACGACGACCTTGACGCCACTCGGATCAATAAGGAGAGTCGTTGGTTGTCGGCTCGACTATTCCGTTTCCCGAGACATCTCTCGGTGCCAGGTATGAGTTTCTGTGACCTTCACTTTCTAGGCGATCGCCTTACTTGAGGACAGTATCTGATTGATGATCGATCGTCTTAACTGCAGAGGTTCGCTTTCCTCGCTTCTTGGAACCTCCGACGGAGATCGCCATGTCGAACCTAGGAGTTCTAGGCCGCCTTCGCCATAAGAGGTCGTCCCGGGCCCAACCCATTGCGTTGCCTATAGTTCCGGAGGCAGAGCCTCACGTGGAGCCGGTCGTGGCTGAGGAGGAAGTTCCGGAGGAGGGGCTTCGAGCGAATCGCAAGAGGCCGAGGCCGGAAGAAACTTCGGTTCCTGCCCCGGGCGATGAAGTGACGATTGCCGCGCCTCCGATCACCATCGTTGCTCCGGAGAGTGATCCGCCCTCTGCGGCTTTTATGCGGGAGATGGCGATCACGGATGCTGAGACCCCTCGAGGGAAACCGTATTTCGGTCGGGATCCCGAGAAGGCTGAGAGGTAGATAGCATTTTTGTGTTGAAAATTGCATCTGCGTATGAGTTGTATTAACTTTGTTGTTTTGATGCAGGATCCATCGCGCAGATCCGTCTTGCCCGCCGATGGTCGTGGATTTCCTAGCGAGCCGATCTCCTCGCCATTCCTGCGACATTCCTCCATACGTTAGCAAGGCATACCTTTCTGCCGAAGGCATGGACGACCGATCTGGATGCGATCGCTCGTCGGCGATCGGGAGTTCGATGCACGCTGTTCTCGCCCTTTCTCTTGAGACGGCGACCATGGATGTCAGTGCTCGGGAGTTTGAGGCGGCCCTCCACTATTCGCCTGCAGGCGGATCTCGAGGCGTCTTGGAAAGAGAACGCCGAGTTTGCTGACAAGATCGCGGCGATGGAGAAGGACTCTCTGGAGGCGGCCAAGCGGGCGAGTCATGAGCTTGAGCTGGAGAATAAGGAAGCGAAATATTATGCAGCGGTTGGCCGATTTCGGGACCGGATGTAGAATGCCGTCCAGGCGCGAAGGTTCTTGAAGAGGAGGCCGATCGCGAAGGTGACGATCGCTCGGTTGACCGGCGAGCGACGGAGGTGAGGAAAAAAGTTGCTGCGAGGAGGCTGAGCTCCGGGGGTCATAGCAGCGATGGCGGAGCTTAAAGGAGAGGTTGAGGCGACCAAGGTGACCCTTTTCAAAACTTGGAGTTTGTCGCGAGTTCGCCTATTATTTGGCGTTCGGCGACTCGTCCGAGCGGCCGGGAAGGGAGGTTTGGAGGTCGGGCCTCTGGTGAGAACTTCAAGTCATATGCGTTGGAGCATCCTCTCCATCCAGCTTTCTCCTTGCCGATCTTGGATCTTGCGGACATCGGCGTGGATTTGAGCTGGTATCCGTCTCCGGCCAATCTTGCTCATCCCGACGCTCCGAAAGGTGAGGGGACCGCGCCGGATGCTGATGTCGAAGGCCAGGCAGGGGCCTGAGGCACTTCATTTTTGATGTTTTAGCTTATTTCCTTGTAGTTTGTAGCTTTCTTTTTGTAGTATTTGGGCCTTCGGGCGACCATGTTGTAATACCCGTAATTTTGATCCCCGGAAATTTTCTATTTTGGCGGAAGTCTATTTTGACGACTTGCTTGGGACCTTTTCGTCATCCGAGAATGATTAATTCTACACTTTTTGTCATCCGAGTTCGTTTCGGTATCGTTCTGTTGAATTCCGTGTCCTTAATCGACTTTTTCACGTGGGAGTTCGACTTTGTTAGATCACCATTAATTTTTGGTAACTCCAAAAATTCTAAATCTTTGCAACATTATAGAACATCGAGTTAGCTTTCTAATGGTTCAAGCGGTGAGTCAATCGGTCGGACGAGAGAGTTATGGTCGTTTTAGCTCACCCGCTCGTTATTGGCGATCGGTGCGGCGGACCCGGCCGTGTCGTCGACACGGCCGTGCCGTACTCGTCCGGAAATGCCGGAAGCTTGTCTCGGGACCCGACGTGTCGTCAGACCGGCCCGTGCCGAACTCTTAGGATAAGGCCCGGCTGCCGACACGCCGGCCGTGTTCGAGGACACGGTCGAGCCATCTTAGTCGGCTGTCGGACGGGTCACTATCGGAAGGCCCCTCCGCGCCGCGGCCGTGTCTAGCGAGGACACGGTCGAGTCCCTACCCGGCCAAATGCGCGCCACGGCCGTGTCGGTGACACGGTCGAGTCTGTCGAGCTATTTAAGGCCAGTGATCGTTTTTCGCCATTTTTTCTCCTTCTTCCACTTCTCTTGGTAATTTGTGGGTGTGTGAATCATCTATAGATGTTGTTTATGAACATATCCATGGAGTTCCTTGGGTTATATCATCAATCATTCGTCCGATAACATCCTTTGATCGAAGCGAATCGGGTAAGATTTTCAAATCTAATTTTGGGGATTTTGGGTATTTTGTTCGATTTTCCGTTTAATCCGATTTAACTTAGGATTGATGATTATTTAGATGTATTGTATCATTTCCCTTGTTATTCCATGGTTGGATCGTATCGATTCGTTGTTTTGATCGAGTTCTTGGCCGACGCCTTGAAGGTGTCGGTAAAATGTCATAGAGGGTTTTCGGGCGTTCTACGATTATTCTTCCCGTAGGATCGATGATTTATTGAATTTATGTTGTTAGGGTCAAATTCTTGTGAAGAACTCAGTGAAACCCTTCCGTTCGTTGTCTTCTTCGTGGTTCAAGCTTCGGTCGAACCGTGTTCTTGGGATCTTGATAGCGTTTATTAAGGCAAGTATACATTTATGATTATGCGTTCTCGACTTTGAAAGTATGAAATATTGATGATATGATTATTTCTAGCCACTCAGGGGCGAACTATGGTCCTCGAGGGTTTCGTAGCCTGCAGTGCGATTCCATGGTTGATATGAGCGAACCGTTTCTCGGCATTCATATGAAATAATATTGGCATGTAATGAGCGAACCGTTTGTGGCATTCCTACATGTAACGGCGTATGATATGAGCGAACCGTTTTTACGGCATTCACATACGTCTTGAGATTTTAGTTATTAGGAATACTAGTCTTAAATTGATGAATTGACGGATATTGATGAATTGACGGATTACATTTACTTTATTGTCGAAGTATTATGTTTCATCTTGTTATACTTGCACTAGCTATTCGACGGCTAACCCCTTTATGGGAAATCGTTTCATGTATTTCGAGTTATAGGAGAGAGCGGACGGCGGGCACGGATCGGCATGAAGATGATGGGCAAGTGTGATCTTTGTCTTGTCTCGGTTATCTCTTTTGGTTTCCTCCATTCGGTGTTGTTGTCTTTGGAATGGAATTTTAAATACTCGAGTATTGTATTTGATTTCCTTGATGTTAGGCTGTGTTGCCGAGGTATTGATTTGTGCAGTGATGTATATGGTTTCGTTGGTTATGGTTTTGAATACCATTTGTATCGTCTTTCATTCTATTATATGTAGACCTTATCGGTCAAGTTTATAGTTCCGCGTATGTTTAGCCTTGTGGGTCCCACGGCGGGGCTCACGTGTGTAATATACTGAATAACTTGGGGTGTTACGAATATGGTATCGAGCTTAGGTTTATGGATACCTGGTGTCGGTCTTTTGGGTCGATTGAGTCGGCATTTGCCCACAGTATCACTACTCTGCCATCATCACCGTGCGACCGGTACTTGTAAGTCCTCTCACTCTTCTAGTATTTTTTTCTTAATCGTTTCGTTTATAGCTTGGTATTCTTGGGAATTGGTCACTTCGAGAATGTGCGATTCGGATTATACTTACGCACGTATGTGCCCTTCAGAATGTTGGCTGAAAGTAGGAAGAATCGTGGCTGTGATCACGGACGTGAACTCTTCCTTGAGATTTTGTTAAGTTGCTAATGGCGATAATGGTGTGTATCGACATTATGTTGAGACTTTGTTTAGGAGCCGCATGCTAGTATCACGGGAAATCTTGACTTAGAGACTTGTAAGTATGTTGATCGAATTATTCGATAATTCTTGGTTATCTTGGTGATTTTGGATTTTATGTTGTTTGTGCGAGTGATTACAAGTTTCGAGGACGAAACTTCTTTTAAGGAGGGTAGAGTGTAATACCCCGATTTTTTCGGATATATTTTTTTCTTCGTTTATATATTGGATATCGTGGATGGTTAATTATGCTCGAAGGCGTTGTGAGCGTTTGATAATGTTATTGAATTGAGTATACGTATTGATTTTCTTTGTATGCTCGTATTTGGTATGTCATGACTTTGGGCGGGAATTGTTGAAATTGGCTAAATGCGGAATTATTACGTGCGTTAATAAGGTGAGATTACGTCGTAAGATTGGCATGGTTACGTCGTCAAGGCTAAGGTATTACGTGCGTGCTTGAAGGCATCGGGAACCGAGTCTGTGAGGCGGGTGGGACCACTGTTTCGGCAACTTTCGGCGGAGAATGTTGTGGTGAGTCAACGTCGTGTTACGTGCGTTATACGAGCGTGTTACGTCGTAACACAATCATTATCTTGTAGAAAGTCAAGCTGGTATATTAAATGCGTTATGTGGTATGGGTTACGTGCGTAATGGGTACGCGGAATGAGGCAGTGAGTTGGTTACGTACTTTATGGATATTGGATTACGTGCGTTAAAGTTGTTACGTCGTTAAGAAAGGACACTTACGTGCGTAATGAGAGTGCAATTTATATATTGAAGTGTTGCCTTTCATTTCTCTCACGATCCTTTGAGATATTTCTCTCCAAAACTCGTCCCTCTTCACTTTTAAGAGTGTTCTAAACACTTTTAACATGATTGTGAGCTTGGATTCATGGAATTAGAGCTTGGTTATGGAACTATTGTTGATTCTTGAAGTGATTTCTTGTGTTATCCATATTCTATGAGGTTTATGTTGAAGGAAGATAATGATATGCTTTGAATATGTTGATTATGATTATGGAATCATAGAGATCTTGATGTTCTTGAGGCCATATGATGACTATGATGATTTAATGATTCTTGGAATGGAGTTCAAATTATTCTTTCTTCGTGGTTCGTCCATGCAAGGTAATCCTCGTATCCCTTTGATAGTGGCTCATTTTTTTCTTTTTGGATTACTACTTGGGAGGGAGTATGTTGGGAATCGTGTATTTTGATGTTCGTCTTATTTCAATGAAAATGCATAAATTGGGTGTACTTTTATCCATGGCGTGAGTATTTTTGAAATGGATTTTGGTATTTTGCCAAGTGAAATTTTATTTTGTAAAACCGATTCCCTAAAGCGAGTTTTGGCATTTTAACCTTGATCGTTTTGACGGTACTTGGAAAATTATTTTTAGTATTTGAAAAATATTACCGTCATCGGTCTTTTGGCATTTTGAAATAATGTGGAAAATTGTGCTTAGCACAGTAAATCCTTGTGAGAAGGGTTTACGGCGTGTAATATTCGAGGAGGATGCAGGGTGTTACAATTATGGTATCATGTGAGAATGTTATACGAGATTTATTGGAATTGTAATAAGAGATTTCGGATGTTGATATGATCATTGAGATCTTCTTCATATGGTGATAAGGGTTTTGTTGCGATTCTTGAGATTGTATGAAGGACATGATGAAGAAAATGGTAACATGGAGATATATACCTCGGATATGTTGTTACGAGCGTGATTTCGGATATTTCATGTTCTTGAAGAACTCTTGAATTATACGAGGTGATGAAAATTTTTAGAAGTGTTGATGTTTTGAAAATGAATATGGAAAATTCATATCTAGAGCTAAACTATGTGTTGGAAATAATATTCGTATAGGAAATACGAATGTGATTATGAGCTTGATGAGACCATTATTCATCTCGAATTTGGAAGCCCATACGTATGGAACAAATATTCAAATCGAATGATTGAATTGTTTGATAACCTTTTAATATGATTATCTATTGTTTTGAACGGTCGGATGATTGAATTGATGACGGTTATAAGTAAATTTTAACGATGGATTTACGAGAAGGGAACCTTGTCGGTTCGTATTTAAGAATTGAGTTTGGAACATTTAGACCCTTATTATTGGTCGAATTGGTTGCTGATATGATCATCATATTTCGACTCGTATTGTGGGCGAGGATTTGTAAGTGTGCAGGTTGGATTGTTCGTTGTGATTAGTCGAGATATGGTGAAGCGATTGAGTTCGTGGTTTGGTGGTATTGATATTGGTCGTCATCGAACCGGTTAATTATCAATCCTTCGTTTTACAATAAGATATGATGTTTGATCATAGATTATGTGTTGTGTTGCGGTTAAGGTTGAAGGGTTCGTAGATTAACTTGGTCGAGGCGGGAATTCGTAAGGCGAAATCAAGCGAATTAGTAACGATACTTTGTATTGATATCGAGGCAAGTTTTATACTTGTCTTGGTCAATGAGATTAATGTTATCATGTATGTGTATGAATGTGTGTATCATTTGAGACTTGGTCTCTTTATGATTGTATTGATATCGAGATTGGTTGACACGGCGCCGTCGGCAAATTATACCAAATTTTCTTGTTGTTGTAAATGGCGGTTCAAGGCATTATGATACTTGTTGGTAAAGTTGCTATCGATAGCGGTTCGCGGTATCGATGTATCGATTATTATTGTTCGCGATTAATGTCGTTACGAGACATCGTTGAATCTTTGTCATCGAATTGGATCATTGCTATGATTTAGCTTTAACAGATTGCGGACGTTTGATATATCCTTTTGTCATCTCCGTTTCGTTGGTCGGTTTAAGACAACGGGACATCTATTCTATCGTATCATTGATTATCGATTGACCGTTCTAGGGTAATCGAGGTATTGAATTGGGATTATCAAAGATAATTCCCATCCGTTGTATAATTATTATCGATTGTCCGCTCTAACGGTAATCGATATATTGAATTGGGATTATCAAATATAATTTCCAACCGTTGTCAAAAAGATAATTCCCATCCGTTGTATAATTGTTATCGATTGTCCATTCTACGGTAATCGAAGTATTGAATTGGGATTATCAACAATAATTCCCATCCGTTGAATTATTTTTGTCGTGTTGACCGATTCAAGGCAGCACACTATTATTCTTGTAAACTCGGTAATTTTGTGATCGTTGTTCGTGTTAATCGGTCCTTAGGGATTTTGATCCTAGAATGGTTGTTTTGAATATCGTTGGTCGTGTCGATCTTTCATTATTCGTGTGTCATCGTTCACTTGGTGAGTCGTATGATCTATATTGGATGTTTTATCCCTTGAGTTTCGTTGTCATGTTGTATCGTGGCATATCTGGAATCACGTCTGCGTGCCAATTGGTTATGTGTAGAATTTTTAGCCGGGCACATGATGGTCATGCGTGGATATTTCCGCATTGGACCGTGCACGAGGCGTAGTTCTTGAGGCTAATTAGGTACATTGTCACACGTATATTGGATTCCGTATACGGGGTGGACATGTGCACGGACACATTTCGGATCGGGCGTCTTGTGATGTCCCTCTTGAGCTTTATTGATTGATCGTTCGTAGTCCATGTTGTATTGGATATGTCAGACGATTTGCGGCCCAGTTGTTCATACGCCGAGGGTATGTCCAGATCGAGTTTGCTTCTTTGAGATCTGTATTGTGATGATTACGACTTTGGGCATTCGGCTTTCGAGCCATTGTGATGTATCGGTATTTCCGTTGGAGCCTTCGGGCATTGTGAATTCGTATCTTTTCGGCATTGGTTTGGTTTGCCTTCGGGTAATGTATTGTGGTGTTCTATATTGGTGATTCGCCGTTTGGGCGTAAGTTTGATTCTTGTGCATCTCGTTGAGTTTTCTGGTGAAATATTTCTTCTCCTACTGTTTTAAGTTTGGAATGAAACTTCTTTTAGGAGGGTAGAATGTAATACCCGTAATTTTGATCCGGAAATTTTCTATTTTGGCGGAAGTCTATTTTGACGACTTGCTTGGGACCGTTTCGTCATCGAGAATGATTAATTCTACACTTTTTGTCATCAGAGTTCGTTTCGGTATCGTTACATTGAATTAGTGTCCTTAATCGACTTTTCACGTGGGAGTTCGACTTTGTTAGATCACCATTAATTTTTGGTAACTCCAAAATTCTAAATCTTGCAACATTATAGAACATCGAGTTAGCTTTCTAATGGTTCAAGCGGTGAGTCGATCGGGTCGGACGAGAGAGTTATGGTTTTAGCTCACCGCTCGTTATTGGCGATCGGTGCGGCGGACCCGGCCGTGTCGTCAGACACGGCCGTGCCGTACTCGTCCGGAAATGCGGAAGCTTGTCTCGAGGACCCGGCCGTGTCGTCCGACACGGCCGTGCCGAACTCTTAGGATAAGGCCGGGCGGCTGAACACGCCGGCCGTGTTCGGGACACGGTCGAGCCATCTTAGTCATTTGTCGGACGGGTCACTATCGGAAGGCCCCTCCGCGCCGCGGCCGTGTCTAGCGGGACACGGTCGAGTCCTACCCGACCAAATGCGCGCCACGGCCGTGTCGGTGACACGGTCGAGTCTGTCGAGCTATTTAAGGCCCAGTGATCGTTTTTCGCCATTTTTTCTCCTTCTTCCACTTCTCTTGGTATGTGGGTGTGTGAATCATCTATAGATGTTGTTTATGAACTTATCAATTGAGTTCCTTGGTTTATATCATCAATCATTCGTCATATAACATCCTTTTATCGAGCTAATCAGGTAAGATTTTCGATAAATCTTATTTTGGGGATTTTGTGTATTTTGTTCGATTTCGTCCGTTTAATCCGATTTAACTTAGGATTGTGAAGGATTGATGATTATTTAGATGTATTGTATCATTTCCCTTGTTATTCCATGGTTGGATCGTATCGATTCGTTGTTTTGATCGAGTTCTTGAAGCGCCTTGAAGGTGTCGGTAAAATGTCATAGAGGGTTTTCGGGCGTTCTACGATTATTCTTCCCGTAGGATCGATGATTTATTGAATTTATGTTGTTAGGGTCAAATTCTTGTGAAGAACTCGAGTGAAACCCTTAGTTCGTTGTCTTCTTCGTGGTTCAAGCTTCCAGGTCGAACCGTGTTCTTGAGGATCTTGATAACGTTTATTAAGGCAAGTATACATTTATGATTATGCGTTCTCGACTTTGAAAGTATGAAATATTGATGATATGATTATTTCTAGCCACTCACGGGGCGGGCCTGTAGTCCTCACGAGGGTTTCGTAGCCTGCAGTGCGATTCCATGGTTGATATGAGCGAACCGTTTCTCGGCATTCATATGAAATAATATTGGCATGTAATGAGCGAACCGTTTGTGGCATTCCTACATGTAACGGTGTATGATATGAGCGAACCGTTTTACGGCATTCACATACGTCTTGAGATTTTAGTTATTAGGAATACTAGTCTTAAATTGATGAATTGACGGATATTGATGAATTGACGGATTACATTTACTTTATTGTCGAGAAGTATTATGTTTCATCTTGTTATACTTGCACTAGCTATTCGACGGCTAACCCCTTTATGGGAAATACGTTTCATGTATTTCGAGTTATAGGAGAGCGGACGGGCGGGCACCGGATCGGCATGAAGATGATGGGCAAGTGTGATCTGTGTCTTGTCTCGGTTATCTCTTTTGGTTTCCTCCATTCGGTGTTGTTGTCTTGGAATGGAATTTTAAATACTCGAGTATTGTATTTGATTTCCTTGATGTTCGGCTGTGTTGCCGAGGTATTGATTTGTGCAGTGATGTATATGGTTTCGTTGGTTATGGTTTTGAATACCATTTGTATCGTCTTTCATTCTATTATATGTAGACCTTATCGGTCAAGTTTATAGTTCCGCGTATGTTTAGCCTTGTGGGTCCCACGGCGGGGCTCACGGCGCTGTAATATACCCTGAATAACTTGGGGGTGTTACACATGTACTCCGATTTTTTCAAGTAATGAAATGAACGTTTGAATTTCTGACTTATCACTTGAATGAATGGTTATTTTTGAGTCTTTGTTTGACTTCGTACAAATGTGTGAGGAGAGATCGTTGCGAGGGTAGTTCCAAATGAATTGATAAACTCATAAAGATAACTTTTACAACAAATTCGATCGCTGCACAACTTGCTGAAAATGACGACCTCCGTATGTTGCTGAATGGGGACGATCGTCGTATAGGTAGTCCGCACTCTTATTGCCCCTTGTTTTTATTCACTTAGCGGAAGTAAGGGGATGAAAAAAATTCGTTGAGTGAGCGGTCTTCAACTTTGTCGAATCCTCGGGGACGGTCGTCCGTCTTGAGGAACCGTGCACGATCGCGGAGTTCGATGGACTGACTCCTTGATCATGTCTTGATGCGCGAAGACATTGAGTGTCTCGTGACTCACTTTATTATGAGGGTCCTCTGTTAGGCTGCGCCTCGCCTCGTATTTAAACGAAGGGTGTGCGGTCTCGGTCTAGAGGAGTCCTTGCGCGGGGCAGCGTCGGATGATTCAACTCCACGCCCGCGGCTTGTTTAGCTCTGCTTCCACATCGGCCCACCATGAAGATGGCGAACCTCGACGGTGTACGTTGAGACGGGGGTTGTGGCACGTCGCATTGTCCGGTTTCACCATGTTAGATGATGAACCTTTAGGGCGAGCGATCGTGTCCACTGATTAATTTTGGAGAGCCCTCAGACTACGCCGGCCTCGTATTTAAACGAAGGGCGGGCGATCTTGGCCCAAAGGGACCTTTCATGGCCTAAGCAGTCGGTTCCATCGACCACCAGGACCATGGCTGCACTCTTCCACCTTGGATCGTCATGTAGATGCCGACCTTCGACGGTGTACGTTGTGCGGGGGAGGCGATCTCGTGCCTTAGTCCATCATGTTAGACGGTAAACTGTAGATGGCGATCGAGTCCTCCAGTTTCTTAAATAAGGAAGGAGATCGGGGAGACTTCCGAGGTCTCCTTTTCTTGATTGAAGCATGTAGAGACGGTCGCCGAGGTTGATCCAGGGGTCGGCTCGTATGAGATTCCCAGCCTGTTTTGTGTTCGACTCGGACGATCGTGTATAGAGATTGGTAAGGGCTTTGGCTAGGCCAATAAGCTGTCCAACTTGCCTTCCTCGAACAATCTCCAGAGCTGTTTGAGGAGGTCGCGGCATTGGTTGGTGCTGTGGCCGGGACTCTTGTGGTAGGCACAATATTGATTGTTGTCCAGGTGACCGTGGTCCCTTATCGCCTTTGGCTTTTTGAGCTCTTCGTGCCCCTTGATGGCATAGAAAATATGTGCCGGAGTTCGGTTGAACGTGTGGAGGAGATGGACTTCCATGTCCTCGAAGGCCTTGAGATCTCCGGGTGGCTTGGCGATCGCCTTCTTTGCTTTGGCGATCGCTATCGTCTGGATAGGAGGTGGTGTTTCCTCGCCTAGGTGGAGGGTGAGTAGCCTTTGCCTGGCCAGAAAGTTGGCAACTTTAGCGCGGAAGATCGCGTAAGTTGGGGGAATATCCTTGGAGAGATGTCTAAACATGGGAGAGTGACCGCGGAATCCCCCCATGACCGAATAGAGAGCGAGCTCGTCACTGACGGGTTCGCCGGTGAGGATGATTTCGTCTACCCGGTCGATGTAATCTGCGTCGGTTTCGTCTTTCCCCTGCTTGATTCTTATCACGCGGTGGGGGCCTTATGGTCGGGCGACCTTGCTGGCGAAGTATGACGTGAAGTCATTCGCCAGTTTCTTAAAGGAGGTGATTGATCGTGGTGGTAGCGAGACGTACCACCTATGGGCCAGCTCGCCCAATGTTAACGGGAAGATCCGGCACTTGGTTGCATCAGATGCCCCACACCCAGTCATGTAGATTCGGAATTTACTCAGGTGGGTTTCGGGGTCCGATCTCCCCTCATACAGAGGTGTTTTGGGAGGAGCGATCGTTGGTTGTATGGGGGCAAGCTCGATGTGGACCGCGAGTGGCTCGGTCGGCCCGGTGATCTTTTTGCTGGCGCTTGCCCCAGTGTCCAAGAGTGCTCTCATCTCGTCAAGCTGGCATTGTATGGCGACCATCGCCGTGGCCTGACTGCTAGCGGCTCGGCGCTCGGAGTGGGAGCCGAGGCGATTGAGTACTGATCCCCTGGCGATCAGGGCGGGAGTCAGATGGCTGACCTGCGTTCGGTTGTGAGGTGGGTAGGCCGAACTCCTGGTGACGGATTCAGTTCCGTCTTTTCAAGGTTGGAAACAAAATGCCTCGGTCGCCAGGATGGGTCGCGGCCCAAGCGATTGAATATGGATCCGTCCGGTCGTGCGAGAGCCTTTCCTCGCGAATTGGGGCTTTCTGACGATCGCACGTTCAGTAGCCCGCTGAATTTCCGTTTTCCCATGCGGCGGATGATCGAGGGAGTTATCGCGGGCGACGCGCATGCTCTCCGTCGCTCCTCCAGGATGGCCATAGCTTCCTCGATCTGTTCCTCGGTTTGGAACTGATCGAGTGAGAGGTTGGGGCCATCTCTCGGATGCGGGATCGAGAGTCTCGCGTTGCTGCGGCTTCCCCCTGTCGTTGGCTGGGGTTTGGACTGAACCGGGATATGGTGTCCGGCGGTTCGGAGAGCAGCTTTCTTCGATGTACCGGCGGATGTCATGATTCTGAAGGTATTCTTTGAAGTGCAGTGAGTGTCACTTCAAGTATATGCCCCGAGAACAGTGAGTGTTCTTCGGGACGGTAGGAATAAAATGTGAGGGTTAGGGGCCGCCCTCCTTCTAGCGCCAATTGTTGCTACCCAAAATATTATCCGGAGATAGATATTGCTGGAATGGATGGGATAGCAAACAAATGCAAGAGCACTTCCGTGAGAAAGATAAATAACACAAGATTTGCCGGGGTTGTTAGTCCCGGGCTTGAATGCTCTCGCGAGATATTATTAATACCAATATTCGGGGATACAAGTACTAATGTAAGAATACAATTACAATGAGTGTAAAGATTCTTGTTATCTTGGCTAGTGAGCGTGTAGATTGCCGGAAGAACCAGATTTGATGCTCTGTGAGTTCTTGTAACAAACGAGATGAACAGTCGCGGCGGAGAGAGATCGACGGTCTCTCACGGCGAGTATTTAGCTGGATGCTTGGGCTCCAGGGCTTATGAATCCCTTGGAATCTATCTAGTGGAGACTTGCTGCTTCTGCCGATCGTGTTCTGGACGAGAGATTCGGAGAGAGAAGTCCTGAGATGGATTCCGGTGAGAAAGCCGGGAGCTTAATGATATGTCTGTTCTTCAGTATTTCCGTGAATGAATTCGGAATATGAGAGAATGTGTTCTGAACGTAAGTCAAATTAATTCGGAACCTTTTTCCGGTAGGAGGAGATTCTCTATTTATAGGGCTTGAATCGCGGGTGATCGCCTTTTACGCATTATAATAATCGGGCGATCGTCTTTTAGCACATGGGCTGTCCCCTCAAAGTCTGCGGAGTTCTTTGGCGATCAGCTATGCGGTCGATGGGGAGCTTACACGCGTCTTGAGTTGCTATCACGGGTGGTCCCAGCGGCTTTCGGCGCACATGCCGGTAGGTGAGGTAGGTGACAGTGTGGTCAAAGGTCTTGTCTGTCGGCAAAGATCTTGTGCATTAGCGAAGATCTTGTCGGCGCCTTTTGTGGATCTGCACGTGGGTCTTTTACGAGATCGATCCTTGATGACTTTGACGGGCGATCATCACTGCTCGGGACGTAGGTCGACCGTCCTTGGCCGGATACTAGAGTCGGTCGCGAGCTGCCAAATGGCGATCGCCTTGGGAGTCGATCGCTGGGTACCTGATGGTGGTCTGATATCTTCGACTTGGCGAGCTAGCCATGGTTTGACTGGAGTTGACTTGGTCGCTCGGCCTTATAGTCGATTACCTGTCGGGATGGATAAATCTTGACACAACACATCCTTAATAAACTTAACGGGACCCAGGTCGCGCCGCCCTCTTTCCCTAGCTTTCGCTAGTTTAAAAGTAGCATTAGCTCCTTCTTTGGTGTCTAGGCGCTGGTACATCTCCTTGTAAGCCTCCCCTTTAGCCTTAGCCACTGCCTTCTTAGCCTCTCTTTTCGCCACCTTGTACGCTAGAATCTTCAAGATTCTCTCCTTCCCAGCACTAACCGACAAAAGCTCCTTAAATAGCACTTGGTTAGCTTTAACCTTCTTTTGGACCTCCTCATTCCACCACCATGCCTCCCTAGGTCCACTGGACCTACCTGAAGAAACCCCCACCACCTTCTCGCCCACCCTCCTAATAGCATCGGCCATGCTGGTCCACATAAGGTTAGCATCGCCCCCTAGCAAGAAACCTCCTTCGCGGGTCAGAGACTCATTGAATACTGCTGCCTTCTCACCCTTAAGATCCTTCCAGAGAATCCTAGGTCTAGCTACTCTAGCCCTGCTAACAACACGACCTCCCATGGATAAATTCATAGCCAGCAACCGGTGTTGAGAAGCACAGGCCTCGCTCCGGAACACCTTGCAGTCCATGCACGCCCTAGCATCACGACTGCGCAAAAGAAGTTTTTTATAGAGGTAATACATTACTTTGGCCACTTTATCCTACTCAATGTCAATATTTGTCATGAGACTTAGTTTGTACAAATTCTAGCCAAAAAGGACAATTCCGGACCAATATACCCTTACTTTTCATTTAATCAAAATATCCTTCCCTTTTCTCTTTCCTCAATTTTTTATCTCTTCCACTTCAGATCCATTTTCAGATCCCATCCTTTCTTCTCTTCCCTTTTCTTCTCTCTTTCACTTTTTAAGATCGACTTCTTTTCCATATCTCTCATCACCTATGTTTTCTCTTCCCCTTTTTCTTAACGTCATCTCCGACCTGGACAGAGCCATCATTCACTTTGTGAGCTCCCAACTTTTCTCTTCCCTTGGACATACGGCGGTGAAGTGGACATACGGCCCGGCGGCGCGATCGGCGGCGACGATTTTGATTTTTACTCGTTCTCAATAGAGGTATTGCCATGGATTTTTATCTTTATTCCGATTATATATTATCTTTTATATTTTCGTGGAAGGGAGGATTGGTTGTTGCTTGTCGATATTAGTAAATTTAGTTTGGTTTATCTCTCACTTGTATATGGTTACGAAATTACAGTCGTTATGACTTATGTATTTCATACTGGTTTATATCTCACTTGTACATGGTTAAGAATTTACAGTCGTTACGATTTATGTATTTCGTATCGTCTCGTTACTATGTGTTGTTTACATTTTATTACTGTGCATGTGTTGTTATTGTTTCGTAACTGAGTTACCAAGGTATCGCCATGTTTTTTAACTGTATTCCAGTTTTATCTCTCACTTGTACATGGTTACGAATTTACAGTCGGTACGACGTATGTATTTCATACCGACTCATTACCACGTGTTGTTTACCTTTCGTTACTGTGCATGTGTTGTTATTGTGTCGTAACTGCGTTACAATGTCTTATTTTACCTCAGCACGACACTATTTGTCATGTGGTAACGCAGTAAGAGATCACAATTTCGTATATTATTTACCGTGTTGGAACATAGTACACGAGGTACCAGTAAGCGGATACGATATTTATTTTTTCATTACGTTCGTTACCATTACATCTTGAAATTTGTTTATTCGTTACTTATTTCATGCAGATGAGCTCATCTTGTTTAATTGTTGCGCATAGAGGAGCATGGAACGAAAATATATATGAGGGAGGCAGAAAAGAGTACATTCCTATTCCGCCTATGCGTATAACATTTGACCAGTTTTTGAGTAAGCTTGAGGTGCGATTGAAGAAGGATAAAAAATGTATGTATTTGATGTAGATGCTTTAGTTATGTCGCCTGTGGGTGAGACTATGAGAATGAAGATTACCGATGAGTTTGAGTGGTCTAGTATGATGGATTTATTGGATGTACCTACTGTATATGTCACAATTTATCCTAGAATCAATGAATGTTCACGTGTTAGGCGTAATCAAGTCGCTCCTCGGAAGAATCAGATTTTGAATGTTCAAAAGAATACATAGATTGTTGATGATGATGATCCAGAATTATCAAATGATTGTGATGACATGTATGATAGTAATGATGATGAAGCAATGGACATAAATGATCACAATGTTGGTAGTTGTAGTAGAGATCTTCATACTATGCCCTCATTAGATTTACTTGATGAACCTAATGAAGTAAACAATGAGGAAAATCACAAAGATGGCCGTCAGTGGTTGATTATTGGTGGTCCGCATCAAGCTACTCTTTCATGCGAGGATGTAGTTATCCCGTCTGAGCCGGTTACAAATGAACTTGTTATGGCGGCATATTTCATGACAAGTTGACCATGACTACAGCTGTTGGGTTTTACCATATGAAAAATCATGTGGAGACAATTACTGTGTGATCAAATACCACTAGATATCATTTGATATGCAAATTTGGTGAAAGATGCGATTTTGTCATGCGATTGTCATCAATGGGTAAAGCATGCAAAATCAATCAGTGGAGAGATCACACTTGTGAGATGGATTTGAGATATCATCCTCTTCCGAAGATTTCTTCTAAAGTGTTAGGCTTTGAATTTCTTGACAATTTGACGGAGGATGGTTATGTTCTTAGGCCTTGTGATATGCAGGCAAAGTTATTAAGGGATCATGGCGTTAATGTGAAATACCGTACTGCATTGGCCGGGAAGCACCATGCACTAAATCAGTCTTACGGTGATGCGGACAAATCTTTTCAGGTATTTCCCCCTCCTATTTGATATACGTTAGATGCTTGCGTTGGGGCCTTGATGCAATTGATGTAGTTCTTACTAGTACGCAATACAAACATACATAATTCGTAACAATATTCATTTTATTTAATTTTATCATACTTTTCGTTCCTAGCGTGCCCGTTTTTGATGAACTTAAATTATTTTCAGCTACTGCCCAAATACTTGTACATGCTACAGAATTTAAATCCCGGATCGATTGTGAATTTACAGACATGCGATGATGATTCTTTTCAATTCGTTTACTTTGCTCTTCATGCATGTGTAAGAGCATTTTGTGCATGTCGCCCAGTGATTGTGATTGATGGCACCCATTTGAGAGGCAAGTACAAGGGCATTATGTTTATTGCAGCAACAAAGGATGGTAATGAGCAGATAGTCCCTTTAGCTTTTGGGATTGGGGACAAAGAGAACGATTTGTCATGGACTTGGTTTCTCCAACAAGTTCGAAGGACATTTGGATGTCCAAATAACTAGTTGATTATATCTGATCAACATTTGAGTATAAAGAATGCAGTGGATTCGGTATATCCAAAGGTTCATCACGGGTTGTGTATATTTCATATTGAACGCAACTTGAAGAAGTGGGGTTTTCGTGCATTCGTGACTGACATTTTCAAGGCTGCTGCAACTGCTTACAAGAGTCGGGACTTTGAGGAGCACATGCAAAATTTGGAACAATCCGCTCCGCGGGCATACGAAAGGATTATGAAAATTGACCCTACTAAATGGGCAATTTGTAAATTCCCTGTGCGGCGATATGGTATGGGAACCTCCAACGCTGTCGAAAATTTGAATGCTCGGATAAAATGAGTTAGAACATTGCCGATTTGTGTTTTGCTTGGGTATTGTCGTAACATTTGTCAGGATTGGTTTTATAAGCGTCGTACCATAGCTGATTCTAGAGGTCAGGAGTTATCAGATTATGCAACCCAAAGACTAGAGATTGCTATTGTTTGGTCGATACATGAAGGTTGATCCGATAAGCGATACAAAATTTAAGGTCATTTAAGGTAGAAAAATTATTAAATCATTTTTATAAATGTTTTCATAATGAATATAAGACTTTTTATGGCTTGCAATCGACTTCTGTCTTTCAAGATTTTGCACGATTCAAATCGCCATTTCACGGTAATTTTATTTTAATTCATCAATTATTTTACGTAATAAATTCATGTTACGCATCTAATAGCAATTACTTTATATCCTATAAAAAAATGTTTCTAGTTTGAATTTCTTAATTTACTCGATGTTTGTTTTTCGCGTTTTAAGATAGTATTACTTTTGAATTTTGATGCCATATACACTGTTGGAAACTTGGAATCAAATTCCAATTCAAGAATACTGGAATAAATATTTTAATTTTTATGGACTTTCTTTTAAGAGAGAAGACATAGACTAGCCAAATAGCATAGTAAATTTTAACATTTGTCATTGAACTTAGTTTATACTAATTATAGCCAAAAAATACACATTTGGACCAATTTGCCCACATTAAAGGGATGAGTAAATATAATATGATTTTATGAAGTTTGACTAATTCTATCTCTTCTATTGTTTCTCGGGCGTCGCCATTCTTCTCGCTACTATCGTCAGGAACCAAAGCATCCCAGCAAGACTAAAACTAAACCTAGCGCCGCCTCACACCATCCCCGCCTCACATCGAGCGGCCGCCTCACACCATCCCCGCCTTGTACCACTACCGGAGGGCCGACTCACCAAACGACGCATCACCCAAGCGCCGCCTAACCCAGCACTGCCTCCAGAACTGTTAATGGAGTCCGGAAACGCCGAACGATAGCGAGAACCCCTACCGGATTCCGGAAATGCCGCCGTAGAGGAGTACTACTACGATTCAGAGAAGTCTTCAGATGACGAACCGCCGAGAGACACCGACGAAGCGCAAATTCCGGCCATAATCAGAGGCGTCGATCGTCCTCGACGGATCCGTCTGAAGAAATCTTTGGTAATCCTCAATGTTTCACTTCATTTCTGAAAAATATAGGGTTTGGGTTTGAAAAGGTTACGAAATTGTGAAATCATGTTTTCTTGCTATAATTATGCAGTGACGAAATTGGGAAAACTGTGTGGTATGAGTTGTTGTCGTCTTGCTATAATTATGCAGTGTAAATCATGTTTCTTGATAATTTGCGTCTAAATTGATATGCATTGTATGGGTTACGAAATGTGTCTTTGGTAAATGGTTACGAAATGATCATTTTATTCTTGGTAAGTGGTTACGAAATGATCATTTCTTTACTGCATATTGATATATTTCATTGAGCATTTAATGTTAATGTTTTATGCTAGATCACTTGGACATTCAAAAGGAAGAATTTAGCAGCCGAACACCACAAAGTGATGGTAACTGGGTACGAGTCTACGGTTGGTGATATCCGATGGTGCCTCGAATCATTTGGAAGGCAATTGATAAGAGAGGTGAATAAATCTGTTTTTGGGTACTACATGAAGCTCCCGGACACGATCACACGGTCCGGCAAAGCCATGCACTACATGATATCTCGTCAGGTGACCCCAAAGCCCGAGCTAGACAAAACAGCACTATGGTTCAAGGTTCAGGGCCGGGTTTTGAGATTCTCGAGGGTGGAATTTGCGCTGATTAGTGGCCTCAAATTTGGGCCAGCCAAGGTCAATCCATATATGATGCATCGATTAGGTTGATTACGTATGCATACGGCTACTCGAGAGCAAACCCATACTACCTGTTGATCTCCGTACTAAGTTCATCGACAAGAAATTTAAAGTGAACAAAGTTGAGGTGAAGGGCAGTGAATCCGATTATCTGAAGGTGGCTAAGGTCTTGACGGCCTCTATGTATGTAGTTGGGATTGACCCGAACAAGACTAAGATTCCAAACTGGATGTGGATACTAGTGGACGACAATGATTCTTGGGAGCAGTTTCCATGGGGAAGCATGTCATACCAGCTGCTGATTGGTCAAATTAACGCCGTAAAAAAACACATTCCACGACCCTACCATCTAAAAGGAAATACAATTGCATTCTTGGTAAGTTACTACTACCATAACTCTATAACGAAATTATTATATCTTAACTTGATACTAAGAAATAAATAATGCCCAAATTCTTATCTGGATTACCATTTTATGTGTTTGACACTCTTATTATTATATTTTATGCAGGCTTGGATTTATGAAGTAATTCCATCTATTGGGCTGAAAATTGGTGGCCGTAAGGAGCAAGAAAAGAGGCCCCGTATGCTGTGGTATAGCTATAGCATGGGCAACGACTTCCCAGATTATCATTCTAAGGTAAAAATATGATTTACTAACTAGTACCACCAGTACGAATTCTATATTTTTTATATGGTAAACTAGTACGAAGTAACGTATTAATGACTTCGTTTTGCCGTAACCGTCATTGTTTCCAGCTACGAATTAGTTTCTGTCTTTATGGGATGGGATTCTGGTATATTTGGAAGAAATTTGTAATTTCTTACCAAGTGTTTCATTTGCGTATTATCATCCAGTTACGAAGTTATGAATTAATGACTTCGTAGTTAAGAAATTGTAACTTCTTACCAGTTATAACTTCGTATTATCATCCAGTTATGACGTTAAGAAATTGCAACTTCTTACCAATTGCAACTTCACCTCAAACTTACCATCCAGTACGAATCCTATTATTTTTATACGGTAAAATAGTACGAAGTAATGAATTAATGACTTGGTATTGGCGTAACCATAATTGTTTCCAGCTACGAATTAGTGTCTGTCTTTATGGGGTTCTGGTATATTTGGAAGAAAGTGTAACTTCTTACCACGTGTTTCATTTGCATATTATCATCCAGTTACGAATTAATTACTTCGTAGTTAAGATATTGTAACTTCTTACCAATTGTAACTTCGTATTATCATCCGATTCTGAAGTTAAGAAATTGCAACTTATTACCAATTGTAACTTCGCCTCAAGTCGAGGCCCAACTACATTCTCTGGTCTAGATGAACTATCAAGCCCATCAATGGCCTTATATTTATAATACAATTCATCACAGTTTCCAAAGTGGAGTCAAAACCGTGAAGATTCTCCACAGTGTGGGTGTATGCATATATTTTAAATAAAGCAACCTTGTTTGGCATGAAAAATGAAGTAGCTGAGTAGAACATGCAGTAAAAATGAGATATCAACTCATGTTGCCTTGACAATAAGAGGTAACCTATACCTCGTAATCTTCTGTGTATTTTAATTTGAAGTTAGGAGAAGTTACTCATTTAAATATAGTTTCACCCCATGTATGAGCCAGCTCGCAAATACTGAAGTATATTCATTTATACAGTTGTTTACTGAACACTAAAATAGAGACACTAAAACAGGTGGATCAGTGGATGTAAATGCTTCCATATAGCTGTATGTATTTGTTTCATTTGCATATTATCATCCAGTTACGAAGTTACGAATTAATTACTTCGTAGTTAAGACATTGTAACTTCTTACCAATTGTAACTTCGTATTATCATCCAGTTACGAAGTTAAGAAATTGCAACTTATTACAAATTATAACTTCACCTCAAGCTACAATGAGTTCGTATTGGTGTAACCCTAATTGTTTCCAGCTACGAATTGTTTTCAGATCTGGTATATTTGTTAGAAATTGTAAATTCTTATCAATTGTTTCACTTGCGTATTATCATCCATTTACGTAGTTACCAAATAATGACTTCATAGTTAAGAAATTGTAACTTCTTACCAATTGTAACTTCGTATTATCATCCAGTTACGAAGTTAATAAATTGCAACTTCTTACCAAGTGTACTCTTTAAACTAACCATGTTGCTATGTTGTTTGTAGGAGCTGATCAGCGCGCTTGATCCATCTGAGAGAGAGTTGGACACAGATTACTTTAAGACTCTTGAAGAATATCCAGAAACATATCCCTTTGCCTTCAAGTTTGATGCAAATCACAGCAAAAAAAAAGAGAGAGCGAAACGAAGACGAGGATGAAGAAGTTGTCCCTGTTATGGGTGCCTCTACGTCAACTGCCAATGTTCAGTTGCTCCCTCCCAACATACTGGTCGGTCCAGATAGGGAGGCACTGATCAAAGAGATCGGGGATTATGCCGGTGAGATAGCGGCAAAAAGAGCAAGAATAGAGGTGGAGGCCCTTCTACGAATTCACCAAGGTCAGATTATCGCAGCAGTAGGGGAGTACGTTGTTGGGAGGCTCGGAGCGATGGAGCGTACTCCAGATGCCATGCCCCAGGCCCCGCCAAAGGAAGCAATGGATCATCCCACGGCGAGCGTGGCAGAGGACACGGCGACCGAGGCAACAGCAGCAGCAGTAGATGGTATTAGTATGCCCACGATCGAGAAGGTATAAAACAAGGCATGAACTTCTATGAAACATTTATGTATGTTTGGAAATGAAAGACTTTAAAACAATTATGTATGTTCGGGATAAAATTTGAAACAATTGTGTATGTTTTTTGAAGGAATTTAGCCATCCAAATTTTATAAATCGGTTGTGATGTGATGTGGGTTTGGTACAAATTTTAGTAAGAATTGTAAGATATTTATAATTCGTTACCATCAAACCTATTATGCATTATACGATTTTTCGAATTCGTACCATCGTAACTGTTATGCATCGTACCAGTAGTAACACTTGAAACTACTACGTCGTCACGAAAATAGTAAATCGTTCCCATTGTTCAAGTATTGCTCGCCACTGTGCAAGAAATGCATGACCCGTCTGACACACAGATGAATGAAATCTATGACGACTTGTTGATTTTAGGTGAAGTAACGCCACCTGCACAAGGTACCTCACCAGGTGCAGGAGGGGCGATGGAAGAAGTGGGGCAGCCCACGGTAAGAATTGTACCTCTATTTATAATTTGTTACCATCGTACGTATTATGCATGGTACGATATTTCGAATTCGTACCATCGTAACTGTTATGCATCGTACCAGTAGTTACCCTTGAAACTACTACGTCGTCACGAAAATAGTAAATCGTACCCATTGTTCCAATATTGTAGGCCATTGTGCAAGAAATGCATGACCCTTCCGACACACAGATGAATAAAATCTATGACGACTTGTTGATTTTAGGTGAAGTAATGCCACCTGCACAAGGTACCTCACCAGGTGCAGGAGGGGCGATGGGAGCAGTGGGGCATCCCACGGTAAGAATTGTACATCTATTTATAATTCATTACCATCGTACCTAGTATGCATGGTACGATATTTAGATTTCATACCAGCGTAACTGTTATGCTTCGTACCCGTAGTAATGATATTTAAATAACGAAAATACTAAATTGTACCCAACGTTCTAATGTTGCAGGCCACTGGGCAAGAAATGAATGACCCGTCTGACACACAGATTAATGCTATTTATGACGACTTGTTGATCTTAGACGAAGTAACGCCTCCTGCACAAGGTATCCTATCATGTGCAGGAGGATCATCAAGACATGCACCAACAATGACCGCTCTATCAATTCCAAAAGTGATCTTGAATGTGAGGCCGCTAAGAAGAAGATTTCATGCGGAAGCTGTTAGGTCTCACTTCCTTCATGATGACATACGAGGAGGAGATACATTCGATCATTACTTGAGATTGGGAGATGGTGGATTGTAAGTTATCCGCCCTAACTATAGTTTCTTTCATATATTACGAAATAGTTAATATACCAAAACAACAGGAGGAACGTTGGGCAGCCATGTGGTGTGGACAAAACATTTTTTGAAGAAATTATGCTTCAAGATAAACAGCTGCACATAGAACACATCGAATCCTACATGGCTATATTGTCATCGAGGCCAGATTTTGCAGGTTTGAAAGAAGTCCACTCAAATATTGCATTGACGTCGTCTTACTTCATGGTAAGTTTCTATACATAAAAATGCCTTGTATTACGTAGTAGCGATTCTGAAACAACTTATTCTATCACCCGGGTTACCATCCTGTTTTGTTGTGGGTACCAGGATACGGAAAGTATAAAAACATATCCAGTGTACCTTGTTGTGTCGTGAATAATAAAATGGATTTCTGATTTTATAGGAAACAGTTGAGGAGGTGTTTGATGCAATGCATAGGGTATGAGAGAAGAATTCCAGTGGTATGACCATAATTTATTCGACCCCACAATTGAAGAAGTTATTCCAGTAGAGGAGATGGAAAGGCTATGCCTGTTTGCCGAAGCAGTCCAGCCAAATTGGGGTGATAATATGAAGCAATGGATACAATGCGATAAGGTAACACTAAAATATTTCTTAACTCGTTGAGTTGGTATATGGTAAACCACTACAAAATAGCTATTTCGTATCTAAGTTATGATATGGTAACTTGATACGAAATAAGCTATTTCGTACACGCGTAACCATAATCTGGTTAATGTTTTTTTCCTAGGTCGTCACTGTCTGCAACTACAATGATCATTGGGGCACAATCTTACTGGATCTAAAAAGGCAAAAAATTTGGCTTTACGACTCCATGGCATGGAAATTCGAAGACCACCACAAAAACAATAGAAAAGATGTATTCCTGCCCATGACGAGGATAGTCCCCCAAATCTTAAAGCGAATAGGGTACTTCGAGCGGCATCGGGTTAAAAATCCACAATTTGCACAGTGCGACTTGTGTTTCCCACCAACTAAGGGGAAAAATGCGTTCAAGCAAATGGACAATGCAAATTATGGTCTCTACGCATTGAAATACGTAGAGCAACTTATATCGAAGACATCAATGCCCAAGAGTTTGAAGACAAAACGCGAGCTTATTCTGTACTGCGACCACATTGCCCGAACAATATATGCTCACAGCAAGGTGGAACCCCCCATCCCAATCCCAATGCAATTACTATGATGGAAAATTGTTGGAAATGTCTCATCAATATTGATATGCGAATACGAAATGACAAAATCGTATCCGGTTGACCATAATATTTTTGTACCTTTGTATTGGTATGTCGTACCTAGTTATGCATTATTCAAAGTAGTACCCGATGCGAAAATCGCATTTCGTTAATGTGATGTTGTTTCGTTACAAATTTTCGTAAGAATTGTACCTCTATTTATAATTCGTTACCATCATACCTAGTATGCATGGTATGATATTTATATTTCGTACCAGCGTAACTGTTATGCATCGTACCATTAGGAACACTTAAAACAATAACCCCATCAAGCAAATAATAAATCGTACTCAATGTTCCAATGTTGCAGACCAAGAAATGCATGACCCGTCTGACACACAGATGAATGCAATGTATGACGAGTTGGTGTGTTTAGGCGAAGTAACGCCACACAATCTTATTCTGCACCGCGACCACATTGCCCGAACAATATATGCTCACAGCATGGCAGAACTCCCTCATCCCAATCCCAATGCAATTAGTATGATGGAAAATTGTTGGAAATGAATATGTATATTGATATGTAGATACGAAGTGACAAAATCTTATCCGAGTGACCATAATATTTTCGTATATCAGAATGGTATGTCGTTCCTAGTTAAGTATTATTCAAAGTAGTAACCAGTTATGAAAATACTGCATTTCGTGCATATGACTGCATTTTATAAGTGAAAACTGTAACAAAATTCTAATTTCATACCCGTACAAGTACTCAATAAAATATTAAAAAAACCTATGGGGGTCTTGGCAGGTTATTCTAGTATGCCCAACTACACCACAAATGCCGCATTTCTTCGGTTTGCGAGGTATACTACCACTTGCTTGATTACTACTAACTTCTTCAAGGGGAGTATTCTATAAAAATGTCGTGCATGTGTTCTGGTAATGCCCTTGTTGATGACATCGAGAACACATGCGCCCGTGTATTTTATGATATCCAGACGTAATCCTCTTTGAACGTGGTCGGCCAGCTTGTTTAGGATTAGTGGGAGTTCCAACAACCCTTAAGACAACGTCGGAAGGGACAAACCACTCATCTTGATCCGGGATTGGCATCACCTCAGACGCATAAATTTGACGCCACGTCTGAGTAGTGTAATAAGAATGCACAAATGCCGATGGGGATTGTCTCGCATAGCGTAAACAAGCACACTGGCCCAGGCATGTAAGAGTCGTATAATAAGTAAAACATGGGTGCCAAGTTCAATGTTAAGGCGGTCGCCATACAATATATTCGTAACGTGGGTGCCAACTTAAACATTAAGGCGGTCGCCATACAATATATTCGTAACGTGGGTGCCAACTTAAGCGTTCACGCAGTACGCCATACAATATATTCGTAACGTGGGTGCCACCTTCAGCGTTAAGGCAGGTACGCCATACAATATATTCGTAACGTGGGTGCCAACTTAAACGTTAAGGCAGGTACGCCATACAATATATTCGTAACGTGGGTGCCAACTTCAGCGTTAACGAAGTTACGCCATACAATATATTCGTAACGTGTATGCCAACTTCAACGTTAAGGCAGGTAAGCCATACAATATATTCGTACGTGGGTACCAACATCAGCGTTAAGGCAGGTACGCCATACAATATATTCGTAACGTGTGTGCCAACTTCAGTGTTAAGGAAGGTACGCCATACAATATATTCGTAACGTGTGTGCCAACTCTATTCTTTACCACGTGCTATCTGAAAAATACGCAATGTACGAATATCGTAAGTTCTTACCACATGAGTGCAAAAAATAAAATTCACCTTAATGCTGTTGTGGCATGAGAACATCGTATAAGATCAAGATCAAACACATGACATGAGAACTCCCGGGAAACAATATCAACAATATGTGTCTTGGTTCCAAAAATGACCTTAAATTTTGTATCAGTTATCGGATCGACCTTCATGTATCGACTAGCGTTAATAGCAATCTCTAGTCTTTGGGTTGCATAATCTGATAACTCCTGACCTCTAGAATCAGCTATGGTACGACGCTTATAAAACTAATCCTGACAAATGTTATGACAATACTCAAGCAAAGCACATACCGGCAATGTTCTATCCCATTTTATTCGAGCATTCAAATTTTCGACAGCGTTGGAGGTTCCCATACCATATCGCCGCACAGGGCATTTACAAATTGCCCATTTAGTAGCGTCAATTTTCATAATCCTTTCGTATGCTCGCGGAGCGGATTGTTCCAAATTTTGCATGTGCTCCTCAAAGTCCCGACTCTTGTAAGCAGTTGGAGCAGCCTTGAAAATGTCAGTCACGAATGCACGAAAACCCCACTTCTTCAAGTTGCGTTCAATATGAAATGTACATAACCCGGGATAAACCTCTGGATATACCGAATCCACTGCATTCTTTATACTCAAATGTTGATCAGATACAATCAACAAGTTATTTGGACATCCAAATGTCCTTCGAACTTGTTGGAGAAACCAAGTCCATGACAAATCGTTCTCTTTGTCCCCAATCCCAAAAGCTAAAGGGACTATCTGCTCATTACCATCCTTTGTTGCTGCAATAAACATAATGCCCTTGTACTTGCCTCTCAAATGGGTGCCATCAATCACAATCACTGGGCGACATGCACAAAATTCTCTTACACATGCATGAAGAGCAAAGTAAACGAATTGAAAAGAATCATCATCGCATGTCTGTAAATCCACAACCGATCCGGGATTTAAATTCTGTAGCATGTACAAGTATTTGGGCAGCAGCTGAAAATAATTTAAGTTCATCAAAAACGGGCACGCTATGAACGAAAAGTATGATAAAATTAAATAAAATGAATCTTGATGCGAATTATGTATGTTAAATCTGCGTACTAGTAAGAACTACATCAATTAAATCTTGTGCGTCCCAACGTACAAGCATCTAACGTATATCAAATAGGAGGAAAATACGAAAGATTTGTCCGCATCACCGTAAGGCGATTTAGTGCAGGGTGCTTCCCGGCCAATGCAGTACGGTATTTTACATTAACGCCATGATCCCTTAATAACTTTGCCTGCATATCACAAGGCCTAAGAACATAACCATCCTCCGTCAAATTGTCAAGAAATTCAGCAGCTAGAACTTTAGAAGAAATCTTCGGAAGAGGATGATATCTCAAATCCATCTCACAAGTGTGATCTCTCCACTGATTGATTTTCCACGCTTTACCCATTGATGACGATCGCATGACGAAATCGCATCTTTCACCAAATTTGCATATAAAATGATATCTAGTGCTACTTGATCGCACAGTAATTGTCTCCACATGATTTTTCATATGGTAAAACCCAACAGCTGTAGTCATGGTCAACTTGTCATGAAATATGCCGCCCATAACAAGTTCATTTGTAACAGGCTCAGATGGGATAACTACATCCTCGCATGAAAGAGTAGCTTGATGCGGACCACCAATAATCAACCACTGACGGCCATCTTTGTGATTTTCCTCATTGTTTACTTCATTAGGTTCATCAAGTAAATCTAATGAGGGCACAGTATGAAGATCTCTACTACAACTACCAACATTGTGATCATTTATGTCCATTGCTTCATCATCATTACTATCATACATGTCATCACAATCATTTGATAATTCTGGATCATCATCATCAACAATCTGTGTATTCTTTTGAACATTCAAAATCTGATTCTTCCGAGGAGCGACTTGATTACGCCTACCACGTGAACATTCATTGATTCTAGGATAAATTGTGATATATACAGTAGGTACATCCAATAAATCCATCATACTAGACCACTCAAACTCATTGGTAATCTTCATTATCATAGTCTCACCCGCAGGCGACATAACTAAAGCATCTACATCAAATACATACATGTTTTTATCCTTCTTCAATCGCACCTCAAGCTTACTCAAAAACTGGTCAAATGTTATACGCATAGGCGGAATAGGAATGTACTCTTTTCTGCCTCCCTCATATATATTTTCGTTCCATGCTCCTCCATGCGCAACAATTAAACAAGATGAGCTCATCTGCATGAAATAAGTAACGAATGAACAGCTCAGTATGTAATGGTAACGAACGTAACGAAAAATAAATATCGTATCCGCTTACTGGTACCTCGTGTACTATATTCCAACACGGTAAATAATATACGAAATTGTGATCTCTTACTTCGTTACCACATGACAAATAGTGTCGTGCTGAGGTAAAATAAGACATAGTAACGCAGTTACGACACAATAACAACACATGCATAGTAACGAAAGGTAAACAACACGTGGTAACGAGTCGGTACGAAATACATATGTCGTCTGATTGTAATTTCGTAACCATATACAAGTGAGAGATACAACTGTAATTTATATAAAAAACATGGTGATACCTTGGTAACTCAGTTACGAAACAATAACTACACATGCACAGTAATAAAATGTAAACAACACATAGTAACGAGACGATCTGAAATACATAAATCGTAACGATTGTAAATTCGTAACCATGTACAAGTGAGAGATAAACCAGTCTGAAATACATAAGTCGTAACGACTGTAAATTCGTAACCATGTACAATTGAGAGATAACCCGGTACGAAATACATAAGTCGTAACGACTGTAATTTCGTAACCATATACAAATGAGAGATAAACCAAACTAAATTTACTAATATTGAACAAGCAACAACCAATCCTCCCTTCCACGAAAATATAAAAGATAATATATAACTAGAATAAAGATAAAAATCCATGGCAATACCTCTATTGAGAATGAGTAAAAATCAAAATCGTTCGCCGCCGATCGCCGCCGTCGGCCGTATGTCCACTTCGCCGCCGTATGTCCACGGGAAGAGAAAAGTTGGTAGCTCACAAAGTGAATGATGGCTCGGTGTCCAGGTCGGAGATGACGTTAAGAAAAAAGGGGAAGAGAAAACATAGGTGATGAGAGATACGGAAAAAAAGCTGAGATCCTAAAAAGTGAAAGAGAGAAGAAAAGGTAAGAGAAGAAAGGATGGGATCTGAAAATGGATCCGAAGTGGAAGAGATAAAAAAATGAGGAAAGAAAAAAGGGAAGGATATTTTGATTAAATGAAAAATAAGGGTATATTAGTTCGGAATTGTCCTTTTTGGCTAGAATTTGTACAAACTAAGTCTCATGACAAATATTGACATTGAGTAGGATAAAGTGATCAAAGTAATGTATTACCTCTTCTTTTAAACTATCAATTACCAATTTTATTTTAGTTTTCTTTTTGGTTCCGTTAATCCTACGTATTGCAATTGCAAAGTATTCTGATAAAAAAAAATTGCAAAGTATTCACGTTGGGCCTCTAAAAGAATTCTAAACCCATGTTTCTATGTACATTTTTTCTTATTTCAATATCAAGGCTCAATTTTACGTTCGAAAATGCAAGCCGAGTCACGAGCCAAACTATTTAGAGCTAAATCGAGCTTTCGGGTTCATTTAGAAGCCCAACCCTATATATATATATAAAGTATGTTGGAAAATTCTTTGTAAGACTTTTCGGGCGAAAAATAAATTACAACTGGAAACGAAACTACACCTCGAAAAAAAAAAATTACAAAACCCGAAACCGAATTGAAATAACAAAAAAAATGAAAGACAAAACCGTAAACTATTGCCGAGTCGAGGAACTCTCTCTCCGCAAGACGATATACACCCTGGTAGTGCTCTCGAAAGACGAAATTACACGTAAAAATAAAAATTACAAAACCCGATACTGAATTGAAATAACAAAAAAAAAATGAAAGACAAAACCGTAAACTATTGTCGAGTCGAGGAACTCTCTGTCCGCAAGACGATATATGCCCCGGTAGTGCTCTCGGTTTTGACGTATCATCTCCAAAGATAAAACGGCAGCGTCTCGGAGGTAGTAGCACCACAAAAAACTCACGAGCTCCGCGAACTGAACGAGGTGAGGACGAAGCTGACTATGAAACTATGTATGCAGAAAGCTGTATGACTTGTGTATTTCGATTTTTTGCATGTCCTGATGCAAATAAAATGCATGCCTATTTATAGGCCATCTCACACCTGCAGAGAATTAAATAGCCACTAATGGCAGTCATAATGCAGGCATTCATGCTACATTGATCACATGAGTTATATAATTCAAAATGAAGGAGTTACAGAATTCAAAAGGCAGCCATTTACTCCTCCTCATCACACCTGGGAGTTTACTGCCATTTTCGGACTGAATTTGAACAGTCAGGATGCACCTGGACTGTATTCAGCTCCTTGACCGCTCGAGGGATGTACCTGGACATCCTCATGTGCACATACGAGCCCAACAATATTGTTGAGCTAGTCCTCGGTTTGGAACTGATCGAGTGAGAGGTTGGGGCCATCTCTCGGATGCGGGATCGAGAGTCTCGCGTTGCTGCGGCTTCCCCCTGTCGTTGGCTGGGGTTCGGACTGAACCGGGATATGGTGTCCGGCGGTTCGGAGAGCAGCTTTCTTCGATGTACCGGCGGATGTCATGATTCTGAAGGTTTTCTTTGAAGTGCAGTGAGTGTCACTTCAAGTATATGCCCCGAGAACAGTGAGTGTTCTTCGGGACGGTAGGAATAAAATGTGAGGGTTAGGGGCCGCCCTCCTTCTAGCGCCAATTGTTGCTACCCAAAATATTATCCGGAGATAGATATTGCTGGAATGAATGGGATAGCAAACAAATGCAAGAGCACTTCCGTGAGAAAGATAAATAACACAAGATTTGCCGGGGTTGTTAGTCCCGGGCTTGAATGCTCTCGCGAGATATTATTAATACCAATATTCGGGGATACAAGTACTAATGTAAGAATACAATTACAATGAGTGTAAAGATTCTTGTTATCTTATCTAGTGAGCGTGTAGATTGCCGGAAGAACCAGATTTGATGCTCTGTGAGTTCTTGTAACAAACGAGATGAACAGTCGCGGCGGAGAGAGATCGACGGTCTCTCACGGCGAGTATTTAGCTGGATGCTTGGGCTCCGGGGCTTATGAATCCCTTGGAATCTGTCTAATGGAGACTTGTTGCTTCTGCCGATCGTGTTCTGGACGAGAGATTCGGAGAGAGAAGTCCTGAGATGGATTCTGGTGAGAAAGCCGGGAGCTTGATGATATGTCTGTTCTTCAGTATTTCTGTGAATGAATTCGGAATATGAGAGAATGAGTTCTGAACGTAAGTCAAATGAATTCGGAACCTTTTTCCAGTAGGAGGGGGTTCTCTATTTATAGGGCTTGGATACGCCGGGCGATCGCCTTTTCTGCATTATAATAATCGGGCGATCGTCTTTTAGCACATGGGCCTGTCCCCTCAAAGTCTGCAGGAGTTGCTGGCAGTCAACTGTACGGTCCAATGGGGAGCTTACACGCGTCCTGAGTTGCTGTCACGGGTGGTCCCACTGACAGCTTTCGGCGCACATGCCGGTAGGTGAGGTAGGTGACAGGCTGTGGTCAAAGGTCTTGTCTGTCAGCAAAAGATCTTGTCTGTTAGCGAAGATCTTGTCAGCGCCTTTTGTGGATCTGCACGTGGGTGCTGTTCTGAGATCCAATCCTTGATGACTTTGACGGGCGATCATCACTGCTCGGGACGTAGGTCGACCGTCCTTGGCCGGATACTAGAGTCGGTCGCCAGCTGCCAAATGGCGATCGCCTTGGGAGTCGATCGCTGGGTACCTGATGGTGGTCTGATATCTTCGACTTGGCGAGCTAGCCATGGTTTGACTGGAGTTGACTTGGTCGCTCGGCCTTATAGTCGATTGCCTGTCGGGATGGATAAATCTTGACACAACACATCCTTAATAAACTTAACGGGACCCAGGTCGCGCCACCCTCTTTCCCTAGCTTTCGCTAGTTTAAAAATAGCATTCTCTCCTTCTTTGGTGTCTAGGCGCTTGTACATCTCCTTGTAAGCCTCCCCTTTAGCCTTAGCCACTGCCTTCTTAGCCTCTCTTTTCGCCACCTTGTACGCTAGAATCTTCAAGATTCTCTCCTTCCCAGCACTAACCGACAAAAGATCCTTAAATAGCACTTGCTTAGCTTTAACCTTCTTTTGGACCTCCTCATTCCACCACCATGCCTCCCTAGGTCCACTGGACCTGCCTGAAGAAACCCCCACCACCTTCTCGCCCACCCTCCTAATAGCATCGGCCATGCTGGTCCACATAAGGTTAGCATCGCCCCCTAGCAAGAAACCTCCTTCGCGGGTCAGAGACTCATTGAATACTGCTGCCTTCTCACCCTTCACATCCTTCCAGAGAATCCTAGGTCTAGCTACTCTAGCCCTGCTAACAACACGACCTCCCATGGATAAATTCATAGCCAGCAGCCGGTGTTGAGAAGCACAGGCCTCGCTCCGGAACACCTTGCAGTCCATGCATGCCCTAGCATCACGACTGCGCAAAAGAAGTTTTTTATAGAGGTAATACATTACTTTGGCCACTTTATCCTACTCAATGTCAATATTTGTCATGAGACTTAGTTTGTACAAATTCTAGCCAAAAAGGACAATTCCGGACCAATATACCCTTACTTTTCATTTAATCAAAATATCCTTCCCTTTTCTCTTTCCTCAATTTTTTATCTCTTCCACTTCAGATCCATTTTTAGATCCCATCCTTTCTTCTCTTCCCTTTTCTTCTCTCTTTCACTTTTTAAGATCCCGGCTTCTTTTCCATATCTCTCATCACCTAAGTTTTCTCTTCCCCTTTTTTCTTAACGTCATCTCCGACCTGGACACCGAGCCATCATTCACATTGTGAGCTCCCAACTTTTCTCTTCCCTTGGACATACGACGGTGAAGTGGACATACGGCCGACGGTGGCGATCGGCGGCGAACGATTTTGATTTTTACTCGTTCTCAATAGAGGTATTGCCATGGATTTTTATCTTTATTCCAGTTATATATTATCTTTTATATTTTCGTGGAAGGGAGGATTGGTTGTTGCTTGTCCAATATTAGTAAATTTAGTTTGGTTTATCTCTCACTTGTATATGGTTACGAAATTACAGTCGTTATGACTTATGTATTTCATACTGGTTTATATCTCACTTGTACATGGTTAAGAATTTACAGTCATTACGATTTATGTATTTCGTATCGTCTCGTTACTATGTGTTGTTTACATTTTATTACTGTGCATGTGTTGTTATTGTTTCGTAACTGAGTTACCAAGGTATCGCCATGTTTTTTATCTGTATTCCAGTTGTATCTCTCACTTGTACATGGTTACGAATTTACAGTCGGTACGACGTATGTATTTCATACCGACTCATTACCACGTGTTGTTTACCTTTCGTTACTGTGCATGTGTTGTTATTGTGTCGTAACTGCGTTACTATGTCTTATTTTACCTCAGCACGACACTATTTGTCATGTGGTAACGCACTAAGAGATCACAATTTCGTATATTATTTACCGTGTTGGAACATAGTACACGAGGTACCAGTAAGCGGATACGATATTTATTTTTTCATTACGTTCGTTACCATTACATACTGAGCTGTTTATTCGTTACTTATTTCATGTAGATGAGCTCATCTTGTTTAATTGTTGCGCATAGAGGAGCATGGAACGAAAATATATATGAGGGAGGCAGAAAAGAGTACATTCCTATTCTGCCTATGCGTATAACATTTGACCAGTTTTTGAGTAAGCTTGAGGTGCGATTGAAGAAGGATAAAAACATGTATGTATTTGATGTAGATGCTTTAGTTATGTCGCCTGCGGGTGAGACTATGAGAATGATGATTACCGATGAGTTTGAGTGGTCTAGTATGATGGATTTATTGGATGTACCTACTGTATATGTCACAATTTATCCTAGAATCAATGAATGTTCACGTGTTAGGCGTAATCAAGTCGCTCCTCGGAAGAATCAGATTTTGAATGTTCAAAAGAATACATAGATTGTTGATGATGATGATCCAGAATTATCAAATGATTGTGATGACATGTATGATAGTAATGATGATGAAGCAATGGACATAAATGATCACAATGTTGGTAGTTGTAGTAGAGATCTTCATACTATGCCCTCATTAGATTTACTTGATGAACCTAATGAAGTAAACAATGAGGAAAATCACAAAGATGGCCGTCAGTGGTTGATTATTGGTGGTCCGCATCAAGCTACTCTTTCATGCGAGGATGTAGTTATCCCGTCTGAGCCGGTTACAAATGAACTTGTTATGGGCAGCATATTTCATGACAAGTTGACCATGACTACAGCTGTTGGGTTTTACCATATGAAAAATCATGTGGAGACAATTACTGTGTGATCAAATACCACTAGATATCATTAGATATGCAAATTTGGTGAAAGATGCGATTTCGTCATGCGATCGTCATCAATGGGTAAAGCATGGAAAATCAATCAGTGGAGAGATCACACTTGTGAGATGGATTTGAGATATCATCCTCTTCCGAAGATTTCTTCTAAAGTGTTAGCTGCTGAATTTCTTGACAATTTGACGGAGGATGGTTATGTTCTTAGGCCTTGTGATATGCAGGCAAAGTTATTAAGGGATCATGGCGTTAATGTGAAATACCGTACTGCATTGGCCGGGAAGCACCATGCACTAAATCAGTCTTACGGTGATGCGGACAAATCTTTTCAGGTATTTTCCCCCTCCTATTTGATATACGTTAGATGCTTGTACGTTGGGACGCACAGTACGAATTGATGTAGTTCTTACTAGTACGCAGTACGAACATACATAATTCGTACCAATATTCATTTTATTTAATTTTATCATACTTTTCGTTCCTAGCGTGCCCGTTTTTGATGAACTTAAATTATTTTCAGCTACTGCCCAAATACTTGTACATGCTACAGAATTTAAATCCCGGATCGATTGTGAATTTACAGACATGCGATGATGATTCTTTTCAATTCGTTTACTTTGCTCTTCATGCATGTGTAAGAGCATTTTGTGCATGTCGCCCAGTGATTGTGATTGATGGCACCCATTTGAGAGGCAAGTACAAGGGCATTATGTTTATTGCAGCAACAAAGGATGGTAATGAGCAGATAGTCCCTTTAGCTTTTGGGATTGGGGACAAAGAGAACGATTTGTCATGGACTTGGTTTCTCCAACAAGTTCGAAGGACATTTGGATGTCCAAATAACTAGTTGATTATATCTGATCAACATTTGAGTATAAAGAATGCAGTGGATTCGGTATATCCAAAGGTTCATCACGGGTTGTGTATATTTCATATTGAACGCAACTTGAAGAAGTGGGGTTTTCGTGCATTCGTGACTGACATTTTCAAGGCTGCTGCAACTGCTTACAAGAGTCGGGACTTTGAGGAGCACATGCAAAATTTGGAACAATCCGCTCCGCGGGCATACGAAAGGATTATGAAAATTAACCCTACTAAATGGGCAATTTGTATATGCCCTGTGCGGCGATATGGTATGGGAACCTCCAACGCTGTCGAAAATTTGAATGCTCGGATAAAATGAGTTAGAACATTGCCGATTTGTGTTTTGCTTGGGTATTGTCGTAACATTTGTCAGGATTGGTTTTATAAGCGTCGTACCATAGCTGATTCTAGAGGTCAGGAGTTATCAGATTATGCAACCCAAAGACTAGAGATTGCTATTGACGCTGGTCGATACATGAAGGTTGATCCGATAACTGATACAAAATTTAAGGTCATTTAAGGTAGAAAAATTATTAAATCATTTTTATAAATGTTTTCATAATGAATATAAGACTTTTTATGGCTTGCAATCGACTTCTGTCTTTCAAGATTTTGCACGATTTAAATCGCCATTTCACGGTAATTTTATTTTAATTCATTAGTTATTTTACGTAATAAATTCGTGTTATGCATCTAATAGCAATTACTTTATATCCTATAAAAAAATGTTTCTAGTTTGAATTTCTTAATTTACTCGATGTTTGTTTTTCGCGTTTTAAGATAGTATTACTTTTGAATTTTGATGCCATATACACTGTTGGAAACTTGGAATCAAATTCCAATTCAAGAATACTGGAATAAATATTTTAATTTTTATGGACTTTCTTTTAAGAGAGAAGACATAGACTAGCCAAATAGCTTAGTAAATTTTAACATTTGTCATTGAACTTAGTTTATACTAATTATAGCCAAAAAATACACATTTGGACCAATTTGCCCATACTAAAGGAATGAGTAAATATAATATGATTTTCTGAAGTTTGACTAATTCTATCTCTTCTATTGTTTCTCGGGCGTCGCCATTCTTCTCGCTACTATCGTCAGGAACCAAAGCATCCCAGCAAGACTAAAACTAAACCTAGCGCCGCCTCACACCATCCCCGCCTCACATCGAACGGCCGCCTCACACCATTCCCGCCTTGTACCACTACCGGAGGGCCGACTCACCAAACGCCGCATCACCCAAGCGCCGCCTAACCCAGCGCTGCCTCCAGAACTGTTAATGGAGTCCGGAAACGCCGAACGACAGCGAGAACCCCTACCGGATTCCGGAAATGCCGCCGTAGAGGATTACTACTACGATTCAGAGAAGTCTTCAGATGACGAACCGCCGAGAGACACCGACGAAGCGCAAATTCCGGCCATAATCAGAGGCGTCGATCGTCCTCGACGGATCCCGTACGAAGAAATGCTGGTAATCCTCAATGTTTCACTTCATTTCTGAAAAATATAGGGTTTGGGTTTGAAAAGGTTACGAAATTGTGAAATCATGTTTTCTTGCTATAATTATGCAGTGACGAAATTGGGAAAACTGTGTGGTATGAGTTGTTGTCGTCTTGCTATAATTATGCAGTGTAAATCATGTTTCTTGATAATTTGCGTCTAAATTGATATGCATTGTATGGGTTACGAAATGTGTGCTGGTAAATGGTTACGAAATGATCATTTTGTTACTGGTAAGTGGTTACGAAATGATCATTTCTTTACTGCATATTGATATATTTCATTGAGCATTTAATGTTAATGTTTTATGCTAGATCACTTGGACATTCAAAAGGAAGAATTTAGCAGCCGAACACCACAAAGTGATGGTAACTGGGTACGAGTCTACGGTTGGTGATATCCGATGTTGCCTCGAATCATTTGGAAGGCAATTGATAAGAGAGGTGAATAAATCTGTTTTTGGGTACTACATGAAGCTCCCGGACACGGTCACACGGTCCGGCAAAGCCATGCACTACATGATATCTCGTCAGGTGACCCCAAAGCCCGAGCTAGACAAAACAGCACTATGGTTCAAGTTTCAGGGCCGGGTTTTGAGATTCTCGAGGGTGGAATTTGCGCTGATTAGTGGCCTCAAATTTGGGCCAGCCAAGGTCAATCCATATATGATGCATCAGATTCCGGTTGATTCTGTGTACGCACGGCTACTCGAGAGCAAACCCATACTACCTGTTGATCTCCGTACTAAGTTCATCGACAAGAAATTTAAAGTGAACAAAGTTGAGGTGAAGGGCAGTGAATCCGATTATCTGAAGGTGGCTAAGGTCTTGACGGCCTCTATGTATGTAGTTGGGATTGACCCGAACAAGACTAAGATTCCAAACTGGATGTGGATACTAGTGGCGGACAATGATTCTTGGGAGCAGTTTCCATGGGGAAGCATGTCATACCAGCTGCTGATTGGTCAAATTAACGCCGTAAAAAAACACATTCCAGGACCCTACCATCTAAAAGGAAATACAATTGCATTCTTGGTAAGTTACAACTACCATAACTCTATAATGCAATTATTATATCTTAACTTGATACTAAGAAATAAATAATGCCCAAATTCTTATCTGGATTACCATTTTATGTGTTTAACACTCTTATTATTATATTTTATGCAGGCTTGGATTTATGAAGTAATTCCATCTATTGGGCTGAAAATTGGTGGCCGTTTGGAGCAAGAAAAGAGGCCCCGTATCTTTGTGGTATAGCTATAGCATGGGCAACGACTTCCCAGATTATCATTCTAAGGTAAAAATATGATTTACTAACTAGTACCACCAGTACGAATTCTATATTTTTTATATGGTAAACTAGTACGAAGTAACGTATTAATGACTTCGTTTTGCCGTAACCGTCATTGTTTCCAGCTACGAATTAGTGTCTGTCTTTATGGGATGGGATTCTGGTATATTTGGAAGAAATTTGTAATTTCTTACCAAGTGTTTCATTTGCATATTATCATCCAGTTACGAAGTTACGAATTAATGACTTCGTAGTTAAGAAATTGTAACTTCTTACCAGTTATAACTTCGTATTATCATCCAGTTACGACGTTAAGAAATTGCAACTTCTTACCAATTGCAACTTCACCTCAAACTTACCATCCAGTACGAATCCTATTATTTTTATACGGTAAAATAGTACGAAGTAATGAATTAATGACTTGGTATTGGCGTAACCATAATTGCTTCTAGCTACGAATTAGTGTCTGTCTTTATGGGGTTCTGGTATATTTGGAAGAAAGTGTAACTTCTTACCACGTGTTTCATTTGCATATTATCATCCAGTTACGAATTAATTACTTCGTAGTTAAGATATTGTAACTTCTTACCAATTGTAACTTCGTATTATCATCCAGTTACGAAGTTAAGAAATTGCAACTTATTACCAATTGTAACTTCGCCTCAAGTCGAGGCCCAACTACATTCTCTGGTCTAGATGAACTATCAAGCCCATCAATGGCCTTATATTTATAATACAATTCATCACAATTTCCAAAGTGGAGTCAAAACCGTGAAGATTCTCCACAGTGTGGGTGTATGCATATATTTTAAATAAAGCAACCTTGTTTGGCATGAAAAATGAAGTAGCTGAGTAGAACATGCAGTAAAAATGAGATATCAACTCATGTTGCCTTGACAATAAGAGGTAACCTATACCTCGTAATCTTCTGTGTATTTTAATTTGAAGTTAGGAGAAGTTACTCATTTAAATATAGTTTCACCCCATGTATGAGCCAGCTCGCAAATACTGAAGTATATTCATTTATACAGTTGTTTACTGAACACTAAAATAGAGACACTAAAATAGGTGGATCAGTGGATGTAAATGCTTCCAGCTAGCTGTATGTATTTGTTTCATTTGCATATTATCATCCAGTTACGAAGTTACGAATTAATTACTTCGTAGTTAAGACATTGTAACTTCTTACCAATTGTAACTTCGTATTATCATCCAGTTACGAAGTTAAGAAATTGCAACTTATTACAAATTATAACTTCACCTCAAGTTACGATGAGTTCGTATTGGTGTAACCCTAATTGTTTCCAGCTACGAATTGTTTTCAGATCTGGTATATTTGTTAGAAATTGTAAATTCTTATCAATTGTTTCACTTGCGTATTATCATCCATTTACGTAGTTACCAAATAATGACTTCATAGTTAAGAAATTCTAACTTCTTACCAATTGTAACTTCGTATTATCATCCAGTTACGAAGTTAATAAATTGCAACTTCTTACCAAGTGTACTCTTTAAACTAACCATGTTGCTATGTTGTTTGTAGGAGCTGATCAGCGCGCTTGATCCATCTGAGAGAGAGTTGGACACAGATTACTTTAAGACTCTTGAAGAATATCCAGAAACATAGCCCTTTGCCTTCAAGTTTGATGCAAATCACAGCGAAAAAAAAAGAGAGAGCGAAACGAAGACGAGGATGAAGAAGTTGTCCCTGTTGTGGGTGCCTCTACGTCAACTGCCAATGTTCAGTTGCTCCCTCCCAACATACTGGTCGGTCCAGATAGGGAGGCACTGATCAAAGAGATCGGGGATTATGCCGGTGAGATAGCGGCAAAAAGAGCAAGAATAGATGTGGAGGCCCTTCTACGAATTCACCAAGATCAGATTATCGCAGCAGTAGGGGAGTACGTTGTTGGGAGGCTCGGAGCGATGGAGCGTACTCCAGATGCCATGCCCCAGGCCCTGCCAAAGGAAGCAATGGATCATCCCACGGCGAGCGTGGCAGAGGACACGACGACCGAGGCAACAGCAGCAGCAGTAGATGGTATTAGTATGCCCACGATCGAGAAGGTATAAAACAAGGCATGAACTTCTATGAAACATTTATGTATGTTTGGAAATGAAAGACTTTAAAATAATTATGTATGTACGGGATAAAATTTGAAACAATTGTGTATGTTTTTTGAAGGAATTTAGACATCCAAATTTTATAAATCGGTTGTGATGTGATGTGGGTTCGGTACAAATTTTAGTAAGAATTGTAAGATATTTATAATTCGTTACCATCATACCTATTATGCATGATACGATTTTTCGAATTCGCACCATCGTAACTGTTATGCATCGTACCAGTAGTAACACTTAAAACTACTACGTCTTCACGAAAATAGTAAATCGTTCCCATTGTTCAAGTATTGCTCGCCACTGTGCAAGAAATGCATGACCCGTCTGACACACAGATGAATGAAATCTATGACGACTTGTTGATTTTAGGTGAAGTAACGCCACCTGCACAAGGTACCTCACCAGGTGCAGGAGGGGCGATGGAAGAAGTGGGGCAGCCCACGGTAAGAATTGTACCTCTATTTATAATTCGTTACCATCGTACCTATTATTCATGGTACGATATTTCGAATTCGTACCATCGTAACTGTTATGCATCGTACCAGTAGTAACCCTTGAAACTACTACGTTGTCACGAAAATAGTAAATCGTACCCATTGTTCCAATATTGTAGGCCACTGTGCAAGAAATGCATGACCCTTCCGACACACAGATGAATAAAATCTATGACGACTTGTTGATTTTAGGTGAAGTAATGCCACCTGCACAAGGTACCTCACCAGGTGCAGGAGGGGCGATGGGAGCAGTGGGGCATCCCACGGTAAGAATTGTACATCTATTTATAATTCATTACCATCGTACCTAGTATGCATGGTACGATATTTAGATTTCGTACCAGCGTAACTGTTATGCTTCGTACCCGTAGTAATGATATTTAAATAACGAAAATACTAAATTGTACCCAACGTTCTAATGTTGCAGGCCACTGGGCAAGAAATGAATGACCCGTCTGACACACAGATTAATGCTATTTATGACGACTTGTTGATTTTAGACGAAGTAACGCCTCCTGCACAAGGTATCCTATCATGTGCAGGAGGATCATCAAGACATGCACCAACAATGACCGCTCTATCAATTCCAAAAGTGATCTTGAATGTGAGGCCGCTAAGAAGAAGATTTCATGCGGCAGCTGTTAGGTCTCCCTTCCTTCATGATGACATACGAGGAGGAGATACATTCGATCATTACTTGAGATTGGGAGATGGTGGATTGTAAGTTATCCACCCTAACTATAGTTTCTTTCATATATTACGAAATAGTTAATATACCAAAACAACAGGAGGAACGTTGGGCAGCCATGTGGTGTGGACAAAACATTTTTTGAAGAAATTATGCTTCAAGATAAACAGCTGCACATAGAACACATCGAATCCTACATGGCTATATTGTCATCGTGGCCAGATTTTGCAGGTTTGAAAGAAGTCCACTCAAATATTGCATTGACGTCGTCTTACTTCATGGTAAGTTTCTACACATAAAAATGCCTTGTATTCTGTGGTAACGCAGTTACGAAACAACTTATTCTATCACCCGGGTTGCCATCCTGTTTTGTTGTGGGTACCAGGATACGGAAAGTATAAAAACGTATCCAGTGTACCCTGTTGTGTCGTGAATAATAAAATGGATTTCTGATTTTATATGAAACAGTTGAGGAGGTGTTTGATGCAATGCATAGGGTATGAGAGAAGAATTCCAGTGGTATGACCATAATTTATTCGACCCCACAATTGAAGAAGTTATTCCAGTAGAGGAGATGGAAAGGCTATGCCTGTTTGCCGAAGCAGTCCAGCCAAATTGGGGTGATAATATGAAGCAATGGATACAATGCGATAAGGTAACACTAAAATATTTCTTAACTCGTTGAGTTGGTATATGGTAAACCACTACAAAATAGCTATTTCGTATCTAAGTTATGATATGGTAACTTGATACGAAATAAGCTATTTCGTACACGCGTAACCATAATCTGGTTAATGTTTTTTTCCTAGGTCGTCACTGTATGGAACTACAACGATCATTGGGGCACAATCTTACTGGATCTGAAAAGGCAAAAAATTTGGCTTTACGACTCCATGGCATGGAAATTCGAAGACCACCACAAAAACAATAGAAAAGATGTATTCCTGCCCATGACGAGGATAGTCCCCCAAATCTTAAAGTGAATAGGGTACTTCGAGCGGCATCGGGTTAAAAATCCACAATTTGCACAGTGCGACTTGTGTTTCCCACCAACTAAGGGGAAAAATGCGTTCAAGAAAATGGACAATGCAAATTATGGTCTCTACGCATTGAAATACGTAGAGCAACTTATATCGAAGACATCAATGCCCAAGAGTTTGAAGACAAAACGCGAGCTTATTCTGTACCGCGACCACATTGCCCGAACAATATATGCTCACAGCAAGGTGGAACCCCCCATCCCAATCCCAATGCAATTACTATGATGGAAAATTGTTGGAAATGTCTCATCAATATTGATATGCAGATACAAAATGACAAAATCGTATCCGGTTGACCATAATATTTTTGTACACTGTATTGGTATGTCGTACCTAGTTATGCATTATTCAAAGTAGTACCCCAGTATGAAAATACTGCATTTCGTTAATGTGATGTTGTTTCGTTACAAATTTTCGTAAGAATTGTACCTCTATTTATAATTCGTTACCATCGTACCTAGTATGCATGGTATGATATTTATATTTCGTACCAGCGTAACTGTTATGCATCATACCATTAGGAACACTTAAAACAATAACCCCATCAAGCAAATAATAAATCGTACTCAATGTTCCAATGTTGCAGACCAAGAAATGCATGACCCGTCTGACACACAGATGAATGCAATGTATGACGAGTTGGTGTGTTTAGGCAAAGTAACGCCACACAATCTTATTCTGCACCGCGACCACATTACCCGAACAATATATGCTCACAGCATGGCAGAACTCCCTCATCCCAATCCCAATGCAATTAGTATGATGTAAAATTGTTGGAAATGAATATGTATATTGATATGTAGATACGAAGTGACAAAATCTTATCCGAGTGACCATAATATTTTCGTATATCATAATGGTATGTCGTTCCTAGTTAAGTATTATTCAAAGTAGTAACCAGTTATGAAAATACTGCATTTCGTGCATATGACTGCATTTTATAAGTGAAAACTGTAACAAAATTCTAATTTCATACCCGTACAAGTACTCAATAAAATATTAAAAAAACCTATGGGGGTCTTGGCAGGTTATTCTAGTATGCCCAACTACACCACAAATGCCGCATTTCTTCGGTTTGCGAGGTATACTACCACTTGTTTGATTACTACTAACTTCTTCAAGGGGAGTATTCTATAAAAATGTCGTGCATGTGTTCTGGTAATGCCCTTGTTGATGACATCGAGAACACATGCGCCCGTGTATTTTATGATATCCAGACGTAATCCTCTTTGAACGTGGTCGGCCAGCTTGTTTAGGATTAGTGGGAGTTCCAACAACCCTTAAGACAACGTCGGAAGGGACAAACCACTCATCTTGATCCGGGATTGGCATCACCTCAGACGCATAAATTTGACGCCACGTCTGAGTAGTGTAATAAGAATGCACAAATGCCGATGGGGATTGTCTCGCATAACTGTAAACAAGCACACAAAACTGAGCATGTAAGAGTCGTATAATAAGTAAAACATGGGTGCCAAGTTCAATGTTAAGGCAGGTACGCCATACAATATATTCGTAACGTGGGTGCCAACTTAAACATTAAGGCAGGTACGCCATACAATATATTCGTAACGTGGGTGCCAACTTAAACGTTCACGCAGGTACGCCATACAATATATTCGTAACGTGGGTGCCACCTTCAGCGTTAAGGCAGGTACGCCATACAATATATTCGTAACGTGGGTGCCAACTTAAACGTTAAGGCAGGTACGCCATACAATATATTCGTAACGTGGGTGCCAACTTCAGCGTTAACGAAGTTACGCCATACAATATATTCGTAACGTGTATGCCAACTTCAACGTTAAGGCAGGTACACCATACAATATATTCGTACGTGGGTACCAACATCAGCGTTAAGGCAGGTACGCCATACAATATATTCGTAACGTGTGTGCCAACTTCACTGTTAAAAAAAAGGTACACCATACAATATATTCGTAACGTGTGTGCCAACTCTATTCTTTACCACGTGCTATCTGAAAAATACGCAACGTACGAATATCGTAACTTCTTACCACATGAGTGCAAAAAATAAAATTCACCTTAGTGCTGCTGTGGCATGAGAACATCGTATAAGATCAAGATCAAACACATGACACGAGAACTCCCGGGAAACAATATTAACAATATGTGTCTTGGTTCCAAAAATGACCTTAAATTTTGTATCAGTTATCGGATCAACCTTCATGTATCGACTAGCGTTAATAGCAATCTCTAGTCTTTGGGTTGCATAATCTGATAACTCCTGACCTCTAGAATCAGCTATGGTACGACGCTTATAAAACTAATCCTTACAAATGTTACGACAATACTCAAGCAAAGCACATACCGGCAATGTTCTATCCCATTTTATTCGAGCATTCAAATTTTCGACAGCGTTGGAGGTTCCCATACCATATCGCCGCACAGGGCATTTACAAATTGCCCATTTAGTAGCGTCAATTTTCATAATCCTTTCGTATGCCCGCGGAGCGGATTGTTCCAAATTTTGCATGTGCTCCTCAAAGTCCCGACTCTTGTAAGCAGTTGCAGCAGCCTTGAAAATGTCAGTCACGAATGCACGAAAACCCCACTTCTTCAAGTTGCGTTCAATATGAAATGTACACAACCCGTGATGAACCTCTGGATATACCGAATCCACTGCATTCTTTATACTCAAATGTTGATCAGATACAATCAACAAGTTATTTGGACATCCAAATGTCCTTCGAACTTGTTGGAGAAACCAAGTCCATGACAAATCGTTCTCTTTGTCCCCAATCCCAAAAGCTAAAGGGACTATCTGCTCATTACCATCCTTTGTTGCTGCAATAAACATAATGCCCTTGTACTTGCCTCTCAAATGGGTGCCATCAATCACAATCACTGGGCGACATGCACAAAATGCTCTTACACATGCATGAAGAGCAAAGTAAACGAATTGAAAAGAATCATCATCGCATGTCTGTAAATCCACAACCGATCCGGGATTTAAATTCTGTAGCATGTACAAGTATTTGGGCAACAGCTAAAAATAATTTAAGTTCATCAAAAACGGGCACGCTATGAACGAAAAGTATGATAAAATTAAATAAAATGAATACTGGTACGAATTATGTATGTTCGTACTGCGTACTAGTAAGAACTACATCAATTCGTACTGTGCGTCCCAACGTACAAGCATCTAACGTATATCAAATAGGAGGGGGAAAATACCTGAAAAGATTTGTCCGCATCACCGTAAGACTGATTTAGTGCAGGGTGCTTCCCAGCCAACGCAGTACGGTATTTCACATTAACGCCATGATCCCTTAATAACTTTGCCTGCATATCACAAGGCCTAAGAACATAACCATCCTCCGTCAAATTGTCAAGAAATTCAGCAGCTAGAACTTTAGAAGAAATCTTCGGAAGAGGATGATATCTCAAATCCATCTCACAAGTGTGATCTCTCCACTGATTGATTTTCCACGCTTTACCCATTGATGACGATCGCATGACGAAATCGCATCTTTCACCAAATTTGCATATAAAATGATATCTAGTGGTACTTGATCGCACAGTAATTGTCTCCACATGATTTTTCATATGGTAAAACCCAACAGCTGTAGTCATGGTCAACTTGTCATGAAATATGCCGCCCATAACAAGTTCATTTGTAACAGGCTCAGATGGGATAACTACATCCTCGCATGAAAGAGTAGCTTGATGCGGACCACCAATAATCAACCACTGACGGCCATCTTTGTGATTTTCCTCATTGTTTACTTCATTAGGTTCATCAAGTAAATCTAATGAGGGCACAGTATGAAGATCTCTACTACAACTACCAACATTGTGATCATTTATGTCCATTGCTTCATCATCATTACTATCATACATGTCATCACAATCATTTGATAATTCTGGATCATCATCATCAACAATCTGTGTATTCTTTTGAACATTCAAAATCTGATTCTTCCGAGGAGCGACTTGATTACGCCTACCACGTGAACATTCATTGATTCTAGGATAAATTGTGATATATACAGTAGGTACATCCAATAAATCCATCATACTAGACCACTCAAACTCATTGGTAATCTTCATTCTCATAGTCTCACCCGCAGGCAACATAACTAAAGCATCTACATCAAATACATACATGTTTTTATCCTTCTTCAATCGCACCTCAAGCTTACTCAAAAACTGGTCAAATGTTATACGCATAGGCGGAATAGGAATGTACTCTTTTCTGCCTCCCTCATATATATTTTCGTTCCATGCTCCTCCATGCGCAACAATTAAACAAGATGAGCTCATCTGCATGAAATAAGTAACGAATGAACAGCTCAGTATGTAATGGTAACGAACGTAACGAAAAATAAATAGCGTATCCGCTTACTGGTACCTCGTGTACTATATTCCAACACGGTAAATAATATACGAAATTGTGATCTCTTACTTCGTTACCACATGACAAATAGTGTCGTGCTGAGGTAAAATAAGACATAGTAACGCAGTTACGACACCATAACAACACATGCATAGTAACGAAAGGTAAACAACACGTGGTAACGAGTCGGTACGAAATACATATGTCGTACCGACTGTAAATTCGTAACCATGTACAAGTGAGAGATACAACTGGAATACAGATAAAAAACATGGTGATACCTTGGTAACTCAGTTACGAAACAATAACAACACATGCACAGTAATAAAATTTAAACAACACATAGTAACGAGACGATACGAAATACATAAATCGTAACGACTGTAAATTCGTAACCATGTACAAGTGAGAGATAAATCGGTACGAAATACATAAGTCGTAACGACTGTAAATTCGTAACCATGTACAATTGAGAGATAACCCGGTACGAAATACATAAGTCGTAACGACTGTAATTTCGTAACCATATACAAATGAGAGATAAACCAAACTAAATTTACTAATATTGAACAAGCAACAACCAATCCTCCCTTCCACGAAAATATAAAAGATAATATATAACTGGAATAAAGATAAAAATCCATGGCAATACCTCTATTGAGAATGAGTAAAAATCAAAATCGTTCGCCGCCGATCGCCGCCGTCGGCCGTATGTCCACTTCGCCGCCGTATGTCCACGGGAAGAGAAAAGTTGGGAGCTCACAAAGTGAATGATGCCTCGGTGTCCAGGTCGGAGATGACGTTAAGAAAAAAGGGGAAGAGAAAACATAGGTGATGAGAGATACGGAAAAAAAGCTCAGATCCTAAAAAGTGAAAGAGAGAAGAAAAGGTAAGAGAAGAAAGGATGGGATCTGAAAATGGATCCGAAGTGGAAGAGATAAAAAAATGAGGAAAGAGAAAAGGGAAGGATATTTTGATTAAATGAAAAATAAGGGTATATTGGTTCGGAATTGTCCTTTTTGGCTAGAATTTGTATAAACTAAGTCTCATGACAAATATTGACATTGAGTAGGATAAAGTGATCAAAGTAATGTATTACCTCTTCTTTTAAACTATCAATTACCAATTTTATTTTAGTTTTCTTTTTGGTTCCGTTAATCTTACGTATTGCAATTGCAAAGTATTCTGATAAAAAAAAAAATTGCAAAGTATTCACGTTGGGCCTCTAAAAGAATTCTAAACCCATGTTTCTATGTACATTTTTTCTTATTTCAATATCAAGGCTCAATTTTACGTTCGAAAATGCAAGCCGAGTCACGAGCCAAACTATTTCGAGCTAAATCGAGCTTTCGGGTTCATTTAGAAGCCCAACCCTATTTATATATATATATAAAGTATGTTGGAAAATTCTTTGTAAGACTTTTCGGGCGAAAAATAAATTACAACTGGAAACGAAACTACACCTCGAAAAAATAAAAATTACAAAACCCGAAACCGAATTGAAATAACAAAAAAAATGAAAGACAAAACCGTAAACTATTGCCGAGTCGAGGAACTCTCTGTCCGCAAGACGATATACACCCCGGTAGTGCTCTCGAAAGACGAAATTACACGTAAAAATAAAAATTACAAAACCCGATACTGAATTGAAATAACAAAAAAAAAATGAAAGACAAAACCGTAAACTATTGTCGAGTCGAGGAACTCTCTGTCCGCAAGACGATATATGCCCCGGTAGTGCTCTCGGTTTTGGCGTATCATCTCCAAAGATAAAACGGCAGCGTCTCGGAGGTAGTAGCACCACAAAAAACTCACGAGCTCCGCGAACTGAACGAGGTGAGGACAAAGCTGACTATGAAACTATGTATGCAGAAAGCTGTATGACTTGTGTATTTCGATTTTTTGCATGTCCTGATGCAAATGAAATGCATGCCTATTTATAGGCCATCTCACACCTGCAGAGAATTAAATAGCCACTAATGGCAGTCATAATGCAGGCATTCATGCTACATTGATCACATGAGTTATATAATTCAAAATGAAGGAGTTACAGAATTTAAAAGGCAGCCATTTACTCCTCCTCATCACACCTGGGAGTTTACTGCCATTTTCGGACTGAATTTGAACATTCAGGACGCACCTGGACTGTATTCAGCATCTTGACCGCTCGAGGGATGTACCTGGACATCCTCATGTGCACATACGAGCCCAACAATATTGTTGAGCTAGTCCAAAAAATATTTAACCAAGCCTACGACTAGGCCCAAAGAACACCCAAAGATCATTTGCCAAGATCCAAGATGCAGATCCAAGTCCAAGGCCTAGGTCCGCGGTCCGCGGCTCGCGGCGCGCGTGTGGGCTTTAAGCCCATCATATGTACATTTAATTAATACATGTATAATGAAACTCCATATATACTTGAACTATGATAGTTCATTTATCAATGTGGGATAGTCATCCCTCATTATTCCATAATTAAATGACAAACTTTAATCCACTAGTTCTCACTAACCGGGAACCAGTTTAGAGAATGTGAATATACCACGATCATTTACTCGAAATTTAGATCGATCATATGATATTTAATTTTAAAAAATAAAATTAAATTCATTAAAGATTCCAAAAATCCCCCACATGAGTGAAAATATCCCAAATGCAATATACAGACACAAGCTCAGTCCTCAAAAGGCGTTAAAGTAACCTTCCATAGTTAACACCCTACACAGGCGGATTAGTAGCGTGATGCTTTGAACTATTCCCCCACGACGTGCACTGAGACAACGGTGCTAACACTTGAACACCTCAACCTCATCCGTTCTCATGTTTTGTGTCCATTGTGGGCCTTCGACACCCCTTTGGATTCATAAGTGTATTTCATAAAGCGGCACCCACTTATTACTTATATAAACGATTATTTACCGAGTATATTGTCATACTCTACGTCCTCGAGGTCTTGAGGAATTATTAAAATTCATAGACTTAACCTCACCACTATGCAAGCTTTCAACACTCAATTGCTCTATAGGGAATAAACTTAGATGAGTATTTCAAACGATCTCTCATAGCTTAATATTCCCATTGAACCAAGTTCTTGGGATTTCCAGTCATCTTGGTTGGGTTACCACTATGACAATTCTCAATTTGTGGATTTTAAACCCATTCCCTCTAGCAATTTATTCATTTGATCACGATTTATCCATTTGGTTAGCGGATCCGGTAGATTATTCAATGACATCATGTGGTCAATAGAGATAACCTCACTTTTGATCAAATGTCTCATGGTACGAATATTGTTAGAATTCAAACCCTTCTAGAATGCAGGCTAAGTATTTCAACATGTGAAGGCATCTACCTTTGAACAAGTAGTTGGCAAGTTTGACAAGAAAGGGATGAGAAACTTCACATGGTTAATCCTTTCACACCATGGTTTCACGCCATGTTTACTACCTATAAATAAGGCATGTTTGTAGCATTTGTAACCATCCCATCTCCAAGAGTGAAAATCCCAAGTAGAGGAAATAACAATCCAAGAATTGATTGAGTGAGGTTGAGAGTTTTTCTATCTTTGTGAGTTTGTATCTATTCTTGAGTGATAATAGAATAAATATTTTTCTCTCAAATCATAGATAATTTACTATAATGATTCTTTTGATATCTCAACAAGTGGTATCGGAGCAAGGTTTGGAGTTCTAGTCGGAAGTGGTAGAGGGCTGAAAATTTCGAGTTTTACAAAGGTGGTCAAAACTCAGTTTTGAGGATATCGCTAGATTCCTCGCATCGAGACGAGTTCGAAGGTATTTTCGGAATACAAAACCGATGTCAGACGAAGCCGTACGGGCTGCCGAAAGAATCATCTCAAGGTTGAAGATGATGAACAGTAATTTCTGCAAATAAATTTTCCAGAAATTACATACTGGTCCCTGAACTTTCGAAAATTTTTAATGTAGTCCCTAAATTTCTGAAATTTTTTATTTTAACCCCAAAAATTTCAGAAACTATACTTTTGGTCCCAGAAGCTTTGTTAAAATCATGACTGATTTTACGACCTCTATTGAGAAGCTCAATAACAACAATTACGGGTCATGGAGTACCCGTATGAAGTTTTACCTGCTCGGGCAAGACTTATGGGATATTGTGAACGGAGCTGAGACAACACCACCAAGGGAGGCTAAAAGCACAGACACAACCTCCGACATCTCAACCTCAACACCGGTACGACCAAATGCTGCACATCAAAGGCCAGCTGCCGACCCTGATGCTTTAAAGAAATGGGAGGTTAAGGCAGGCAAAGCTATGTATGCCTTAACTGTAGCTGTAGAAGATGAATTTCTCCAGCGGATCAAAGATGTCCGAACACCGAAGGAAGCTTGGGATACATTGGCGGCTATTTTCGCGAAGAAAAATGATGCAAAATTACAAAGGCTTGAAAATGAGCTTTTGTCGATCTCCCAGAGAAATATGTCTGTGAGTCAATATTTCTCAAAGGTGAAATCTCTTTGTGATGAGATTTCTAAACTAGATCCCGAAAATGGCATTACACAAACCAGGATGAAAAGAATTATCATCCACGGATTGAATCCGGAGTATAAGAGTATTATCACGGCAACTCGGGACTGGGCCACCGAGCCAACTTTAGCAGATCTGGAGAATTTGCTAATTAATGAAGAGGATCTAGACAAACCCATGTCTAGTTGACCAACCAATGGTGAAGAGACAGCCCTTTTCACTAATAGAAGAGACAATCAAGGACGCGGACGAGGACGCGGTCGTGGTCGAAGACGAGGACGTGGTTTCGAGAGATTCAATAGTCAAGAAAGAGATGTTCGAGGAAACCAAGATAGAGGTTTCCAGTTAGGGGGAGCTCTAGGAGCTCAACATAATCGAAATGGTCAGAACCGGTGGCAACAAAAGGATCGTCAAAGTGACGAATGTTTCAATTGCGGCAAGAAAGGACATTATGCAAAAAATTGCTGGTCCAAGAGAGTTGAAGGAAATGTAGCAACAACATCTAAGGACGAGGCTCCAGGAGAATAAGATTGGGATTTCGAGACTTCCTTCTATGCCGAGGAGGTAGATATTGCTGATACACGAGGGAAAAGCCCAAGAGAGGAATTCGCACTTACAGCGGTATGTGAGCAGTTAGTCGATTACAAGAATGATTGGATCGTTGACTCTGGTTGTTCCAATCATATGACCGGAGATGACTTGAAACTTGTAAGTATGACCAAGTACAATGGAGATCTAGTCATTGTGACAGCTGATAACACACAATTACCAATAGCCCATGTTGGCAAGACACAACTGCCACAAAGGTACGGACATGAAGAAGTACAACTCGACAATATCTATCATGTCCCAGGGATGAAGAAAAACCTGCTGTCAGTACCACAATTAACTGCTTCAGGTAATTATGTGTTGTTTGGCCCGAACGATGTGAAAGTATATCGTGAAGTGAAAGTCATAGGTACACCGTTCATGGAAGGACCAAAAATGAAGGCTATCTATGTGATGACAGCTGAAGAAGCCTACGTTGAGAAGGCTGGGAGAAGTGACACTGGAGACCTATGGCATGCACGACTTGGACATGTCAATTACGGCAAACTGAAGATTATGATGCAGAAGTCCATGCTGAGGGGACTTCCTCAACTCGAGATCCAACATGACACTGTGTGTGCTGGATGTCAATATGGTAAGGCATATCAACTGCCTTACAAAGAGTCAAAGTTCAGAGGAAGAGAGCCATTGGAATTGGTCCACTCAGATGTGCTTGGGAAGATTAAACAAAAGTCAACAAGCGGTTATCAATATTTGATAACCTTTATTGATGATTTTTCAAGGTATGTATGGGTATATTTCTTGAAACATAAAGATGAAGCTTTTGAAAAATTCAGGAAATTCAAGGATACGGTAGAACGTGAGTTTGGGAGAAAGATCAAGTGCCTCCGTACTGATAATAGAGGAGAATACACTTCAAATGAATTCAACAACTACCTCAAGGAGTGCAACATCCGAAGGCAACTGACTTGTGCAAAACCCCCACAGCAAAATGGAGTAGCGGAGAGGAAGAACCGCCACCTAGCAGAGACATGTAGAAGTCTTCTACATGCAAAGAATGTTGATACAAGATTTTGGGCAGAATGCATGAACACAGTAGTCTATATCACCAACAGGCTACCACAACCGAGGCTGGAATTTATTTTACCATTTCAAAAATTGTATAATGTAAAACCAACAGTGAATTATTTTCGAGTGTTTGGTTGTGTATGTTATGTATTTATTGCAGATGAAGATCGCAGCAAGTTCAACAAGAAAGTTGTTCGCTGCATATTCGTTGGATATGATGAACAAAAGAAAGGCTGGAGATGCTGCGATCCAAATACAAACAAGATCTATATCTCACGAAATGTTGTATTCGATGAGGCATCTTCATGGTGGGCAAACAAGGTGGCATTACCAGATACACATGAGCTGCAAGAAAAGCTACAAACCAAGTTCCAGCTACATTCCTCTCAAGACAACAATGACATAGAAGAACCAAGATCCTCGTCGGATCAAGTTGAGGTACGGTCCAAATCAAGAAGCCCTTGGAGAATAGGTGTACATGAAACACTAGATGAAGTACAGACTAGTCAACCGGAAGAGCAGGAACCTTCACAACCTCAAGTGCGAAGGTCCACCAGAGAAAGACAGCCAAATCCAAAGTATGTAGATGCTGCTTATGCTGAAGTCAAAGAGACAAGTACATTTGAAGAAGCATCAAATAGTCCAGAGTGGAGAAAGGCCATGGAAGAAGAGATTTTGGCATTAAAACAAAATCAAACTTGGAATTTAGTACCAAAACCTGAAGGTGTTAGACCCATATCCTGCAAATGGGTTTACAAGTTGAAGATTCGTCCAAATGGTACAATTGAACGGTACAAGGCTCGATTAGTTGTTCGTGGATTCTCTCAAGAGTATGGCATAGACTATGACGAGACGTTTAGTCCAGTTGCAAAGATTACTACAGTTCGTGTCTTACTAGCCTTAGCAGCAAGTAAGTCTTGGAAATTATGGCAAATGGATGTGAAGAATGCATCTTTACATGGGGAACTTGATCGTGATATCTATATTGATCAACCCAAAGGATTTGTGAATCATGAAAAGCCTGAGTATGTGTGCAAGTTGAAAAAGGCGTTGTATGGCTTGAAGCAGGCACCTCGAGCATGGTACGGAAAAATTGCTGAGTTTCTAGTCCAAAGTGATTATCATGTTGCCCCAGCAGATTCAAGCTTGTTCGTGAAAACTCAAGGAGGCAAGCTAGCAGTAGTCCTTGTATATGTGGATGATCAAATCATCACTGGCGATGACGAAAACGAGATTCAACGAACAAGGGAAAACTTGTCAGTCTGATTTCAAATGAAGGAACTTGGTGAACTGAAACACTTCCTAGGATTGGAAGTCGAAAGAACAGATGATGGCATATTTCTTGGTCATCAGAAATATGCAAGAGATTTAATCGAGAAGTTTGGGCTAACTGACTGCAAGCCAATATCTACCCCAATGGAGCCAAACTTGAAGTTGTGTGCCTACGATGGGAAAGACTTGGAGGATACAAGAATGTACCGACAGATAGTAGGTAGTCTTATCTATCTAACTCTTTCCAGACCTGACATAGCATTCGCTGTAGGTGTTGTTAGTAGGTTCATGCAGAAACCGAAGAAGTCACATCTTGAAACAGTTAAAATAATCCTCAGATATGTTAAAGGCACAATTGATTGGGGACTTTTCTACAAGAAGGGAGTACAAAGCAAGGTCAGCGGCTATTGTGATGCTGAATATGCTGGAGACCATTACACCCGGAGATCGACTACAGGATATATATTCAATCTTGGTTCAGGAGCTATATCATGGTGCAGTAAGAGACAACCTACCGTTTCTCTTTCAACTACTGAAGCGGAATATAGAGCAGGGGTGACGGCAGCACAAGAGTGTGCTTGGTTAACTCAACTCATGAAGGATTTAAACAAACCAATAGAAGATGGAGTTGCATTACACTGTGACAATTTATCAGCAGTTTGTTTGGCTGAGAATCCAGTATTTCATGCTCGGACCAAGCATGTCGAAGTGCATTATCATTTCTTACGAGAGAAGGTACTCCAAGGAGATATTGACATGAAACCAGTCAATACAGAAGATCAAGTTGCAGACATATTTACGAAGATCTTATCCGCAACAAAGATTTATGAGTTTCGAAAATTACTCGGAATGCAAAGTCGGGTTTGAGGGGGAGTGTTAGAATTCAAACCCTTCTAAAATGGAGGCTAAGTATTTCAACATGTGAAGGCATCTACCTTTGAACAATTAGTTGGCAAGTTTGACAAGAAAGGGATGAGAAACTTCACATGGTTAATCCTTTCACACCATGGTTTCACACCATGTTTACTACCTATAAATAAGGCATGTTTGTAGCATTTGTAACCATCCCATCTCCAAGAGTGAAAATCCCAAGTAGAGGAAATAACAATCCAAGAATTGATTGAGTGAGGTTGAGAGTTTTTCTATCTTTGTGAGTTTGTATCTATTCTTGAGTGATAATAGAATAAATATTTTCTCTCAAATCATAGATAATTTACTATAATGATCCTTTTGATATCTCAACAAATATGTCGAGACTTACCATTATACATGTTACTTCTTGCTCTACCAATAGCAGCTTAGCTATCGCATTGAATCATCACTGTTGGCACTGGCTTTGACCAACATGGAATATCTTCTAGAAAGTTTCTAAGCCACTAGGCTTCTAACAGCTTTGTCCAAAGCTATGAAGTTCTATTCCATGGTGGATCAGACTATACACGTTTGTTTTGCGGACTTCCACGAGACAACTGTAATACCCGATTGTAAATTCATTCATTCTCATTCAGTAAATCGTCACTCTGTAATTTTTTGTTTTCACTTATTAATAACCATTCATCATTCGTGTTCACCCTTCGGAGTAACATTGAATTGTGGATCGATATTGTTCATTGTTTCAACCTTGCGGAGAATCGTGACGAGAATATTATCTTGATTGTTGTAATTGTTTCGTTAGTCGATGTTGATATTGGAGTTCATACCATTTCAAATTTACTCGTTGTTTGAATCATGCTAGTGTTGGGCGAACCCTTGTAATCATGACTTGGAACCACCGATTTGGGGTATCCGCACTTCCATTTTGTGTTATTGTTCCCAAGTTTTGAGTTCTATGACTTTTATTCTCTTCTCGGGTCGTTTTTCGTCAGTTTTGGGCCCAAATGATGTGCACCGCGGCACACACATTGCACTTTTGGTGGTGGTGCAGGTTGTATCGTGGGCCGAGGCCCCTCCTGGCCGGGACGTGGCACTAAGCCGATGTACTGGGCAGTTTTTAGCCGTGGGCCGCGGCACACTCAGCCCGTGCCGCGGCACACAGTGCAGATCAGCATATTTCTACGGATTTTGAGAGATGAATGCTCATTTCATCATTCTCCTTCCTCCTCCTCTCCTTGGGCGATCTTGTGGGCGATTTGTGGGCATTTTTGCATCATCTTTATTGGAGATTTCATCTTATTCATGTTGTGGTGTGGATTAACAACATATTTGTGGATTCTTCATCCTAATCCAAGGTAATTCCTTCAACCCTAGGTTCGATTTTGAGTTGGAGCATGATGTTTTGGATGATATAATCATGATTTGTGAAGGATATACGTATGATTATAAGTTTTTATGAGTTATCATCGGATTGTTGGAAGTTTTACTCAAGAACACTTTGAAGGTTGACTTGGAATTGGTATTTTCAATTAGTGTTATCGTAAGCTCGAATTGATTCTTATTGGATTATCGATTATGCTGATGGTGTTTTGTTGTATTGAATCATTCATTAGAGGTTCATTTTCGATACAATTTGGATTAGTTGTTAAGGATGGGAGATTGTTTTAAAGGTGTTTGTCGAAATGCCCCAATGAGTTTGGATTTATTGTATCGACCTCTTGAACTGGTTATGATCGCTATTGATTCGTATATTAAGCGAATTATTGGTATTTGTTATCCAAGGTTGTTTGTATCTCCATTAAGGACGTTTGTTCAAGAGAGGATATTTCATCACCGGTATTGTGTAAGTTAATTCTTACTTGGTTAAAAGGATACTCATTCCTTTCGTTTTTGTTCATTCATAATCATAATTCATTCATAACGTATTAACCGTATTGAGACTTGTAATTGTCAAATAATCATTTCATTCACGAGAAATGACGGTTCTATCATTTCAATGAGCTATCATTCATTTCATTATTATTTCATCTCGGTGAGTCACTCTTGACCCTTGTCGGAGTGTTATTCATTAATACTCCCCATGGCCATTTTGTTCATGTGACCTTCTGGGTTCATATTGCGTGGTCGGGTGGGGATATGTGGAATTTTTGGTCGGGCAGACGATAGTCATGTGATCGGGTTCACCGACACAATGGACTATGCACACGGTAACGTACCTCTGTGAGACTAATTAGGTACAAGGGCGGGTGTGTCCGGACACTCATCTTGTGCACGTACACCATTACGGGCGTACTATGATGCCCCTCTTCAACTTAATTTCATAATTGGGAAATATATCATGATTGTGCTTGTTCAGCTCCTGAGGATTGTTGTTCTGTGTAACTGACCTCGTTGGGCGATGTTGTTTTCAGGTCATGGCAAGGCAAAAGTACGGGAAGAGAACGTTGACGGCAAGGAGTCCCAGTGATACTAGTAAGGGGCCCCAGTCCTTTCAGTCTCCCATGTCTTTTTCATCTTATTTCCGCTGCATATTTCCATTTAGATGTCCATTTTATTTCAGTGTTGTATATTTTATCTCCATATAAAATATACACGTATTTTGTATTTCATGGGTGTATTGTACTCAAAACTCCTCATCGGAGTAATTTATGTTGTAATGTGGTTCGGTACTACATTTATACTTTGTAACTCATTAATTCTCATCCGTTTGGTGGGTCCCAATCGGGGGTCTATGGCACCGTAATACCCACCTAGTTTGGGGTGTTACAGAGTTGTTATCGGAGCGTGGTTTTGAATACTACCTTCCAAGTCATGTCTCATTTGAAATCATCGTTCACCAGACTAGTATCATTGGACTTTCACGTCACGTGTGACCTGTGCAAGCGCCAATCCCCTTAGACCGAAAGAACTGTAAGATTTCTGACGCCATGGTATAATTTCTGGCAATAAGAATCACTCATTCATAATTCATCAGTCAACAATCCTCAAACATCATTTCCATTTTCATCATATTGATCATGTTAACTCATTAATCACTTAAGTCAACCTCATTATTCAGTTGTTGATATTGTGGATCGTATCATTAATTTTGTAACTTGTTCAAGATAATCATTTCAATAATGTCATCAGATAATCATGTCACCTCAGTTGATCATTCATAATAATCATTGTATTAGAGCGCGTATGGTCATTATTATCATTTAATAACGTAATCATAATGCGGTACTCATGCGAGATCTATAATTATCATTTGGCCTTCCTACTTCAGTATGGAGAGAGCTGTCAGAGGACGCAGGGGGAGAGGCCGCGGTGCAGGCCGAAACCCGGGAAATAATCACTCACTATCAGGAGGTCGTAACCGAGATACAGCTCAATCAGAAGGTGTTCAGGTTGATCCACTCACAGGTGTTCGGGTTGATCCACTCACTTTTATGCAGGGCATGATGACCCAAATGCAATTGCTTAATCATCATTGCACCACTCTGGACGATTTAATCGAGAAAGCTCTTACTTATGAGCTTACTGCTAAGGAAATTGCTAAGCAACAACCCTCATCTGCTAGCAGGAAATCAACGAAGCGTAATCAGTCCGAAGGCGGTCAGTCAACCTTTAAGAAGCCTCGTGTGGGATCTACTTTTTCTGAGTGACCTCCTACGGCGCATAAACCCGCAGAATCTCAGTCCCGAGCGGCCAGTTCGGCCATCACTATTTCAAATATGGAGCGCCGGGTCATTTCAGCACTAGGTGTTCGAGGCAGACTATCACCTGTTTCAACTGTGGGATTGCCGGGCATAAGGTCCGTTTCTGCTGAAGAGACTCCAAGCATACTCCGGCGACATCTCAGACCCCAAAACAACCAGGTTTTCAGGCTACTCAGTCAGCGTCGTTTAAGATGACGGGAGCAACTAAAGGCAGAGCCCATACTTATCAGACATGAGCATCCGGTGCAGGGGCTAGTAAGCCCCGAATTTATGAGATGAAGAGAGCCGATGATCCGGAGGCCCGAATGATCTCAGGTACACTCGAAATTTTATCTCAACCCGTGTGTACTCTTTTGATGCTGGTGCATCGTATTCATTCATTTTCGAGTCATACTTGAGTAGACTTTATCTGGATAGTGCTACTAGTTGTGAACCATATATCATTGGACTACCTGATGGTAGAAGAATTATCGGAGATCGTGAGATTAAGAATTGTCCGATTCAGCTTCATCGCCGTATTTGGTTGGCAGTCTTGATCGTGGTAGAATTACCTAGAGATGATGTCATTCTGGATATTGATTAGATGAATCTTCATGATGCCATCCTTAGTGTCTGTAAGCGTATGGTCACTATCATTTCAGACGATGGAGTCGAGTGTGTATTTTAGGGGAGCTGTGTCGGAAGAGTTATCAATATGATGAAAGCAGTGAAATTACTCAATCAGGGGTGTGTTGGTTATTGGTGCTATATGACCAAGACCGATAAATCATCAGTGTCATTGGTGGATATCCCGGTAGTGTGAGAATATGCCGATGTATTTCCGGATGAGTTACCTGGTTTGCCTCCGTAGAGAGATGTAGAGTTGGAGTCTGGTACATCCCCATTATCGAAGGCACCGTATCGGATGGCCCCGACGGAAATACAGGAACTGAAGAATCAATTGGAGGATTTGACCGAGAAGGGTTATATCCGACCGAGTGCGTCCCCGTGGGGAGCACCAGTGTTATTTGTCAAGAAGAAGGATGATTCATTTCGCTTGTGCATTGATTATCGAGAGCTAAACAGGTTAACGATCAAGAATAATATCCCCTACCCCGATCGATGATCTTTTGGATCAACTTCAGGGAGTTTCAGTATTTCCCAAGATTGATTTAAGATCTGGGTATCATCTATTGCGAATTCGAGAGTCGGATATCGCTAGAACGGCATTTCGAACGCGCTATGGTCAATATGAGTTTGTGGTGATGTCGTTGGGTTAACCAATGCACCTGCAGTATTCATGGAATTAATTAATCGAGTTTTCATCAACTATTTGGATCAGTACGTGGTTGTCTTCATTGATGACATTTTGATTTGTTCTCGTGATCGAAAGGAGCATGAATTTCACCTTCATCAGGTTCTCGACATGTTAAGACGAGAGCGACTCTATGGAAAGTTTTCCAAATGTGAATTCTATATGTCCGAGGTGATGTTTCTCGGGCATGTGATTTCAGCAGACGGAGTACGTGTCGACTCTCAGAAGACGGGGGCTATACGAGATTTGGCAACCTCCGAAGAATGTTAAGGAAATTCGAAGCTTTCTCGGATTAGCTGGCTATTATCGGCGATTTGTGGAAGGAGTTTCTAAAATCGCTCAACCTATGACTAACCTTTCGCGAAAGGATAAGAAGTACACGTGGTTTGACGCATGTCAACGGAGTTTTGTGAAACTCAAGAGTCGTTTAATTTCAGCGCCTGTCCTTTCTTTACCACAAGGGATGGAAGGATTCGTGGTTTATAGTGACGCGTCCGGACAAGGTCTCGGATGTGTATTAATGCAGAACGGGAAAGTGATTGCCTATGCTTCATGGCAACTGACACCTTATGAGGTCAACTATCCGACCCATTACCTGGAGCTAGTGGCCGTGGTTTTCGCGTTGAAGATTTAGCGTCATTATCTTTAGGGCATCACCTATCAGATTTTCACTGATCATAAGAGTTTGAAGTATATATTTACTCAGAAGGAGTTAAATATGCGTCAGAAACGGTAGTTATAACTGATTAAAGATTTTGATATCGAGATTCAATATCACCCAGGTAAGGCGAATGTTGTCGCCAATGCCTTCAGCCGTAAGTCTGTTCATGAGCAAATGCTTGCTCGTTTAACTATTCCGAAAGAGCTTCAATAGGAATACCTAAGACCCGAGATCGAGGTCTGGTTACAACGAGTTCAAGGGAAACTTTGTATGTTAGAGATTTCATCGCCACTTGAGGAGGCGATCAGAGTGAATCAGGGTTCTGACTCATTTTTGTTGCGCATTCGAGATGATGTGGCTCAGGGGAAAGCCCCTGGATTTATGGTCCACGAGGATGGACTCTTGCGATTTAAGAATCGATTATGCATACTGGTGAAGGACGAGTTGAAAAACTCGATTTGAGAGAAGCTCATGCTACCCCTTATTCTATTCATCCGGGGTCTAGTAAGATGTACAAGGACTTGAAACAAAATTACTGGTGGAGTAATATGAAGCGAGAAGTCGCAGAAATTGTTTCGAGGTGTTTATCCTGTCAGTGAGTCAAGATAGAACATCAGCGACCGGCAGATATGCTGAAACCGCTCCCTATTCCGCGGTGAAAATGGGAGGATATTTCAATGGACTTCATCACGAGTTTGCCGACAAGTCATCATGGCATGAATAAAATTTGGGAAATTGTGGACCGTTTAACTAAATCAGCTCATTTCCTTGAGATTAAGGATACGTGGGATCCTGAGAGACTTGCTAGCTGTTCATTATAGAGATGGTGAGATTGCACGGTATTCCTAAGAGTACCGTTTCTAATCGTGACGGGCGATTCGTGTCACATTTTCGGAAATCAGTTCAGCGTGCCATGAGAATTCAGCTCAATTTCAGCACAACTTTTCACCCTCAGTCCTACGGAAAATCAGAGAGAACTATTCAGACATTGGAGGACATGTTGAGGGCATGCGTCCTCGATTGGAAATATTTGAGAAGCCCAACTACCATTGATCCAATTCACGTACAACAACAGTTGGCATGCTTCGATTAATATGGCACCTTACGAGGCCTTATATGGTCGTCGTTTGATCTCCTTTGTGTTGGGATGACTTATCAAGATCAATCGGCATCGAGCCCGATATGCTTTTAGCTGCCCGTGAGAAGGTATCATATGCAGATAATCTTCGTCGACCATTAGATTTCAAGGCAGGTGACTACGTTTTGGTCAAGGTATCCCCGAGTCGAGGTATCTTCCGTTTCGGGAAATAGGGGAAGTTGAGTCCGAAATTCATTGGACCGTGTGAGATTTTGGATCGAGTAGGCAGTCTGGCTTACCGATTTGGCCTTACCTCCGGCGTTGAGCCGAATTCATAACGTATTTCATGTCTCTCACTTGCGGAAGTATATTGCCGACCCTAGTCACATACTTCAGTTTGATGAAATCGATAACGGATGATCATACGAATGAGGAGCGTCCCGTACGAATCTTAGAGCGGCGAATCAAACAGTTAAGGATCAAGAGGACTCCTTTGGTTCAAATTCAGTGGTCGAGACACAGAGTCGAAGAGACTACTTGAAAAACCGTTACCTCTTCCTTACAATCCATGACATTATGCGGGAGAGTTATCCTGAATTGTTTCACCCTTAGTTTCGAGGACGAAACTATTTTTAAGGGGGTGAGTATGTAATACCCGATTATAAATTCATTCATTCTCATTTAGTAAATCTTCACTCTGTAATTTTTTTTCACTTATTAATAACCATTCTTCATTCACATTCATTCATTCGTGTTCACCGTTCGGAGTAAGTTTGAATCGTGTATCGATATTGTTCATTGTTTCAACCTTGTGGAGAATCGATACGAGAATATTATCTTGATTGTTGTAATTATTTCGTTAGTCGATTTTGATATTGGAGTTCATACCATTTCAAATTTACTCCATGTTCGAATCGTGCTAGTGTTGGGCGAATCCTTGTAATCATGACTTGGAACCACCATTTTGGGGTTTCCGCACTTTCATTTTGTGTTATTGTTCCCAAGTTTTGAGTTCTATGAATTTTATTCTCTTCTCGGGTCATTTTTCGTCATTTTTCGGCCCGAATGATGTGCGCCGCGGCACAAGGGAGTGTGCGCCGCAGCACACACATTGCACTTTTGGTGGTGGTGCAGGCTGTACCATGGGCCGTGGCCCCTGCTGGCTGGGCCGTGGCACTAAGCTGATGTATTGGGCAGTTTTTGGCCATGGGCCGCGGCACACTCAGCCCGTGCCGCGGCACGTAGTGCAGATCAGCCTATTTCTGTGGATTTTGAGAGATGAATGCTCATTTCATCATTCTCCTTCCTCCTCATCTCCTTGGGCGATCTTGTGGGCGATTTTTGGGCGTTTTTGCTGCTAGGGATATGCCCTCGAATGCCACTCAAAGGATGAGAGAGTGAGAGCATATGTATTGTAATTATGAATATTTAACAAGGCAATAATTATTTCTATATTATTGTATATCACTGGCATTGTGATTTGGTATATAGAATAATAGTCCTTGCGTTTGAGAGCAAGCATTCTACTCCTTATGGAGATAAGGAGATAGGCCACTGGAAGTGTTTAGAGCTCGAATGCTTAACTCGTTCGCAAGTCGATAAAACTTAACTGGGCAATAAGTTTAGACAAGACTTGTATAAAGTGTACTTTGACATGTAGAGTGCATATATTCACTAAGGGTTAGTGGGAGCACACGTTATAGGTATGCTATTAAGATTAGTATACTCGAACACGACTCACCTCGATTCGGTCACATGGATATCACTCAGGGATTGTCAATGACTGGATCCAAAGGTAGTGATAGGTATACGTGGACCTTTGACTGGAGGTTTTAGTAGGAGATGTGCTTGTGACATTAAGTTAGTCATTAGAGTAGTTCGATCCAATCGCCGGTGGGTGGGGTCAACCTTGAAATGCAACTTAGTGGGCAAGTAGCAGTCTCTACTGAATACCAAGATATAATTATTTCTCTTATAAGTGAGCAGGTAAATGTCCTATGCGGTTAATGGCAAATGAGATTATAAGTCTTTGGCCAAAGCATTTAGAGCTGGTTGTATTTGATACACGGGAGCTCGATGATCTCAGTTTGCATTAACAGAAAGCATAAAGTCAAGTTACAGTAGGGTTTGACTTTACCGTGACCCTAATACTTGACCGGGACATATGATTGAAGGGTTTATACGTATACTGTATTCACGACATAATGGTTTTGGAATGATCCGATCATTCGTTCTTAGTTGGGTTACGGTATGAAGCACTAGACTGGCTAAGTGTTACCCGTACTCCGTGGTTCCTCCCATTGCCGACTAAGACGGACCTACGGAGTCGCGCACAAGGATATTGGATGGATAAATATGTATTTATTATCTCTTCATTAATATTGGATATTAGATATCTAATTTGATTTATTTGATAAATCATGCGGTCTAGTAAATTGAAATTAATTACCGGGTAATTAATTTAATTCATAAATAATTATTTCTTGGAAATATATTATTATAATTTTGTATTTGATAAAATTAATTAATTAGATTAAGTAATTAGGTATAAATACATTTGGGATAAAACAAAGTGTATTTAACGGACTAGACACGCGAATGTCCGGTACACGAACCGAGTGGCTCGGCTCGTTATCTCACCTAAACTCAAGTGGGCCACCCCCCTCTCATGCTTGGAAATTCACCATGTGTTGTGTGGGGTGTGTTAGTCATATTTTACAAAGTTGAGGACAAAATGCATGAGATTTGGAATCTAATCATTTTGATATCAATTTGTATTATATATTGAGATGTATTTCACACCTCATATATGAGTTGAAAAACACAGCCCCACAAAGACTTGTTCAGCCGTGAGAGAAAAGAGGAGGAGGAGAAAAATCTATTTTCTTTTTCTTGTTCATATTTGAGAGAAAGAAAAGGAAGAAGAGAAGAGAAGAAAAATACCGTATCAATTCCTAGCCGTGTTTTTTGAGAACGAATTGATATTTTATTTTTCCGATCAATATCCGACGCGTGATAACGTAGAGACATTCGGCATTTTTGGTATTGGATCATTCAACAAGCTACAACGAATTGGATTTGTGTTCGTGTCGGTAATCGAGAAAAGGCTTGCTCGGGTTTTTTTTTTCCTTCGAAGATTATATTATCAAAGGACTACAAGGGTAAGTATTCTTTGATTCTCTTCCTCGTTATTTATATTTGTTTATATGATGTTTGATCGGTCCGTTTTTGAGGTTTGGTTTTATCCGGTTGGACCGGTTTATTTTCCGCTGCGTAATTCGATTTTAATCACCGAATCCCAATAGGTTGTACCGTGGGCCGCGGCCCCTGCTGGCCGGGCCGTGGCATTAAGCCGATGTACTGGGCAGTTTTTTGCCATGGGCCGCGGCACACTCAGCCCGTGCCGCGGCACACAGTGCATATCAGCCTATTTCTGCGGATTTTGAGAGATGAATGCTCATTTCATCATTCTCCTTCCTCCTCCTCTCCTTGGGCGATCTTGTGGGCGATTTTTGGGCATTTTCGCATCATCATTATCGGAGGATTTCATCTTCTTCAAGTTGTGGTGTGGATTAACAACATATTTGTGGATTCTTCATCCTAATCCAAGGTAATTCCTTCAACCCCAGGTTCGATTTTGAGTTGGAGAATGATGTTTTGTGTTGTGTCGAGATTTACACTTTCCGACCGGCGATCGCCTCGGAGATCGGGCGACCTAGCCACTGCCGAGCAGCCGGGGCAGAACTGCCGACCAGCGACCAGGCGGCCTAGCCTTAGCCCCGCAGACAACATGAATCGGCGAGCCGAAGGTCCCAGGACAAGTCCCGGTGCCGAGCGATTGACATCCAATACGATCATCTCTCGGCGCCTGGCGACCGACTTCTGGCGACCGAATTATGGACGATCATCTCTCAGCGCCTTGCCGACCGACCCTTGGTGACCGACCAGTGCCGACCCTCAGTGACTGGCCGAGGACGACCCTCGGTGTCCAGCTAGAGACGACCGCTTCATGACGATCTGGGCCGATGGCCATCCAGTCGGCCAAGGCCGAGCCACGACGGCACCACGTGCGAGATCCAAAAAGGCGGCCGATGCACTGTCACCTACCTCACCTACCAACAGGGCCGCAGACCTGCAAAAGGAGCTGACGGACAAGACTGGTGACCACAGCCTGTCACCTACCTCGCCTACTGACAAATCCGCCGAAAGTAGCAAAGTGGGACCACCTGTGACAGTACTTCCAGACGCGTGCTGGCTCCTCATTGGACCGCACAGCTGGCTGCCGGCTGTAGCCTTGGACTTTTGGCAGACTGCCCACGTGACCTTTAGGACGATCGCCCCATTATATTAATGGCCGAAAGACGATCGCCCGCTAGGAGACAAGGCACCTCATCCCCTATATAAAGAAGGCAGCCTGCACTTGGACTCTCTCTGGCATTCTCGCATTTTCACACACCATACAGAAGCAAAATACTCAGCACTTGGCTATCTCCAACTCTTGGCAACAGCTATCATTCGGTACTTCTTCTCTCGGCCTCTCTCATCAAGAAGACGATCGGCGGGGACGAAGAACACCGAGCTTCGCTCAGGAGCCGGATTAACAGAGTCTTTTTACACTCACTGTATCTAGATTTCTCACATTAATACTTGTATCCACGAATATTTGTATTAATAACATCTCGCGAGAGCATTCAAGCCCGGGCCTAACAAACCCGGCAAATCTTGTATTATTTACCTTCTCTCGGAAGTGCTCCCGCAGTTGTTGTTTGTTGTCCGTCTCCAGCAGTATTTAATCTTCGGATAGATATTTTGGGCAACAACAATTGGCGCTAGAAGAAGGGGATCTAACCCTCAATTTTTATTCCTACCGTCTCGAAGAACACTCACTGTTCTCGGGGCAGATACTTGAAGTGACACTTACTGCACTTCAAAGAAATCTTTCAGAAATCATGTCTTCCGCCTCCGCGTCGAAGAAAGCCGCCGGCCAGCCGGCCGGACGCCGCGTTCCGTCCCAGTCCGAGCCACAGCCGATGGTGGAGGGTAGCCGCCGCGGTCAGAGACGCTCGATCCCGCCCCTGGACGGCGGCCCAAGCCTCTCGCTCGATCGGTTCCGAACCAAGGAACAGATCGAAGGGGCCCTGGCCGTCCTACAGGAGCGACGGAGTGCTCTCGACGCGCCTCCTGCTATCACCCCCTCGGCCGTCCGCCGGAAGTCCAAGCGGAAGCTCAAGGCGTTACTGGCCGAGCGATCGCCAGGAGGCTCCCGTCCGCAAGAAGAGGCGCTCGCGGCCGGGCACCTCGTCTTCGATCGCACAGGGAGTGACCCGACACAGCAGCGGGCGATCCGGCCCCAGCTACGAGATGACGGAGTTTGAGTCCGTCACCAGGAGCTCGGCCTACCCGACTCCCAGAAGGCAGCCCAGCCATCTGGCTCCCCCTCGCCAAATAGCCGAGGCTGGCAGCAGCGGAGTCCGGAGATCAGTACACGATCGCCTCGGCTCCTGCTCCCAAAGCCGATCTACAAGCGACCAAGCCACGGAGATGGCTGCGATGCAACGTCAACTCGACGACATGAAGGCGCTCCTGGAATCCAGGGCAGGCGCCAAGAAGACGATCGCCGGGCCAAGCGAGCCGCTCACGATCGACATCGAGCTCGCCCCCGTGCAGCACAAGATCGCTCCCCCGCAAACACCCGTGTACAAGGGGCGATCGGACCCCCAGATGCACCTGAGGAAGTTCAACATCTACATGACCGGCTGTGTCTAACACCCCAAACTAGGCGGATATTACAGTGCCGTAGATCCCCAACTGGGACCCACCAGGCAAATGAAAATGAATGAATTACACAAGATAAATGTAGTACCGAACTACATTACAACAATAATTACTCCGATGAGGAGTTTAGTTACAACACACCAGGACAATACCGAATACTAGTGTATTTTATATGAAGATAAAATACACAACACTGAATGAAACGGAGTATTCAAATGAAAGTCTGCAGCGGAAAATAAAGGACAATAACATGAATAACTGAAAGATCGGGGCCCCCTACTAGTATCACTAGGACTCCTTGTCGTCAGCGTGTTCTCCCTGTACTTTTGCCTTGCCAAGACCTGAAAAACAAAATCCCTAAACGGGGTCAGTTACAAAGAACAACAATCCTCAAGGGTTGAAAATACACAATCATGATTATATCTGAAGTTATGAAATATCCTGTCGAAACATACGCAATCAAACATGCTATATGAATCAACTAACAGTACGGCTCAAAGGGTGGCGCCACACTACGCCCGGGATGGAAATGTGTCCGTGCACAAGCCACCAACGAGTATCGATCGAATACCCATGTGGTCTTGTACCTAATCAGTCTCACGAGACACATTGACTCGTGTGCACAGTCCAATGTGAGGCCAACAACCAACACACGACATAAATGTGCCCGACATGAAAATCCTACACATACCAACCGGCACGCCAGTATGACCCGGAATGCCACGATATAACAAAAGTGACATCGAAAATGAATAATGACTCACCGAGATGGAATGATAGTGAAGTAAATGACAGCTCAATGAAATGATTGGAACCGTCGTTCCTTATGACTGAAGTGATTAATTGACAATAACAAGTTTTGATACGATTAATACAATGATGAATGGGTTATGATTATGAATGAACAACAACAAAAGGGATGAATATCCTTTTAACCGAGTAAGAATTAACTTACACAATACCGGTGACAATTATCCTTCCACGAACAACGTCCTAATTGAGATATCGATCGCTCGAACGACCTTGAATTACACAATATCCAACAACCCGTTCAATATACGAATCAAACACGAATATAACGAACTCAAAACGTCGATACGATTAAACTAAATTCATTGGGGCATTATATCGAATACGTTGTGGCCAAACTCCGATTGTTTACAATCAAACCTCAATATACCAATATCAAATCCCCCAAGAAGTGTTTCAAACCAACAAAACATCTCCAATATGATCAATAATCCGTTATGAATATCCAAAAACGTGATTATAACAACAATTAATCGAAAATCCCCAAATCCAACTCGATATTCAAAGTGTTCTTGAATAATCCCTCAATAATCCAATGAATCCTTATACAAACTCATAATCATATACATATCCCTTCATATAACATGATTATAACGTCCAAAACATCATATCTCAACACAAAATCGAAGTCCAAGGTGTTGAAGGAATTACCTCTTGAAGATCCAACCATTTCGATCCGAAGAACACGAGTTAGATCGATTATCCGGGCTTCACGATCGAAAGGAGATGGAGAAAATCAAACACTCAAATGATTTGTGAAGCAAAAACCCTCCCTCAAGCTCTCTCTCTGGGTTGTAGGTGAAGAAAAGGGAAAGAAATGAGCTGAAATGCTCAAAAAACGAATTTAAAGGGGTTGACTGCCCTGCCGGACACGGCCCGTGCCGATCGGCACGGCCGCGTCGCGCAACTGGCCGGCAGGGACTCGACCGTGTCCTGCTTGACACGGTCGCGGCGCGGAGGGCCTCCCGATAGTGACCCGTCCGACAACGACTCAGCATGACTCGACCGTGTCCTGGAACACGGTCGGGCGTCTGGGCAGTCGATTCTGGCTTATCCGGAAGAGTTCGACTCGGCAGTGCCAGACGACACGGTCGAGTCCTGTGGGCAGAGACTTCGGCATTTCCGGACGAGTACGGCACGGGCCATGTCGGACGACACGGCCGAGTTCGGTCGGTAGTGATCGGCCAATAACTGAAAAATGAGCGGGTGAGCTAAAACGACCATAACTCTCTCGTCCGGACTCCGATTGACTCACCGTTTGAACCAATGGAAAGCTAACTCGATGCTCTATAATATTGCAAAGATTCAGAATTTTTGGAGTTACCAAAAATTAATGGTGATCTAACAAAGTCGAACTCATATGCGGAAAGTTGAAACAATGGACAATAACGATACACAACTCGAAGTTTTACCGAACGGTGAACACGAGTGAATGAACATGAATGATAAATGATTATAAATGAGTCAAAATCCACTGAGTGACAATCACCGAATGAAATTACTGAATGATAATGACTGAATTACAACCGGGTATTACATAAACCCCCCCTTAAAAGAGTTTCGTCCCCGAAACTAAGGGTCAAACAACTCGGGATAACTCTCCCGCATACTATCCTCGGTTTCCCAAGTAACCTCTTTGAGTCCGTGTCTAGACCACTGAATCTTGACCAAAGGAATCGACTTATTCCTCAACTGTTTGATTCGCCGCTCCAACACTCGTACAGGACGCTCCTCGTACGAATGATCATCCGCGATCTCGATTCCGTCGAACTGAAGTATGTGACTCGGGTCGGCAACATACTTCCGCAACTGAGAGACATGAAACACATTATGAATTCGGCTCAATGCCGGAGGCAAAGGCAATCAATAAGCTAACTCGCTTACTCGATCCAAAATTTCAAACGGTCCAATGAATCTCGGACTCAACTTCCCCCGTTTTCCGAAACGGAAAATACCTCGACTCGGGGATACCTTGACCAAAACGTGGTCACCCGTCTCGAACTCTAGTGGTCGATTTACGATTATCTCGCATATGATTTACGCCGACTGAAATGTCAACATACGACTCTTGATCAAAGCTACCTTCTCCCGGGCGGCTATAAGCATATCGGGCTCGGTGCCGATTGATTCTGACAAGTCATCCAAACACAAAGGAGATCGAAAACGACGACCGTACAAGGCCTCGTAAGGTGCCATCTTAATGGAGGCATGCCAACTATTATTATACGTGAACTCGATCAGTGGTAGTTGGGCTTCCCAATCGTCCTTCCAATCGAGGACGCATGCCCTCAACATGTCCTCTAATGTCTGAATAGTTCTCTCTGATTGTCCGCTTGACCGAGGATGAAAGGCGATCGAGATTAAGCTGAGTTCCCATGGCACGATGAACTGATTTCCAAAAATGTGACACAAACCGTCCGTCACGATCGGAAACGATACTTTTAGGAGTACCGTGCAGTCTCACTATCTCTTTGATGAATAACTGGGCAAGTCTCTCGGGACCTCAAGTATCTTTAATCTCAAGGAAATGAGCTGATTTAGTTAAGCGGTCCACAATCACCCAGATCGTATTCATGCCACGACGACTCGTCGGCAAACTCGTGATGAAATCCATAGAAATGTCTTCCCACTTCCACTCCGGAATAGGGAGAGGTTTTCAGCATACCCGCTGGTCGCTGATGTTCAATCTTAACTTGTTGACAGGTTAAGTATCTTGAAACAAATTCTGCGACTTCTCGCTTCATATTACTCCACCAGTAATTTTGTTTCAAGTCCTTATACATCTTGCTAGACCCCGGATGAACAGAATAAGGGGTAGCATGAGCTTCTCTCAAAATCGAGTTTTTCAATTCGTCATTCGCCGGTACGCACAACCGGTTCTTATACCTCAAAAGTCCATCCTCGTGGACCACGAATCCAGGGGCTTTCCCCTGAGCCACATCTTCACGTATGCGCAACAATGAAGGGTCTGAACTCTGATTCTCTCTGATTACCTCCTCAAGTGACGATGAAATCTCTAACATACAAAGCTGTCCCTGAACTCGCTGAAGCCAGACCTCGATCTCGGGTCTAAGGAATTCCTGCTGAAGCTCCTTCTGAACTGTTAAACGAGCAAGCATCTGCTCCTGAACGGACTTACGAATCAAGGCGTCGGCGACAACATTCGCCTTGCCCGGGTGGTAAAGGATCTCGATATCAAAATCTTTGATTAGTTCCAACCACCGCCCCTGTCACATATTTAACTCCTTGTGAGTAAATATATACTTCAACTCTTGTGATTGGTGAAGATCTGACAGGTGATTCCATAAAGGTAACGACGCCAAATTTCCAACGCGAAAACCACGGTTGCTAGCTCCGGCCGTGGGTTGGATAATTAACCAGCTAATCCAAGGAAACATCGGATTTACTTAATATCTTTCGGAGGTTGCCAATCTCGGATAGTCTCCGACTTCTGAGGGTCGACACAAACTCTGTCAGATGAAATCACATGCCCGAGAAAGTCACTTCGGACCCCCAGAACTCACATTTGGAAAACTTTCCGTAAAGTTGCTCTCGTCTCAACACGTCGAGAACCTGAATAAGATGAACCTCGTGTTCCTCTCGGCTAAGAGAATAAATCAAAATGTCTTAGATGAAGACAACAACAAACTGATCCAAAAAGTCGATGAAAACCCGATTCATTAACTCCCTGAATACCGCAGGTGCAATAATTAGCCCGAACGGCATAACTACAAACTCATAATGACCATAGCGTGTACGAAACGCTGTCCTCGCGATATCCGACTCTCGAATCCGCAACTGGTGATATCCAGATCTTAAGTCGATCTTGGAAAATACTGAAGCTCCCTGAAGTTGATCTAAAAGATCATCAATACGGGGTAAGGGATACTACTCTTGATCATCACCCTGTTCAACTCCTTGTAATTAATACACACACGAGACGAGCCATCCTTCTCCTTGACAGATCACACTGGTGATCCTCACGGGGACGTAATCGGTCGGAGATAACCTTTCTCGAACTACTCCTCAAGTTGAATCTTCAACTCCTGCATTCTGGTCGGGGCCATCCGATACGGTGCCTTCGATAAAGGGGACGTACCGGCTCCAACTCACTCCTGAATTCTCCTACTCTATGTGAAGGCAACCAGATAACTCGTCTGGAAATACATTGTCAATCGATGACAATGATACCACGAATGATTAAACATTTCGATTGCCCTAGAATGGTCAGTCGATAAAAAGAGATACCAATAATGATTGAACAACTCGATTGCCTTAGGAAGGCCAATCGATGAAGATGATACAATGAATGTTTGAATAACTCGATTGCCTTTGAAAGGCCAATCGATGAAAATGATACAATGAATGATTGAATGACTCGATTGTCTTAGAAAGGCCAATCGATGGAAATGATGCAATGAATGATTGAATAACTCGATTGTCCTAGAAAGGCCAATCGATGGAAATGATACAAGGAATGATTGAATAACTCGATTGCCTTAGAAAGGCCAATCGATGAAAATGATACAATGAATGATTGAATAGTTCGATTGTGGATTTTCTCTGCTTTCATCATAATAATACTTCTTCTGGAACAACGGGGATTACTTCCCTGAAGCACACATTCGACAACCAAGGACGGAAAGATAGCGACCAAACGCTAACAAACACTGAGGATAGTATCAAGACGATCAAACCAACTAATACCGAAAATTACATCGTCCTAAGATAAATTCACCACGATTAGATCCATCAACCAATCGCGGTCATTAAGCTTAATTCGGTATGATTCCGAAAATTCTTCCATCGTCAGGTAGACCGATGGTATGAGGTCCACAAGTAATAGGACTATCCCGAAATAAGTCTATTCAAGTATGATTTGAAAATGAATGAATGCGGTGTACCAGCATCAAAAGGTACACACAAGTTGAAATAAAATGTCGAGTGTACCTGAGGTCAATCGGGCTACCGGATCGTCGGTCCTCTTCATCGCGTGAAATCGGGATTTGCCGGCCCCCGAACCGGACGCTCTCGTCTGATACAGATGAGCTCCGCCTTTGTTAGTTCCTGTCGCTTTAAACGACGCGGACTGAGTGGCCTGATTCGGAACTGCTGATTTGTTTGGGGTCTGAGATGTCGCCGGAGTGGGTTTGGAGTCCCTTCGGCAAAAACGGGCCCTATGCCCAGCAATCCCACAGTTGTGGCACGAGACAGTCTGCCTCGGACACTTAGCACTGAAATGACCCTGTTCTTCACAGTTGAAACAGGTGATGGCCGAACTGGCCGCTCGGGATTGAGATCCCGCACGATTATGCGCCGTAGGAGGTCGCTCAGAAACGATAGGACCCGCGCGAGGCTTCTTGAAGGTTGACTGACCGCCTTCGGATTGATTACGCTTCATTGATTTCTTGCTGACAGATGAAGGTTGCTGCTCAGCAATTTCCTTAGCAGCAGGCTCATACGGGAGAGTTCTCTCGACTAATCCGGTCAGAGTGGCGCAATGATGATTGAGCAATTGCACATGGGTCATCATGGTCTGCATAAAAGTGAGTGGTTCAACCCGAACATCTTCTGATCGAGCCGAGTCCTGGGCACGATTTCCCGACAGCAAGTGATTATTTCCCGGGTTTCGGCCCGCACCGCGGCCTCTCCCCGTGCATCCCCTGACAGCTCTCCCCATACTGAAGTAGGAAGGTCGCATAATGATTATATTACCCGCATGATTAGCACGTTATGATTATGTCATGAGATGATGAAAATGAGTATACATGCTCTAACATAGTGATTATATGAATGATTTACTGAAGTGACATGATTATCTGATGAAATTCTTGAAATGATTATTTTAATAACTTAACAAGATTAATAATATGATCATCCAGATCGACAACTGAGTAATGAAATGAATTGAGTGATTAATGAGTTAATATGATCGTCCTGATCATTAACTGAGTAATGAAATGAATTAAGTGATTAATGAGTTAATATGATCGTCCTGATCACAATGAATGATGATGTTTGAGGATTGTTAATTGATGAATGATGAATGAATGACTATTGCCAGAAATTATACCATGGCGTTAGAAATCTTACAGTTCTTCCTATCTGATTGGCTCGGCATTTGCACAGGTCACACGTGACGCGAAAGTCCAATGATACTAGTCTGATGACAATGATTTCAAATGAGACATGACTCGGAAGGTAGTATTCAAAACCACTCTCCGATACCAACTCTGTAACACCCCAAACTAGGCGGATATTACAGTGCCGTAGATCCCCAACTGGGACCCACCAGGCAAATGAAAATGAATGAATTACACAAGATAAATGTAGTACCGAACTACATTACAACAATAATTACTCCGATGAGGAGTTTAGTTACAACACACCAGACAATATCAATACTAGTGTATTTTATATGAAGATAAAATACACAACACTAAATGAAACGAGTATTCAAATGAAAGTCTGCGGCGGAAAATAAAGGACAATAACATGAATAATCGAAAGATCGGGGCCCCTACTAGTATCACAGGACTCCTTGTCGTCGCCGTGTTCTCCCCATACTTTTGCCTTGCCAAGACCAAAAACAAAATCCCCAAACGGGTCGATTACAAAGAACAACAATCCTCAAGGGTTGAAAATACACAATCATGATTATATCCGAAGTTATGAAATATCTCCGAAACATACGCAATCAAACATGCTATATGAATCAACTAACAAGATGGCTCAAAGGGTGGCGCCACACTACGCCCGGATGGAAATGTGTCCGTGCACAAGCCACCAACGAGTATCGATCGAATACCCGTGTGGTCTTGTACCTAATCGGTCTCACGAGACACATTGACTCGTGTGCACACCCAATGTGAGGCCAACAACCAACACACGACATAAATGTGCCCGACATGAAAATCCTACACATACCAACCGCACGCCAAGATGACCGAATGCCACGATATAACAAAAGTGACATCGAAAATGAATAATGACTCACCGAGATGGAATGATAGTGAAGTAAATGACAATTAATGAAATGATTGGAACCGCTGCTCCTTATGATCAAGTGATTAATTGACAATAACAAGTTTTGATACGGTTAATACAATGATGAATGAGTTATGATTATGAATGAACAACAACAAAAGGGATGAATATCCTTTTAACCGAGTAAGAATTAACTTACACAATACCGGTGACAATTATCCTTCCACGAACAACGTCCTAATTGAGATATCGATCGCTCGAACAACCTTGAATTACACAATATCCAACAACCCGTTCAATATACGAATCAAACACGAATATAACGAACTCAAAACGTCGATACGATTAAACTAAATTCATTGGGGCATTATATCGAATACGTTGTGGCCAAACTCCGATTGTTTACAATCAAACCTCAATATACCAATATCAAATCCCCCAAGAAGTGTTTCAAACCAACAAAACATCTCCAATATGATCAATAATCCGTTATGAATATCCAAAAACGTGATTATAACAACAATTAATCGAAAATCCCCAAATCCAACTCGATATTCAAAGTGTTCTTGAATAATCCCTCAATAATCCAATGAATCCTTATACAAACTCATAATCATATACATATCCCTTCATATAACATGATTATAACGTCCAAAACATCATATCTCAACACAAAATCAAGTCCAAGGTGTTGAAGGAATTACCTCTTGAAGATCCAACCATTTCGATCCGAAGAACACGAGTTAGATCGATTATCCGGGCTTCACGATCGAAAGGAGATGGAGAAAATCAAACACTCAAATGATTTGTGAAGCAAAAACCCTCCCTCAAGCTCTCTCTCTCGGTTGTAGGTGAAGAAAAGGGAAAGAAATGAGCTGAAATGCTCAAAAAACGAATTTAAAGGGGTTGACTGCCCTGCCGGACACGGCCCGTGCCGATCGGCACGGCCGCGTCGCAATCGCCCGGCAGCGAGGACTCGACCGTGTCCTGCTTGACACGGTCGCGGCGCGAAGGGCCTCCCGATAGTGACCCGTCCGACAGCGACTCGGCATGACTCGACCGTGTCCTGGAACACGGTCGGGCGTCTGGGCAGTCGATTCTGGCTTATCCGGAAGAGTTCGACTCGGCCGTGCCAGATGACACGGTCGAGTCCTGTGGGCATAGACTTCGGCATTTCCGGACGAGTACGGCACGGGCCGTGTCGGACTACACGGCCGAGTTCGGTCGGCAGTGATCGGCCAATAACTGAAAAATGAGCGGGTGAGCTAAAACGACCATAACTCTCTCGTCCAGACTCCGATTGACTCACCGTTTGAACCAATGGAAAGCTAACTCGATGCTATATAATATTGCAAAGATTCAGAATTTTTGGAGTTACCAAAAATTAATGGTGATCTAACAAATTCGAACTCATATGCGGAAAGTTGAAACAATGGACAATAACGATACACAACTCGAAGTTTTACCGAACGGTGAACACGAGTGAATGAACATGATTGATGAATGATTATAAATGAGTGAAAATCCACTGAGTGACAATCACCGAATGAAATTACTGAATGATAATGACTGAATTACAACCGGGTATTACACTGTGGGGCATCAGACGCGACCAGGTGCCGAATGTTCCCTCTGACGCTGTACGACCTCGCCCACAGGTGGTACGCCTCGTTGCCGCCTCGGTCCATTGGCTCTTTTAACCAGCTGGCGCACGTCTTCACGGAGTACTTCGCCACCAGGGTCGTCCGACCCGAAGGTCCCCTTCGCATGATGCAAATCAAGCAGGGAGAAGAAGAGTCCAACTCGGACTACATCAACCGGGTAGATGTGATCATCCTCAACGGCGAGCCCGTAAGCGATGAGACCGCCCTCTACGCGGTCCTAGGAGGATTTCAGGGTTTTTCGTCTATGTTCAGGCATCTCACGAAGACCCAACCTACAACCTACGCAGCCTTCCGGGCTAGAGCCGCAGATTTTCTGGCCAGGCAGAGGTTTCTTCTTAGCCTATGAGCAGCGCGATCGGCGCCTGGACGACGATCTCCCGCCCGATCGCCGATATCGACCTACGAATAAAGCGATCGGCAGCCGAGCGACGATCGCCAGTATTCCAGCCCGATCGCCGATCATCACGCTACATCATCAGCAACCCGGAGGACACGATAGCCCTCTACAGTCCAGCATCTAACATGACGGACTAAGTCATAAGATCGCCTCCACCGCACATCATAAAGCCATGGTCCTGGTAGTCGATGGAACCGGCTGCTTCGGCCATGCAAGGTCCCTTTCGGCCGAGATCGCCCTCCCTTCGTTTAAATACGAGGCCGGCGTAGTATGAGGGCTCTCCAAATTTAATCAGTGGACACGTGCCACAACCCCCGTCTCAACGTACACCGTCGAGGTTCGCCATCTTCATGGTGGGCCGAGGTGGAAGCAGAGCTAACAAGCCGCGGGCTTGGAGTTGATTCATCCGACGCTGCCCCGCGCAAGGACTCCTCTAGACCGAGACCGCACGCCCTTCGTTTAAATACGAGGCGAGGCGCAGCCTAACAGAGGACCCTCATAATAAAGTGAGTCACGAGACACTCAATGTCTTCGCGCACCAAGACACGGTCATGGAGTCGGTCCATAGAATTCCGCGACTGTGCACGATTCCTCAAACAAGCGAAACCATCAAGTTTCCGAGGGGGATCGGCCAATGTTGTTTTTGCAGGTACAAGACCGAAAGATTGCTAGCCAATCGACCATGATAGCCCAAGTCCGAAGTCATAAGTCAGCTCAGCAAGATCGCCCGTCCTCATCCTTACATGATCGCTAGCAAGAACCACCTCGCCCCATGTCTTCAACATAGGAGCAAGCTGGGGGGCAATTGTTGTGTCGAGATTTACACTTTCCGACCGGCGATCGCCTCGGAGATCAGGCGACCTAGCCACTGCCGACCGGCGACCAGGCGACCTAGCCTTAGCCCCGCAGACAACATGAATCGGCCAGACGAAGGTCCCAGGACAAGTCCCGGTGCCGAGCGATCGACATCCAATACGATCATCTCTCGGCGCCTGGCGACCGACTTCTGGCGACCGACTTATGGACGATCATCTCTCAGCGCCTTGCCGACCGACCCTTGGTGACCGACCAGTGCCGACCCTCAGTGACTGGCCGAGGACGACCCTCGGTGTCCAACTAGAGACGACCGCTTCATGACGATCTGGGCCGATGGCCATCCAGTCGGCCAAGGCCGAGCCACAGGACAGCACCCACGTGCAGATCCACAAAAGGCGCTGACAGACCTGTCACCTACCTCACCTACCAACAGGGCCGCAGACCTGCAAAAGGAGCTGACGGACAAGACTGGTGACCACAGCCTGTCACCTACCTCGCCTACTGACAAGTCCGCCGAAAGTAGCAAAGTGGGACCACCTGTGACAGTACTTCCGGACGCGTGCTGGCTCCTCATTGGACCGCACAGCTGGCTGCCGGCTGTAGCCTTGGACTTTTGGCAGACTGCCCACGTGACCTTTAGGATAATCGCCCCATTATATTAATGGCCGAAAGACGATCGCCCGCTAGGAGACAAGGCACCTCATCCCCTATATAAAGAAGGCAGCCTGCAGTTGGACTCTCTCTGGCATTCTCGCATTTTCACACACCATACAAAAGCAAAATACTCAGCACTTGGCTATCTCCAACTCTTGGCAATAGCTATCATTCGGTACTTCTTCTCTCGGCCTCTCTCATCAAGAAGACGATCGGCGGGGACGAAGAACACCGAGCTTCGCTCAAGAGCCGGATTAACAGAGTCTTTTTACACTCATTGTATCTGGATTTCTCACATTAATACTTGTATCCACGAATATTTGTATTAATAACATCTCGCGAGAACATTCAAGCCCGGGCCTAACAAACCCGGCAAATCTTGTATTATTTACCTTCTCTCGGAAGTGCTCCCGCAATTGTTGTTTGTTGTCCGTCTCCAGCAGTATTTAATCTTCGGATAGATATTTTGGGCAACAACATTTTGGATGATATAATCATGATTTGTGAAGGATATACGTATGATTATGAGTTTTTATGACTTGTCATTGGATTGTTGGAAGTTTTACTCAAGAACACTTTGAAGGTTGACTTGGAATTGGGATTTTCAATTAGATGTTATCGTAAGCTCGAATTGAGTATTCTTATTGGATTATCGATTGTGTTGATGGTGTTTTGTTGGATTGAATCATTCATTAGAGGTTGGTTTTCGATACAATTGGGATTAGTTGTTAAGGATGGGAGATTGTTTTAAATGTGTTTGTCGAAATGCCCCAATGAGTTTGGATTTATTGTATCGACCTCTTGAATTGATTATGATCGCTATTGATTCGTATATTAAGCGAATTGTTGGTATTTGTATTATTCAAGGTTGTTCGAGTGACCGATATCTCCATTAAGGATGTTTGTTCAAAAGAGGATATTTCATCACCGGTATTGTGTACGTTAATTCTTACTCGGTTAAAAGGATACTCATTCCTTTCGTTGTTGTTCATTCATAATCATAATCCATTCATAACGTATTAACCGTATTGAGACTTGTAATTGTCAAATAATCATTTCATTCACGAGGAACGACGGTTCCAATCATTTCAATGAGCTATCATTCATTTCATTATTATTTCATCTCGGTGAGTCACTCTTGACCCTTGTCGGATTGTTATTCATTAATACTCCCCATGGTCATTTTGTTCATGTGACCTTCTGGGTTCATATTGCGTGGCCGGGTGGGGATGTGTGGAATTTTTAGTCGGGCACATGATAGTCATGTGATCGGGTTCACCGACACAATGGACTGTGCACACGGTAACGTACCTCCGTGAGACTAATTAGGTACAAGGGAGGGTGTGTCCCGACACTGGCGTACTATGATGCCCTTCTTCAGCTTAATTTCATAATTGGGAAATATATCATGATTGTGCTTGTTCAGCTCTTGAGGATTGTTGTTCTGTGTAACTGACCCCATTGGGCGATGTTGTTTTCAGGTCATGGCAAGGCAAAAGTACGGGAAGAGAACGTTGACGGCAAGGAGTCCCACTGATACTAGTAGGGGCCCACAGTCCTTTCAGTTACCCATATCTTTTTCATCTTATTTCCGTTGCATATTTCCGTTTGGATGTTCATTTTATTTCAGTGTTGTATATTTTATCTCCATATAAAATATATATGTATTCTGTATTTCATGGGTGTATTGTACTCAAAACTCCTCATCGGAGTAATTGATTTTGTAATGTGGTTCGGTACTACATTTATACTTTGTAACTCATTAATTCTCATCCGCCTAGTGGGTCCCAGTCGGGGGTCCACGGCACTGTAATACCCGCCTAGTTTGGGGTGTTACAAAAATCCCACCCCCAATGGTAAACACGTAACCACTTGTAGAAATTGTTTTTCGTGTCAGGTATCCAATTCACATCACAGTACCCTTCAAGTACTGGGGGTATCTCGAATAGTGTAGCTCAAGGTTTTGAGTATACTTTAAGTACCTCAAAACTCTGACAAGAGCTTTCCAATGCTCTTTGCTTAGATGGATCGTGTAAAGACTCAATTTGTTCACGGCGCAAGCTATGTCGGGTCGAGTGCAATTTTTAAGATACATTAAACACCCAATGACTCGTGCATATTCTTCTTGTGCAACAGGTTCCCCTCGATTTTTGCTCAAGTGAACATTTAGCTCTATTGGGGTCTTAGCTGGCAAGCTATCAAAAGCATTGAACTTCTTGAGAACTTTCTCGGCATAGTGAGATTGTTACAAGATGATACCATCAGATTTTCTCAAAATTTTCATTCCAAGAATCACATCGGCTAGCCCGAAATTTTCATTCCAAGAATCACATCGGCTAGCCCCATGTCTTTAATGTCAAAATTTCTATTTAACATGTTTTTAGTGTCGTTAATCACTTGTATATTGCTGCCCATGATTAACATGTCATCTAAAAAAAGACACAATAACATAGCTGTTATTCATGTTCTTACTATAAACACATTTATCACACTCATTTATTTTAAAACTATTTGATAACATTACATTATCAAATTTCAAGTGCCACTATAATGGTGCTTGTTTCAATCCATATAGAGTCTTAACCAGTTTGTAGACCTTTTTATCTTGTCCAGTTACTACAAACTCTTCAGGTTGTTCTATATAGATCTCTTCATCCAGATCACCGTTCAGAAAAGCGGTCTTAACATACATTTGATTAATCTCAAGATTATGCAAAGCAGCAATCGCGAGAAGCACTCGAATAGATGTAATCCTCGTTACAAGTGAATATGCATCGAAAAAGTCGTACCCTTCCTTCTGCTTGAAACCTTTGACTACCAAACGAGCTTTATACTTGTCAATTGACCTATCTGCCTTGTACTTCCTTTTAAGGATCCATTTACATCCTAAGAGCTTACAACCTTCAGGTAAATCAACCAATACCTAAGTTTGGTTTTGCAAAAGGTGTCCAGGGCATTAGTTATGAGTCAATTTCACTCTGAACAACTTCTTTCCAGAGCAACTCGTCTGGTCTAGCAAAAGCTACTTTGATCGATGTTGGTTCTTCATCCAATATGAATGCTATGTAGTCAGGACCAAATATCTTTGGTGTTCTAACTCTACTACCACGTCTTATTTCTACATCTTCCAGATTACATCTTGATCGTTTGCGTGACTTTGGATCTACATCTGCAGATTTTGAACTTGTTGCTACATCCTCAACTCTATTGCTAGAATTTTTCTCAACTTTATCATTGTATTTACAAGGATATATGTTTTAAGAGAATATAGGATTCCTTGACTCAATTGTTGTTCCCACAGTCTGTTGTGCGGTGATTTATACGCCTCGATGGTGATCGGAATAAGGGCCGAGCAACCAAATCCACGACCAAATGAGCTACGGCGACCTTGTCAGAACGAAGGTAACAGTCCACCTTCGAGCATCTAGCGATCGACTCCCAAGGCGATCGTTTTTTGGCACCTAGTGATCAACTCTGGTGTCCGACCTAGGACGATCGTCCTGTGCCACGAACAAGGCCTTCGTCCGTCAAAGTCTACGAAGACTGGATGACAAAGCAAGCGCCCATCTGCAGATCCATAAAAGGCGCCGCAGAACATGGATCGTTGACTCCAGACATCAGCAGGTGTCAGTGACAAGGACGGCCTCACCTAACGACAGACCCGCCAAAAGGTCCTAAGTGGGGCCCCCCAGGACAGCGACACGAACGCGTGTTGGCCTCTCATTGGTTCGCACTTCAGGCAGCCAGCAACTTCTGCGGACTTTAAGGAGACCAACCCATGTGCTAAAGACGATCGCCCGCTTATTATAATACAGCAGAGGCGATCGCCTAGCAACTCTCAGTGCTATAAATAGAGAACCTCCAGCGACAGGAGAAAGGTTGGGAACCACGTTCAGAATACGTACACACTTTCAGACTCTCGGCTTCCTCTCTTGAACCTATCTATGGATTTTTCTCTCAGCACCTCTCAACAAAAAGACGGTCGGCAAAGGCAAGAACTCCCTACAGTTCGGGTTCAAAGAGATTCACAAGTCCAGGAGCTCAGACATACAGCTAATACACACTGTGAAAGACCGTCGATCTCTCACAGTCGTCACAGCACATCATCGTTGTTACAAGAACTCACAGAGCATCATATCTGGTTCTTCCGGCAATCTTCACGCTCAATAGCTAAGATAACTAGGGTCTTTACACTCATTGTAATTGTACTCTAACATTAATATTTGTACTCCAAAGTATTTGTATTAATAATATCTCGCGAGAGCATTCAAGCCCGGGACTAACAACCCCGGCAAATATTGTGTTATTTACTTTCCCCATGGAAGTACTCTCGCACTTTGTTTGCTACTCATCCATTCCAGCAATATCTATGTCTGGATAATATTTTGGGTAGCAACAATTGGCGCTAGAATAAGGGCATCTTAACCTTCATTTTTATTCCTACCGTCCCGAAGAACACTCACTGTTCTCGGGGCATATACTTGAAGTGACACTCAGTGCTCTTCAAATAAAAACCTTCAGAATCATGACGTCCGCCACTACATCAAAGAGAGGCACTCTCCGAACCGCCGGACATCATATCCCGGCTCAATCCGAGCCCCATCCGACGGCAGAGGGTAGCCGCGGCAACGCAAGACTTTCGATCCCGCACTTGAGGGACGGCCCTAGCCTTTCGCTCGACCAGTTCCAAACTGCGGAACAAATCGAGGAGGCTATGGCCATCCTAAAGGAGCGACAGAGAGCATGCGCGGCGCCCGCAATTGTAATATCCGCAATTTTTTATTTCCGATAAATTTCTTTTTTCGGCCGAAGTCCGTTTTGACGACTCGCTCATGACCGTTTCGTCATTTCGAGAATGATTAATTCTGTACTTTTTGTCATCCGAGCTCGTTTCGGTGTCGTTTTGTTGAGTTCCGTGCTTTTTAGACGTTTTTCCGCACTTGAGTTCGATTCTTGCGAATCTCGTCCGAAAGTGTTGTTTCGAGTTTCTCGTAAGTTCATTTAATGTTATTATTCTTGTTGCAAGATTTGGTTTGGTGTTTCGATCGCGTATCGTGATTTTCGGACGTTTTGGGCCATTTTTGTAATTTCCCAAAGTTTTGGGTAATTACTTTCGTTGTCGAATTCCGAGCCTTCGGGTGGTCGGAATTGTGTGTTCTCTTAGCTCTTAGATTAGTCTTTGCGAGTACGTCGTAACCGTACCATCGATTCGTATTCAGGTTCGGGTTTCGGGGTCGTTCGGGCCGTCGGAGTTGGCCCCGGCCGACATGGCCGGGCAATCTGGGCCCAGGCGTCTTGGCGAGTCACGGCCGGAAGTGATCGGCGGCTTCGCCGAGTCACGGCCGGTAGTGATCGGACTTCCGGCCGAGCAAAGCCGTGCCGTAGGGCGCGGCACATGCCGCGAGGCGCGGCACACTCTGTGGCATTTTCGGCCAAACCGACCGATTTGCGGTGCCGCGGCTGCCCGGCCGCGGCTGCACACCGCCGACCACTGGGAGCCATTTTTGGGCTGTGCCGCGGCACACTCCCATTGGCCGCGGCACCTTTGTGCGGCTATTTAAGGCCAATGATCGTTTTTCGCCATTTTTTCTCCTTCTTCTACTTCTCTTCCGCGGCTGGGGTTGTTCCTATTGTTGTGTCAAGAATTAACACTTTCCGACCGGCGATCGCCTCGGAGGTCAGGAGACCGAGTCACTGCCGAGCGGCCAAGGCAGATATGCCGACCAGCGACCAGGCGGCCGAGCCTTAACCCAGCGGACGAGCTCAATCGGCCAACCGAAGGTCCTAGGACAAGTCCCGGTACCAAGCGATCGACATCAAAGGCGATCGTCTCTCGGTACTCGGCGACCGACTCCTGGCGACCGACTAGTGGATGACCATCCCTCGGCATCTGCCGACCGACTCATAGCGACCGACAAGCAGGCGATCCTCTCTCGGTTTCTTCCGATCGACCCTTGGTGACCGACCGAATGCCGACCTCGGCAACTGGCCGATGGCGACCTCTGATGACCGGCTAGAGACGACCGCCTCATGTCGATCAGCGCCGATGGCCATCCAGTCGGCAAAGGCCGAACCTCAAGACTGGCACCACGTGCAAGGACCGAGACAAGATCCGCGAATCTCGGGCCATTGACCACAGCCTGGAAGGATCTCTCCACCAGCCGACAAGCCGCCGGAAGCTGTCAGTAGGGCCGCATGTGGCTGACTCCGGACGCGTGCTGGCTCCTTATTGGACCATCCAGCTGGCGCCAGCCTCTTCCTTGGACTTTTGCCCGACATCCCGGGTGATCTCCCCATTATAATATTGGCCGGCGGACGATCGCCCCATTATTATAATGGCCGGAAGGCGATCGCCCATCAAAGGACAGGACCCGGCTGCCACTATAAATACAAGGCACCCTGCACTTGTCCAAGGGACCGAGATTTTGGCACACAAAAACACTCTCTGGCATACTCGCATTTCAGCATACATCACAAGCAAAACATCAAGCACTTGGCTATCTCCAACTCTTGGCAACAGCTATCATTCGGTCTTACCTCTCCCGGCCTCTCTCATCAGGCAGATGATCGGAGGGGACGAAGAACACCGAGCTTCGCTCAAGAGCCGGATTAACAGAGTCTTTTTACACTCATTGTATTTAGAGTTCTCTCATTAATACTTGTATCCACGAATATTTGTATTAATATCATCTCGCGAGAGCATTCAAGCCCGGGCCTAACAAACCCGGCAAATCTTGTATTATTTATCTTCTCTCGGAAGTGCTCCCGCAATTGTTGCTTGTTGTCCGTCTCCAGCAGTATTTAATCTTCGGATAGATATTTTGGGCAACAACAATTGGCGCTAGAAGAAGGGGATCCAACCCTCGAATTTTTATACCTACCGTCCCGAAGAACACTCACTGTTCTCGGGCGTATACTTGAAGTGACACTCACCGCACTTCAAAGAAATCCTTCAGAATCATGTCTTCGCATCCGCGTCGAAGAAAGCCGCCGACCGGCTGCACTCTGCCTGGCCCTGGGCCTCCGAGCCGGGCACCCGATGGTGGAAGGCACCGCCGCGGTCGAGACGCTCGATCCCATCTCTGGCGGCGGCCTGCCTCTCGCTCGATCGAACCAATGAACAGATCGAAGAGGCCATAGCCGCCTTCAGAACGACGAGTGCTCTCAACGCGCCTCCTCTATCACCCCTCGGCCGCCCGCCTAAGTCCAAGCGAAGCTCAAGGCAATATCGCCGAGCGACGCCAGAGGCTCTCGTCGCAAGAAGAGGCGCCGGCCGGGGCACCTCTGTCTTCGATCGCACGGCGGCGACTCCGACTCGGCAACCGGGCGCCCGGCCTACGAGACGACGGAGTTTGAGTCCGTCACTAGGAGCTCGGACTACCCGGCTCCCAGAAGGCAGCCCAGCCGTCTGGTTCCCCCTCGCCAAATTGCCGAGGTCGGCAGCAGCGGAGTCCGGAGATCGGTACACGATCGCCTCGGCTCCCGCTCCCAAAGCCGATCGGCAAGCGACCGAGCCACGGCGATAGCTGCGATGCAACGTCAGATCGACGACATGAAGGCGCTCCTGCAATCCGGGGCAGGCGCCATGAAGACGATCGCCGAGCCGAGAGAGCCGCTCGCGATCGACATCGAGCTCGCCCCCGTGCAGCACAGGATCGCTCCCCCGCAAACACCCATGTACGAGGGGCAATCGGACCCCCAGACGCACCTGAGGAAGTTCAACATCTACATGACCGGGTGTGGGGCATCTGACGCGACCAGGTGCCGAATGTTCCCTCTGACACTCGACGACCTCGCCCACCGTTGGTACACCTCATTGCCACCTCGGTCCATTGGCTCCTTTAACGAGCTGGCGCACGTCTTCACGGAGCATTTCGCCACCAGAGTCGTCCGACCTGAAGGTCGCCTTCGCATGATGCAAATCAAGCAGGGAGAAGAAGAGTCCGACTCGGACTACATCGACTGGGTAGACGTGATCATCCTCAACGGCGAGCCCGTAAACGATGAGACCGCCCTCTACGCGGTCCTCGGAGGTTTTCAGGGCTTCTCGCCTATGTTCAGGCATCTCACGAAGACCTAACCGACGACCTACGCAGCCTTCCGGGCTAGAGCCGCAGATTTCCTGGCCAGGCAGAGGCTTTTCCTTAGCCTAGGAGTACCGCGATCGGCGCCCGAGCAACGACCTCCAGTCTTCCGACCCGATCGCTACTATCCAGCAGAGCCGGAGGATTCGCTCACCGCCTACAGTCCATTTTAATTGAGGGACTGACTCCCGCCGATCGCCGATATCGACCTACGAATAAAGCGATCGGCTGCCGAGCGACGATCGCCAGTCTTCTGGCCCGATCGCCGATCATCACGCTACATCATCAGCAACCCGGAGGACACGATCGCCATCTACAGTCCATCATCTAACATGACGGACTAAGGCATAAGATCGCCTCCGCCGCACATCATAAAGTCATGGTCCTGGCAGTCGATGGAACCGGCTGCTTCGGCCATGCAAGGTCCCTTTCGGCCGAGATCGCCCGCCCTTCGTTTAAATACGAGGCCGGCGTAGTCTGAGGGCTCTCCAACATTAATCAGTGGACCCATGCCACAACCCCGTCTCAACGTACACCGTCGAGGTCGGCCATCTCCATGGTTGGCCGAGGTGGAAGCAGAGCTAACAAGCCGCGGGCGTGGAGTTGATTCATCCAACGCTGCCCCGCGCAAGGACTCCTCTAGACCGAGACCGCACGCCCTTCGTTTAAATACGAGGCGAGGCGCAGCCTAACAGAGGACCCTCATAATAAAGTGAGTCACGAGACACTCAATGTCTTCGCGCACCAAGACACGGTCATGGAGTCGGTCCATCGATTTCCGCGACTGTGCACGATTCCTCAAACAAAGCGAAACCACCAAGTTTCCGAGGGGGATTGGCCAATGTTGTTTTTACAGGTACAAGACCGAAAGATAGCTAGCCAATCGACCATGATAGCCCAAGTCCGAATCCTAAGTCAGCTCAGCAAGATCGCCCGTCCTCTTCCTTACACGATCGCCAGCAAGAACCACCTCGCCCCATGTCTTCAACATAGGAGCAAGCTGGGGGGCAATTGTTGTGTCAAGAATTAACACTTTCCGACCGGCGATCGCCTCGGAGGTCAGGCGACCGAGTCACTGCCGAGCGGCCAAGGCAGATCTGCCGACCAGCGACCAGGCGGCCGAGCCTTAACCCAGCGGACGAGCTCAATCGGCCAACCGAAGGTCCCAGGACAAGTCCCGGTACCAAGCGATCGACATCAAAGGTGATTGTCTCTCGGTACTCGGCGACCGACTCCTGGCGACCGACTAGTGGACGACCATCCCTTGGCATCTGCCGACCGACTCCTGGCGACCGACAAGCGGGCGATCCTCTCTCGGTTTCTGCCGATCGACCCTTGGTGACCGACCGAATGCCGACCTCGGCAACTGGCCGATGGCGACCTCTGATGACCGGCTAGAGACGACCGCCTCATGTCGATCAGTGCCGATGGCCATCCAGTCGGCAAAGGCCGAACCTCAAGACTGGCACCACGTGCAAGGACCGAGACAAGATCCGCGAATCTCGGGCCATTGACCACAGCCTGGCAGGATCTCTCCACCAGCCGACAAGCCGCCGAAAGCTGTCAGTAGGGCCACATGTGGCTGACTCCGGACGCGTGCTGGCTCCTTATTGGACCATCCAGCTGGCGCCAGCCTCTTCCTTGGACTTTTGCCCGATAGCCCGGGTGATCTCCCCATTATAATATTGGCCGGCGGACGATCGCCCCATTATTATAATGGCCGGAAGGCGATCGCCCACCAAAGGACAAGACCCGGCTGCCACTATAAATACAAGGCACCCTGCACTTGTCCAAGGGACCGAGATTTTGGCACACAAAAACACTCTCTGGCATACTCGCATTTCAGCATACATCAAAAGCAAAACATCAAGCACTTGGCTATCTCCAACTCTTGGCAACAGCTATCATTCGGTCTTACCTCTACCGGCCTCTCTCATCAGGCAGACGATCGGCGGGGACGAAGAACACCGAGCTTCGCTCAAGAGCCGGATTAACAGAGTCTTTTTACACTCATTGTATTTAGATTTCTCTCATTAATACTTGTATCCACGAATATTTGTATTAATATCATCTCGCGAGAGCATTCAAGCCCGGGCCTAACAAACCCGGCAAATCTTGTATTATTTATCTTCTCTCGGAAGTGCTCCCGCAATTGTTGCTTGTTGTCCGTCTCCAGCAGTATTTAATCTTCGGATAGATATTTTGGACAACAACACCTATCATGGAGAGATGTTGTTGGTCAACAAATCCATGAAGTTTTGGAGTTCATATAATCAATCATACATCCTATAACATCCTTTGATCGAGCGAATCAGGTCAGATTTTCTAGAAATCTAATTTTGGGGATTTTGGGTATTTTGTTCGATTTCGTCCGTTTAATCCGATTTAACTTAGGATTGTGATGGATTGATGATTATTTGGATGTATTGTATCATTTCCCTTGTTAACCCATGGTTGGATCGTATCGATTCGTTATTTTGGTCGAGTTCTTGACCGACGCCTTGAAGGTGTCCGGTAAAATGTCATAGAGGGGTTTTCGGGCATTCTACGATTATTCTTCCTCGTATGATCGATGATTTATTGAATTTATGTTGTTAGGGTCGAATTCTTGTGAAGAACTCGAGTCGGAACCCTTCCGTTCATTGTCTTCTTCGGGGTCCGAGCTTCCCGGTCGAACCGTGTTCTTCGGAGCGTTTGGTAGCGGTTATTAAGGCAAGTATCTTATTATACGACTTGTATCTTGTGACTAGTAATTACGTATGATATGTATGACGATTCTGCTTGCCTCTGTAAATATGTTTCGTTTGAGTTGGTTGTGTTTTCCGAAATTTGAAGGCTTTGTGATAATAGTGATATATTGGTATCCGTGTTAGGCGTTGTGCCATTTGTGCAGGATTGCGATATACATATGAGATGGTTGTACACGTGGTTGTTCAATGTATTGTGTACCGAATGTGTGTTATGTTGGTTAAGAGTGGTTGTGATGATCATGATATTTGTGTTGTTTTGGTTTACATACTTGATTGTACATTTCATTGTAATGTGAAATGGCTTGACATTTAATGATTATGAATTATGTTGTGTCGATGTGTGTGTGTTCCAGGTAGGGTCTGACGAGGCCTCTGGAGTTCGGTACATGATGTGTACGAACAAAGTGTGTGATCCAGGTAGGGTCTGACGAGGCCTCTGGAGTTCGGTACATGATGTGTACGAACGATGTTGTGGCCGGGTAGGGTCCGTTGAGGCCTCCGGAGTTCGGTACATGATGTGTACGAATAGTGTGTGTGGCTGGGTAGGGTCCGTTGAGGCCTCCGGAGTTCGGTACATGATGTGTACGAACAGTGTGTGTGGTCCGGGTAAGGTCCGTCGAGGCCTCCGGAGTTCGGTACATGATGTGTACGAACAATGATCGTGTAGCAGTGATTGTTCGGGTAACATTTTAAATATGGATCTCGGACTCATAATGATATATTATTTAGTATGCTTTGAAACGAGAATCGGGCTAAGGCCCTAATGTTTACGAAAAAGGGTTTTGTAAATTGGGACTCGAGATCCATAAGAATTTCTGCTTTAAAAATCCCCGAGATGATGTGTTCCTTTTCAAATATCTCTTACTTGAGTTCGAAATTCTAAAACTTCTCGGGAACATTTTGATAATTGATTTCCGTATTAAATTCGTAGTTGCTATTTGCTTGTTACATTTCGTATGGTTTGATACTTGCACTAGTAAAACAAAGGAGTTTACTAACCCCGAGTATTCGGGGATGGATGTCTGCTTTGCGTCCCGTACATGCAGTTCAGGGAGCAACACAGGATTGGCACAAGGGGATGACGAGCTGCGATACTAATCAAGAGTTGAGAGTTGGTAGACTTTATTTGTATTGTTAGAGTTGATTCAGTCTTCCGTTGTATTGTATTTCGAACCCTGTGTGGGTAATGTTGTTAGTCAGTCCTGTTGATAGAGTTGTGTGACCTCATCGGTCTGTGTGTTTATGTGTAAGTGACCTTAACGGTCTGTATTATTATATTGTTTGACCCTGGCCGGGCAAGCATTTGGTTGTTTATGGACGTTTAGCCTGGTAGATCCTTGCGGAAAGGGTTTACGGCATGTAATATTCCCATACGGTTTTGGGGGTGTTACATTTATGGTATCAGAGCTTAGGTTGCGGAAACCTAGGCTGTCGGGTCGAGTCGAGTCATGGTTTGTCGAGTAATGTGTTGTCTTGTCGTTCGAGTCGTCAGGTGACAAGTTGAGTTGTGCGTAGTCACAACGTGTTGGATATGTTGTCGGATGAGATTAGTATCGTGGGCGACCGTCATCTCCGTGCGGCCTGTGGATGTAAGTCTCCCTTCTTTGTGTTGTGCCTCGTGTGACATGAGCTATTTTTATGATTATGAGTTAATTGACGGAATCCTCTTATGGATTTTGATTTCGTGATATGTGATCATTTGACTCCCATTTTTCGTTCATATGAGGAGTAGTGTTGCTGTCTTGTGCATGTTTGATTTTATTTCTTTTATCCGCTGCGTGAGTTCTTTTGTAATGGCTTTCGGTATTTTACCGACTGAGTTTTATTTCGAAAACCAATTCCCTTAACCGAGTTTTTGGCATTATGGCCTTGATCATTTTGGCGAAATTCTTATGACGGAATTTAGTATTTTGTAAATGGATTTTGTGAGTTTTTGAAATATTACCGTGATCGGCCTTTTTGGTAGTTTATAAAAGGTTTTTAGCCTGGTGGGTTCCGGCGCGGGACCCACGGCGCTATATTGTTCCGTGTAATTACCTGAAATTTTTGGGCATGCTAGCCCATTGAATTATTTTTGAAAACCTTGAGTATCTTAGAAAATTAAAATTCGAGACGTACTTTTAAAACGAATTATTTTCTTGCGGTGTTTTCAAGGTGTTTTCTAATGCCGCAATACATTTCAAAAATTTTCCGGTTGAGGACCAAAAATATTTTGAGATATTTTCAAATGCAGTTTCTTAGACCCAAAGGTCGAATATTTTTGAAAGTTTTTCACTAAAAGAAAGGTGTCCTCATTTTTGTTCAAATGCAAGATGATTTTCAAAGTCTCGATAATGGTGTTTGTACTACTTTTTGTAAAATGATACTCAAGATCAACTGTTGTTTCCAAACTGTTTTCAAAAGGTGGTTTTCATTTTTAAAACCTATCATTCCTGTTTGCGGACCGGAAATGCGTGTATGGTTTTTGAACTTTTGTTACGGTGTTAACCCCGAATTGTGATTGAATTGGTGGCGTGAGCGTCGAGTCGTTCGCCACGCATATATTTTGTTAGCCCTTGTGGGAGGTGTGATGACGATCCTTAATGTTGTCATTTCGTGGTGGCTTGCGTGTTATCGCACCTGTGTGAGCTGTTAAAGCTTGGGTTTGTACGTTCGTGTACATATGTGATTGTTTCATAATGTTTGTAATTATGTGCTGGTTATTGTTCGGGCCGTTGAGGTCGCCGAACGATACCGTCGTTGCTGTAGTGTTTGTGTGTATTATTTTACGATGATAATCGTTGTATATGATATGTATTATGATTCCTTGTTGTGCTGAGTTGGCATCTCCGCTATGTTGTTTTGCGACGTTATGCCCCATTGTATCAACCATTTGTATTTTCGGTATACCGAGCCGAGGTGTTTCAACCGTGATGTGCTGGGGCATGCACGTGTAAATTGTCCTTCTCGTCAGTAACACATTTCAAGTGTGGACTCGAGGGACACCGAATTCAGTTTTGCGATTTGACTACCAAGACTTTCGGAGTTCGCGCTTCAGCACAGTTATCAGAATTGGCTCTAAGAGGCCCATGTAACATCCCCAAAACCATATGGGAATATTACACGCCGTAGACCCTTTCCACAAGGATCTACCAGGCTAAACATCCATAAACAACCAAATGCTTGCCCGACCAGGGTCAAACAATAAAATGATACAGACCGATATGGTCACTTACACGTGAATACACACACCGATGAGGTCACACAACCCAATCGATAAAACTGACTTAAATAACATTACCCACACAGGGGTCAAAATACATTACAGCGGAAGACTGAAATCAACCCTGACAACACAACAAAAATCAAAATAACTCTCGACTCATGATTAGTATCGCAGCTCGTCATCCTCTTGTGCCAATCCTGTGATCGCCTCGAATCTGCATGTACCTGGACGCAAAACAGACATCCACCCCCCGATTACTCGGGGGTTAGTAAAACTCCACTGTTTTACTAGTGCAAGTATCAAATCATACGAAATGTAACAAGCAGTTAATAATCGTGATCAAATATAATAATCAAGTATCAAATATTCCCGGGAGGTTTTCACAAGGGAAGATAAGCTATGAAGCATTCGAAAATAAGATTATCATCTCGGGAATTTTTAGAATTTCAAAACCTTAAGACCTCAAGTCCTGATTCACAAAACCTTTCGAAAAACTTAAGGGCCTTACCCAAAACTTGTTTCATAATTCAACAGTTTACAATACCGGAAACATTTCCATAAATCTCGTGGGGCTCGGCCCAACATTCTTTCTTAAAACTTTTCCTTTAAAAACTTTGATTTGAAAAGTATCATGCTCATGACACAGTGATCCACTGTCACGTGTCTCCGTAGGTTCAACAAACCGCACGGACTACATCACGCACAATTAAACAAACATAATCAATTCCGACACCGTGATCCACTGTCACGTGTCTCCGTAGGTTCAACAACCCACACGGACTATTAACCAAACATAACCAATTCCGACACTGTGATCCACTGTCACGTGTCTCCGTAGGCATAACAACCCGCACGGACTATATCAATCACAACAATCACACACACAGTCCTGACACCGTAGTCCACTGCCACGTGTCACCGTAAGCCCCGTCGAGCTCACCCGGTTGGACGCACTGTGTCCGAAACTCATGGTCCACTGCCATGCGTTATCGTAGGCCTCGCTGCATCAAAGACGATTGGACCTCAGTACCTCACTAAGTTCTGATCCCGTAGTCCACTGCCACGAATCCTCGTAGGTCCCGTCGAACCAACACGAGTGAACTTAGCGGTCACAGACATATTCACATTCACATTACATACAACAATGAGCACAATTAATCAATCACCTTGATCACCACAAAATCGTACATTGCACGCACATAACACAACCTCGACACTCGCAACAACTATCATCAATCAACGACATTTAACCAACATAACACACATTCGGTACACAATACATTGCACAACCAAGTGTACAACCATCCCATATGTACGTCGCATTCCTGCACAAATGGCACAACGCCTAACACGTATACTGATATAACACTATTATCACAAAGCCTTCAAATTGCGGAAAACACAACCAACTCAAACGGAACATATTTACGAAGGCAAGCAAAGTCATCATACATCTCATACGTAATTACTAGTCGCAAGATACAAGTCGTATAGTAAGATACTTGCCTTAATAACCGCTACCGAACGCTCCGAAGAACACGGTTCGACCGAGAAGCTCGAACCCCAAGAAAGGCAACGAACGAAAGGGTTCCGACTCGAGTTCTTCACAAGAATTCGTTCCTAAGTCATAACGATATCAATTCAATCACAATTCTACGAAAACGTATGGAACTTTCCAAGTTCTACCCATTGAAGCATTTTATCGGACACTTTGAGGGCATAGGCCAATTTGATCGATTATTCAAAGAAATACTCAAATTCGTTCCACAAAACTTCAAGGGTATTGAATGATTACGAGTTTACAATCAAGTTCTAATAATAATATGAATCAAAACGAAGCAAATCGGCCAAAACACCAAGAAACCTCAAGAACACCCAAAAACCAAAAGTTTAGGTGTTCTTACCTTCGATCCAGGTGGAAGATGATGTTAATCTATGATTCCAACTTCCAAAACATGTTGCTCTATGTCATATCCATCCAAATCCATCCATTATTGACGAAGAAACGCGAAGAAACGAAGAAAAAGGGTGAAAATGGCCGGATGACTCGGTCCAGCCCTTAAATAGCCGACCACGCCGGCCGCCACGACGAACGCCAAGGCCTACGACGACGAATCGCCAAGGCCGAACTCGTGGATCGATTCGCCGACATGTTACGACGAATCGGAAGGCTGTTACGTCGAATCGCATTACGCCATTATCGCTGGCCATTACGGCCGTTACTCGCCAGCCGGCGGCCAGTGCCTCGGTCGATCCGACGGTCCAAAATCCCAAACTCCGACTGAACGTAAACCGAAAACACGATTATGAAGTACTCGCAAAGACGAATCCGAATACTAAGAGAACACCCGATTCCGACCACCCGAGGGCTCGAAATTCGACAACGAAAGTAATTACCCCAAACTTTGGGAAATTACGAAAATGGCCCAAAACGTCCAAATACGATACACGATCGAAACACCAAACCGAAGCTTACAACATGAATAATAACATTAAATGAACTTCCGAGAAACTCAAACAACAGCTTTGACGAGATTCGCGAGAATCGAACTCAAGTGCGGAAAAGTCGTTTAAGAACACGGAACTCAACAAAACGATACCGAAACGAACTCGGATGACAAAAAGTGCAGAATTAAATATTCTCCGAATGACGAAACGGTCAAAAGAGAGTTTCGAAACAGACCTCCGCCGAAAAATGAAAATTACCGGAAATCCGAAATTGCGGATATTACATTCTACCCTCCTTAAAAGAAGTTTCGTCCCGAAACTTAAAATAAGTAGGGAGAAGCAATATCCCAACAGGAAACCTCAACGAGATACACAAGAAATGCATAACTTTCGCCCATTGGCGAAACGTTACAAGCAATGCGAAAGAATATACAGCGTGAAAACACGCCCCACGACGACCATAACAACGCCACCGGCAATGATTCAAAGCAATAACAATCAATTAACGACGCATCACATACCACATCATATGCACACATTTAATCAAAGAAACGTACGCGACAACAAGTCGCACCCGACTAAAACGGCTATGTGACAGAAACAAATAGAGTATTACGATAGAAATCATTCCGATTCTCATCAACAAGAAAATGTATGACGTCAAAACACAAACAATTCAAGATAACGGAAAACGAGAATACCAGATATTACATTCTATCCTATTAAAATTAAGTTTCATCCCGAAACTTAAAATAAAACATCATGATAGAATAGAAACAAAACCAAAAAGTTCACGCAACAAATATCAATCTCTACACGAATTACAGCACAAAGTACGATACACAACTACATCACTGGACACCACCGGGCCCTCCCCGAGTAGGAACGAAAACCCGATTCCCGAACATCCTGGCAACGGTCTCACAATGCACCGCTTGGTGCCCCAGTTGGCCGCACTTAAAATAATTAACCGGTGGCGAACGACAATTCTGTCTAGCATGGCCTACACGATCGCAGCTAAAGTGTCTTCACACCGATCGTCTTACTCGCCTCTGGGGTAAGGTTCTTAGACCGGTCAACCGAACGAGGAGTGCTCCTGCAGGAAATCACAAGCAACGGGCTCACGGATCTCACTCCTCCGCCTCTTGAAAATTTATCGAGGTCTTATGTCTCTTACTCTCTCGAACCGATTCCGTCACGAAACGGCCATCTCAATGGCTAAAGCTCGGTCCCGATATTCCTTCGTGGTGGTACACATGAGCGGAGCCATACTCTCACGGATATGGGCTTTCATCCGCATATTGAAGAATCGGATCTAGTCCGCTTCACAACTCACTTGATAACGAACATAAGACAACTGTCGATTATAATCGACTATCGCCCGATATTGACACATCCACGGGCGTAGCCAAGAAAAACTCAACGATTCTCGCGTTCACGAATGTGCAACGGGCAATACTCTGCCTCCATGGCGGTCTTAAACTCAGCCCATGTAGGTGTACGATCTGCAGGCACTACAGCGTGCCACCAGTCTGCAGCTTCTTTGTCGAGTAGGTACTGAGCAATGGGTACCCTCCTATCATCCGGACAAGCTACAACATCAAATATTCTGTCCAACTGGAAGAGCCAGTTTTCCCAACCTAACAAGTCAGACGAACCCACAAAACGGGGCGGCTGCATCCTCATCACATCTCGTAACCACTTACTAGTTTCGTTATCCCTATTTGGGTTCTCATCCCGACGTACGACCTGATTCATCTGCACTAACTGGTCAACCACCTGACGAAGGATGGTGGCGGCGCCAACGTCAACATTAACGCTAGTCGAATGTCCCTGATCTGTACTGAGCTGATTGGTACTCGGCAAGGAGGGAGTCGCCCTCTCCTGCTCCCGATTACGACCACGACCACGGCCACGGCCTCGACCTCGACCCCTTAGCATACTGAACGGACAACCAATCAGAATAACAAGATAAAACAAACCTCACATAATCGACATAAGCCCACAATCAGCAGCACAATGCAATATTCACACGTTCACATTGACAAAGATGAACGACCTATACCTCAGCGGTTAAAACATTAAGCATACCATTGTGGTCCAACACCGGTAATATTTTAAAAAAAAAACAAGTTTATCGAGGTATTTGTTCGAATGATAATATAAAAAAAATTCGCGAGTTCGAAAGATTTTGCTGGGGTGAAATTTTGAAAGTACTTTGTTTAATACCTCGGTCATTGAAGTGGGGAACGATACCTAACAACGTATCCCGCCACTTGGGCATACAACCCAGATTTTCTGACGAGAATAATAATATAGCAACTCACTGCACGACTTAACCTCAATACATAAACACATAACGTTCTAATTTACGGAAGCCCAAGTTGTTTTGCAAAACAGAAATTTTCCAAAATCCTTTAGTTCATAACCAAAATGACGGTAATATTTTACAATGTCCGAAGTATTTCAAAACACATTTTTTTAAATACTGTCTGATTGTGTCATTTGAAAATACACGGCCCATTTGTCAAAATTTAACAAATTTTAAAAATCCATATAAACCATGGTTTGACCGCACCACCAAAATATTTTCCAAAAATCGATTTCTACAAAATTCTCAAACTGTAAAGTCCTTCAGGAAACATTCACAAACTTACCCATAGCGGACAAAAATTACAACATTCCAAAACAAATAATTTAAAACCACATACTCAAATGGCAACCAGAGTCGCCAATTCAATCAAATGCATCTCGTGGTATCAAGTTTAAACACACAGCAAAATCATTCATCGGAGTTTCTCACAAACTCTACCGTTGGTACCTTTTCGAAACCCATCGAGGTTTACAACCTTCACAACATACCACCCCACCCGGTGGTTCAAAGATAAAACAATAACGTGCCCAGTTCTATACACATACTATGTGCCACAAGTATTAAACACAACTATATTACACAATACTGTGTAAATAAAATTATGCACCGCAATTAACTCACTAAGATAAAATCGAGATACACAAGTATTACGCATAAAGGAGGAGACTTACATCCACAGGTCGCACGGAGGTGACGGTCGCCCACGATACTAATCTCGTCCGACAACATAACCGACACATTGTGAGACTTACATCCACAGGACCAAAAATATTTTGAGATATTTTCAAATGCAGTTGCTTAGACCCAAAGGTCGAATATTTTTGAAAGTTTTTCACTAAAAGAAAGGTGTCCTCATTTTTGTTCAAATGCAAGATGATTTTCAAAGTCTCGATAATGGTGTTTGTACTACTTTTTGTAAAATGATACTCAAGATCAACTGTTGTTTCCAAACTGTTTTCAAAAGGTGGTTTTCGTTTTTAAAACCTATCATTCCTGTTTGCGGACCGGAAATGCGTGTATGGTTTTTGAACTTTTGTTACGGTGTTAACCCCGAATTGTGATTGAATTGGTGGCGTGAGCGTCGAGTCGTTCGCCACACATATATTTTGTTAGCCCTTGTGGGAGGTGTGATGACGATCCTTAATGTTGTCATTTCGTGGTGGCTTGCGTGTTATCGCACCTGTGTGAGCTGTTAAAGCTTGGGTTTGTACGTTCGTGTACATATGTGATTGTTTCATAATGTTTGTAATTATGTGCTGGTTATTGTTCGGGCCGTTGAGGTCGCCGAACGATACCGTCGTTGCTGTAGTGTTTGTGTGTATTATTTTACGATGATAATCGTTGTATATGATATGTATTATGATTCCTTGTTGTGCTGAGTTGGCATCTCCGCTATGTTGTTTTTCGACGTTATGCCCCATTGTATCAACCATTTGTATTTTCGGTATACCGAGCCGAGGCGTTTCAACCGTGATGTGCCGGGGCATGCACGTGTAAATTGTCCTTCTCGTCAGTAACACATTTCAAGTGTGGACTCGAGGGACACCGAATTCAGTTTTGCGATTTGACTACCAAGACTTTCAGAGTTCGCGCTTCAGCACAGTTATCAGAATCGGCTCTAAGAGGCCCATGTAACATCCCCAAAACCATATGGGAATATTACACGCTGTAGACCCTTTCCACAAGGATCTACCAGGCTAAACATCCATAAACAACCAAATGCTTGCCCGACCAGGGTCAAACAATAAAATGATACAGACCGATATGGTCACTTACACGTGAATACACAGACCGATGAGGTCACACAACCCAATCGAAAAAACTGACTTAAATAACATTACCCACACATGGGTCAAAATACATTACAGCGGAAGACTGAAATCAACCCTGACAACACAACAAAAATCAAAATAACTCTCGACTCATGATTAGTATCGCAGCTCGTCATCCTCTTGTGCCAATCCTGTGACTGCTCCCCTGAATCTACATGTACCTGGACGCAAAACAGACATCCACCCCCCGATTACTCGGGGGTTAGTAAAACTCCACTGTTTTACTAGTGCAAGTATCAAATCATACGAAATGTAACAAGTAGTTAATAATCGTGATCAAATATAATAATCAAGTATCAAATATGCCCGGGAGGTTTTCACAAGGGAAGATAAGCTATGAAGAATTCGAAAATAAGATTATCATCTCGGGAATTTTTAGAATTTCAAAACCTTAAGACCTCAAGTCCTGATTCACAAAACCTTTCGAAAAACTTAAGGGCCTTACCCAAAACTTGTTTCATAATTCAACAGTTTACAATACCGGAAACATTTCCATAAATCTCGTGGGGCTCGGCCCAACATTCTTTCTTAAAACTTTTCCTTTAAAAACTTTGATTTGAAAAGTATCATGCTCATGACACCGTGATCCACTGTCACGTGTCTCCGTAGGTTCAACAACCCGCACGGACTACATCACGCACAATTAAACAAACATAATCAATTCCGACACCGTGATCCACTGTCACGTGTCTCCGTAGGTTCAACAACCCACACGGACTATTAACCAAACATAACCAATTCCGACATCGTGATCCACTGTCACGTGTCTCCGTAGGCATAACAACCCGCACGGACTATATCAATCACAACAATCACACACACACAGTCCTGACACCGTAGTCCACTGCCACGTGTCACCGTAAGCCCCGTCGAGCTCACCCGGTTGGACGCATTATGTCCGAAACTCATGGTCCCTCGGCTATCCGCCGCATGGGCAAATGGAAGTTCAAAGGGTTACTGGGCGAGCGATCGACAGAAAGCCCCGATTCGCGAGAAAAGGCCCTCGCAAGGCCGGACGGTTCCATATTCAGTCGCTTGGGAAGCGATCCATCATGGCGACCTGGCCCCAACCACGAGACGACGGAATCCGAGTCCGTCACCAGGAGTTCGGCGTACCCAACTCCCAGCCGAATACAGGTCAGCCGTTTGGCTCCCGCTCCGAATGCCAGGGGGTCAGTACTTGATCGTCTCGGCTCCCGCTCCGAACGCCACGAGCAGCCAGGCCGCGGCGATGGCCGCTATGCAACGCCAGCTCGACGAGATGAAAGCGCTCTTGGATACTGGGGCAAGCACCAGTAGAAAGATCATCGGACCGACTGAGCCACTCGCGGTCCACATCGAGCTTGCCCCCGTGGAACCAAGGATCGCTCCTCCCAAAACACCTCTGTACGAAGGGAGATCGGACCCCGAGACCCACCTAAGCAAGTTCCGGATTTACATGATCGGGTGTGGGGCATCAGACGCGACCAAGTGCCGAATCTTCCCGTTAACATTGGGTGAGCTGGCCCATAGGTGGTACGTCTCACTACCACCGCGATCGATCATCTCCTTTGAGAAACTGGCGAGTGACTTCACGTCATACTTCGCCGCCAAGGTCGCCAGACCAGAAGGCCCCCACCGAATGATGAAAATCAGGCAGGGGGAAGACGAATCCGATGCAGATTACATCGACCGAGTAGATGAAATAGTCCTCACCGGCGAGCCTATCAGCGACGAGTTCACTCTCTACTCGGTCTTGGGGGGATTCTACGGCCATTCGCCCATGGTTAGACATCTTACGAAGGACATTCCCTCAACCTACGCGATCTTCTGCGCTAAGGCTGCCGACTTTCTGGCCAGGCAGAGGCTGCTCACCCTCCGCCTAGGCAAGGGAACGCCACCTCCTGTACGAAAGACAGCGATCGCCAAAACTAAAAAGGCGGTCGCCAAGCCACCCGGCGATCTCAAGGCCTTCGAGGATGTGGAAAACCATCTCCTCCACAAGTTCAACCGAACTCTAGCCCACATTTTTTATGCCATCAAGAGGCGCGAACCACTAAACAAGCCAAAGGCGATAAGGGACAACGGTCATCTCGACCACAATCAATATTGTGCTTACCACAAGAGTCCCGGCCACAACACCAACCAATGCCGCGACCTCCTCAGACAACTCTGCAAAATTTTTCGAGGAGGGCAAGTTGGACAGTTTATTGGCTTAGCCGGAGCCCCATCGATCTCCCAGCATGGTCGCTCGAGTCGAACGCGAACAGGCCGGAAAGCTCATACGAGCCGACCCCTTGATCAACCTCGGCAACCGGATCTACATGCTTAAATCAAGAGGAGGGAACTTCGGAAGTATCTCCCCGATTCCCGCCTCATTAAACCAAAGGCTACTGCCTGAGCAAACGCTTCGAAAAATAGGATGACTCGCTCGCCCTCTAAAATTCGTCATCAACATGATGGACCTAGGCAGTGATCGCCTCCCTTAGCACAACATATACCGTCGAGGATCGTCATCTGACATGATGGTCCGAGGTAGAAAAGTGCCGCCATGGTCGCAGAAATCGATTAAACCGACGATCCGTCCATGTAAGGTTCCTTTGGGCTTCGATCGCTCGCCCTTCGTTTAAATACGAGGCGGGCGTAGCCGAAGGACTCTCCAAAACAAATCAGAGGATTACTCGCTCGCCCTCTAAAGTTCGTCATCAACATGAAGAACCTAGGCAGGCGATCTCCTCCCCTTACACAACGTATACCGTCGAGGATCTTCATCTGACTTGATGGTCCGAGGTAGAAAAGTGTCGACATGGTTGTGGAGGACGATGGAACAGTTCTCTGTGCCCATGCAAGGTCCTTTTGGGCCACGATCGCTTGCCCTTCATTTAAATACGAGGCGGGCGTAGTCTGAGGGACCTCCAAAATAGATCTGTGGACACGTTCGCCCGCCCTCAAAGGTCCATCACTTAACATGGTGGGTCCTTCCCGGACAATGCGACGCGTCCCTCCCCCCGTCACAACGTATACCATCGAGGGTCGCCATCTTAATGGCGGCCCGAGGTAGAAAAGTGCTAACAAGCCGCGGTCGTGGAGTCGATTAATCCGACAACGCCCCGCACAAGGAATCCTCCAGACCAAGACCGCACGCTCTTCGTTTAAATACGAGGCGAGGCTGACACGTCTTTAGTGTAACTATCGCAAGTGCACGATATCGTATCAAGTAGTAAGTGGACTTTTTGAGTCCGGTTTATCGATCCCACGAGGAAGTTTGGTTATATGATGAATTATACACTATTAGTCTATTTGTTATAGAGATATATATGATTGAAACACACAATTTAAGAGTTTGGTTTAATAATTGCACAGAAAATGCAATAATAGTTCTAATATTCAAAGAAATAAAAGATTGCACTAATAATAGATTAATAAAAGATATAATGAAATAGTTGGGATTACAAACTTAGTTCATCATTAGTTATAGAAGATATATAGGAGATCATAAGATGAATTTATTAATTATGTTGTGTAGATTCGATTTTTCTTAAAAAGACGGTTTCTCTTTCGAACTATAAAACGCCCCTTATATATTGAATCAATCCACTATATTTCTATGTTGATTGGCTTCAATACATATGATCGCTGAAATTCGCGTAGTATGGTTTTCAAATCCGATCAATTTTAAAATTTGTAAAACCTCGAAGTATTTCCAAGGTGTCGAACCTAAGGGAATTGATATGTCGAAAATAAAGGAAATAACTCTACTCAAAATTTGACTGCTATTTAGGAATCCGAAAATTTGGTTTGTTTCTAATTATCTAACTTCAAAAATCGAAAAATAAAAATTAAATAACAATTAATCCTAAAAATAAGAAAAAATCTAGAACAATAAGATAAGAATTTCAAGTATTATGCAAAGAGAGCAAAATAAAGTGAATTATCTAAATCAAGCAAATAAAGCAAATTAGCAAGATAAAATCACAAGTTGAAAGCTAATTGATCCTAGGGTAGTATCGTCTAATTGAGTTCACACAATCCATTCTCTTGATTCCTTTTCCCCAAATTTTAATTCAATCCTAGAAATAATCACTCAGCCGATCTAGAATTCCGATCAAGGCAACCTAGAAAGATAGTTAATTTAAACCCTTTTCCCGCAAGGCTCAAAGAATTTAAATCACTTAAAAAGCATCAACTTATTTATATATGATTTATCTTACTCCACTCAAGTCTTAAGATCAAATCATATTGTGCATCAAGTATTTCCACTAATTAATTAATCCTTCCGGGCAAAATTAATTAGCTAACATGCATCGATTAAGGGCCCTTTAATCTAGCATGAGATTTAACACATCTTGATCACAAGCCTAGGATGAAAGGTAAAAAGGTAATCAAAGGGACATCATGTGAACATCAATTAAAATTACTAACCCTAGAATCAATCAATGGATTTAGCTAGACATAATTGAAATTAAACAAGAAATAGATGGAGAATACATATTATTAATATGAAAAGAGAGATTACAACCCTTACGGATGAACTCTGAGTGTTCAATCTCCGAAAAACAATAATAATTGCTGCTTTGCAAAAAGTTCTAGTATCAAAGGAATTAAAATTGCCAAAAAATGTAAAAGTGTGCTCAAGATGATAAAAGATGATAAAAGATGATAAAAGATGATAAACTAGGTCTAGAAGGAGGTCTATATATCCTATGGGAGTTAAACTCCCGATTAGAACTAATTTAGGAAATAAAATCTATCCAAAAGAGTCACAATCCGTCAAAACACGAGAACCCGCGGAGCAGCCTATCGGACGCACCTATCGGCCGATAGGCTGGCCCGATAGGTGGTCTGTCGGTCGACTTCACTCGATAGGGCTCGGAACACCTGTCGGACGCACCTATCGGCCGATAGGCTGGCCCGATAGGTGGTCTGACTTTTGCAAAAATCCGTTTCTTCCGTCCGTTTGACTCGACTCTCGGTCCTTTGTCTCGACTCTCGGTCCTTTGTCTCGTTTTGGGTCCTTTTGACTCTAAAAACCTGCAAACACACTAAAACCAACCCAAACGCGTAATACAGCTCGACTAATCATAATTAAGCCAAATACGAGCACATTAATCACGAAACGAGATAAAAACCTAGTATAAAATCCTAGAAAAATGTGGTAAAATTACCACTTATCAACATAGCATTAGGTTTTATGAAAATAACTCAAAGAATCATCTAAGGTCTAGAGGTATATTTCTATCCCCCAGAACAACTTAGAGTGAAGATCATTTGATCTAATCAAACATATTTTATTTCGAAACATATGAAGACCATAAATATCGTCATTTATTAGCCAAATAAATAAAGATTGTTAAAACAATGAAAATCACACACAATAATAAGTAATTCATAATAGATCTTTATACAAACTTAAATAACATGACTAACCTTGTTTATAATCCCAACTAAGGTAACTTAGCCCATTAAGGGTTTAATAAACATAATACAAGCTTCAGTGGTCATTATTAGTTGAAAAAGAGAAAGAATTGATCCTAACTCCCTTAGTAGATAAATGAGAAAGAAGCAGTAAACTCCCTTAACAACATATGCTATACCACTATTACACAAATCACTCAAGAACACAAGTGTGTTCTTCACACAAAAAGAAAATATTACAAAAAGTGGAAAATATAAGATGAATGATGAATGATCTAAGGGATCTATTTATACACCTAAAGTCATCTAATAGCTCCAAAACTCCAGCATTGTTACAATAGATCGGATCAATGCCAGCCATTCCCTCAATAATAGACCAAAAGTATAAAAAATTAGACAATGATCATTAATCTATCAAGAGTTACGGCCGTAACTTGCAGATGTTACGGCCGTAACACTGCTTCAGCTTTTTGTACACTGGTTGCTTTGTGAGTTATGTTTTCAGCCCAGAATTTCTTAGACTTTACGTTTTTGCCCCAAATCTTCTTTGGATGATAACTTTTGATATATAACTCTGATTTTGAATCCGGAAAGACTGCCGAACTCGTCTCGGAAAGCCCTACAACATGAATACATAAAAACTCAATAAAGAGAATATTTTATAAACATGATATTTCTTGAGTAAATCAGTAATTCAATCCGATTAAGACTAAATTTACATCCTCATCTGATAAATAATAAAATTATTAAAAACTAATTAATTAAAAGAAAAAACGAGTAGACTAGATCAATTATGGGTGAAATTTATCGATACAAACCATGGATAAGTGTATAAAACTGACACTTATCACACCCCCAAACTTGAATTCTTGTTAGTCCCGAGCAAGACTCGTTATTATTCACGCTCCAAAAATAAAAATAAAAATAAGACAAAAATAAGAAAAATAATACACACATAAATTAAAATATAAAAAGAGAAAAGGAGATCAAAATGCCATTAATACGCAACAACCACCTTTATACAGTAAATAGAAATGAATCAAGATTCAAAATAAATCTACTAATGATTTTGAAGTTAAAACACGGTTTTATTTTGTAATTCCAAATTCAAGGTTTTCCCCCAAAAAGTTGATTATTTCTTTTCCACTCATGATACACACGACTCCCTTTAATGGTTGCTATCGATCACTCGTTTATTTTTCGACTCAATATGAAGAAGAATTTCATCGGCGTCATCAAATATTGTGATTGTTCACGAAATTGAGTGTATTGAAATTCAGCCGCTAATTAATTCAAATCTGCTTATAAACTACATCCCTTTTAGTGATAGCTTTCACACCGCTATTTGCTAACGTGTAGCTCTTTTCACCAACACAAATTCCATTTTTTTAGGTGATAGCTTTCACACTTTTATTTGCTAACTGTTATTTGCTAATGTGTAGCTCTTTTCACCAACACAATTTCCATTTTTTTTAGGTGATAGCTTTCACACCGTTATTTGCTAACGTGTAGCTCTTTTCACCAACACAATTTTTTCATCTCTTTTTTTTAGTGATAGCTTTCACACCGTTATTTGCTAATGTGTAGCTCTTTTCACCAACAACCTCTTTTTTATTTTTTTTAGGGAATAGAATTTTTGCCGAAAATCATTTATTAGCTAAGCATAAAAAATCAAAAACTCCACAAATTAAGTAAATTTCAGTTCTATTTTTCATCAACCAACTGATTCTTCTTTTCTCAAGGTATCGAATGACTCGATTTTTAATGATAACTACAAGGCTTGGAAAGAGAGATTAAGGATCAAAAAATTTTGGAATATACAATTTTTTTACCGGTTAAAACGATTATAGAAGCTTGTATATAGCTAACTTATTGGTGTTATGGCCAGATCTAGAAATCTCATAAATCAAAATAATATATATATATATATATATATACTAAAAAAATTTAAAGCAAATAACCAAAATAATCAAAACACACCAAAATAATTAAAACATACCACCCCCAAACTTGAAAATAAAACTGTCCTCAGTTTTTTAAAAAAATAAAAATAAAAAAAAAAATAAATAAATAAAATAAAATAAAAAGCAATGGAGAAAAGCAAAATACTCCCTGTTATGAAAGTTGATGCTTGAGCTAACGCCTTTTAGAATCTGCAAGAGAATAAATATACGAGGCACACAACAAAAAAAAATAAAATATACTCGGAAGTATAATACAATTTTTAAGATGCGCTTCAAGAAAGTCCGAAGAGTCGCCTTACGCTGCCATCAATGCTTTTAAAAAAAAGCAATAAAATAACAATACATAAATCGCGAATAGATGCGCGTCAAGAGATCAAGAAGAAACTCCTTAAGCTGCCATCATTTAGCACGATTTTTACACACAATAGAAAGTAAAAAATACAAGAGGTCCGACATGGGTTATCAAAGGGAGAGGAATGAATCCATTTTTCGTTTTCTCACGGTAAAATCTTCCATCCAGACAATTTTAGCTAAAGCTGGATCTGGTTGAGGAACAAATTCAATGAGTTTTTTGATTAGTTCTTCTGGTGTTGTTGCAACGACTATGATTCGTTTAGAACGCTCGGAAATAAAACCCTTTTCAGCAGAGTAGTCGATGAAAGATAGTAAACCATCAAAGAAACCATTGACGTTAAGCAGACCTATTGGTTTTTTATGAACATTTAGCTGGGCTATGGTAACCACATGAAAAAGTTCCTCAAGAGTGCCAAAACCACCGGGAAGGGTGATAAAGGCGCCAGAATTATTTATCATGTGAGTTATGCGATCTTGCATATTTACAGATCTAAACTCATCTCCAATAGTTGCCCCGGTGATTTTACTTTCAGCCAGAGATTTTGGAATTATTCCCAACACTCTTACTCCTTCCATATAGGCAGAAGCAGCAGCTCGTCCCATTAATCCTAGACTTCCTCCTCCGTAAACTACATGGATGCATTTTTCTCCTAAGGTACGACCCAAGTTGTGGGCTGCTTCAGTAAAGCATGCCTCTTTTCCATAACTAGCTCCACCAAAAATGCAGACTGTGCTAAATTTTTTTGTTGAAGATGATGACTCCATTTTTAGAAAAAAAAATTATTTGAGAGAAAAAGAAGAAAAGTACAAGTTTGAGGGATGAATAAAAGAAACAAGCACAATGTTTATTTATAGAAGAAAAATGAGGTAAAATTGTTTAACAAGTTTGTGATTGCGTTGATTGCGCTTCAACTACTCAATAGAATAATAAATGCATTTATTACATATCACTCCCTTTTTTTATTCATAAAATCTCACCTCACGACAAAAATGAAAGATACTTACGTGTATGTACAGTAGTTGTGATTGTGGCTCACATCTCCCTCTGATTTTATGTTCAGAAACGGCCTAAATGCCTTCTATGAGTCAGGGAGAAGCTTCCCATCCAATTTTCTTACAAATTGGCAAACAGGGTCTTTTAACGTTAGATTCCCAAGACGTTGTTCATATTCTGATTTGAATTTATTCCACAAACATCGAATTCCGTAATGTACGAGTCCACTAAGATGCGTGTCAAGAGAAATTTCGATATCATATAAATTCTCTTTATTCAGACCATCCTTAATGAATTGAATTTTATTTTCTCTATTTGTAGATGGAATTCCTAAAGATCGACATTTTAAATTATAGTTCCATCTAGCACATTTATAGCAAACGGCTATCATCTTTGCTCGTCGTTTCTTGGCATATGAACTTTTTCCAAGCCCTGGTAAAAATCTAGTCGGTATTTCTGTGAATTCACCTGCTATTCTTACTGTAATATCCGCAATTTTCGATTTTCGGTAAATTTCTTTTTTTCGGCGGAAGTCCGTTTTGACGACTCGCTCATGACCGTTTCGTCATTCCGAGAATGATTAATTCTGCACTTTTTGTCATCCGAGCTCGTTTCGGTGTCGTTTTGTTGAGTTCCGTGCTTTTTAGCGGTTTTTCCGCACTTGAGTTCAATTCTTGCGAATCTCGTCCGAAACTGTTGTTTCGACTTTCTCGTAAGTTCATTTAATGTTATTATTCATGTTGCAAGCTTCGGCTTGGTGTTTCGATCGTGTATCGTGTGTTTCGGACGTTTTGGGCCATTTTCGTAATTTCCCAAAGTTTGGGGTAATTACTTTCCGTTGTCGAATTTCGAGCCTTCGGGTGGTCGGAATCGTGTGTTCTCTTAGTGCTCGGATTCTTCTTTGCGAGTACTTCGTAACCGTATCTTCGATTCGTACTCAGGTTCGGGTTTCGGGGTCGTTCGGGCGGTCGGAGTTGGTCCCGGCCGAGTTATGGCCGGGCATGCTCGGGCCAGGCCAGCCCTGGCCGAGTAACGTGCGGTAGTGATCGGCGATTCGTCGTAAGGCGATTACGTCGTAAGGCCACTGGCCGTAACGCACGTAACGCTCCGGCATTTCAGGCGGCGTTCGGCCATGGCGATACGTCGTAAGCCGTGGCGATTACGTCGTAACCCGGCCGGCAATGCCTATTTAAGGCTGCGCCGTTTTCTTCAGCCATTTCTCCTTCTTTTTCTTCCCGTACGCGGCTGTGGGTGTGTATATCATGGAGAGATGTTGTTGGACAATCAATCCATGACGTTTTGGAGTTCATATCATCAATCATCAATCCTATAACATCCTCCAATCTACCGAATCAGGTCAGATTTTCTAGAAATCTAGTTTTGGGGAATTTGGGTATTTTGGTTGTTTTCGTCCGATTAATCCTATTTAACTTAGGATTATGATGGATTGATGATTATTTAGATGTATTATATCATTTCCCTTGTTATTCCATGGTTGGATTGTATCGATTCGTTGTTTGGGTCGAGTTCTTGATCGACGCCTTGAAGGTGTCCGGTAAAATGTCTTAGAGGGGTTTTCGGGCGTTCTACGATTATCCTTCCTCGTATGATTGTTTATTTATGGATTATATGTTGTTAGGGTCGAGTTTCTTGCGAAGAAACCAAGTTGAACCCTTCCGTTCGTTGTCGTTTTCCTTTTCGAAAACATCGGGCGTTTCGAAGCTTTCCGGTTGAGCCGTGTTCGTCGGGATACTTGCGTGCCGATTGTGAGGCAAGTACCTTGTCCATATAATTCTTGTTTTGTGGATATGATAATTGGTGATCGTCTAAATGTGTTTGTGTGGTCGTTTGAATTGAACTTTCAAAAGATTTGATTAGCCTTGTTAAAGGCCCTCTTTCAAAACGCGTGTGTTTTGTGAATAGTGTGGTTTGTGAACTATGTGAATTCTATGGATATGTTTGGTATTGATGTTGCCCTTGGTATTGCGTGTGGACGTATATGGTTTCATTTCGGTGCGTTACGGTTTGACGTGGTGTTTTGCTAAGTGTTGTTGGCATTAACTCATGGTTTGACATATTTGTGATTGTGGCAAATGTGAAACCCTTGTCGTTGTGAACTCTATGCATTGATGATTCGACCACAAGGTTATCAATTCGGGTAGGTCTGGAGAGGGCTCCGAGAATCGTCACTTGCGAGTGCGATGTCACGATAACTTGTGGGTATATTCGATTGATGTTTACCGGGTAGGGACCCGTGAGGCCTCCGGCGGCGCGTTACTTGCGAGTACGGCCATTTGATATGATTTGACCATAAGGTTATCTAATCGGGTAGGTCTGTAGTGTAACACCCCCAAGATATTCGAGGCGTATTACAGCGCCGTAGACCCCTACATGGGACCTACCAGGCTACAATAGAAAAACTCCACTCGACTAACCATCTTGGTTGGCGAGGATACACAATTAAATAATACGACATATAAAGATACGCTCGGAGCAACCGGCAAAATAAGCATCAACCAACAACGTGACAATTTAAAAACAATACAATCCGGAGTTTAAAACAAAAAGCCTAAGTACTCGTGAGTACAATCTATAAGTTTAAAACTGTGGGAACAACCATATCGAAATGGACAAAAGAAATAAGTAAATCCAAGTGCACATATCAACGACCCTGGCCAACATCCTCGTACTGTCCCGGTGCTCGCTCATTCGGATAATCATAACCTGAAATCCATAATAAGAATTTCCCCAAAACGGGTCCCCAAAGGGGTTAGCAATTACGCTAGTACAAGTAATCAAGGCAAACCAATTGCTTACACATTTCATAGTACATGCACCAATATCATTCAAAAACCAAAACCAGACATGTCTTTTCCGGAAATAAACAGTCAAACAATTTGCCGTGGGAACAGGGCTATACCATTGATCCCGCTCCGTGATCCCTAAGGACCCTCCCGAGCTGGCCATATTATAAAACAAATCACGCACACGCATCGCCTTGGGAACAGGCTATACCATTGATCCCGCTCCATGATCCCTAAGGACCCTCCCGAGCTGGCTAGCGAAACAAACTCGTGAATCCAGGGCTATACCATTGGATTCCCTCCGTGATCCCGTCGGACCCTCCCGAGGTGAGCAATCACACACAATATACATTACTATTTCACGTTAAGCATAAAGGTTTCCAAAAATACTTGCCTTGAATAATTGACGACGCAATGAACGGGAAGGATAATCACCGACGAACACTAGGAATCAACGGAACCGATCCTAACGATTCGAAGAACATAATTACAACCAACTCTTGACGAATACGGAAATAGAATACACCTGAAAACCCACCCACGATTCATGTATATTCGTATGAAATTAACGACGAGGGCGGACCACAACCAAACCCTCTCGATTCCGTAAAAATCACGAAATATACCATGAATCCGTAGGGAAACTAAGAATATCAACAAGATTAATCATATTCATCATGAATCCATCAACAAAACGGAACGGATCGGAAGAAAATCCCAAAACCCCAAATTATCCAAAAATAGGGTTCTAAGAGATTACCTTGGATTTAGGATGAGAAACACAAGTGGATGATGTTAATCTACACCAAGAATTCAAGTAAAAGAATCTCTGAAGTGATTGGAAGAAGAAAATCGCCTCAAATCGCCTTGGAGTCGCTCGGCCGCGGAAGAAGGAGAGAAATGAGAATTTGTGACTATCTCGGTCAACTCCCTGGTTTATATAGCCATGGAGTGTTAGCGCACGCTAAAGCCTCAATGTTAGCGTGCGCTAACGGGATAAGATTACAACCCTACCGTTAGCGTCCTAGTCCAGTAGCTAGGTTTTTGGCCGTTAGCGTGCGCTACCATACATGAGTAGCGTGCGCTAATAACCTCTCGGTAGCGCGCGCTATCGATCAATAGCGTGCGCTACCTGGACATTAACCGAGTCCAGTGGCAAGCCGTAACCCACCTGATACGTTAGCGTGCGCTACCATACAAGCGTAGCGTGCGCTAACTGATCCGTTAGCGTGCGCTACCATACAAGCGTAGCGTGCGCTAACTGGCACCTGACCGGGTTCAGTAGTAAACTATCCAGTACTGGACACTCACGCTAGCGCACGTTACCGGGCATCATCAGCGTGCGCTAGCCTCTCGACATTAGCGTGCGCTAGCATGTGTAGCGTACGCTGATACTCTGGTCCAGAAGGCTGGAAAAACAACACTGCCGCTCCCAGGGCTACTCGCTAGCGCGCGCTACGGAACAAACGTAGCGTGCGCTACTAAGGGAACTCTAGCGTGCGCTATGCAGAAAGAGTAGCGTGCGCTAGGTACGAAATATGAACGGTCCAAAAACACCGGAATGTGAACGAAACATCAAACGGAACATCTCAACAGGCATCATAACGTAGAATGGATCCACGGCAACCCCGAAACGGCGGTTCCGCAAGACAATAATGGGAACAAAATCCATAGATAATAGGAAAGATACACTGAAAGATACACGAGGGTCACTACTATCGGGAAATACGCCGAAAAAAGAAAAATACAAGGGAAAGAAAAATGCGGATATTACATTCTACCCCTCTAAAAACAAGTTTCGTCCCGAAACTTAAGAAACAAACAACTCCGGGTACCTAGCACGCATGCTATCCTCGGTCTCCCACGTTGCCTCCTCGACACCGTGTCTCGACCACTGCACTTTGACCAAAGGGATGGTCTTATGCCTCAATCGTTTCTCACGATGTTCCAAAATCTGCAAAGGGCGCTCCTCAAAAGTAATATCCTCGCGACGTCAATCTCATCATAATCGATGATGTGACTAGGGTCCGGACGTATTTCCTCACCGGGAAACATGAAAAACGCTATGAACATGACTCAGGGCCGGGGGCAACGCCAAACGGTATGCCAACCCACCGACTCGCTCGAGAATCTCGAAGGGTCCAATAAATCTCGGACTCAACTTCCCCTTCTTCCCGAAACGGAAAATTCCCTTCGTCGGCGACACCTTGACAAAACGTGGTCCCCCACCTCGAATTCTAAAGGTCGGCGACGAACATCGGCATATGACTTCGCCGACTCGGGCAATCAACATCCGTTCTCGAATTAATTCTATCTTCCGTCTCGTCTCTAAAACGACATCCGGTTCGGTCCCGACCAAATCGGACGCCTCATTCCAACAAATCGGCGATCGACATCGCCGCCCATAAAGTGCCTCATACGGTGCCATCCGAATCGACGCGTGCCAACTATTGTTGTACGTGAATTCGATCAATGGCAAATGCTCCTCCCAGTCGCTACTCCAATCGAGGGCACAAGCACGCAACATGTCCTCGAATGTCTGGATGGTGCGTTCCGACTGTCCATCTGACTGGGGGTGAAAAGAGGTACTCAAATGCAAACGGGTACCTAACGCCTTATGCACCGCCTGCCAAAAGTGCGATACGAAACGGCCATCACGATCCGAAACAATAGACTTCGGAGTACCGTGAAGTCTCACAATCTACGCGATAAACACACGAGCTAACTTCTCCGGGCCCCAAGTGTCCTTGATGCCCAGAAAATGTGCCGACTTGGTCAGACGATCAACAATCACCCATACCATGTTCATGACCGACCTCGATCTCGGCAAACTCGTAACGAAATCCATCGATATATCTTTCCATTTCCATTCCGGAACGGGAAGTGACTGCAATAACCCAGCCGGTCGCTGATGCTCGATTTTGACCTGCTGACAAGTCAAACATCTCGCTACAAACTGTGCGACCTCATCCTTCAAATCATTCCACCAGAAATTTCTTCTCAGGTCCTTGTACATCTTACTCGAACCAGGATGAACGGAATAAGGTGTGGAATGGGCCTCACGCATAATATTCTGTCGTAACTCTGGATTGTTCGGCACACAAAGCCGACTCTGGAATCTCAAAACACCATCTTCGTGAATCACAAATCTAGGAGACTTTCCTTTAAGGACGTTCTCTCGGATTTGAGTAATCATCGGGTCCTCTGATTGTTTCAGCTTAATTTCATCGATCAAGGACGACGAAATCTCTAAAGCACAAAGTTGCCCGGCGACTCTGTGCAACAAAACCTCAACATCTAACCCGATCAAAGCCCGCCGAAGCTCAGACTGAGGCGTAAGGACCTCAAGCGTTCGCAACGCAATCGGTTTCCGACTCAAGGCATCGGCCACGACGTTTGCCTTGCCCGGATGATAAAGAATTTCAAGGTCATAATCTTTAATCAGCTCTAACCAGCTCCTCTGCCTCATATTCAACTCCCGCTGAGTAAATATGTATTTCAGACTTTTATGATCGGTAAAAATCTGACATGTAGAGCCGAAAAGATAGTGACGCCAAATCTTGAGTGCAAAGACTACCGCCGCTAACTCCAAATCGTGAGTAGGGTAGTTAAGTTCATACGGCCTTAACTGTCTCGACGCATAGGCAATGGTCTTGCCGTCTTTGCATCAATACGCACCCAAGACCACGACCAAGCATCGCTATAAACGGCGAATCCCTCGTTGCCACACGGCAACGCCAAGACCGAGGCTGAAGTCAAACGCTTCTTGGCTCCTCGAAACTCGATTGCCTCTCATCGGTCAGACGAACTTCTCGGATTTATGGAGCAACCGAGTAAGTGGCCGAGCTAGTTTTGAGAAACCTCACGAACCTACGGTAGTAGCCACCAAACCCAAGAAACTACGGACCTCCTTCACATTTGTAGGCGATGCCCAATCCAATATCTGCCTCAATTTTCGGGTCCACACGAACCCCTTCGGCTGAAATCACGTGACCCAAAAACATCACTTCCTTCAGCCAGAACTCACATTTCGAGAACTTCGCATAGAGTTGCTCGGTCCTCAAAATGTCTAACACTATTCGCAAATGATGGGCATGCTCTTCCTCATTCCTCGAATAGATAAGTATATCGTCAATGAAGACGACGACACACTTATCCAAATACTCGATAAAGACTTTGTTCATCAATTGCATGAACACCGCCGGCGCATTAGTTAACCCGAAAGGCATAACTACAAACTCGTAATGTCCGTACCTCGTCCGAAAGGCTGTTTTCGGCACGTCGGACTCTCTCACCCGGAGCTGATAGTACCCCGATTTCAAATCAATTTTCGAGAATACCGCAGCTCCCTGCAACTGATCGAACAAGTCATCGATTCTCGGCAAAGGATACTTGTTCTTGATGGTCACCTTGTTTAGTTCGCGATAGTCGATACACAAACGCAGTGAACCATCCTTCTTCCGCACAAACAGGACCGGTGCGCCCCAAGGCGAGGCGCTCGGTCGAACATACCCCGACTCAAGAAGCTCACTCAACTGCTTCTTCAACTCGGACATCTCTGAAGGTGCCATGCGATAGGGCGCCTTCGAAATAGGAGCCGCGCCCGGCTCTAACTCTATGGCAAACTCAACCTCACGATCCGGTGGCAATCCCGGTAACTCGTCAGGAAAAACGTCAGGAAACTCATTAACGACTGGAATCGACGGAAGCTCGACTCCACCATTTTCCGCCTTCAAGGCATAGCACCAATAACCAGTACACCCCTTTCGCAGGAGACTCATCGCCTTCAAGGCATTAATAACGAACTTCTGGTTTCCCCTCTTTCGCCCCGCGAACGAGTGCTCGGTGCCATCCTCGGCTAACATAGTGATGATTCTCGTGCGGTAGTTCATGATTGCGCCATGCCCTCGAGCCAATCATCCCCGAGAATTAGATCCTCACCCTCAATATCAACAACGATAAGATTAGAGAGCCAGGCTCTCTCACAAATAAACACAGAACAGTCTCGGACCTCTCGATCGCCAACGATCCTGTCACCGCTAGGAAGTTTAACGATGAAAGACTCGCAAGGCGACAAACAGTCGAGACTCAAACGGCGCACACACCCCAGCGATATGAACGAATGTGTAGCACCAGAATCGAAAAGCACACTGACAGGATGAGAATGAATATGAACGGTACCTGTCGCCACAGTAGCTGCTGGGTCATCGGCTCTCCTCATCTCATAGATACGCGGCTGAGCAGAGCCGACACTGGAAGCTCCGCCCCTAGCGGGCTGACCCCGACCCCTACCTCGGCCGGCACTCGGTGGAGGCGGCGGAGCAAATGAGCCCTGGTTCACACTCGGCTCCATAGGTGTTGTGTGAGAAGAACGGGCACCGCGAAGCTGTCTGAGCTGATCACAAAAAGAAGCCTTGTGGCCCGACTGACCACAAGTATGACAAGTTAAAGGCGGGCGAGGACAGTCCCGGTTCTTATGACCCGATAAGCCGCAATTAAAGCATGTGGGCTCACTAGCGGGGTTCGGTGGCACCAAAGCTCCCAGAGAAACGAGCCGAACCGCCCGTAGAAATATTCGCAGCTCGAGATTTCGGCTGGCCTCCACTCTTGGGGCCAGAAAAATTTCCGACCGACTTCTGCTTCTTGCTCTCACGAGCCAAATCGCTAGCCGTCACCGACATATCATAAGCAAGGGCTCGACTCTGATAATCCTTCAGGGTAGTACATACAAGTCCAGACATATAGTCCCGAATGGGCAGTTTCATTCTCCTCGAAAAATGGAAAATTTTGTCGCTCTCGGCGACAACTTGGGTCTTCACATAACCCAACTCCTTGTTGAAATCAGCAATAGCTTGGGATACGGGAATATCCCGAGGTTGAGCATCGAAGAAAGCATGCACTCGAGCCTATCTGACCGGCCACGAACAATACTCGGTTTCCATCGACTCCTGAAACTCGGCCCACGAAGCAACATGATCTTTGGGACTAACGGCCTCCCACCAATCTGTAGCATCTCCCGTGAGAAAGTATTGAGCAATAGGGACCTTACGGTCCTCGGGACAATTGGTAGCAGTGAAGACTTTGGATATCTCCTTGATCCACCCTTCCCAGCCGATCGGATCCGAAGCTCCCGAGAACTGAGGAGGATGCATCTTGATGACATCCTGGAGCCAACGATCCGCTCCGCCCCGATTAGCGTGGGCCTGATCGGGGTTCTGGACCACTTGAGCTATAGCCGCCATCTGGTTAACCATTTGCTGCATAACAGCCGCAATACCAAGGTCGGCACGCTCCTGAGAAGAAGCATGACTGTGACGGTCACCGGTACTGCCGGCTCCCGTAGAATGCGACGTGGCCGCCCCACCGGCTGCCCCACGTCCTCGGCCGCGCCCTCGGCCACGACCACGACCACGACCACGGTTTCCTCCGGCATCCATGCGAGGTTGAGAGATAAAGCAGTATATTGATGATGAGTAAGGGAGGAAAAGCAACTACGATTCAAAGGAGGAAATACAATGCAAGAAACAAAAGAACCGAATAAGAAAACTTACGAGCCTTTGGAAGTACGGGATGCTTGGCGTGGCGTGACAATGTGCAAAACAAATACGACTAGACCCAAATAACCGACAAGCCTAGGTATCCATAAACCTAAGCTCCGATACCATTTCTGTAACACCCCCAAGATATTCGAGGCGTATTACAGCGCCGTAGACCCCTACATGGGACCTACCAGGCTACAATAGAAAAACTCCACTCGACTAACCATCTTGGTTGGCGAGGATACACAATTAAATAATACGACATATAAAGATACGCTCGGAGCAACCGGCAAAATAAGCATCAACCAACAACGTGACAATTTAAAAACAATACAATCCAGAGTTTGAAACAAAAAGCCTAAGTACTCGCGAGTACAATCTATAAGTTTAAAACTGTGGGAACAACCATATCGAAATGGACAAAAGAAATAAGTAAATCCAAGTGCACATATCAACGACCCTGGCCAACATCCTCGTACTGTCCCGGTGCTCGCTCATCCGGATAATCATAACCTGAAATCCATAATAAGAATTTCCCCAAAACGGGTCCCCAAAGGGGTTAGCAATTACGCTAGTACAAGTAATCAAGGCAAACCAATTGCTTACACATTTCATAGTACATGCACCAATATCATTCAAAAACCAAAACCAGACATGTCTTTTCCGGAAATAAACAGTCAAACAATTTGCCGTGGGAACAGGGCTATACCATTGATCCCGCTCCGTGATCCCTAAGGACCCTCCCGAGCTGGCCATATTATAAAATAAATCACGCACACGCATCGCCTTGGGAACAGGGCTATACCATTGATCCCGCTCCGTGATCCCTAAGGACCCTCCCGAGCTGGCTAGCGAAACAAACTCGTGAATCCAGGGCTATACCATTGGATTCCCTCCGTGATCCCGTCGGACCCTCCCGAGGTGAGCAATCACACACAATATACATTACTATTTCACGTTAAGCATAAAGGTTTCCAAAAATACTTGCCTTGAATAATTGACGACGCAATGAGCAGGAAGGATAATCACCGACGAACACTAGGAATCAACGGAACCGATCCTAATGATTCGAAGAACATAATTACAACCAACTCTTGACGAATACGGAAATGGAATACACCCGAAAACCCACCCACGATTCATGTATATTCGTATGAAATTAACGACGAGGGCGGACCACAACCAAACCCTCTCGATTCCGTAAAAATCACGAAATATACCATGAATCCGTAGGGAAACTAAGAATATCAACAAGATTAATCATATTAATCATGAATCCATCAACAAAACGGAACGGATCGGAAGAAAATCCCAAAACCCCCAAATTATCCAAAAATAGGGTTCTAAGAGATTACCTTGGATTTAGGATGAGAAACACAAGTGGATGATGTTAATCTACACCAAGAATTCAAGTAAAAGAATCTCTGAAGTGATTGGAAAAATCAAATCGCCTTGGAGTCGCTCGGCCGCGGAAGAAGGAGAGAAATGAGAATTTGTGACTATCTCGGTCAACTCCCTGGTTTATATAGCCAGGGAGTGTTAGCGCACGCTAAAGCCTCAATGTTAGCGTGCGCTAACGGGATAAGATTACAACCCTACCGTTAGCGTCCTAGTCCAGTAGCCAGGTTTTTGGCCGTTAGCGTGCGCTACCATACATGAGTAGCGTGCGCTAATAACCTCTCGGTAGCGCGCGCTATCGATCAATAGCGTGCGCTACCTGGACATTAACCGAGTCCAGTGGCAACTGCCCAGAACCCACCTGATACGTTAGCGTGCGCTACCATACAAGCGTAGCGTGCGCTAATCGGCACTGGCCGGTTCGATAGTAAAGCATCGATCTTGGACACTCACGCTAGCGCACGTTACGGGCATCATCGGCGTGCGCTAGCCTCTCGACATTAGCGTGCGCTAGCATGTGTAGCGTCTGTTGATACTGCAGTCCGAAAATTTGGAAAAAACACTGCCGCTCCCAGGGCTACTCGCTAGCGCGCGCTACGGAACAAACGTAGCGTGCGCTACTAAGGGAACTCTAGCGTGCGTTATGCAGAAAGAGTAGCGTGCGCTAGGTACGAAATATGAACGGTCCAAAAACACCGGAATGTGAACGAAACATCAAACGGAACATCTCAATAGGCATCATAACGTAGAATGGATCCACGGCAACCCCGAAACGGCGGTTCCGCAAGACAATAATGGGAACAAAATCCATAGATAATAGGAAAGATACACTGAAAGATACACGAGGGTCACTACTATCGGGAAATACGCCGAAAAAAGAAAAATACAAGGGAAAGAAAAATGCGGATATTACATGTAGAGGGCTCCGAGAATCGATACTTGCGAGTACGATGTCAAGATAACTTATGGTTGTGATATGTTGTGAATTGTTTCGCTAGCCAGCTCGGGAGGGTCCTTCGAGGCCTCGGGTGGGATGTCTGTGGTAGCGTCCCGGTCCTAGGCGATGCGCGTGCGTGATTACGTTTCGTTGATTTTATGTCCGTTGAGGACACGTGATGTTGGGCTCTGGCCCTGTGAATTGTTGTCGGTTTTCTATTTGCGAAAATAAAACCTTTGGGCTGTGACCCTGTTGATTTTGGAAAGAGAAAGATTTGATAATCCTAATTTGTTTTCTATTAAAACTCCCGAGGGTATTTTAAACCATTTTACAAACCATTCTCGTTATTTGTGATTTTTCGGATTTGGAAAGTTTTACTCAAATTCTTGCCTCGGGAAGTATTCGTTTCGTGGTATTTTAATCTTTAAGGATTCCTGGTTATTGTGATTCGTGGAACTTGAATTATATGGCTCGTATTTGCACTTTGTATTTGCACTAGCAAAACAGTGGAGTTTTGCTAACCCCCGAGTATTCGGGGGGTGGATGTCTATTTTTGCATTCAGGTTTTGGAGCATAGCACAGGGTCGGCACGAAGGATGATGAAAGATGAACGATACTAATCACACGAGGATCCGTATGATTTTATTGGTTTAGTTGCATTTTATTTCCGCTGCAGTATTTCTTTCCCCGTTGTACGGGAGTGTGTTGTATTCAACCCCTGCGTGGGCATGTATTGTAATTGAGTTGTATGTATTTATTGAAAGGCCAAATCGGTCTATTGAGTCTTTTTAGCCTTAAAGGCATTGTCGAGTTGTTCGATTGTTGTTACCAGCCTGGTGGATCCTTGAGGAAAGGGTCTACGGCGTGTAATATCCCTGAGTGGATTGGGGGTGTTACATAAATGGTATCAGAGCTTAGGTTGTGGAAACCTAGGCTGTCGGGTCAGTGGTGTCTATTGAGTTTTTGTCTCGTCGGATTTTATCTGACTGAGTCGTGTCATGACAGCGTCGTGCGAGTTGGTTTGTTGTGATTAGTATCGTGGGGCGATCATCATCTTCGTGCGACCTGTGGATGTAAGTCTCCCTTCTTTGTGTTGTGCCTCGTGTGACACGAGCTATTTTTTTTGATTATGAGTTAATTGACGGAATCCTCTTATGGATTTTGATTTCGTGATACGTGATTATTTGACTCCCATTTTTCGTTCATATGAGGAGTAGTGTTCTTTGTCTTGTGCATGTTTGATTTTATTTCTTTTATCCATTGCGTGAGTTCTTACGTAATGGCTTTCGGTATTTTCTGACCGAGTTTTATTTTGAAAACCGATTCCCTTAACCGAGTTTGTGGCATTATGGCCTTGATCGTTTTGGCGAAATTCTTATGACGGTATTTAGTATTTTTAAATGACTTTTGTAAGTTTTGAAATAATACCGTCATCACCTTTTGGCATTTTTGTAAATGGTTTTTAGCTGGTGGGTTTCGTAGCGGGGCCCACGGCATGTAATATTCGGGCTGAACCGGGGTGTAATATTTCCGTGTAATTACAGAAATTTTTGGGCATTCTAGCCCATTGAATTATTTTGAAAACCTTGAGTATCTTAGAAAATTAAAATTCGAGACGTACTTTTAAAATGAATTATTTTCTCGTGGTACGTCCAAGGTGCCACAATATATTTCAAAATTCTTCTAACTCGAGGACCAAAATATTTTGAGATATTTTCAAATGTTTTATAAACACTTTTACTTAGACCCGAGGGTCGGATATTCTGAAAGTCTTTCACTAAGAGAAGGTGTCCTCATTTTTGTTCAAACGCAAGACGATTTTCAAAGTCTCGATAACAATGTTTGCACTACTTTTTGTAAAGTGATACTCTAGATCAACTGGTGTTTCCAAACTATTTTTAGAAGGTGGTTTTCGTTTTTAAAACCTATCATTCCTGTTTGCGGACCGGAAATGTGTGTATGGTTTTCGAACTTTCGTTACGGTGTTAACCCGAATTGTGATTGAATTGGTGGCGTGAGCGTCGAGTCGTTCGCCACGCATATATTTTGTTAGCCCTTGTGGGAGGTGTGATGACGATCCTTAATGTTGTCATTTTGTGGTGGCTTGCGTGTTAACGCACCTGTGTGAGCTGTTAAAGCTTGGGTTTGTACGTTTGTGTACATATGTGATTGTTTCATAATGTTTGTAATTATGTGCTGGTTATTGTTCGGGCCGTTGAGGTCGCCGAACGATACCGTCGTTGCTATAGTGTTTGTGTGTATTATTTTACGATGATAATCGTTGTATATGATATGTATTATGATTCCTTGTTGTGCTGAGTTGGCATCTCCACTATGTTGTTTTGCGACGTTATGCCCCATTGTATCTAGCATTTGTATTTTCGGTATGCCGAGCCGAGGCGTTTCAACCGTGATGTGCCGGGGCATGCACGTGTAAATTTGTCCTTCTCGTCGGTAACACATTTCAAGTGTGGACTCGAGGAACACCGAATTCAGTTTTGTGAATTGGCTACCGAGACTTTCGGAGTTCGCGCTTCAGCACAGTCATCGGAATAGGCTTTGAGAGGCCTTTGAAAGATGTTTCTGTCAGTTGCTTGTTGTGTTGTCACATTGATTTCGTTGTTGTGAGTTTCGGGGACGACACTTCTTTTAGATGAGGTCGAATATAATACCCGTATTATTTTTGGCTTCTATATTTTCTCTTTCTCCAGTCTATCGATTCGCTCATGTTCGTTGATACTTTCTGAACTTGTTCTGTATTTCGGCTTCATCGTTCGAACGAGCTGTGATCTTGTTTTGGGTCGATCTGGTTATCGCTGTGACTTTTGCGAGTTCGGTTCGATTCTTGTGAACCTTGTTCGGAAGTAGCATCTTTTGGTTCTACTAGTTCTTTTATTCGAAGTGGATCAAATTTTGAACTTCTATATTTTCGACTCTGTCGACTCGTTTATGTTCGTTAACATTTTCTGAGCTTGCCTTATCCCTTGCTTTTATTGATCGAACGAGTGTGGTGTTTCGAAATTACTCGTTTGTCGTTGTGACTTTTTAATTGCTATTCCCTTTCCTATGGATCTTATGTGAATCACATCTTGTTGCTTTTACCGGATCATATATTGTCTCGAGCCGAGACGTGAACCTGGGAGTTGTTGTTTGAATTTTATTGTTCTTCGTGATTCGAACATGATTGTTCGATTTTTGTTGTCTCGACCGTTGTGGTTCGATCGTTTGATTGTTCGGTTTTTGTTGATCTCGTTTCGGGATTGTTGAGCGTTCAGACTCCTTCCTAATTTCCTTATATTCGGGAAATTTGTCTCGTTTTCGATCTTCCAACCCTTGGGCGGTGGAATTCCGTATTTCTTCAGCGATTGGCTCGCATTTTGATTGATGTACCGTTGGGGTGGTCAGTCATATTGATTTTCGTTCGTTGTGTTTTGTGATTGTTCGGATAATCGACTTGGTTGTATTATCTGTTTTATGACGCTTGTCACTTGTTGGTTTTATTATGTCTATATCGGTGGCGTTGTGTTGGTCGTCGTGGAGCGTGTTTTCACGTCGTATGTTCCTTTGCGTTTCTTGCAGCGTTTCGCCGTCGGGCGCGAGTTTTCGGTTTTTGGGTATCTCGTCGAGTTTTCCTGACAGTGGATATTGCTTCTCCCTACTTATTTTAAGTTTCGGGACGAAACTTCTTTTAAGGAGGGTAGAATGTAATATCCGCAATTTTCGATTTTCGGTAAATTTCTTTTTTTCGGCGGAAGTCCGTTTTGACGACTCGCTCATGACCGTTTCGTCATTCCGAGAATGATTAATTCTGCACTTTTTGTCATCCGAGCTCGTTTCGGTGTCGTTTTGTTGAGTTCCGTGCTTTTTAGCGGTTTTTCCGCACTTGAGTTCGATTCTTGCGAATCTCGTCCGAAACTGTTGTTTCGACTTTCTCGTAAGTTCATTTAATGTTATTATTCATGTTTCAAGCTTCGGCTTGGTGTTTCGATCGTGTATCGTGTGTTTCGGACGTTTTGGGCCATTTTCGTAATTTCCCAAAGTTTGGGGTAATTACTTTCCGTTGTCGAATTTCGAGCCTTCGGGTGGTCGGAATCGTGTGTTCTCTTAGTGCTCGGATTCTTCTTTGCGAGTACTTCGTAACCGTATCTTCGATTCGTACTCAGGTTCGGGTTTCGGGGTCGTTCGGGCCGTCGGAGTTGGTCCCGGCCGAGTTATGGCCGGGCATGCTCGGGCGGGCGGCCACAGCCGAGTAACGTCACGGTAGTGATCGGCGATTCGTGCGTAAGGCGATTCGTATGTAAGGCCACGGCGTGCGTCGTAACGCTTCCGGCATTTCGAGCGATGCGTTCGGCCATGGCGATTACGTCACGTAAGCATGGCGATTCGTCGTAACGGCGGCGTGATCGGCTTTATTTAAGGCACAGCGGCGTTTTCTTGACCATTTCTCCTTCTTTTTCTTCCGTCTGCGGCTGTGGGTGTGTATATCATGGAGAGATGTTGTTGGACAATCAATCCATGAAGTTTTGGAGTTCATATCATCAATCATCAATCTATAACATCCTCGATCTACGAATCGGTCGATCTTCTAGAAATCTAGTTTTGGGGAATTTGGGTATTTTGGTTGTTTTCGTCCGATTAATCCTATTTAACTTAGGATTATGATGGATTGATGATTATTTAGATGTATTATATCATTTCCCTTGTTATTCCATGGTTGGATTGTATCGATTCGTTGTTTGGGTCGAGTTCTTGATCGACGCCTTGAAGGTGTCCGGTAAAATGTCTTAGAGGGGTTTTCGGGCGTTCTACGATTATCCTTCCTCGTATGATTGTTGATTTATGGATTATATGTTGTTAGGGTCGAGTTTCTTGCGAAGAAACCAAGTTGAACCCTTCCGTTCGTTGTCGTTTTCCTTTTCGAAAACATCGGGCGTTTCGAAGCTTTCCGGTTGAGCCGTGTTCGTCGGGATACTTGCGTGCCGATTGTGAGGCAAGTACCTTGTCCATATAATTCTTGTTTTGTGGATATGATAATTGGTGATCGTCTAAATGTGTTTGTGTGGTCGTTTGAATTGAACTTTCAAAAGATTTGATTAGCCTTGTTAAAGGCCCTCTTTCAAAACGCGTGTGTTTTGTGAATAGTGTGGTTTGTGAACTATGTGAATTCTATGGATATGTTTGGTGTTGATCTTGCCCTTGGTATTGCGTGTGGACGTATATGGTTTCATTTCGGTGCGTTACGGTTTGACGTGGTGTTTTGCTAAGTGTTGTTGGCATTAACTCATGATTTGACATATTTGTGATTGTGGCAAATGTGAAACCCTTGTCGTTGTGAACTCTATGCATTGATGATTCGACCACAAGGTTATCAATTCGGGTAGGTCTGGAGAGGGCTCCGAGAATCGTCACTTTCGAGTGCGATGTCACGATAACTTGTGGGTATATTCGATTGATGTTTACCGGGTAGGGACCCGTGAGGCCTCCGGCGGCGCGTTACTTGCGAGTACGGCCATTTGATATGATTTGACCATAAGGTTATCTAATCGGGTAGGTCTGTAGAGGGCTCCGAGAATCGATACTTGCGAGTACGATGTCAAGATAACTTATGGTTGTGATATGTTGTGAATTGTTTCGCTAGCCAGCTCGGGAGGGTCCTTCGAGGCCTCGGGTGGGATGTCTGTGGTAGCGTCCCGGTCCTAGGCGATGCGCGTGCGTGATTACGTTTCGTTGATTTTATGTCCGTTGAGGACACGTGATGTTGGGCTCTGGCCCTGTGAATTGTTGTCGGTTTTCTATTTGCGAAAATAAAACCTTTGGGCTGTGACCCTGTTGATTTTGGAAAGAGAAAGATTTGATAATCCTAATTTGTTTTCTATTAAAACTCCCGAGGGTATTTTAAACCATTTTGCAAACCATTCTCGTTATTTGTGATCTTTCGGATTTGGAAAGTTTTACTCAAATTCTTGCCTCGGGAAGTATTCGTTTCGTGGTATTTTAATCTTTAAGGATTCCTGGTTATTGTGATTCGTGGAACTTGAATTATATGGCTCGTATTTGCACTTTGTATTTGCACTAGCAAAACAGTGGAGTTTTGCTAACCCCCGAGTATTCGGGGGGTGGATGTCTATTTTTGCATTCAGGTTTTGGAGCATAGCACAGGGTCGGCACGAAGGATGATGAAAGATGAACGATACTAATCACACGAGGATCCGTATGATTTTATTGGTTTAGTTGCATTTTATTTCCGCTGCAGTATTTCTTTCCCCGTTGTACGGGAGTGTGTTGTATTCAACCCCTGCGTGGGCATGTATTGTAATTGAGTTGTATGTATTTATTGAAAGGCCAAATCGGTCTATTGAGTCTTTTTAGCCTTAAAGGCATTGTCGAGTTGTTCGATTGTTGTTACCAGCCTGGTGGATCCTTGAGGAAAGGGTCTACGGCGTGTAATATCCCTGAGTGGATTGGGGGTGTTACACTTACTTTGGCTTCAATTATGAATCTAATATCAAAAGGTATGCTTTTATTCATAAGCAACCTCATCCTTTCAATTCTTGCTTTGTAGATTTTTAAAGTTACTTTTTTGCTCAAAAAGGGAAATCTTTTTTCAATATTATTCAAAGTTTCATCCATGACAAAAAATATAAAATGAAAAAGGATAAAATATCTACAAATATCAGTTGTTGTGGGAAACTGAAAAATCCGACTTTAGTAGTCACGGAGTACCGTTATCCGCCGCTTGACCGGACAGACATAATTGAGTACTAAGTTACAATGTCGAGAAATTGTATCTATAGCAATAGTTTACAACGTAAGATTTCAAAATAAAACTTATACTTCCCCGGCAACGGCGCCAAAAACTTGACACATCTTTAGTGTAACTATCGCAAGTGCACGATATCGTATAAAGTAGTAAGTGGACTTTTTGAGTCCGGTTTATCGATCCCACAAGGAAGTTTGGTTATATGATGAATTATACACTATTAGTCTATTTGTTATAGAGATATATATGATTGAAACACACAATTTAAGAGTTTGGTTTAATAATTGCAAAGAAAATGCAATAATAGTTCTAATATTCAAGGAAATAAAAGATTGCACTAATAATAGATTAATAAAATATATAATGAAATAGTTGGGATAACAAACTTAGTTCATCATTAGTTATAGAAGATGTATAGGATATCACAAGATGAATTTACTTATTATGTTATGTAGATTCGATTTTCCTTAAAAAGACTGTTTCTCTTTCGAACTATAAAACGCCCCTTATATATTGAATCAATCCACTATATTTCTATGTTGATTGGCTTCAATACATAGCACTAGGTTTTATGAAAATAACTCAAATAATCATCTAAGGTCTAGAGGTATATTTCTATCTCCTAGAACAACTTAGAGTGAAGATCATTTGATCTAATCAAACATATTTTCTTTCGAAACATATGAAGACCATAAATATCGTCATTTATTGGCCAAATAAATAAAGATTGTTAAAACAATGAAAATCACAGACAATAATAAGTAATTCATAATAGATCTTTATACAAACTTAAATAACATGACTAACCTTGTTTATAATCCCAACTAAGGTAACTTAGCTCATTAAGGGTTTAATAAACATAATACAAGCTTGAGTGGTCATTATTAGTTGAAAAAGAGAAAGAATTGATCCTAACTCCCTTAGTAGATAAAGGAGAAAGAAGCAATAAACTTCCTTAACAACATATGCTATACCACTATTACACAAATCACTCAAGAACACAAGTGTGTTCTTCACACAAAAAGAAAATATTACAAAAAGTGGAAAAATATAAGATGAATGATCTAAGGGATCTATTTATACACCTAAAGTCATCTAATAGCTCCAAAACTCCAGCATTATTACAATAGATCGGATCAATGCCAGCCATCCCTTCAATAATAGACCAAAAGTATAAAAAATTAGACAATGCATTAATCTGTCAAGAGTTACGGCCGTAACTTGCAGATGTTACGTCCGTAACACTGCTTCGGCTTTTTGTACACTGGTTGCTTTGTGAGTTATGTTTTCAGCCCAGAATTTCTTAGACTTTGCGTTTTTGCCCCAAATTTTCTTCGGATGATAACTTTTGATATATAACTCTGATTTTGAATCCGGAAAGACTGTCGAACTCGTCTCGGAAAGCCCTACAACATGAATACATAAAAACTCAGTAAAGAGAATATTTTATAAACATGTTATTTCTTGAGTAAATCAGTAATTCAATCCGATTAAGACTAGATTTACACCCTCATCTGATAAATAATAAAATTATTAAAAACTAATTAATTAAAAGCAAAAACGAGTAGACTAGCTCAATAATGGGTGAAATTTATCGATACAAACCATGGATAAGTGTATAAAACTGACACTTATCAGAGGCGCAACCTACGTAGGACCCTAACAATTAAGTAAGTCGCGAGAACTTAGCCATCAGACGGAATGTCGCTCGCGCACAAGACACGGTCGTGGAGATCGGTCCATCGAACTCCGAGATCATGCACGGTTCCTTAAGACCGAGATGGAGGGCCTTTCTCGAGGAATCTGCAAAATTGAAGACCGCTCACCCAATGATTTATTTTCGTCCTTACTTTCACTAAGTGAACAAAAACATGGGGGAACGGAGCTAATTATACGACGATCGTCCCTATTCAATTACATACGGAGATAGGCATTTTTCAAATGTATGTGCAGCGATCGAATTTGTTGTAAAAGTTATCTATATGATTTTATCAATTCACTTGGAGCTATACACGCAACAATCTCTCCTCACACATTTGTACAAAGTCATACAAAGACTCAGAAAAGCAATCATTCAAGTAATAAATCGAAGAAGCAAATATTCATTTCATTACTTGGAGTATCGAAATACATACACGGTCGCCCGAAGGCCTAAGTACTACAAGGAAATCTACAAAAATTACAAGGCAAAAGCAAAAACAAAATAAGGACGTAGAGCCTCAGGCCCCTGCCTGGCCTTCGCCTTCAACCACTGGATCGGCCCGCGACCCTTCACCAGCCTCCGGAGCTGCCTCCCCGACCTCCGGAGCATTTGGATGAACAAGATTCTCGGGAGTCGGGTACCAGCTCAGGTCTACACCGATTTCCGAGAGGTCCGAGATCGGCACAGAGAAGGCAGGATGAAGAGGGTGCTCCAGCGCGTATGCCTTGAAGTTTTCAGCAAGAGGGCCGACCTCCAGCCCTCCCTTCTTAGCAGCACGGAGCGAGTCAGCGAACACCATGTAATAGGCAAACTTGATGACGAACTCTACGTTGAGAAAGGGATCGGCCTCGGTCGCCTCCAGCTTCCCTTTCAACTCCGCAATCGCCTGTTTCGCACCTTGAAGCTCGGTATCCTTAGCGGTCGTCTCTCCCCTCGACGACGCCAGCTCGCTAGTCAGACAAGCGACAGTCACCTTCAGCTGATCGACCTCATTCTGAGCAGCCACGTGCGAACGACGGGCGTCTGTCATCTGATCCCGAAAACGGTTGACCGTCGCCCGGGCTCGCTCGAAATCCTGTCTCGCCATCTCAAGTTCCTGACTTGCCCGCTTAGCTGCATCCAAGGAGTCCTTCTCCATAGCCACGATCCTGTCAGCAAACTCGGCGTTCTGTTTCCGATCGGCCTCAAGGTCTACCTAGAGACGGGAAGTAGAAGGACGCCCTTCAAGTTCTTTCACAGCCTGGGCAACCATCGTCGCTGCCTGGAGGGAGAGAGCGAAAGTAACCCGCATCGTGTTCGCGGATCGCTGGCAGGCGATCGCATCCAAGTCGGTCGTCCAGGACTTCGGCAAAGCAGCGGCCCGGTTGACGTACAGCAGGACATCATAGGCCGCGCGAGGAGATCGGCTCGCCAGGAAATCCAATACCAGCGGCGGGCAAGCTGGGTTAGTGCTACGGATCCTGCATCAAACAACAAAGAGTTAGCACATCTCCCACGCAAGTGACGAAACTCAGCAAATAAGCAAAGTCTACCTCTCGGCTTTCTCGGGGTCGCGACCAAAGTATGGTTTCCCGCGAGGGGTCTTGGCCTCGACGATCGCCATTTCTCGCAAGAAATCCGCAGAAGGCATAGGCTCATCCGCCGGGGGGACCGTGGTGAGCGGAGGCGCGGCGATCGGCACCTCCACAGCAGGGGCAGAGATTGGAGGTTCGACCGGAGCCCCTTGTCCTGAGCCTCTTCTTCCGCTATGATCGGCTCTACGTTAGGCCTCACCTCCGGAATAAGAGGTAGCGCCACCAGAGGAACTCGAGACGACTTCTTCTGGCGCAGACGACTCAAAACTCCGGGGTTCGACATGGCTATCTCCGGTGGAGGCTCCAAGAAGCGAGGAGAGTGGACCTCTGCAAATAAGAAACAATCAAAACAACGGTTAGACACATTCTTCAAAAAAGACGATCGCCAAGCAAAAGGAGATCGTAAAAATTCATACCTGGGACCAAAAGATGTCTCGGGAAACGGAATAGCCGAGCAAACAGCCAACGGCTATCTTTGTTAATCCGGCGAGTGTCTAAGTCGTCGTCCGAAAGACTTCGTATCTGTTGTGCGGCGGTTAATACGCCTCGATAGGCGATCGGCATCACGATCTGAAAAGCCAACCATGAAAGACATACTCCGGACAAACGCCTAGAGTTCGGCATAATGCGGCGATCGTCTTTCGGTAACCAGCGATCGTCTTTTTTTATCTGGCGATCGTATTTTGTTATCTGGCGATCGTCTTTAATGAGCGGACCAGAGGCAATCATCTCATGCCACGTGGGGATCCAGCATCCGTCAAAGTCGTCGAAGACCGAATCTTGGACGATGGCCCACCCGCGGATCTTCACAGGACACCGACAGATAGGATCATTGACCCCAGCCTGTCACCTACCACACCGACCGACAAGGCCGCCGAAAGGTACGAAGTGGGCCCTCCTCGGACAGCGACTCGCAATGCGTGCTGGCTTCCCATTGGTTCACCCAGCTGGCCTCCAACTGCAACCTCGGACCTCAAGGGAACAGGCCCACGTGATGGGACGATCGGCCGTTTTATTTTAATATAGAAAACGGCGATCGCCCGCGATCGCCTGAGGGATCCCAACTACCTTGTCCCCTATAAATAGAGGACTCACTGCTGCGGCCAAAGAGGCGGATTCTACTACGAATTAAGTGCAAAATACACACCAAAGAGAGAATCAAAGGCTCTTTTGGCAACCACTAACACATTCATAGTGATATTCATACACATTCATCATATATCCCAAGCAAGAACTCACAGATTTATCTATCTGGTTCTTCCGGCAATCTACGCGCTCTAAAGCCTAGATAACTAGAAGTCTTTACACTCCTTGTATTAGATTCTAACATTAATATTTGTACTCGACAGTATATTTATTAATAACATCTCGCGAGAGCATTCAAGCCCGGGATTAACAACCCCGGAAAATCTTGTGTTATCTATTTTCTCACGGAAGTGTTCTCGCATTTGTTTGTTACTCGATCATTCCAGCAATACTATCTCCGGATAATATTTTGGGTAACAACAATTGGCGCTAGAAGGATGGTAATCTAAACCTTCATTTTTATTCCTACCGTCTCGAAGAACACTCACTGTTCTCCGGACATATACTTGAAGAAACACTCACTGTTCTTCAATAGAAAAACCTTCAGAAAATGACATCAGCAACAACCTCCAAGAGGGCCACCCTGAGATCTGCCGGAAATCTTATTCCGGCGAGGACCGAATCCCAGCCCACGGCGGAAGGCGACCGTGGCGACGCTAGGCTCTCACTCCCGCCCCCGAGGGACGGTTCTAGCCTCTCACTCGATCAGTTCCAGACCGCGGAACAGATTGAGGAGGCTATAGCCATCCTCAGGGAGCGACGGAAGGCCTACGACTCGCCCACCATCACTCCGTCAACCATCCGCCAGGCAAGCAAACGAAAGCTCAAGGGGATCTATGTCGAGAAATCGGACGAAAGCCCGAGCCGCGAGAGAAGGCCCTCGTGAGGCGGGATGATTCCGTCTTGGCCGCTTTGGGAGCGATCCCTCATGGCGACCGGGCACTCGAGGCCCAGTAGAGACATCGGTATCCGAATCCTTTACGAGTTCGGCATATCCGACTCCCGAGACAGAGGCCGGCCAACGAGCCCTGCTCGCCCAAGAAAGGAACCCACCGGCGAGGAGCTCGTCATTCACCACGGAGCTAGGGGATCGACACGATCGCCTTGGTTCGCATTCCGAGAGCCAATCGGCGAGCAGTCAGCAACGGCGATCACCGCCATGCAACGCCACTCGGCGAGATGAAGACGCTCCTAGAAATTGGGGCAGTACCGGGAGACCGATCGCCGGGCTAAATGAACCACTCGCGGTCCAGATCGAGATCGCCCCAGTCCAATCAACGATCAATCCCCACAAATACCTCTATATGAGGAGATCGGATCCGGAACCCACTTAAGCAAATTCCGGATCTACATGACCGGATGCGGAGCTTGGATGCGGCGAAATGTAAATGCGTTCCCGTTAACTCTAGGCGATCTCGCCCACAGGTGGTACATCTCACTACCATCTCGCTCAATCAATTGCTTTGAGAAGTTGGCGAACGACTTCACGTCCTACTTCGCCGCCAAAGTCGCTCGCCCGGAAGGTCCCCACCGCATGATGAAAATCAGGCAGGGGAAGGACGAATCGGATGAGGATTACATCGACCGGGTGGACGAGATAGTCCTCACCGGTGAGCCCGTCAGCGACGAGATCGCTCACCACGCAGTCCTCAACGGATTCCACGGACGCTCGCCCATGTTCAGGCACCTCACAAAGGATTTTCCACCGACCTATACAGCGTTCCGCGTCAGAGCCGCCGATTTTCGGCCAGCGAAGATGCTCTCACTCCGCTTAGACGAGGGACAGTCCGAAGAAGGAAAAGCACCTTCCCATGTCCAGAAGAAGGCGGTCGCCAAGCCCAGAAAGGCGGTCGCCAAGCCGCCTGGCGAGTTCAAAGCCTTCGAGGATGTAGAGGTCCACCTTCTTCACAACCTCAACTTATCTCCGGCGCACATCTTCAACGCGATCAAGGGTCGCGAGTGGCTTTCCAAGCCAAAGCCAATAAGGGACCACGGTCACCTAGACCGTAGCAAATTCTGTGCCTATCATAAGAGTCCCGGCCACAACACTAGCCAATGCCGCGACCTCCTCGGACAGACTCGCGATGTTTGAGGAAGGCAAACTGGACAATTTGATCACCAAGCCAGAACCCAGGACGGAAAGAGCCGGAGGGCGCAAGCACCGACCAAGCGAAAGAATTCCTCCCAATCCGATCGCCAGAATCGAGCATGAGCTGGAGTACTCTGATGAGTCGATCCCTCCGATCAACCCTGGCGGTCGGATCAACATGCTTCAAGCAGGAGGTGGGAGCCTCGGGGGCCTTTCCCCGGTTTCCACCCTATCAAACAGAAAGCGAAAAGCCGAGCTGAGGGCTTTCGCCGAAGTCCATGTTGTAGTACCTCCGGAGCCGACCATCTCTAGAGACGCGCTCATCACCTTTTCCAACAAGGACAGGGAGGGAGTGAAATGTCCCAAAGAGGATGCACTAGTGATCTCCTCTTGTATCCTTGGGAAGACGGTCGATCGCGTGCTGGTCGACAATGGGAGTTTCTGCAACATCATATTCAAATCTGCCCTAGACCAACTTGGAAACCTAATCAAATTCATCAAGCCTTTCGACACCGTGCTCCAAGGGTTCGGCGACAACACAGTCCAAGCCTACGGGAGGATCAAGCTCTCCGTTGAGCTAGTATGCTTTTATGATCCCAAGGTTAGGATTACTAGGAACCTAAGCTTTGTAATCATAGATAGGCCCAGCATCTATAATGGGTTCCTAGGTCGCCCCTTTTTAGAAACCTTTGAGGCGGTCGCCTCATCTTTCTTTTATTGTATCAAATTCCCCACTGCCGATGGGACGGTCGGTACTGTAAAAGGAGATCAGCTAATGGCAAAGAGATGTTTGAACTACTCCTATGTTGTTACTTCTTTCAATACTTCCCATACTATATGTAACATTGAAGTGACCGACGATCAAACCATGGAGATCGACGAGCCTAACACTTCGTACCAACCCGACTCAGGGGACGCCATCTCTCATCAATTGACGGACGACATCGAGCCAAGGATCGGTTTCGAGCCAAGACTCGACATCGATCCAAGGACCGAGTCTGGAGATCGTACCAAACGAGAGGCGACCGTTCCTGTCGAAGAGTTGGAAAGTATTACGATGGATCCGGATCACCCCGAACGGGAAGTACAGATCGGCGCAAGCATCGACCACGAATTAAAGGGGGATCTGATCGACTTGCTACGTAGGAACATCGGAGTCTTTGCCTGGTCGCATCAAGATATGGTTGGCATAAGTCCCGAACACGCTTGCCATTATCTGAAGATAGACCGGGCGATGAAGCCTGTTCACCAGAAGCGTAGGAAGTTCGGACCCGAGAAATACGCGGCGCTCGACATAGAAGTCCAGAAGTTACTCGACAACAAATTGATCGGAGTAGCCACAGACGAACCACAGTGGGTCGCCAACGCGGTGCTCGTCAAAAAGCCAACTGGCTCCTGGAGATTATGCATTGATTTCACCGACCTCAACGCGGCATGCCCAAAAGATCACTTCCCGATGCCTCATATTGATCACCTGGTCGATAGCACGGCAGGTTGCGAAATGATGTTGTTTATGGATGCCTTCGCCGGATATCATCAAATCCCAATGGCGGAGGAAGACATAAAACACACATCTTTCCACACAGAAAAAGACATATACTTTTGGGTCAGAATGCCGTTCGGCTTGAAAAACGCGGGGGCGACCTACCAGCGATTAGTCAACAGAATGTTCGCCGATCAGATCGGCAAGACCATGGAGGTCTACATTGACGATATCGTAGTCAAAAGCCTCAAGAAGGAAGATCACCTCAACGATCTCGCCGAGACGTTCGCCATCCTTGAGAAGTTTAACAGGAAGCTGAACCCCAAGAAATGCAACTTCGGGGTGGGCTCCGGGAAGTTCCTAGGGCACATAGTGAGCCAAAGGGGGATCGAGGCGAACCCCACCAAGATACAGGCGATCCTTGACATGCAGGAACCGTGAAACATCAAGCAGGTGCAACGCCTCACAGGTTGTCTAGCCGCCCTCAACCGTTTCATCTCACGGCTCGGCGATAAAAGCAAGCCTTTCTTCGCGACCATCAAGACCAAGAAGTTCGCATGGACGAAAGAAATCCAGATAGCATTCGCCAAGATAAAAGAATATCTATCTAACCCCCGGATCCTGGCAAAGCCGATCCCCGGTGAAAAATTATTCCTTTACTTAGCGGCCTCGGAGGTCGCGCTGAGTGCCGTTCTGGTGCGAGCAGAGGGGCAAGCCCACTTGCCGATCTACTATGTTAGCCAGGCGCTCCACGACGCTGAGACACGTTATACACCATTGGAGAAGATCGCCTACGCCCTTGTCATGAGTGTACGTAAGCTGAGGGCTTACTTCTTCGATCCCCAAGTGGAAGTCCTAACAACTCTACCTCTAAGACAAGTCCTGCACCGACCGGACACCAACGGGTGACTCCTCAAGTGGTCGCTGGAGATCGCCCAATACGGTATCACCTACGCTCCTCGCACGGCGATCAAGGGCCAAGCTCTGGCGGACTTCGTGGTGGAATTAACTTTCCCTCACAGTCCAACCCAGGTCGGCCGACCTGCCTGGAAGTTATATGTGGATGGCTCAGTGACCAATTCGAGAGCAGGGGCAGGGATTGTCCTCATCAGCCCCGACGGTCAGAGTTTCACAAATGCTGTGCGTTTCGGTTTTCGTGCGACCAACAATGAAGCTGAATACGAAGTTTTGGTAGGCGGGCTTGATCTAGCCCTCGCCCTGGATGTTCGTCGCCTCCATATCTTCATGGACTCCCTTTTGGTCGTAAACCAAGTCAAGGGAGAATATGAGGCACGCGGCGAACAGATGGTCAAATACCAAGAGCTGGTCGCCGAAATGTGCACAAAATTTGAAGAAGTGTTAATCGAACAAGTCCCGAGAGAGCACAATTCCCAGGCCGATGCTCTTTCCAAGCTAGCATCATCGGACGGGGCAGCCGACTTCTCCAATATCCAAATCACAAAGTCAGCAAGGCCGGCGATCGATAGAAATCTGGTTACCACGGTCGCCATCGCCGAGGGGAATTGGATGACTCCGTTCATCAAATACTTAAAGGACGGAACGGTCCCTGACGACCGTGTTAAAGCTCGCCAACTCCAGCTTCGAGCGACCAGATATACCCGATTGGACGATCGGCTTTACAAGCGAGCCTTCAGCCTTCCCCTCCTCAAGTGTATTACACTGGAGGAAGGTCGGCTCGTTTTAGCTGAGATCCATGACGGGATTTGTGGAAACCATGCGGGCGGGCGAGCCCTCATCCATAAGACAACCACACAAGGGTTTTTCTGGCCATCACTTCGGAAAGATGCGATCGCCTATGCCAGATCGTGTCATAGGTGTCAGATAATGGGCCCCAACATTAAACTATCACCCGAACAGCTCACCTCCATGTATAGCCCTTGGCCATTTGCGCAATGGGGCATCGACCTTATAGGTCCCTTGCCGACGGCTCCAGGGGGCTGTAAGTTCGCCATCGTTGGGGTCGACTATTTCACCAAATGGGCTGAGGCCGAACCGCTCAACAAGATCGTCCAAGAGCAAGTGATCAAGTTTATATGGAAAAATGTCGTATGCCGATTCGGTCTGCCCCAGGCCATCATCTCCGACAACGGAAAACAGTTCGACGGTTTAGAAGTCATGCAATTCTGTGAGAAGTGGGGAATCAAAAGGTTATTCTCGGCGCCCTATCACCCTCAAACGAACGGGCAGGTAGAGGCAGTGAATAAGATCCTCAAACGCACGATTAAAGCGCGACTCGAATCCAGGCAAGGACGTTGGGCGAGCGAGCTCCCAGACGTTTTGTGGTCCTACCGGACGATGACCCGCAATTCAACCGGAGAAACCCCGTTCGCCCTTGCCTTCGGAACAGAAGCGGTGATTCCATCAGAGATCGCCGTCCTCAGCCATCGAACCGAGCAGGAGATGACGATCGACAACGATGTAGCCCGACGAATCGACCTAGACATGCTCGAAGAAAGACGGCTGACCTCAGAAATGAAGAACACAATCCACAAAAGGAGAGCCGAGAAGTTCTTCAATTCAAAGGTCAAAGAAAGAAGATTTCAAGTGAGCGATCTCGTCCTTAAGAAGATCCAAACCCATACAGGCGTTTTTGGTCCGAATCGAGGGACCTTTCGGAGTATCCAGATGGCTAACTAAAGGAGCCTACGAATCGAACATCCCGACGGTACTCCGGACCAATACCCCTGGAACGCCGTGCATCTGAAAAAATACTACCAGTGATAAATATGTATTCAATTTAAATGAAGTACAAGGAATAAAATGAGATTTTTCCTATCCCATCTATTATGGCGATCGCCCCACTGTGCATATCGCATACCGCCGACGATCGCTGATCACGACGATCCTAGGTAAAATTAATGCAGCCATGGTCCTGGAGGTCGATGGAACCGACAGCTTCGCCCATGCAAGGTTCCTTTGGGCTGAGATCGCCCGCCCTTCGTTTAAATACGAGGCCGGCGTAGCCGAAGGACCCTCCAAAATAATCGGTGGGCACGATCGCACGTCCTCAAGGTACATCATCTAACATGGTGAACCCGAACAATGCGACGTGCCGTTACCCCCGTCTCAACGTACACCGTCGAGGGTCGCCATCTTCATGGCGGGCCGAGGTGGAAGCAGAGCTGGCAAGCCGCGGACGTGGTGTCGAATAAGCCGACAACACTCCGCGCAAGGACTCCTCCAGACCGAGATCGCCCGCCTTTCGTTTTAACACAAGGCAGGCGTAGCCTAACGGAGGACCCTCACAAAAAGTGAGTCGCGGGATACACAATATTCCTCGCACATGAAGACACGATTGGGGAGATCGGTCCATCGAACACCCCAACCACACATGACTCTTCAGGATCGGCAAAATGAAGATAGCTCGCCAGACAGACTAGTCTTTGTTTCCTTACTTACAATAAGTGAACAAAAACAAGGGGGCAGGGATAGGTCGAGCTAATCTCAAATACGATCGAACAAAGAGGAACCACACTCGATCGGCTTCGCTAAAAAACATGCAGGGCGATCGGGGTCATCCGACAAAAATTACAAGTAAGAATTCCGATTCAAAACATGTCAATACTTTCAACACTCAGAAGATCGGTCGGATGAGCAAAACGACGAGAGCAATCATACACGTACTCGTAAAAATTGCACGCAAAAGCATTCAAAGGGCGATCGTATATAAAGAGACAGTATGAAAAGAGGAACATTTTATTCATAACACGAATTTCATACATTACGGGGCCCGAAGGCATTACAAAAGGAAAACAAAAAGTACAAAGTTACAGAGGAAAACAAAATGTCTCTCAAGGCCCCGCCGGTTGACCATCGCCCTCAGGTTGCGGATCGGCATCGGCCTCGGGATGAATGAGTTTACCCGTATACCAACTCAAGTCAATCCCGAAGTCGGCAAAGTCAAGGATTGGCAAGGAGAACTCCGGGTGCAGAGGATTCGCGAGGGCGTAGGATTTGAAGCTCTCCATCAAGGGACCGATCTCGATCCCTGCCTTTTTTGCGGCTCGAACAGCGTCAGCATAGGCCAAGTAATAGGCGAACTCGCCGGCGAACGCCACATTTTGGTAGGGATCGGTCTCGATCGCCTTCAGTTGGCCCTTCAACTCCACGACCGTCTTCTCAGCCTCCGCCAGCTCGACAACCTTGGCGGCATTCTCACCCTGGGCCTTCTCTAGCTCCTTCTTCGCCACGTCCAGCTCACCGCTGAGCCGATCCACCATCGCCTTCAGTCCGGCCGCCTCCTCCTGCGACGCCGCGAGCTTCTGGCGGGTTTCTTTCTCCTCATCACGGGACCGATCGGCGGCCTCCTTAGAGCGGCTCAGCTCCTGCTTCAATCGATCCACGTCCTGCTTAGCCCTTTTGGCCGTCTCCTCATACTCCTTCTCCATTGACCGGATCCGGTTGGCATCCTCGATATTTTTGTTCCGGGCGGCCTCGAGTTCGCGATGGAGATGAGCGGAGAGGGTCGCCCCGTAATCCCTAGCGCCTTGGACGGCCATCGTCGCCGTCCCAAGAGCTGTGGCAACGGCCGCCGCATGGCGTCTCAGACGCCGACGAGCGATCGCATCAAGATCGGCCGCCCAAGCCTTGGGCAAAGAGGTGATAGCCTCGCGAACGTAAGGTGGACTTCGAGAGATCACAGCAGAGCCTTGCTCGACAGAAAGTCCAGCACCATGGGAGCAACGTCCGGATCGGCAAGACGAACCCTGCAGCGCAAACCAAGGAAATCAAGGAGTTAGCCCATGCCATGCTCAGAATTCCTAACTCAGAAAATTTTGACCCTTTCTTACCTATTGACCAGCTCGGGATCGCGTCCGAAATAAGGCTTGCCCCGGGATGTTTCCGCATCGGCGATCGCCACCTTCTTCGCCGAGCTTCCAGATGACCGTGGGCCGGAGACCGTGGGCTTGGGGCCTGATCGCTCCATCATCGGGATGGCAGAGATAGGAGCCGCAGCGACCGGAGGCTCGAGAATTGATACATACGCCTCAGAGATCGACGGGGACTCCTCCGATCTCCGCCTCTTGCGGCGCTGGAGCTGTTCCTCTTCCTGGACCACCGTCTCGGCGACTAACGCCGCAGCGGGCCTCACCACAGGGGCAGGGCGAGACGACGTCGCAGCAACGCGACCCGTGTTCTTTCCCAGATGAAGGCGACCGATAAAACCGGGATTAGACATGGCAATCTCCTGCGGTAGATCGGCGAGACGGGGAAAATAAATCTCTGCCAAAGAAGAAACTCAAACAAGTTAGACACTTACTTAGACATGGCGACCTCTTGGAGACGATCGCCACGCAGAAGAGAGTGGATGAAAAGTCATAACAGGGGCCTTCAGGTGGCGAGGGAAGCGAAATAGTCGAGCTCCCAACCGATGAGATTCGTGGCTGACTGATTGAACGTCTTTATAGGAATCCGGCAATGCGCGAATCCGCTCCCAGACGATCGAGAAATCAAAGGGGAGATCGTCGATCGATGGAACAAGGGATCCTGCAAAAAGGGAAATAAATTAGATCAGTCCAAGGAGTATCCAAATAAAGGGAGAATGGAAACCCTTACTTGGATTCCTCTCCCGAAAATTGGTGGGGATATCCAACTCCTCCTCCGGCGATTCGCTCGATGCCAACCTCCATGCACCACCAACCCAGCACCACTTTGTCAGGTCGCCCCGAGCCTTGCTCGGCACCCAAATGACCACCCTACCCTGGCGACCTTGGATATGGTAACCGCCGATCGATCCCTTCTGCACAGTCAGCTTAAAAAGATAATTCATCTCCAGCGCAGAAGGCAAGCGAAACAACCTGTGACCGCCAAACAATGTCAATGTGCTGATAATCTGCAGCCAGGCGTTCGGCGTCAACTGAAGAGGCGCCAAATTCCAGGCGATCAATAGATACGAAACGGAGAACGGCAAGGGAAACCGCAGTCCGGCAGCCAGGGTCATTTCGTTGATGGCGACCATACCCTCGGGAGGCTGGTCGGCACGTTCGTTCTCGGAGGGCACGTGCAATGACACATCAGAGGGGATATGATATTTGACCCTCCAGCGGGTCATGTCCTTCCAGGTCGCCGAACTCCGAATCTGACCAAGAGTCTATTGAGACGGGTCAGCAGCCCGAAACTCCGTCCGCTTCACATGTACGTAGGGATGAGCGGCGGAGTAAGCCTCGAAATCAAACTCCGGACAGGGCCTGGCAATCCCCTCCATAAGTTTAGCAAAATCCGTATAGACGGGGCCGGAGACGCTATCTTTTTCCCAAGACAAACGCATCAGTTCGTCTTCCTCCACCGGCGACGCATCTCGCTCCTCCGCCGCCGCAGAGCCCGCCACTACGGCCTCGTTGAAAAGCTCCTCAAGCTCTGCGGGTGCAATCCCCGCATGAATAGCCTCTACGGCCGTTTCCACGGGGATTCCCACAGGAATTCCCTCCCGGTCCGGCGAAGCCGCGGCGGCAGAAGTGCTTCCGGCCTCGAAGACCTTAGATCCTCCCGACATATTCTCAAAAATTAAGGGAGAAAGAAAAATTGGGTTTCTTACCTAAAGAAAGGAAGACGGTCGGCACAACAAGCTCCAGAAATTTCTGCAGAATATCAGCTATGGATACAAAGGACGCGTAAAAAAGTGAAGGGAAGAAGCACAGGCCCCTTTTATAGATGGAGACGAGGGTCTAAATGCAAATAGGATAAACCTCGAGGGCTGGACCGCAACCGTCACGTGGGGACGCATTAAATGCCGCCCTCGAATCCCGCAGACGCGTCTTTTCGAGGGCATGCCAACCGACAAGACCGACAAAACCGTCGGACTCCCCCAACAGCGGCGTGACGCGTGTCCCTGCCACGTTAGAAGGCCCGCCTTCTTTTCCCGCTGCACCCGACGCGAAAGAAGGTCGTCCATATTTGAAGTCAGATCGGCTGATCGTTTAAACATTGGCGATCGCCAACAGTGCCACCTCACCCCGTGTTTTTAACATCGAGGCGAGCTGGGGGGCAATTGTTGTGCGGCGGTTAATACGCCTCGATAGGCGATCGGCATCACGATCTGAAAAGCCAACCATGAAAGACATACTCCGGACAAACGCCTAGAGTTCGGCATAATGCGGCGATCGTCTTTTGGTAACCAGCGATCGTCTTTTGTTATCTGGCGATCGTCTTTTGTTATCTGGCAATCGTCTTTAATGAGCGGACCAGAGGCGATCATCTCATGTCACGTGGGGATCCAGCATCCGTCAAAGTCGTCGAAGACCGAATCTTGGACGATGGCCCACCCGCGGATCTTCACAGGACACCGACAGATAGGATCATTGACCCCAGCCTGTCACCTACCACACCTACCGACAAGGCCGTCGAAAGGTACGAAGTGGGCCCTCCTCGGACAAATGACTGCAACGCAGCGGCCGCTTCCCATTGGTTCACCCAGCTGGCCTCCAACTGCAACCTCGGACCTCAAGGGAACAGGCCCACGTGACGGGACGATCGGCCGTTTTATTTTAATATAGAAAACGGCGATCGCCCGCGATCGCCTGAGGGATCCCAACCACCTTGTCCCCTATAAATAGAGGACTCACTGCTGCGGCCAAAGAGGCGGATTCTACTACGAATTAAGTGCAAAATACACACCAAAGAGAGAATCAAAGGCTCTTTTGGCAACCACTAACACATTCATAGTGATATTCATACACATTCATCATATATCCCAAGCAAGAACTCACAGATTTATCTATCTGGTTCTTCCGGCAATCTACGCGCTCTAAAGCCTAGATAACTAGAAGTCTTTACACTCCTTGTATTAGATTCTAACATTAATATTTGTACTCGACAGTATATTTATTAATAACATCTCGCGAGAGCATTCAAGCCCGGGATTAACAACCCCGACAAATCTTGTGTTATCTATTTTCTCACGGAAGTGTTCTCGCATTTGTTTGTTACTCGATCATTCCAGCAATACTATCTCCGGATAATATTTTGGGTAACAACAGTATCCGCTCCCAGACGACCAGAAAATCGAAAGATAGCTCGTCGGCCGCCGGAATATGGAAACCTGCAAAAGGAAGACCAAATTAGATCAGTTCAAAACATGTTCGAACAAAGGGAGAGTCAAAACCCTTACTCAGATTCCTCTCCCGAAAGCTAGTGGGGATATCTAGCTCGCCCGTGGAGTTATCGCTTGCTGATGCCTTCCACGCACCCCCGAACCAGAACCATTTCGCCGGATCGCCCCGCACCTTGTTCGGGACCCCAAGGATCACCCGACCGGATCGGACTTGAATATGATAGCCTCCGACCGACCCCTTCTAAGCCGTCAGCTTGAACAGGTGGTTCATCTCCAATGGCGAAGGAAGGCGGTACAGTCGGTGACCGCCGAACAAGGTGAGAGCACAGACGATCTGGAGCCAGGCGTTCGGCGTTAGCTGTAGCAGCGCCACATTCCAAGCAACCAGCAGATGGGAGATGGAGAACGACAAAGGGAACTGCAGCCCGGCCTCCATAATCGCCTCATTCACGGCGACCATACCCTCCGGGGGTTGGTCGGCACGCTCGTTCTCAGCTGGCGCAAAAAGATCCACGTCTGAGGGGACATGATACCTCGCCCACCAGACGGCCAGGTCTTTCCTAGTCGCCGAGCTCCTGATTTGGCCGAGGGACCACGGAGAGCGCTACGCGGCCCGAAACATCGACCGCTTCGCCGACTGCTAGGGGTGGGCGATCGAGTACTCCCGGTAATCGAACTTGGGGCACGGACCGGCCAACCTCTCTATGATGTCTGCAAAGGCCAAATAGGCTTGGCCAAAAGCACTATGCTGCTCCCAATACGCCCTCACCACCGAATCTCTCTCCGCCAGCGAACGTTTGTGCTCAGTCGCCGCCTCCCTAGCGGCGTCGGCCTCATTAAATAGCGCCTCGACTTCCGCGGGATCAATACCGGCGCGGATAGCCTCGGCGGACGTCTCCAAATGGAATTCTTCGGAGGATCCTCCTCGAACAGTCGAAGTCCCGACGGCAGAGGTGGTGCCCATTCTGCACGATGAAGGTACTCCAGACATTTTCGAAAAGAATAGGAGAAAAGGAGTGTTTTCTTACCGAGGGATGAGTCGATCGACGATCGGCAGTCAAAGCTTCAGAAAATTCTTCGGCAATATTCTTATTCTCCGATGAAAGCGCATAAGGGTCTTAACACTGTAACCCAGCGCCTTTTTATAGGAGATGGCAGGGACTTCCGTGCAAATATGGAGAATCTCGGGGGCTGAAGTGCAACCGTCACAATTAATGCCTCCATTGAAACCCGCATACGCGTCGTTTCAAGGACACACCAGACGAGGAGTCATAACTAACCGTCGGTCTCCCCCTACAGGAACCCGACACGTGCCCCGGAGACTTTTCCTCGACCGCTGTTATTTCCCGCTCAGTTCAACGACCGACCAGGTAGTCCAAGTTCAAAACCAATCCGCTCAAAGACGATCGCCAGTTCCGTAAAATGCTGAGTCACTTGTCAAAGTTAAGCGATCGCCAGTAGAACCACCTCACCCCACGTTTCCAACATCGGAGCAAGCTGGGGGGCAATTGTTGTGCGGCGATTTATACGCCTCGACAGTGATCGGAATAAGGGCCGAGCGACTGAATCCACGACCAAATGAGCTACGGCGACCTTGTCAGAACGAAGGTAACAGTCCACCTTCGAGCATCTAGCGATCGACTCCCAAGGCGATTATTTTTTGGCAACTAGCGATCGACTCTGGTGTCCAACCTAGGACGATCGTCCTGTGCCACGAACAAGGCCTTCGTCCATCAAAGTCTACGAAGACTGGATCACAAAGCAAGCGCCCATGTGTAGATCCGCAAAAGGCGCCGCAGAACATGGATCGTTGACTCCAGACCATCAGCAGCTGTCAGTGACAAGGACGGCCTCACCTACCGATAGACCCGCCGAAAGATCCTAAGTGGAGGCCCCCAGGACAGCGACACGAACGCGTGTTGGCCTCTCATTGGTTCGCACTTCAGGCAGCCAGCAACTTCTGCGGACTTGAAGGAGACCAACCCATGTGCTAAAGACGATCGCCCGCTTATTATAATACAGCAGAGGCGATCGCCTAGCAACTCCCAGTGCTATAAATAGAGAACCTCCAGCGACTGGAGAAAGGTTGGGAACCACGTTCAGAATACATACACACTTTCAGACTCTCGGCTTCCTCTCTTGAACCTATCTCCAGATTTCTCTCTCAGAGGCAAGAACTCCCTACAGTTCGGGTTCAAAGAGATTCACAAGTCCAGGAGCTCAGACATACAGCTAATACACACTGTGAAAAACCGTCGATCTCTCACAGTCGTCACAGCACATCATCGTTGTTACAAGAACTCACAGAGCATCATATCTGGTTCTTCCGGCAATCTTCACGCTCAATAGATAAGATAACTAGGATCTTTACACTCATTGTAATTGTACTCTAATATTAATATTTGTACTCCAAAGTATTTGTATTAATAATATCTCGCGAGAGCATTCAAGCTCGGGACTAACAACCCCGGCAAATCTTGTGTTATTTACTTTCCCCACGGAAGTGCTCTCGCCCTTTGTTTGCTAGTCATCCATTCCAGCAATATCTACCTCCGGATAATATTTTGGGCAGCAACACAGTCATCTCAGGTACTTCTGACTTATGGATAATGAACCGGTAAGTACTGCTGTTCTGTGCATACCCAATAAAGATACAATCGACCGTATTAGGACCAATTTTAATTTGTTTAGGTAGAGGCACCTCAACATTCGCCAAACACCCCCACACTTTGAGATATTTGTATGATGGTTTTCTACCTTTCCACAACTCATATTGAGTAACATCCTTACCTTTGCGTGGAATCTTGTTCAATATGTAGTTAGTTGTCAAGCCAGCTCCCCCCCCCCCCCACATGTTCTGGGGCAAACTTAAACTAATTAATAAGGCGTTCATCATATCTTTAAGTGTTCGATTCTTACGTTCAACAACGCCATTAGATTTTGGTGCATATGGAGCCGTTGTTTGATGAATTATACCACTCTCGTTGCATAATTCCTCAAACGGGGCTACATATTCGCCTTCTCTATCACTTCGAACCATCTTAATACGACAGCCTATTTGAGTCTCGGCTTCATTCTTGAAGTTCTTAAAGGCTTCAATAGCCTCATCTTTACTTCTCAAAAGATAAATATAACAATATCTTGTACAGTCATCGATGAAAGTGATAAAGTACTTCTTACTACCTCTAGTTTGCACAAACTTTAAATCACATACGTCTGTGTGAATTAATTTAAGGGGTTTTTGTGTTCGGTTCTACCGAGTGAAATGGTAGCTTCGTCATTTTTGACTCAATACAAATCTCATATTTGTTTTGATTATTGACTTCATTTAGTTTTAGTAAATCTAACTTTACTAATCTTTTTATAACATTTAAATTCACATGACCTAATCTATAATGCCATAAACGTGAATACTCCGTAAAGTAAGAGGAAGTGGCAGCATTTCATTAGCATCAGTAGGCTTGATTACACGGCGAATAGCCGTAGCATTAAGTTTAAAAAGTCCCTCCGAGAGGTAATCCTTACGAAGAAACCTATCAAACTTCTTTAGAATAAATATCTGACTTAAACACTAGTTTAAACCCCTTACTAACTAGTATAGATCCCGAGATCAAGTTCTTCCGAATGTCAGGAACATGAAGCACATTCTTCAAGGTGAGTGCTCGTCTGGACGTTAGTTTGAGGGCCACTTCTCCAACTCCGACAAACTTAGATGAAGCTGGATTTCCCATGTTGAGCTTCCTCCCCTCAACAGCTTGATAGGTCATAAAGTAGATCCTATGGGCACAAATGTGGGCGGCCGCACCGGTGTCGATGCACCAACCACCTTGGTTCTCAACGTGGTTGACCTCCTCGGCGACCACTGCAGCAAGATCATACTCTTTCCACTCTCCGTCATTCTCGATGATGTTGGCGACATGTTTCTGTTAGGAATATGCTCTCGAATGCCACTCAGAGGATGAGAGAGTAAGGGTATTGTACTTGTAATTATGGAATAATTAATAAAAAGACAATACGATTCATTCACTGTTTATTGTATTTCAATTGCATTCTTGACTTGGTAAACATTGAAGTGAAGTCCATGTAAATAAATCGAACATTCCATTCTCGTTATGGGATAAGAGAAAATGCACTCGAAGTGTTTAAAGTTTATTTACATAAATTGTTCGCAAGTCAATAAACTTAAAATGGGCATTAAGTTTTAATACGACTTGTATAACTGATGCTAGGACGTGTGCACGTCTTGATAGCATAGTTATAAGTATATTGGTGGGTCCAGTATACTCGAACACGACTCATACTCGATTCAGTCACACGGTATTCACTCTCGGAGAGTCGATGACGAATCAAAAGGTTGTGATAGTATACATGGACCTTTGACTTGAGGGTTCAGTAGAAGATATGCCTGTGACGTTTAGTTTGTCATTAGAGTAGTCGACCTCGAAGTGCGGACTATACGGGCAGGTAGCAGCCTTTACTATACACCAAGAAAGGATTCTATCTCTTGTTAGTGAGAATGCGAATGTCGGTTAATAGCAAATAAGATCATAAGTCTTTGGTCAAAGCATTTTGATATAGTCGTATTAGATACACTATTAATCAGTCGGTCTTGATTTGCATTAACACATGTATAGAGTTTAGTCAACAGTAGGGTTTGACTTTACCGTGACCCGAAGACTTGACCGGGACATCTGATGAAGGGTCTATACGTATATAGTATTCACGACATAATGGTTCTGGAATGATCCCTTCATTCGTTCTCAGTCGGGGTTTACAGTGCGGCCCGCTAGGCTGGCTAAGTGCTGCCCGCACTCATTGGTTCCTCCCAATGTCGGCTGAGACGGACCTACGGAGTCGCGCATTAGGAGCATTGACGGATTAATGTGAATTTATTATCTCTCTATTAATATTAGATATTGGATATCTAATTAGACTTATTGGATAAATCAAATAGCGGTCTTATGAATTAAAATTAAATTACCGGGTAATTAATTTAATTCATAAAGTATATTTCTTAGAGAAATATATATGTATTTGATATAATTAATTAATTAGATTAATTAATTAATATAAATACATTGGTGATTAAACGGAATGCATTTAACGGAGTCGTTTGACGAACGTCCGGTACACGAGCCGAGTGGCTCGGCTCGTTTCTAGGAAATTTCCAATGGGTCGCCCCCCTCACATGTCTCATCAAATTTGCATGTTATTGTGTTGTGTTGTCTTATGAAATGATTAGGTTGAGATTCTTTCTCAACTAATTATGACATAAAATGAGTTATTATATATCTATATAATTACTTACTCATTTGATGAGAAAGTTGACTTGAAACACACACATACAAGCCTTTAACTTGCTGATCTCTTCTTCAGCCGTGAGAGTATTTTTGAGGGAGAGAAATATTTATTTTCTTGAGTGTTATCATCTTAGAGGTGAAAACAAATAAGAAAAAGAGAGATATAAATTCCTATAGTAATTCCTAGCCGTTTTCTTGGAGAACGGATTGCTATCGAATTTTTTCGAGCAACTTACGATGCGTGTGAAGTAGAGGCTTCGTACCTTTCGATGCTTGGAACGAAGGGATTTCGTGTTTGGGACGGGGTTCGTGATCATCATCATTTTTACGAAGATTTATTTCAAAGGCTTCAAGGGTATGATCTTTATCTTCGTATTTATATTTTCGTATATACGTTACTTGATCGATCCTGTTTGGGATTCGTATTTATTTCCGCTGCGTATTTCGTTTTATTTTCGGAATCCCAACAGTGGTATCGGAGCAAGGTTAATGTTTCCGTATATACGATTTTTTTGTGCATTTTGAATGCTTTTGGATGATGATTATGATTTAGAATCATGTTTGGAATAATTGTAGATTTTAAATTGTTCGTTGTAGCATCACGTTTTTGGAAACGAGCCGAAAAACGAAGAAACGGCAAAGGGTGCCGTGGTAAAGACCGCCTCGGGCCTCCCGCCTGTGCCGCCGAGCATGCTCGGCCATGCTCGGCCATGTCTTGCCGCAGCGGCCGAGAGGCGGCCGATGCTCGCGATCGACTCGGCCAGCCGCCGAGCATGGCTCGCCAGCACTCGGGTTTTGGCCCGATTTTGAATCGGGCCGCGGGCTGGGTCTAAAATCGGATTGTCCGGGACTCCATTTTTAAGTTTATATTTTGTTGTAATTATTTCCCAAAATTTAAATTAGATTTTAATTTGACTAAATTAATATTTGGAATATTTTTTTTTAGTTAAGGGAAATAAATTAAACGAAAATATTATTTTGGCCGGATTACTTCGAATGAATTTAAATGACGATTATTAGTATTAATTGGATTAATACCATTAAAATTGAATAGATTACTTTTATATTGATTGGATTAATATATTAATTAATTATTTAATTTTAATGCCACTGTCGCTACCCAAAATATTATCCGGAGATAGATATTGCTGGAATGGATGGATAGCAAACAAATGCAAGAGCACTTCCGTGAGAAAGATAAATAACACAAGATTTGCCGGGGTTGTTAGTCCCGGGCTTGAATGCTCTCGCGAGATATTATTAATACTAATATTCGGGAATACAAGTACTAATGTAAGAATACAATTACAATGAGTGTAAAGATTCTTGTTATCTTAGCTAGTGAGCGTGTAGATTGCCGGAAGAACCAGATTTGATGCTCTGTGAGTTCTTGTAACAAAGGAGATGAAGCATGCGGCGGTGAGAGATCGACAGTCTCTCACGGCGAGTATTTAGCTGGATGCTTGGGCTCCTGGGCTTATGAATCTCTTGGAATCTGTCTAGTGGAGACTTGCTGCCTCTGCCGATCGTCTTCTGGACGAGAGATTCGGAGAGAGAAGTCCTGAGATGAATTCCGGCGAGAAAGCAGGGAGCTTGATGGTATGTGTGTTCTACTGTATTTCCGTGAATGAATTCGGAATATAAGTTAATGAGTTCTGAACCGATTCGGAACGTAGGTGAATGAATCGTGAACCTTTTTCCAGTAGGAGGAGGTTCTCTATTTATAGGACTTGGATACGCCGAGCGATCGCCTTTTCTGCATTATAATAATCGGGCGATCGTCTTTTAGCACATGGGCTTGTTCCCTTAAAGTCCATGCCAGCCGCCGTCGCCACTGCGGTTTAATGGGAGCTCGCACGCGCCCCGAGTTGTTGCCACGGTGGTCCCACCGACAACTTTCGCGCGCCCGGGTAGGTGAGGTAGGTGACAGTCAGGCACAGATCTTGTCTGTCGCCGCATTTTGTGGATCTCGCACGTGGGTGCCGCTTCGAGATCCAGCCGATGACTTTGACGGGCGATCATCTCTGTTCGGGGCGTAGGCCGATTGCCCTTAGCCGGACACTAGAGTCGATCGCCAGATACCAAAGGGCGATCGTCTTGGGAGTCGATCGCTAGGTACCTGATGGTGGTCTGGTTTCTTCGATTAGACGAGCTAGCCATAGTTTGACTGGTGTTGACTTGGTCGCTTGGCCTTATAGCCGATCGCCTGTCGGGATGAATAAATCTTGACACAACAATTGCCCCCCAGCTCGCTCCTATGTTGGAAACGTGGGGTGAGGTGGTTTTCTTGGCGATCGCTGAACTTTTGACGAGCGACTCTGTGCTTAACTGATCTGGCGATCATCTTTGAGCTGATATATCCTGAGTTTGGACGACCTGGTGGGCTGCTAAACTGCGCGGGAAATGGCAATGGGCGAGGAAAAGTCTCCGCGCACGTGTCGGGCTTCTATTGGAGGATACCAATGGTCATTAATGACTCCTCGGCTGACGCGTCCTTGCAAAGACGCGTACGCGGGTATCGAGGGAGTCAATAAATGCGACGTTTGGGATCCGACCCCTGAGATTTTCCCTTATTGCAAACGAGTCCCTGCCATCTCCTATAAAACGGCGCAGTGCTGCAGTCTTCGTCCTCACGCGCACTTACTGGAGAAAGAAGGACTTGCTGAAGATTTTTCTGAAGATCTTAGTGCCGATCGTCGTTCGATTTCACATTCGGGTAAGAAAAATCCTTTTCTACTTTCTTTCTTTGAGAATGGCCGGAACGTCATCATCACATGGAGTGGGTACCAGTTCCTCCGCCGGGACATCGACTGTCCGGGGAGGACCTTCTTCCGACTTCCACCTGGAGACGGCCGCCGAGGCTATTCAGGCCGGAATTGACCCTGCGTAGGTCGAGGCGCTGTTCAACGAGGCCGACGTGGATAAGGGGGCGGCCGTCGAACATAGGCGCTCGCAGACGGAGAGAGATCTTGCGGTCAGGGCCTACTGGGAGCGACATAATGTCTTTGTCCAGGCATATGTGGCATTTGCTGATATAATGGAGACGTTGGCCGACCCGTCTCCAAGCTTTGACTTCCGGGAGTATTCGATCGCTTATCCGTATCAACCTCCCAAGCGATCGCTATATCGGGCTGCTCAGCGATCTCTGTGGTCTCTAGGGCAAATCAGGAGTTCGGCGACCATGAAGGATCTGGCCGTCTGGAGGACGAGGTTCCATGTCCCTTCAGACGTGGATCTCTTTGTGCCGGCCGAAAATGAGAGAGCCGATCAGCCTCCGGAGGGGATGGTCGCTGTGAACGAAGCGATCATGGAGGCAGGGTTGCGATTTCCTATGCCGCACTCTGTCTCTTATCTGCTGTCTGCTTGGAATTTGGCGCCGCTCCAGCTAACGCCAAATGCTTGGCTTCAGATCATCTGCACTCTGACCTTGTTCGGCGATCACCGACTGTATCGCCTCTCTTCGCCGTCAGAGATGAACCATTTGTTCAAATTGACGACTCAGAAAGAGTCGGTCGGCGGTTATCATATTCAGGGCCGACCCGGTCGGGTGATCCATGGAATCCCAAACAAGATGCGGGGCGATCTGACGAAGTGGTTCTGGGTCGCCGGTGCCTGGAAAGCCTCAGCGAGCGACAACCCCACTGGCGAGCTGAATTTTCCCACTGGCTTTCGGGAGAGAAATCCCGATAAGGGTTCAGACTCTCCCTTTGTTTGGATATGTTCTGAACTGATCTAATTTGATTTCGCTTTTGCAGGTTTTCATATTCCGACGATCGAGGAGCTGCCTTTCGATTTCCTGGTCGTCTGGGAGCGGATACGAAGTTTGCCGGACGATTTAATCGACGCTAACCGGATCAACAAGGAGAGTCGTCGGTTGTCCGCTCGCCTATTCTATTTTCCGAGACATCTCTCGGCCTCAGGTATGAACTTCTGCGATCTCCATTCGTTGGGCGATCGTCCTTTTGGAGGAATATGACTGACTGTGGTTTGATTGTTTTTATTGCAGAGGTTTGCTTTCCTCGCTTTGTGAAGCCTCCACCGGAGATAGCTATGTGGAACCCCGGAGTTCTTGGTCGTCTCCGCCAGACGAAATCATCTCGGGCTCCCCCTGTTGCGTTGCCAATCGTTCCGGAGGCGGAACCTCGCGTGGAGCCGATCGTGGCTGAGGAAGGAGAGGGGCTTCGAACGAATCGCAAGAGGCCGAGGCCGGAAGAAACTCCGGTTCCTGCCCCCGCCAATGAGGTGCTGATCGCCGCGCCTCCGATCACCATTCTCGCTCCAGAGAATGAGCCGCCCTCTGCGGCTTTTATGCGGGAGATGGCGATCGCTGACGCTGAGACTCCTCGAGGGAAGCCGTATTTCGGTCGCGACCCCGAGAGAGCTGAGAGGTAGATTGCATTTTTGTGTTGAAACTTTCAATTGCGTAGGAGTTGTGTTAACTTTGTTGTATTGATGTAGGATCCGTCGCACAGATCCATCCTGCCCGCCGATGGTGTTGAATTTCTTAGCCAGCCGATCTCCTCGCCAGGCCTGTGACATCCCGCAGTACGTTAGCAAGGCCGCTTCTGCTCTGCCGAAGGCCTGGACAACCGATCTGGATGCGATCGCTCGTCAGCGATCGGGGAGTACGATGCAGGCTCTTCTCGCCCTTTCTCTCCAGACGGCGACCATGGCTGTCCAAGCTGCGCAGGAGTTTGAGGGGCGGCCTTCCACTATTCGCCTGCAGGCGGATCTCGAGGCGGCTCGGAAAGAGAACGCCGAGTTTGCCGATAAGATCGTGGCGATGGAGAAGGACTTTTTGGAGGCAGCCAAGCGGGCGAGCCATGAGCTTGAGCTGGCGAAGAAGGAAACCGAGTTGTCTCGTTTGGCGGTTGACCGATTCCGGGACAGGATGATGAATGCCGTCCGGGCAGAGAAGGTTGCTGAGGAGGAGGTCGATCGTCAGAAGGTGACGATCGCTCGGTTGACTAGCGAGCTGGCGGAGTCGAGGGAGAGGGTAGCTGCAAGGGAGGCCGAGCTCCAAGGGTCGCAACAGGCGATGGCGGAGCTGAAGAGAGAGGTAGAGGCGACCAGGGCTGATCCCTTTCAAAGATTGGAGTTTGTCAGCGAGTTCGCCTATTATATGGCATTCGCCGACTCGATCCGAGTAGCTAAGAAAGGAGGTTTGGAGGTCGGGCCCCTTGCTGAGAACTTCAAGGCCTATGCGTTGGAGCATCCTCTCCATCCTGCTTTCTCCTTGCCGATTTTGGATCTCTCGGAGCTTGGCGTGGATCTAAGCTGGTATCCGACTCCGGCCAATCTTGCTCATCCCGACGCTCCGGAAGATGAGGGGACCGCACCGGATGTTGATGGCGATGGCTAGGCAGGGGCCTGAGGCACTTCATTTTTGATGTTTTAGCTTATTTCCTTGTAATTCGTAGCTTTCTTTTGTAGCATTTAGGCCTTCGGGCGACCATGTACTCTGATCTTTTCAAGTAATGAAATGAACGTTTGAATTTCTGACTTATCACTTGAATGATTGTTATTTTTGAGTCTTTGTTTGACTTTGTACAAATGTGTGAGGAGAGATCGTTGCGAGGGTAGTTCCAAATGAATTGATAAACTCATAAAGATAACTTTTACAACAAATTCGATCACTGCACTACATCTGAAAAACGACGATCTCCGTATGTGGTTGAATAGGGACGATCGTCGTATAGGTAGTCCGCACTCTGTTGTTACCCAAAATATTATCCGGAGATAGTATTGCTGGAATGATCGAGTAACAAACAAATGTGAGAACACTTCCGTGAGAAAATAGATAACACAAGATTTGCCGGGGTTGTTAATCCCGGGCTTGAATACTCTCGCGAGATGTTATTAATAAATATACTGTCGAGTACAAATATTAATGTTAGAATCTAATACAAGGAGTGTAAAGACTTCTAGTTATCTAAGCTTTAGAGCGTGTAGATTGCCGGAAGAACCAGATAGATAAATCTGTGAGTTCTTGCTTGGGATATATGATGAATGTGTATGAATATCACTATGAATGTGTTAGTGGTTGCCAAAAGAGCCTTTGATTCTCTCTTTGGTGTGTATTTTGCACTTAATTCGTAGTAGAATTCGCCCCCTTTTGGCCGCAGCAGTGAGTCCTCTATTTATAGGGGACAAGGTAGTTGGGATCCCTCAGGCGATCGCGGGCGATCGCCGTTTTCTATATTAAAATAAAACGGCCGATCGTCCCATCACGTGGGCCTGTTCCCTTGAGGTCCGAGGTTGCAGTTGGAGGCCAGCTAAGTGAACCAATGGGAAGCCAGCACGCATTGCGAGTCGCTGTCCGAGGAGGGCCCAGTTCGTACCTTTCGGCGGCCTTGTCGGTAGGTGTGGTAGGTGACAGGCTGGGGTCAATGATCCTATCTGTCGGTGTCCTTTGAAGATCCGCGGGTGGGCCATCGTCCAAGATTCGGTCTTCGACGACTTGGACGGATGCTGGATCCCCACGTGGCATGAGACGATCGCCTCTGGTCCGCTCATTAAAGACGATCGCCAGATATCAAAAGACGATCGCTGTTTACCAAAAGACGATCGCCGCATTATGCCGAACTCTAGGCGTTTGTCCGGAGTATGTCTTTCATGGTTGGCTTTTCTGATCGTGATGCCGATCGCCTATCGAGGCGTATTAACCGCCGCACAACAATTGTCCCCCAGCTCGCCTCGATGTTGAAAACACGGGGTGAGGTGGCGCTGTTGGCGATCGCCCAATGTTTAAACGATCAGCCGATCTGACTTCAAATATGAACGACCTTCTTTCGCGCCGGGAGCAGCGGGAAAAGAAGGCGGGCTTTCTAACGTGGCAGGGACACGCGTCGCGCCGCTATTGGGAGAGTCCGACGGTTTTGTCGGTCTTGTCGGTTGGCATGCCCTCGAAAAGACGCGTCTGCGGGATTCGAGGGCGGCATTTAATGCGTCCCCACGTGACGGTTGCGATCCAGCCCTCGAGGTTTCTCCTATTTGCATTTAGACCCTCGTCTCCATCTATAAAAGGGCTTGCGCTTCTTCTCCTTCACTTTTTTACGCGTCCTTTGTATCCATAGCTGAAATTCTGCAGAAATTTCTGGAGCTTGTTGTGCCGACCGTCTTCCTTTCTTTAGGTAAGAAACCCAATTTTTCTTTCTCCCTTAATTTTTGAGAATATGTCGGGAGGATCTAAGGTCTTCGAGGCCGGAAGCACTTCTGCCGCCGGCCACGGACCGGGAGGGAATTCCTGTGGGAATCCCCGTGGAAACGGCCGTAGAGGCTATTCGTGCGGGGATTGCACCTGCAGAGCTTGAGGAGCTTTTTAACGAGGCCGTAGTGGCGGGATCTGCGGCGGCGGAGGAGCGAGATGCGTCGCCGGTGGAGGAAGACGAACTGATGCGTTTGTCTTGGGAAAATGATAGCGTCTCCGGCCCCGTCTATACGGCTTTTGCTAAACTTATGGAGGGGATTTCCGGGCCCTGTCCGGAGTTTGATTTCGAGGCTTACTCCGCCGCTCATCCCTACGTACATGTGATGCGGACGGAGTTTCGGGCTGTTGACCCGTCTCAATGGACTCTTGGTCAGATTCGGAGTTCGGCGACCTGGAAGGACATGACCCGCTGGAGGGTCAAATATCATATCCTCTCTGATGTGTCATTGCACGTGCCCTCCGAGAACGAACGTGCCGACCATCCTCCCGAGGGTATGGTCGCCATTAACGAAATGACCACCGCCGGATCGCGGTTTCCTTGCCGTCGCCATTTCGTATATGCCGATCGCCTGAATTTGGCGCCTTCGCTGACGCCGAATGCCTCGGCCGCAGATTATCAAGACATTGACATTGTTTGGCGGTCACAGTTGTTTCGCTTGCCTTCGCTACCGGAGATGAATTATCTTTTAAGCCGATCGTGCGTATGGGATCGATCGGCGGTTACCATATCCAAGGTCGCCAGGTAGGGTGGTCATTGGGGTACCGAGCAAGGCTCGGGCGACCTGAAAAGTGGTCTTTGGGTTGGTGGTGCATGGAGGTCGGCATCGAGCGAACCGCCGGAGGAGGAGTTGGATATCCCCACCAATTTTCGGGAGAGGAATCCAAGTAAGGGTTTCCATTCTCCCTTTATTTGGATACTCCTTGGACTGATATAATTTATTTCCCTTTTTGCAGGATCCCTTGTTCCATCGATCGACGATCTCCCCTTTGATTTCTCGATCGTCTGGGAGCGGATTCGCGCATTGCCGGATTCCTATAAAGACGTTCAATCAGTCAGCCACGAATCTCATTGGTTGGGAGCTCGACTGTTTCGCTTCCCTCGCCATCTGAAGGCCCCTGGTATGACTTTTCATCTACTCTCTTCTGCGGGGCGATCGTCTCCAAGAGGTCGCCATGTCTAAGTAAGTGTCTAACTTGTTTGATTTTCTTCTTTGGCAGAGATTTATTTTCCCCGTATTGCCGAGCTACCGCAGGAGATTGCCATGTCTAATCCCGGTTTTATCGGTCGCCTTCATCTGGGAAAGAAAACGGGTCGCGTTGCTGCGACGTCGTCTCGCCCTACCCCTGTGGTGAGGCCTGCTGCGGCGTCAGTCGCCGACCCGGTGGTCCAGGGAGAGGAACAGCTCCAGCGCCGCAAGAGGCGGAGGTCGGAGGAGTCCCCGTCGATCTCTGAGGCGGATGTATCAATTCTCGAGCCTCCGGTCGCTGCGGCTCCTATCTCTGCCATCCCGATAATGGAGCAATCAGGCCCCAAGCCCACGGTCTCCGGCCCCCGGTCATCTGGAGGCTCGGCGAAGAAGGTGGCGATCGCCGATGCGGAAACATCCCGGGGCAAGCCTTATTTCGGACGCGATCCCGAGATGGTCAATAGGTAAGAAAGGGTCACAATTTTCTGAGTTAGGCATTCTGAGCATGGCATGGGCTAACTCCTTGATTTCCTTGGTTTGCGCTCCAGGGTTCGTCTCGCCGATCCGGACGTTGCTCCCATGGTGCTGGACTTTCTGTCGAGCAAGGCTCCGCAACAGTCTCTCTAAGTCCCTGCTTACGTTCGCCAGGCTATCACCTCTTTGCCCAAGGCTTGGACGACCGATCTTGATGCGATCGCTCGTCGGCGATCTGGAGACGCCATGCAGGCGACCGTTGCCCTGGCTCTTCAAACTGCGATGATGGCCGTCCAAGCTGCTCGGGATTTTGAGGGGCGACCCTCTACTGCTCATCTCCATCGCGAACTCGAGGCCGCCCGGAACAAAAATATCGAGGATGCCAACCGGATCCGGTCAATGGAGAAGGAGTATGAGGAGATGGCCAAAAGGGCTAAGCACGACGTGGATCGATTGAAGCAGGAGCTGAGCCGCATTAAGGAGGCTGCCGATCGGTCCCGTGATGAGGAGAAAGAAACCCGCCAGAAGCTCGCGGCGTCGCAGGAGGAGGCTGCCGGACTGAAGGCGATGGTGGATCGGCTCAGCGGTGAGCTGGACGTGGCGAAGAAGGAGCTGGAGAAGGCCCAGGGTGAGAATGCCGCCAAGGTTGTCGAGCTGGCGGAGGCTGAGAAGACGGTCGTGGAGTTGAAGGGCCAACTGAAGGCGATCGAGACCGATCCCTACCAAAATGTGGCGTTCGCCGGCGAGTTCGCCTATTACTTGGCCTATGCTGACGCTGTTCGAGCCGCAAAAAAGGCAGGGGTCGAGATCGGTCCCTTGATGGAGAGCTTAAAATCCTACGCCCTCGCGAATCCTCTGCACCCGGAGTTCTCCTTGCCGATCCTTGACTTTGCCGACTTCGGGATCGACTTGAGTTGGTATACGGGTAAACTCATTCATCCCGAGGCTGAAGTCGATCCGCAACCTGAGGGCGATGGTCAACCGGCGGGGCCTTGAGAGACATTTTGTTTTCCTCTGTAACTTTGTACTTTCTGTTTTCCTTTTGTAATGCCTTCGGGCCCCGTAATGTATGAAACTCGTGTTATGAATAAAATGTTCCTCTTTTCATACTGTCTTTTTATATACGATCGCCCTTTGAATGTTTTGCGTGCAATTTTTACGAGTACGTGTATGATTGCTCTCGTCGTTTTGCTCATCCGACCGATCGTCTGAGTGTTGAAAGTATTGACATGTTTTGAATCGGAATTCTTACTTGTAATTTTTGTCGGACGACCCCGATCGCCCTGCATGTTTTTGAGCGAAGCCGATCGAGTGTGGTTCCTCTTTGTTCGATCGTATTTGAGATTAGCTCGACCTATCCCTGCCCCCTTGTTTTTGTTCACTTATTGTAAGTAAGGAGACAAAAACTAGTCTGTCTGGCGAGCTATCTTCATTTTGCCGATTCTGAAGAGTCATGTGTGGTTGGGGTGTTCGATGGACCGATCTCCCCAATCGTGTCTTCGTGTGCGAGGAATATTGTGTATCCCGTGACTCACTTTTTGTGAGGGTCCTCCGTTAGGCTACGCCTGCCTTGTGTTAAAACGAAAGGCGGGCGATCTCGGTCTGGAGGAGTCCTTGCGCGGAGTGTTGTCGGCTTATTCGACACCACGTCCGCGGCTTGTCAGCTCTGCTTCCACCTCGGCCCGCCATGAAGATGGCGACTCTCGACGGTGTACGTTGAGACGGGGGTAATGGCACGTCGCATTGTTCGGGTTCACCATGTTAGATGATGTACCTTGAGGACGTGCGATCGTGCCTATTGATTATTTTGGAGGGTCCTTCGGCTACGCCGGCCTCGTATTTAAACGAAGGGCGGGCGATCTCAGCCCACAGGAACCTTGCATGGGTGAAGCTGTCGGTTCCATCGACCTCCAGGACCATGGCTGCATTAATTTTACCTAGGATCGTCGTGATCAGCGATCGTCGGCGGTATGCGATATGCCTGGTGGGGCGATCGCTATAATAGATGGGATAGGAAAAAATCTCATTATATTCCTTGTACATCATTGAAATTGAATACAAATTTATCACTGATAGTATTTTTTCAGATGCACGGCGTTCCAGGGGTATTGGTCCGGAGTACCATCAGGATGTTCCAGTTCGTAGGCTCCTTTAGTTAGCCATCTGGATACTCTGAAAGGTCCCTCCCAGTTCGGACCAAAACGCCTGTGTGGGTTTGGATCTTCTTAAGGACGAGATCGCCCACTTGAAATCTTCTTTCTCTGACCTTTGAATTGAAGAACTTCTCGGCTCTCCTTTTGTGGATTGTGTTCTTCATTTCTGAGGTCAGCCGTCTTTCTTCGAGCATGTCTAGGTCGATTCGTCGGGCTACATCGTTGTCGGTCGTCATCTCCTGTTCGGTTCGATGGCTGAGGACGGCGATCTCTGAAGGAATCACCGCTTCTGTTCCGAAGGTAAGGGCGAACGGGGTTTCGCCGGTTGAATTGCGGGTCGTCGTTCGGTAGGACCACAAAACGTCAGGGAGATCGCTCGCCCATCGTCCTTGCCTGGATTCGAGTCGTGCTTTGATCGTGTGTTTGAGGATCTTATTCACTGCCTCTACCTGCCCGTTCGTCTGAGGGTGATAGGGCGCTGAGAATAACCTTTTGATTCCCCACTTTTCACAGAATTGCATGACTTCTAAGCCGTCGAACATTTTCCCGTTGTCGGAGATGATGGCCTGGGGCAGACCGAATCGGCATACGACGTTTTTCCATATAAACTTGATCACTTGCTCTTGGCCGATCTTGTTGAGTGGTTCGGCCTCAGCCCATTTGGTGAAATAATCGACCCCTACGATGGCGAACTTACAGCCCCTGGAGCCGTCGGCAAGGGACCTATAAGGTCGATGCCCCATTGCGCAAATGGCCAAGGGCTATACATGGAGGTGAGCTGTTCGGGTGATAGTTTAATGTTGGGGCCCATTATCTGACATCTATGACACGATCTGGCATAAGCGATCGCATCTTTCCGAAGTGATGGCCAGAAAAATCCTTGTCTGGTTGTCTTATGGATGAGGGCTTGCCCGCCCGCGTGGTTTCCAAAAATCCCGTCATGGATCTCCGCTAAAACGAGCCGACCTTCCTCCGGTGTAATACACTTGAGGAGGGGAAGGCTGAAGGCTCGCTTGTAAAGCCGATCGTCCAATAGGGTATACCTGGTCGCACGGCCGAGTTGGCGAGCTTTAACACGGCCGCCGTGACCCTTCCGTCCTTTAAGTATTTGATGAACGGAGTCATCCAATTCTCCTCGGCGATGGCGACCGTGGTAACCAGATTTCTGTCGATCGCCGGCCTTGCTGACTTTGTGATTTGGATATTGGAGAAGTCGGCTGCCCCATCCGATGATGCTAGTTTGGAAAGAGCATCGGCCTGGGAATTGTGCTCTCTCGGGACTTGTTCGATTAGCAATTCTTCAAATTTTGTGCACATTTCGGCGACCAGCTCTTGGTATTTGACCATCTGTTCGCCGCGCGCCTCATATTCTCCCTTGACTTGGTTCACGACCAAAAGGGAGTCCATGAAGATATGGAGGCGACGAACGTCTAGGGCGAGGGCTAGATCGAGTCCGCCTACCAAAGCTTCATATTCGGCTTCATTGTTGGTCGCACGAAAACCGAAACGCACAGCATTTGTGAAACTCTGACCGTCGGGGCTGATGAGGACAATCCCTGCCCCTGCTCTCGCATTGGTCGCTGAGCCATCCAAGTATAATTTCCAGGCAGGTCGGCCGACCTGGGTCGGACTGTGAGGGAACGTTTATTCCACCACGAAGTCCGCCAGAGCTTGGCCTTTGATCGTCGTGCGAGGAGTGTAAGTGATACCGTATTGGGCGATCTCCAGCGACCACTTGAGGAGTCGTCCGTTGGTGTCTGGTCGGTGCAGGACTTGTCTTAGAGGTAGAGTTGTTAGGACTTCCACTTGGTGATCGAAGAAGTAAGCCCTCAGCTTGCGTACACTCATGACAAGGGCATAGGCGATCTTCTCCAATGGTGTATAACGTGTCTCAGCGTCGTGGAGCGCTTGGCTAACATAGTAGATCGGAAAGTGGGCTTGCCCCTCTGCTCGCACCAGAACGGCACTCAGCGCGACCTCCGAGGCCGCTAAGTAAAGGAATAATTTTTCACCGGGGATCGGCTTTGCCAGGATCTGGGGGTTAGATAGATATTCCTTTATTTTGGCGAATGCTATCTGGCTTTCTTTCGTCCACGCGAACTTCTTGTTCTTGATGGTCGCGAAGAAAGGCTTGCTTTTATCGCCGAGCCGTGATATGAAACGGTTGAGGGCGGCTAGACAACCTGTGAGGCGTTGCACCTGCTTGATGTTCCGCGGTTCCTGCATGTCAAGGATCGCCTGTATCTTGGTGGGGTTCGCCTCGATCCCCCTTTGGCTCACTATGTGCCCCAGGAACTTCCCGGAGCCCACCCCGAAGTTGCATTCCTTGGGGTTCAGCTTCATGTTAAACTTCTCAAGGATGGCGAACGTCTCGGCGAGATCGTTGAGGTGATCTTCCTTCTTGAGGCTTTTGACTACGATATCGTCAATGTAGACCTCCATGGTCTTTCCGATCTGATCGGCGAACATTCTGTTGACTAATCGCTGGTAGGTCGCCCCCGCGTTTTTCAAGCCGAACGGCATTCTGACCCAAAAGTATATGTCTTTTTCTGTGTGGAAAGATGTGTGTTTTATGTCTTCCTCCGCTATTGGGATTTGATGATATCCGGCGAAGGCATCCATAAACGACATCATTTCGCAACCTGTCGTGCTATCGACCAGGTGATCAATATGAGGCATCGGGAAGTGATCTTTTGGACATGCCGCGTTGAGGTCGGTGAAGTCAATGCATAATCTCCAGGAGCCAGTTGGCTTTTTGACGAGCACCGCGTTGGCGACCCATTGTGGTTCGTCTGTGGCAACTCCGATCAATTTGTTGTTGAGTAACTTCTGGACTTCTATGTCGAGCGCCGCGTATTTCTCGGGACCGAACTTCCTACGCTTCTGGTGAACAGGCTTCATCGCCCGGTCGATCTTCAGATAATGGCAAGCGTGTTCGGGACTTATGCCAACCATATCTTGATGCGACCAGGCAAAGACTCTGATGTTCCTACGTAGCAACTTGATCAGATCCCCCTTTAATTCGTGGTCGATGCTTGCGCCGATCTGTACTTCCCGTTCTGAATGATCCGGGTCCATCATAATACTTTCCAACTCTTTGACGGGGATGGTCGCCTCTCGTTTGGTGCGATCTCCGGACTCGGACCTTGGATCGATGTCGAGACCTGGCTCGAAACCGATCCTTGGCTCGATGTCGTCCGTCAATTGATGAGAGATGGCGTCCCCTGAGTCGGGTTGGTACGATGTGTTTGGCTCGTCGATCTCCATGGGTTGATCGTCGATCGCTTCAATGTTACATATAGTATCGGAAGTATCGAAAGAAGTAACAACATAGGAGTAATTCAAACATCTCTTTGCCATTAGCTGATCTCCTTTTACAGTACCAACCGTCCCATCGGCAGTGGGGAATTTGATACAGTAAAAGAAAGATGAGGCGACCGCCTCAAAGGTTTCCAAAAAGGGGCGACCTAGGAACCCATTATAGATGCTGGGCCTATCTATGATTACAAAGCTTAGGTTCCTAGTAATCCTAACCTTGGGGTCATAAAAGCATACTAGCTCAACGGAGAGCTTGATCCTCCCGTAGGCTTGGACTGTGTTGTCGCCGAACCCTTGGAGCACGGTGTCGAAAGGCTTGATGAATTTGATTAAGTTGCCGAGTTGGTCTAGGGCGGATTTGAATATGATGTTGCAGAAACTCCCATTGTCGACCAGCACGCGATCGACTGTCTTCCCAAGGATACAAGCGGAGATCACTAGTGCATCCTCTTTGGGACATTGCACTCCCTCCCTGTCCTTATTGGAAAAGGTGATGAGCGCGTCTCTAGAGATGGTCGGCTCCGGAGGTACTACAACATGGACTTCGGCGAAAGCCCTCAGCTCGGATTTTCGCTTTCTGTTTGACAAGGTGGAAACCGGGGAAAGGCCCCCGAGGCTAAAACCTCCTGCTTGAAGCATGTTGATCCGACCGCCAGGGTTAATCGGAGGAATCGACTCATCAGAGTACTCCGGCTCATGCTCGATTCTGGCGATCGAATTGGGAGGAATTCTTTCGCTTGGTCGGCGCTCGCGCCCTCCGGCTCTTTCCGTCCTGGGTTCTGGCTTGGTGATCAAATTGTCCAGTTTGCCTTCCTCAAACAATCGCCAGAGCTGTCTGAGGAGGTCGCGGCATTGGCTAATGTTGTGGTCGGGACTCTTATGATAGGCACAGAATTTGCTACGGTCTAGGTGACCGTGGTCCCTTATTGGCTTTGGCTTGGAAAGCCACTCGCGACCCTTGATCGCGTTGAAGATGTGGGCCGGAGATAAGTTGAGGTTGTGAAGAAGGTGGACCTCTACATCCTCGAAGGCTTTGAACTCGCCAGGCGGCTTGGCGACCGCCTTCCAGGCTTGGCGACCGCCTTCTTGGACATGGGAAGGTGCTTTTCCTTCTTCTGACCGTCCCTCGTCCAAGCGGAGTGAGAGCATCTTCTCGCCCGGCCGTAAAATCGGCGGCTCGACGCTGAACGTCAGATAGGTCGGTGGAAAATCCTTTGTGAGGTGCCTGAACATGGGAGAGCATCCGTGGAATCCGTTCAGGACTGCGTGGTGAGCGATCTCGTCGCTGACGGGCTCACCGGTGAGGACTATCTCGTCCACCCGGTCGATGTAATCCTCATCCGATTCGTCCTTTCCCTGTCTGATTTTCATCATGCGGTGGGGACCTTCCGGGCGAGCGACTTTGGCGGCGAAGTACGACGTGAAGTCGTTCGCCAACTTCTCAAAGCAATTGATTGAGCGAGATGGTAGTGAGATGTACCACCTGTGGGCGAGATCGCCCAGAGTTAACGGGAACATACGACATTTCGTCGCATCTGAAGCTCCGCATCCGGTCATGTAGATCCGGAATTTGCTTAAGTGGGTTCCCGGATCCGTTCTCCCCTCATATAGAGGTGTTTGTGGGGGATTGATCGTTGATTGGACTGGGGCGATCTCGATCTGGACCGCGAGTGGTTCATTTAGCCCAGCGATCGGTCTCCTGGCACTTGCCCCAATTTCTAGGAGCGTCTTCATCTCGTCGAGCTGGCGTTGCATAGCGGCGATCGCCGTTGCCTGACTGCTCGCCGATTGGCTCTCAGAATGCGAACCAAGGCGATCGTGTACTGATCCCCTAGCTCCGTGGTGAATGACGAGCTCCCTGCCAGTGGGTTCCTTTCTTGGGCGAGCAGGGGCTCGTTGACCGGTCTGTCTCCTGGGAGTCGGATATGCCGAACTCCTGGTAAAGGATTCGGATACCGATGTCTCCCGGCTGGGGCCTGAGTGCCCGGGTCGCCATGAGGGATCGCTCCCCAGGCGGCTGAAGACGGAATCATCCCGCCTCACGAGAGCCTTCTCCTGCGGCTCGGGGCTTTCTGTCGATTTCTCGACATAAATCCCCTTGAGCTTTCGTTTGCTTGCCCGGAGGATGGTTGACAGAGTGATGGTGGGCGATTCGTAGGCCTTCCGTCGCTCCCTGAGGATGGCTATAGCGTCCTCAATCTGTTCCGCGGTCTGGAACTGATCGAGTGAGAGGCTAGAACTGTCCCTCGGGGGCGGGAGTGAGAGTCTAGCGTCGCCACGGTCGCCTTCCGCCGTGGGCTGGGATTCGGTCCTCGCCGGAATAAGATTTCCGGCAGATCTCAGGGTGGCCCTCTTGGAGGTTGTTGCTGATGTCATTTTCTGAAGGTTTTTCTATTGAAGAACAGTGAGTGTTTCTTCAAGTATATGTCCGGAGAACAGTGAGTGTTCTTCGAGACGGTAGGAATAAAAATGAAGGTTTAGATGTCCTTCCTCTAGCGCCAATTGTTGTTACCCAAAATATTATCTGGAGATAGTATTGCTGGAATGATCGAGTAACAAGCAAATGCGAGAACACTTCCGTGAGAAAATAGATAACACAAGATTTGCCGGGGTTGTTAATCCCGGACTTGAATGCTCTCGCGAGATGTTATTAATAAATATACTGTCGAGTACAAATATTAATGTTATAATCTAATACAAGGAGTGTAAAGACTTCTAGTTATCTAGGCTTTAGAGCGCGTAGATTGCCGGAAGAACCAGATAGATAAATCTGTGAGTTTTTGCTTGGGATATATGATGAATGTGTATGAATATCACTATGAATGTGTTAGTGGTTGCCAAAAGAGCCTTTGATTCTCTCTTTGGTGTGTATTTTGCACTTAATTCGTAGTAGAATTCGCCCCTTTTGGCCGCAGCAGTGAGTCCTCTATTTATAGGGGACAAGGTAGTTGGGATCCTCAGCGATCGCGGGCGATCGCCGTTTTCTATATTAAAATAAAACGGCCGATCGTCCCGTCACGTGGGCCTGTTCCCTTGAGGTCCGAGGTTGCAGTTGGAGGCCAGCTGGGTGAACCAATGGGAAGCCAGCACGCGTTGCGAGTCGCTGTCCGAGGAGGGCCCACTTCGTACCTTTCGGCGGCCTTGTCGGTAGGTGTGGTAGGTGACAGGCTGGGGTCAATGATCCTATCTGTCGGTGTCCTTTGAAGATCCGCGGGTGGGCCATCGTCCAAGATTCGGTCTTCGACGACTTTGACGGATGCTGGATCCCCACGTGGCATGAGACGATCGCCTCTGGTCCGCTCATTAAAGACGATCGCCAGGTATCAAAAGACGATCGCTGTTTACCAAAAGACGATCGCCGCATTATGCCGAACTCTAGGCGTTTGTCCGGAGTATGTCTTTCATGGTTGTCTTTTCTGATCGTGATGCCGATCGCCTATCGAGGCGTATTAACCGCCGCACAACACACTCTTCCCCCTTGTTTTTATTCGCTTAGTGGAAGTAAGGGGATGAAAATAATTCGTTGAGTGAGCGGTCTTTAACTTTGTCGAATCCTCGAGGACGGTCGTCCGTCTTGAGGAACCGTGCACGATCGCGGAGTTCGATGGACCGACTCCCTGATCATGTCTTGATGCGCGAAGACATTGAGTGTCTCGTGACTCACTTTATTATGAGGGTCCTCTGTTAGGCTGCGCCTCGCCTCGTATTTAAACGAAGGGCGTGCGGTCTCGATCTAGAGGAGTCCTTGCGTGGGGTAGCGTCGGATGATTCAACTCCACGCCCGCGGCTTGTTTAGCTATGCTTCCACCTCGGGTCGCCATGACGATGGCGACCCTCGACGGTGTACGTTGAGACGGGGGTAGTGACGCGTCGCATTGTCCGGGTTCACCACGTTAAATGATGAACCTTTGAGGGCGAGCGATCGTGTCCACCGACACTTGGAGGGCCCTCAGACTACGCCGGCCTCGTATTTAAACGAAGGGCGGGCGATCTTGGCCCAAAGGGACCTTGCATGGCCTAAGCAGTCGGTTCCATCGACCACCAGGACCATGGCTGCACTCTTCCACCTTGGATCGTCATATAAATGCCGACCTTCGACGGTGTACGTTGTGCGGGGGAGGTGATCTCGTGCCTTAGTCCATCATGTTAGATGGTGAACTGTAGATGGCGATCGAGTCCTCCAGTTTCCTAAATAAGGATGGAGATCGGGGAGACTTCCGAGGTTCCCTTCTCTTGATTAAAGCATGTAGAGACGGTCGCCGAGGCTGATCCCGGGGTCGGCTCGTATGAGCTTTCCAGCCTATTTTGTGTTCGACTCGGACGATCGTGTATAGAGATTGGTAGGGGCTTCGGCTAAGCCAATAAGCTATCCAACTTGCCCTCCTCGAACAATCTCCAGAGCTGTTTGAGGAGGTCGCGGCATTGGTTGGTGCTGTGGCCGGGACTCTTATGGTAGGCACAATATTGATTGTTGTCCAGGTGACCGTGGTCCCTTATCGCCTTTGGCTTTTTGAGCTTTTCGTGCCCCTTGATGTCATAGAAAATATGTGCCGGAGTTCGGTTGAACGTATGGAGGAGATGGGCTTCCATGTCCTCGAAGGCCTTGAGATCTCCGAGTGGCTTGGCGATCGCCTTCTTGACTTTGGCGATCGCTATCTTCCGGACAGGAGGTGGCGTTTCCTCGCCTAGGTGGAGGGTGAGTAGCCTTTGCCTGGCCAGAAAGTTGGCAGCCTTAGCGCGGAAGATCGCGTAAGTTGGGGGAATATCCTTGGTGAGATGTCTAAACATGGGAGAATGACCGTAGAATCCCCCCATGACCGAAAAGAGAGCGAGCTCGTCACTGACGGGTTTGCCGGTGAGGATGATTTCGTCTACTCGGTCAATGTAATCTGCGTCGGTTTCGTCTTTCCCCTGCCTGATTTTCATCACGCGGTGGGGGCCTTTTGGTCTGGCGACCTTGTTGGCGAAGTATGACGTGAAGTCATTCGCTAGTTTCTTAAAGGAGGTGATTGATCGTGGTGGTAGTGAGGCGTACCACCTATGGGCCAGCTCGCCCAATGTTAACGGGAAGATCCGGCACTTGGTTGCATCATATGCCCCACACCCAGTCATGTAGATTCGGAAGTTACTCAGGTGGGTTTCGGGGTCCGATCTCCCCTCATACAGAGGTGTTTTGGGAGGAGCGATCGTTGGTTGTATGGGGGCGAGCTCGATGTGGACCGCGAGTGGCTCGGTTGGCCCGGTGATCTTTTTGTTGGCGCTTGCCCCAGTGTCCAAGAGTGCTTTCATCTCGTCGAGCTGGCGTTGTATAGCGGCCATCGCCGTGGCCTGGCTGCTCGCGGCTCGGCGCTCGGAGCGGGTGCCGAGGCGATTGAATACTGATCCCCTGGCGATCGGGACGGGAGTCAGACGGCTGACCTGCGTTCGGCTGTAAGGTGGACAGGCTGAACTCCTGGTGGCGGATTCGGATTCCGTCTCCTCGTGGTTGGAAACAGAATGCCCCGGTCGCCAGGATGGGTCGCACCCCAAGCAATTGAATACGGATCCTTCCGGTCGTGCGAGAGCCTTTTCTCGCGAATTGGGGCTTTCTGGCGATCGCTCGCTCAGTAGCCCGTTGAATTTCAGTTTTCCCATGCTGCGGACGATCGAGGGAGTTATTGCAGGCGATGCGTGTGCTCTCCTTCGCTCCTCTAGGATGGCCATAGCCTCCTCGATCTGTTCCTCGGTTTGGAACTGGTCGAGTGAGAGGTTGGGGCCATCCCTCAGGTGCGGGATCGAGAGTCTCGCGTTGCCGCGGCTTCCACCGGTCGTCGGCTGGGGTTCGGATTGAGCCGGGATATGGTGTCCGGCGGTTTGGAGAGCGGCTTTCTTCGATGTACCAGCGGATGTCATGATTCTAAAGGTTTTCTCTGAAGCGTAGTGAGTGTCACTTCAAGTATATGCCCCGAGAACAGTGAGTGTTCTTCGGGACGGTAGGAATAAAAATTTGAGGGTTAGATGCCCTCCTTCTAGCACCAATTGTCGCTACCCAAAATATTATCCGGAGATAGATATTGCTGGAATGGATGGATAGCAAACAAATGCAAGAGCACTTCCGTGAGAAAGATAAATAACACAAGATTTGTTGGGGTTGTTAGTCCCGGGCTTGAATGCTCTCGCGAGATATTATTAATACTAATATTCGGGGATACAAGTACTAATGTAAGAATACAATTACAATGAGTGTAAAGATTCTTGTTATCTTAGCTAGTGAGCGTGTAGATTGCCGGAAGAACAAGATTTGATGCTCTGTGAGTTCTTGTAACAAAGGAGATGAACGGTCGCGGCGGTGAGAGATCGACAGTCTCTCACGGCGAGTATTTAGCTGGATGCTTGGGCTCCTGGGCTTATGAATCTCTTGGAATCTGTCTAGTGGAGACTTGCTGCCTCTTCCGATCGTCTTCTGGACGAGAGATTCGGAGAGAGAAGTCCTGAGATGGATTCCGGCGAGAAAGCAGGGAGCTTGATGGTATGTGTGTTCTACTGTATTTCCGTGAATGAATTCGGAATATAAGTGAATGAGTTCTGAACCGATTCGGAACGTAGGTGAATGAATCGTGAACCTTTTACCAGTAGGAGGAGGTTCTCTATTTATAGGACTTGGATACGTCGGGCGATCGCCTTTTCTGTATTATAATAATCGGGCGATCGTCTTTTAGCACATGGGCTTGTTCCCTTAAAGTCCGCACGCCGCTGCGTTTGTGACGGTCCAATGGGGAGCCTGCACGCGTCCTGAGTTGCTGTCACGGGTGGTCCCACTGACAACTTTCGGCGCGCCTGCCGGTAGGTGAGGTAGGTGACAGGCAGGGGTCAAAGGTCTTGTCTGTCAGCACCTTTGGCAGGTCTGCGGCCCTGTTGGTAGGTGAGGTAGGTGACAGGCTGTGGGCACAGATCTTGTGTGTCAGCGCCTTTTGTGGATCTGCACGTGGGTGCTGTTCTGAGATCCAGTCTTCGATGACTTTGACGGGCGATCATCTCTGTTCGGGGCGTAGGCTGATTGCCCTTAGCCGGACACTAGAGTCGATCGCCAGATACCAAAGGGCGATCGTCTTGGGAGTCGATCGCTAGGTACCTGATGGTGGTCTGGTTTCTTCGATTAGACGAGCTAGCCATAGTTTGACTGGTGTTGACTTGGTCGCTTGGCCTTATAGTCGATCGCCTGTCGGGATGAATAAATCTTGACACAACAGCCACTTTATATTAATTGGATTAATATAGTAGAAATTGAATAGATTAATTTATAGATTAATTAGATTAATTTATATTAAAATTAATTATTTAATTTCGTTGCCATTACATGTTGTATGGAATTCTTATGTGATGGTGATATAGCTCGTGGACTTAGTTTTTGATTTGTTCGATTCGATTGGGTTGTAATGGCCGTTTTAAGCCTATTTATATTTACTAGAAAAATTTGTATAGGATGCAATTTTTTAATGATGTAATTATTATTTTGGGTATGACGAAGACCAAAGACAACCGACCGAGAAGACGAAGATTCGAAGACTGTGTTTTTATTTATTGGGTCATTCGCTTGGCCCAGTACTTAGGAATTAGGTCCATGAGCTATATGTTGGTAGTAACTAGGTTACTGTTTTCTGTTTTTCATTTTAAATGATTGACAAACCAACAAACGCGCGTATAAATGAATTAATGTGCAAAGTGTAACATTAATCGTGAAATTCTCCCGACTACAAACACACTAAGTTATAAAGGTTACGAGGTTTCCTACCCTCCGTCAAACTCATGGAAAATTGAAATCTAAACTGGAATATTATTCTTCTGAGTATGTCGGGGTAATGTTTTGGGGGAAAGTTGATAAATTCCTTGAGTGCATTAGATGCCTTTGGTTGTGACAAATCAAACCCCTATAAACCGTATGCGTTGCCGGGTAAGATTCAATTGTCAGACTAATAGGAGTTGACGGTTTAAACTTAGATAGTTCAGCGAGCCATAGAAACCGAATGGGTTGAGGGCAAGTGAACTAGGGTAAAAGAAGATCGAATCATCCAATAGATGGGTTGGTATTAGACACCACTTTATAAAGAATAATAGAATAGAAACCGTATGGGTTGCCCTCTATTAAACTTTGTAAAGAAATCGATCACCACTATGAAGTAACCCATGACTTCCGGATTATAACATGTGAGTGTATAGTTCCGATAAAATTAGTGGGAGCCGAGACAAGAATTATACAAGCCCTTAAATTCTATACTCGGTCATAATTAAACAAGTCACTAATTGAATCTTGTCTAAATCTTTGCAGAAAATGAAACTGAATCTCTCTAAAATGGCTAAAAACCCACTTGCAATACTACTTGAAAAGAATCTCCTAACTGGATCAAATTTTGTTGACTGGTTGTGGAATCTGATGATTGTACTCAGTATGGAGTCTCTGGGATACGTCTTGGAGGCGGACATTCCACCGACTCCAATCCGAACCAGGGGTAATCAGGAAGATATTGACGTCCATGAAAAATGGGTCAAGGATGACGTGTTAGTCCGTGGCTTTATGATGGGCTCAATGACAAATGAGTTGCAGAGAGCGCACGAGAAAATAACTTCTGCTAGGCAGATTCTCGCACACTTGACTGAACTTTATGGAGAGCACAGTAGGACTGCTAAATATGAGATATCAAAGCAGTTGTTCAGTGCTAGGATGAAAGAAGGAGAAAAAGTGGGAGACCACGTCCTCAAGATGATCTCTATGATTGAGAGGCTCGAGGTGCTTAACTTTAATATGGATTTATCCCTTGAAATTGATCTCATCCTTCAATCTCTCCCTGACTCTTTTACACAGTTTGTAATAAAATTACATGCACATTAGCTGGGCTAATGAATAAACTAGTGACGGCGCAGTCTAAAATGAAGACTAAACCGAGAGAGGTTGCTCTTGTGATTTCTTCTGGGCGTCGGAGGTCCAAGAACAAGAAGAAAAAGACCTACGAGCAGTACAATCCCAAGAAAGGGGTATAGAAAGGAAAGGGCAAGGCCCAAAAGGTTCAAAAGGTAGGCGGTCCAAAACCTACGGACAAATGCCTTGAATGCGGTGAGCTGGGCCACTGGCAAAGGAATTGTCCTAAGATTAATGGCGCATCAGGTACGGAACTTTTTGTTTTTGAAACAAATTGTTCCGCTACTGTATATTCTGCTTCATGGATTCTGGATTCAGGTGCCACTTCTCACATTTGTACTATGAATCAGGATCTGAAAACTTGAAGCTGGGGAAATAATGATCACTATCAGAAGCGGACAAATTTTCGAGGCAACCGATATTAGATCAATCCTACTGGATTTAGAATCCGGTTTTATTTTGACATTAGATGAAGTACTCGTTTTGCCCAAGGGGCATAAAAATATTGTATCCATTCCAGTCTTGGACCGGAAAGAATTTTGTTTCTTAATTGGCAATGGTAGTTGTAAAATTTATTTTCGAAATAAATTGGTTGGCACAGCTACATTGTTAAATGGTTTATATCATCTGAACTTACAAAATAAAACAGCAGTGAACACTATAACTAGGAAACGCAGTAGGCAAGATACTAATCAAGCTCTTAAATGGCACCTTAGACTTGGTCATGTTGGTCAGACCAAGGTTCATAAAATGGAGAAAGATGGACTTTTAAGACCATTAGGTGTAGAACCCTATCCAATTTGTGAATCTTGCCTTAGAGGCAAAATGACTAAGTCCCCCTTCACAGGGACTTTTGAAAGGGCTGCCGATAAACTTGGATTGGTACATACCGATGTTTGTGGTGCTTTAGAAGTAGCCCGAGATGAATATCAATATTTCATAATGTTCACAGATAATCATACTAGGTATGGGATTGTGTACTTAATGAAAGATAAATCCAAAGCCTTTACTAAATTCAAAGAATTTAAGGCCCTAGTTGAAAAACAGACTGGATGTCATATCAAAGCACTTCAGTCGGACCGAGGTGGAGAATATATGAGCACATAGTTTGATGAGTTCCTTAAGGAACATGGAATAGTTTCACAATTGACGCCGCCAGGAACCCCACAGTTAAATGGTGTTTCATAAAGGAGAAATCGAACTTTGTTGGACATGGTTCGCTCTATGTTAAATTACATTGATTTACCTATTTATCTGTGGGGGTATGCCTTACTAACCACTACCTATATCCTTAATAGATGTCCTTCCAAATCCGTTCCTATCACTCCACATGAGGTGTGGAATGGTAAGAAACCAAGCCTTAATCACATAAGGATTTGGGGATGTCCAGCCTATGTTAAGAAGGCTAAGGTGGACAAACTGGAAGCGAGGTCCATCAAAGGATGTTTCATTGGATACCCAGAGGACTCGATGGGTTATCTATTATACATGCCAGAAGACCATAGGGTCGTTGTGGCATTACAAGCGCACTTTCTTGAGCATGAATTCATTCAGGAAGGTGGCTCGGGTAGAAATATTGTAATACCCAGTTGTAATTCAGTCATTATCATTCAGAAATTTCATTCGGTAATTGTCACTATGTAATTTTTCACTCGTTATAATCATTCATCCATGTTCACCGTTCAGAATAACTTCGAGTTGTGTATCGATATTGTTCATTGTTTCAACCTTACTCGGGAATCGAGGCAAGAGTATTATCTTGATCGTGGTAACTGATTCATTAGTCGTTGTTGACGTTGGAGTTCATGTCATTTCTAATCTCCTCATTGTTCGAATTGTGTTTTGTTGGGCGGATCCTTGTAACATTGCTTGGAACCACCATTTTGGAGTTTCCGTACTTCAATTTCGTGTTATTATTTCCCAAATATTGATTCCTATTGCTTTTATTCTCTTCCCGGATCATTTTTTACCATTTTAGGACTCAAGGGGGTGTGGGCCGCGGCACAAGGAGTGTGCGCCGCGGCACACATATTTTCCAGTTTTTGGCCGAGCAGCCTGTACTGTGAGCCGCGGCACATGCCGGCAGGGCCGCGGCACACTGCCGAGTCACTGCCGCGGCACACTCGTCCGGGCTGCGGCACACTCGTGTTGCAACTTATCGGCAAACCCCTATGTACCGTGGGCCGCGGCACACTGCCGAGTCACTGTCGCGGCACACTCGTCCGGGCCGCGGCATGCTGCCGATCGCTGGGGGCTATTTTTGTCCCTGTGCCGCGGCACACTTCGGCCGGGCCGCGGCACACAGTGCAGTCAGCACTATAATTGCAATTTTTGTGCGATTTAACTCATTTTTTTCATCACTTCTTCACCTTCATACGAGAGAGAGAGAGAGAGAGAGAGAGAGAGAGAGAGAGAGAGAGAGAGAGAGAGAGAGAGCTTGAGGGGAGAAACTTTTCATCATCCATCACTTGAGGGTTTGATTTTATTCATTTCCTTTTGATCGTGAAGCCCGGATAGTCGATCTAACGTGTGTTCTTCGGATCAAAGTGCTTGGATCTTCAAGAGGTAATTTCTTCAACATCTTGGATTTCGATTTTGTATTGAGAGATGTTTTGGATGTTAAGATCATGTTGTATGAAGTGATATACGCATGATTATGGATATGTTTGATTATTCATTGGATTATTGAAGGATTATTCAAGAACACTTTGAATATTGAGTTGGATTTGGGGGTTTTCGATTAATCATTGTTGTAATCACGAATTTGGTTATTCATATTGGATTATTGATCGTATTAAAGATGTTTTGTTGGTTTGAAACACTTCTTGGGGATTTGATGTTGGTATTATTGAAGTTTGGTTGTAAACAATCGAAGTTTGGCCACAAAGTGTTCGATATAATGCCCCAATGAACTTGGTTTAGTCGTATCGACGTTTTGAGTTCGTTATATTCGTGTTTGATTCATATGTTGAACGGATTGTTGGTGATTGTGTTATTCAAGGTTGTTCGAGCGACCGATAACTCAATTAGGACGTTGTTCGTGGAAGGATAATTGTCACCGGTGTTGTGTAAGTTAATTCTTACTCGGTTAAAAGGATATTCATTCCTTTTGTTGTTGTTCATTCATAATCATAACTCATTCATCACTGTATTAACCGTATTGAGACTTGAAATTGTTGAATAATCATTTCATTCACGAGGAACGGTGGTTCCAATCATTTCATTGGGTTATCAATCACTTCACTATTATTTTCATCTCGGTGAGTCATACTTGACCTTGTCGAATTATTATCCATTGATATTCATTGTGGTCATTCTCGTTCATATGACCTTCTGGGTTCATATTGTGTGGCCGGGTGTGGATGTGTGGAATTTTTAGTCGGGCACGCGATGGCCATGTATTGGGAGTGATACATTGGATTGTGCACACGGTAAAGATTACCTCCGTGAGACTAATTAGGTACAAGGACGGGTGTGTCCGGTCATCCGTCTTGTACACTTGCACAGAACACTACGGGTGTACTATGATACTCCTCTTCAGCGTAATTCATAACTAAGGATAATTCATAACTCCAGTATGATTGTGTATTTTCAACCCTTGAGGATTGTTGTTCTGTGTAACTGACCCCGTTGGGGAATTTTGTTTTCAGGTCACGGCAAGGCAAAGGCATGGGAAGAGCATGTTGACGGCGAGGAGTCCCAGTGATACTAGTAGGGGGGCCCAGTCATTCCGGTTATTTCAGTCATTTCAGTCATTTCAGTCATTTTCGTCATTTGTATTTCCGCTGCAAAATTCCGTTTGAGATGTTTATTTATTCAGGGTGGTGTATTTTATCTTCATATAAAATATACTAATATTCTGTATTGTCCTGGTGTATTGTACTTAAGCTCCTCATCGGAGTATTTGGTAATATAATGTGGTTCGGTACTACAATTATATTATTTAATTCATCAGTTTTCATTCGCCTGGTGGGTCCCAGTCGGGGGTCCACGGCACTGTAATATCCGCCTAGTTTGGGGTGTTACAGAGTTGGTATCGGAGAGTGGTTTTGAATACTACCTTCCGAGTCATGTCTCATTTGAAATCATCGTCATCGGACTACTATCATTGGACCTTCGCATCGCGTGTGACCTGTGCAAATGCCGAGCCAATCAGACCAAGAACTGTAAGATTTCTAACGCCATGGTATAATTTCTGGCAATAATTATTCATTCATAATTCATCAGTTAACAATCCTCAATCATCATTTTCATCTTGACCAGGACGGTCATGTTAACTCATTAATCACTCAATTCATTTCATTACTCGGTTGTTGATCTGGAAGATCATATCATTAATCTTGTTAACTTGTTCAAGATAATCATTTCAATAATTTCATCAGATAATTATGTCACCTCAGTTGATCATTCATGTAATCACTGTGTTAGAGCGTGTATGCTCATTTTCATCATCTCATGTCATAATCATAACGTGATATTCATGCGGGAAATATAATTATTATGTGACTTTCCTACTTCAGTATGGAGAGAGCAAGAAGAGGACGAGGAGGACGAGGCCGTGGTGCGGGCCGAATCCCGAGAGCTCGTGTGAATACACGTGCGAACGAGAGGAATAATGCTAATTCATCGAGCAGCGACGCTGCCACTCATTCACCTGGACGTGATCATTCACTATCGGGGAGTTGTACCCGGGACACAGCTCAGTCAGAAGGTGTTCGGGTTGACCCACTCGCTTTTATGCAGGGCATGATGGCCCAAATGACGCAGATGGCACAACTGATGGAGACAATGCATAACTCAGCTAATCAAAATCAACAAGCTCCTCCGCCGCCACCTCAGAGGCAAGAGAGGAATGTGAGCAGTATCATCGGCGACATCTCTCGCCAAAGGCCACCTACTTTTGTAGGCTCATCTGAGCCGGCGGATATTGTTCATTGGCTCGAACATTTCAAGAAGTTGTTTGCTATGGTAGAGTGTCCCGAAGGACACAAAGTTTCAGTTGCGGCTTACTACCTGGGTAAGAGCGCACATTCTTGGTGGTTGTCGTTGAAGCCCACCGAAGGATCATGTACTTGGGATCAGTTCAAAACTTTCATGATGGAGAGGTATTATCCAGCCCCACTCAGGGAGGCTAAATTGTCGGAATTACTCACTCCCGACCCCTCAGCAGACGAGGATGTTCTCGCCATTGCTGAGAAATTTCGGGAACTTCTTCCGTTCGCCTCATCTATCATTCATTCCGAGGCGGATAAGATTAAGTATTTCAGCAAGAGGCTGAAACCCCGTATGAGACTACAGTTGCTTAATCATAATTGCACTACGTTGGCCGAATTCATTGAGAAAGCTCTTACCTATGAGCTTACTGCTAAAGAGATTGTTAAGCAGCAACCTTCATCTGCTAGCAAAAAGTCCAAGAACCGTAATCAGTCTGACGGCAGTCAGACCACTTTCAAGAAACCTCGGGTGGGCTCTACTTTTTCTGAGCGACCTCCTGTGACACCTAAACCTGCGGAATCTCAATCACGAGCGGCCAGTTCGGCCATCACCTGTTTTAACTGTGGGGATCTTGGTCATGTCAGCACCAAGTGCCCGAGACAGTCTGTCACGTGTCATAACTGTGGGATTGCTGGGCATAAGGACCGTTTTTCCGTAGGGACTCCAAACCTACTCCGACGTCATCTCAGGCCCCAAAACAGTCAGCTGTTCAAAATCAAGCCACTCAGTCTGCGTCGTTCAAGATGACAGGAGCGAATAAAGGTGGAGTATATAGCCAGCAGACGGGAGCGTCCGGTGCCGGGACTAGCAAGCCCCGGATTTATGAGATGAAGAAGACCGATTGTAATACCCGGTTGTAATTCAGTAATTATCATTCATTATTTATCATTCAGTAATTGATACTCAGTAATTTCACTCATTAATGATCAATTGTCACTTATATTCAATCATGGTATTCATCATTCAGAGTAGTTGTATCGTGTATCAATCGTCATTCGTCACTAATCTAATTGGAGTTTCGTGTCGTGTTTATCATCGTTGTCATTTTCGTTGTGGGCTGTGCATGAGGAGTAGCACACGCTACGTACTCTTTTTAGCGTACGCTAATTGAGTATAGGTAGCGCACGCTACCACTCAGCATTAGCGCATGCTATTGTTACCCTGGTTGCAGTCCAGAAGGTACTGGACTGCAGATGAGTTATTTGTAGCGCACGCTACGAGTGGTAAGTAGCGCGCGCTAGCGGGTTGTAGTAGCGCACGCTAAATATGTGGAGTAGCGCGCGCTAGGGACGGATCAGGTTGAGTCCAGTGGCTACTGGACTGCACTGGATTAATTCATAGCGCACGCTATGAGTGATACTTAGCGTACGCAATCGATATTATAGCGCACGCTAATCGTTGGTTGTAGCGCACGCTATCGAGATCAGATCAGAGGACAGAAGGTTTCTGGATTCCAGTACTGGGCATCACATAATTCGTTAGCGCACGCTAACAATAGGTATTAACGCACGCTAATGGCATGACTGTAGCGCATGCTACAAAAAGGTACGTAGCGCGCGCTACCGTGTTCGGACAGTGGGTACTGGACTACCCAAATTACCCGTTAGCGCATGCTACGCACAAGGGCTAGCGCACGCTAACCTGGAATGGCTATATATTGGACAGTTAGCCTGAGTTCGTCATTTTATCATCCTTTCTCATTCCCTCATCGGTTTCGGGTGATTTTGGGCATTTTGGAGAGTTCTCTTCGAGCTTCTATCATCCATCATCATCTTCAAGTCTTTGAGTTGGATTATCATCACTTCATCATCTCCTTAACATCGAATCAAAGGTATTAATCTCTTGGATCTAGAATTTCGGATTTTTGGGTTTTTCCTTCCGATTTCTTCGTGTAAGCTTGGATTATCATTGGAATATGTTAGATATGGATTATCTACCTTGGATAAGTATATTCTTACGGATTTAATGGTTATTTTCGGAATTATTTCAAGAACCCTTGGGGTTGAATTCGGTTAATTGGGGATTTTCCGATTGATGTAGTTGTAATCTTGAATTGTGGATTCCTAATGGATTATTGATATCATTGAAGTGTTTTGTTAGTTCGATATACTCATTTTGGTGTTGGTTTCGATATATTCGGGATTGGATATTTTCGAAGTCGTGTGGTTGGTTACGTATTCGTTAGAATGCCCCTATGAGTTTGATTATCATTGTTTTCGACCTTTGGGTTAGTCGTGTTTAGTTGCTTGATACGTGTATTGAACGGTTGTTGGTAATTATTGTTATTCAAGGTTGTTCGAGCGACCGGTATTTCACTTAGGACGTTGTTCGTGGACGGACTTTCTTCGTCGGTATTGTGTAAGTTAATTCTTACTCAGCTAAAAGGATACTCATTCCTTTCGTTGTTGTTCATTCATAATCATAATTCATTCATAAGGTACTAACCGTTTCAAAAACTTGTAATTGTCACTTAATTACTTCATTCACGAGGAACGACGGTTCCAATCATTTCATTGAGCTGTCATTCATTTCACCATCATTTCATCTTGGTGAGTCATTATTCATTTTCGATGTCACTTTTGTTATATCGTGGCATTCCGGGTCATACTGGCGTGCCGGTTGGTATGTGTAGGATTTTCATGTCGGGCACATTTAAGTCGTGTGTTGGTTGGTGGCCTCACATTGGACTGTGCACACGAGTTGATGGCTTCGTGAGACTTATTAGGTACAAGACCACACGTGTATTCGATCGATACTCGTTGGTGGCTTGTGCACGAACACATTTCCATCCCGGACGTAGTGTGGCGCCATTCCTTTGAGCCATACTGTTAGTTGATTCATATAGCATGTTTGATTGTGTATGTTTCGACAAGATTGTGTATATTCAACTCTTGAGGATTGTTGTTCTGTGTAACTGACCCCGTTGGGGGATACTGTTTTTCAGGTCATGGCAAGGCTAAATCACGGGGAGAGCACGGTGACGGCGAGGAGTCCTAGTGATACTAGTAGGGGGCCCCAGTCTTTTCAGTCATTTATGTTTCTTTCATTTATTCCGCTGCAGACATTCCGTTTGAATATTCATTTCACTCAGTGTTGTATATTTTATCTCCATATAAAATATACTTGTATTCAGTGTCATCCTGGGTGTGTTGTATGAAACTCCTTATCGGAGTAATTAATTGTGTAATGTGGTTCGGTACTACATTTACCCTGCGTAATTTACTCATTTTCATAAGCCTGGTGGGTCCCAGTCGGGGGTCCACGGCACTGTAATATCCGCCTAGTTTGGGGTGTTACACCGTGATCCAGAGGCCCGAATGATCTCAGGTACATTCGATATTCTATCTCAACCTGTGTGTACCCTTTTTGATACTGGTGCATCGCATTCATTCATTTCCGAGTCATGTTTGAGTAGACTACGTCTGGGTAGTGCTACTAGTTTTGAGCCTTATGTCATTGGTCTACCTTATGGTAGACGAATTATCGGAAATCGTGAGATTCAGAATTGTCCGATTCAGCTTCATGGTCGTGTATAGCCAGCGGACCTAATCGTGGTAGAATTGCCGAGAGACGACGTCATCTTGGGTATTGATTGGATGGATCGTCATGATGCCATCATTAGTGTCCGTAAGTGTATGGTCACTATCATTTCAGATGATGGGGTCGAATGTGTGTTTCAGGGAGGTAATCCCAGTTGTTCTGGAAGAGTTATTAATTTGATGAAAGCAGTGAGATTACTCAGTCAGGGGTGTGTTGGTTATTGGTGCTATATGACCAAAACCAAGAAATCATCAGTAATGTTGATGGATATTCCGGTAGTGAGGGAATATGCCCATGTTTTTCCAGAAGAGTTACCTGGCTTGCCTCCACAGAGAGATGTGGAATTCACGATTGAGTTGGAGCCCGGTACATCCCCGATATCGAAGGCACCGTACCGGATGGCCCCGACCGAAATGCAGGAACTAAAGAACCAACTTGAGGAGTTGCTCGAGAAGGGTTATATCCGACCGAGTGCGTCCCCGTGGGGAGCACCACTGCTATTTGTCAAGAAAAAGGATGGTTCGTTCCATTTGTGTATTGATTATCGGGAATTGAACCGGGTGACGATCAAGAATAAGTATCCCTTACCCCGTATTGATGATCTCTTAGATCAACTTCAGGGAGCTTCAATATTTTCCAAGATCGACCTAAGATCTGGATATCATCAGTTGCGAATTCGAGAGTCGGATATCGCAAGGACAGCGTTTCGTACACGTTATGGTCATTATGAGTTCGTAGTTATGCCGTTCGGGCTAACTAATGCCCCTGTGGTATTCATGGAGTTAATGAATCGGGTTTTCATCGACTTTTTGGATCAGTTTGTTGTTGTCTTCATCGATGACATTTTGATTTATTCTCGTGATCGAGAGGAACATGAGGTATATCTTCATCAGGTTCTCGACGTGTTAAGACGAGAGCAACTTTACGGAAAGTTTTCCAAGTGTGAGTTCTGGATGTCCGAAGTGACTTTTCTCGGGCATGTAATTTCATCAGATGGAGTGCGTGTCGATCCTCAGAAGACGGAGGCTATCCAAGATTGGTTACCTCCGAAGAATGTTAAGGAAATCCGAAGCTTTCTCGGATTAGCCGGTTATTATCGGCGGTTTGTGGAAGGATTTTCTAAAATCGCTCAACCCTTGACGAACCTTTTGCGAAAGGATAAGAAATACACGTGGTCCGACGCGTGTCAACGGAGTTTTGAGGAACTCAAGAGCCGGTTAATTTCAGCACCTGTACTTTCCTTGCCGCAAGGGACAGAAGAATTTGTGGTTTATAGTGATGCGTCCGGGAAAGGTCTCGGATGTGTAGTCATGCAGAATGGGAAGGTTATTGCTTATGCTTCACGGCAATTGAGACCTTACGAGGTTAATTATCCGACCCACGACCTGGAGTTAGCAGCCGTGGTTTTCGCGTTGAAGATTTGGCGTCATTACCTTTATGGCGTCACCTGTCAGATATTCACCGATCATAAGAGTTTAAAGTATATATATTTACTCAGAAGGAGTTAAATATGCGACAGAGACGGTGGTTGGAACTAATCAAAGATTACGATATCGAGATCCTTTACCACCCGGGGAAGGCGAACGTTGTCGCCGATGCTTTGAGTCGTAAGTCCGTTCAGGAGCAAATGCTTGCTCATTTAACAGTTCAGAAAGAGCTTCAACAGGAATTCCTTAGACCCAAGATCGAGGTCTGGCTTCAGCGAGTACAAGGGCAACTTTGCATGTTAGAGATTTCATCGCCACTTGAGGAGGCAATCAGAGAGAATCAGGGTTCAGACCCAGCATTGTTGCGCATCCGTGAGGATGTGGCTCAGGGGAAAGCCCCTGGATTCGTGGTCCACGAGGATGGACTTTTGAGATTTAAGAATCGATTGTGCGTACCGGCGAATGACGAGTTGAAAAACTCGATTTTGAGAGAAGCTCATGCTACCCCTTATTCTGTTCATCCGGGGTCTAGTAAGATGTACAAGGACTTGAAACAAAATTACTGGTGGAGTAATATGAAGCGAGAAGTCGCAGAATTTGTTTCGAGATGCTTAACCTGTCAACAAGTTAAGATTGAACATCAGCGACCGACGGGTATGCTGAAACCTCTCCCTATTCCAGAATGGAAGTGGGAAGACATTTCTATGGATTTCGTCACGAGTTTGATAACGAGTCGTCGTGGTATGAATACGATATGGGTGATTGTGGACCGCTTAACTAATAGTGAGACTGCACGGTACTCCTAAGAGTATCGTTTCTGATCGTGACGGGCGATTCGTGTCTCATTTTTGGAAATCAGTTCATCGTGCCATGGGAACTCAGCTTAATTTCAGCACATCTTTTCACCCTCAGTCCGACGAACAATCAAAGAGAACTATTCAGACATTAGAGGACATGTTGAGGGCATGCGTCCTCGATTGGAAAGACGATTGGGAAGCCCAACTACCATTGATCGAGTTCACGTATAATAATAGTTGGCATGCTTCGATTAAGATGGCATCTTATGAGGCCTTGTACGGTCGTCGTTGTCGATCTCCTTTGTGTTGGGACGACTTATCAGAGTCAATCGGCACCGAGCCCGATATGCTTATAGCCGCTCGTGAGAAGGTAGCTTTGATCAGGAGTCGTTTGTTGACCGCTTGGAGTCGACAGAAATCTTATGCAGACAATCGTCGCCGACCATTAGAGTTCGAGTCAGGTGACCACGTGTTGGTCAAGGTATCCCCGAGTCGAGGTATCTTCCGTTTCGGGAAGCGGGGAAAGTTGAGTCCAAGATTTATTGGACCGTTTGAGATTTTGGAACGAGTAGGCGAGCTAGCTTATCGATTGGCTTTACCTCCGGCATTGAGCCGAATTCATAGTGTGTTTCACGTCTCTCAGCTTCGGAAGTATGTTTCCGACTCGAGTCACATACTTCAGTTCGACGAAATCGAGATCGCTGATGATCATTCGTATGAGGAGCGTCCCATACGAGTCTTAGAGCGGCGAATCAAACAGTTGAGGAATAAGGAGATCCCTTTGGTTAAAATTAAGTGGTCTAGACACAGAGTCGAAGAAGCTACTTAGGAAATCGAGGATAGTATGCGGGAGAGTTATCCCGAGTTGTTTGACCCTTAGTTTCGGGGACGAAACTCTTTTAAGGGGGTGTATGTAATACCCAGTTGTAATTCAGTCATTATCATTCAGAAATTTCATTCGATAACTGTCACTATGTAATTTTTCACTCGTTATAATCATTCATCCGTGTTCACCGTTCGGAATAACTTCGAGTTGTGTATCGATATTGTTTATTGTTTCAACCTTACTCGGGAATCGAGGCAAGAGTATTATCTTGATCGTGGTAACTGATTCATTAGTCGTTGTTGATGTTGGAGTTCATGTCATTTCTAATCTCCTCATTGTTCGAATTGTGTTTTGTTGGGCGGATCCTTGTAATCATTGCTTGGAACCACCGTTTTGGGGTTTCCATACTTCCATTTCGTGTTATTATTTCCCAAATATTGATTCCTATTGCTTTTATTCTCTTCCCGGATCATTTTTCATCATTTTAGGACTCAAGGGGGGTGTGGGCCGCGGCACAAGGAGTGTGCGCCGCGGCACACACATTTTACAGTTTTTAGCCGAGCAGCCTGTACTGTGAGCCGCAGCACATGCCGGCAGGGCCGCGGCACACTGCCGAGTCACTGCCGCGGCACACTCGTCCGGGCCGCGGCACACTCGTGTTGCAACTTATCGGCCAACGCCTCTGTACCGTGGGCCGCGGCACATGCCGACGGGGCCGCGGCACACTGCCGAGTCACTGCCGCGGCACACTCGTCTAGGCCGCGGCACGCTGCCAATCGGGCATTTTTGGCTGTGCCAAGTAGCACACTTCGGCGGCCGCAGACACAAGGTCGGCACTATAATTGCAATTTTTGTGCGATTCAACTCATTTTTTTCCTCACTTCTTCACCTTCATACGAGAGAGAGAGCTTGAGGGGAGAAACTTTTCATCATCCATCACTTGAGGGTTTGATTTTCTTCATTTCCTTTCGATCGCGAAGCCCGGATAGTCGATCTAACGCGTGTTCTTCAGATCAAAGTGCTTGGATCTTCAAGAGGTAATTTCTTCAACATCTTGGATTTCGATTTTGTATTGAGATATGATGTTTTGGATGTTAAGATAATGTTGTATGAAGTGATATATGCATGATTATGGATATGTTTGATTATTCATTGGATTATTGAAGGATTATTCAAGAACACTTTGACTATTGAGTTGGATTTGGGGGTTTTCGATTAATCGTTGTTGTAATCACGAATTTGGTTATTCATATTGGATTATTGATCGTATTAAAGATGTTTTGTTGGTTTGAAACACTTCTTGGGGATTTGATGTTGGTATTATTGAAGTTTGGTTGTAAACAATCGAAGTTTGGCCACAAAGTGTTCGATATAATGCCCCAATGAACTTGGTTTAGTCGTATCGACGTTTTGAGTTCGTTATATTCGTGTTTGATTCGTATGTTGAACGGATTGTTGGTGATTGTGTTATTCAAGGTTGTTCGAGCGACCGATAAATCAATTAGGACGTTGTTCGTGGAAGGATAATTGTCACCGGTGTTGTGTAAGTTAATTCTTACTCGGTTAAAAGGATATTCATTCCTTTTGTTGTTGTTCATTCATAATCATAACCATTCATCATTGTATTAACCGTATTGAGACTTGAAATTGTCGAATAATCATTTCATTAACGAGGAACGGTGGTTCCAATCATTTCATTGGGTTATCAATCACTTCACTATTATTTTCATCTCGGTGAGTCATACTTGACCTTGTCGAATTATTATCCATTGATATTCATTGTGGTCATTCTCGTTCATATGACCTTCTGGGTTCATATTGCGTGGCCGGGTGCGGATGTGTGAAATTTTTAGTCGGGCACGCGATGGCCATGTATTGGGAGTGATACATTGGACTGTGCACACGGTAACGATTACCTCCGTGAGACTAATTAGGTACAAGGACGGGTGTGTCCGGTCATCCGTCTTGTACACTTGCACAGAACACTACGGGCGTACTATGATACTCCTCTTCAGCGTAATTCATAACTAAGGATAATTCATAACTCCAGTTATATCATGATTGTGTATTTTCAACCCTTGAGGATTGTTGTTCTGTGTAACTGACCCCGTTGGGGAATTTTGTTTTCAGGTCACGGCAAGGCAAAGGCACGGGAAGATCATGTTGACGGCGAGGAGTCCCAGTGATACTAGTAGGGGGCCTAGTCATTCCGGTTATTTCAGTCATTCCAGTCATTTCAGTCATTTCAGTCATTTCCGTCATTTGTATTTTCGCTGCAAAATTCCGTTTGAGATGTTTATTTATTCAGGGTGGTGTATTTTATCTTCATATAAAATATACTAGTATTTTGTATTGTCCTGGTGTATTGTACTTAAGCTCCTCATTGGAGTATTTGGTAATATAATGTGGTTCGGTACTACAATTATATTATTTAATTCATCAGTTTTTATTCGCCTGGTGGGTCCCAGTCGGGGGTCCACGGCACTGTAATATCCGCCTAGTTTGGGGTGTTACAAATATCTCTTTGGAAGAGTGAAGGTCCTAAGGAGACATCTGATCAGGGATAAGGAACCGAGCCTATTGTAACACAACCTCCACTTCGAAGGTTTGATAAGGTGTGTAAGCTGCAACGAGCCATTTATGGGCTGAAGCAAGCTTCTCGGAGTTGGAACCTTCAATTTGACGAAGCATTCAAGGACTTTGACTTCGTACAAAATGAGGAGGAACCGTGTGTTTACAAAAAGGTCAGTGGGAGCAACATTGCGTTCTTAGCACTATATGTAGATGATATTCTACTTATAGGAAATAACGTAGCAATGCTCAGCACTGTGAAAGCTTGGCTTTCTAAAACGTTATCTATGAAAGACTTGGGAGAAGCTTCCTATATTATAGGGATCCGTCTTTACAGAGATAGACGGCGAAGAATGATAGGACTTTCTCAAGCCCTCTATATAGATAAAATCCTGAGAAGATTCAAGATGGATGAATCTAAAAGAGGGTTCTTTCCCATGCGACATGGAATTCATCTCACCACGAAAATGTGTCCTCAAAGTGAGGAATACAAGAGAGATGAGTAAGGTACCCTATGCCTTGACAGTGGGTAGCCTCATGTACGCTATATTGTGAACGAGACCGGACTTAGCCTATGCTGTGAGTATGGTAAGCCGATTTCAAGCAAACCCGGGTAGGGAACACTGGACTGCCGTAAAGAACATTCTTAAGTACTTAAGAAGAACTATAGATTTGGTTCTTACTTACGGTGATGGAGAATTGAGGGTGATTGGATTCACCGATTCTAATTTTCAAGGAGACAATGACGACTCTAAGTCGACATCTAGGTATTTGTTTACTCTCAATGGAGGAGCAGTATCTTGGAGAAGCTCCAAGCAAACTGCTACTGGAGATTCCACCTACCAAGCAGAGTATCTAGCTGCCTCAGAGGCTAGCAAAGAAGCATTTTGGATGCAGAAGTTTATGCAAGAACTTCAAGTGGTGCCTAATGCGGAGCTGCCTATATCACTATTTTGTGATAATGATGGAGTTGTCGCCCAAGCCAAGGAGCCTAGGGCTTACCACAACACCAAGCATATAGAGAGAAAATACCACATCGTTTGAGAGATGGTGGAAAAAGGATATGTTTCATTGAAAAGAGTAGACTCAGAAGACAATGTCTCTGACCCGCTGACTAAGCCATTATCTCAGGCCATCTTAGAAAGACATCTGAAGAACATGGGTATTGTATACCATGATGTGTGGCATTGAGTGCAAGTGGGAGATTGTTAGGAATATTCCCTCGAATGCCACTCAGGGGATGAGAGAGTAAGGGCATTGTACTTGTAATTATGCAATAATTAATAAAAAGGCAATACGATTGATTCACTGTTTATTGTATTTCAATTGCATTCTTGACTTGGTAAACATTGAAGTGAAGTCCATGTAAATAAATCGAACATTCTATTCTCGTTATGGGATAAGAGAAAATGCACTGGAAGTGTTTAAAGTTTATTTACGTAAATTGTTCGCAAGTCAATAAACTTAAAATGGGCATTAAGTTTTAATACGACTTGTATAACTGATGCTAGGACGTGTGCACGTCTTGATAGCATAGTTATAAGTATATTGGTGGGGCCAGTATACTCGAACACGACTCATACTCGATTCAGTCACACGGTATTCACTCTCGGAGAGTCGATGACGAATCAAAAGGTTGTGATAGTATACATGGACCTTTGACTTGAGGGTTCAGTAGAAGATGTGCCTGTGACGTTTAGTTTGTCATTAGAGTAGTTAGAATCATTTGCTTAATTGCTGAGTCGACCTCGAAGTGCGGACTATACGGGCAGGTAGCAGTCTTTCTTTGTACGCGAAAGGATTCTATCTCCTGTTAGTGAGCGGGCGAATGTCTATACGGTTAATGGCAAATAAGATCATAAGTCTTTGGCCAAAGCATTACGATATAGTCGTATTAGATACACTATTAATCGGTCGGTCTTGATTTGCATTAACACATGTATAGAGTTTAGTCAACAGTAGGGTTTGACTTTACCGTGACCGAAGACCTGACTGACATCGATGAAGGGTCTATACGCATATAGTATTCACGACATAATGGTTACGGAATGATCCCTTCATTCGTTCTCGATCGGGGTTTACAAAGGCGGCCCGCTAGCCGGGCTAAGTCCGCCCGCACTCATTGGTTCCTCCCAATGCCGGCTGAGACGGACCTACGGAGTCGCGCATTAGGAGCATTGACGGATTAATGTGAATTTATTATCTCTCTATTAATATTAGATATTGGATATCTAATTAGATTTATTAGATAAATCAAATAGCGGTCTTATGAATTAAAATTAAATTACCGGGTAATTAATTTAATTCATAAATTATATTTCTTAGAGAAATATATATGTATTTGATATAATTAATTAGATTAATTAATTATTATAAATACATTGGTAATTAAACAGAATGTATTTAACGGAATCGTTTGACGAACGTCCGGTACACGAGTCGAGTGGCTCGGCTCATTTCTAGGAAATTTCCAATGGGCCGCCCCCCACATGTCTCATCACATTTGTATGTTATTGTGTTGTGTTGTCTTATGAAATGATTAGGTTGAGATTCTTTCTCAACTAATTATGACATAAAATGAGTTATTATAAATCTATATAATTACTTACTCATTTGATGAGAAAGTTGACTTGAAACACACACATACAAGCCTTTAACTTGCTGATCTCTTCTTCAGCCGTGAGAGTGTTTTTGAGGGAGAGAAATATTTATTTTCTTGAGTGTTATCATCTTAGAGGTGAAAACAAATAAGAAAAAGAGAGATATAAATTCCTATAGTAATTTCTAGCCGTGTTCTTGGAGAACGGATTGCTATCGAATTTTTCCGGGCAACTTCCGATGCGTGTGAAGTAGAGGCTTCGTACCTTTCGATGCTTGGAACGAAGGGATTTCGTGTTTGGGACGGGGTTCGTGATCATCATCATTTTTACGAAGATTTATTTCAAATGCTTCAAGGGTATGATCTTTATCTTCGTATTTATATTTTCGTATATATGTTACTTGATCGATCCTGTTTGGGATTCGTATTTATTTCCGCTGCGTATTTCATTTTATTTTCGGAATCCCAACAGTTTCTTCTTCTTGTTGACCTTCTACTTGCGGCAGTCCTTCGCCACATGCCCATATTTGCCACAGTTGTAGCAATCACCATCAAACTTATTGGCTGATTGCTTCCATTTGTCCTTGTTTTTGGCACTTGGGCGAGCTCGTTTGATGGAGGGACCGCCTTGCTCCAACAGATAGGCCTTAGCATCGAACAGGCCTTTTGGCTTAGGATTATTCTTGCGCACATCTGACTCGATGCGCAATTTCACAATCAAGTCTTTAACAGTCATCTCATTTCGTTTTTGATTGAGGTAGCTCTTGAAGTCCTTCCAACTTGGGGGCAACTTCTCGATCACAGTTGCAAAAGTGAAAGCGTCCGTCAGGACTATCCCTCGGCATTGACGTCATGAACAATGAGTTGGAACTCTTGCACTTGTTCCATGATTGGCCTTGAATCAACCATCTTGTAGTCCAAATACTTGGCGACTACAAACTTCTTTGTACCTGCATCATCACTTCGGTACTTCTTTTGATGTGTTTACAACAGAGTACACATTGTACAAACTATCTTCTAAAGAATTTAGAATAAAGTTTTTACAAAGATAATCTCCATTGTGCCAATTGTCATAGGCAGCTCGGATATTGAAACTTGTCTCTTGTGCACTTGGCGCTGGTGGCTCATCTTTCTTAAGAAAACTCGCAAAGCCCAATGTTGTCAAATAGAACAACATCTTTTGTTGCCACCTTTTGAAGTCGGCTCCACCAAACTTTGGCGGCTTCTCGGTGGTCGGCATCACCCTTGTCCCCGAGCTTGTTCCAAAAAAGGAATCACTTGTTTTGACCCCATAGGCCCCAATAGTAGATCCTAACATGGATTCCACGGTACCACTGAAAGTGGAACCAACAGTGCCACTCGAGATGGATCCACCGGTTGTCAGAAAGGGGTTCGAAAAAACACCCATAAGTTTGTCGCTAAGGTGGTTGAGCTCATCAGATTGGACATAGTCGCAGCAATAGTTGATGAAATCGGCGAGTCAATAGTGTTCGCCATGGTTGATGCAGTGGCAGAGGCAACGACAGCGGTGGCGCTTGATTCGGTGGATGCAGCAGTCGACATCTCCAGTTGTAGGATTCAAAATTAGTAAAAACAACAAGTATATACCGTATTGCGCCTGTTGGAAAATTCTTCATAAGACTTGCCGGGCGAAAAATAAATTACAACTGGAAACGAAATTACACCTTGAAAAAATAGAAATTACAAAACCTAAAACTGAAGTAAAATTACAAAAAAAATAAGACAAAATCGTAAACTATTGGCGAGTTGAGGAACTCTCTGTCCACAAGATGGTATACGCCTGATAGTGCTCTCGGTTTTGACGTATTGTCTCCAAAGATAAAACGACAGCGTCTCGGAGGTAGTAGCACCACAAAAGCTCATGAGCTCCGACGAACTGAACTAGGTGAGGACGAAGCTGACTATGAAACTATGTATGCAGAAAGCTGTATGACTTGTGTATCTCGATTTTTTGCATCTCCTGATGCAAATGAGATGCATGTCTATTTATAGGCCATCTCACACCTCCAGGGAATTAAACATAGCCATTATTGGCTGCCATAATGCAGGCATTCAGACTGCATTGATCACATGAGTTACAAGATTCAAAAGGTAGGAGTTACAAATTTCAAAAGTCAGTCATTTACTCCTCCTCATCACACTTGGGAGGTTACTGCTGGTTTCTGACTGAATTTGAACAGTCAGGATGCACCTGGACTATTTCAAAGACTACCCAAAGACCAATTGCCAAGATCCAAGATCCAAGTCTAAGTCGAAGTCTAAATCCAAGGTCCTGGTCCACAGCTCGCGGCTCGCGGCCGAGGCCAAGGCGAGGCGGGCAGGCGGGCGGCGCATGTGGGCTTTAAGCCGATCATATGTGCCTTTAATTAGCACATGTATTCTGAAACTCCATATATACTTAAACTATGATAGTTCATTTATCAATGTGGGGTAACCATCCCTCATTATTCCACAATTAAGTGACAAATCCTAATCCACTATTTCTCACTCACCGGGAATCGGTTTAGAGAATATGAATATACCACGATCATCTACTCGGAACGTAGATCGATCCTCTGATATTTAATTTTATAAAATAAAATTAAATTCATTAACGATTCCAACAATATATATATATATATGAGATAAATAATTACAGGTGACTTATAATTGAATGTTCCGAGGGTGATGAGTGGCAAATGATCAAAAAAATTAATTTGTGATAGTAATGACGACCAAAATAGTTAAAAAAATAATATATACAAATATTTTTTTTTGCTATTATTAAGTGTGTTTTTCATGTATGTGTATAGTCTTTTTACTCGGGCAACTGTTAATTTAACCACAAACTATTGATTTTAAATGAAAGAAATTGACTGACAGAATATTGTTCGACTTAATTGGGCTACATGGACTTCAGAATGATATTGGCCATTATTACTTGAGGTTTTACACTATGTACATAATTGATAGAGGAAGAAATGATCGACAAAATAAAATAAAATAAAAGAATGACCGGAACAGGTCTTCATTTTCAGGATGAAGAAAGAAATCGACCGACAATCCAATATCCGGTTGAAGTTTACATATTTTGAGGATAAAAAAAACTACGACGACATGCAACAACATAATCCGACTGTTCCAATAATGTAATGTTACAATGTATTATTTTAATAATCTATTTTGATGCATGGTTTATAATTTCTACAAGTGTTATATTAGATGATTTATTATTATATGCATATTTTATATCACTATTCTTTAGCAGAGAGAATATTTCCAAAATGAAAAAAAAAAAAAAAAAAAAACTACTACCGATGCATTATCATCATCATCAAGTTGGCAATTGAACCTTAAACCCAACTGTGTTGGGGTTGATGGCATAAAGATTATAATGTCATTCAGTAACAAAAGTAAATCCTAATTTCAGTATGTCATTCGATCAGAAGTACATCATAATATTTGCATTCGAGAACTATATTTTGCAGAACCACAATATGGTTTGCACAGGAGGAACAAAATATACAGCAGCCCATGCAGAAACATATCCAAGAGCAAAAGGTAGTGTAACTTTGCCCAGAATCCAAGTCCCCATATCCCATGGCTATGGTCACAGATATCACCACATGCAATTCACTAGCCAAGGTGCAATTACCACACTCGCCTGATGCGACTACATGAAAAAAATGATTCACTTGATTTAAGTCATTATATAATCCGCAATGAATTTCGAGCAGCTCAGCTTCTTGATGTCATTCAAAAGCACGCGAAAAAAAGACCGAACTGCTGAGAAAGTATGGAGAGGTTTTAACTTTTTTTTTGTCAAGACAGGTGGACGTGATTTAAATTAAATCTAAAATAAGAAGGAGTAAATCAAAACCATAATGGACGACGATAACAGTAATTTCATGCAGTTCAGAGGACCCCTTTCATATCTTCAGGTGTTTCAAATCTTCCATCTCTTTCGACTCCTGCGGCTTCTCCTGTACTGCAATCTTATTCTCTACAGCTGGTGCTTTTGAAATGACTTGAGCTGTGAAAGTTCCAGATGAAGGTGGACCAGCTTGAACTGCTGGAACTTCAGGATCCGGCACTGCGGAAACTGTTAATAACTTAAAACCAAAGGGGCTCAACTCTAAACCAAACGGATAAATATGAGAAACTACCCGAGGTTTAATAACTAGAAAATATTCCAGTTATCTTTCGAAATTGCGTACCCCCCTCCCTCACTATTGGGGGTTTGTGTTTATACATTTACACCCTTCGATAGGTGCAGTTTGTGAAGCATAAACATATGTCGAGGGAGTATCTGCAATTTTGAAAAGTACCCAGGTCTTTTTGTGATTATGCTAAACTTGATAGTAAAAGGAGAAAAAACTCATGAAGTTTGACCATATTACCAAATAATCGAGTTATCTACTAAATTACAAATATCCCCTCGACGTTTGTATGTGTTATACAAATTAACTGCTTCAATAGGTGCAATCTGTAGAACAGGAAAATATGTCAAGGGAATAGTTCCATTTATTTGCAGTTTAGCCCCTAAACATTTGGGGGTCTCTTTGATACCACTTGTTGCAGGTGGCAGTTTGGTACCAAACTACTAATAATTAATGAAAAAAGTAACAGCTTAATACTAAATTTCGCCGGATATGGAATATTCACCGAATATCCCCCACAAATAAGATTCATGTGATCAGCACATGGGCATACTCGGAGAAGATTCCCATCTCTGGTAAAATTGGTACTAGTTTACTACTTACCCTTAAAGCTAGTGGTATCAAAGTGTCACCCCCAAAGAAGATATTGGGGCTACGGTATAATTAGGCAAATCCTCAAGGGTAGTATTTGTAACTATCCTAAACAAACGAAGTTCAGAGAAGTACGAATCCAATAGTTCAACCTGTGGCAACTCTACAAAATGGTGGTTCCTCTACTTGAGCAGTCGTCAATCTGGACATTCGTGGATCCTCGGGTTTAACAGCTGTGTGTGCTATTGGGAGCTCCTTCTTGCAAACAGGAGCAGAAAACACAGGGACAGCTTGTCTTACAGAGACCGATGGGGCAACACCAAATGCTGGAGGCCTCATCACTAGTGACTGCTGGATTGAAGGAAGTGGTGGGGCCGAGAAAACAGGAACCATATTTCGTACTGTCACAGGTGGGGCAATCCGGTTGTGTGGAGTACAGTGCCTAATAGGAATGTAGGGTGGTGCACCTGCTGCAGGGAATTTATGGGAACAGAGCATGAAATTGTCGGTCAACAACGAGTGGCTCTCATTTGGAGATGCACCAAAAATGGGCTGGTTTTGGAATGTGTTAACAGTGTTCGGGAATGAAGGGCTGCTGTTGCTAGTTGCTGGTGTAACGGGCCTGTGGCGTTGGGCTGTTTTGGGGCAAATCAAGGGAAGTATTTTCGATGTCGTAGCCGGACAGTGTTGGGTGCTTGATGGCCTTGGGCTTATGGTTGGGAATTTTATGGGAAACGGTATTCTTGCCAGTCTTGCCTTTATTAGATACTTTTGCAGTGCACGAGCTACTGTCACGTGCTCTTGCTCGTCCTTGTGGGTCTTCTCAAATGGAGTCTCGGATTGCATCGCCACTGGAAAAGACAAAAAAAAAAAAGGCACATAAAATATTGAGTGTTGGATGTCATTGGAAGTAAACAGCCTACAGATTCTCAGGGTGATTCAGATCGTGTAATTCGTCGAGTAGACTAAGTTGAGCCTCCAATTTTCCACTTATTATTATTTATTTTTCCTTCTTTTATTCCTCGCTCAACGTTGAAACACTTTTCTTGTTCTCTTTTCACTTATTCACTAAAACTGTTAGAAGGAGAGGTTATCATGTAGTATTCCCTGAAATAAAGTAATACAGTGCATGGGAATCCATTATACTGGTTAAAAATTCATGCATAACAGAACAAACTAAGATCACAAAACATATCTTGTTCCAACTCAAATGAATATGGGTGTGTGTTGTGTGGGGGTGTGCGGTTGGGGGGGGGGGGGGGGGTCACTTACATGATTTGAGAGATAACCAAGCCGCCATGGCTGCATTCTTCTCTGCTTGCTTCTTGCTCTTAGCTGGTTCACCAGTAAATATAACGCCTACCAACTCTACAGTACCGGTAAAAACAGGAAGGCGGCCTTGACCAGTTCTGAAAGTCGTATAAGCAGGCAAAGATGCTCCCACTCTTACTGAGACCTCCTGCAAGAGATTCTTATACACACCTGTTTCATCCTGCATTGTTCCGGGTTTCAGCAGAGTAACAGAACTACCGAGCAGTAAAATTGAAATGTGAAACTATAGACGCTTGATGTGAGGAAAAAAATAACGTTATGCATTAGCCTTTTGGCTAAAAGTTCAGTTTACAGTCCATATTTTGCTTAGCACATGAGTTCTGAAGAATAATGGTCACGTCAAAATGCACGTCACATCCCTTACAGACTTTCTAAAGGTTTGGTTCTCATCGAACTAACCTCAAATAATTTGGCCCATAGAAGAATAACAAGGATCATAATGATCAGTGGTTGTGATTGTGGATTAGTAATGTTCAACCTGTCTCGGATACAGATACACTCAATTATTTCTGTCCAGAACCCTTAGAGTGCATAAAAGATAACCAAAGAGCCAAGGTTTTCATGCGGATTACATGTTCTTGGACATGCATAAATCCTATTCAGCATACCTTTGTTTGACAAACTTCAACTTTTGCGACAACAAATCATTATAAGACCTATATAATAAAACCTTTCTTAAAATCTTGATTCTTGCACTACGCTTTCTGAGAATTTGGTTGGCCAAGTAATATTCCAAGCTTGCTCGCCAGAAATTTGGATGGACCAAGTTGTAAAACTTTAGCTTGGCTGTGGATCCCTCCTCGAGCCAATTGAGCCAACCAAGTATGTGTGTGTGTGTGTATACTTATATTAAAATTATATATATTCTTTATAATTATATGTATATATATTATAAATAAAAAATTATTTATAAAATATATTAAATATTATTTATATTCTCATTTTGATATATATACATATATAATATACTACAATTGTAATATATTATATATAGATAGAAGATTCTTTTATAAAAAATGACTCAATTTTTGAGCTCGAAAGCCAGCTCATGAGTCGGGACACTCCAATATTTTACCATTTTTTACACACATGACATCACAACTGTAAATGAGCTAAGCCACTCGCGAGCGGCTCGGTCAGGAATTTACTCGAGCTCGGTGTTGACCAAGTTCGAGCCGGCTATTAGCTCAATGGCTCCTGGAGCCAATCGAGCCTCTCTCTCTCTCTCTCTCTCTCTCTCTATATATATATATATATATATATATATATATATACACACACACACACACACATAATATCCAATATAATTGATTATGTATATATTACAACAACAACAACAACATCTAAGCCTTAGTCCCAAAATGATTTGGGGTCGGCTAACATGAATCAAACTTTGAAACCGTCAATAATCGTTACATAAATAACATAAAAGGAAAAAAGAGGGAAAAAGTAGAGAAAAAAGCAAATAAAAAAAGAGAATGAATGTAAAAAAAAAAAAAAAAAAAAAAATCCTTAAAACAAAATTAAAAGATAACATGAAATAAAAGAAAATAGGAATTAAAAAAAAAAAAAGGAATCAGACTCCATCCACCATCCGTATACTTTCCCGCCACATTTGTCTCTTCATCGCCATACTTTCTCCAATTCCAAGAAACCGCATATCATTTTCAATCATCTTTATCCAAGTTTTCTTGGGTCTTCCTCTACCTTTCACAACATTACTTGTTCCCCAACTTTCTAGCCTCCTCACTGGGGCATCAATAGGTCTTCTTCTCACATGACCAAACCATCGTAATCGATTCTCCATCATCTTGTCTTCTATAGATTATGTATATATTATAATTAATAAATTATTTATATAATATATTAAAAAATATTTATATTAATTATTGTTTTGATATGTATATAATATTATAATTATAATGTTGAATTAAAAAAAATGTACATAAAAAAGATGACTATTACTGAGCTCGACATCAAACTCATGAGTTGAGCTTGACCTCAACATTAGTAGCCGAGCTCCAGCTCACTTTTTCTGAGCTCGAAGGAGATCAAGCTCGAGGCAAGCTTTTGGGATTTTCTCGAGATCGGTACCTCGAGCTCGGTATCTCATTTACACCCCTAATTGTTTATATTACAATATTGAGAATGAATGAACTGAGGGTCGCACATTCGATAACCCATTTAATGTTTTAAGTGACATTATAATGCAGTTGGATTCAGTAGAGAAATGAATCTTGGGCTCAAGAACAATGAAAATGAGATTTTAGAAGATGTGCAAACTTCAAAGGGAAAGTCTGAGTGAAAATTACTCAATCTCTTTGACAGCTAAAGCAGATTGATACTGCCTGCATTTGTAACCAACGCATAGCGTCATCCGGGCCCACTGCATGGCGTGGCGTGTAAGGAAAAAAAATCAACCAATAAATCCTTACGCTGGCTTTCCAACCAATAAAATTTTAATTAATACAAACTACAGGTAAGCACTCGTCAATTCAAATCACTGTTAGTCGGAAACCAATTCGAAGCCGGCAACTATCACCTATATCCAAAAGGAGCCAAAATGCTTACGGTGCTATTTAAAATCACTACTTCATACGCCAAAATGCATCTACCTCCAACAAATGCATTAGTACTGAAATATGTGATAGTTAATACAACCAGCAAAGACATAGCCAAAACACAAAGCACATAAGATACAAAAAATTACTAAAAGGACATCCACACATACTTCGACTTACATCGTCAAATTAAGACACCACGACTCCGACAAATACCAACTTAACTGAACTATTTATCACAATTAAAGGTGAGAACTCCCAACATTCACAAATAGATATTGAAAGGCCTAGCGGCGCAGCTTGTTGCCCATTCGCCTTCAAATTCGATGTAATGTAAACTTACTAATTAATAGTAGAGAAAATGCAATTTGTGATTCAAGTTCATCCAAAAACGTATTATTGCCAAGCAGTATATCAGCATCCAAAATTATCGTGCTTCTTTTAGTTCCACCTACAACATCAATTGTGGATTTTTGAAAATAGAGGCTCGATTTACTACAGAACTCGTCACAAAAACACAAGTCTTTATATCTTTTTCTATCTTTCTTTTCTGCAATTCCATTCACAAATTCCAACGAGCGAGTACAATAAATGAACGAATATTTAAACATAATGCAACTTCTGCCTCTGGAAAACCAAAAACATCTGAATGAAGTTCAAAGAGAAAAAAAAAAGCTACCAGAATTTTAGCGGCGAGGGAGTTGGTAGGACCACAGCCAGCGAGAGCGTTGAGCGCCACTTCGGCAGCAGAGTGTTCTGCCTGACGGAGGGTGGAGCAGTAGCTAGGGCTCTCATACGTCTCGCCGTTAAAATTAACGACGGCCTTAAACCGCGGGGCGTGATCGGGACCTTCTCTGATGCAAGTGTACGACGGCAGATTGAAGCAGGTCCGCTGCGCCAGTTCCTGCAGCTGGTTCTTATACATCTTCGCACCAACTGAAATTACAGTATACAAAACAAACTCAACAAAAAAGCACTACAATTTTTTCACGGTTCTCTACCGATAAGCTCTTCTATCTGTGAGAATGCAACAGATCGCTCACTTAAACGAGTCTCCAATCGAGATCCAAGAGTGTATTTCTCGGCTTCTCTATGGTTTTCGGTTAGGGTTTTCGATTGCATTTCCGAAGGATAAAAGAGTTTTTCGGTGATCTCATTAGAGAGAGAAAGGTTGAAGTGAGAGTGACAGAGAGAGAGAGAGGGAGGACTTTTGCAACTTTGCAGTGCAATAAATAGTTCGTCTTTAAAAACAACGTAAGGGAGGGGAGAGGGGGGAATTAGTAGGATACAATACGACCAGTTCCACAGTCATTGAATTGATTATTAGAGTTATCTATATTAAATATTTTTAAATATTATTGTTAATTAGTTTTTATATAAGAAGATAGATAATATTAATAATTATGCACAAATATATTTGGGTACATAAGGAGTGAATAATGTAACGCATATATTAACATAATAAGGCCGATTATCATAAAAATCCTTGGGAAGCCATGGTATTATCCAGCTTTGAAGAACAAACTTGATATCTTATGGCGTTTGGGCGGAAATTTCGAATTGCTCGACCTGGGTATGAGTTGCTATTGTTTGAAAATCATTTCAATTGAGAAACGGGATTACATCCTGACTGAAGGACCTTGGCAGATTGCTGGTTCTTTTCTCTCAATTCGAAAATGGAAGCCTAACTTCAGATCGGATATTGACAAAATGGAGTACGCAATTACATGGGTAAGGGTTCTACATCTGCCCACTGAACTCTTTCGTGAATCGATAATCCAATCAATGACATCTTGTATTGGCGATCCCATCAAAATTGATGGCAACACGTACAATGCATCGCGAGGCAAGTTTGCAAGATTCTGTGTCCAAGTTAGGACGAATTGTCCTCTTGAATTAGGATTGCACATCAATGGTGAAATATACCAGGTTGTTTATGAGAATATCCCATCTTTGTGGCAAAGTTGGACATGTCAAAGCAAATTGCACTGTCCTTCCACCACTCTCTGAGGTCTCCAATCCAGAACGTGCTGGTGAGGATGGTCCACCAGGTTTCACAGATACTCAAACACATACAGATACATCGTGGCTAATGGAGAAAGCCAAGAAAGGGGAGTATGGAGATTGGATTTTAGCAACAAGGAAGAAGAAAAATCCTCCCCCTCAATCTCTTCAATCACCTCAAAATGCAAAGTCTGCTATGGGGAACATGGGAAACAACAAGTCCAGTAAGCCCATGAATCCGAATAGACGGGGCAACTCGGGTTCCGGCAAGCAAAAGGTGGATGACGGTCCTAAGGTTCCAAAACCCGCTGCGCCGCCGCCAGGAATGTATAAGGGAAAATCAAAGCCCACCAAATCAGGGGAAGAGAGTATTACCTGCATCCATATTACGGAAATATAGGAACGTTCCCTTATCTGGAAAAGGGAAAGATTCTGAACAACTTCTAATTCAAATTTTATTTTCGGATCGGGTCGGTTTACCGAATCTGGTTTCGGGTCAAGGCATCAAGCTTCCACTACTCCAATTCCATTACGTAATCCCTTCACTATTCTGCGAAAAGAAAAAACCCCACAACCAGAAAATATTGCTTGCCATCATGAACAATCCGAGCTCTTACCTACGAACACCTCTGATAACATGGAGGAGGTCCGGGATGTGGGTAGCATGGGAGGAGACACTCATTCAGAGACACACTCTAGACCGATATTCGAGGATATCACTAACCGATCCCAACCGACGATCGATAAACATTCTCGACAGTCTACCAACAACCTGGAAAGTCGAAATGGGCATTCATTCTCGCGAACGGTAAGTGAGAAGGAGGTTGATATGGCAGAGGACACTAATTGTGGAGGAAGAAATTCAACGATGCCGAACTCTACTTCATCGTCTTCTCCACCAATGGATCATGTTATGGAGGAGGGGGTGGACATCTAATCCTGTCCGAATCTCTGAAATCTTTTGCCCATCCATAAGATACTCTCTTGGGATTGTCAAGGGGCGGGTGACCCCAATTTTCTCACTCACTTTAGAGATATTATTCGTGATCATAGATCTGGCGTGGTCTTTATACTTGAGACTCGGGTTCAACCGAGTTTATCAGATATAATTGTTCCTATGCTGGGATATGCTAATTTTCAAATAGCTCCAACTTCGGGAAGAAGAGGTGGTATTTGGATATTATGGGATGATGCTAATGTGGATGTTAATATTATTCGGGTTGAAGACCAAGGTATACATGCGATTGTTAGTAGTAGGGAACGTAAACCTTGGCTTCTATCGGGTGTTTATGCTCAGCCCAGATGCTTCGACAAAGACCGAATACATAATAGTATGTTTGAACATGTCCAGAAGTTTACAATTACCATGGATGGCTGTTGGTGATTTTAATGATGTGTGTTACAGCTATGAGAAGAAAGGTGGGAACCCTCCTACTCTTACCCACTGCCTCCGTTTCTCGCAATGGATTTCGGAATGTGGGTTTTCTGACCTTGGCTCAATTGAGGCTAGATTCACATGGACTAATAAACAGAGAGGGATTCGTAATATTTAGGAGCGTCTGGATAGAGCACTTGCTAATGCAAAATGGTGTTCTATGTTTCCAAACAACGTGGTTATCAATTTGCCATGTACTTACTCAGATCACCATCCAATTATTGTTTGTGGGGAAGGAGAGCAGGGAAGTAAAGGCGAACGTCCGTTCCGGTTTGAAGGGATGTGGCTTTTGAACCAAGAGTGGGAATATCTGTTGCAAGGTATTTGTAAAGAAAATACTAATATCATTAAGGCTATTGCCAAAGTTCTGGAAATCTTGAGACCATGGAACCAGAAAAAGTTTGGTAATATTTTTCAGCGTAAGAGGCAAGTTAAGAGGCGTATCAGGGGTATCCAAAATTCTTTGGCCTCCAGAAGAAACGCCGATTTAGAGAAGCTGGAAGAGGAGTTGGTCGATGAATATAACTGCATCCTTAGACAAGAAGAGCTATTTTGGCTCCAAAAATCTAGAGTAAAGTGGGTTGCAGAGGGTGATGCTAATACAAAGTTCTTCCATCAATCAACTATGATACGGCGTCGGCGAAATAAAATTCATATGTTAAAGGTGGGTGATACTTGGTGTAGTGATGTTGAGATTCTGCAGAATCATGCTAAGGAATTTTTCCAAGAGATTTTCATGCCAACGTATGGTTATGAGCATGGGGGGATCGGCTCAATCTTATCCATTTCAAGCAAAAATAACTGTGGAGGAATTTGACCTTCTTGCCAAACCGCTCACCATGCAGGAGATTAGGAAGCTGTTTGGGCCACGAATCCTCTAAAGGCCCCGGGTCCGGATGGCTTACAAGCTTTATTTTACCAAATATGTTGGGATTTTGTTGGCGAGTCAACCTTTGACTTTGTTCGCCAAACTTTCAGTTGGGGTAAGTTTGATTCTAGCATTTGTCGGGCTTTCATCTGCTTAATTCCAAAAGTCAATAGCCCTAGCAAAATCTCTGAATTTCGCCCTATAGCTTTATGTAATGTGTTGTATAAATTCATTACAAAGTGTGTGGCTATGCGGTTGCGAGACATCATGCCTAATATTATCTCACACTGTCAGTCGAGTTTTATTAGAGGTAGAAGCACACGAGACAATATTTTTGTTATTGAGGAAATTTTACACTCTTTGCGTTCTAAGAAAAAGAACAAGATAGGAGAGATGATTATGAAACTTGATTTAGAGAACGCTTATGATAAGATCAGCTGGAAGTTTCTGGAGGAGACACTCGAATTCTTCAATTTTCCTAGAAGTCTTATCACTCTCATCATGTTTTGTGTGTCGCATGCCTCTACTCGTATATTGTGGAATGGGGAACCAATTACACCATTTACACACAAATGTGGTCTCCGACAAGGTGATCCTCTTTCACCATATTTGTTTGTTCTTTGTGTAGAGAGATTATCTTACATGGTTTTGGAAGGGGTGGAGCAGAAGAAATGGATTCCTATTATCCCTTGCCATGGGGGACCAAAGTTTTCTCACTTACTATTTGCAGATGACATTGTGCTCATGGGTAAGGCTAGTCTTTCCAATGCTCGGTGTATTAAAGCTATTATTGATAAATTTTGCATGGCTTCTGGTCTTAAGCTTTATTTGAGTAAATCTAAGGTCTTTTTCTCCAAAGCTGAGGGGGCAAGTTGCTCACGGATATTCTGGGATTTGCACAAACCACTAACCTGGGGAAATACTTAGGGATTCAACTACAGCATGGTAGACGACCTCGTGAGGCACATAATAAAGTGTTTGATCGCATTATGAATAGATTCGAAGGGTGGAAAAAAAGGTTTCTTTCTGTTGCAGGATGTGCTACCTTAATTCAATCTGTCACTGTTGCACTGCCTATTTATGATATGCAGACCATGTGGCTCCCTGAGCATGTTTGTGGAAAATTGGATAAATTGAATAGGCACTTCCTTTGGTCTTCTGATCCAAATAAACAAAACCTCCACTTGGTTGGTTGGCCTTGTGTGGCAAAGCCTAAATCGAATGGTGGCTTGGGCTTACGCTCAGCTCGGTTGAATAATGAAGCCATGCTTGGTAAACTGGTGTGGAGGATTTTGCGTGATGAAGATACAGTTTGGTCTAACCTTATTAAGGCCAAATATCTTAAAAGTTCTGATATGTTAGCTTACAATATTTGGCTAGGCGACAACATTGCCTGGAAAGGAATTATTCGGAGTGCTCAATTTCTAAAAGAGAATTTCTGGTGGAAAGTCGGTGCTGGTACTAAGGTTTCATTTTGGCATGATATTTGGTTGAACGGGAAGCAGCTTTGGGAGAGTGTTTCGCATATTGCACCCCAAGACTATCGATTGAAAGTGGGTGATCTGTACTGGAATGGGAGTTGGCATTTAGAGCTGTTATCAACTAATATTCCACCTGATATTCAGCAATAAATTTTCGGCTTCATACCTGGCCCAGATTCAGTTGGTAGAATTCTTTGGAAAGGTACTTCATCAGGAAATTTTACGTGTCAATCAGTGTATAGATTCCTATATGACACTTATGAAAATACAAATTCATCGGAAATAGGTTGGGGTTGGATTTGGAAAATTCGCTTCACGAATAAACTTAAGCATTTTATGTGGCTCACGGTTTTGGATCGTCTTGCCACAAATCTTTGCGCTATAAACGGCAAATGTGTCCTGTGTTTGGTGTCCAGGAAAGGAAGGGACATGTGTTCGCTTGTTTCGTGACTGTATTGAAGCTCGGAAGGTTTGGACTAAAATTCTGGGATCATTAGCTGATGTACAGCTGCTCTCTCAACCTACTGATAATTGGTTTCAAAAAACTTGTATTAAGGAGTTTGAGTGTGAATTTGCTAAGAAAGTGGAATGGCCATGTGTGTTTGCTGCCACAATCTGGGAGCTATGGAAGAGAAGAAATAGTCGAGTGCTTACAAATGAAGTCATCCCACTTCCGCAATCATTGTATCGCATTAGACAGTTGTGCTCGGACATGGCTACAAGAAGCAGAAAATTGATGATGAAGAAGAAACGTTGGACACGACCGCGTGAGCCTTTTGTTAAATTGAATATTGATGGCAGTTGTGTTCTTCAAAAGCAAGAAGGGGCTATTGGTGGTGTTTTACGGGATCACCTTGGTAATTAGGTTTGGGGTTTTTCTGAGTTTGTAGCAAATTCCACTGTTGATGAGATTGAATTGCGAGCACTTCTTCAGGGTTTGGAGTTTGCATGGGATAAACGAATCCCTAAATTGATAGACGAGATTGACTCTACCTCAATTTTCTCATGGGTTTCAAGTGAAGAGGTACGTGAAGATCCACTTCAAGATCTGGTGTCATGATGTCGGGTTCTGTTACACATGCCTTGGGAATGTTCTTTGGACAAGATCGAGCGTTCATGCAACGCTTTTGCTGACAAGATGGCCAAATTTGGCTATGAATCAAGGACGGGTTTGGTGTTTTGGGACACTCTACCTGTCCCTCTCTTGCAAGCTCTCGAAGTTAATAGATTAGGGACTTAGTTTTCCTTATTCTCGTGATGTACCAAAAAAAATAATAATAATAAGGCCCTGTTTTTTTGGACTTATTTCCGATTTTGATTCAATTCGATTCGAGTCCAATCGATTGATTCGATTCACTTGATTCAATTCGATTATTATTATTACTGTTATTATTATTATTACTATTAATTATTATTATTATTGATCTTGATTATTACTATTATTGTTATTATTATTGTTGTTGTTGTTGATTACTATTATTATTACTAATAATATTTACTATTATTAATAATAATATTTATTGTTGTTGTTGATTACTATTATTATTATTATTATTTCTATTATTATTATTTGTGATATTTGATACCTTTGTGACATTTGTCACATTTGGGCATATTTATTAGTATTATTATTTTTGTTATTATAATTTAATTAATTATATTATTATTACATTATATTTATTATTTTCTATTATTTTTTATTATTTTATTATTTTTCTTATTATTTTTTTATATTATTATTATTATTTTATTACTATTATTTACTCTTAATATATAGTTCAGTTCAGTTCAATTCATATTAAAAAGTGTGAATCCACATTATTTATTTAAAACAAAACACACTTGATAACAGTAATTTAAACAACTTGAAATTATAAATTGAAAAAAAAATATTTGTATATATTATTTTTTGAACTATTTTGGTCGTTGTTTATATCACAAATTTATTTTTTATCATTTGTGACTCATCACGCTCGGAACATACAATTATAAGTCACTTGTAATTATATATATATATATATATATATATATGGGGGGTAGGCCTGTAAATGAACCCGAGAGCTCGATTTGGTTCGGAGTATTCGGCTCGAAATAGTTCAGCTCGTGGCTCGGCTCGCATTTTCAAACCTAGAATCGAGCCTTGATATTCAGTATTCGGCAGACCGAGCCGCCGTCCCTTTTTTTACAATTTTGTTTATATATATATACTTCGGCTCGGCCTCCCATGCATATACCATTTACTTTCTCCTATATCACTATATTTCTCTCATCTCACTCTCTCTGTCATGCCCCCGGCGGCTCAGCCTTTACCTTCTGGGTCTGAGTCTGAATCTGTCGGTTATTCATGTCTTTTACAGCCTTATCCGTTATTCAAGGTGAAATCTTCAATTTTGTTTAAGTTTGACTTCTGGCTTTGAATGTTTGATATATGTTGTATGATTCATGTTGTTGTATACTTATATGTAAATAGTTTTGGGTTTTGCTTCATGTATCGGTTAATTGTTTGATTTTGGGTTATGCATATTCCGATACTTGATTAATTGGTCAACTAATCGGTTAATTGTTTCGATTTTGGTCATGAGTGTTCTGATTAGATGTTATTTTTAGAGTAGGATTTTTTTACTAAACAAATTAGGGTTAGAATTAAATAGTTAATGCTTTGAGTTAAACTAATTGATGTTTGATTTAAACTAATATGTGTTTAATAAAACTATTTGTTAGCCCATACAATTAGTATTGTTATGTAATGGGCCTAGCCCAATTCTAGAATATTCCTAACTCTAGTATATATATGTAATATGTGTATGAGATACTCATTCAAGTCAATACAGAATATTTGGCATATCAATTGTCTCACCTACATGGTATCGGAGAAAACAACCACACCATAAATCACGGTCCATTCCAAAAAAAAAAAAAAAAACCTACCACGCTCCTCTCTCCCTTCTCGTTCAACTCATCAGACAACCTTTATTTTTTTTATTCTTCTTCTCCTGCTGTCAAGCTATCACTTGTCTTTTCGTGTTGGTGATTTATGTTTCAGTCACAAATCCGCACCATATACATAATAGCTTAGCTTTATAGACAAAAAAAAAATTTCGGCTGAAAACCCTAGCCGTTCAACCCAGACATCGTCTTCCTCAACCAAATCGCCAGCTTACCTTCTACATCCCCCTTAAAACCCTTCTTGTCCAACATCACACATCGATACCAACATGACCGGATCAAACGAGAAACCTCAAGTTTCACTCTCCGACAAACTATCGGCTGTCACCCATCACCATCTCCACACACGTGTTCCCGTCAAACTCGACTTTGATGATTGGAACTATGGTTCATGGCAATTTTTCTTTGAACAACTTTGTGATACCTACGATGTCACTAAGTTCATTCACGGTTCTAGCACTCCCACTCCTCTTACACCGGAGGAACAAAAGGTCGACAAGATCATCTTGTCATGGATATTTTATACCTTATCCGACCCTCTTCAAAAGAGATTGGTTAATGCTCGACCAAAGTCCGCTCAAGCGGCGTGGGACTTTCTTGGTGATTTTGATAAAGACAATAAAAGGGCACGCACCTCGGCCTTGAAGACGGAACTACGGTCCATTAAACTTGGTGCCCTAAGTATGGAAGAATACTTCCAAAAAGTTGAATCACTTATGACAACACTAGCTAGTCTTGATTCGCCCGTCAATGATGATGATGTGGTTCACTATGTTCTTGATGGACTCCCGGAACAATACAACCAAGTTTGTGGTTACATGCACTATAGAGACACATTTCCCGATTTGAAGACGGCTCGATCTTTACTCATTACTGAAGAGATGAGACTGAAGTCTAAATCACTTGCTTCTCCCATAGACTCGTCCTCTTCTCCACTGGTTCTTCTGACGGACAAAGGTAACACCCGTAATCCCAATAATTCCCAAGTTAAGTCCCGCAACCCGTGTATAAACCATGCTAGAGGTTATTGTCGCTACGGGGCAAGTTGTAAGTTTGTTCATGACCCAAATATTAAACCTATGGGGCGTACAGTTGCAACCAAAGATACTACTGTTAACGAGGATGCCATAATTCGTGTGCTTAGTAGGTTGGGAATTACACCACAACAACATAATTTGCCCAACACTCTTGCTAGCCCATCTAACCACCTTGGGCCTTAGGCCTACCTCACACCATCACCCTTAACCCAATCCGTGTACCCCCTACACCCACCAAACACTACCCGTCCACCACCATGCTACGGCCCAACACCCAACCCTTATACCCCCTCGCTAACTTCAGCCGGCCCACCAGGCTTCACCACCCCAGCCCAACATATGACTGCCCCACCACAGACCCTTGAACCCGTTACACCTTAAGCCCATTTGCACACCTCACCACCCCAACTGACCCATCACACTACAACCGCACCTCCACATCCTACTCCTACTGTTCATCAGGAGGGACCGGGTCACGAAACTATTTTACCCCATGCTTTCACCACTAGTACTCTTCAAGACCCCATGACCGGTGCATGGAACATGGATACAGGTGCAAGTTTTCATCTTAATTCCTCAGCTAATAGTCTTAGCAATGTTTTTAATATGTGCATGTATCCGTACATCTCGGTTGGTAATGGGCATTCCATTCCCGTCACTAATACGGGACATAGCATTTTGCCAACCTCTGGCCGACCACTCCACCTAAATAATGTTCTTATCACCCCCCATATTGTCAAAAATTTAATATCTGTTTGTCAATTTGTTCGCGATAATAAGTGTACTGTTGAATTTGATCCTCTTGGTTTTTCTGTTAAGGATTTCATGACGCGTCAGGTACTTCTCCGATGTGATAGCACCGGTGACCTTTATCCTATCACAGCTCCATCTCCTGTTCCTCAAGCACTCCTTGTTAGTCAACATACGCGGCATCAACGTCTTGGGCACCCAGGAAGCGAAGTGTTACGTCGCCTTGTTTCTCATAATGTTATCTCATGTACTAAGGAAAAACCTCCCGTGCTTTGTCACGCATGTCAGCTTGGCAAACACGTTAGGCTTCCATTTTCTAGTTCTAATACTGTTGTTCATGCTTGCTTCGACATTATTCACTCGGACGTGTGGACTTCACCCGTTACGATTTTTTCAGGTTTTAAATATTATGTTCTGTTTTTGGATCATTATTCTCACTTTGTTTGGGTTTATCCGCTAATTAACAAATATGATGTATTGTCTAAATTTGTGCTTTTTCGTAATTATGTTCGCACTCAATTTCAGTGTGAAATCAGGTCATTTCAGTGTGATCATGGTGGTGAGTTTGATAACCATACCCTTCATAAACTTTTGCCGACAATGGCATTCAGTTTCGTTCCTCCTGCCCAAAAACATCCCAACAAAATGGAAAATCCGAAAGAATGATTCGCACCATAAATAATCTAATTCGGACCCTACTATTCCAAGCCAACCTTCTACCAACTTTTTGGGTTGAAGCCCTTAATACGGATGTCCACTTACTAAATATCCTCCCTTCCACTGCCATTTCTAACGACACACCCTATACCCAACTGTTTGGTCAGAATCCAGATTACAGCCTCCTACGCACATTTGGGTGCTTATTTACCCTCACCTTGAACCTCATCACAAACTCGAACCTCGTGAAACACCTTCCATTTACTTGGGACAAGCCTCAAATCACCGTGGCTATCGATGCCTTGACCTACACACCAACAAAGTTATACTTTCCCGACATGTCACATTTGATGAAACTGTTTTTCCCTATGGCACCTCTAAACCTACCTCTGCACCTCAATATGCCTTCTTAGATGACTCCCCCGATATCAATCCAACTTTAACTCGGTCACCTCCAATTGTTCAAATGCCTCCTCCCACACCTGAACCAACAACACCAACGCAAACACCGATAGACCAAGAAACCCCATCCATCAACCCCAACAACATACCAACACCTACACCACCCTCCACCACATCTCCAGCAATAATCCCTAATCCCCCTCACAATCCAAACCCTGTCTCAACTCATCCCATGGTCACACGTTTCCGTGTCGGGACTAATCGCCCAGCTATTCGTCCCAACATGCTTGTATCTTCAATTTCTCCCCTACCCAAATCATATCGCGAAGCACACAATGACCCAAATTGGCAAAATGAAATGCATGAAGAATACAATGCCCTTATTAAAAATGAAACTTGGACTCTCGTACCATGCCCTGCTGATACCAACATTATTAGATGTATGTGGCTTTTCCGCCATAAGATTTTGGCTAACAAGAGTCTTAGTCGCTACAAGGCTCGTCTTGTGGCGAATGGTAGTACTCAGTTGGAAGGGGTTGATGTAGATGAGACATTTAGTCCGGTTGTCAAACCAGGCACTATTCGGACTGTTCTGAGCTTAGCCGTTTCTCGACATTGGCCGATACATCAGCTTGATGTCAAGAACGCCTTCCTACATGGTGACTTATCTGAGACCGTATACATGCATCAGCCTCCAGGTTTCAGAGATTCAGTACACCCTGACTATGTATGTTTGTTAAAGCGGTCCCTATACGGCCTTAAACAGGCCCCTCGAGCATGGTTTCAGCGGTTTGCTTCATACATCACTAGGGTTGGATTTTCTCATAGTCGTTGTGATACATCGCTTTTTATCTTCCAGCAGGGGACAGATATGGCATATTTATTACTGTATATTGATGACATTGTACTCACTGCTTCTTCTGAGAGCTTGTTACAGAGGATTATTCACTCTCTAAAGCAGGAATTCTCCATGACGGATCTAGGACCTCTTAATTATTTTCTGGGGATTTCTGTTACTCGTGATTCTTCAGGGTTGTTCTTATCCCAGAAGACATATGCTCTAGAGGTTTTGGAGCGGGCTCACATGGTTACTTGTAACCCCTGTCAGACTCCTGTTGACACCGAGTCCAAACTAGGGGATGAGGGAGACCCGGTCTCTGACCCCACGCTATATCGGAGTCTCGCCGGCTCGTTACAGTATCTCACATTCACCAGACCAGACATATCTTATGCAGTTCAGCAGGTCTGTCTTCACATGCATGACCCTCGGGAGCCTCATTTCTCTGCTCTCAAGAGAATCTTGCGATACATTCAGGGCACTTTAGATTATGGACTACACCTATTTTCATCATCAACTACAGAGTTAGTCGCCTATTCTGATGCTGATTGGGCTGGTTGCCCCACTACTCGGAAATCCACATCTGGGTACTGTGTTTTTCTCGGCAACAACTTACTTTCTTGTTCCTCTAAGCGTCAACATACGCTTTCTCATTCCAGTGCTGAGGCCGAGTACCGCGGTGTCGCCAATGCTATTGCTGAAACTTGTTGGCTCCGAAACTTACTTCGAGAACTGCACACTCCCTTATCATCTGCTACGCTTTTCTACTATGATAATGTCAGTACAGTCTACTTATCATGTAATCCAGTTCAGCATCAACGCACGAAGCACATTGAGATTGATATTCACTTTGTTCGTGACTTGGTTGCCACTGGTCAGGTTCGGGTGCTTCATGTTCCCTCTCGCTACCAGTATGCGGACATCTTCACCAAAGGATTGCCATCTGCTTTATTTGAAGAGTTTCGCTCCAGTCTCAGTGTCCGGTGTCCTCCCGCTTCGACTGCGGGGGAGTGTTAGCCCATACAATTAGTATTATTATGTAATGGGCCTAGCCCAATTCTAGAATATTCCTAACTCTAGTATATATATATATATATATATGTAATATGTGTATGAGATACTCATTCAAGTCAATACAGAATATTTGGCATATCAATTGTCTCACCTACACTATTTACATGGTCGATTGAACCAATTAAAGTTTTAATTAAACTAATTACATGTTCAATTAAGCCAAGGATTTTAATTAAACTAATTAGGGGTTCAATTGAACCAATTAAGTTTTGAATTAAAATTATGTATGTTGTATACTAATAAATGGGTGTTTCATTTGTTGAATCTTCAGAAACCCCGCCTGACCCCTTTCTGAATTTAGATTTCCCCCATATTGATAATGATGTGGATATGGAATCTGAATCAGAATCAGAACAAAATGATTCAGAACCAGAACTAAGGATGGTTGAGCAGGAGTTGGATTCTGCTGAGAGAGTTCCTGAACCAAATGAGGTCATTGAGGGAGTGCCATCTGATGAGGGAACTGGGCAAGATGTTGATCCAAGCAAGTCTGCTAGCAGCAGCATTGTTTGGGATCATATGCAGCCTCTGCTCTAAAAATCGGCATGGGCAGCCGCCTAGGCGCTAGGCGGCACCCGGCATTCCGATTATGGCCTGGGCATTTTTCCTGGGCATTCGGGTGATTAATAGGCCACCTAGGCGGGTGCCTAGGTGGCTGGACGGGCGCCTAAGAAGGCATGATGGGCGGGCATCTAGGCGGCTGGGCGGGCTCCTAGGCGGGTAATCATTTTATTTTATTTTTTATTTTAGCAGTACTATAAATTCTTACATTTAGATAGTATGAACTATTTTAGACATATATACATATTTAAAAATTTAATATATGATCAATTATATGTTTGTTTAAATATTTAAATACTATATATTTTAAAAAAATTACATATATATAATTTTTTATATATAAAAATAATTAAAATAATAATAAACAAATAAATCCGCCTAGTCCGATTAATCCCCAATTAGTGTCCGAGTAATCATCTGGGCGCTAGGCATTAGCAATCCGAGAAACCAATTGCATTGTAAGAGGATACTGTCTGTTCATAAATGGGGTGCTACAACCCACTTGATGAGACATTTGAGACTTGATTGTCCAACCAGGCATAATATCTTTCCTAATGCAGTTGCAAATGCTGCTGGTAATGGTTCTAACTCTATTCAAACTCAGTTGCATGGTGTTGTGGTCTCTGAAGGAGAGAGTTCAGTACAGCCTTTTGTGTTTATCTTCGAAAAAGTTAAACAATTGGCTGCACATATGATTCTAGCTCATGTGTATCATTTTATCATAGTTGAGCATAAGGTATTTAATGAGTTATTGAGGGCTTATTCTCCTTATTACAGACCTATTAGTAGGTACACTGTTAGGAAAGAATGTTTTGTTGTGTTTAGTAAGGAAAGAGAGAGAATTAAGGTGATGTTGGGAAAGGTTAGCAGAATAGGTTTTACGACTGATTGTTGGTGGTCTGGTTTTCAGAAAATTGGATATATGGTGATTATTTGTCATTACATTGATAGAAGTTGGAACTTACATAAAAGAGTTGTAGAATGGGCTGAGGTGCATAAGGTTTGTGAGTTCCTTGAGGTATAACTTGATGTTACAAATTTGATTAGAGGCAGCAATTATATTAAGCATATGCAAAATATAGCAGTTAGAATAGCACTTAAGTTTGACAAGTATTGGGAGGATGTGACTTACTCCTATCTTTTGGCTCAATCTTGGATCTTAGATATAAGAAAGGGATGATCAAGTTTGCATATGAATCAATGTATCCCATTGATTATGAATCTAGGATAGTGTTGGAAATAAAACGCAGCGGAAGCGAAGTTGGTGAAAGATTGATAAACGCATTTTACGCATCCACGAGCACAAGATCTATTTAAGCATGCTAATTAATTTATTACTAAGATTAATAAGCAATTTAGATATTATTTATTATTTATTAAATAAATATGTTGGTAATCGAATATCCTAACCTAGATCAAAGATCATAGGATATTACCTTTGAAGCGTAGTGGTTGCTATTCGTCTTGATCTCCTTGTATTTCTACATTTAGACCTTTTAGAGTATGATCTGCCTTAATCCGGATGTTGTGTGGTCAATGAGCTACCGGATCTTTCTTGGTCACAATATGGATCGACCGAAATGTCCTTGTTTATGGTCACTCAATTTTTCTTTACTTTCTAGTATTGTATGAATACTCTTAGAAAATTTATGTGTTATCTAAATTGTAAAATCAAAGACACAAGTCTAGATCTACAATTAAATACAAGAAGAAAAATCGATCTCACAACCTCACAATATGTTCAATTCGGTCGAACCACCATGATGTCCTATTTATAGGCTCTTGGACTACTTCTAGGGATCTTTAGGAGGAGTAGAGAAAGACTCCTAATAGACCTCAAATTTCCATATTGGGACCTTTCCTAATATATTGAGTCAATTAATATCAATTCAATCCACTAAAGAATTAATATTGCACTTCCAACCCAAATCTCAAATTACGAAATTAGGCTCTTATTTAAATATATTATTTCTCGTGTTTAAGATATCGCATGTACGCTAATGTATGCTAATAGTCAAGACCAACTAATCTCAAGCATACACTACAACCTTTCATATAATTTGTCTAATAATTATATAAGTTGTGAACTATTATATTATTTTATAAGGCACTGATAATGTGATCTTCCGTGTGACACCAACACACCACATTATCTACAATATAAAATAATTAGACATTTTATTTTCATAACCATAACGTGAATAAATATGTAAAATATGTGATTAAATGTAATTAATATTCTCATAGGTAGTTACATGAAAACAAGGTAATACAAGCATAAAGTATGTTTTGCAGTACACAACCCTAACAATCTCTCACTTATACTCAAAGCATGCTTTTAAGTATACTACTCTATTACAGTCTCTAATTTCTCCCACTTATACTCGAAGCAATTCTGCCATACACTGTAATCCCATTCCTTCCACATGCCTTTAAAAAACTTTTGAATGTAGGTCTTTCGTGAAATGATCAGCAAGATTATCTTGCGATGAAACCCTAGATACAACTACGTCTCCTTCCTTTACGAAGTGTTGTATGATGTGGTAGTTACGGTTGATATGTTTACTTGCCTAGTAGGCTCGTGGTTCCCTCGAATTTGCGACTGCACCAGTATTATCACAATAAAGTGTAATACCCCTTGGCAAATTGGGAATCACATCTAAGTCCTGCAGGAAGTACCTGAGCCATACCGCCTCCTTGGCTACCTCAGAGGATGCCACGTACTCCGCTTCCATGGTAGAGTCCGAGATGCATTTATACTTCACACTCCTCCAACTAATGTCTCCACCTCCCAGGATAAACACATAACCCGAAGTAGACTTGGACTTTTCTTTGTCCGATGAAAAATCTAAGTTAGTATAACCCACCGGACACAGGTCGTCTGATTGATATACTAGCATATACTCCCTAGTCCTTCTCAGGTACTTGAGTATGTGCTTGATAGCAATCCAGTGTCCTGGTCCTGGGTTCGGCTGATATCTAACAGCCAAGATATCTAGTCTAGTGCAAAACATAGCATACATGAGGCTTCCCACAGCTGATGCATAAGGGATCTGTTAGGAATATGCCCTCGAATGCCACTCAGGGGATTGGAGAGTAAGGGCATTGTACTTGTAATTATGGAATAATTAATAAAAAGGCAATACGATTCATTCACTGTTTATTGTATTTCAATTGCATTCTTGACTTGGTAAACATTGAAGTGAAGTCCATGTAAATAAATCGAACATTCCATTATTGTTATAGGATAAGAGAAAATGCACTGGAAGTGTTTAAAGTTTATTTACGTAAATTGTTCGCAAGTCAATAAACTTAAAATGGGCATTAAGTTTTAATACGACTTGTATAACTGATGCTAGGACGTGCGCACATCTTGATAGCATAGTTATAAGTATATTGGTGGGGCCAGTATACTCGAACACGACTCATACTCGATTCAGTCACATGGTATTCACTCTCGGAGCGTCGATGACAGATCGAAAGGTTGTGATAGTATACGTGGACCTTTGACTTGAGGGTTCAGTAGAAGATGTGCATGTGACGTTTAGTTTGTCATTAGAGTAGTTAGACTCATTTGCTTAATTGCTGAGTCGACCTCGAAGTGCGGACTATATGGGCAGGTAGCAGTCTTTACTGTACGCCAAGAAAGGATTCTATCTCCTGTTAGTGAGCAGGTGAATGTCCTATACGGTTAATGGCAAATAAGATCATAAGTCTTTGGCTAAAGCATTCTGATATAGTCGTATTAGATACACTATTAATCAGTCAGTCTTGATTTGCATTAACACATGTATAGAGTTTAGTCAATAGTAGGGTTTGACTTTACCGTGACCCGAAGACTTGACCGGGACATCTGATGAAGGGTCTATACGTATATAGTATTCACGACATAATAGTTCTGGAATGATCCCTTCATTCGTTCTCAGTCGGGGTTTACAGTGCGGCCCGCTAGGCTGGCTAAGTGCTTCCCGCACTCATTGGTTCCTCCCAATACCGGCTGAGACGGACCTACGGAGTCGCGCATTAGGAGCGTTGATGGATAAATGTGAATTTATTATCTCTCTATTAATATTAGATATTGGATATCTAATTATGATTTATTGGATAAATCAAAGAGCGGTCATATGAATTAAAATTAAGTTATCAGGTAATTAATTTAATTCATAAATTATATTTTTTAGAGAAATATATTTGTATTTGATATAATTAATTAATTAGATTAATTAATTAATATAAATACATTGGTGATTAAATGGAGTGTATTTAACGGAGTTGTTTGACGAACGTCCGATATACGAGCCGAGTGGCTCGGCTTGTTTCTAGGAAACTTCCTAAATGGGCTGCCCCTACCCAACCTCACATGGAATTATTTCCAGCATGTGTGTTGTAGTTGTCTTGTTTTAGCCATCATGTGTTGAGATTCTTTCTCTCATATTATATCTACATGGTGAGTTGTTTTGTGAATATATATTATATTATCACCTTCACATTGTTGTTGCCCGAAATATTATCCGAAGATAGATATTGCTGGAATGGTCGAGCAACAGCAAATTGCGAGAGCACGTCCGAGGGAATGTAAATTACACAAGATTTGCCGGGTTTGTTAGGCCCGGGCTTGAATGCTCTCGCGAGATGTTATTAATACAAATATTCGTGGATACAAGTATTAATGTAAGAATATAATTACAATGAGTGTAAAAGATCCTATTAATCTAACTCTTGAGCGAAGCTTTGGTGTTCTTGCTCTCTGCCGATCATCTTCTGTGTGAGAGAGGCTGAGAGAGAAGAAAGAACCGAGAGATAGCTGTTGCCAAGAGTGAGAAAGCTAAGTTGCCGGAAGAACCAGAAGGGAAGGTCCAAGTGCAGGGAGCCTTCTATTTATAGGGGCTGAGAAGCCTTGTTTACTGGCGGGCGATCGCCTTTTATGTAATATAATAAAGGGGCGATCGTCTTTATGTCACATGGGCTGTCTGCCTAAAGTCCAAGGCTGCTGCTGGCAGCCAGCTGTGCGGTCCAATGAGGAGCCGTCACGCGTCCTGAGTTGCTGTCCCCGGCAGTCCCACCGACACCTTTCGGCGGGCTTGTCGGCTGGTGGAAAGATGCTGAAAGGCTGTGGTCAACGATCCATCAAATGCGGATCTTGTCTCGGAACTGCACGCGGGTCTGTGCCGAGCTTCGGCCTTTGCCGACTGGACGATCATCGTCTTCGTGTGGCATTAAGCGGTCATCGGCTGGCCGGCTACCAGGAGTCGATCGCCAAGTACCGAGAGACGATCGTCTTAGATGTCGATCGCCAAGCACCGAGAGACGATCGTCTTAGATGTCGATCGCTCGGCACCAGGACTTGTCACAGGACCTTGATCGCGATTACGCCTTAGGCTGGCGCTCTCAGCTAGGTCGCCCGGTCTCTGAGGCGATCGCCGGTCGAGGTGTATAGTTCTCGACACAACAATTGCCCCCCCAACTTACTCCGATGTTGAAGACATGGGGCGAGGTGGTTCTTGCTGGCGATCGTGTAGGATGAAGATGGGTGATCCGTTGAGCTGACTTTGGTTTCCGGACTTGGGCGATCTGGTCGATTGGCTAGCTATCTTCGGTCTTGTACCTGTAAAAAATAATGTTGGCCGATCCCTCGTAGAAAGTTGATTGTTTCGTCACTGAGGAATCGTGCACAGTCGCGGAGTTCGATGGACCGACTCCATGACCGTGTCTTATGCGCGAACGCCATTGACTGTCTCGTGACTCATTTTATTGTGAGGGTCCTCTGTTAGGCTGCGCCTCGCCTCGTATTTAAACAAAGGGCGTGCGGTCTTGGTCTAGAGGAGTCCTTGCGCGGGGCGTCGTATGATTAATCAACTCCACTTCCGCGGCTTGTTAGCTCTGCTTCCACCTCGGCCTGCCATGGAGATGGCGAACCTCGACGGTGTACGTTGATACGGGGGTAGTGACGCGTCGCATTGTCCGGGTTCACCATGTTAGATGATGAACCTTTGAGGGCGGGCTATCGTGTCCACTGATTAACTTGGAGGGTCCTTCGACTACGCCCGCCTCGTATTTAAACGAAGGGCGAGCGATCTCAGCCCAAAGGAACCTTTCATGGCCTAAGCAATCGGTTCCATCGACCACCAGGACCATGGCTGCACTCTTCCACCTCAGATCGTCATGTAGATGCCGACCTTCGACGGTGTACGTTGTGCGGTGGAGGCGATCTCGTGCCGTAGTCCACCATGTTAGTTGATGAAATGTAGATGGCGAACGAGTCCTCCGGTTTTGATGATGTTGCTTGATATCGGCAATCGGGCTGGAAGATTGGAGATCGTCGTTCGGGCACCAATCGCGCTGCTCATAGGCTAAGAAGAAACCTTTGCCTGACCAGAAAGTCTGCGGCTTTAGCGCGGAAGATCGCGTAAGTCGAGAGATGGTCCTTCGTAAGATGCCTGAACATAGGCGAAAGACCATGGAATCCCCCTAGGACCGCGTAGAGGGCGATCTCATCGCTTATAGGCTCGCCGTTGAGGATGATCTCGTATACCCGGTCGATGTAGTCCGCGTCGGATTCTTCTTCTCCCTGCCTGATTTGCATCATGCGATGGGGACCTTCCGACCGAGCGACCTTGGCGGCGAACTACGTTGTGAAGTCGTTCGCCAGTTGATTAAAGGAACCGATGGATCGAGGCGGCAATGAGGTGTACCACCTGTGGGCAAGGTCGTCCAGCGTTAGAGGGAACATTCGGCACCTGGTCGCGTCTGATGCCCCACACCCGGTCATGTAGATGTGGAACTTGCTCAGGTGAGTTTCGGGGTCTGATCTCCCCTCGTACAGAGGTGTTTACGGAGGTGCGATCTTATGCTACATGGGGGCGAGCTCGATGTGGACCGCGAGCGGCTCGCTCGGCCCGGCGATCTTGCTCTTGGCGCCTGCCCCAGATTCCAGGAGCGCCTTCATGTCGTCGAGCTGGCGTTGCATCGCGGCCATCGCTGTAGCTTGATCGCTCGTGGATCGGCTTTTGGAGCGGGAGCCGAGGCGATCGTGTACCGATCTCCTGACTCTGCTATTGCCGACCTCGGCTCTTTGGCGAGGGGGAGCCAGATGGCTGGCCTACCTTCTGGGAGTTGGATACGCCGAACTCCTGGTGGCGGACTCGAGCTCCGTCGTCTCGTGGCTGGGGCCAGACTGCCCCGGTTGCCAAGATGGGTCGCTACCTAGGCGATCGAAAACAGAGGTGCTCCGGATGGCGAGCGCCTCTTCTTGTGAACGGGAGCCTCCTGGCGATCGCTCGGTCAGTAACGCCTTGTACTTCCGTTTGGTCATCCGGCGGATAGCCGAGGGGGTTATAGCGGGAGGCGCGTCGAGAGCACTCCGTCGCTCCTGTAGGATGGCCATGGCCTCCTCGATCTTTTCCGCGGTTTGGAACTGATCGAGCGAGAGGCTTGGGCCGTCCCTCAGGGGTGGGATCGAGCGTCTCGGACCGTGGCGGCTACTCTCCGCCATCGGCTGTGGCTCAGACTACGACGGAACGAGGCGTCTGGCGGGTCGGGCAGCGGATTTCTTCGATGCAGAGGCGAAAGACATGATTCTGAAAGCTTTCTCTGAAGAACAGTGAGTGTTTATTCAGGTATATGCCCCGAAGAACAGTGAGTGTTCTTCGAGACGGTAGGTATGAAAATGAGGGTTAGATGCCTTCCTTCTAGCGCTAATTGTTGTTGCCCGAAATATTATCCGAAGATAGATATTGCTGGAATGGTCGAGCAACAGCAAATTGCGAGAGCACATCCGAGGGAATGTAAATTACACAAGATTTGCCGGGTTTGTTAGGCCCGGGCTTGAATCCTCTCGCGAGATGTTATTAGTACAAATATTCGTGGATACAAGTATTAATGTAAGAATATAATTACAATGAGTGTAAAAGATCCTATTAATCTAACTCTTGAGCGAAGCTTTGATGTTCTTGCTCTCTGCCGATCGTCTTCTGTGTGAGAGAGGCTGAGAGAGAAGAAAGAACCGAGAGATAGCTGTTGCCAAGAGTGAGAAAGCTAAGTTGCCGGAAGAACCAGAAGGGAAGGTCCAAGTGCAGGGAGCCTTCTATTTATAGGGGCTGAGAAGCCTTGTTTACTGGCGGGCGATCGCCTTTTATGTAATATAATAAAGGGGCGATCGTCTTTATGTCACATGGTCTGTCTGCCTAAAGTCCAAGGCTGCTGCTGGCGGCCAATGTCTTGATCGATGAGGAGCCGGCACGCGTCTGAGATTCTTGTCGGCGGTCCACTAACACCTTTCGGCGGGCTTGTTGGCTGGTGGAAAGATGCTGACAGGCTATGGTCAACGATCCATGAAATGCGGATCTTGTCTCGGAACTGCACGCGGGTCTGTGCCGAGCTTCGGCCTTTTCCGACTGGATGATCATCGGCTTCTTGTGGCATTAAGCGGTCATTGGCTGGCCGGCCACCAGGAGTCGATCGCCAAGTACCGAGAGACGATTGTCTTAGATGTCGATCGCCAAGCACCGAGAGACGATCGTCTTAGATGTCGATCGCTCGGCACCGGGACTTGTCACAGGACCTTGATCGGCGATTACGCCTTAGGCTGGCAGTTACAGCTAGGTTGTCGGTCTCTGAGGCGATCGCCGGTCGAGGCGTATAGTTCTCGACACAACAATTGCCCCCCAGCTTACTCCGATGTTGAAGACATGGGGCAAGGTGGTTCTTGCTGGCGATTGTGTAGGATGAAGACGGGCGATCCGTTGAGCTGACTTTGGTTTCCGGACTTGGGCGATCTGGTCGATTGACTAGCTATCTTCGGTCTTGTACCTGCAAAAAACAATGTTGGCCGATCCCTCGTAGAAAGTTGATTGTTTAGTCACTGAGGAATCGTGCACAGTCGCGAAGTTCGATGGACCGACTCCATGACCGTGTCTTATGCGCGAACGACATTGACTGTCTCGTGACTCATTTTATTGTGAGGGTCCTCTGTTAGGCTGCGCCTCGCCTCGTATTTAAACGAAGGGCGTGCGGTCTTGGTCTAGAGGAGTCCTTGCGCGGGGCGTCGTCGGATTAATCAACTCCACTTCCGCGGCTTGTTAGCTCTGCTTCCACCTCGGCCCGCCATGGAGATGGCGAACCTCGACGGTGTACGTTGAGATGGGGGTAGTGACGCGTCGCATTGTCCGGGTTTACCATGTTAGATGATGAACCTTTGAGGGCGGGCGATCATGTCTACTGATTAACTTGGAGGGTCCTTCGACTACGCCTGCCTCGTATTTAAACGAAGGGCGAGCGATCTCAGCCCAAAGGAACCTTGCATGGCCTAAGCAGTCGGTTCCATCGACCACCAGGACCATGGCTGCACTCTTCCACCTCAGATCGTCATGTAGATGCTGACCTTCGATGGTGTACGTTGTGCGGTGGAGGCGATCTCGTGCCGTAGTCCACCATGTTAGATGATGAACTGTAGATGGCGAACGAGTCCTCCAGTTTTGATGATATTGCTTGATATCGGCGGTCGGGCTGGAAGATTGGAGATCGTCGTTCGGGCACCGATCGCGCTGCTCATAGGCTAAGAAGAAACCTTTGCCTGGCCAGAAAGTCTGCGGCTTTAGCGCGGAAGATCGCGTAAGTCGAGGGATGGTCCTTCGTAAGATGCCTGAACATAGGCGAAAGACCATGGAATCCCCCTAGGACCGCGTAGAGGGCGATCTCATCGCTTATAGGCTCGCCGTTGAGGATGATCTCGTCTACCCGTTCGATGTAGTCCGCGTCGGGTTCTTCTTCTCCCTGCCTGATTTGCATCATGCGATGGGGACCTTCCGACCGAGCGACCTTGGCCGCGAACTACAGTGTGAATTCGTTCGCCAGTTGATTAAAGGAACCGATGGATCGAGGCGGCAATGAGGTGTACCACCTGTGGGCAAGGTCGTCCAGCGTTAGAGGGAACATTCGGCACCTGGTCGCGTCTGATGCCCCACACCCGGTCATGTAGATATGGAACTTGCTCAGGTGAGTTTCGGGGTCTGATCTCCCCTCATACAGAGGTGTTTGCGGAGGAGCGATCTTATGCTACACGGGGGCGAGATCGATTTGGACCGCAAGCGGCTCGCTCGGCCCGACGATCTTGCTCTTGGCGCCTGCCCCAGATTCCAGGAGCGCCTTCATGTCGTCGAGCTGGCGTTGCATTGCGGCCATCGTTGTAGCTTGATCGCTCGTGGATTGGATTTTGGAGCGGGAGCCGAGGCGATCGTGTACCGATCTCCTGACTCTGCTATTGCCGACCTCGGCTCTTTGGCGAGGGAGATCCAGATGGATGGCCTGCCTTCTGGGAGTTGGATACGCCGAACTCCTGGTGACGGACTCGAGCTCCGTCGTCTCGTGGCTGGGGCCGGACTGCCCCGGTCGCCAAGATGGGTCGCTGCCCAGGCGATCGAAAACAGAGGTGCTCCGGATGGAGAGCGCCTCTTCTTGCGAACGGGAGCCTCTTGGCGATCGCTCGGTCAGTAACTCCTTGTACTTCCGTTTGGTCATCCGACGGATGGCCGAGGGGGTTAAAGCGGGAGGCGCATCGAGAGCACTCCGTCGCTCCTGTAGGATGGCCATGGCCTCCTCGATCTGTTCCGCGGTTTGGAACTGATCGAGCGAGAGGCTTGGGCCGTCCCTTAGGGGCGGGATCGAGTGTCTCGTACTGCGGCGGCTACTCTCTACCATCGGCTATGGCTCGGACTGCGACAGAACGAGGCGTCTGGTGGGTCGGGCAGCGGCTTTCTTCGATGCAGAGGCGGAAGACATGATTCTGAAAGCTTTCTCTGAAGAACAGTGAGTGTTTCGTCAGGTATATGCCTCGAAGAACAGTGAGTGTTCTTCGAGACGGTAGGTATGAAAATGAGGGTTAGATGCCCTCCTTCTAGCGCCAATTGTTGTTGCCCGAAATATTATCCGAAGATAGATATTGCTGGAATGGTCGAGCAACAGCAAATTGCGAGAGCACGTCCGAGGGAATGTAAATTACACAATATTTGCCGGGTTTGTTAGGCCTGGGCTTGAATGCTCTCGCGAGATGTTATTAATACAAATATTCGTGGATACAAGTATTAATGTAAGAATCTAATTACAATGAGTGTAAAAGATCCTATTAATCTAACTCTTGAGCGAAGCTTTGGTGTTCTTGCTCTCTGCCGATCGTCTTCTGTGTGAGAGAGGCTGAGAGAGAAGAAAGAACCGAGAGATAGCTGTTGCCAAGAGTGAGAAAGCTAAGTTGCCGGAAGAACCAGAAGGGAAGGTCCAAGTGCAGGGAGCCTTCTATTTATAGGGGATGAGAAGCCTTGTTTACTGGCGGGCGATCGCCTTTTATGTAATATAATAAAGGGGCAATCATCTTTATGTCACATGGGCTGTCTGCCTAAAGTCCAAGGCTGCTGCTGGCAGCCAGCTGTGCGGTCCAATGAGGAGCCGGCACGCGTCCTGAGTTGCTGTCCCGGGCGGTCCCACTGACACCTTTCGGCGGGCTTGTCGGCTGCTGGAAAGATGCTGACAGGCTGTGGTCAATGATCTATGAAATGCGGATCTTGTCTCGAAACTGCACGCAGGTCTGTGCCGAGCTTCGGCCTTTGCCGACTGGACGATCATTGGCTTCGTGTGGCATTAAGCGGTCATCGGCTGGTCGGCCACCAGGAGTCGATCACCAAGTACCGAGATACGATCGTCTTAGATGTCGATCGCCAAGTACCGAGAGACGATCGTCTTATATGTCAATCGCTCGGCACCGGGACTTGTCCTGGGACCTTCGGTCGGCAGTTCTGCCTTGGCTGCTGGGCTTTGGCTAGGTCGCCCGGTCTCTGAGGCGATCACCGGTCGAGGCGTATAGTTCTCGACACAACACACATCAACTAGAGAGAGACTTGAGAAACACACAAATTCTTCTTGCTGGTTCTGGCCGAGAGCAAGAAGTGAGGAGGAGAGAATTTTTTTTTAACATTTTCATCTTAGAGGTGATATAAAAGTTAAAGAAAAATTAGAGATATAAATTCCTACGGTAACTTCCTAGCCGTGTTCTTTGAGAGTGGAGTTTCGTCGAATTTTCCGGGCAACTTCCGACGCGTGTGAAGTAGAGGCATTGAAGTTTCGGTGCTTGGAACGAAGGGTTCTTCTTGCTGGCAGTGGTGCCGGCAGCACTGCCTGGGCTGCCTGCCCAGGCTGCCGAGCGTGCTCAGCCATGACTCGGCCAGGGGCTGAGAGTGCTCGGCCAGGTGGCCGAGAGTGATCGGCCAAGCTGCCGAAGAGGACTCGACCCAGGCACCCCTCGGGTTTTTGGCCCGATTTTGAATCGTGCCGCGGACTGGGCCTAAAACTGGATTGTCCGGGACTCCGTTTTAAGTTTATATTTCGTTGTAATTATTTCCCAATAAATTTAAATTGGATTTTAATTTGACTAAATTAATATTTGGAATATTTTTAGTTAAAGGAAATAAATTAAACGAAAATATTATTTTGGCCGGATTACTTCGAACGAATTAAAATGACGATTATTAGTATCAATTGGATTAATACCATTAAAATTGAATAGATTAATTTTTTATTGATTGGATTAATATATTAATTGATTATTTAATTTAATGCCACTTTATATTAATTGGATTAATATAGTAGAAATTGAATAGATTAATTTTATAGATTAATTGAATTAATTTATATTAAAATTAATTGTTTAATTTCGTTGCCATTACATGTTGTATGGAATCCTTATGTTATGGTGATATAGCTCGTGGACTTAGTTTTTGATTTGTTCGATTCGATTGGGTTGTAAAGGCCGTTTTGAGCCTATTTATATTTACTAGAAAAAATTGTATAGGATGCAATTTTTCAATGATGTAATTATTATTTTGGGTATGACGAAAACCAAAGACAACCGACCGAGAAGACGAAGATTCGAAGACTGTGTTTTTATTTATTGGGTCATTCGCTTGACCCAGTACTTAGGAATTAGGTCCATGAGCTATATGTTGGTAGTAACTAGGTTACTGTTTTCCGTTTTTCATTTTGAATGATTCACAAACCAACAAACGCGCGTATAAATGAATTAATGTGCAAAGTGTAACATTAATCGCAAAATTCTCCCGACTACAAACACACTAAGTTATAAAGGTTACGAGGTTTCCTACCCTCCGTCAAACTCATGGAAAATTGAAATCTAAACCATAATATTATTCTTCCGAGTATGTCGGGGTAATATTTTTGGGGAAAGTTGATATATTCCTAGAGTGCATTATATGCCTATGGTTGTGACAAATCAAACCCCTATAAACCGTATGGGTTGTCGGGTAAGATTCAATTGTCAGACTAATAGGAGTTGACGGTTTAAACTTAGATAGTTCAGCGAGCCATAAAAACCGAATGGGCTGAGGGCAAGTGAACTAGGGGTAAAAGAAGATCGAATCATCCATTAGATGGGTTGGTATTAGACACCACTTTATAAAGAATAATAGAATAGAAACCGTATGGGTTGCCCTCTATTAAACTTTGTAAAGAAATCGATCACTACTATGAAGTCACCCATGACTTCCGGATTATAACATGGGAGTGTATAGTTCCGATAAAATTAGTGGGAGCCGAGAGAAGAATTATACAAGCCCTTAAATTCTATACTCGGTCATAATTAAACAAGTCACTAATTGAATCTTGTCTAAATCTTTACGAGAAAATGGCGAATCTCTCTAAAAATGGCTAAAAACCCACTTGCAATACTACTTGAAAAGAATCTCCTAACTGGATCAAATTTTGTTGACTGGTTGTGGAATCTGATGATTGTACTCAGTATGGAGTCTCTGGGATACGTATTGGAGGCGGACATTCCACCGACTCCAATCCGAACCAGGGGTAATCAGGAAGATATTGACGTCCATGAAAAATGGGTCAAGGATGACATGCTAGTCCGTGGATTTATGATGGGCTCAATGACAAATGAGTTGCAGAGAGCGCACGAGAAAATAACTTCTGCTAGGCAGATTCTCGCACACTTGACTGGACTTTATGGAGAGCACAGTAGGACTTCTAGATATGAGATATCAAAGCAGTTGTTCAGTACTAGGATGAAAGAAGGAGAGAAAGTGGGAGACCACGTCCTCAAGATGATCTCTATGATTGAGTGGCTCGAGGTGCTCAACTTTTATATGGATTTATCCCTTGAAATTGATCTCATCCTTCAATCTCTCCTTGACTCTTTCACGCAGTTTGTAATAAATTTCAACTGTAATGAAATTACATTCACATTAGCTGGGCTAATGAATAAACTGGTGACGACGCAGTCTAACATGAAGACTAAACCAAGAGAGGTTGCTCTTGTGATTTCTTCTGGGCCTCGGAGGTCCAAGAACAAGAAGAAAAAGACCTACGAGCAGTACAAACCCAAGAAAGGGGTACAGAAAGGAAAGGGCAAGGCCCAAAAGGTTCAAATGGTAGACGGTCCAAAACCTACGGACAAATGCCTTGAATGCGGTGAGCTGGGCCACTGGCGAAGGACTTGTCCTAAGATTAATGGCGCATCAGGTATGGAACGTTTTGTTTTTGAAACAAATTGTTCCGCTACTGTATATTCTGCTTAATGGATTCTGGATTCAGGTGTCACTTCTCACATTTGTACTATGAATCAGGATCTGGAACGAAGTAGAAAACTTGAAGCTGGGAAATAATGATCACTATCGGAAGTGAACAAAGTGTCGAGGCAACCGATATTGGATCAATCCTACTGGGTTTAGAATCCAGTTTTATTTTGACATTAGATGAAGTACTTGTTTTGCCCAAGGGGCATAAAAACATTCTATCCATTCCAGTCTTAGACCGGAAAGGATTTTGTTTCTTCATTGGAAATGGTAGTTGTAAAATTTATTTTTGAAATAAATTGGTTGGCACAGCTACATTGTTGAATGGTTTATATCATCTGAACATGCAAAATAAAATAGCAGTGAACACTATAACTAAGAAACGTGGTAGGCAAGATACTAATCAAGCTCTTAAAAGGCACCTTAGACTTGGTCATGTTGGTCAGACCAAGGTTCAGAAAATGGAGAAAGATGGACTTTTAAGTCCATTGGGTGTAGAACCCTATCCAACTTGTGAATCTTGCCTTAGAGGCAAAATGACTAAGTCCCCCTTCATAGAGACTTTTGAAAGGGCTGCCGATAAACTTGGATTGGTACATACCGATGTTTGTGGTGCTTTAGAAGTAGCCCGAGATGGATATCAATATTTCATAATGTTCGCAGATGATCATACTAGGTATGGGATTGTGTACTTAATGAAACATAAATCTGAAGCCTCTACTAAATTCAAAAAAAAAAAATTAAGGTCCTAGTTGAAAAACAGACTAGATGTCATATCAAAGCACTTCGGTCGGACCGAGGTGGTGAATATATGAGCACATAGTTTGATGAGTTCTTTAAGGAACATGGAATAGTTTCACAATTGACGCCTCCAGGAAACCCACAGTTAAATGGTGTTTCAGAAAGGAGAAATCGAACTTTGTTGGACATGGTTCGCTCTATGTTAAATTACACTGATTTACCTATTTACCTGTGGGGGTATACCTTACTAACCGCTGCCTGTATCATTAATAGATGTCCTTCCAATCCGTTCCTATCACTCCACATGAGATGTGGAATGGTAAGAAACCAAGCCTGAATCACGTAAGGATTTGGGGATATCCAGCCTATGCAAGAAGGCTAAGGTGGACAAACTGGAAGCGAGGTCCATCAAAGGACGTTTCATTGGATACCCAGAGGACTCAATGGGTTATTTATTCTACATGCCAGAAGACCATAGGGTCGTTGTGGCATTACAAGCGCACTTCCTTGAGGATGAATTCATTCAGGAAGGTGGCTCGGGTAGAAATATCTCTTTGGAAGAGCATAATGAAGGTCCTAAGGAGACATCTGATCAGGTATAAGGAACCGAACCTATTGTAACACAACCTCCACTTCGAAGGTCTGATAAGGTGTGTAAGGTGTGTAAGCTGCAACGAACCATTTATGGGCTGAAGCAAGCTTCTCGGAGTTGGAACCTTCGATTTGACGAAACAGTCAAGGACTTTGACTTCATACGAAATGAGGAGGAACCGTGTGTTTACAAAAATGTCAGTGGGAGCAACATTACGTTCTTAGTACTATATGTAATGATATTCTACTTATAGGAAATAACGTAGCAATGCTCAGCACTGTGAAAGCTTGGCTTTCTAAAACATTCTCCATGAAAGACTTGGGAGAAGATTCCTATATTCTAGGGATCCGTCTTTACATAGATAGACCGCGAAGAATGATAGGACTTTACCAAGCCCTCTAGATAGATAAAATCCTGAGAAGATTCAAGATGGATGAATCTAAAAGAGGGTTCCTTCCCATGCGACATGGAATTCACCTCACCACGAAAATGTGTCCTCAAAGTGAGGAATACAAGAGAGATGAGTAAGGTACCCTATGCCTCGACAGTGGGTAACCTCATGTACGCTATATTGTGAATGAGACCGGACTTAGCCTATGCTGTGAGTATGGTAAGCCGATTTCAAGCAAACCCGGGTAGGGAACACTGGACTGCCGTAAAGAACATTCTTAAGTACTTAAGAAGAACTAGAGATTTAGTCCTTACTTACGGTGGTGGAGAACTGAGGGTGATTGGATTCACTGATTCTGATTTTCAAAGAGACAATGACTACTCTAAGTCGACATCTGGGTATTTGTTTACTCTCAATGGAGGAGCAGTATCTTGGAGAAGTTCCACGCAAACTGCTACTGGAGATTCAACCTGCCAAGCAGAGTATCTAACTGCCTCAGAGGCTAGCAAAGAAGCATTTTGGATGCAGAAGTTTATGCAAGAACTTCAAGTGGTGCCTAATGCGGAGCTGCCTATATCACTATTTTGTGATAATGATGGAGCTGTCGCCCAAGCCAAGGAGCCTAGGGCTTACCACAACACCAAGCATATAGAGAGAAAATACCACATCGTTTGAGAGATGGTGGAAAAAGGATATGTTTCATTGAAAAGAGTAGACTCAGAAGACAATGTCTCTGACCCGCTGACTAAGCCATTATCTCAGGCCGTCTTAGAAAGACATCTGAAGAACATGGGTATTGGATACCATGATGTGTGGCATTGAGTTCAGGTGGGAGATTGTTAGGAATATGCCCTCGAATGCCACTAAGGGGATGAGAGAGTAAGGGCATTGTACTTGTAATTATGGAATAATTAATAAAAAGGCAATACGATTCATTCACTGTTTATTGTATTTCAATTGCATTCTTGACTTGGTAAACATTGAAGTGAAGTCCATGTAAATAAATCGAACATTCCATTCTCGTTATGGGATAAGAGAAAATGCACTGGAAGTGTTTAAAGTTTATTTACGTAAATTGTTCGCAAGTCAATAAACTTGAAATGGGAATTAAGTTTTAATACGACTTGTATAACTAATGCTAGGACGTGTGCACGTCTTGATAGCATAGTTATAAGTATATTGGTGGGGCCAGTATACTCGAACACGACTCATACTCGATTCAGTCACACGGTATTCACTCTCGGAGAGTCGATGACGAATCTAAAGGTTGTGATAGTATACGTGGACCTTTGACTTGAGGGTTCAGTAGAAGATGTGCTTGTGACGTTTAGTTTGTCATTAGAGTAGTTAGACTCATTTGCTTAATTGCTGAGTCGACCTCGAAGTGCGGACTATATGGGCAGGTAGCTGTCTTTACTGTACGCCAAGAAAGGATTCTATCTCCTGTTAGTGAGCAGGTAAATGTCCTATATGGTTAATAGCAAATAAGATCATAAGTCTTTGGCCAAAGCATTCTGATATAGTCGTATTAGATACACTATTGATCAGTCGGTCTTGATTTGCATTAATACATGTATAGAGTTTAGTCCACAGTAGGGTTTGACTTTACCGTGACCCGAAGACTTGACCGGGACATCTGATGAAGGGTCTATACGTATATAGTATTCACGACATAATGGTTCTGGAATGATACCTTCATTCGTTCTCAGTCGGGGTTTACAGTGCGGCCCGCTAGGCTGGCTAAGTGCTGCCCCCACTCATTGGTTCCTCCCAATGCCGGCTGAGACGGACCTACGGAGTCGCGCATTAGGAGCGTTGACGGATAAATGTGAATTTATTATCTCTCTATTAATATTAGATATTGGATATCTAATTATGATTTATTGGATAAATCACATAGCGGTCTTATGAATTAAAATTAAGTTACCAGGTAATTAATTTAATTCATAAATTATATTTCTTAGAGAAATATATTTGGATTTGATATAATTAATTAATTAGATTAATTAATTAATATAAATACATTGGTGATTAAACGGAGTGTATTTAATGGAGTCATTTGATGAACGTCCGGTACACGAGCCGAGTGGCTCGACTCGTTTCTAGGAAACTTCCTAAATGGGCTGCCCCTTCCCAACCTCACATGGAATTATTTCCAGCATGTGTGTTGTAGTTGTCTTGTTTTAGCCATCATGTGTTGAGATTCTTTCTCTCATATTATATCTACATGGTGAGTTGTTTTGTGAATATATATTATATTATCACCTTCACATCAACTAGAGAGAGACTTGACAAACACACAAATTCTTCTTGCTGGTTCTGGCCGAGAGCAAGAAGTGAGGAGGAGAGATTTTTTTTTTTTTTTAACATTTTCATCTTAGAGGTGATATAAAAGTTAAAGAAAAATTAGAGATATAAATTCCTACGGTAACTTCCTAGCCGTGTTCTTGGAGAATGGAGTTTCGTCGAATTTTCCGGGCAACTTCCGACGCATGTGAAGTAGAGGCATTGAAGTTTCGGTGCTTGGAACGAAGGGATTTTGTGTTCGTGACGGGGTTCGTGATCATCATCTATTTTTACGAAGATTTATTTCAAAGGCTTCAAGGGTATGATTTTTATCTTCGTAATTATATTTTCGTATATACGTTACTTGATCGATCCTGTTTGGGATTCGTATTTATTTTCGCTGCGTATTTCGTTTTATTTTCGGAATCCCAACAGGATCAACTTCATGTCATCTATCTCCTTTTGTGTCTTGGGACACATATCCTCAGATAGTTGAATTCCATATCTGTAAGGTAGAAAAACTTTGTTGGAATTCTCCATGCTAAACCGTTTTAGCACTGTATCGATATAGGATGCCTGAGATAAGCACAACATTATTTTCTTCTAATCACGAAAGATCCTTATTCCAAGGATGTGTCCTGCTTCTTCCAAATCCTTCATATCGAACTACTCAGATAGCCATACCTGTACGCCCGACAACTCCTTCACGTTGTTTCCAATCAGAAGGATATTGTCTACATACAGTACAAGAAACACCAACACATTTCCATCGCATTTTTTATACACACAACTCTCACTCGGACAATGGACGAATCCATATGACTGGACAACCTCGTCCAATCGAGTGTTTCAAGATCGGGATGCTTACTTAAGTCCATAAATGGATCTCTTAAGCTTGCACACTAAGTGCTCTTCTTCCTCAACAATGAATCCTTTTGGTTGGCGCATATAGACTTCCTTGTATAGACTCCTATTCAAGAATGCATTCTTGACATCCATTTGCCAAATCTCAGATCTAAATGCGCAGCTATAGTTAAAAGAATCAGGTTTGACTTAAGCATGGATACCGACGAGAAGGTTCCATCATAATCGATACCCTCTTTCTGAGTGTAACCTTTCGCAACAAGCCTCGCTTTGAAGGTTTCAACCTGTAATACCCATGTAATTTATGAGTGTTGTTTTAGATGTATTTTGTGGTATTTTGGTTATTTGGATCGTATGTATTGATGATTGACCTTAGTATGTTCATGGCTGATAATTATTGAGTTTTGTGATTCTCGGATTGTGCTCGTTTTGGCTGGACTTTGCGAATTTAATTTTGGAGAATAGCAGTTAGCGCACGCTAAGACTGTATGTCTAGCGCACGCTAACCAAGTCCGAGTAGCGCACGCTACTCTTGTGTAATAGCGTGCGTTAGGCCCGCTGGACAGTGAAATTTCTGGACTCTGGAATGGGGCGTTAGCGTACGCTATGGAAGGACTAGCGTACGCTATTTCTATGTGCTAGCGCACGTTACTTGTAGGATAGCACGCGCTAGGATGTCAGGTCAGTGAGGGCAGAAACGGTTCTGGACTGCAGGTACTTGCAGGTAGCGCACGCTACTGTATGGAGTTAGCGCGCGCTAGTGGCAATCGATAGCGCACGCTAACAGATGGTTTAGCGTACGCTACCGGAGTCTGGCAGAAATTTCTGGACTGCCTTTTCTTCAGCAGTGCACCGCCCTCAGCTCGTTAGCGCACGCTAAGCCTGTATCCGTAGCGTGCGCTAATACCTCCCAGTATATATATGGGGGGCAGGTTCTAGAAATGTCATTTTTCACCTCTTCCTCTTCTCTTCGGCGGCTGGGCGATTTGAGTGTAGTGAGGCATGGTTTCGACCAGTTTACACCATCCAACAACATTTTTTGAGTTCCTAGTCTCAGTCTAACAAGGTTTCATCCAGTGTATCATCCAAATCAAGGTAAGATTGTTCAATCCCTAGTTTTTGGGAATTTTTAGGGTTTTGTTTAGATCTCATTCTTCTAGTCCATTTTAAACCTTGAATTGGGTCAGATTATGATTGTGAGACCATAATCCCTTGTTTTTCTTGAACCATACGGATTTTGTTTGAGTTCCCACCTATTGATTGGAGTATGAACAACTCCGCCTTAGTAGTGTATGATAGTTTGTCCTTAAGAATAGAATTTGAAGGGGATCCTTCCGTTTCCGTTGTGTTGTGTTTTGATTCGGTATTTCGATGTGTTAGGATCGAATCGTTGAAGAAAGTTCGGACTGTACATTCATCCGTTCATCGTTTCTCGTGTCGTTCAAATTGAGGCAAGTACTTTGATTGTGTTTAATTTACTTCGTGTGAATATGTAAAAATTGGATTTGTGCCAATTGTTGATTGAGTGTGTGTGAGCCGAGTAAAACCAATGAGGGTCCCCTGGGGTCCGGTAGGCTGCGTTTCCCTACGGATCACTCGGTTAGGCTATACAACCAGAGAGAGCCTGACGAGGTCTCTTGGGGTGCGTATCTTGCGAGATGCGGGGCCAGTATAGCTCGGGCTGTTGTTTTGTGATGATGATTGTGATGTGGTATTCCGGAATATCTTGATGACACTGTGATTTATGTTGATTATTCACTTGTTGTACATATTCTAGAATCATTGTACTTGCACCGGCTTCTTGCTGACCCCCCTTCGGGGGTGGATATACTTGTTGTGTATTCAGGTTCAGGACCAATGGGAGAACCAGCACAGGGTGGACACGAGCTTGGTGGGCAACATTGATATCGTGTACTATTTTGAGTTGGTGGTTATTTTGTCAAAGTCTTGGTTGTGATTTGGTTTTGTACTCGCGCTGGTACTGTCATGTTTTATCACTGTGATGTTGTTGTACCAGATATGAACTGTCGTATCAGTTGTGGTCTTACGGGATGAGATGTTTTTGGTATTATGTTGCATGTCATCTTGAAGTTGGTTTCTTTAATGAAAGAATAAAGTTGTGGTTTGTAAAACTTAATGAGTTCTTACGTTAGTCCAAGCCTGGTAGATTCTCCAAAAAGAATCTACGGCGCTGTAATATTCCTGTAAATCACGAGGGTGTTACAGAATATGGTATCAGAGCCTAGGTTTATGGATACCTAGGCTGTCGGTGTTTTGGGTCTATTAAATTGAGTCAGTTATTGTCTACGATATCATTGGCATGCTACCACCCCGTGTTGCCTGTGCTGGAAGACTCTTCGGATGTTGATTGTTTCTTTCCTTCGAAAATAATTACCTTAATATTGTGCAATCTATTATTGTAATAGTTTCCTTGTTGAACCATTCTTATTCTTCAGTATGCCGAGAGGTAGAGCTATCCGTCAACGCGGTCGTGGCCGAGGCCGTGGCAGAGTAGTAGTGTCTGAGTCTGAGAGGTCCGTTTCAGAATCGGCATCTCGTTCTGCAACTAGGTCAGACCCGATCCCTTCGGGAGGTTCAGATGGAGGCTCGGGGGCCGAAGTGCCTAACGTTCTTCAACAAGTCGTAACGCAAGTGCACCAACTAGCACAAGTGGTGCAGAATATTAATACTGGCAGGACGGTTGAGGATCGATGGCTTCAAGAAGTTATGAAAATGAACCCTCCTAGATTCGATGGTTCCGGTGATGCGAACAACTGGGATCATTGGTTAGTTGAGCTGGAGAAGATGTTTGATGGTATTGGTTGTCCTGAAGCCAAGAGAGTCCCGATTTCTCAATATCTGACAGTTGATGAGGCTTCGGACTGGTGGCGAGGTGTTAAGCCCAAGGACCGTGATGTCACTTGGGAAGAATTTAAAGAATTGATGGAAGCTCAGTATTGTCAGTAGCCGTACGATTAGCAAGAGTCAGTGAGTTCTTCAGAGCTCAACCCGAAGATGTTCCTATTTCTGAGGCAATCAAGACATACAACAAGCAGTTAGCGTATGTCCAAGATCGGGTTAAGGATGAGATAGACAAGATACTCCATTTCGATGCTAGAATGAAACCGGAGGTCCGAAAGTATATGGCAGGCCTTGGGTGTACTACTTTGAGAGAATATCAGGATAGAGCACTTGCTTATGAGATGGTGTCAGTTCCGGTTCCTGTAGTTTCTAGCTCGAAGAAACCGAAATTTTCTGGTAGTTTTCGAGGCAGTGGATCGCGTAGGCCTCAACCTTCTGTGCAATCTTCTGTTGGTTCCCCTAAGCCTAGTGGAGGAGTGTCGAAAGTTTGTTTTAATTGTGGAAATCCGGGACATATCACTTCTCGTTGCACTTCTCGCCCCATTGATTGTTTCAAGTGTGGGAAGCAGGGTCATCGCGCATTATATTGTGAGTCAGTGGACATAATCTTCTCTAAACAGTCTCCTATTCCGGCCGGCACAGTTACGGGTCAGCCAACTCCAAATGTCGAATGCGGCAGTGGCAGGGGTAAAACTGAGCATAAGGATGCATCTAGCATTGGATCAGCCCCACCCCGATTGTATGAGATGAGGCGGATTGATGACGTAGGGACTGCAACTACGTCAGGTATTGTTTATATTTCGATGCACCCGGTAGATGTATTGTTTGATTCTGGAGCTACTCATTCTTTTATATCATTGTCTTGTGTGAATCGTTTGGGTCTAGACGGTCTCTATGCATGCGAACCTTTTATTGTTGGGCTGCCAAGTGGGGAAAGGATAATTGGGGATCGAGAGATTGCCAATTGTCCTGTAACCATTGACAGTAAAGATTGGTCATCCGATTTGATTGTGATCGATATGATGGGAGAGGATTTAATCCTCGGTGATGATTGGTTAAATCGACATGGAGCGATAGTAGATTATCATTGGAAAATAATTTCGATAGTCGCGTCGGATGGTACTGAACACGTTTTTGAAGGCGAAACACAGTATACGGGAAGATTATTCGAGCCATGAAGGCGATGAAATTATTGCGACAAGGTTGTACCAGTTATTGGTGTTACGCGTTGAAGCCGGAAGTTAGCGAGGTACAGTTGTCCTCTGTTCCAGTTGTGAATGAATTTCCAGACGTATTTCCGGATGATTTGCCGGTATTGCCACCACATCGTGAAGTGGAGTTCGTCATCGAACTAGAGCCTAATGCGGCGCCAATATCCAAGGCACCATACAGAATGGCCCCATCGGAAATGTTAGAATTGAAGAAATAATTGGGTGAATTGTTGGACAAAGGTTATATTCGGCCTAGTGTGTCTCCATGGGGAGCACCAGTATTGTTCGTACGAAAGAAAGATGGGTCCTTACGACTATGTATTGACTATCGTGAGTTGAATAAACTCACTATCAAGAACAAGTATCCGTTGCCAAGAATCGATGATTTATTTGACCAATTACAAGGGGATACGGTTTTCTCCAAGATTGATTTGAGGTCGGGATATTACCAACTACGAATTCGAGATTCGGATATCCCCAGGTCAGCATTTCGAATGAGGTATGGGCATTACGAATTCGTAGTTATGCCATTCGGTTTAACAAATGCTCCGGCGGCATTTATGCCGCTTATGAACAAAACCTTTATCGAATATCTCGATAAATTTGTGGTGGTGTTTATTGACGATATATTAATCTATTCCAAAAGTGAGACGGAGCATGCCGAACACTTGAGGATCGCGTTGAGTATTTTGAGGGCTGATAAGCTTTATGCTAAATTTTCTCAGTGCGAGTTCTGGCTTAGAGAAGTTTCTTTTCTGGGACACATCATCTCAGCCGATGGTATTCGAGTAGACCCTCAAAAGGTTGAAGCAGTCTTAGCTTGGGAGCCTCCACGGAATGTTAAGGAAGTTCGGAGTTTTCTGGGATTAGCGGGCTATTATTGTCGATTTGTCGAAGGATTCTCGAAAATTGCTCGACCGCTCACCCTTTTATTGCAGAAAACTCAGAAATTTGAATGGAGTGATGAGTGTCTGAGGAGTTTTGATGAATTAAATAAGAGGCTGACTACGTCTCCGATCCTAGCCTTACCACAAGGAACGGAAGGTTTCGTTATTTATAGTGATGCTTCTAAACAAGGATTGGGATGTGTATTGATGCAAAATGAGAGAGTAGTGGCTTATGCGTCTCGACAATTAAAGCCATACGAGATGAATTATCCTACTCATGATCTTGAGCTAGTCGCTGTGGTGTTTGCGTTGAAAATTTGGAGGCATTACTTATATGGTTCTTCTTGTCGAGTGTATACAGATCATAAGAGCTTGAAGTATATATTCACGCAGAAGGAGCTCAATATGCGTCACAGCGATGGTTGCAATTGCTTAAAGATTATGATCTTGACATTCCTTACCATCCAGATAAAGCGAACGTCGTTGCCGATGTGTTAAGCCGCAAGTCAGTCGTGTTGCAGAAGTTGGAACTACTTACCATTCAACCGAAGCTCAGACGAGAGTTGATTGATTTGAAAATTGAAGTTTGGCCTCACAGAACTCAAGGACAGTTGCGTTTCCTTGAGATTATGTCCTTCGTGAGGGAAGATATTAAGTCCAAACAGTTAGATGATCTCTCAATTGTGCAGCTTCGGGAAGACAGTGTTAAAGGAAAAGCTCCTGGATTCTTAATCGATGAAGACGGAGTTCTTCGATTTCGAGATAGAACTTGTGTACCTAATCAGGATGATCTCAAACAAGTGATTTTGAATGAAGCACATTCTACTCCGTACTTGATTCATCCGGGTATGAGTAAAATGTATAAGGACTTGAAGAAAAATTTTTGGTGGCCGAACATGAAGAAAGATGTAACGGAGTTCGTGTCGAAATGCTTGACTTGTCAGCAGGTTAAAGCGGAACATCAGAGACCTGCCGGTAAATTTCAACTGCTACCAATTCCGGAATGGAAGTGGGAAGATATAGCGATGGATTTTATTGTGGGAATGCCAAAGACGCGAACTGGAGTGAATATGATTTGGGTAATCGTTGATCGGCTAACCAAATCCGCACACTTTCTGGGCAATAGAGATATTTGGAGACCGGAGAGGTTGGCTCGGTTATTTATTGCAGAAATTGTGAGACTCCATGGTACCCCAATTAGTATAGTGTCTGATCGCGATGGGCGTTTTGTGTCGCATTTCTGGCAAGCAGTACATCGAGCACTCGGTACCAAACTGAATTTCAGCACCGCTTATCATCCCCAGACAGACGGACAGTCGGAGAGGACGATCTAAATGCTGGGAGACATGTTTAGGGCTTGTGCGTTGGATTGGAAAGAAGATTGGGAGATTCATTTACCATTGATTGAATTTGCGTACAATAACAGTTGGCATAGTTTGATTGGGATGGCTCCATTTGAAGCATTATATGGAAGACGGTGTAGATCGCCGATCTGTTGGGACGAGCCGTACGAGTTACTTGGAGTAGAATCGGACTTGGTGGTTTAAACACGGGAAAAAGTCGCAATTATTCGGCAAAGGTTGTTGACCGCTCAGAGTCGACAAAAGTCATATGCCGACATTCGTCGTCGACCATTAGAGTTCCAGGCGGGAGACCATGTGTTGTTGAAAGTATTGCTGACTCGTGGAGTTCTTCAGTTTGGTAAGAAGGGGAAGCTTAGTCCTCGTTGTATTGGCCCCTTCGAGATCCTAGACAAGGTAAGTGATGTAGCTTATCGACTAGCGTTGCCTCCAACGCTTAGCCATGTTCATGATGTATTTCATATTTCGAAACTACGCAAGTATCTTCCCGATCCCAGCCATGTTATTGACTATCAAGAGATTGAAGTTAATGAAGATGTTACGTATGAAGAACAACCGGTAACCATACTAGAGCGACTTGTGAAACAATTGCGACAGAAAGTGATTCCGTTAGTAAAGGTCCAATGGTCTAAGCATGGAATTGAGGAGGCCACGTGGGAGACCGAGGATAGTATGCGTGTCCGATACCCCGAACTTTTTGTATCTTAAGTTTCGGGATGAAACTTCTTTTTAGAGGGTAAGGGTGTAATACCCGTGTATTTTATGAGTGTTGTTTTAGATGTATTTTGTGGTATTGTGGTTATTTGGATCGTATGTATTGATGATTGACCTTGGTATGTTCATGGCTGATAATTATTGAGTTTTGTGATTCTCGGATTGTGCTCGTTTTGGCCGGACTTTGCGAATTTAATTTTGGAGAATAGCAGTTAGCGCACGCTAAGACTGTATGTCTAGCGCACGCTAACCAGGTCCGAATAGCGCACGCTACTCTTGTGTAATAGCGTGCGTTAGGCCCGCTGGACAGTGAAATTTTTGGACTCTGGAATGGGGCGTTAGCGTACGCTATGGAAGGACTAGCGTACGCTATTTCTATGTGTTAGCGCACGTTACTTGTAGGATAGCGCGCGCTAGGATGTCAGGTCAGTGAGGGCAGAAATGTTTCTGGACTGCAGGTACTTGCAGGTAGCGCACGCTATTGTATGGAGTTAGCGCGCGCTAGTGGCAATCGATAGCGCACACTAACATATGGTTTAGCGTACGCTACCGGAGTCTGGCAGAAAGTTCTGGACTACCTTTTCTTCAGCAGTGCACCGCCCTCAGATCGTTAGCGCACGCTAAGCCTGTATCCGTAGCGTGCGCTAATACCTCCCAGTATATATATGGGGGGTATAGGGCTGAGAATCGGGACATCCCGAGGTCCCGGTCCCGAGTCCTGAATGTCCCGGTCCCGAAAATCACCAATTTGGTGGTCCCGGTCCCGGTCCCGATCAAGACTTCGGGAGTCCCGATTCCCAAAATGGGATAAATTTAAGTCACGGTCCCGGTCCCGATCCCGAGAATAATTTTTCGAAATGTCCCGAATGTCCCGAAATGTCCCGAAATGTCCCGAAATGACCCGAAATCAGAAAAGGAAAAAAAATTGATTGAAATTAGAAATTTCAATCGGGACTTCGGATAGTCCCGATCGGGATTTCGGATAGTCCCGATCGGGATTTCGGGGCTCCCGAGTCCCGAAATTACCAAAATTTAAGGTCCCGGCCCCGATCCCATAAAATTCGGGACTCGGGGTCCCGTTTCCCGTCGGGACTCGGGACGGGACGGGGACTCGGGATTTCCTGATCCTAAATTCTCACCCCTAGGGGGGCAGGTTCTAGAAATGTCATTTTTCACCTCTTCCTCTTCTCTTCGGCGGCTGGGCGATTTGGAGTGTAGTTAGGCGTGGTTTCGACCAGTTTACACCATCCAACAACATTTTTTGAGTTTTTAGTCTCAATCTAACAAGATTTCATCCAGTGTATCATCCAAATCAAGGTAAGATTGTTCAATCCCTAATTTTTGGGAATTTTGAGGGTTTTGTTTAGATCTCGTTCTTCTAGTCCATTTTAAACCTTAAATTGGGTCAGATTATGATTGTGAGACCATAATCCCTTGTTTTTCTTGAACCCTACGAATTTTGTTTGAGTTCCCACCTATTGATTGGAGTATGAACAACTCCGCCTTAGTAGTGTATGATAGTTTGTCCCTAAAAGTAGAATTTGAAGGGAATCCTTCCGTTTCCGTTGCGTTGTGTTTTGATTCGGTATTTCGACGTGTTAAGATCAAATCGTTGAAGGAAGTTCGGACTGTACATTCATCCATTCATCATTTCTCGTGTCGTTCAAATTGAGGCAAGTACTTTGATTGTGTTTAATGTACTTCGTGTGAATATGTAAAAATTGGATTTGTGCCAATTGTTGATTGAGTGTGTGTGAGCCGAGTAAAACCAGTGAGGGTCCCCTGGGGTCCGGTAGGCTGCATTTCCCTACAGATCACTCGGTTGGGCTATACAACCAGAGAGAGCCTGACGAGGTCTCTTGGGGTGCGTATCTTTCGAGATGCGGGGCCAATATAGCTCGGGAGGTTATTTTGTGATGATGATTGTGATGTGGTATTCCGGAATATCTTGATGACACTATGATTTATGTTGATTATTCACTTGTTGTACATATTCTAGAATCATTGTACTTGCACCGGCTTCTTGCTAACCCCCCTTCGGGGTTAGATATACTTGTTGTGTATTCAGGTTCAGGACCAATGGGAGAACCAGCACAGGGTGGACACGAGCTTGGTGGGCAACATTGATATCGTGTACTATTTTGAGTTGGTGGTCATTTTGTCAAAGTCTTGGTTGTGATTTGGTTTTGTACTCGCGCGGGTACTGTCATGTTTTATCATTGTGATGTTGTTGTACCAGATATGAACTGTTGTATCAGTTGTGGTCCTACGGGACGAGATGTTTTTGGTATTGTGTTGCATGTCATCTTGAAGTTGGTTTCTTTAATGAAAGAATAAAGTTGTGGTTTGTAAAACTTAATGAGTTCTTACGTTAGTCCAAGCCTGGTAGATTCTCCAAAAAGAATCTACGGCGCTGTAATATTCCTGTAAATCATGGGGGTGTTACACAACCTTCCCATCAACTCATTTCTTTTGCTTGTAGACCCACTTACTCCCAATGGCTTGTACCCTATCAGGTAGTTCCACTAGCTCCCACACTTGATTAGAATCCATAGATGCCATTTCTGATTCCATTGCTACTTGCCATGAGTCAGCATCTTTATCTTAGATTGCCTCCTTATAAGTCCAGGGATCTGATTCATCTTCGCCTATGATTGAGTCCGAAGACTGTTCTATGCCTATGAATCGTTCTGGTTGATGAACAAACCTCCCACTACGACAAGGAAAATCCTGAGTTGGTGTAAAAGTCTCAGAATCGATACGTGGTGCAGCGTTAGTTGGCGCTTGTATGATTGGTCTAGACGGAGTCTTGCCCCTCAACTCTTCCAGAATTATCTCGCTCATGGGCTTGTGACTGATCATATAATCCTCTTCAAGGAATCGGGCATTAGTGGTAACAATGACCTTCTGATCCCGGGGGCTATAGAACAAGCCACCCTTCGTTCCCTGAGGATATCCTACAAACACTCGTACTTCTGTAAGAGATGCCAACTTATCAGCTTCCTTATTCAGCATATGTGCTGGAGTACCTCAAATCCGAACATGTCCTAGACTGGGCTTTCACCCACTCCATAGTTCTGTGGTTGTTTTTGGAACTGATCCCGAAGGCACCAGGTTTAGAATGTACGCCGATGTTTCCAAGGCGTATCCCCAAAACGAAATAGGTAAATCCGAATAACTCTTCATTGATCTAACCATTTCTTAAATAGTTCTGTTCCTTCTCTCAGCAACACCAATTTTTTGTGGAGTTCCCGACGCAGTGAGCTGGGAAGAATCCCCTCATTTGCCAAGAAATCCAAAAACTCTCCACTAAGGTATTCGCCACCACGATCAGATCGTAGTAACTTGATACTCTTCCAATGATGCTTCTCCGTGTCAACCTTGAAGTCTCTTTTTGGATTTTCTGGTTTGGGCACTTGTTTGTGGCAGTATGGCAAGTTTCGAGGACGAAAGTTATTTTAAGGAGGGCAGTAGGTAATATCCTGAATTTTAGAATAATATTTTATCGTGACCTTGTTGGAATACTGGTAATATGAGTATTTAACTTTGGTTCTGGATGTAATATTGAGTAAATGAGAGTAATATATCGGGTAGTATTTTCTAATATCGTCGAATAATTATTGGTAAGAATGTGATGGTGGCCAACGTTGTATTCTTCGATAAATTATTCAACGAGAATTAGAGAAATTATCCGGATTCTTGAGATATTAGACTAGAATATTGATGGGTTATTGGTTTTATCGAATGCAGTATGAAATAATCGGTTAATCGAGTTAGAAGACTGAATAACAGATCCATAATTTATCCGTTTTTAATTGAATAAGACATAATTGGATATTATGTCCCACTACCTATTTTAAATAATCACCAAATTGATTATTAAACACAATTTTATTTCAACTCTCTTTTCTCTCTATTCTCTCATACACGTAATTCCCTCTCTCTCCCTCTTTATCTCCACCTACTCTCCCTTCTTTCTCTTCTTCATCGGCGGTAACTTCCGATCGAGAGAGGAGCGACGGGCGGAGGAAGCTCGAGGTGGTGGACGACACTCTTGGACTCGCGATCTTGGTCGGACCATTGGCAGATAGATCACTGTCCGTCTGGGCGGCGCAAATTGCAGGTGCGGCGGGGATGAATTGGCGCCGGCGACCGATCGGCGGCTGCGTTCCTTCTTGCACCGGACAGAAAACATGACTTCTTCATGCCAGGCGTTTTTACGTGGCTAAAGATGCTCAGGTAGGCATAGAGTTAATGTCCGGCCGATGGGTTTTCCGACGTAAGGTGGTCGGAGTTTGGTTAAGATTTTCGGCGACCTTCGCTTCTATATTCAGAGACCGATACATGGTTCGGGGTGAGGGTTGACCAACGAGGATGGTTTCAATGGCTCGACCGGTAGTTGACCATGGCGGTTTTCCGACGACCTGTGGTGCCTTGTGGGTGGGTCGAGCTGGAGTGTTGAGTGACAGAGGATATGAGGTCTGATTTTCGATGACTAACCGAGCTGCGAGTTGTGTGTGACTGTGTGTGTGCGTCTGTGTGACTGTGTGTGCGCGTTGTGTGTATATATATATATTATAGATAGTATATGTGTATGCAGTCTGCATGTGTGTGTATAATTGTGTTTATATGTGTTTATATGTGTGTGTGTATGTTAATATATATATATATATGTATATATATATCATATATATATATATGTATATGTATATATATATCATATATATATATATATGTATATGTATATATATCATATATATATATATATATATATATATATGTGTGTGTGTGTGTGTGTGTGTGTGTGTGTGTGTGGTCATGGTTGCGTGTATGTGTTTGTGTTGGGATTATGGACGGGGAGAACATTAGGCGTAGATGAAGGTTTTGATAATTTGGTCCACGAGCGGTTGAATGTATTTGGACCTATGGAGTGAGCCTGAGTTTGGAGTGGAGTTTGGGTTCGGAGCAATAATCGAGTTGTGGATCCGGGTTGATTATCGTTGGTCATTTGATCCGATCAATTAATTAAGGGGCGCAATTGAGGTAATATATTAGCCGACTAATTACCTCGAAATTATAAAATATAAATTGGACCCTTTTATTAAATCGTCTATTATGGATTTATATTGAAGGTTTGGATTTCAATGGATCGATCGGGGGAGCCGTAGTCGTCGGGACTTTCGGCATCAATTATCAAGGCAAGTTATTACTTGCACAATTTATAATATTTAATGAATGGTTTCGATTTCATACGTTTATAATTCGTACATCAATGATAATAATTGTGAACACAGTAGATTTGGGATTGCAAGTTGTTTTCGGATTTTGGGAATTTAAATCATAATGTATATGATTTACTTTTGTTATTGGCATACTTGGGTATCGAAGATACATTGTGATAAAGACGAAGATATGAATTATCTGCAGTCCGTGACATTTTGGACCGTCGAATATGGAGGATAATCGTTAGTGATGGTTTTTGACATTGAGATCGCTCTCGGAGGACTCGGGACAAGTACTCTAATCATTTTTGTCATTTGTGTCGATCATGTTGTGATACATTCGTGTATTGTTGTTAACTTGTCAAAGACTTCAGACTTACGTCGCATCAAATAGATATATCCATATCTCGACTAGTCATCTATAAACGTGATGAAGTATTCGAAACCATCCCTGTCATGATTATTCATTGGACCACATACATCCTTATGAACCAATTCTAACACATTCTGAGCACGGTTTCCCTTGGTTTTAAAAACCATTTTGGTCATCTTACCTTCTAGACAAGATTCACAAATTGAAAATAACTCAACTTAGAGGTTATACAATGGGTCATCATCTACCATTCTTTGAATCCTCCTAAGGTTTATATGACCTAGCCGTAAATGCCACAAATATGTTTGGTTTACGCTCAAAGGTTCTTTTCTCCTTTTAGGTTTATATAAAGAGTTCAGTGACTTATACATGGGAGTTTGTGCAGTATTAACGACATACAGTCCATCATTAAAAATATTTTTGCAAATATATTCACCATTTCTTTGCCTAATAATAGCATCATCATCATCAAAAGAAACCGAATAACCATTGCATTTTAATTTGGAAACCTTAATTAAATTCATTCTGAAATCCAGTACTAATAATATATTATTGAGGACCAATATTCTATCATTAATCTTTAACTGCACGACTCCCCATGCATGACCACAAGCACAGGTAGTCGCCCAGTGATAGTAATCTACTTGACACTAACACCTTGGTTACCTGAAAACCATGTGAGTCAAAGCAAACATGATTAGTGGAGCCTGAATCAACTATCCACGAAGTGGAAGAACAAGCTGCCAAACATGTTTTGACTACTAGTGCATGAGACATTAAAAGCAGGGTAGTCCGCTTTAAATTGTCCTTTCTGACCGCACTTGTAGCACTTTCCCTTTAGCTTTTGGTTCGCCTCGTGATGAGGATCCTTGCTCTTTACCTTGAGAGTTGCCACTTGCTTCTGGCCCACTTGTTTCTTCTTCTTCCCCCACTTGGGTTTAGAAGTCGAAACACTAGTAGCCGCAGGACCTTGATACCCTTGCCTGAAGAGACCTTCTGCAGCTTGAAGCTCTGTCAGCAATTCTGTAACACCTCCAATCCACTCGGGAATATTACAGCGCTGCAGACCCTCTCCGTGAGGATCTACTATGCTAATTACAGAAACAGGACATCACATAACTTGTCAGGCTAAATAACGAACCATTAGATTGATGTGGTCTTTCACCACAAACATACAACTTAAACTTCATATACATTTCCCTTTCAAAACTCATACCCGCGCAGGGGTCAAAATACAAAACACTCCCATGCAGCGGGAAAATACTACACCGGAAAAGAAAATAGATTACGACCACCAATACCAAGTACTAGTCTTCATGTGATTAGTATCGTTTGTCTTCCATCATCCTTCGTACCGATCTTGTGATTATCTCCCCAAGAACCTGCAAGTACCTGGATGCAATACAGACATTCACCCCCTATTTCTCGGGGTTTAGCAAAATTCCACTAATTTGCTAGTGCAAGTATAAAGTGCAAATACGAGCCATACACAACATCCTCCGAGAACATAATAATCGAGAACATCCAACTAGTTAATCATAACAAAGACTTCCCGAGATAATTCACTTGATTAAAACAGTTCGAAATCATGAAAGGTAGTAATGAAATCAATGTACATCTTGCAAAACAATTTAAGATCTCGGGAGTTTTAAAAAATATTTGAAATTTAAGAATTCTTATCTTATCGAAAACCACTTAGGGACATAGCCAAAGATCATTTTCCAAAATACAAATCCGATAACAAAACACGGGGTCCACGACCCAATCATACAATTTTGATCACAAAACACGGGGTCCACGACCCAATCATCCATATAAACATATTCCCAGGGATTATTCACGTCCCATGCCAGCAAGCCACGAACCTCAGAGCCTCCTAGAGACATACCCGAGTGAATAACCCAATGGGAAACCACACAATATCACATATCACCGTGACAACAGGCACAATAACCACAACCATCACATACGTTCATAGTTATCCCGGCACCAGGCTAGCAAGACACGAACCTCGGAGCCTCCACGAGACTTACCCGGTTTGGACAACCCATGACACGTACGTCACACAACCAAACCACAACCATAAGTTATCCCGGCATCGGGCTAGCAAGCTACGAACCTCGGAGACTCCACAAGACATACCTGGTTTGGATAACCCTATGGTCACGCCCGATCCGTACTAGCAAGGACCGATCCCGGAGGTTCAACAAACCCTACCCGATGGCACATCACTTTACAATCATCAAACAACAACAAGGAAGTACAATTTCCAAACAACACCAAACATCACAACCTCCTTCAAAGGAGTCACAATCAATATCACACGATAACACATACTCACCCAACGAATACACGTACTAACACACAATCCTTGACAAGTGAAAGGAAAGACATACTATAATCACGTAATATGATCACAACACCCTCCACATACAACATTAATACACATATTCAAAAAAGTACATTTGTTCACAGAACATACGAATTATATTTGAAGGAAAACCTTTATCGAGAATATACCAATCCTTTTTCAAAGTTCGTTAAAAACATTCAAATTGCACATATAATCAATTACCAACTATTACGTCTACGAAACATGAAGTGTATGGGCATGATACTTGCCTCGAAACCACGAGCGAACGAAACGACAAACGGATGCAACCGATCAACCCTGAAACTTCCAAGAACAACTAAGAACCCGACAGCCCCACGAACACTACGAGAATAACACCACCACGAATCAACAACACTAAACGAAATACAAATCGACACTAAGAACAATAATGGTTCAAGGGTTTGTTCCAAGAAATAAAAAATCATGTTCCGGGTGAAATGAAATCGAAAAATGAGTTTCTAGTTCATATATTACAACCAATACAACAAGAATTACATAGCAGATTCATCATAATCGGACCAGAATCGAAATCAAGTGAAAAACCCTAAAAATAGTTGAAAAAGTATTTTCGAAGAATTACCTGCATTCAGATGAAGAATCAACAAGGGATGATGTTAAACCTGCTCAAGGATTAAAATCCTCGTCAAATCGCCCAAAAAACGAGAGAGAGAAGTGAAATGGGGCTGAAAATGCGATTGTCCTATTTATACATAAGGACAAAATGGCCTAGCAAAATGGCTCAATTAGCGCTGTGTTCCAGTGCCATGTTCTGACAGTAGGCAAAAACTTGAAGGAAACGACTCAACAAAACAAAACAAATTAGCACTGTGTTCCAACAGATGCTAATTATGCACTATACGCTGACAATATAGACTTTGCTATTTCGGCCGTAACTCCTTCGTCCGGATTTCGATTGACTCACCGTTTGAACCATTGGAAATCTAACTTGATGATCTATCACATTGTGAAATTTCAGAATTTTTAGACTTTATAAGTGCCGATGGTGATCTTACAAATTTGACCCAAATGCACAACAATGATACTCCTCGACGAAACAATGATCATTCAACATGCAACGAAACACCAACGAACACCACCAACGATCCAAATCGAAAATAAACAAATAACAAAGCACGACATATGATTACATAAACACGGGCACCACATATCCGTTTTACATTGTAAATACGATAGCAGGATACCAATACGTATCTATCAACGAGTAAATAATACCAACCGCTCGACAACAGACAAACAATACACTGCATAAAATGACAAACAATTCAAGATAACCGGAAATAAAAATATCGGGCATTAAATTCTACCCCACTAAAAATAAGTTTCGTCCCGAAACTTAAAATAAGAAACATCAATGTATCAGATAACGAAACAAAAACGTTCAAACAATGAAAGTCAAATAACCACCCAAGATACAATCCACAATACAACACACAACTACATCACTGGGCACCACTGGCCCCCCATGAGTAAGAGCGGAACCCGGTCCCCAAGCATCTTAGCAACGGTCTCGCGATGCAACTCTTAGTGTCCCACTAGACCACACCCGAATAGTTAATCAGCAGCTTCTCACAGATCGCGCGTACGCGACTCGGAATATTACTGTTGAAACATCTCGGCATACCACCGAAAGTCAATGATACTGACTTGGAACCCTCTGATCCTCCGATCGATGGAGAAGATCCCACAAAAGATCGATGCGAGGGTCGAGGTTTAGAAACCCCAGTCCCCTTACCTCTCGATGAATCTCCATACGCCTTTTATTTCTTTGCCACGGACATAGGCTTCATCGATGATAGAGTCATCTCGAATGCTGGATCTCCGTCAACATTGACATACTTTCCAGCTACTTGTTTCTGATCATGCGACTGGTCTTCACGACCATATGCACTGGTCTGATCGGTGCTTGTTAACGAATGAGCCACTATGCTAGGCTCATGGCTACGGCCACGACCACAACTTTGTTTCCTCGACATACCTAAATATACAATTGCTAGGTACAATGAAACATAAAATCGCAAAACAATATACGTAAGGCAACAAATAACATGACAATATATCCACTACGGGTAATTGTACCAATACAAGAACTACCATTGCAACAAACGAATCACAAGACCATATCAACACAAGACTTACGACAAATACCGATACAACCACGACCATAACGAAACTACACATCATTGCAGTCAACCATTGATAACATTCTTTTAAAACTCCACGAGGTATCCATTTAGATAATGTCATTTGAAAATCTTTGAATTCGTGTATTTTTCCAAAATAAAATTTGAAATTACTTTTGACCTCAGGCTGTTTTACCAAAATCATGAATAATAAGTCTTAACCATCTCACTTTGAAAATAATTTCAAAACAACATTCCGAAAGATCAATTTTTTTGGGAACAACATCATCAAGATAATCACATCATCACGTATCCTTATCACAACTGTCCTCACACAGGTGTAACCACATGTTACCACGGAACATCATCATAATTAACAACACACCAGGTAACCCGCGGCCATGGCCTAAACATCGACCCCTAGAGGTTCCGCCGAACCGTCCGCGGGTGGAAAACCACTCTTACTCGCACAGAATACTTCCACAGACCAACATTCACAGCAGAATAACAATCACAATAAATTTTCACATCGGAATAACATCATACGAGTCACAAGCAAATTCAAACCACGCAACACAACAATTGGGTACTCATCCAGAATTTCTCATCAAGAACCGTAATATGATAAACATATCACAATGGCATGACACCACTTCCTTTTTGAATTTATTAATGTTGTGTTCCCGTTTTGACAAATGGATTTGATGTCAGATTTTATTTGTCGGATTGTAGTCCTTTATTTGAATTGTCGTTTTGTTGATGATTGTATGTCGCTATCAAATGTCGTGTTGGTACGTTAGCCTGGTGGATTCCACGATGTGGGGTCCACGGCGCTGTAATATGCCCTAATCGTCTTGGGGGTGTTACAGAATATGGTATCAGAGATTAGGTTTATGGATACCTAGGCTTTCAGTTATTTGGGTCTAGTCGAGTGTCGTTTTTGAACAGTATCGCTGCCATGCCATCATCTTAGTACGCTGGTGCTCGTAAGTTTTCCTAACTTGACTCGCTACGTTGTTCTGTTCTATTCGTTTCTTGGTATCTTGTTGCGTTTTACATTTGAATTGTACTCACCCGCTACTTCTTCAGAATTCCTGCTGGTAGAGGACGCGGACGCGGTCGCGGACGCGGTAGGGGACTTGGCGCAGCCGGTGGGGCGGCCATGTCTGATAACTCGGGAACTGATTCGGCGATGCCTTCCTTGTCGAACAGTGTTCCACCTAGTTCCGGAGGTCAGCAGGATCAGTCTGCTAGCTCCGGCAATGCGCGTGAGAATGTTGGAGTGGCGAATATTTTACAGCATGTAGCGAACCAGATGACGCTACTGACTCAGGCCGTTTTGGTCGGCTAGGCTAATGCTAACCTGGGTCCGCCTACTGGATCCGGTAATGATAAGTTACTTCAGGACGTGATTCGTATGCATCATCCGCAGTTTGATGGTGCTTCCGACCCTTCTGGTTGGGAGAGTTGGCTATTTGAGATGGAGAAAGTATTTGAGGCTGCTGACTGCTCTGAGGAGAGGAAGGTACCCATCGCTCAGTACTTCCTCGCCAAAGAGGCGACAACGTGGTGGCAAGCGGTGAAACCGCGTGACCGGGCAGCCACATGGGCAGAGTTTCGAGAGCTGATGGAAGACGAGTTTTGTCCGTGGCCAGTGAAAGAGGGGAGGATCCGAGCCTTCTTTGAGGCTAAGCCCCAAGATGTTCCTATCTCTCAAGCTATCAAGAACTACAACTAACAACTTCATTATGTGAGAAACCAAGTCCTAGATGAGCTTGATAAGATCCGCCATTTTGACATGCAGATGAAACCGAGGGTGCGTCACTACATGTCTGGTCTGGGGTACACAACTTTGAAGGAGTATCAGAATAAAGCGATGGCTTATGAGATGTCGTTTTCTGCGACAGAGGCGGCAGCCGAGGGAAAGAAGCAGAAGACCTCCGGCCAGTTTTCGGGAGGCAAGTCTGGAGGGCATCATAAGACTCAGTCTGGTTCGCGAGTCTTCGGGAGTCAGTCCCCGTCATTTGGACGAGGAAACGATTCTAAGTCTGCTCCTACTGGTTCAGTGCGTGGTCCTAATTACTTTAACTGTGGTCACCCTGGACACATTATGAGTGAGTGCGACAGACCTCCGATTCAGTGTCATTCCTGCAGTCGGATGGGGCATCGTGCCAAGTTTTGTATGAATGCAGTTCGGGTGCCAGTTACTCAGATATCAGCCCCAGCTGCGGGAGAGCCGAGTGTGAATCAGACACCGATAGTTCCTCAACCGCAGCAGAGTTTTGGTAGAGGCTGAGGACGTTGGAAGCCTTCGAGAGGGGGAGCTTCTAGTGCGGGGTCTGTTCCGCCCCGAGTATATGAGATGAGAGGAGCAGGAGACCCAGACGCGACGGTAGCTACAGGTACCGTCCACATTCTTGATCATTCTGTTTCCGTGTTATTCGATCCTGGTGCTACGTATTCTTTCATATCTCCGGATTATCTGCATCGTCTGCATGTGATTGCCTAGTTGTGTGTGAACCTTTTGTTGTTAATCTGCTTAGTGGGGATAGCATCGTGGGGGATCGTGAGATTAGAGATTTCCCAGTGAGTATCGCGGGGAGGGTTTGGCCTTCTAATCTGATTGCGGTAGATATTAGAGATGAGGATTTGATTCTGGGCGAGGATTGGCTGGACCGTCATAGGGCAATCATGAATTATAGAACGAGAACCGTTTCGATGTTAGACTCTAACGGTACCGAGCATTCTTTTGTGGGGCGTAAGCGGAGTAGTCAGAGGTTCTTGATCAGCGCTTTGAAAGCGGTGAGACTTCTTCGAGGAGGTTGTATGGGGTATTGGTGTTACGCTTTGAGATCGGGAGAAGGGGGAGTCGAGCTCTCTTCTATTCCAGTAGTATGTGAGTATCCTGACGTATTTCCGGATAAGTTACCAGGATTGCCGCCAGACCGAGAGATTGAGTTTATTGTGGATTTAGAGCCGGGTGCGGCACCGATTTCTAAGACGCCATACCACATGGCGCCTGCCGAGATGCTTGAATTGAAGAAACAGTTGGGAGAGTTACTATACATGGGGTATATTCGACCGAGCGCTTCGCCTTGGGGTGCAACGGTCCTGTTTGTGAAGAAGAAGGATGGGTCACTTCGATTGTGTATCGACTACCGAGAGTTGAACAAAGTGACTATCAAAAACAAGTATCCGCTCCCGAGGATTGATGATTTGTTCGACCAGTTGCAAGGGGTGACCATGTTTTCGAAAATTGATTTGAGATCGTGGTATTATCAGCTCCGAGTGAAGGATTCCGATATTCCGAAGACGGCCTTTCGGACGAGATACGGTCACTACGAGTTTGTGGTTATGCCTTTTGGGCTAACCAACGCACCAACCGTGTTCATGCAGCTTATGAACAAAGTCTTTATCAAGTACCTCGACAAATGTGTTGTTGTTTTTATCGATGATATCCTGATTTACTCGAGGAGCGAGGAGGAGCATGCCCATCATTTGCATATCGTGTTAGACATTTTGAGAACTCAGCGTCTTTTTGCGAAGTTCTCAAAGTGTGAGTTTTGGTTACGGGAGGTTATGTTTCTCGGTCATGTGATCTCGGTCGAGGGTGTTCGTGTGGACCCACATAAGGTAGAGGCAGTGTTGGATTGGGCGCCGCCCAAGAACGTGAAGGTGGTCCGTAGTTTTCCGGGTTTGGCCAGATATTACCGTAGATTTGTCGAGGGGTTCTCTAAGCTCGCTCGAACGCTGACTTAGTTGTTACAGAAGTCAGAGAAGTTTGTGTGGACCGATGAGAGGCAGAATAGTTTTGAGGAGTTGAAGAAGCGGTTGACGACTGCTCCTGTTTTAGCTTTACTGAGTGGTAATAAGGGTTTCTCAGTTTTTAGTGATGCTTCGGGCCAAGGGCTCGGATGTGTACTCATGCAGCACAGGAGGACGATCACTTATGCTTCCCGTCAGTTGAAACCATACGAGTTGAATTACCCTACGCACAATCTTGAGTTGGCCGCAATTGTATTTGCGTTGAAGATCTGGCGTCATTACTTGTATGGCTCGTCGTGTCAGATTTTCACCGATCACAAGAGCCTGAAGTACATTTTCACGTAGAAAGAGCTTAACATGAGACAACGGAGATGGTTGGAGTTGATTAAGGATTACGACCTCGAGATTCTCTATCATCCGGGCAAGGCAAATGTGGTGGCAGATGCCTTGAGCTGGAAATCGGTATCGCTTCGGACGCTTGAGTTACTTACGGTCCAGTCGGGACTTCAGCAAGAGTTTATGAGGTTGAGCATTGAGATTGTGCTACCAGAGAGTTCCGGGCAGTTGCGTACACTTGAGATTTCATCGTCTTTAGTAGACGACATTAAGTCGGGACAGTTAGAGGACTCGATGTTTATTCAGCTTCGAGAGACTTTAGGGAAGGGGAATGCCCCGGGATTCGTGATACATGAGGATGGTGTGTTGAGATTCCAAGGTCGGCTTTGTGTTCCGAACGACTTGGAATTGAGGCAGAGTATTATGCGGGAGGCTCACGCGTCACCTTACTCAGTCCATCCGGGCTCGAGTAAAATGTATAAAGATTTGAGAAAGAATTTCTGGTGGAATGACATGAAGAATGAGGTAGTTGAGTTTGTGGCTAAGTGTTTGACTTGTCAACAAGTCAAAATCGAGCATCAGCGGCCAGCCGGATTGCTGAAACCACTTCCCGTCCCAGAATGGAAGTGGGGGGATATCTCGATGGACCGATCGTGGACCGACTGAATAAGTTGGTGCATTTTCTGGGCATCAAGGATACTTGGGGTCCAGAAAGATTGGCTCGTGTTTTTATCGCTCAGATAGTGAGGCTTCATGGTATGCCGATGACTATTTTTCAGACAGAGACGGCCGGTTTGTATCACATTTCTAGCAGGCGGTACATAAGGCATTGGGAACACATTTGCGTTTGAGTACATCTTTCCATCCTCAGACCGACAGACAGTCCGAACGTACCATTCAGACGTTCGAGGATATGTTGCGCGCGTGTGCGTTAGACTGGAGTAGTGACTGGGAGGAGCATCTGGCCTTGATTGAGTTTACTTATAATAATAGTTGGCACGCGACGATTAAGATGGCACCGTATGAGGCACTTTATGGCCGATGTTGCCGATCACTGATATGTTGGGATGAACCATCCGATTTAGTTGGCACCGAGCCCGACCTTGTGTTGGAGACGAGAGAGAAAGTTGAGTTGATTAGAAAGAGAATGTTGGCAGCACAGAGTCGGCAAAAGTCTTATGCGGATGTTAGGTGTCGACCTTTGGAGTTTGAGGTGGGAGATCACGTTCTGTTGAGAGTGTCTCCGTCGAAGGGATGTTTTCCGTTTTGTGAAAAAGGGGAAGCTCAGCCCGAGGTATATTGGACCTTTCGAGATATTGGAGAGAGTTGGCGAGTTAGCATACCGTTTGGCATTATCTCCGTCATTGAGTCATGTAGATAGTGTGTTTCACGTCTCCCAGTTGAGGAAGTACGTTCCGGACCCATCCCACATTATTGATTTCGGAGACGTGGAGATCGAGAAGGATGTTACGTTTGAGGAGAGGCCCGTCAGGATTTTGGAGCGTCGAGACAAGCAGTTAAGGCACAAAACCATTCCTTTGGTTAAGGTGCAATGGTCGAGGCATGGAGTAGAAGAAGCGACGTAGGAGTTAAAGGAGGATATGCGTTCGAGGCACCCCGAGCTTTTTGATTCTTAAGTTTCGGGACGAAACTTTATTTTAGAGGGGGAGAATGTAATATCCGTACCTTTCCATTTTTAGCAGTTTCCATTTTTGGTGTATGTCTATTTTTATTGACTCGCTTGTAACCGTTTCGACATTTTGAATCTACTTTATCTTGGAGTTTTTCCATTTGGACGAGTTTTAGTGATGTTTTCACGTAATTTCATTTTATGACATGTTTTGCTGTATGAACGTTCGATTCTCGTAAAAATCATTCGTTTTCGTTGTTTCTTGGTTTGTGCAAGTTCGTATGGTTGCGTTGGTCGTGTTGAGACTTTCGGTTTGTAAATCCGACGTCGTATCGTGATTTTCGGACACTTGGGCCATTTTTATAATTTCCTATAAGTTTAAGGAATCTCATTTTCTTTGTCGCATTACGGATTCCCCGGTAATTGGAATTATATTTTCTTTCAGCGCTTAGCTCCGTCGTCTTGTATATTTCATGTTTATGTTTCTGGATTCTGGCCTTGTCGTGCTTTTCGAGTTTCGTACCTTCAGCAGCAGCGTGCTGATATGAGCAGTACTGAACTGCTGCGTGAGTAGCGCACGCTACTCCTTATTCCCTTGTGTGCGCTATCGGTGTGCAGTTAGCGTACGCTAACTCGTTAATGTTAGCGTGCGCTATTTAGTGGTATTTAGCGCGCGCTAAGCATGTCTAGCGCACGCTAGCGACGTCGGGAAGTAGCTATTGGACTGTTTGTAGCCCCATTAGCGCGCGCTACCTTTTGATGGTTAGCGTGCGCTAACTATGGATTTTAAATAGAACAGCGGGCAGGTCAGAACAGCATTCTTTTTCATTCTTTCTCTCGTTTTCTTCTTCGGGCGACGTAGAGGACGATTCCCTTCAACTTCTATCCGAGAATTATTCGTATTCCACCACGATAGAGTCGAGCTAACATATCATCATCAGCGTAATCATCCTTCATCGTCCGAATCCGAGGTGTTTCTTCACGAACCCTAAACTTGTCCAATTTGGGGGTTTTTCGGGTTTTTCTTGATTAATTCCGAATTGTCCATATATGTTATATATTTCCTCATCGATTGTTGTTATCGGATGAATCCCAATCCATTTCACCTAGTTAAATTTGTGAATTATCGATTCGGGGAGGTTTTGCATAAACCCTCGCCCGTATCGATTGATCGTTCATTATTGTGGTTTGAAATCGGGGTTATGGGTGTATTCCATTCGATTATTGTTGTCCGTTGGGACTGAGTTATGTTGATCCTTCATTTAGGAACCGTCGTTTTCCATACAGACCGTTCATAGTCGTATTTCATTTCCGATTCTCCAAAGATGTCTCAAAGGCAAGTACTTTACATTTGTTTATGCGTTCTAGTATTTGAATTATGGCTATTCGTGGTTGTGTGGATGTATATGTGTATGTTCACCTAGGGATGGTCCGACGGGGCCTCTAGGGATACGTTGCCGTGAGTTTCGTATCTCGAACTATGGTTAACCACCCAGGGATGTCCGACGGGGCTCTGCGGGGTACGGTGGCCGTGAGTCTCGTACCAAGGTTAACTTTGAATTGTTTTGTTGGAGAAAATGTGTTTTGTGCTTGTGCACCGTATAATATTCCGGAATATAAATGATTTCCAAAATGATTTTTGGCGCATATTTTCATCTGATTAGAATGGTAGTTCAAATGGATTGTACTTGCACTAGCAGTTGTCGCTAACCCCTTAAATGGGGGAAATACTTTTTGTATTTCAGGTTCAGGACTTGGAGACAAGCAAGCACACGAGCCGTATGAGAATGATGGGCAAGCATGATACTGTTCAGTAGTCATTTGTTGGTGTTCTGTTATGTCATTTATTATTGATGTCTTGTTTTGGGATTTCTTTATTATGAAATTGGTTTAAGTACTCGAGTACTTCCTTTTGAATTTATTAATGTTGTGTTCCCGTTTTGACAAATGGATTTGATGTCAGATTTTATTTGTCGGATTGTAGTCCTTTATTTGAATTGTCGTTTTGTTGATGATTGTATGTCGCTGTCGAATGTCGTGTTGGTACGTTAGCCTGGTGGATTCCACGGTGTGGGGTCCATAGCGTTGTAATTTGCCCTGATCGTCTTGGGGGTGTTACACAAGCCACCCCGTTTATCGACCAAATACACGTGTGATCTTGTACCTAATCAGTCTCACGAAGTAATCTTCTCGTGTGCACAGCCTAATGTGAGGACATGACCCCATCACACGTCTATATGTGCCCGCCCTGAAAATCCTACACATAACCGATCGGCATGCAGATATGACTCCAGATATGTCACGATGCAACATGACAACAAAACTCAAAGAATCACATATCCAATAAGGATCAAAAGACTCACTGAAGTGAACAATGACACATGAATAATGAAATATCGACTCGACTGTCAATATCCAAAACAACAATCCTGAGATCACAATTCCCAAAGAACAATCAACACGACCAACAACCTCAACACAACAGGCCTGGGATCAACATCCCTCAACGATCGATCGACACAACCATTAATACCAAACGATAGCCCTGGAATCAACATCCCTCAACGAACAACCAATATGAATCTCACTATACGAAACTTCAACTTATGACATATACCATAATTCAATATAATAATTATCCTCATAACTGAACAATACTTAAATTACCTCAAACCGACGATAATATCCTTTCCACGAACAAACCATCATCCCGACAATTTACGTTTATAATATCATTGCTATATGAATTATAAATGAAATGAAAGCGAAACCATTCATTAAATATTATAAACTGAACAAGTATAACTTGCCTCGATACCTATACCATGAAGCTGTTACCAAAACCATTGCCTTCGTCTGCGAGCTCCTCAGCCCCGACCAAAAGCAATCTACGAACTCTTCAACCTCAACCGCAACACAACGGTCGTAATCAACGATCAATTATCACCACCTATTGCAATAATCGATTAACACACATTCGATAGTAATCAACAACCGGTATAACCAATCCACAACTCTAACGATTCCAAAATATCTTGATTAAACACAAGTCCAAACAATCTAACTCAAACAATTACGAATTCATTACCATGATTCCGCAAAGTCCATATGTCGATTCGATAAGGCGGGTATACAAATTTAACTAAAATATTCCAATCAATTTCTCTTTCAAAACTTCAATCAAACACCTTGAAGGCAGAATTCAAAGGTATATTCGAATCATCAATCAATAAACACCAACCACATCAAGAACACGAAGAACACAATCACAAACATATATATCCTTCAACATATAGTTCATATAACCTCACGAATCGTAACAACAAAACCATAATCATTTTCATACGAATAATTCATCAACAATAACATCAAAATCCGAATTCAAAGAGAGGATTAGCCAACATACCTCTTAGAAGACGAAATACACAAGTAAACATTTCCCTTGATTAACACGGTGCGAAGAAATCAACGAAAGGAAAGAGTCCCGATCCAACCTCCTTCAAAAGTTCGTTCCTAAATCACAACGATATCAATTCAATCACAATTCTACGAAAATGCATAGAACATCCCAAGTTTCACCCATTGAAGCAATTTATCGGACACTTTGAGGACATAGTCCAATTTAATCGATTAACGGAGGAATTCTCAAATTTGTTCCACAAAACTTCAAAAGTAATGAATGATTCCGAGAACACAATGAAATTCTATCAATAATCTGAATTAAAACGAATGAAATCAGCCAAAACACCATGAAACCTCAAAAATCTTCAAAACCAAGAGTTGAAGTGTTTTTACCTTCGATCCAGGCAAAAGATGATGTTAGACATGAATCCAACTTCCAAAAAAATGATGCTCTATGATGTTCCCAATAAAATCCATCAATCTTTGATGAAGAATCGCGAAGAAATGAAGAAAAAAGTGAAAATGGCCAAGTGACCCGGTCCAGGCCCTTAAATAGCCGAGCCCTGCCGGTCACTTACGGGCGCTATCGGCCATGGCTTACGGATGTAACCGGCCATGGCTACCCTAATGCCCAATTCGTATGACACCCTTACGGCCATTACCGGCACCAGCTTACGTACGTAATAGGCCCTTACGGCCGTACCCGGCCACAACCTTACGGCCGTTATCGGCCAGTCCTTACGCCCAGCGAGTCACTACCGACCGTTATTGGCTATCCCTGCGAGTCACTGCCTGTAACACCCCCAGAATACGACCGGGAATGTCACACGCCATAGACCCTTATCACAAGGATCTACCAGGCTAAACTCCAAAAGACTACTCAATGATTGACCCACCGGGGTCAAAATTAAATACAAAGCAGACCGACAAGGTCATTAACCAATTCAGAACTAACGACATTCATGTTACAATGACAATAATAAACTTGAACACCGAAAAGAATGACAACTCAATTTAATAAATGAAAACTACACCCATGCAAGGGTGAATACTCGAACGACAGAGAAATACCGACCAGAATGAAACAAAAGAAAAGACTCTGACTCTGGTGTGATTAGTATCATTGTCCTCCATCTCCTTCCAAGCCAATCCTGTGACTGCTCCCGAGCTGCCAAAACCTAAGCGCATAACAGGCACCCACCCCCCGAAAACTCGAGGGTTAGCAAACTGGAATTTTGTTAGTGTAAGTACATAATATACAAGATATACGAATAATAACAACACAAAACTCAACAGTCGTGAAGCCCTAACACAAACCACACATTCCCATAGTCCACACAGAATAGCATCACATACACAAAGTGAAAGATAATCACATAGTCATATTCTCTGTACGGAACATAACACCAATGAAACTTTAAACGAGCCCAAGGAGTCAGAAAAATCCCTTTTTATAAAAGGAAAAGTATTTTGATAAGAAAGTTTGAAAACATTATTATTGACTCAGGCCATCATGGGGTTTTGAAAATCAAATGGGAATACTTTTAGAAAATACTTCAAAAACTCTCGGATCCTCGACCCAACATGTGGAAAACAATTTGCAAGAAAACCATTACAACGTTATTCGGGGTCCTCGACCCAATGCACAGAATAATCATCACAGTACAATCAAAGGCACAGCCTCTCATTCGACAATTCCTGCTCAAGACCCTTGATTAATTAACCCTCGAAGATTTCATCAAACATCCTTGGTTAATTAACCCTGATACCAACGTTTTAAAAACAATTTGAAACAAGCTTTCAAAAACACGAATCACAGTCTATATCGAGACCAGTATTTGAAAAGAGTTGAAAGAACTTTGAAATACGAGGATTGTTCCGTAACGGGGTCTTAGCTATCACTCGAATATCCATTACCAATAAGCCTGCCAGGCGCCTCCCTTGCACACCTGTGCACCGGCGTTCACTCCACTATGTTGGCCGCCCCTTGAACATGTCACCGCACCGGCGATCACACCCAATAGAGCCGCCCCTTGCACGCGCATTAGGTAACACCGGTGTTCACCAAACATATGGAGCCGCATATTGCAGCGTACACCAGGCCGGAGTACACACCCCGCCCTCAGAGGTTCCTGGATATGACGTCTCTCACAACAAGTATTCACATTATTACAAACATCAAGTACACAATCAATCATTTCAACAATTATCAAATCAATACACCAATTCACACAATTTATCCGCCAGTCCATAACCACACAACAAACAATAACACGCACGTTATCAATAAAGACCCAACACAATAAGCCTTCGGCACAACCAACCAACGCTACACATATATCCTTATATTGCGACTCAACCGAATATATATATATATATATATATATATATATTGTTGTGTCACGATTTATTCATCCCGACAGGCGATCGACTATACGGCCGAGCGACCAGGTCAACTCCAGTCAAACTATGGCTAGCTCGTCAAGTCGAAGATATCAGACCACCATCAGGTACCTAGCGATCGACTCCCAAGGCGATCGCCCTTTGGCAGCTGGCGATCTACTCTAGTATCCGGCTAAGGACGGTCGACCTGCGCCCCGAGCAGAGATGATCGCCCGTCAAAGTCATCAAGGACTAAACCTCAGAACAGCACCCACGTGCAGATCCACAAAAGGCGCCGACATACGAGATCTTTTGCTGACAGACAAGATCTTTTGACCACAACCTGTCACCTACCCCACCTACCGGCATGTGCGCCGAAAGTTGTCAGTAGGGCCACCCGTGACAGTAACTCAGGACGCGTGTAGGCGTCACATTGGACCGCATGGTTGACTACCAACAACTCCTGCAGACTTTGAGGGGACAGGCCCATGTGCTAAAAGACGATCGCCCGATTATTATAATGCAGAAAAGACGATCGCCCGGCGTATCCAAGCCCTATAAATAGAGAACCTCCTCCTACTGGAAAAAGGTTCAGAGTTCACTTAACCTACGGTTCGGAATTCATTTTCTCCAGCAGTTGGGAACTCATTTACTCACACTCAGAACATATTCCGAATTCCTTCACGGAAATACAGTAGAACATACTCCATCAAGCTCCCGGCTTTCTCACCGGAATCCATCTCAGGACTTCTCACTCCGATTCTCCCGTCCAGAACACGATCGGCCTAAGCAGCAAGTCTCCACAAGACAGATTCCAAGAGATTCATAAGCCCCGGAGCCCAAACGTCCAGCTAAATACTCGCCGTGAGAGACGGTCGATCCCTCACCGCCGCGACTGTTCATCTCCTTTGTTACAAGAACTCACAGAGCATCAAATCTGGTTCTTCCGGCAATCTACACGCTCACTAGCTAAGATAACAAGAATCTTTACACTCATTGTAATTGTATTCTTACATTAGTACTTGTATCCCCGGATATTGGTACTAATAATATCTCGCGAGAGCATTCAAGCCCGGGACTAACAACCCCGGCAAATCTTGTGTTATTTATCTTTCTCACGGACGTGCTCTTGCATTTGTTTGCTATCCCATCCATTACAGCAATATCTATCTCCGGATAATATTTTGGGTAGCAACAATTGGCGCTAGAAGGAGGGCGGCCCCTAACCCTCACATTTTATTCCTACCGTCCCGAAGAACACTCATTGTTCTCGGGGCATATACTTGAAGTGACACTCACTGCACTTCAAAGAAAAGCTTCAGAATCATGACATCCTCTGGTACATCGAAGAAAGCTGCTCTCCGAACCGCCGGACACCATATCCGGTTGATCAGAACCCGACCAACGGCGAGGAAGCCGCGACAACGCGAGACTCTCGATCCCGCATCAGAGATGGCCCCAACCTCTCACTCGATCAGTTCCAACCGAGGAACGGTCGAGGAGGCTATGGCCATCTGGAGGAGCGGCGGAGAGCATGTGCGTCGCCTGCAATAACTCCTCGATCATCCGCCGCATGGGAAAAGCGGAAATTGGCGGAGCTCTTGAACGAGCGATCGTCAGAAAGCCCCAATTCGCGAGGAAAGGCTCTCGCACGGCCGGACGGATCCATATTCGATCGCTTGGGGCGCGACCCATCCTGGCGACCGAGGCACTCTGTTTCCAACCTCGAAAAGACGGAACCCGAATCTGTCACCATAAGTTCGGCCTACCCACCTCACAGCCGAACGCAGGTCAGCCATATGACTCCCGCCCCGATCGCCAGGGGATCAGTACTCGATCGCCTCGGCTCCCGCTCCGAGCGCCGAGCTGCTAGCAGTCAGGCCACGGCGATGGCCGCCATAGAACGCCAGCTCGACGAGATGAGAGCACTCTTGGATACTGGGGCAAGCACCAGCAAAAAGATCGCCGGGCCTACCGAGCCACTCGCGGTCCACATCGAGCTTGCCCCCATACAGCCAACGATCGCTCCTCCCAAAACACCTCTGTATGAGGGGAGATCGGACCCCGAAACCCACCTGAGTAAATTCCGAATCTACATGACTGGGTGTGGGGCATCTGATGCAACCAAGTGCCGGATCTTCCCGTTGACATTGGGCGAGCTGGCCCACAGGTGGTACGTCTCATTACCACCGCGATCAATCACCTCTTTTAAGAAACTGGCGAATGACTTCACGTCATACTTCGCCAGCAAGGTCGCCAGACCAGAAGGCCCCCACCGCATGATAAAAATCAAGCAGGGGAAGGCGGAAGCGCGCGATTACATCGGCCGGGTAGACGAAATCATCCTCACCGGCGAACCCGTCGGTGTGAGCTCGCTCTCTATTCGATCATGGGGGGATTCCACGGTCACTCTCCCATGTTTAGACATCTCTCCAAGGATATTCCCCCAACTTACGCGATCTTCCGCGCTAAAGCTGCCAACTTTCTGGCCAGGCAAAGGCTACTCACCCTCCGCTTAGGCGAGGAAACGCCACCTCTTGTCTAGAAGATAGCGATCGCCAAAGCAAAGAAGGCGATCGCCAAGACACCCGGAGATCTCAAGTCTTTCGAGGACATGGAAGCCCATCTCCTCCATACGTTCAACAGAACTCCGGCACATATTTTCTATGCCATCAAGGGACACGAAGAGCTCAAAAAGCCAAAGGCGATAAGGGACCACGGTCACCTGGACAACAATCAATATTGTGCCTACCACAAGAGTCCCGGCCACAGCACCAACAAATGCCGCGACCTCCTCAAACAGCTCTGGAGATTGTTCGAGGAGGGCAAGTTGGACATATTATTGGTTTAGCCGAAGCCCCTACCAATCTCTATAGACGATCGTCCGAGTCGAACACAAAACAGGCTGGGAAGCTCATACGAGCCGACCCCTGGATCAACCTCGGCGACCGTCCCTACATGCTTCAATCAAGAGAAGGAGACAACGGAAGCCACCCCGATCTCCCTCCTCATTTAAGAAACCGGAGGACTCGATCGCCATCTACAGTTCACCATCTAACATGATGACTAAGGCACGAGATCGCCTCCCCCGCACAACGTACACCGTCGAAGGTCGGCATCTGCATGACGATCCAAGGTGGAAGAGTGCAGCCATGGTCCTGGTGGTCGATGGAACCGACTGCTTAGGCCATGCAAGGTCCCTTTAGGCCAAGATCGCCCGCCCTTCGTTTAAATACGAGGCCGGCGTAGTCGAGGCCCTCAATAAATCGGTGGACACGATCGCTCGCACTCAAAGGTTCATCATCTAACATGGTGACCCCGGACAATGCGACGTGCCACAACCCCCGTCACAACGTACACAGTCGAGGTCGGCCATCTCCATGGCTGGCCGAGGTGGAAGCAGAGCTAACAAGCCGCGGGCGTGGAGTTGATTCATCCGACGCTGCCCCGCGCAAGGACTCCTCTAGACCGAGACCGCACGCCCTTCGTTTAAAAACGAGGCGAGGCGCAGCCTAACAGAGGACCCTCATAATAAAGTGAGTCACGAGACACTCAATGTCTTCGCGCATCAAGACATGATCAAGGAGTAGGTCCATCGAACTCCGCGATCGTGCACGGTTCCTCAAGACGGACGACCGTCCCCGAGGATTCGACAAAGTTAAAGACCGCTCACTCGACGAATTATTTTCATCCCCTTACTTCCACTAAGCGAATAAAAACAAGGGGCAAAAGGAGTGCGGACTACCTACACGACGATCGTCGCTATTTAACCACATAAGGAGATCGTCATTTTTTCAGATGTAGTGCAGCGATCGAATTTGTTGTAAAAAGTTATCTTTATGAGTTTATCAATTCATTTCGAACTACCCTCGCAACGATCTCTCCTCACACATTTGTACAAAGTCAAACAAAGACTAAAAAATAACCATTCATTCAAGTGATAAGTCAGAAATCCAAATGCTCATTTCATTACTTGGAAAATGAGAGTACATGGTCGCCCGAAGGCCTATATTCTACAAAAGAAAGCTACAAAACTACAAGTAAGCTAAAAACGTCAAAAATGAAGCGCCTCAGGCCCCTGCCTGGCCTTCGCCATCAGCATTCGGCGCGGTCGCCTCATCTTCCGGAGTGTCGGGATGAGCAAGATTGGCTGGAGACGGATACCAGCTCAAATCCACGCCGATGTCCGCCAGGTCCAAGATCGGCAAGGAGAAAGCCGGATGGAGAGGATGCTCCAATGCATATGACTTGAACTTCTCAGCTAGAGGACCGACCTCCAAGCCTCCCTCCTTAGCCGCTCGGATCGAGTCGGCGAACGCCAAATAATAGGCGAACTCGCTGACATACTCCAAGTTTTGGAAGGGATCGGCCTTGGTCGCCTCAACCTCTCCTCTCAGCTCGGCCATCGCACATTGCGATCCACAGGCTCGGCCTCCCTCGCAGCAACCTTCTCCTTCACCTCCGTCGGCTCATTTGATCGGTAGAGCGATCGTCACCTTCAGCGATCGGCCTCCTCTTCGACAACGTTCGCGCTGGGCGGCATTACGCATCTGGTCCTGAAATCGGTCAACCGCCATACGATATTTCTCAGTCTCCTTCTTCTCCAGCTCAAGCTCATGGCTCGCCCGCTTGGCCGCCTCCAGAGACTCCTTCTCCATCGCCGCGATCTTGTCAGCAAACTCGGCGTTCTCTTTCCGAGCCGCCTCGAGATCCTCCTACAGGCGAATAGTGGAGGGCTGTCCCTCAAACTCCTGAGCAGCCTGGACGGCCATGGTCGCCGTCTGAAGAGAAAGGGCGAGAACAGCATGCATCGAACTCGCTGATCGCTGCCGAGCGATCGCATCCAGATCAGTCGTCCAGGCCTTCGGCAGAGCGGAAGCAGCCTTGCTAACATATGGAGGAATGTCGCAGGAATGGCGAGGAGATCGGCTCGCTAGGAAATCTACGACCATCGGCGGGCAAGAAGGATCTGCGCGACGGATCCTGCATCAAAACAGCTAAGTTAATACAACTCCTACGCAGATGCAATTGTCAACGCAGAAATGCTATCTACCTCTCAGCCTTCTCGGGATCCCGACCGAAAAACGGTTTCCCTCGAGGGGTCTCAGCATCCGCGATCGCCGTCTCCCGCAGAAAAGCCGCAGAGGGCGGCTCGCTCTCCGGAGCAACGATGGTGATCGGAGGCGCGGCGATCGGCACCTTATCGCCGGGCGAAACGGTTTCTTCCGGCCTCGGCCTCTTGCGATTCGCCCGAAGCCCCTCCTCCGGAATTTCCTCCTCAACCACGACCTGCTCCACGCGAGGCTCCGGCTCCACGCGAGGCTCCGCCTCCGGAACTATAGGCAACGCAACAGGTGGGACCCGAGTCGACCTCTTATGGCGAAGACGGCCTAGGACTCCTGGGTTCGACATGGCGATCTCCGTCGGAGGCTCCAAAAAGCGAGGGAAGCGAACCTCTGCAGTTAAGACGATCGATCAACAGTCAGATTCTGTCCTCAAGTAAGGCGATCGCCTAGTAAGTGAAGGTCGCAGGAACTCATACCTGGCACCGCGAGATGTCTCGGGAAACGGAATAGTCGAGCCGACAACCAGCGACTCTCCCTGTTGATCCGAGTGGCGTCAAGGTCATCGTCCGACAAGCTCCTTATCCGCTCCCAAACAACGAGAAAGTCGAAAGGCAGCTCCTCGATCGCCGGAATGTGAAAACCTGCAAAACAGAAATCAAATTAGATCAGTCCAAAACGCATCCAAACGAAGGGAGAGTCTAAACCCTTACCGGGATTCCTCTCCCGAAATTCGATGGGATCTCCTCGCCGTGGGATTGTCGCTCGCCGAAGCTCTCCACTTGCCGGCGACCCAGAACCACTTCGTCTGATCGCCCCGTATCTTATTCGGGACTCCATGAATCACCCGACCAGATCGGCCTTGAATATGGTAACCGCCGACCAACCCTCTATGAGCCGTCAGTTTAAACAAATGGTTCATCTCCAATGGCGATGGGAGGCGGTACAGGCGGTGACCGCCGAATAGGGTGAGAGTGCAGATAATTTGGAGCCAAGCGTTCGGCGTAAGCTGAAGTGGCGCCACATTCCAAGCGGCCAACAGATGGGAGACCGCAAAGGACAGAGGGAAGCGTAGCCCGGCCTCCATAACGGCCTCACTCACTGCGACCATACCCATCGGAGGCTGGTCGGCTCGTTCATTCTCCGCGGGCGCGAACATGTCCACATCTGAAGGAACATGGAATCTTGTCCTCCAGACGGCCAGATCTCTCCTGGTCGTCGAGCTCCGTATTTGGCCGAGCGACCACAACGATCGCTGCGCGGCACGATATTGCGACCGCTTGGGAAGCACATAGGGGTAGGCGACCGAGTATCCCCGGAAATCGAATCTCGGAGTAGGACCGGCTAACCTCTCCATTATCTCAGCGAAAGCCCTATAGGCCCGACCGAAAACGCTGTGTTGCTCCCAGTAAGCCCTAATCGCCAGATCTCTCTCGATCTGCGATCGTCTCTCTTCAGCAGCCGAATCCTTAGCAACATCGGCCTCATTGAACAAAGCCTCGACTTCAGCAGGGTCGATTCCGGCCTGAATGGCTTCAGCCGCCGTCTCCAGGTGGAAGACGGAAGAAGTTTCTCCCCGGACAGCCGATGTCCCGGCGGCAGAACCGGTACCCGCTCCAAATGCTGATGAGTTTCCGGCCATTTTCAGAAACAGAAAAGGAGATAAGGATTTTTCTTACCCGAAAGTGAAATCGAACGACGATCGGCACTAAGATCTCCAGAAAATTCGGCAGCAAGTCCTTCTTTCTCCGAAAAGTACGCGTGAAGTGAAACTGCAGCCCCGCGCCCCTCTTATAGGAGAAGGCAGGGACTCGTTTGCAATAAGGGGAAACCTCAGGCGTCGGATCTCAAACGACGCACTAATTGACCCCCTCGAGACCCGCGTACGCGTCTTTTCGAGGACGCGTCAGCCGAGGAGTCATTAATGACCGTTGGCGCCCTCCAATAGAAGCCCGACACGTGCGCGGAGACTTTTCAACGCCGGTTGTTTTTTCCCGCGCAGTTCAGCGGCCAACCAGGCCGTCCGAACCCAGAGTATATCAGCCCAAAGACGATCGCCAGTTCAGTTAAACACAAAGTCGCTCGTCAAAAGTTCAGCGATCGCCAAGAGAGCCACCTCACCCCACGTTTCCAACGTATGAGCGAGCTGGGGGGCAATTGTTGTGTCACGATTTATTCATCCCGACAGGCGATCGACTATACGGCCGAGCGACCAGGTCAACTCCAGTCAAACTATGGCTAGCTCGTCAAGTCGAAGATATCAGACCACCATCAGGTACCTAGCGATCGACTCCCAAGGCGATCGCCCTTTGGCAGCTGGCGATCTACTCTAGTATCCGGCTAAGGACGGTCGACCTGCGCCCCGAGCAGAGATGATCGCCCGTCAAAGTCATCAAGGACTAAACCTCAGAACAGCACCCACGTGCAGATCCACAAAAGGCGCCGACATACGAGATCTTTTGCTGACAAACAAGATCTTTTGACCACAGCCTGTCATCTACCCCACCTACCGGCATGTGCGCCGAAAGTTGTCAGTAGGGCCACCCGTGACAGTAACTCAGGACACGTGTAGGCGTCACATTGGACCGCATGGTTGACTACCAACAACTCCTGCAGACTTTGAGGGTACAGGCCCATGTGCTAAAAGACGATCGCCCGATTATTATAATGCAGAAAAGACGATCGCCCGGCGTATCCAAGCCCTATAAATAGAGAACCTCCTCCTACTGGAAAAAGGTTCAGAGTTCACTTAACCTACGGTTCGGAATTCATTTTCTCCAGCAGTTGGGAACTCATTTACTCACACTCAGAACATATTCCGAATTCCTTCACGGAAATACAGTAGAACATACTCCATCAAGCTCCCGGCTTTCTCACCGGAATCCATCTCAGGACTTCTCTCTCCGATTCTCCCGTCCAGAACACGATCGGCCTAAGCAGCAAGTCTCCACAAGACAGATTCCAAGAGATTCATAAGCCCCGGAGCCCAAACGTCCAGCTAAATACTCGCCGTGAGAGACGGTCGATCCCTCACCGCCGCGACTGTTCATCTCCTTTGTTACAAGAACTCACAGAGCATCAAATCTGGTTCTTCCGGCAATCTACACGCTCACTAGCTAAGATAACAAGAATCTTTACACTCATTGTAATTGTATTCTTACATTAGTACTTGTATCCCCGAATATTGGTACTAATAATATCTCGCGAGAGCATTCAAGCCCGGGACTAACAACCCCGGCAAATCTTGTGTTATTTATCTTTCTCACGGACGTGCTCTTGCATTTATTTGCTATCCCATCCATTCCAGCAATATCTATCTCCGGATAATATTTTGGGTAGCAACATATATATATATATATAACCTTACTATATTATATGAATAACTATAGTTCATCCATCAATCCAAGTTGAGTACGTCAACTAGTGTTAGCATTCACCACTCGTCGTTCACCGACATAGGCATATATATCAATATACGTATATACATACATATGTTTAACATATAAATATATATATATACACATATATATATATATACACACACATATATATATATATATATATCCTTATAAATTCATACACTTCGACAACGATGATTCTACGCAGTTACAATTCGTATATCAAGGTACTTGCCTTGGTAATCTCTCGCGGATACTCCGAAAGTACGGTCGGTTGGCAAAAATCCGGAACTCCAACGAAAACAAAGATCGGAAGGGCTCAACACCAGATTTTTGCAGGGAAATCGTCCCTAATATCCTATCATCGAATAAACAGTCAATCATACGAGGAAAAACATCACAAAACGACCAAATTCCTCTCTGCGGCATTTCCACGGACACCTTGAAGGCGTCAAACGGAAGTTCATATAATCGACGAATCGAAAATGGTAAAACCGTGGAAAGATGATGAAAATGATAGAATACAACTTAATCTACAATTATCCATCAGTAATTTAAGTTCATAAGGCTCAAACGGACGAAATCTACCAAGATCCCCAAATTTCCCAAAGTTTGGATTTTAGGAAAAACTAACCTTGATTCGGTCGATTGAAGGATGTTATGGATTGATCGATCAATGATATGGACTCAGGATCTTCGTGGATTTGTTGTTCAATAACATGTCTCCTATCTCTCAAAAGATCCCGCGGACATGAAGGAAGGGAAGTGAAAATGGGTGAAAACAGGTCGCTCGGTCATATATATATCGCAATCGACTAGCGTGCGCTAGGTTGTCCGGTAGCGTGCGCTATCGGCCGCCACAGTCCGTAATCTTCGGCCGGGTCCGAGAAGGCGCAAGACATCGGCGGCGGCGGCGCAATCGCCCGTCCTGTGACCTCTTGGACTAATCTGGCCCAGTGGTAGCGTCGCTGGCCGAGCCAGAAGCGCGTGCGCTAGCTCGCCGAGTTAAGACGCTGCAGCTGTCCATTGTAGCGTGTGCTACTGGCCGATCCGCCAAGTCTGCACTTACCGCTTGATCGCCGTCCGATTAGCGTGCGTTACCTCCCGGCAGTGGCGTGCGCTACTCCTGCGGGTTAGCGCGCACTGTCCGGCCAGAAGCGTACGCTAGCCGGGTCCTCGCCGCACAGACGCTGCCGGCAGTCCTCGCCAAGAATCGTCCGGCAGTGCCAAGATCCGTGCGGTTCCTCCCATAACCGTCCGCCGCCGCTGCCGCCGTGGCCTGACGACTCGATTCCTAAAAACGCACGGAACAAACATGACGAAACGCTCGCGGACAACAACATCGATCCGAAATGAAATTAATATACAACAAATCACCACCTATGGCCATAAACACAAAATCAATTGTCGAGAAAAATAATACCAACGCTCGGAAACCGAGAAATTTCCGGTCTAAGAAAAAGAAAAATTCGAATAAATCAGAATAAAAATCTCGGATATTACATTCTACCCCCCTTAAAATAAGTTTCGTCCCGAAACTTAAAATAGAGAGCCGCGGAACAATCAAGGAAATAACTACTTGCTCAGCCCCAAATCATCACGAGCAAAGCGCGAGTGCAAGTTTCCAGAAATACGATGAACTGACCTAGCAAGTACAAGGCAGTTTAAAATGGTCGAAAGGTTCACAGATGAATTGCCAACAACGAAAGTCATCCCATACCGAAAATACTAAGAAGAGTACGGGTAATACATTCCCCCATACTAAGAGGACATTATGATCCCGAAACTTAGAACAACAAGAGTTGGAAACGTAAAGTAATGAAACGAAATACGATCGAAGTCACGATTGTTGAAAAAAAAGACATAGCGTAAAATCTTCATCCTGCTGTGCTAGGCCCTCCAGAAGGAGACATAGGGTTTTGGGCACTCCCCGGTCGTTCGCTCTACTTGCCGAAAGGGCAACTTTCCTTGCCAATTTGGAAACTCTCTCGCAGTGTTTCTCCCGATGACCTTCACACCCCCACCGGTAACAAGTCAAGAGTGGAGAGGGACAATTTGCACGATCATGTCCCTAACGATTGCAGTTGAAGCACCTTCTCTTCTTACCGAGAGTCACCGATGCTGGCTTGGGATTCCCAGCGCTCACCCTCGACTGCGAAGATGATACGTTCGAACGACATGGGGGTTTGGGAGCCTTAAACTCTTCACCGCCCAAAAATTTTCCCGATGTCCTCGGTCTCTTTGCTTCGCTCGTGGGCTCGATCACTGAGGATATTTCATAGGATATCGTTTGATCTTGATACTCCTTTACTATAGCATGAATAATTGTCGTACGAACCACCTTGTCGCTTCCACTTCCGTCATCACACTTACGTTCGCCAAGGCTCGACATACTAATATAGATAGTACCGTTCAGCATTATCAAATAATCAGTTGCACAGTATACCACAATTATCAACACAAGGTTTAGTTAACATCTATAGAATAACGTAAAGCGTAAAGTTTTATGAAGTCAATTTCGAGTCCTTCGACGAGGACGATCATTATATGTATGCACTTAATGAAAACAAATTTTTGGAAAAGAGGGCTAGTCACGTTGCGCCCAAGACTCGTAAATACTGTCTTTTATTTCGGAAGAGGAAGTTTATATAACGACTCTAAAAATTATTTTCGAGTAATGTATAAAAGAAAAAAAAAATTCAAAATTGAATTGTAACTAATTTGAAATATTTCAAAAGTGTTAGATTCCCAAATACCACAATTTTGAAAATCTTTCCTCTTCTACCAAAATGTTTACTCGAAAGAATTTTCCACCGAGATATGTGACCATTTAACATGACGACATTAAATCATGGCTTTTCACAATGTTAGAAAATTTCAAAGCACCACTTTAAAATATTCGTGATACTACAGCGTCGTGGGCCCCGTGCCGGAACCCACCAGGCTAAAAATTATTTTAAAAAAAAATGTTCAAATTGCCAAAAAGTCCAATGTCAGTAATATTCTCAAATACTCACTAAAGTCATTTATAAAAATATCAAATACCGTCATAAGAATACTATCAAAACGTGCAAGACCAAAATATCAAAACTCGGTTTGCAAGATACCAAAAGCCATCTCAAAATACTCACGCAGTGGATAAAATTAACACTCATAAATTTATTCTAATAAAGTGCAGAAACAGATAAATATGCTCGACTTCCGAAGCATATTACATAACCATTTTTGCTCAGACCGCATACGCATGTTATATCCTAAAACAATAATATCACCAACAAGTTCCAATCCCTAGTTCACATTAAATAAATTAGCACAATATAATCAAATACGTATATAAGGGGACTTACGATCGGGAGGCTTACCATCACAGATTGCCGGAAGATGATGTCGGAACCACGATACTAATCACAACTCTGATGCGCGCGACTTACACAAGACATGGACTTGACCCAACGGCCTAGGTTTTTCGCAAACCTAAGCTCCGATACCATAAATGTAACACCCCCAGAATACGACCAGGAATGTCACACGCCATAGACCCTTATCACAAGGATCTACCAGGCTAAACTCCAAAAGACTACTCAATGATTGACCCACCGGGGTCAAAATTAAATACAAAGCAGACCGACAAGGTCATTAGCCAATTCAGAACTAACGACATTCATATTACAATGACAATAATAAACTTGAACACCGAAAAGAATGACAACTCAATTTAATAAATGAAAACTACACCCATGCAAGGGTGAATACTCGAACGACAGAGAAATACCGACCAGAATGAAACAAAAGAAAAGACTCTGACTCTGGTGTGATTAGTATCATTGTCCTCCATCTCCTTCCAAGCCAATCCTGTGACTGCTCCCGAGCTGCCAAAACCTGAGCGCATAACAGGCACCCACACCCCGAAAACTCGGGGGTTAGCAAACTGGAATTTTGCTAGTGTAAGTACATAATATACAAGATATACGAATAATAACAACACAAAACTCAACAGTCGTGAAGCCCTAACACAAACCACACATTCCCATAGTCCACACAGAATAGCATCACATACACAAAGTGAAAGATAATCACATAGTCATATTCTCTGTACGGAACATAACACCAATGAAACTTTAAACGAGCCCAAGGAGTCAGAAAAATCCCTTTTTATAAAAGGAAAAGTATTTTGATAAGAAAGTTTGAAAACATTATTATTGACTCAGGCCATCATGGGGTTTTGAAAATCAAATGGGAATACTTTTAGAAAATACTTCAAAAACTCTCGGATCCTCGACCCAACATGTGGAAAACAATTTGCAAGAAAACCATTACAACGTTATTCGGGGTCCCCGACCCAATGCACGAATAATCATCACAATACAATCAAAGGCACAGCCTCTCATTCGACAATTCCTGCTCAAGACCCTTGATTAATTAACCCTCGGAGATTTCGTCAAACATCCTTGGTTAATTAACCCTGATACCAACGTTTTAAAAACAATTTGAAACAAGCTTTCAAAAACTCGAATCACAGTCTATATCGAGACCAGTATTTGAAAAGAGTTGAAAGAACTTTGAAATACGAGGATTGTTCGGTAACGGGGTCTTAGCTATCACTCGAATATCCGTTACCAATAAGCCTGCCAGGCGCCTCCCTTGCACACCTGTGCACCGGCGTTCACTCCACTATGTTGGCCGCCCCTTGAACATGTCACCGCGCCGGCGATCACTCCCAAAAGATCCGCCCCTTGCACGCGCATTAGGTAACACCGGTGTTCACCAAACATATGGAGCCGCACATTGCAGCGTACACCAGGCCGGAGTACACACCCCGCCCTCAGAGGTTCCCGGATATGACGTCTCTCACAACAAGTATTCACATTATTACAAACATCAAGTACACAATCAATCATTTCAACAATTATCAAATTAATACACCAATTCACACAATTTATCCGCCAGTCCATAACCACACAACAAACAATAACACGCACGTTATCAATCAAGACCCAACACAATAAGCCTTCGGCACAACCAACCAACGCTACACATATATCCTTATATTGCGACTCAACCGAATATATATATATAGATAGATATATAGATATATATATATATATATATATATATAACCTTACTATATGAATAACTATAGTTCATCCATCAATCCAAGTTGAGTACGTCAACTAGTGTTAGCATTCACCACTCGTCGTTCACCGACATAGGCATATATATCAATATACGTATATACATACATATATTTAACATATAAATATATATAAATATATATATACACACACATATATATATACACATATATATATACACACACACACACACATATATATATATATATATATCCGTATAAATTCATACATTTCGACAACGATGATTTCACGCAGTTACAATTCGTATATCAAGGTACTTGCCTTGGTAATCTCTCGCGGATACTCCGAAAGTACGGTCGGTTGGCAAAATCCGGAACTCCAACGAAAACAACGATCGGAAGGGCTCAATACCAGATTTTTGTACGGAAATCATCCCTAATATCCTATCATCGAATAAACAATCAATCATACGAGGAAAAACATCACAAAACGACCAAATTCCTCTCTGCGGCATTTCCCCGGACACCTTGAAGGCGTCAAACGGAAGTTCATATAATCGACGAATCGAAAATGGTAAAACCGTGGAAAGATGATGAAAATGATAGAATACAACTTAATCTACAATTATCCATCAGTAATTTAAGTTCATAAGGCTCAAACGGACGAAATCTACCAAGATCCCCAAATTTCCCAAAGTTTGGATTTTAGGAAAAACTAACATTGATTCGGTCGATTGAAGGATGTTATGGATTGATCGATCAATGATATGGACTCAGGATCTTCGTGGATTTGTTGTTCAATAACATGTCTCCTATCTCTCAAAAGATCCAGCCGCGGACATGAAGGAAGGGAAGTGAAAAATGGGTGAAAACAGGGCTGCTCGGTCATATATATACTGGCAACTAACTAGCGTGCGCTAGGTTGTCCGGGTAGCGTGCGCTATCGGCCGGCACTGGTACAGAATCTTCGGCCGGAGTCCGATAGAGTGCGCAAGACATTGGCAGCAGCGTGCGCAATCGGCCCATCCAGGACCTACTGGACTAATCTGTCCGGCCAGGTAGCGTGCGTCGGCCGAGCCGGTAGCGTGCGCTAGCCTGCCGAGTTAGCGCGCGCAGCTGTCCGGCTATAGCGTGCGCTACCTGCTGGTCTGGCCGAAGTCCAGACCCTACTGCCTAGACTGCCCGGCCGATTAGCGTGCGTTACCTCCCGGCAGTGGCATGCGCTACTCCTGCGGGTTAGCGTGCTTGTATGTCCGGCCGTCTGCGTACGCTAGGCGGTCCATGCCGCAATCATGCTGGCGATTGCCCGGATCCGTGCAGTTCCTCCATAACCGTCCGGCGTGCCCGGTATTGCCGTGGCCTGACGACTCGATTCCTAAAAACGCACGGAACGAACACGACGAAACGCTCGCGGACAACAACATCGATCCAAAATGAAATTAATATACAACAAATCACCACCTATAGCCATAAACACAAAATCAATTGTCGAGAAAAATAATACCAACGCATGGAAACCGAGAAATTTCCCGTCTAAGAAAAAGAAAAATTCGAATAAATCAGAATAAAAATCTCGGATATTACACTGTCGACAGTGATCGGCCATCCAGCGAGTCACTGCCGACCGTGACCGTCCATCCAGCGAGTCACTGCCGACCGTGACCGGCCATCCAGCGAGTCCCCGGTCACGACTCGGTCAGCTGCCTCCTAACGTACGTAACACTTAATCCATTGCGTACGTAATACGTACGTTGACTTGCTACAATAATATACTCGTATTACGTATGTAATACACCCTGTATAGCGTACGTAAATCCATCCGTTGACTCACCTGTCCACATCCTCCGCCGAAAGCTGCCGACACAGGGCCCCACCTGCCGACCACATCTCGGTCCTATCCGATTCCCTTTGTTACGTACGTAATGCCTTATGCATAACATACGTAAAGCGTAGAATTTAGCGTATGTATGTCCTTAAGCTTAGCATACATAATGGCCCTCTGTACTTGGCCAAAATTCAATTGTTCCTGTCCGTCTCGACATACTGGATACGAACATACGGCATACTGAATACACATATACTCAACCCAAAAATATTCTCATACGATACACCCGATATCCAAATCAGTTCAATATGATACACCATATCCTCTATATAAGTGTCAATCAAAAACGTCAATTACACAAGTATAACTGTCTCGGTTCTCAATTTATTTTATCCATACTGTATAGACACCAAGCTATACAATTTATCTCAGATAAAATAACATGAAAAATTTATACTGAAAATCCAGATATTACATAGCTTTACCAATGACGAAACTCATGAGGAAGGGTGCAAATTTTGTTTGGACGAAGGAGCAAGAAAAGAGTTTTGAGGAGCTGAAACAGAGGTTGGTGTCTGCTCCTATTTTGACTCTTCCATCTGGTTCTGGCGGATATCAGATATATAGTGATGCGTCAAAGAAAGGTTTAGGCTGTGTTCTTATGCAACATGGCAAGGTGATTGCTTATGCTTCGAGGCAATTAAATGTAACACCCCCAAACCCTTCGGGAATATTACAGCGCCGCAGACCCCCTCCGTGAGGATCTACCAGGCTAAATACAGAAAACACATTAACACTATACATGCCGACATGGCTAACAAACGAACCATTAGACCGATTTGGTCTTTTACCACAACATACACATCGAGCATACATTACTCTTTCTCGTAACTCATACCCACGCAGGGGTTAACATAAATCAACAATCCCGCATAGGGGAAAGTAAACACAACGGAAAGACAAAACAAAACATCACCAAATATTCAACACCGGTCTTCATGTGATTAGTATCGCCGTCTTCCATCATCCTTCGTAACGATCCTGTGAATTGCTCCCCAACAACCTGCAAATACACTGGGCCTTGTCTGAGACATCCACCCCCGAATACTCGGGGTTAGCAAACCCACTGTTTTGCTAGTGCAAGTATAAATACAAAGACAGGCCATACAAATCATACTCCAAGAACATAGAAATCATGAATATACTTCCCGAGATAATTCACTTGATCAAAACAATTTAGATTACGAAAGATAAGAATAAAACCATTTTACAACTTACAAAACATTTTACGATCTCGGAGTTTTTGAAAACGTTTGGGATTTAAGAATTTTCAAGCCTTTCGAAATGCTTAGGGACATAGCCCAACAATCGTTTATTTAAAAATACAAGTCCGATAGCATATAACAGGTCCCACGACCCAATTATAACATTCCAATCACAACACAGGGTTCCACGACCCAAATCATCCACATCACATACTCGCAAGAATACCCCGGTGGAAATTACACCGTATCCAACATTACCATGACAACAGTCTCACTCATCATACCACAGAGCTACAATGCACAGAGCAACCACATGACTCACGTACCCATACCAAATTATCACAACCAAGAGACAATTCATTCACAACACATTTATTAGTGCCATTCCAGCCAAGTACGATACCATTTGAACTTCCATTCTAATCAGACGAAATATGCGCCAAAGATCACAGTTCTCCAACAAAACACTTCAAAGTTAACCTTGGTACGAGACTCACGGCCACCGTACCCCGCAGAGCCCCGTCGGACATCCCTGGGTGGTTAACCATAGTTCGCGATACGAAACTCACGGCAACGTATCCCTAGAGGCCTCGTCAGACCGTCCCTAGGTGAACATACACATATCATCCACAACGCCACGGGAAGCCATAATTCGAATACTAGAATATGCATACAAATGCTAGGTACTTCGCTAGAATGGCCACTTTAGTCGACGTACACTCACAACTAATGTCACACAACCACAAGTAAATACCAATACCAAGCAACACCAAGTGTCACAATCTCCTCACGAAGGAATAACAACCAATATCGCACACATTACGTTCTTACCGAACAAGTACACATAACATTACGTAATCCGCTGCAATGGATTACGGTCTATTAAACTCACTCAAAGTGATCGTAGCATCTTTCAACATACAAAACCAACACATATATTCCGAGAACACATATATTCACGAATTACAAGAATTATTGTTGAAAGACAACATTTATCGAGAACATACCGATCCCTTTTTACGTTCATTAAACATTGGATTTCGCATAAAATCATTTATCAATAATTATGCCTACGAAACATGAAGTGTATGGACAAGATACTTGCCTCAAAATCGGTACGCAAGTATTCCGACGAACACGGCTCAACCGGAAAGCTTCGAAACGCCCAATGCTATCGAAACGGAAGACGACGACGAACGAAAGGGTTCAACGCGGTTTCTTCGCAAGAAACACGACCCTAACATCATACAATCAATAAATCATCGACCATACGAGGAAGAATAATCGTAGAACGCCCGAAAACCCCTCTAAGGCATTTCTAGGACACCTTCAAGGCGTCGGTCATGAACTCATCTCAAACATCGAATCGATACGATCCAACCATGGAATAACAAGGGAAATAATATAATACATCTAAATAATCATCAATCCATCAACAAATCGGAAAGAATCGGACAAAACCCCAAAATCCCCAATTATCCAAAAAGGTAGGGTTTCAAGAGATATTACCTTGAGTGATTCAAGTATTTAGATTCGTAGAAAACGAGTTGGATTGATTGTCAAGGCTTCACAACAGAAGAAGAAAGATGAAAATCAACCCTCCAAATGATAATGATGAGAAGCTCTCCTCCTCTCTCACTCTCTCTCGCGTCTAAGGAAAAGAAGAAGGAAATGAGGCATTCACGCTCAAAACAACACATTTATAGTGTAACACGGCGGGACCTATCGGCCGGCTATCGGCCGATAGGCCCAACCGATACCCTATACAAATGCCGGTAGAGTCTATCGGCCCTCCTATCGGCGAAAGGCTCTGGGACGGTGCCCGACAGTGACAGTCTTTCACTAAAGCGACCATAACTCTCTCGTCCGACTCGATTGACTCACCGTTTGAACCATTGGAAAGCTAACTCGATGTTCTATAATATTGCAAAGATTTATAATTTTTGGAGTCACCAAAAATTAATGGTGATCTAACAAAGTCGAACTCATACTTAGAAAAGTCATTTAGTAATCCTGAATTCAACAAAACGACACCGAAACCCGAGCCTGAATACGAACCGAAGATACGGTTACGAGGTACTCACAAAGACGAATCTAAGATCTAGTAGAACACACGATTTCGACCACCCGAAGGCTCGAAATTCGACAAAGGAAGGTAATTACCCCAAACTTTGGGAAATTACGAAAATGGCAACCGCCGAAAATCACCATACGACAACGAATAATCAAACCAAAGCTCACAACACGTCTAACAAAGTTAAACGGACTTGCGGGAAACTCGAAACAACGGTTTGGACGAGATTCGCAAGAATCGAACTCAAGTGCGGAAAAGTCGCTAAAAGCACGAGAACTCAACGAAACGATACCGAAACGAACTCGGATGTCAAAAGTGTAGAATTAATCATTCTCGGAATGACGAAACGGACATGAGCGAGTCGTCAAAACAGACTTCCGCCGAAAAAAAAAAAAAAAAGAAATTAGGAAATCGAAAATTGCGGATATTACATTCTACCCTCCTTAAAAGAAGTTTCGTCCGAAACTTAAAACAAGTAGGGAGAGAAATATTCCGCCAGAAAAACTCAACGAGATACACAAGAATGCGTAACTAACGCCCAACGGCGAAATGTTACAAACAACGCAAAGGAGTATACGGCGTGAAAACACGCTCCACGGCGACCAACACAACGTCGCCGTTAGGGATATAATAAAAACCAACAAGTGACAACGTCATCAAGCGGATAATATAGCCAAGTCAATTATCCGACAATCACAAAACACAACGACGAAAATCAATATGATTGACCAACCCAACGGTACATCAATCAAAACGCGAGTCAACCGAACAAACACGAAATCCCCCGCCTAAAGTGGAAGATCGAAAACGAAACTAATTTCCCGGTCAAGGGAATTACGAAGGAGCTGAATGTTCGCCAATCACGGAACGAGGTCAATATAAACCGAGCGATCAAACGATCAAACCACAACGATCGAGACAACAAAGATCGAAGAATCATGTTCGAATCACAAAGAACAATAAAGTTCAAACAACAACTCCCGGGATGATCTGGTGAGAACTACAAGACATGCATTGCCGAAGATCCACAGAAAGGGAATAGCGGTGAAAAGTCACAACGACAACGAGTTATTCAAATAACACCACACTCGTTCGATCAACAAAAGCAAGGAGCGGGACAAGCTCGGAAATGTCAACGAGCATAAACGAGTCGACAGAGTCGAAAATGTAAAAGTTCAAGATCCAGTCCACTTGAATAAGAGAACTAGTAGAACCAAAGATGTTACTTCGAACAAGGTTCACAAGAATCGAACCGAATTCGGAAAGTGACAAATATAACAGTTGACCCAAAACAAGATCACGGCTCGTTCGAATGATGAACCCGAAATACAAAACAAGTTCATAAAGTGCCAACGAACATGAGCGAATCGATAGGCGGAGAAAGAGAAAATACCGAAGTCAAAATAGTACGGGCATTACCACCGCCTCGTCCACGAAATTCACAAAAGCGGGAGCAAGGTAACAAGACATTAAACAACCGACACAAAAGCGGAACCATCACCGATGCACACGGTCATACCAAACCAAGCTCTAACAGCTCGCACATGCGCGACAACGCAGAAATCACCACGAGGCGACAACATTCAACACCAACATCCCGCCTCTCACAGGGGCTAGCACAACCCATGTGTGGAAAGCGACTCAACGCTCACACCGCCAATTCGATCATACTCGGGAGAAAGTATAAAAATGACAACGCGAACATCATACATTCATACCCAGCCCTCAAACGGGAATGGATAGGTTTTAAAAACGAAAACCTCATTTTGAAAATAATTTAGAAGAACACCGGTTGATCTTGAGTATCACCTTTCAAAAAGTACGAACTTGAAACATCGTTATCGAGACATTGGAGAACCATTTCGCATTTGATAAAAATGAGGACACTTTCTCTTAGCGAAAACTTTCAAAATATTCGACCCTCGGGTCTAAATAAAAGTGTTGAAAATATCTCAAAACATTTTGGTCCTCGAGGTAGAAAAATTTTGAAATATATTGTGACATCTAGGATGTACCACAAGAAAATAACTCATTTGAAAAGTATGTCTCGAAATTTATTTTTATAAGATACTCAAGGTTTTCAAAAATCGATAGGCGAGAATGCCCAAAACTCACACATACCGACGTTCACTAAAACAACTCCTAGCACACGCATCAAAACGTTTAAAATCAAGACAATACATGTCTTTAAACGAAAATAAACGATAAAATACCACATTCAGAACAAAACCACTCATAAAATACCCTCCCTTTGGCTAGTGAACAAGTCGACAGCGTATAAGCACAAAGCTTCCACAAGAGACTTGTAAAGCGTGCAAATCGATTCGAAAATCATCAACAACGAATAAAAACAACAATAAAAAGATATCACAAGCGACACTCCTCGTATAAATCAAATACGAGCGTTGACTAAATACATATCGTGAAAATCAAAATTCACATAAAATTCCACCACTTAACAAATAATCATAAAAATAGCTCGTGTCACACGAGGCACAACACAAAGAAGGGAGACTTACTTCCACAGTCGCACGAAGATGATGGCCGCACCTCGATACTAATCACGACCGACACCTCGGACGACGCGTCGCGACACGACTCGGTCGGACAAAATCGACAAGACAAGACAAGACAAGACCCAACAACACACAACCTGACCCGACACCTAGGTTTCCGCAACCTAAGCTCGATACCATATTCGTAACACCCCCAAACCCTTCGGGAATATTACAGCGCCGCACCCCTCCGTGAGGATCTACCAAAGCTAAATACGTAAAACACATTAACACTATACATGCCGACATGGCTAACAAACGAACCATTAAACCGATTTGGTCTTTTACCACAACATACACATCGAGCATACATTACTCTTTCTCGTAACTCATACCCACGCGAGGTTAACATAAATCAACAATCCCGCATAGGGAAAGTAAACACAACGGAAAGACAAAACAAAACATCACCAAATATTCAACACCGGTCTTCATGTGATTAGTATCGCCGTCTTCCATCATCCTTCGTAACGATCTGTGAATTGCTCCCGAGAACTTGCAAATACACGGGCCTTGTCTGAGACATCTACCCCGCGATTACTGGGGGGTTAGCAAACCCCCACTGTTTTGCTAGTGCTAGTATATATACATTGTCTGTCCATACAAATCATACTCCAAGAACATAGTAATCAGGAATATACGTCCCGAGATAATTCACTTGATCAAAACAATTTAGATTACGAAAGATAAGAATAAAACCATTTTACAACTTACAAAACATTTTACGATCTCGGAGTTTTGAAAACGTTTGGGATTTAAGAATTTTCAAGCCTTTCAAATGCTTAGGGACATAGCCCAACAATCGTTTATTTCAAAATACAAGTCCGATAGCAGGATAACGGGGCCCACGACCCAATTATAACATTCCAATCACAACACGAGGGTCCACGACCCAAATCATCCACATCACATACTCGCAAGAATACCCGGTGGAAATTACACCGTATCCAACATTACCATGACAACGGTCTCACTCATCATACCACGAGCTACAATGCACGGAGCAACCACATGACTCACGTACCCATACCAAATTATCACAACCAAGAGACAATTCATTCACAACACATTTATTAGTGCCATTCCGGCCAAGTACGATACCATTTGAATGCCATTCTAATCGGACGAAATATGCGCCAAAGATCACGGTTCTCCAACAAAACACTTCAAAGTTAACCTTGATACGAGACTCACGGCCACCGTACCCGCAGAGCCCGTCGGACATCCACAGGTGGTTAACCATAGTTCGCGATACGAAGCTCACGGCAACGTATCCCTAGAGGCCTCGTCAGACCGTCCCTAGGTGAACATACACATATCATCCACAACGCCACGGGAAGCCATAATTCGAATACTAGAATATGCATACAAATGCTAGGTACTTCGCTAGAATGGCCACTTTAGTCGACGTACACTCACAACTAATGTCACACAACCACAAGTAAATACCAATACCAAGCAACACCAAGTGTCACAATCTCCTCACGAAGGAATAACAACCAATATCGCACACATTACGTTCTTACCGAACAAGTACACATAACATTACGTAATCCCGGCAAAGGATTACGGTCTATTAAACTCACTCAAAGTGATCGTAGCATCTTTCAACATACAAAACCAACACATATATTCCGAGAACACATATATTCACGAATTACAAGAATTATTGTTGAAAGACAACATTTATCGAGAACATACCGATCCCTTTTACGTTCATTAAACATTGGATTTCGCATAAAATCATTTATCAATAATTATGCCTACGAAACATGAAATGTATGGACAAGATACTTGCCTCAAAATCGGTACGCAAGTATTCCGACGAACACGGCTCAACGGAAAGCTTCAAACGCCCAATGCTATCGAAGCGGAAGACGGCGGCGAGCGAAAGGGTTCAACGCGGTTTCTTCGCAAGAAACACGACCCTAACATCATACAATCAATAAATCATCGACCATACGAGGAAGAATAATCGTAGAACGCCCGAAAACCCCTCTAAGGCATTTCTAGGACACCTTCAAGGCGTCGGTCAAGAACTCAACTCAAACAACGAATCGATACGATCCAACCATGGAATAACAAGGAAATGATATAATACATCTAAATAATCATCAATCCATCAACAAAAGCGGAAAGAATCGGACAAAACCCCAAAATCCCCAATTATCCAAAAAGGTAGGGTTTCAAGAGATATTACCTTGAGTGATTCAAGTATTTAGATTCGTAGAACACGCGTTGGATTGATTGTCCGGCTTCACAACCGAAGAAGAATGATGAAAATCAACCCTCCAAATGATAATGATGAGAAGCTCTCCTCCTCTCTCACTCTCTCTCGCGTCTAAGGAAAAAGAAGAAGGAAATGAGCTCACGCTCAAAACAACACATTTATAGTGTAACACAAAGAGACCTATCGCCAGCCTATCGGCCGATAGGCCCAACCGATACCCTATACAAATGCCGGCAAGAGAGTCTATCGGCCCTCCCTATCGGCCGAAAGGCTCTGGGACGGTGCCCGACAGTGATGATCTTTCACTAAAACGACCATAACTCTCTCGTCCGTACTCCGATTGACTCACCGTTTGAACCATTGGAAAGCTAACTCGATGTTCTATAATATTGCAAAGATTTATAATTTTTGGAGTCACCAAAAATTAATGGTGATCTAACAAAGTCGAACTCATACTTAGAAAAGTCGTTTAGTAATCCTGAATTCAACAAAACGACACCGAAACCCGAGCCTGAATACGAACCGAAGATACGGTTACGAGGTACTCACAAAGACGAATCTAAGAGCTAGTAGAACACACGATTTCGACCACCCGAAGGCTCGAAATTCGACAACGGAAGGTAATTACCCCAAACTTTGGGAAATTACGAAAATGGCCCAACTGCCCGAAAATCACCATACGACAACGAATAATCAAACCAAAGCTCACAACACGTCTAACAAAGTTAAACGGACTTGCGGGAAACTCGAAACAACAGTTTCGGACGAGATTCGCAAGAATCGAACTCAAGTGCGGAAAAGTCGCTAAAAAGCACAGAACTCAACGAAACGATACCGAAACGAACTCGGATGTCAAAAAGTGTAGAATTAATCATTCTCAGAATGACGAAACGGACATGAGCGAGTCGTCAAAACAGACTTCCGCCGAAAAAAAAAAAAAAAAAAGAAATTACCGGAAATCGAAAATTGCGGATATTACATTAAAACCTTATGAGGTGAACTACCCGACCCATGATTTGGAATTGGCGGCTATTGTGTTCGCATTGAAGATTTGGAGACACTATTTGTATGGCGAGTCGTGTGATATCTTTACTGACAACAAGAGTCTCAAATATATCTTCACCCAGAAGGAACTTAATATGAGACAGAGGCAATGGTTAGAACTTCTCAAAGATTATGACACGAACATTCAATACCATCCGGGCAAAGCTAATGTTGTTGCTGATTCGCTTATCCGGAAATCTGGTATGATAGCGAGCCTTGAGATTGAACCTCGAATCCTTAATGATTTGGAAATTTTAGATGTTGAGCTTTATGTACGAGGTTATGACAGATATTGGGCTAGTATGAAGATAGAGTCCAATCTTATACTACGGATTAAGGAAGCTCAAAAGAATGATGGTGAACTTTGGTCTGTGGTTCAGAATGTTGAAGAGGGTAAGCAGTCAGAGTTCAGAGTGGATGACTCTGGTGTGGTATGGTTTGAAGATCTGCTTTATGTTCCAAATGATCCTGCTTTACATGAGGCCATGTTGTCTGAGGCCCATAGTTCCCTATTCACTATCCATCATGGTTCTACCAAGATGTATAGGGATCTTAAGCAACACTTTTGGTGGAGTGGCATGAAACAGGATGTAGCGTTGTATGTTGCCAGATGTATGACTTGCCAGCAGGTCAAAATCGAACATCAGAGGGATAGTGGTTTGCTGCAACCGTTAGATATGTTGGTATATAATCGGATATTTGCGCCGTTTTGTGCGGAAGCGTAAATAAATTGCGGAAAATAAATCACAGAAGGATTTATAGAGGTTCGGCTATTAACGAAGCCTACGTCCTCTCTCGATGTATCTTTTTCTTTAGGATTAAGATCAAAACCTCTACACCTCTCTTCTATCGGTCGAGGGATTACCGTTATAGGCTCGTCTTCTATCGGTCCGAGTAAAACCATTTTTCCTTTTCTATTGGATAAGGAATCAACCACTCTAGCTTTCTATGGGTACTAGATAAACCTCACTTAGATATCGATTGCGATTCTAACAATGCCGGATACTTGATCCTAATAACACCGAATCCAATCGTATCTTTTCTTTTACCTCTCGTGTATAATGTTGAATGTATAAAACACTCAAACTAACAATATAAGCTCAATATTACAACAACAATGTAAGTATATGAATATAAGATCAATGTCTTGAATGCTTGAAGTTGTTGTATGGAATAATACCAACTCCTTGGTATTTATAGCCTTCTTCCTCCTTACTAGCCGTTGCTGCCAGTTGACTAGCTAACGTGCGCTAGCTCTTCTTTCTTAGCGTGTGCTATCGCACATTTTTGCTTTAACGTGCGTAATGTCTTTCATGTAGCGTACGTTAATCATTTTATGTTTCAGTCCAGTGGCTACTGTCCTTGACAGTTAGTGTGCGCTACCACTTCCTTTGTAGCGTGTGCTAATCCAATATATCCGTTGCATGACTTGTCACAGTATCTGTTTGATATGCTAACTTTGACCTGCTTTTCCCAACGTTCTGATTGACTGGAATTCAAACTTTTTTAGCGTGCATTATTCCTTCTTTGTAGCGTGCGCTATGCTTACTTCACTGCATACGTCATTCTGAGTTTGAATATCTTTATAACGGTAACTAGCCCTCGATAGCGTGCGTTAATGATCAAGCGTAGCGTGCGCTATCTCATCAGATGACTTCCCTTCAGGTAACTTCGAACTTGGCTGATATGCAGATGACTTCCCGTTAGCGTGCGCTAACATATATGTCTTAGCGTGCGCTGGACATGCATTTTGCTCAGCTTTTTGCGACTTCGTCTGCTTCGCTGTTTTGTTTCGCCTCGATGTTGTTTTGTTGTTTAGAAACTTTAATCATCAAAATACAAATTAAATAATGTGTGGAATAAATATTCCAAAAATCTCCCCCTTTTTGATGATTACAAAACAACAGTTGAATTGGATAAAATCTGTAAAAATAATATATGTATATTTCTTCGAATCAAAGTTTTCGGCTTTGATCGTTTCGTTAGTTTCTCCAATCCTTTTCTTTTTCTTCTTTTTTTTTTCGACTTCTTCGTTTTTCATTTTTCAATTTTTCAACTCCTTTGTATTAACTCCCCCTTTTGTGTGCTTTCTTTTTCTTTTCGACTTCTTCGATTTTTCTCATTTTTATCAATTCATCTCCTTCTCCCCCATTTTTTCTTCATCAAAAAGTATATAAAAAATATATAGAATACCAAATGAAATATAAATATGCATGATACCAATTTATGCATTAATACGAGTATAAACTCCACCTGAATATATTATCTCCCCCTTTTTAAAATATCAATTGTTAAAAATTAATTTTTGGGGACCCAACCGATAGTTGGTTTTTGTTTTGAGACGTGAACGATATTTGAACCGTTTGTTCCCTTAGGAACCCAATTTTTTGTTAATTTTTATCGTCCGTCTTGGGCTTTTGCAATTTGAAATGTGATGCCCGATTTTCAAATATTTTTCATATTGGGGTATTTTGAAATTGACGGATTCATTTTCCGAACGTGGTTTGAATCCTAATCCCTCTTTATTTAAAGTGTATTTTTGAACCGAGAGCATATTTTCAAATTTCTCATTTCCGAGAGAAAATTTCTTCGTCAAATTCTTGAGCTCGGTTTGAACTTTAACAAGATCATCCTTTAAAATATTTTCGTTTTCAACGCATTTCGAATGATCGATTTCAACAAATTTCCATTTTTCAAGTATTTTGGAATTTTCAATTTCCAAAGTTTTATATTTAGACTTGAGGGATTTAATTTCATTTAAAGCATTTTGATAGTCCGTATGTAATAACTCGAATGCTTCAAAGAGTTCGTCATAGGAGTTACTTACTTGGCTTTCGACGTCGCTATCGTCGAATGAACTTCGGGCCATGATCGTGAGATTATTTTGGTCAAGAAAATCTTCATCGGGATCTTCGTCGCTCCATGTTGCGATTAAAACCTCCTTTTGCTTTACTCGACAGTTCTTAGAAAAGTGGCCTGGTTTACCACATAATCGACAAGTATTGTCGAATTTCTTAGGTTCGCTCGCTTGAATGTCCTTCTTTCTCCGGTTTAATAAGTGTTGGAACTTATTAATATTCTTGGCATAATATGCCGATTCTTCGTCGCTTTCGTCCACCAGGGTTTCTTCTTTCTTTTTCGACATTTTAGGATTGAAGGCTATCGACCTCTCCTTCGGTTTCGGTTTGCATTCCGAGATTTTAGAATGATCTCGTAGTTGATAAAAGAACCAACAAGAGCACTAAAATCAAGATTGTTTAAATCTTTAGATTCCATAATTGCCGTAACCGTGCCGTCCCATTCTCGAGGTAGTGATCGGAGAATTTTCTTTACTTTCTCACTACTCGAAAGCGGTTTTCTAAAACATGCTAATCCATTAGTGATGACCGAAAATCGGTCGAGCATAATCGAGATGGATTCGTCGTCCTTCATTTGGAACAATTCATAATAGTGAAGGATCATGTTTATCTTCGTCTTTTTGACTTGAGACGTACCTTCGTGTGTTACCTCAAGTATTTTCCAGATTTCTTTGGCACTATCACACGATGATATCCGGTTGTGTTCATCCAGATTTAAAGCACAGTATAATAATTGCGTGGCTTTGCAATTATAATGGACGTTTTTCCAATCCGCATCGTCATACTCTTCAAAGGTTTTGAGAGTTCCGTTTGAGTTCGTCGGAATTTTGGGACCAAGGCATATTACCTTCCATAATTCGATATCGTAAGCTCGGATGAAATAGACATTTTCTTCTTCCAAGTCATGAAATTCGATCCATTAAAAAATGGTGGTCGGTTGAGAGCAAGGCCTTCGACTGGAGACATTTGAAATGCCATTTTGGATCTTCTCCTCGGATGTTAAACTGCGTATTGGAGTACCGCTCCGATACCAATTGTTGGTATATAATCGGATATTTGCGCCGTTTTGTGCGGAAGCGTAAATAAATTGCGGAAAATAAATCACATAAGGATTTATAGAGGTTCGGCTATTAACGAAGCCTACGTCCTCTCTCGATGTATCTTTTTCTTTAGGATTAAGATCAAAACCTCTACGCCTCTCTTCTATCGGTCGAGGGATTACCGGTACAGGCTAGTCTTCTATCGGTCCGAGTAAAACCATTTTTATTTTTCTATTGAATAAGGAATCAACCACTCTAGCTTTCTATGGGTACTAGATAAACGTCACTTAGATATCAATTGCGATTCTAACAATGCCGGATACTTGATCCTAATAACACCGAATCCAATCGTATCTTTTCTTTTACCTCTCGTGTATAATGTTGAATGTATAAAACACTCAAACTAACAATATAAGCTCAATATTACAACAACAATGTAAGTATATGAATATAAGATCAATGTCTTGAATGCTTGAAGTTGTTGTATGGAATAATACCAACTCCTTGGTATTTATAGCCTTCTTCCTCCTTACTAGTCGTTGCTGCCAGTTGACTAGCTAGCGTGCGCTAGCTCTTCCTTCTTAGCATGTGCTATCGCACATTTTTGCTTTAACGTGCGTAATGTCTTTCATGTAGCGTACGTTAATCATTTTATGTTTCAGTCCAGTGGCTACTGTCCTTGACAGTTAGCGTGCGCTACCACTTCCTTTGTAGCGTGCACTAATCCAATATATCCGTTGCATGACTTGTCACAGTATCTGTTTGATATGCTGACTTTGACCTGCTTTTCCCAACGTTCTGATTGAATGGAATTCAAACTTCTTTAGCGTGCGCTATTCCTTCTTTGTAGCGTGCACTATGCTTACTTCACTGCATACGTCATTCTGAGTTTGAATATCTTTACAACGGTAACTAGCCCTCGATAGCATGCGTTAATGATCAAGCGTAGCGTGCGCTATCTCGTCAGATGACTTCCCTTCAGGTAACTTCGAACTTGGCTGATATGCAGATGACTTCCCGTTAGCGTGCGCTAACATATATGTCTTAGCGTGCGCTGGACATACATTTTGCTCAGCTTTTTGTGACTTCGTCTGCTTCGCTGTTTTGTTTCGCCTCGATGTTGTTTTGTTGTTTAGAAACCTTTATCATCAAAACACAAATTAAATAATGTGTGGAATAAATATTCCAACAATCTCTCCCTTTTTGATGATTACAAAACAACAGTTGAATTGGATAAAATCTGTAAAAATAATATATGTATATTTCTTCGAATCAAAGTTTTCGGCTTTGATCGTTTCGTTAGTTTCTCCAATCCTTTTCTTTTTCTTCTTTTTTTTTCGACTTCTTCATTTTTCATTTTTCAATTTTTCAACTCCTTCGTTTTAACGCCCCCTTTTGTGTGCTTTCTTTTTCTTTTCGACTTCTTCGATTTTTCTCATTTTTATCAATTCATCTCCTTCTCCTCCTTTTTTTCTTTATCAAAAAGTATATAAAAAATATATAGAATACCAAATGAAATATAAATATGCATGATACCAATTTATGCATTAATACGAGTATAAACTCCACCGGAAAATATTATCTTCCCCTTTTTAAAATATTAATTGTTAAAAATTAATTTTTGGGGACCCAACCGATAGTTGGTTTTTGTTTTGAGATGTGAACGATATTTGAAATGTTTGTTCCCTTAGGAACCCAATTTTTTTTTAATTTTTATCGTCCGTCTTGGGCTTTTGCAATTTGAAATGTGATGCCCGATTTTCAAACATTTTTCACATTGGGGTATTTTGAAATTGACGGATTCATTTTTCGAACGTGGTTTGAATCCTAATCCCTATTTATTTAAAGTGTATTTTTGAACCGAGAGCATATTTTCAAATTTCTCGTTTCCGAGAGAAAATTTCTTCGTCAAATTCTTGAGCTCGGTTTGAACTTTAACAAGATCATCCTTTAAAATATTTTTGTTTTCAACGCATTTCGAATGATCGATTTCAACAAATTTTCATTTTTCAAGTATTTTGGAATTTTCAATTTCCAAAGTTTTATATTTAGACTTGAGGGATTTAATTTCATTTAAAGCATTTTGATAGTCCGTATGTAATAACTCGAATGCTTCAAAGAGTTCGTCGTAGGAGTTACTTACTTGGCTTTCGATGTCGCTATCGTCGAATGAACTTCGGGCCATGATCGTGAGATTATTTTGGTCAAGAAAATCTTTATCGGGATCTTCGTCGCTCCATGTTGCGATTAAAACATCCTTTTGCTTTACTCGACAGTTCTTAGAAAAGTGGCCTGGTTTACCACATAATCGACAAGTATTGTCGAATTTCTTAGGTTCGCTCGCTTGAATGTCCTTCTTTCTCGGGTTTAATAAGTGTTGGAACTTATTAATATTCTTGGCATAATATGCCGATTCTTCGTCGCTTTCGTCCACTAGGGTTTCTTCTTTCTTTTTCGACATTTTAGCCTTGAAGACTATCGACCTCTCCGTCGGTTTCAGTTTGGCATTCCGAGTCTTTAGAACGATCTCTTAGTTGATAAAAGAACCAACAAGAGCACTAAAATCAAGATTGTTTAAATCTTTAGATTCCATAATTGCCGTAATCGTGCCGTCCCATTCTCGAGGTAGTGATCGGAGAATTTTCTTTACTTTCTCACTACTCGAAAGCGGTTTTCCGAAACATGCTAATCCATTAGTGATGACCGAAAATTGGTCGAGCATAATCGAGATGGATTCGTCGTCCTTCATTTGGAATAATTCATAATCGTGAAGGAGCATGTTTATCTTCGTCTTTTTGACTTGAGACGTACCTTTGTGTGTTACCTCAAGTATTTTCCAGATTTATTTGGCACTATCACACGATAATATCCGGTTGTGTTCATCCAGATTTAAAGCACAGTATAATAATTGCGTGGCTTTGCAATTATAATGGACGTTTTTCCAATCCACATCGTCATACTCTTCAAAGGTTTTGAGAGTTCCGTTTGAGTTCGTCGGAATTTTGGGACCAAGGCATATTGCCTTCCATAATTCGATATCGTAAGCTCGGATGAAAATAGACATTTTCTTCTTCCAAGTCATGAAATTCGATCCATCAAAAAATGGTGGTCGGTTGAGAGCAAGGCCTTCGACTGGAGACATTTGAAATGCCATTTTGGATCTTCTCCTCGGATGTTAAACTGCGTATTGGAGTACCGCTCCGATACCAATTGTTGGTATATAATCGGATATTTGCGCCGTTTTGTGCGGAAGCGTAAATAAATTGCGGAAAATAAATCACACAAGGATTTATAGAGGTTCGGCTATTAACGAAGCCTACGTCCTCTCTCGATGTATCTTTTTCTTTAGGATTAAGATCAAAACCTCTACGCCTCTCTTTTATCGGTCGAGGGATTACCGTTACAGGCTCGTCTTCTATCGGTCCGAGTAAAACCATTTTTATTTTTCTATTGAATAAGAAATCAACCACTCTTGCTTTCTATGGGTACTAGATAAACCTCACTTAGATATCAATTGCGATTCTAACAATGCCGGATACTTGATCCTAATAACACCGAATCCAATCGTATCTTTTCTTTTACCTCTCGTGTATAATGTTGAATGTATAAAACACTCAAACTAACAATATAAGCTCAATATTACAACAACAATGTAAGTATATGAATATAAGATCAATGTCTTGAATGCTTGAAGTTGTTGTATGGAATAATACCAACTCCTTGGTATTTATAGCCTTCTTCCTCCTTACTAGTCGTTGCTGCCAGTTGACTAGCTAGCGTGCGCTAGCTCTTCCTTCTTAGCGTGTGCTATCGCACATTTTTGCTTTAACGTGCGTAATGTCTTTCATGTAGCGTACGTTAATCATTTTATGTTTCAGTCCAGTGGCTACTGTCCTTGACAGTTAGCGTGCGCTACCACTTCCTTTGTAGCGTGCACTAATCCAATATATCCGTTGCATGACTTGTCACAGTATCCGTTTGATATGCTGACTTTGACCTGCTTTTCCCAACGTTCTGATTGAATGGAATTCAAACTTCTTTAGCGTGCGCTATTCCTTCTTTGTAGCGTGCACTATGCTTACTTCACTGCATACGTCATTCTGAGTTTGAATATCTTTACAACGGTAACTAGCCCTCGATAGCATGCGTTAATGATCAAGCGTAGCGTGCGCTATCTCGTCAGATGACTTCCCTTCAGGTAACTTCGAACTTGGCTGATATGCAGATGACTTCCCGTTAGCGTGCGCTAACATATATGTCTTAGCGTGCGCTGGACATGCATTTTGCTCAGCTTTTTGTGACTTCGTCTGCTTCGCTGTTTTGTTTCGCCTCGATGTTGTTTTGTTGTTTAGAAACCTTTATCATCAAAACACAAATTAAATAATGTGTGGAATAAATATTCCAACAATCTCTCCCTTTTTGATGATTACAAAACAACAGTTGAATTGGATAAAATCTGTAAAAATAATATATGTATATTTCTTCGAATCAAAGTTTTCGGCTTTGATCGTTTCGTTAGTTTCTCCAATCCTTTTCTTTTTCTTCTTTTTTTTTCGACTTCTTCGTTTTTCATTTTTCAATTTTTCAACTCCTTCGTTTTAACTCTCCCTTTTGTGTGCTTTCTTTTTCTTTTCGACTTCTTCGATTTTTCTCATTTTTATCAATTCATCTCCTTCTCCTCCTTTTTTTCTTCATCAAAAAGTATATAAAAAATATATAGAATACCAAATGAAATATAAATATGCATGATACCAATTTATGCATTAATACGAGTATAAACTCCACCTGAAAATATTATCTCCCCCTTTTTAAAATATCAATTGTTAAAAATTAATTTTTGGGGACCCAACCGATAGTTGGTTTTTGTTTTGAGACGTGAACGATATTTGAAATGTTTGTTCCCTTAGGAACCCAATTTTTTTTTAATTTTTATCGTCCGTCTTGGGCTTTTGCAATTTGAAATGTGATGCCCGATTTTCAAACATTTTTCACATTGGGGTATTTTGAAATTGACGGATTCATTTTTCGAACGTGGTTTGAATCCTAATCCCTCTTTATTTAAAGTGTATTTTTGAACCGAGAGCATATTTTCAAATTTCTCGTTTCCGAGAGAAAATTTCTTCGTCAAATTCTTGAGCTCGGTTTGAACTTTAACAAGATCATCCTTTAAAATATTTTTGTTTTCAACGCATTTCGAATGATCGATTTCAACAAATTTTCATTTTTCAAGTATTTTGGAATTTTCAATTTCCAAAGTTTTATATTTAGACTTGAGGGATTTAATTTCATTTAAAGCATTTTGATAGTCCGTATGTAATAACTCGAATGCTTCAAAGAGTTCGTCGTAGGAGTTACTTACTTGGCTTTCGATGTCGCTATCGTCGAATGAACTTCGGGCCATGATCGTGAGATTATTTTGGTCAAGAAAATCTTCATCGGGATCTTCGTCGCTCCATGTTGCGATTAAAACCTCTTTTTGCTTTACTCGACAGTTCCTAGAAAAGTGGCCTGGTTTACCACATAATCGACAAGTATTGTCGAATTTCTTAGGTTCGCTCGCTTGAATGTCCTTCTTTCTCCGGTTTAATAAGTGTTGGAACTTATTAATATTCTTGGCATAATATGCCGATTCTTCGTCGCTTTCGTCCACCAGGGTTTCTTCTTTCTCTTTCGACATTTTAGCCTTGAAGGCTATCGACCTCTCCTTCGGTTTCAGTTTGGCATTCTGAGATTTTAGAACGATCTCGTAGTTGATAAAAGAACCAACAAGAGCACTAAAATCAAGATTGTTTAAATCTTTAGATTCCATAATTGCCGTAACCGTTCCATCCCATTCTCGAGGTAGTGATCGGAGAATTTTCTTTACTTTCTCACTACTCGAAAGCGGTTTTCCGAAACATGCTAATCCATTAGTGATGACCGAAAATCGGTCGAGCATAATCGATATGGATTCGTCGTCCTTCTTTGGCACTATCACACGATGATATCCGGTTGTGTTCCTCCGGATTTAAAGCACAGTATAATAATTGCGTGGCTTTGCAATTATAATGGACGTTTTTCCAATCCGCATCGTCATACTCTTCAAAGGTTTTGAGAGTTCCGTTTGAGTTCGTCGGAATTTTGGGACCAAGGCATATTACCTTCCATAATTCGATATCGTAAGCTCGGATGAAAATAGACATTTTCTTCTTCCAAGTCATGAAATTCGATCCATCAAAAAATGGTGGTCGGTTGAGAGCAAGGCCTTCGACTGGAGCCATTTGAAATGCCATTTTGGATCTTCTCCTCGGATGTTAAACTGCGTATTGGAGTACCGCTCCGATACCAATTGTTGGTATATAATCGGATATTTGCGCCGTTTGTGCGGAAGCGTAAATAAATTGCTGAAAATAAATCACACAAGGATTTATAGAGGTTCGGCTATTAATGAATCCTACGTCCTCTCTTGATGTATCTTTTTCTTTAGGATTAAGATCACAACCTCTACGCCTCTCTTCTATCGGTCGAAGGATTACCGTTACAGGCTCGTCTTCTATCAGTCCGAGTAAAACTGTTTTTCTTTTTCTATTGGATAAGGAATCAACCACTCTAGCTTTCTATGGGTACTAGATAAATCTCACTTAGATATCAATTGCGATTCTAACAATGCCGGATACTTGATCCTAATAACACCGAATTCAATCGTATCTTTTCTTTTACCTCTCGTGTATAACGTTGAATGTATAAAACACTCAAACTAACAATATAAGCTCAATATTACAACAACAATGTAAGTATATGAATATAAGATCAATGTCTTGAATGCTTGAAGTTGTTGTATGGAATAATACCAACTCTTTGGTATTTATAGCCTTCTTCCTCCTTACTAGCCGTTGCTGCCAGTTGACTAGCTAGCGTGCGCTAGCTCTTCCTTATTAGCGTGCACTATCGCACATTTTTGCTTTAGCATGCGTAATGTCTTTCATGTAGCGTACGTTAATCTTTTTTCAGTCCAGTGGCTACTGTCCTTGACAGTTAGCGTGCACTACCACTTCCTTTGTAGCGTGCGCTAATCCAATATATCCGTTGCATGACTTGTCACAGTATCCGTTTGATATGCTGACTTTGACCTACTATTCCCAACGTTCTGATTGAATGGAATTCAAACTTCTTTAGCGTGCGCTATTCCTTCTTTGTAGCGTGCACTATGCTTACTTCACTGCATACGTCATTCTGAGTTTGAATATCTTTACAACGGTAACTAGCCCTCGATAGCGTGCGTTAATGATCAAGCGTAGCGTGCGCTATCTCGTCAGATGACTTCCCTTCAGGTAACTTCGAACTTGGCTGATATGCAGATGACTTCCCGTTAGCGTGCGCTAACATATATGTCTTAGCGTGAGCTGGACATGCATTTTGCTCAGCTTTTTACGACTTCGTCTGCTTCGCTATTTTGTTTCGCCTCGATGTTTTTTTGTTGTTTAGCAACTTTAATCATCAAAAACACAAATTTAATAATGTGTGGAATAAATATTCTAACAAGATATTCCTACTTGGAAGTGGGATAAGATTTCCATGGACTTTGTTACTGGTTTGCCTCTTACTCGGAAAAGACATGATGCAATTTGGGTGGTCGTCGATCGGCTAACCAAGTCTGTCCATTTCTTACCTATTCGTATGGATTATCATGTTAGCAGATTGGCGAAGATTTTTCAGCAGGAGATTGTTAGACTTCATGGTACTCAAACATCTATCCTGTCAGACATAGATCCGTGGTTTGCTTCTCGTTTTTGGAAAGGCCTACATAAAGCTTGGGGTACTCGCCTTAAGTTTAGTACGGCTTTTCATCCACAGACAGATGGTCAGTCAGAAAGAACCATTCAAACTTTAGAAGATATGTTAAGAGCGTGTGCATTAGAGTGGACTGGAAGTTGGGATGAATACTTGTCCTTGGTGGAGTTTGCCTATAACAATAGTTGGCATGCTAGCATCAAGGCAGCACCTTATGAGCTTCTGTACGGGAGGAAATGTAGAGCACCTATTTGTTGGGATGAGGTAGGTGAACGTTTGATTGAGGGGCCAGCGATTATTAAGATCACTAATGAGAAACTGGCTGTAGCCAAGGAGAAGCTGAAAGAGGCTCGCACTCGACAGAAGAGTTATGCTGATAAGCATCGACGTGACTTGGAGTTTCAGGTTGGGGATCATGTATTTCTGAAAGTATCGCCATTTAGAGGTGTGAAACATTTTGGGATTAAAGGAAAGCGTAGTCCTCAATTTATTGGACCGTTTGAAATTCTTGAACGGATTGGGGAGGTTTCTTATCGTCTGGCTCTACCTCCTCAGTCATCACATGTTCATAACGTCTTCTATGTATCTCTTCTGAGGGGATACAATTATCATCCGTTGCATGTGGCATCTTATCCTTTTGATCAGATTCAGCCTGATATGTCTCTTTTTGAGGAACCCGAAGCTATTTTGGATCGACAAGATAGGATCATGAGAAACAAAGTCATTCCGTTTGTGAAAATTCTTTGGAAGAATCACCCAGAGCGTGAAGCTACCTGGGAAACCGAGGAATCGATGCGAACAAGTTACCCTCATTTCTTTTCGTAGTCTGGTATGTCTCCGTTTATTTTATATCAATTTCGCGGATGAAATTTTCTTTTTAGAGGGGAAGAGTTGTAAAACCCAGATTTTTGAACATGTTAAAATACCCAAAATACCCTTTAATCTCGAACCTATAAAAGACGTTTAATTATTTAAAATATTACATTACGATTATAACTTAAGTATTTAAATCGTTAACATTTGAATAAATAAATGTATTACGAATATAATACTTACACTAAAGTAATTTGTACACATTTAAAATTATCACACGTTTTCTATTTTTGTCCCTAGACGAATGATATGTTGTACACAAACATATGGAATCGTGAATCATGTCCAGGTTCGTGATGGGTTTTAAATTTGGCAAAGCCTTCCATCAAATCCCCATAATTTCGGCATTTTCCTTTTTGAAATCCCCTCCCCACTCGTCTATATTCATAACCAAATATCACACACATATTTCACAAAACTAAAAACTCTAAAACCTAATAACAATAATAAACGACAACTACCTAGTTTTTCTTCCATTTCTGTTCGATCAAAGCGTGCAAAGGGAGGGTCGTGTGTGGTTCTAGTTGGTGTGATCGTGGTTGATTTTCTGTTTGACAAGGAGGCTTTGGACGTGGGTTTCTTACTGTTCGAAGAGGTTGGGATTGTGGTGTTCGACGTGTATTCGGCTGGTATTCGATCTTGGTTCGTGTCTCTTTTCTTTATCACGCTACGATGGTAACATGCTTCTACCATGTTCAATTCTCTCCTTAGTCGTTTTCTTTTCGAACGTGTTATTGTCACCTTAATCGGCTATAGAAATCACATGTATTTAAATGTATAAAGGTTCACATGAAATCATATAATCGACACGTAAAATACCGAGAACAAGACATATATAATCGACCTAAAACATGCGTGTGTGTGTACTGATTGATTACGTTTGCAGATCGACTTAAACACTTGGTATAAATTAACATTTTAATCAAATGGAAAAGGATATGGAACATGTTTTCTCGAATTAGTTTTAATCGTGTGAAAAGGATTCGACTTTTATATCAAAACAGTTTCGAAATAGCTTGTGCATGTCGAGTTTGGTGGGTCTGATAAGAGGGCCGAGTCGAGTCGGTTTGAAAACATACTAAATATTGTACGTATGCATGGTGAAGGAAATTTATAGTGTACTCCTTTTGTTTATGTGTTGGGTCAAATGCAGGCATTCATTCATCTGATATTAACTCATAGAAGCATAAAAGGGCATGCATGGGAAATTTATTTCTATAACAGTGTTTAAAAAGAAAAGGCAGTGGTGATCTAATGGAAGTAAAATGGGTTATATAGGGGCGACCATACGTGGGTTAAATAAATGGATAAACTTGTCATATTTATATTTTTAATCCCTAAACTTAATCATATTTATATTTTGAACCCTAAACTTAAGATAATTACATTTAAAACCCTAAGCTTATATAAATTGTCATAATAAACCCTAATCTATTATAATTGTCATTTAAATACTATAACTTGATTAAATGGTCACTTTAACTATAAATGACTAATATTGCTAATTTGGAAACTTACTAAACATAGAAACTTACTTAAAATAGAAAGTTACTATATTTGGCAGATCACTAAAAATAGAAAGTTACTAAAAATGGAAAGCATACTAAAATGAGTAACCTAATTCAATTAGACTTAAAGTAATACTTGGTATTTCATTCGTATAGGTTTCGTGAAGCGGGAGTGATCCATCTCGTGTGATCTTTCTTTCCTTTTTGCTTGCTTTGCATAAGGTACATATATTCTGACCTTTCTCTTAAGGTTTCTCATGACTCTTACACATTTTTGATCTTTAGCTATTTTGATTATGAACCATTTCTATGAACCTTTGAACCATTTGATATGAACTCTTTGATTTGAGCTTTTGCTATGAACCTTTGATTATAAACCTTTGATTATGAACCTTTAGTTGTGTACCTTTGATTGCGATATCCTGATGACTTAAACATTTGCCAAACTTTTGACCTTGCCTTTGATCCTTCAGTATGATACCCGAGCCATTATACTCGGCATGGGGGTTCCATGTCCGTGTCATTGATGCACCAATGGCATGACTCTAGGTTGGTCGAGTGATGTGCCATCCCTTCCCTTTTTGTTTGTTGAAGATATGGCCACTAATACTTTTGCAGGGGCGTATGGATGCATCCTAGAATTGTTTTGTATTTGATATGCTACATTTGGTTTGGTGATTGATGTTGTGTGCAATACACGTCCTTCACATTTTGGGAGCTAGCTACTCCATGGTTACTATGATATGATATGGTTTGTTTAGTTTGGGCTCGTGGTGGATTACTGGCTTTCTTTACCTTACTCTATACCTTTGTTATACCTCATGATTTTCCCCAATGCACCATATTCCTGTTTCTTACTTCATTATCATTGCATTGTTTATATATCTGTTCACTGAGTTTTTTTAAGCTCAGCCGCATTTCTTTTCTCCCCGGCAGGTTGTTAAGCTAGGAGCTGGGGCTATCTTGGGATTGAGAGTAGGAGCTGAGTGTGGATTTACCCTAGACATCTTAGACTTTGATAACATTGTTATTTCATTTATGAGACTTACACTATTTATGTTTCCCTTCATTTGGTTATCTTTGGAACTTATGTAACGATCAAGTCGTGTTGACTTGCTTTTCATTTGGTATTTATTTAAGACTTCCGCTTGCGTTTATTTAATGTATGCTCTGATATGCCACCATAATGTGATACTTCTACCTTTGTCGGGTTGGGGTGTTACACTAAGCATACCTGAAATGCATGAAACGCTTTCCCCCATTTAAGAGGTTAGCATTTGAATGACTAGTACAAGTATTCAGGACATACAACATATATCACGTAAATATCAATTATATTAAAATATTCCCGGGTAGTTTTCAATGTTTAAAGTACATCCCAAGTCCTTGAAAGTAATATATATCAACTAGGGAGTTTTAGGAAACGACATAAAATCTTTTGGAACTTCAAGTCTAAGATTATAAAACCTTTTTCGAAAATAATAGGGTCTCGGCTATAATCTCGTTTTCTGCAAAACATCCTTTACACAGTCGTTAGGATCTAAACCCAAAATCTCTTTAAACCACAATACATGAAAACAATAACAAGGTCCGTTTGCCAGCACCAAAACCTCACAACCAAGGAACTAAACACATACGACACATATTCTAGTGCCATTCTTGTAACACCCCAAACTAGGCGGATATTACAGTGCCGTGGACCCCCGACTGGGACCCACCAGGCGAATGAGAGTTAATGAATTACACATAACAAATGTAGTACCGAACCACATTACATCATCAATTACTCCAATGAGGAGTTTCAAATACAACACACCCAGGGAAACACTGAATACATGTATATTTTATATGAAGATAAAATATACAACACTGAACAAATGACAATCCAAAAGGAAATGCAGCGGAAATACATAACAAGGAAAACAAGAATTAAATGAAGAGACTGGCCCCCCTACTAGTATCACTGGGACTCCTCGCCGTCAACGTTCTCTTCCCATGCCTTTGCCTTGCCATGACCTGAAAACAATATCCCCCAACGGGGTCAGATACACAGAACAACAATCCTCAAGAGTTGAACAATATCCATAATTACATATCTTAGTTATGAAATCAAGCTGAAGAGGGGCATCATAGTACGCCCGTAATGGAATGTGCACGTGCACAAGACGAGTGTCCGGACACACCCGCCCTTGTACCTAATTAGTCTCATGGAGGTACGTTACAGTGTGCACAGTCCATTGTGTTGGTGAACCCGATCACATGACTATCGTTTGCCCGACTAAAAATTCCACACATCCCCACCTGGCCACGCAACCCAGAAGGCCACAAGAACAAAAGTGACCATGATGAATATTAGTGAATAGCAAATCGATAAGGGTCGAGAATGACTCACCGAGATGAATTAATGATGAAATGAATGATAATCCATGGAAATGATTGGAACCGTCGTTCCTTGTGAAATGAATGATTAGTTTGGTAATTACAATTCTCAACATGAATAATATACTATGAATAAATTATGAATGTGAATGAACAACAACGAAAGGAATGAATATCCTTTTAACCGAGTAAGAATTAACTTACTCAATACCGGTGGTGAAAAGTCCTCTAACGAACAAACGTCCGTAACGGAGATATCGGTCGCTCGAACAATCTTGAATAACACAATTACCAACAATTCACTTAATATACGTACCAAAAGCGATCATAACCAATTCAATAGGTCGATACAACAAATTCAAACCCATTGGGGCATTTCGACAAACACTTTGTAAACAATCTCCCATTATTTACAACTAATCCCAATTGTATCGGAAACCAACCTCTAAATGAGTAATGTAATCCATAAAAACATCTTCAATGATATCAATAATCTAATAGGAAGCCACAACTCAAGGTTACGACAACATCAATCGGAAACTCCCAAAAACCAAAGTCAAACATCAAGGGTTCTTGAATAATTCCCCAAATATTCATCGAATCCGATATATACACCAATAAATCCATAAGAATACATGTATCCAAGGTAGGTAATCCATACCTAACATATTCCAACATAATAGCAAGCTAACACGAAGAAATCGAAAGAAAAACACTCAAATCCCGAAATTCTAGATTCAAGAAATGTTTACCTTGATTCGGACGGTAGGAGAGGATTAGGAGATGATAAATAGATGATACGAACTCAAAAACCTTGTTGGATGATGAATTATCGGACCACAAGTGCATTCCAAGCTCTAGCCGCAGAAGAAAGGGAAGACAATGGTGAAAATGAGAAAAACCCGTCGGTCTCACTATATAAATCTCAGGGACGCACGACCAAAACCGCACGATCAAGTGTCCGTGTGTCCGGTTGTGCGTGAAGTCTCTGCCAGCCACTGCTACAGTGCACGAGTGCCGTGCACGAGTAGTAACTCATGCGGCCTGCTCGTGCGGCCCTGACTCAAACGCTGGGTCTCTGCCCAGTTCTGCCGCAACACACGAGCACCACTCACGAGCAGTTGCTCGTGTTGCTTGCTCGTGCGGCCCTGCTCGACATGTAGTTCAGCCTATAACTAGTGTAACGCCTCATTTACCTATCTGCTACGAACGCCAACAATTAAAGGGTGATAAAATACTCATGTAGAGTCCTAAACGTTGATCAAAACACCAATTAGTATCCAACGAATGTAATGGATGAAAGGAACATGACGAGAACATTACATATAACTGATGTACCAAGTACAATAAATCACAAAAATCGAGAAGTACGGGAACAATTAGCACGAGTACTACAAAAATTATGCCGAACGGTGAATACAATTGAATGAGTGTGAATGTTGGATGATTATTAATGAGTGAAAATTACGGAGTGACAATTACTGAATGATAATAAATGAATTTACAACCGGGTATTACATATTCCCCCCTTAAAAAGAGTTTCGTCCTAGAAACTAAGGGTCAAACAATTCGGGATGACTCTCCCGCATACTATCCTCGGTTTCCCAAGTAGCCTCTTCGACTCCGTGTCTAGACCACTGGATTTTAACTAAAGGAATCATCTTGTTCCTCAACTGTTTGATTCGCCGCTCTAGGATTCATACAGGACGCTCCTCATACGTATGATCATCCGCGATCTCGATTTCATCAAACTGAAGTATGAGACTAGGGTCCACAACTGAGAGACATGAAAAACTTTATGAATTCGGCTCAACGCCAGGGGTAAAGCCAATCGATAAGCCAGATCGCCCACTCGATCCAAAATCCCAAACAGTCCAATGAATCTAGGACTTAACTTCTCCCGCTTCCCGAAATGGAAAATACCTCGACTCGGAGATACCTTGACCAAAACGTGGTCACCTACCTCGAACTCTAATGGTCGACGACGATTATCTGAATATGATTTCTGTCGACTCTGAGCGGTCAACAAACGACTCCTGATCAAAGCTACCTTCTCGCGGGTGGCTATAAGCATATCGGGCTCAGTGCCGACTGATTCTGATAAGTCATCCCAGCATAGGGGAGATCGACAACGACGACCGTACAAGGCCTCGTAAGGTTCCATCTGAATCGAAGCGTGCCAACTGTTATTATACGTGAATTCGATCAACGATAGTTGGGCTTCCCAATCATCTTTCTAATCGAGAACGCATGCCCTCAACACGTCCTCCAACGTCTGAATAGTTCTCTCTGATTGTCCGTCGGACTGAGGGTGAAAAGCTATGCTGAAGTTGAGCTGAGTTCCCATGGCACGATGAACTGATTTCCAAAAATGCGACACGAATGGCCCGTCACGATCAGAAACGATACTCTTAGGAGTACCGTGCAATCTCACTATCTCTTTAATGAACATCTGGGCAAGTCTCTCGGGACCCCACGTATCCTTAACCTCAAGGAAATGAGCTAACTTAGTTAAACGGTCCACAATCACCCAAATTGTATTCATGCACTGCCGACTCATCGGCAAACTCGTAATGAAATCCATTGAAATATCCTCCCATTTCCATTCTAGGATAGGAAGCGGTTTCAGCATGTCCGCCGGTCGCTGATGTTCTATCTTGACATGTTGGCAGGTGAGATATCTCGAAACAAACTTTGCGACTTCTCGCTTCATATTACTCCACCAGTAATTTTGTTTCAAGTCCTTGTGCATCTTGCTAGACCCCGGATGAATAGAATAAGGGGTAGCATGAGCCTCTCTCAAAATCGAGTTTTTCAACTTGTCATTCGCCGGAACACATAACCGGTTCTTAAATCGCAAAAGTCCATCCACGTGGACCACAAATCCAGGGCCTTTCCCCTAAGTCACATCATCTCGAAAGCGCAACAAAAATGGGTCTAAATCCTGTTTTAGTTTGATCGCCAACTCAAGTGGCGATGAAATCTCCAGCATGCAAACCTGTCCTTGTACACGCTGTAACCAAACCTCAATCTCATGCCTAAGGAATTCCTGCTGAAGTTCCTTCTGAACCGTTAAACGAGCAAGCATCTGCTCCTGAACGGACTTACGGCTCAAGGCATCGACGACAACATTCGCCTTACCCAGGTGATATTGTATCTCGATATCATAGTCCTTAATCAGTTCTAACCACTGTCTCTGATGCATATTTAGCTCCTTTTGAGTAAATATATACTTCAAGCTCTTATGATCGGTGAAAATATGACAGGTGACGCCATAAAGATAATGACGCCAAATCTTCAATGCGAAAAACACGGATGCTAGCTCTAGGTCATGGGTCGGATAATTGACCTCATAAGGCCTCAGTTGCCGCAACGCATAGGCAATCACTTTTCCGTTCTGCATTAGTACACATCCGAGACCCTGCCCGGACGCAACACTATAAACCACGAATCCTTCCGTCCCTTGTGGTAAAGAAAGGACAGGCGCTGAAATTAAACGACTCTTGAGTTTCTCAAAACTCCGTTGACATGCGTCAGACCACGTGTACTTCTTATCCTTCCGCAAAAGGTTAGTCATAGGTTGAGCGATTTTAGAACATCCTTCCACAAATCGCCGATAATAGCCAGCTAATCTGAGAAAGATTCGGATTTCCTTAACATTCTTCGGAGGTTGCCAATCTTGTATAGCCTCAGTCTTCTGAGGGTCGACATGTACTCTGTTTTCTGAAATCACATGCCAGAGAAACGTCACCTCGGACATCCAGAATTCACATTTGGAAAACATTCCATAGAGTTGCTCTGGTCTCAACATGTCGAGAACCTGATGAAGGTGAAATTCATGCTCCTTTCGATCACGAGAATAAATCAAAATGTCATCAATGAAGAAAACCACGAACTGATCCAAATAGTTGATGAAAACTCGATTCATTAATTCCATGAATACCGCAGGTGCATTAGTTAACCAAACGGCATCACCACAAACTCATTATGACCATAGCGCGTTCGAAACGTCGTACTAGCGATATCCGACTCTCGAATTCACAACTGATGATACCCAGATCTTAAATCGATCTTGGGAAATACCGAAACTCTCTGAAGTTGTTCTAAAAGATCATCGATGCAGGGTAAAGGATATTATTCTTGATCGTCAACCTGTTCAGCTCTCGATAATCAATGCACAAGCGAAACGAACCATCATTCTTCTTGACAAATAACACTGGTGCTCCCCACGGGGACGCACTCGGTCGGATATAACCCTTCTCGGTCAAATCCTCCAATTTATTCTTCAGTTCCTGCATGTTGGTCGGGGCCATCCGATACGGTGCCTTCGATAATGGGGACGTACCAGGCTCCAACTCTATCGTGAATTCCACATCTCTTTGTGGAGGCAAACCAGGTAACTCATCCATAAATACATCAGCATATTCTCACACTACCGAGATATCCGCCAATGACACTGATGATTTCTCAGTCTTGGTCATATAGCACCAATAACCAACCCACCCCTTATTGAGTAATTTCACTGCTTTCATCATATTGATAACTCTTCCGGAACAGCTGGAGTTACTCCCCTGAAATACACACTCGACTCCATCGTCTGAAATGATAGTTACCATACGCTTACAGACACTAAGGATGGCATCATGATGATCCATCTAATCAATACCCAGAATGACATCATCTCTAGGTAATTCTACCACGATCAAGTCTGCCAACTAAATACAGCCATGAAGCTGAATTAGACAATTCTTAATCTTACGATCTCCGATAATTCTTCTACCATCAGGTAGTCCAATGATATATGGTTCACAACTAGTAGCACTATCCAGATGAAGTCTACTCAAGTATGACTCGGAAATGAATGAATGCGATGCACCAGTATCAAAAGAGTACACACGGGTTGAGATAAAATTTAGAGTGTACCTGAGATTATTCGGTCCTCCGGATCATCGGCTCTCTTCATCTCATAAATTCGGGGCTTACTAGCCCCTGCACCGGATGCTCCTGCCTAATAAGTATGGGCTCCGCCTTTAGTTGCTCTCGTCATCTTAAACGATGCTGACTGAGTAGCCTGATTCTGAACAGCTGGTTGTTTTGGGGCCTAAGATGCCGCCGGATTATTCTTGGAGTCTCTTCGGCAGAAACGGACCTTATGCCCGACAATCCCACAGTTGAAACAAGTGATAGTGTGCCTCGAACACCTAGTGCTGAAATGACCCGGTGCTCCATAGTTGAAACAGGTGATGGCCGAACTGGCCGCTCGGGACTGAGATTCTGTGGGTTTATGCGCCGTAGGAGGTTTCTCAAGGCTTCTTGAAGGTTGACTGACCGCTTTCGGACTGATTACACTTCGTTGATTTCTTGCTAGCAGATGAAGGTTGTTGCTTAGCAATTTCCTTAGCAGTAAGCTCATAAGTAAGAACTTTCTCGATTAAATTGGCGATAGTGGGGCAATGATGATTAAGCAATTACATTTAGGCCATCATGCCATGCGTAAAAGTGAGTGGATCAACCTGAACACCTTCTGATTGAGCTGTATCTCGGTTACGACTCCCTGACAGTGAAGGATTATTTCCAGGTGAATATGTGGCAGCGTTGCTGCTCGATCAATTAGCATTATTCCTCTCGTTCGCACGAGTATTCATTTAAGCTCCTGGGTTTCGGCCCGCACCGCGGCCTCTTCCCCTGCGTCCTCTGCCAGCTTGATCCATACTGAAGGTAGGAAACACATGATAATTATAGATCTCGCATGAATATCGCATGAAAGATCAACTGAGGTGACATGATTACATGATGAAATTATTGAAATGATTATCTTGGACAAGTTAACAAGATTGATGATATGATCCACAAGGTTAACAACTGAGCAATGAAATTAACTTAATGATGAATGAATTAACATGATCGACATGACCAAAAATGATAATAATGATTGAGGATTGTTGACTGATGAATGATGAATCAGTGTTTCTTATTACCACAAATCATACCATGGCGTCAGAAATCTTACAGTTCTTTCGGTCTGAGGGTTTTGGCGCTTGCACAGGTCACACTTGACGCGAAAGTCCAATGATATTAGTCTGGTGAATTCAAATGAGACATCACTCGGAAGCTAGTATTCAAAACCACGCTCTGATACCAACTCTATAACACCCCAAACTAGGCAGATATTACAGTGCCGTGGACCCCCGACTGGGACCCACCAGGTGAATGAGAGTTAATGAATTACACATAAAAAATGTAGTATCGAACCACATTACATCATCAATTACTCCTATGAGGAGTTTCAAATACAACACACCCAGGGAAACACTGAATACATGTATATTTTATATGAAGATAAAATATACAACACTGAACAAATGACAATCCAAAAGGAAATGCAGGGGAAAATACATAACAAGGAAAACACGAATGAAATGAAGAGACTGGGGCCCCTTACTAGTATCACTGGGACTCCTCACCATCAACGTTCTCTTCCCGTGCCTTTGCCTTGCCATGACCTGAAAAAAATATCCCCAAACGGGGTCAATTACACAGAACAACAATCCTCAAGAGTTGAACAATATCCATAATTACATATCTTAGTTATGAAATCAAGATGAAGAGGGGCATCATAGTACGCCCGTAATGGAATGTGCATGTGCACAAGAAGAGTGTCTGGACAAACCCGCCCTTGTACCTGATTAGTCTCACGGAGGTACGTTACCGTGTGCACAGTCCATTATGTCGGTGAACCCGATCACATGACTATCGTGTGCCCGACTAAAAATTCCACACATCCCCACCCGGCCACACAATATGAACCCAGAAGTCCACAAGAACAAAAGTGACCATGATGAATATCAGTGAATAGCAAATCGACAAGGGTCAAGAATGACTCACCAAGATGAATTAATGATAAAATGAATGATAATTCACGAAAATGATTGGACCCGTCGTTCCTCGCGAAATGAATGATTAGTTTGATAATTACAATTCTCAACATGAATAATATACTATGAATGAATTATAAATGTGAATGAATAACAACGAAAGGAATGAATATCCTTTTAACCGAGTAAGAATTAACTTACTCAATACCGGTGGTGAAAAGTCCTCTCACGAACAAACGTCCTTAATGGTGATATCGGTCGCTAGAACAACCTTGAATAACACAATTACCAATAATTCGCTTAATATACGTACCAATAGCGATCATAACCAATTCAATAGGTCGATACAACAGATCAAACCCATTGGGGCATTTCGACAAACACTTTGTAAACAATCTCCCATTATTTACAACCAATCCCAATTGTATCGAAAACCAACCTCTAAATGATTAATGTAATCCATCAAAACACCTTCAATGATATCAATAATCCAATAGGAAACCACAACTCAAGGTTACGACAACATCAATCGGAAACTTCCAAAAACCAAAGTCAAACATCAAGGGTTCTTGAATAATTCCCCAAATATTCATCAAATCCGATATATACACCAATAAATCCGTAGAAATACATGTATCCAAGGTATATAATCCATACCTAACATATTCCAACATAATAGTAAGCTAACACGAAGAAATTGGAAGGAAAACACTCAAATCCCAAAATTCTAGATTCAAGAAATGTTTACCTTGATTCGGACGGTAGGAGAAGATTAGGAGATGATAAAGCGATGATACGAACTTAAAAACCTTGTTGGATGATGAATTCTCCAACCACAAGTGCATTCCAAGCTCTAGCCGCAGAAGAAGGGGAAGACAATGGTGAAAATGAGAAAAACCCGTCGGTCTCACTATATAAATCTCAGGGACGCACGACCAAAATTTCACGATCAAGTGTCCGTGCATTCGGTCATGCGTGAAGTCTCTGCCAGCCACTGCTAGAGTGCACGAGTGCCGCGCACGAGCAGTAACTCGTGCGGCCTGCTCGTGCGGCCCTGACTCAAACGCTGGGTCTCTGCCCAGTTCTGCCGCAACACACGAGCACCACGCACGATCAGTTGCTCGTGTGGCCTGCTCGTGAGGCCCTGCTCGACATGTAGTTCAGCCTATAACTAGTGTAACGCCTTGTCTACTTATCTGCTACGAATGCCAACAATTAAAGGATGATAAAATACTCATGTAGAGTCTTAAACGTTGATCAAAACACCAATTAGTATCCAACGAATGTAATGGAGGAAAGGAACATGACGACAACATTACATATAACTGATGTACCGAGTACAATAAATCACAGAACTCGAGAAGTACGGGAACAATTAGCACGAGTACTATAAAAATTACGCCGAACGGTGAACACAATTGAATGAGTGTGAATGATGGATGATTATTAATGAGTGAAAATTACGGAGTAACAATTACTGAATGATAATAAATGAATTTACAACCTGGTATTACAATTCTAACCAAGTACCAGACATATCACCATAACTGAAACATTAACATCAATATCACAAAAACCACACTTGGTAACCATGTCCGTGCCCTTTAGCATCGACCCTCAGAGGTCCCGTCGAACCGTCCCCAGGTGGGAAACCACTTCCGCGGTCGTGCCCCTTAGCATCGACCCCTAGAGGTTCCCTCGAACCATCCCCATGTGGAAGAACAACTCACGCACACTAGTGTTCACAACTTTCACAATTTCCAAACGTTGAATATAATGTATATAGTTATGGCACTAGCTAGAATGTCCACTTACTGACACATAACTACGACCGAGGCTAACACGACTATAACTACTCCTAGTATACGCAAACACCACAAAGGTACCCACAAGCAGCATATTCAACCCTTAATATATTCCAAGATCAACAACACGAACGACACGACTCCACAACAACCTAACTATCCTAGACGCATCACTACCCATCAACACTTACACAAACCAATCAAATCATCTAAACCAACTCAATTCCATCGTACGCAATCAACGCGCACACACACACACACACACACACACACCACGCACACCTGCACATACGCCTACATATATATAATATATATACACACAAGACACACACACACATATATATATATATATATATATATATATATATATATATAACATTCACACATACATCGCACATAAAACACACACATTTACATACCGTACAGACACACTGAGCTCCCGCTGGAATCCGACCGTCTCCTAGCCGGAATCAACTTCCGATCACCTGAATCCCATTCAAGCTGACACTCATCCCTTCTACCGCCTACCGGAGTAAGTAAACAATTCTAAAATTCCACCCTATAACCCCCGACCAACCTTTGCTGGAAAACCCATCATCGAAAAAGTCGAACCAAGTAGTTGACTTTTGTCGGAAGCTCTCTCCCAGGTCATCGGACCTCTAGGTCGCTATACACCCCCGATCGGTCCATCTCTGAATCAAAATCGCATCCATGGCTGGAGATCGAGAAGAAAACCTGCCATCTTTGACCTCTACGGCTCACCTCTACCGGAACCGAACTCCTCTGACCACGCTCAAGCCGTGATCTCGGTGTCTCGTCCTTCACCGCCATCATTCCTCAGGTCACTTATGCCGATTTCTAAAGGGATGAGTGGAGGGGGCGGTGTGTTTAGTTGAGGGGGAGAGAGAGACATACGGGAGAAAAGAGAGACGGTAGGTGAGAATGACGATAGGGGGAGATAGAGATGATTAATAATGAGTTATAAGTGTATTTGTGTTATGGTCAATTGGGTCTAGTAAATTAATTGGGCCAAGCCTCATTGCTATAGAAAAGTACTTGTAGTATAGTCCGGCCCATAGTTTCATTTAGATAAATCAGCCTACTTCTGTTATTCAGTCTCTTGGCTCGATTATTTGATTAACTCTTTTCATATCAAATGATACAAATGATCAATAACTCACCAATACTTTGGTCTAGTATTTCGAGAATCTGCCCGATTTAAAACTAATCAGCTAATAAATAAAATAATAATAATTCCGCTTAAAATTCTAATTTAAAATTCCCGGATATTACACCTTTGGGGAGCCCCCGGCCTCAGCCGCACCGTTACTAGGTGCGACAGCTCTTGGGTTCGGTGATTAAATTAAGTCACGCAGCGGAAATATAAACTGGTATAACCAGATAAAAACCGAACCCCTAAAATAGATCGATCAAGCATCGTACAAACCAGTATAAAATGACGAAGATAAAACTAAGAAGTCATACCCTCGTAGACCTTTGATAATATCTTCTTGAAAGAAAAATTCCCGAGCCAAGCTTTGATTGTCTCCGGTCACCAACACAAGCACGAATCCATTTCGTTCTAGCTTGATGAATGATCAAACACCCAATATTTCGAGCACCTATATGTTATCACGCGTCGAATATTGATCGAAAAAATTATATATTAATTTGTTCTTGAAGAACACGGCTAGAAATTGATATAGTATTTTTTTTCTTCTCTTCTTACTTTTCTTTCTCTCTAAGATGAAATAATATCAAGAAAAATTTTCTTCTCTCCTCTCTCTTTTGCATCGGTCGTGATGTATATTCATGTGTGTGTGTGTTGTTTTGATTTTATAACATGATATGATAAGATATCAAGATCATGATAATCTTAATATCTTTTGTCATTATGTTAAAACAAATCAAAGCAAACCCCACACCAAAACAAGATAAACCAAGAAAAAAAGAAACCACATGGAATGTGGGGAGAGGAAATATGGACGACCCAGTAGTTGGTGAGAAAACAAGTCGAGCCACTTGGTTCGTGTACCAGACGTTTGCGCGTCTAGTCCGTTAAGTAAACATCATTTTATTTCAAATGTATTTATACTTAATTAATTAATCTAATTAATAATTATAATAATATATTTCTAGGAAATAATTATTTGAATTAAATGAATCACTCAGTAATTAATTTCAGCTCAGAAGACTGCATGATTTATCAAATAAATCAAATTAGATATCCAATATCCAATATTAATGAAGAGATAATAATTACATTTTTTATCCATCAAATATCCTTGTGCGTGACTCCGTAGGTCCGTCTTAGTCGGCGATGGAAAGAACTAATGAGTACGGGTAACACTTCGCCAGCATAGTGCTCCATACCATAACCGAACTAAGAACGAATGATCAGGTCATTCCAAAACCATTATGTCCTGAACACTGTATACATATAAACCCTCCAATCATATGTACCGATCAAGTATTAGGGTCAAGGTAAAGGCAAATCCTATTGTAACTTGACTCTATACATTTGTTAATGCAAATCGAGATCACCGAGCTCTCATGTATCAAATACAACAAACTTTAAATGCTTTGGCTAAAGAGTTATGATCTCATTTGCCATTAACGGCATAGGACATTTACCTTATCACTTGCAGGAGAAAGAATCCTATCTTAGCATTCTGTAGAGACTGCTACTTACCCACTAAGTTGCATTTCAAGGTTGACCCACCAACCGATGATTGGATCGAACTACTCTAATGACTAACTTAATATCCCAAGGACATCTCCTACTGAAACCTCAAGTCAAAGGTCTATGTATACCTATCATAACATTTCGATTCAGTCATTGACAATCCCTGAGTGATATCAGGTGAGTTGTGTTCGAGTATACTAATCCCATTAGCATACCTATAACGTGTGCTCCTACAAACTCTTAGTGAAGACAGGCACTCAACATGTCAAAGTACACGTTATACAAGCCTTATCTAAACTTACTGCCCAATTAGATTTTATCGACTTGCGAACCCATTAAGCATTCGAGCATTAAACACTTCTAGTGTCTATCTCCTTACCTCCATAAGGAGTGGAATGTTTTCTCTCAAATGCAAGCACAATTATTCATTATAGAAAATTACAATGCCCATGATATATAATAATATAAAAATAGTAAATGCCTTATTTAATTTAATATTCATATTACAATATAATGCTCCCACTCTCTCATCATCTCAGTGGCATTCGGGGGCATATTTCTAACAATCTCCCACTTACACTCAATGCCACAACTATGGTATCTAATACCCATATTCTCCAGATGTCGCTCTAAGACTATCTGAGACAATAACTTGGTCAGTGGATCATCAACGTTATTTGCTGTGTCTACTCTCTGCAATATAACATTATGTTTCTGAATCATCTCTCTAAAAAAAATGATATTTTCTCTCGTGTTGTGGTGATCCGTATGCTCCTTAGCCTGTGCAACAGCTCTGTCATTTTCTGAAATAGGGTCACGGCCTTCTCTGTGTCAGGAACCACTTGAAGTTCCTCAATAACTTCTTAATCCAAAAGGATTCTTTAGCAGCCTCCGTGGCTGCCTGATATTCGGATGGACATATAGAGATTGTCGTCGCGCTTTGCTTGGCACTTCTCCAAATGCTGCTCCACCATTCAGAGTAAAGATATACCCTGAAGTGTAGATCTTCGCATCCATGTCTCCAGAAAAATCTGAATCTGTATAACCCTCCACTTTTAGTTCTCCACCGTCTTATGTAAGAACCAAGTCTTTCATCCTTTTCAGGTAGTTAAGAATGTTTTTTACAGCAGTCCAGTGTTCCTCGGCTGGATTTGACTGAAACTGACTTACTATGCTCACAACATAGGCTATGTCCGATTTAGTGCAAATCATAGCGTACATGAGACTACCCACTGCCGAAGCATAAGGCACCCCACATTTCCTTTTTGTCTTTCTCACTTTGAGGACATATCTCTAAGGAAAGTTTTATGCCATGTCGCATAGGTAGAAACCCTCTCTTAGAATCTTCCATCCTAAATCGCTTCAGGATCTTTTCTGTATAGAGGGCTTGGAAAAGACCCAATATTCTTTTTGCTCTATCTCAATAGAGACGAATACCCAGAATATATGTAGCTTCTCTTAAGTCTTTCATTGCGAACTCTTTCGAAAGCCAAGCTTTCACATAGCTGAGCATTCCAATGTCATCCACATGTATTATTAAGAACGCAATTTTGCTCCCACTAACCTTCTTGTAAATACAGGGCTCCTCTTTATTTTGGACCAAATCAAACTCTTTGACCGTCTTGTTAAAGCGAAGATTCCAACTTCGCGAAGCTTCTTCAGTCCATAAATGGCACGCTGAAATTTGCATACTTTATGAATATCGATTTCATATATGAATCGCTTAGGCTGTTCTATGTAAATTTCCTGCTCGAGGAATTCATTTAGGAACGTCGTTTTCATATCCATTTGCCATATTTCATAATCTAAATGGGCTGCTATGGAAAGCATCATGCAAATAGACATAATCATGGCTACACGCGAAAAGGTCTCGAAGTAATCAATTCATTCTCTTTGGGAATACCCTTTTGCCACAAGCCTGGCCTTATAGGTATCAACCTTGTCATCTCCACCAGTCTTTCTTTTATAGATCAATTTATTTCCAATAGGCACCATGATCTTAGGACGATCCTGTTAGGAGTATTCCCTCGAATGTCACTCAGAGGATGTTAGGGTGAGGGCATTGTACTTGTTATTATATAAATTATTATCAGAAGGCAACTGCATGTTTCTTTATTTACTGGAAGTTACTAACATTCCTGATTCGTAAATATATATATATATATATATATGAGTTAAAATAAAAAGTCTCTTATAATAAAAAGTGTAGGAAGGATTGTGGGAGTGACATGTGTCATCCCCATTCCACATCATATGACACATCATATGACATGTGTCACCCACCCCCACCCGAAAAAAATTTTCCTGCCAAAAAAAAAAAAAAAATTTGGGGGGCAAAAAAAAAAATTTCCCGCCAAAAATTATTACTGTATCACAGTTATAAAGTTACTGCATCACAATTATGATTTAGTGCATTAAGGTTATAAGTTACTGAATCATACTTGATGCACTTAACTGTTAACTATGATGCAGTAACTTAAACTGTGATGCAGTAAAACTTATTAGTGTGATGCACCAAAACTTATAACCGTGATGCACCAAAAAAATGGTGCATCATACTTATAAATTTTTGGCGGGAAAAGAAAAAAAAAATTTGGGCCCCAAAAAAAATTTTTTTTTGACGGGAATTTTTTTTAGGGGGGTAGGGGGTGGGGTGGGTGCTGTAACATCCCAAACTAGGCGAATATTACAGTGCCATGGACCCCCGACTGGGACCCACTAGGCGGATGAAAATTAATGAATTAAGTGATATAATTGTAGTACCGAACCACAGTATATCAATAATTACTTCAATGAGGAGTTTTATTACAACACACCCAAGGAAATGACCGAATACAAGTATATTTTATATGGAGATAAAATATACAACACTGAATAAACTCAAAATTCAAACGGAAATCTGCAGCGGAAATAAAATAAGGAAACACGGTGAATGAAAGGATTGGGGCCCCCTACTAGTATCACTGGGACTCCTCGCCATCAACGTTCTCTTCCCGTGCCTTAGCCTTCCCATGACCTGAAAAACAAAATCCCCCAACGGGGTTAGTTACACAGAACAACAATCCTCAAGAGTTGAATAAACACAATCATATATGCTGAATAACCACAAGTTTGATCAACAATCTCAGACCGTTGAACACGTACGGTCAAAAGTGAATCGGTCATATTATAACCCAATCTTGTTGAAAACATACACAATCTAACATGCTGTATGAATCAACTAACGGTATGGCTCAAAGGGTGGCGCCACACTACGCCCGAGATGGAAATGTGTCCGTGCACAAGCCACCAATGAGTATCGATCGAATACACGTGTGATCTTGTACCTAATCAGTCTCACGAAGTGATCGTCTCGTGTGCACAGTCCAATGTGAGGCCAACAACCAACACACGACTTAATATGTGCCCGACATGAAAATCCTACACACACCAACCGGTACGCCAGTATGACCCGGAATGCCACGAGATAACAAAAGTGACATCGAAATCAATGATGACTCACCGAGATGAAATGACAGTGAAATGAATGATAGCTCAATGAAATGATTGGAACCGTCGTTCCTTGTGACTGAAGTGATTAATTGACAATTACAAGTCTCAATACGGTTAATACTGTAATATCCGCAATTTCAATTTCCGGTAATTTTCTTTTTTTGGCGGAAGTCCATCTTAGTGACTCTATTGTGACCGTTTCGTCATTCTGAGATGATTAATTCTACACTTTTTATCATACGAGTTCGTTTCGGTATCGTTTTATTGAGTTCCGTGTTCTTAAGCGACTTTTTCAAGTATGAGTTCGACTTTGTAAAATCATCATAAATTCTTGGAAACTCCAAAAACTCTGAATCTTTGCAATATTATATAAAATCAAGTTAGATTTCCAATGGTTCAAACGGTGAGTCAATCGGAGTCCGGACGAATGAGTTATGGTCGAAATAGCTAAGACTGCACCATGTGCCTTTTTGGTGCTGGAGCGGGCTGTACCGCGGGCCGCGGCACACTCGACCCGGGCCGCGGCACACGGGCTTTTTCTGCACTTTTTCAGCAGATTTTCGAGGAGAAAACTTCATTTTTCTCCTTTCTTCTTCCTCCTTCCATCTAGGGCGATTTGTGGGCGATTTTTGGGCGGTTTATCTCAGGGAATTCATCTTATTCAAGTTCTTAGTGTGGACTAACAACATCAAATCCATGTTCTTCGTTCGAATCAAGGTATTTTGGCTTGAACCCATGTTTTTGAATATTTTGGGGATTTTCCTTTTGATTTCGATTCCAATCCATTTTTGATCAATTAATTGTTGTATAAACCTTGTTTTGAACATGTTCTACGGATTGGATACTCATATCTTTGATTCGTTCGACTCGAAGGGCGATTTCTTTGTTCTTGGAGGTTCTTGAACATTTAATGTTCGATTAAATGTTCGATTGAGTTCCCTTCGATAGTTTGTTGGGATTTCTGTTGTTTTTTGCCATGATTCTCGTCGTAATCATGTTTTATTGTTCCTTATAGAGGATTATAGGTGCTCATGGATTCCGAGTTGAATCTTATTGGTGATTGATGATTCGTGTTGTTTTATTCTCGTAGTAATTGCGGTGCTATCGCGTTCTTGATAGTGTTCGGGAGTTCGGGGCTATTCGTCCATATTCCATCCGTCGTCTTGTTGCGATCGTGGTTTCGAGGCAAGTACCTTGATCATACTTTTCTTGTTTCGTGGATATGATGATAGGTGATCGTCTTGACATGTTTGCTTGATTGTTTGAAATGAACTTTCAAAAGATTCGATTAGCCTCGTTAAAGGCTCTCTTTCAAAACCGTGTGTATTTTGTGATTGGTGTGTTTCGTAAAAGATTATGTGAATCCTATGGATATGGTTGGCGTTGATGCTGTGCTTGTTAATGTGGGTGTACGTATATTGCATCATTTCGGTGCGTTGTGGTTGGACGTTGTGTTTTGCTTTGTGTTTGTTGCCTTTGGGTGAATTATTTGGATATCCTTGATGTGATCTGTATTTGTGTGAATGTGTGGATTTGGTCGAAGGTCTATGGTGACACATGGAATGTGACAATATGGTCAGGATGCAACAAGTGATTGATCCAACCGTGAGAGCCTAAGACAATCTACGGTGACACATGGCTTGTGATCATGTGGTCAGGATGCAACAAGTGATTGATCCAACCGTGAGATGATAAGACCTGCGGTGACATATGGCAAGTGATCATATGGTCAGGAGACAACAAGTGATTGATCCAACCGCGAGATGACGTGGCAAGTGATCACGGTGGTGTGTTTATGATTGTGAATGTGTTTTGCTCACCTTGGGTAGGTCCGACATGGCCTCGAAGGGAATCCAATGGTATAGCCCTGGATTCATGAGTTGGTGTTGTATTTGTGTGACCAAGATTTGCGTATCTTGAGTGATTAAATTGTGTTGATTTTATGTCCGTCGAGGACACGTGACATGGGTTTTAACCCGTGAATTGTTGTTGGTTTTATTTCTGAAAACAAAACCCTTGGGTTGTGACCCCTATCGATTTTGGAAAGTGAAGGATTCAATAATCCTAAATGGTTTTACGTTGAAAACTCCCGAGAGCATTTTAAAAGGTTTTATAAATTATTCTCTCGATTTGTGATCTTTCGGTTTTGGAATGTCGTACTCAAACTCTTGCCTCGGGAAGTACTTTTGTTATGATTGAATCTTTGAGGATTCCTGATTATTGTTATTCGTGGAATGTGAATTGTATGACTCGTATTTGCACTTTGTACTTGCACTAGCAAAATAGTGGAATTTTGCTAACCCCCGAGTAATCGGGGGGTGGATGTCTGTATTGCATTCAGGGTTTGGGGAGCATAGCACAGGGTCGGCATGAAGGATGATGAAAGATGAACGATACTAATCACACGAGGACCCGTACAATGTCATATTGGCTTAGTTGTATTTTATTTCCGCTGCAGTATTCTTTCCCCGTTGTACGGGAGTGTGTTGTATTCGACCCCTGCGTGGGCACGTATTGTGATTGAGTTGTATGTATTTATTGAAAGACCAAATTGGTCTACTGAGTCATTTTAGCCTTAAAGGCATTGTCGAGATGTTTAATGTTGTTACCAGCCTGGTAGATCCTTGAGGAAAGGTTCTACAACGTGTAATATCCCTGAGCGGATTGGGGGTGTTACATAAATGGTATCGGAGCTTAGGTTGTGGAAACCTAGGCTGTCGGGTTTAGTGGTGTCTGTTGAGTTTTTGTCTCGTCGGATTTTGTCTGACTGAGTCGTGTCGCGACGCGTCGTCTGAGTTGGCTTGTCGTGATTAGTATCATGGGGCGATTATCATCTTCGTGCGACCTGTGGATGTAAGTCTCCCTTCTTTGTGTTTGTGCCTCGTCTGATGCGAGTTACTGGTATGATTATGTGTTAAGTGACGGAATCTTTATGCAGATTTTTAGTCTCATGATTGCGTTTATGTGACTCTCATATTTCGTCTATATGAGGAGTGGTGTCGCTGCTAATATATTTTCGAACTGTATTTTATCCGATGCGTGAGTTCTTTCAAAATGACTTTTAGTATTTTGCAAACTGAGTTTTACTTCGTAAAACCGACTCCCTAAATCGAGTTTTGGCATTTTGGCCTTGGATGTTTTATGACGGTTTGATAAATGATCGTGTGAGTTTTGGGCATTCTGGCCTATTGAATTTCTGAAAAACTTGAGTATCTTAGAAAATAAATTTCGAGACGTACCTTTCAAATGGATTATTTTCTCGTGGTACTTTCAAGGTGCCACAGTACGATTCAAAATTATTCCAGTCGAGGACCAAAATATTTTGAGACATTTTCAATTATTTAGAAATGCTTTGCTTAGACCCGAGGGTCTAATATTTCTGAAAAATTTTCATTAAGAAAAGTATCCTCATTTTTGTTATCAAACGCAAGATGGTTTTCAAAGTCTCGATAACAATGTTTGCACTACTTTTTGAAAGGTGATACTCAAGATCAAATGATGTTTCCAAAATTTTTTTTCTCAAAAGGTGGTTCTCGTTTTTTTTAAAACATATCACTTCCTACTTATGGTCAGGGAAGGTGTGTATGATGACAGTACTTTCGTTAGGGTGTTAACCCACGAGTTGTGATTGAATTGGTGTTGTGAGCGTTGAGTCGTTTGCCACGCAATTGTTGTGTTATCCCTCCGTGAGAGGTGTGATGTTGATCGTTAATGTTGTCGTTTCGTGGTGATTTGCGTGCGATCGCACCTGTGCGAGCTGTTAGAACTCGAGTTTGTATGATTGTGTACATCTGCGATTGTTTCATGATGTTTTGCGATTATGTGCTAGTTATCATTCGGGCCGTTGAAATCGCCAAATGTATGCCGTCGTTGCTATGATTCTGTGTATGTGGGCTACCTTACGTTGATATGTTGTGTGGAATTGGCATCTCTGGTATGTTGTTTTGCGATGTTATATTCTACTGTACCTAGCAGTTGTATTTTCGGTATGCCGAGGTGTTCCATCTGTAATGTGCCGGGGCATGTTCGTGCAAATTGTCTTTCTCCGCCAGTAGCAGATTACAAGTGCGGACTCGAGGGGCACAGAATCCAGTTTTGCGAGTTGGTTACCAAGTCTTCCGGGGTATGAAATTTTAGCACAATTATCAGGATTGGCTTTGAGAGGCCTTTGAAGGATATTTCTGTCGGTTGCTTGTTGTGTTGTCACTTTGATTTCGTTGTTGTGAGTTTCGGGGACGACACTTCTTTTAGAAGAGGTCGAATGTAATACCCGCATTATTTTTTACTTATGCATTTTCTCTTTCTCAATTCTATCGACTCGCTCGTGTTCGTTGATACTTTCTGAACTTGTTCTGTATTTTGGTTTTTATCATTCGAACGAGCCGTGATCTTGTTTTGGATCGATTTGGTTATCGTTGTGACTTTTCTGAGTTTGGTTCGACTCTTGTGAACCTTGTTTGAGATTAACGTCTTTCAGATCTACAAGTTCTTTTAATGTCTCGAGTTGAAGTGTGAACTTTGGAGTCGTCGTTCGACCATTGTCTTTCGATCATTGTTGTCGATCGTTGTTTTTCGATCATTATTGTTCGATCGTTATTGTTTGATCATTGATGTTCGATCATTGTTGGTCGATCGTTGTTGTTTGATCGTTATTGTTCGATCCTTGTTGTTCAGTCGTTGGTGTCCAATCGTGGTTGTCCGATTGTTGTCTGGTCTCGTACTGCGAAGAATTGTCGTTCACCGTTAGTCAGCTGTTTCGAGTGTGGCCAGGTGGGTCACCGAGCCGTGCATTGCGAGATGGTAGTTGAGATATTTGGGGATCGAGGTTGCATCTCTGCTCTGAAAGGACACGGAGATGTCTACTGTGGTTTTTGAGGATTTCGGCGTAGTCCGAATTGGTTGTGATTGTCCTTATGGATCGTTTTGTGTTTATTTCCGTTTTCTCGAATGTGCGTGTTTCCTTGTAACAGGTGCCTTCTGTTTTGGGATTATTCGGATAATTGACTTGATTGTATTATCTGTTTTTTGACGCTTGTCACTCGTTGGTTTTACTATATCTCTACTTGTGGCGTTGAGTTGGTCGTTGTGGAGCGTGTTTCACACCGTATGTTTCTCTGCGTTGCTTGTAATGTTTCGCCGTTGGGCGCGAGTTTTCGGTTCTTGTGTATCTCGTTGAGTTTTCCTGGAGGGATATTGCTTCTCCCTACTTGTTTTAAGTTTCGGGATGAAACTTCTTTTAAGGAGGGTAGTATGTAATATCCGCAATTTCAATTTCCGGTAATTTTCGTTTTTTGGCGGAAGTCCATCTTAGTGACTCTATTGTGACCGTTTCTTCATTCTGAGAATGATTAATTCTACACTTTTTGTCATCCGAGTTTGTTTCGGTATAGTTTTACTGGGTTCCGTGTTCTTAAGCGACTTTTTCAAGTATAAGTTCGATTTTGTAAAATCATCATAAATTCTTGGAAACTCCAAAAACTCTGAATCTTTGCAATGTTATAGAAAATCAAGTTAGATATCCAATGGTTCAAACGGTGAGTCAATCGGAATCCGGACGAAGGAGTTATGATCGAAATAGCTAAGACTGCACCATGTGCCTTTTTGGTGCTGAAGCGGGCTGTACCGCGGGCCGCGGCACACGGGCTTTTTCTGCACTTTTTCAGCAGATTTTCGAGGAGAAAACTTCATTTTTCTCCTCTCTTCTTCCTCCTTCCATCTAGGGCGATTTTTGGGCAATTTTTGGGCGGTTTATCTCAGGGAATTCATCTTATTCAAGTTCTTGGTGTGGACTAACAACATCAAATCCGTGTTCTTCGTCCGAATCAAGGTATTTTGGCGTGAACCCATATTTTTGAAGATTTTGGGGATTTTCCTTTTGATTTTGATTCCAATCCATTTTTGATCAATTAATTATTGTATAAACGTTGTTTTGAACATGTTCTACGGATTGGATACTCATATCTTTGATTCGTTCGACTCGAAGGGCGATTTCTTTGTTCTTGGAGGTTCTTGAACATTTCATGTTCGATTAAATATTCGATTGAGTTCCCTTCGATAGTTTGTTGGGATTTCCGTTGTTTTTGGCCATGATTCTCGTCGTAATCATGTTTTATTGTTCCTTCTGGAGGATTATAGGTGCTCAAGGATTCCGGGTTGAATCTCGTTGGTGATTGATGATTCGTGTGGTGTTATTCTCGTAGTAATTGCGGTGCTATCGCGTTCTTGATAGTGTTCGGGAGTTCGGGGCTATTCGACCATATTCCATCCGTCGTCTTGTTGCGATCGTGGTTTCGAGGCAAGTACCTTGATCATACTTTTCTTGTTTCGTGGATATGATGATAGGTGATCGTCTTGACATGTTTGCTTGATTGTTTGAAATGAACTTTTAAAAGATTCGATTAGCCTCGTTAAAGGCTCTATTTCAAAATCGTGTGTATTTTGTGATTGGTGTGTTTCGTAAAAGATTATGTGTATCCTATGGATATGGTTGGCGTTGATGTTGCGCTTGTTAATGTGGGTGTACGTATATTGCATCATTTCGGTGCATTGTGGTTGGACGTTGTGTTTTGCTTTGTGTTTGTTGCCTTTGGGTGAATTATTTGGATATCCTTGATGTGATATCTATTTGTGTGAATGTGTGGATTTGGTCGAAGGTCTATAGTGACACATGGCATGTGATTATGTGGTCAGGATGCAACAAGTGATTGATCCAACCGTGAGAGCCTAAGACAATCTACGTTGACACATGGCTTGTGATCATGTTGTCAGGATGCAACAAGTGATTGATCCAACCATGAGATGATAAGACCTGCGGTGACATATGGCAAGTGATCATATGGTCAGGAGACAACAAGTGATTGATCTAACCACGAGATGACGTGGCAAGTGATCACGGTGGTGTGTTTATGATTGTGAATGTGTTTTGCTCACCTTGGGTAGGTCCGACGTGGCCTCGAAGGGAATCCAATGGTATAGCCCTGGATTCACGAGTTGGTGTTGTATTTGTGTGACCAAGATTTGCATATCTTGAGTGATTAAATTGTGTTGATTTTATGTCCGTCGAGGACATGTGACATGGGTTTTAACCCATGAATTGTTGTTGGTTTTATTTGTGAAAACAAAACCCTTGGGTTGTGACCCCTGTCGATTTTGGAAAGTGAAGGATTTGATAATCCTAAATGGTTTTACGTTGAAAACTCCCGAGAGCATTTTAAAAGGTTTTATAAATTATTCTCTCGATTTGTGATCTTTCGGTTTTGGAATGTCGTACTCAAACTCTTGCCTCGGGAAGTACTTTTGTTATGATTCAATCTTTGAGGATTCCTGATTATTGTTATTCGTGGAATGTGAATTGTATGACTCGTATTTGCACTTTGTACTTGTACTAGCAAAATAGTGGAATTTTGCTAACCCCCGAGTAATCGGAGGGTGGATGTCTGTATTGCATTCAGGGTTTGGGGAGCATAGCACAGGGTCAGCATGAAGGATGATGAAAGATGAATGATACTAATCACACGAGGACCCGTACAATGTCATATTGGCTTAGTTGTATTTTATTTCCGCTGCAGTATTCTTTCCTCATTGTACGGGAGTGTGTTGTATTCGACCCCTGCATGGGCATGTATTGTGATTGAGTTGTATGTATTTATTGAAAGACCAAATCGGTCTACTGAGTCATTTTAGCCTTAAAGGCATTGTCGAGATGTTTAATGTTGTTACCAGCCTGGTAGAACCTTGAGGAAAGGTTCTACGGCGTGTAATATCCCTGAGCGGATTGGGGGTGTTACAAATACATTATGAATGAACTATAATTATGAATGAACTATAATTATGAATGAACAACAACGAAAGGAATGAATATCCTTTTAACCGAGTAAGAATTAACTTACACAATACCGATGAAGAATGTCCGTCCACAAACAACATCCTAAATGAGATGTCGGTCGCTCGAACAACCTTGAATAACATAATTACCAACAATCCGGTTCAACACACGAATCAAACACGAGTATAACTAACTCAAAACGTCGATACGACTAATCCAAGTTCATTGGGGCATTATATCGAACACGTTGTGGCCAATCTTCGATTGTTTACAACCGAACCTCAATAATACCAATATCAAATCCCCAAGGAGTGTTTCATTCCAACAAAACATATTCAATACGATTAATAATTCAATCTGAATGTCCAAATTCGTGATTTCAACAGCAATTAATCGAAAACCCCCAAATCCAACTCAATATTCAAAGTGTTCTTGAATAATCATTCAATAATCCAATAAATATCCTTAACAATTCATAATCACAAGTATATCACTTCATACAACACGATTATAACGTCCAAAACATCATATCCCAACACCAAATCGAAATCCAAGAGGTTTAATGAATATCACCTTTGAAGATCCAAGTACTTTGATCCAATGAAATCACGCTAGATCGACGATCCAAGCTTCACAACCGAATGAAGATGATGAAAAATCGAGTATTGAAGTGATTGATGATGAAAATCTCTCTCACAAACCCTCACTCTCGGAAGTTGGATGAAGAAAATGTGAAAATGAGGAAAATCCCGTCGGTCCACCTTATATAGGTCTCAAGGACGCATGACCAATCCGCACGACCAAGTGTCCGTGCATCCGGTCCTGCGTGAGTCCACTGCCGGCTATTGTTCATAGCGCACGAGCACCGCGCACGAGCAACAACTCGAGCGGCCTGCTCGTGCGGCCCTGACTCGAATGCTGGGCCTCCTGCCCAGTACAGCCGGAACACACGAGCACCGCGCTCGACCAGAAGCTCGTGCGGCCTGCTCGTGCGGCCCTGACTCGAACACTGGGCCTCCTGCCCAGTACAACCAGAACACACGAGCACCGCGCTCGACCAGAAGCTCGTGCGGCAATGACTCGGCTACTGGGCCTCCTGCCCAATCCAGCCGCACACACGAGCGCCGCGCACAACCAGATGCTCGTGCGGCCTGCTCGTGCGGCAATGACTCGACCACTGGGCCTACTGCCCAGTACAGCCGCAACGCACGAGCGCCGCGCACAACCCGATGCTCGTGCAGCCTGCTCGTGCGGCCCTGCTCGACAAGCAGTTCTGCCCAAATCGATGCACCGAGTACAAAAATCACAGAATTCGAGAAGTACGGGGACAAAAGTACGAGTATGACAAATATTACGCCGAACGGTGAACACAGTTGAATGAGTATGAATGATGAGTGATTAATAATGAATGAAAATTATGGAGTGACAATTACTGAATGATAATTACTGAATAAAATGACTGAATTACAACCGGGTATTACATACTCCCCCCTTAAAAAGAGTTTCGTCCACGAAACTAAGGGTCAAACAACTCGGGATAACTCTCCCGCATACTATATTCGGTTTCCAAAGTAGCCTCTTCGACTCCGTGTCTATACCACTGGATTTTTACTAAAGGAATAGTCTTGTTCCTCAACTGTTTGATTCGTCGCTCTAGTACTCGTATAGGACGCTCCTCATATGAATGATCTTCGGCGATCTTGATTTCGTCAAACTGAAGTATGTGGCTCGGGTCAGCAACATACTTCCGTAACTGAGATACGTGAAACACATTATGAATTCGGCTCAACGCCGGAGGTAGGGCCAATCGATAAGCTAACTCGCCCACTCGGTCCAAAATCTCAAACAGTCCAATGAATCTCGGACTTAACTTTCCCCTCTTCCCAAAACGGAAGATACCATGACTCGGGGATACTTTGACCAAAACATGGTCACCTGTCTCAAACTCTAATGGTCGACGACGATTATCTGCATAAGATTTCTGTCGACTCTGAGCGGTCAACAAACGACTCCCGATCAAAGCTACCTTCTCACGTGTGGCTATAATCATATCGGGCTCGGTGTCGATTGATTCTGATAAGTCATCCCAACACAAAGGAGATTGGCAACAACGACCGTACAAGGCCTCGTAAGGTGCCATCTTAATCGAAGAATACCAACTATTATTGTACGTGAACTCGATCAACAGTAGTTGGGCTTCCGAATCATCTTTCCAATCGAGAACACATGCCCTCAACATGTCTTCCAAAGTCTGAATAGTCCTCTCTGATTGTCCGTCGGACTGAGGATGAAAAGCTATACTGAGATTAAGCTGAGTTCCCATAGCACGATGAACTGATTTCCAAAAATGAGACACGAATCGTCCATCACGATCAGAAACGATACTTTTAGGAGTACCGTGCAATCTCACTATCTCTTTGATAAACAACTCGGCAAGTCTCTCGGGACCCCACGTATCCTTAATCTCAAGGAAATGAGCTGATTTAGTTAAGCGGTCCACAATCACCCAGATTGTATTCATGCCATGATGACTCGTCGGCAAACTCGTGATGAAGTCCATAGAAATATCTTCCCACTTCCACTCTGGAATAGGGAGCAGTTTCAGCATACCCGCCGGTCGCTGATGTTCAATCTTGACTTGCTGACAGGTTAAGCATCTCGAAACAAATTCCGCGACTTCTCGCTTCATATTACTCCACCAGTAATTTTGTTTCAAGTCTTTATACATCTTGCTAGACCCCGGATGAACGGAATAAGGGGTAGCATGAGTTTCTCTCAAAATCGAGTTTTTCAACTCGTCATTCGCCGGTACACATAATCGATTCTTAAAACGTAAAAGTCCATCCTCGTGGACCACAAACCCGGGGGCTTTCCCCTGAGTCACATCCTCTCGAATGCGTAACAAAAATGGGTTCGAACCCTGATTCTCCCTGATCGCCTCCTCAAGTGGCGATGAAATATCCAACGTACAAAGTTGCCCTTGTACTCGCTGTAACCAGACCTCGATCTCGGGTCTCAGAAATTCCTATTGAAGTTCCTTCTGAATTGTTAATCGAGCAAGCATCTGCTCCTGAACGGACTTACGACTCAAGGCGTCAGCGTCAACGTTCGCCTTGCCCGGGTGGTAAAGGATCTCGATATCATAATCTTAGATTAGTTCCAACCACCGTCTCTGTCGCATATTTAACTCCTTCTGAGTAAATATATACTTTAAACTCTTATGATCGGTGAATATCTGACAGGTAACGCCATAAAAATAATGACGCCAAATCTTCAATGCGAATACCACGGCTGCAAGCTCCAGGTCGTGGGTTGGATAATTAACCTTGTAAGGTCTCAATTTTCGTGAAGCATAGGCAATAACCTTCCCGTTCTGCATGAGTACACATCCGAGACTCTGTTCGGATGCATCACTATAAACCACAAATCCTTCCGTCCCTTGCGGTAAAGAAAGGACAAGTGCTGAAATTAACCGGCTCTTGAGTTCCTCAAAACTCTATTGACACGCGTCGGACCACGTGTATTTCTTATCCTTCCGTAAAAGGTTCGTCAATGGTTGAGCGATTTTAGAAAATCCTTCCACAAACCGCTGATAATAACCGGCTAATCCGAGAAAGCTTCGGATCTCCTTAACATTCTTCGGAGGTTGCCAATCTCGAATAGCCTCCGTCTTCTGAGGGTCAAAACGAACTCCGTCTGATGAAATTACATGTCTGAGAAATGTCACTTCGGACATCCAGAATTCACATTTGGAAAACTTCCCATAAAGTTGCTCTCGTCTCAACACGTCGAGCACCTGATGAAGGTGAAACTCGTGCTCCTCTCGGTCACGAGAATAAATTAAAATGTCATCAATGAAGACAACCACGAATCGATCCAAATAGTCGATGAAAACCCAATTCATTAATTCCATGAATACTGCAGGTGCATTAGTTAACCCAAACGGCATTACCACAAACTCATAATGACCATAGCGTGTTCGGAACGCCGTCCTAGCAATATCCGACTCTCGGATTCGCAACTGGTGATACCCAGATCTTAAATCGATCTTGGAAAATACTGAAGCTCCCTGAAGTTGATCCAAAAGATCATCAATATGGGGTAGGGGATATTTATTCTTGATCGTCACCCGGTTCAATTCCCGGTAATCAATACACAAGCGGAACGAACCATCCTTCTTCTTGACAAACAGCACTGGTGCTCCCAACGGGGACGCACTCGGTCGGATATAACCCTTCTCGGTCAAATCCTCTAACTGATTCTTCAATTCCTGCATTTCGGTCGGGGCCATCCGGTACGGTGCCTTCGATATTGGGGACGTACCAGGCTCCAACTCAATCGTGAATTCCACATCTCTCTGTGGAGGCAAACCAGGTAACTCGTCTGGAAAGACATCAGCATAATCTCTCACTACCGGAATATCCTCCAACATTACTGATGGTTTCTCGGTCTTGGTCATATAGCACCAATAACCAACACACCCCTGATTGAGTAATATCACTGCTTTCATCAAATTAATGACCTTCCAGAATAGCTGGGATTACCTCCCTGAAACACACATTCGACCCCATCGTCTGAAATGATAGTGACCAAACGCTTACGGTCACTAATGACGGCATCGTGATGATCCATCCAATCAATACCCAAAATGACGTCGTCTCTCGGTAAATCTACCACGATTAGGTCTGCTAACCAATCACGGCCATGAAGTTGAATCGGACAATTTTTAATCTCACGATTCCCAATAATTTTTTTACCATCAAGTAAACCAATGACATAAGGCTCACAACTAGTAGCACTACCTAGACGTAGTCTACTCAAACATGATTCGAAAATGAAAGAATGCGATGCACCAGTATCAAAAAGGGTACACACAGGTTGAGATAGAATATCGAGTGTACCTGAGATCATCCGGGCCTTAGGATCGTCGGTCTTCTTCATCTCGTAAATTCGGGGCTTGCCGGCCCCCAAACCGGACGCTCCCATCTGATAGCTCATGGCTCCGCCTTTGTTAGCTCCTGTCGTTTTAAACGACGCGGACTGAGTAGCCTGATTCAAAACCGCTGACTGTTTTGGGGTCTGAGATGTCGCCGGAGTGGGTTTGGAGTTCCTTCGGCAAAAACGGGCCCTATGCCCAGCAATCCCACAGTTGTGGCACGTGACAGTCTGCCTCGGACACTTAGTACTGAAATGACCCTGTTCTTCACAGTTGAAACAGGTGATGACCGAACTGGCCGCTCGGGACTGAGATTCCGCGGGTTTAGGCGTCATAGGAGTTCGCTCGGAAAAAGTAGAGCCCGCACGTGGTTTCTTGAAAGTGGCGTGGCTGCCGTCAGACTGATTACGATTTTTAGACTTCTTGCCAGTAGATGAAGTTTGATTCTTAGCAATTTCCTTAGCGGTAAGCTCATACGTAAGAGCTTTCTCGATGAATTCGGCCAGAGTGGTGCAATGATGATTAAGCAACTGTAGTCGCATACGAGGTTTCAACCTCTTGCTGAAATACTTGATTTTGTCCGCCTCTGAATGGATGATAGATGAGGCAAAAGGAAGAAGTTCCTGAAATTTCTCGGCGATGGTGAGAACATCGTCATCCGCTGATGAGTTGGGAGTGAGTAATTCTGATTACTTAGCCTCCCTGAGTGGGGCCGGATAATATCTCTCCATCATGAGAGACTTGAATTGCTCCCAAGTACAAAATCCGTCGGTGGGCTTCAACGATAACCACCATGAATGAGCGCTCTTACCCAGATAGTAAGCCGCGACTGAAACTTTGTGTCCCTCAGGACAGTCCACCATAGCAAACAGTTTCTCGAAATGCTCGAGCCAGTGAATGATATCTGCCGGTTCAGATGAACCCTCAAAAGTAGGTGGTCTTTGGCTAGAGATATCGCCAATGATACTGCTCACACCCCTCTCTTGCCTCTGAGGTGGTGGCGGAGGAGCCTGTTGGTTCTGAGTAGCTGAGTTATGCATCGTTTCCATTAGTTGTGTCATCTGAGTCATTTGGGCCATCATGCCCTGCATAAAAGCGAGTGGATCAACCCGAACACCTTCTGACTGAGCTGTGTCCCGGGTATGACTCCCTGATAGTGAATGATTACGTCCAGGTGAATGAGTGGCAGCATCACTGCTCGATGAATTAGCATTATTCCTAGCATTAGCACGTGTATTCACACGAGCTCTCGGGTTTCGGCCTGCACCACGGCCTCTTCTCCCGCGTCCTCTGCCAGCTCTTTCCATACTGAAGTGGGAAAGTCACGAAATGATTTTATATCTCGCATGAATATCACATTATGATTACGTTATGAAATGATGAAAATGAGCATACACGCTCAAACACAATGATTACATGAATGATCAACTGAAGTGACATGATTATCCAATGAAATTCTTGAAATGATTATCTTGAACAAGTTAACAAGATCAATGATATGATCCTGAAGATCAACAACTAAGCAATGAAATGAATTGAGTGGTTAATGAATTAACATGATCGACTTGATTACAAATGAAAATGATAATTGAGGAAATCTTACTGTTCTTTGGTCTGAAAGGCTCGGCTCTTGCACGGGTCACACGTGACGCGAAAGTCCAATAATACTAGTATGATGAACGATGATTTCAAATGAGACATGACTCGGAAGGTAGTATTCAAAACCACTCTCTGATACCTACTCTGTAACACCCCAAACTAGGCGAATATTATAGTGCCATGGACCCCCGACTGGGACCCACTAGGTGGATGAAAATTAATGAATTAAGTGATATAATTGTAGTACCGAACCACAGTATATCAATAATTACTTCAATGAGGAGTTTTATTACAACACACCCAAGGAAATGACCGAATACAAGTATATTTTATATGGAGATAAAATATACAACACTGAATAAACTCAAAATTCAAACGGAAATCTGCAGCGGAAATAAAATAAGGAAACACGGTGAATGAAAGGACTGGGGCCCCCTACTAGTATCACTGGGACTCCTCGCCGTCAACGTTCTCTTCCCGTGCCTTAGCCTTGCCATGACCTGAAAAACAAAATCCCCCAACGGGGTCAGTTACACAGAACAACAATCCTCAAGAGTTGAATAAACACAATCATATATGCTGAATAACCACAAGTTTGATCAACAATCTCAGACCGTTGAACACGTACGGTCAAAAGTGAATCGGTCAGATTATAACCCAATCTTGTTGAAAACATATGCAATCAAACATGCTGTATGAATCAACTAACGGTACGGCTCAAAGGGGGGCGCCACACTACGCCCGGGATGGAAATGTGTCCGTGCACAAGCCACCAACGAGTATCGATCGAATACACGTGTGGTGTTGTACCTAATCAGTCTCACGAAGTAATCGTTTCGTGTGCACAGTCCAATGTGAGGCCAACAACCAACACACGACTTAATATGTGCCCGACATGAAAATCTACACACACCAACCGGCACGCCAGTATGACCCGGAATGCCACGAGATAACAAAAGTGACATCGAAATCAATGATGACTCACCGAGATGAAATGACAGTGAAATGAATGATAGCTCAATGAAATGATTGGAACCATCGTTCCTTGTGACTGAAGTGATCAATTGACAATTACAAGTCTCAATACGGTTAATACATTATGAATGAACTATAATTATGAATGAACAACAACGAAAGGAATGAATATCCTTTTAACCGAGTAAGAATTAACTTACACAATACCGATGAAGAATGTCCGTCCACGAACAACGTCCTAAATGAGATGTCGGTCGCTCGAACAACCTTGAATAACACAATTACCAACAATCCGGTTCAACACACGAATCAAACACGAGTATAACTAACTCAAAACGCCAATACGACTAATCCAAGTTCATTGGGGCATTATATCGAACACGTTGTGGCCAATCTTCGATTGTTTACAACCGAACCTCAATAATACTAATATCAAATCATAAGGAGTGTTACATTCCAACAAAACATATTCAATGTGATCAATAATCCAATATGAATGTCCAAATTCATGATTTCAACAACAATTAATCGAAAACCCCCAAATCCAACTCAATATTCAAAGTGTTCTTGAATAATCCTTAAATAATCCAATGAATATCCTTAACAATTCATAATCACAAGTATATCACTTCATACAATACGATTATAATGTCAAAAATATCATATCCCAACACCAAATCAAAATCCAAGAGGTTTGATGAATATTACCTTTGAAGATCCAAGTACTTTGATCCGATGAAATCACGCTAGATCGACGATCCAAGCTTCACAACCGAATGAAGATGATGAAAAATCGATTATTGAAGTGATTGATGATGAAAATCTCTCTCACAAACCCTCACTCTCGGAAGTTGGATGAAGAAAAGGTGAAAATGAGGAAAATCCTGGCGGTCCACCTTATATAGGTCTCAAGGACGCACGACCAATCCGCACGACCAAGTGTCCGTGCGTCCGGTCGTGCGTGAGTCCACTTGCGGCTGTTGTTCATAGCGCACGAGCACCGCGCACGAGCAGCAACTCGTGCGGCCTGCTCTTGTGGCCCTGACTCGAATGCTGGGCCTCCTGCCCAGTACAGCCGGAACACACGAGCACCGCGCTCGACCAGAAGCTCGTGCGGCCTGCTCGTGCGGCCCTGACTCGAACGCTGGGCCTCCTGCCCAGTACAGCCGGAACACACGAGCACCGCGCTCGACCAGAAGCTCGTGTTGCCTGCTCGTGCGGCAATGACTCGGCCACTGGGCCTCCTGCCCAATCCATCCGCACACACGAGCGCCGCGCACGACCAGATGCTTGTGCGGCCTGCTCGTGCGGCAATGACTCGACCACTGGGCCTACTGCCCAGTACAGCCGCAACGCACGAGCACCGCGCACTACCCGATGCTCGTGCGGCCTACTCGTGCGGCCCTGCTCGACAAGCAGTTCTGCCCAAAACAATGCACCGAGTAGAAAAATCACAGAATTCGAGAAGTACGGGGACAAAAGTACGAGTATGACAAATATTACGCCGAACGGTGAACACAATTGAATGAGTATGAATGATAAGTGATTAATAATGAATGAAAATTACTGAGTGACAATTACTGACTGATAATTACTAAATAAAATGACTGAATTACAACCGGGTATTACAGGTGCCACATGTCATATGATGTGGAATGATGATGTGGCAAGGTGACACATGTCACTCCACAATCCTTCCTACACTTTTTATTATAAGAGACTTTTTAGAATAACCCCACCATATATATATATATATATATATATATATATATATATATATATATATATATATATATAGAGAGAGAGAGAGAGAGAGAGAGAGAGGGAGAGAGATAGAGAGAGAGAAATTGGCCCGTGTATTTGAGAGCAAGACATTTCGCTCCTTATTGGATAAGGAGATCGGCACTGGAAAAGTTTATGGCTCAAATACCTAATCGTTCGCAAATCGATGAAACTTTATTGGGCGTTAAGTTTATGTGAAGACTTGTATGACGTGTTCTTTGACTTGGAAAGTGCCTGTCGTCACTAATGATTAGTGGAAGTGTTGCGATATTTCCTACACGCAAGTGCACGTCATCGTTTACAAGTAATAAAGTGATAAGTAGAGTATCGTTCCCACGAGGATTGAATCTCTAACTACCGATTTTTTTCGTATTCCAATTTTATCTGAACAATCGAATTTGGGTTTTGCGATTAATAACTAAAAGAATTACTAAAAGACTAAGCAGTAGAAAACAATATCTTGGATAAAAGAAATCAAATGATGAATAAGTCTAGGGTTCTGAATCCACCTTAGTTTATCTGAATTTACTCTCGATTATCCGTAATAAATAAATTTCCCAATTTATTGAAGGCGGAGATTGCTAATATATTCTACCGCCTCTCCCGAGGTCAATAGATTTATCTAACGGCGACTAACGCACTCTATCCCTAGGTGAATTATTTCGTCGATAGGCAAAAAGCATGAAATCTCCTAAAGGCCACGTAGTTCCTATGAGTATATTCCTATCTCACAGAATAAACGGTCCTCACCAATAGTTCCTCACCAAATCTCCTCTCCCGATTCAAGTGAATGATTAAATCAATACAACTATTGGCAGGATAATTGCAAGCATTAAACATAATTGGGAAAACTCAATAAAAGGTAATAAATTGGATAATCTCAATCAATTCGTCACAACAAAGGTTTCATCAAAACCTAGATTAGGGCTTTAGCGACATACTAAAAGCGAAAATACGAATAAATAAACGAAAGCATAAAATTCAAACGCAGATGAAGCTCGGATTCCTCCGTTCTTCAGCTTCCGCCTTTTGCCCTTGAATTCTTCTGCTTCCCTCTTCTTCTGCCGTCTCCAAGCTTAAGCTCTCCAAGGTTTTAGATTCAATGATTCCAAGATGATTTAATTAGGGTCTTAAACCCTATTTATAGCTCAGCACAACTCCAAATCGCGTCCGTATTAGTCGGTCGAAAACTGGCTTCGAAACAGCTCAAAATCCGCGCAGACCTACAAAACCCGCCAAGTGTGTCGCGGCTCACTAAACCTGTGCCGCGGCACATCGCCTTCAGCTGAATGCCTGGGCGTAAATAAATTCTTCTGTGCCGCGGCTCACCTGGGCTGTGCCGCGGCACGCAGTACAGTTACTCGCCTTTGGTGGTGTCTTCTGTCTGCGGCTCATTTCTTGTGCCGCGGCTCAACGTCCAGATTTGCCGTTTTCGCCCGTTTTGCCTCGTTTTAGCTTCCGGACTTCAATTTCCTGTCAATCATACAAAATTAAAGCATTAAAAGCTCATTTAGACAATTTCACTCATCAAAACACTCCAAAATAATGATAAATAAGCGTATAAAAATACGCCTAACAAATACCCCCAAACTTAAGCCTTTCCTTGTCCTCAAGCAAAAAGAATTAAATTCAATAAAAGAATGTCGTGAATCATCGTGCAACTCATAGTGTTCAACCTAATCAATACTATCCTGTAATTCTCTCTAAATAATACGAGTGTCATAAAAGCGAGCTGCACTCAGAATAATGATTCCGCAAAGCAATCAAATTCTGTCCTAATCACTCGCTCATGAAGAAAATCCAGCTCAAAGATTAACAAAACGTGAGTCAAATCGACCGTCAATATGAAAGGCTAACATAAATAAGCTAGTTCGTCCCGTTCCACAGTCTAAAGGCACAAATTTCACGAGTTTCATAATAAATAAACCTCGGACAGTATTCCCTTATATATATGCTCAAGAATTTGATTCGAGTTGACCACTAGGTTAGGATCTCGGGATGTTTCATCGGGATAATCCTAGGGTGAAAACTCCATTCTCATGTATTGGAAAACCGTTTGACGTAAAAGACACTCATGGGGCACATGGATGCTTCTAGTTACTAAGTTCCCGTCTACAGCGGAGAAACAACTCGAATACATAATTTCCGCATGTCCGAATCAAGGTTTCCGTTTTACGCGAGAGTAAACAGCGGGTCACGCGAATACCCCCGGTTACTAGGCTCCCTATCATTGGCACATGTGAAATAACTAAATCACTAGTCTAATCAAGGTCCTCGTTTTACGCGAGAGTAAACAACGGGTCACGCGAATACCCCCGGTTACTAGACTTCCCTTCATAGAACACATTATCTCGACTTTAGGGAAAAACTGACCGACTCTAAACTCAATCTAAGTGCCAACACGACTAAAGAAAGCGATTGACTCACTATCCGTAAAATGTAGCCAAACGTATTGATGGGGATTTAAAAACAAGTATGTATCGTCTCTTATACGCCAAGACCTCTACAATCACGAAAAATTTCGGACCTAATTGAATACTAAGCAAGCGAAATAGCGACTACAACTCGACTAGAACTCGCCCGCTTCTTCAGAGAGAAAGACAGTGTCGTAACATCAGTATCACACAAATAGAAGCACGAAAGATTCACGAATAAAGAAAACTAAGACAAGCAAGGCTATCTAAAAAAAAAAAAAATTTACGCATAGAAATGAAAAGTGCAACGAAATAATGTACAGCAAATAAAATAAGGTACAGCAATGAATGTAGACTGAAAGTAAATCCCCCCCCCCAAACTTAGGACGTACATTGACCTCAATGGACAAAAATGATATGCAATAAAAGTAAAAGGTCAAGTACTCCCCTCCAGTCTGCTCAGGAGCTGGTGCCGGCATCGTCCGGTGAGGAGGGTGGTGTGGCTGGCCGGGCGGGCGCAATAAATGGCCCGTCGGGATGCATGATGTGGGCTGTCCATGCGGCGAGATGCTCCTTATGATAAGCATCCCTCGCAGCAAGACGCCTCGCCGCTCGTCGGCTGGCCCGGCGGGCCTGCTCTCGCATCTCGGCTCTGGCGGCAGCAATAACGCTCTCCCGCTCCGCCCGCTGCTCCTCCCGCATGGCAGCCATCAAGATCTCTCTCTCTATCCTCATCTCATCTCTCTCTCTCCTCGTCTCCTCTCTCAGCTCCTCTCTCTCTCTCTCCTCAGCTCCTCTCTATGCTCTTCTCTCTGTCTCCTCAATTCCTCCCGCAGCCCATCAAACAACTCCTCCAACCTCGCTCTATCGGGCTGCGGGCCGGCATCTCCATGCGTCAACAAAAGCGGCTCGGGGGATCCCTCGTGAGCCTCCTCTAGTAAAAATCCTCTCCCCCGAGCATGTGCCGGCGCTCCGCCCCACTGGTCGAAGTGTGATATGTTGCGGTGGTCGATCGGGGCCTGTGGGGCTAGCATCGGCTCGTCGACTGACCACGTCAGCCCCGACTGCCGGCATAAAGTGCAGATGAGGGAGGGGTGCTTCAACCCCGTCTTGGCCCCCCTGGATACTCTGGAAGATAGATCGGACCAGAATGGGGGCCACATCAAACGCAGCCCGGAAGTGATAGCAAAAAGTGTCCGGGCGCGGGAGAGAAAGACTGTACGGATCTGGGAGGTGGGGTCAATGCGTGCGCAGATAAAATAAAGCCAGGCTCGCCTGAGCCGGCTGAGGCGCGAGCTCCTGAAGTGAAAAGTGGAAGAACTCTGTGCTCGCTGCTCCCAGTCGGTAACGGGCTGTGCAATGGTCTCAAGCAGGGCCTCCTTAGTGAGGCTGGTCATCACTCGGTGATAGGCTGACTCGTCAACCGCCGGAAACCCAAAAAGCCTCCGAATAGCAGTCGGGGAGAAATCAACTGTAACCCCTCGGACGTCGACCTGAGTCCGAGACTCTAAAGATGGCAACGTATGCCCTGCCCGGATGTGCTTCAGCAGAGCGCTGGCGTAAAACTCCTGGACGATCGAGATAACCGCTGGCTCGGGAGGTGCGGTAAATCTGGCCCACCCCATCTCGTCAATCATGGTGAGCAATTCCCCGTCCTGAGGAGCTGGAGTAAAACCCCTCTCGGGAATAAGTGGTCGCGGCCGGATCTTTTCGTTGAATATCTTGTGAATTTCGGGGTCCGAAAATTGGTGCCCCTCCGCTTCGGCCCGACCACGAGAGGTCTCCCCTCGAGTAGGGGATGACTCGGTCCTAGCACGCTTGCTCAGCTTCTTTGTGCGCGCCATAATCAGTCCTGAAAAGTGAAACACGAGGGTTTATTCACGCAAAAATGATAACAATGATCTATGCTCGGCTAAGGATGTCCAGCTAGAAATGAACTTAAGAAAATAACGCATACGCGAGAGAAGGATGAAGTTGGACTTAAACATGTAACCTGGATGTAAGGGTTGGGCTTGCTGTAAATTCAAAACATATACGTTGCACGAAAATTCAAAACGATTGCCTTTCCAAAGAAAATTTTTCATTTAGGCAATTTATCAGACACCTTGAGGGCACAAGTTTACTTGAAGAATAAACATAGTTCTAGCTCGATTCAACCCTCAAAAATCAAAACATAAGTCAATCATTAGTAACTCGGCACATTCAACTCATTTACATTCCAATTTAACCAAGTAAATTCGATGAAACTACCATGTTATTCTCTAAACAATCCTAAAACTTTTAAAGGAGAATAAGCATGTTCCATTCATTCAAAGCATAAACAACTTCCAAAATAAACCATAAGCAAATAAAAATTAAAGATTGAAGCGTACCTTTTTGAAGATTGCAAGAAAAATCGCAGGGAAAAAATGGAAGAATCGCTTCGGCCGGTCGCGCGCTGGGGAGGGAAGGAAAAGGAGAAGGGAGCGTACCTGATAATGCCGGCCGAATGCGTGTTATATGTTACCTGGCCTTTCGTATTCCGCATAGTGTGCCGCGGCACAGCTAAAGTGAGCCGCGGCACAGGGTACAGTCCCTTTGCCTGTGTTCTTGTTTTGTCGTGTGCCGCGGCACAGATTTCGTGTGCCGCGGCTCATTGCTCAAGTGTGCCGCGGCTCATTTATGACGTGCCGCGGCACAGGGTACAGTTGGCTTAGCCTCCCCCTGCGATTGATGTGTGCCGCGGCTCACAATACCTGTGCCGCGGCTCATACTTCAGTTTCTTCCCTGGGACTTTCCTGCACAGAATTTTGAAAAGAAGACGTTAAAAACGAGAGGCAGAAGCAAATTGAAGCACAAAAAAGATGAAAAATAAGAATCACGAATACAAGAAAAATAAATAAATGCAAAAATCTACAACTACGAACTCGGGTTGCCTCCCGAGAAGCGCTAAGTTTATAGTCTTCAGCCGGACCTATTGGACAACGTTAGTTCGCTTTTCGCAAACTCCATTTGGTTTCCGCCCCGTTCATCGAACCGTTTATATTTTGGTTAAAATTATGACCATTGGTCATCAGCGGTTCGAATCTTGGTTCGGTCATCAAATGTTGTTTGCGAAAAGGTTTCGACATGAATAACTTCCCGAAACACCCGGTTTCTCCATGACTAATTGTCCGCTTGGCTTTCGGCTCACTCTCCTCCTTCACAAACGAACTCACGACTGCAGCAGATTTTTCCTCATGCTCGAGGAACGCCACTCGTTCTACATCCTTCTTAAAACTTGGGCCATTTAACACAAAATCTGAATTTTCCCACCGACGATGTTTTCGGTGCTTTCCTCTTTCAACAACATCCACACTTTCAATTTGTGACCCTTTATCAGCACTTCCGGGACATGGGAACGATTTGAATACTTGAAAAGTAACTTGCTTGTCTTGGACCCTCAGAGTTAACTCCCCCTTTTCCACGTCTATAAGGGTTCGGCCCGTCGCAAGAAATGGTCGTCCCAAGATGATTGGAATATTTTCATCTTCCTCCATGTCTAGTACGATGAAATCGGCCGGAAAGATGAACTTATCAACTTTAACTAAAACATCCTCGATTACTCCCCTCGGATACTTTATCGATCGATCTGCCAATTGTAATGAGACCGTGGTTGGCTTGGCTTCCCCAATATTCAGCTTTTTGAAAATCGACAGAGGCATGAGGTTGATACTCGCACCAAGATCGCATAGTGCCTTATTAAACGAAAGATTCCCCATGGTGCACGGTATGTTGAAGCTTCCCGGATCTTTCAATTTAGGTGGGAGCTTCTTTTGAAGAATAGCACTGCACTCCTCTGTCAAGGTGACCGTTTCAAACTCCTCAAGCTTTCTCTTCTTCGATAATATCTCTTTCATGAACTTGACATAACTCGGCATCTGTTCCAATGCGTCGGCGAACGGAATATTTATGTGAAGCTTTTTGAACACATCAAGGAACTTAGAAAATTGTTTGTCCGCCCTTCTTTGCTGTAGTCTCTGCGGAAACGGAACGGGGGGGACACATGTCTTCGAGTTATCCAGCTTCAAATCCTTCGACTCCTCTAGCTTTAAATCCTTCTCTTCTTCAATCTCCTTCTTCTCTTTACCCCGCTCGGGCTGATTCAGTACCTCTCTCCCGCTTCTCAAGCTAATTGCATTTAGACTCTCTCTATGATTTGTCTCTGTTGTACTCGGCAATGCTCCCTCCGGACGAGCTGTCAACACATTAGCGATTTGGCCCAGCTGGACCTCCAAATTCCGGATGGAAGCAGAATGATTTTGTAATGTAGCTTCCGTACGGATCATAAATTGACTCGTATTTGCCGCCAATTTTGCAAGTGCTTCCTCGAGAGACACTTTGGGAGCGGAAGGGGATCTTTGTTGATTCCGCGAACGGGGGCTGTTGTGAGTTCTGTCCGTTTCTCCATGAAAAGTTAGGATGATTGCGCCACCCCGGATTATAAGTATTGGAGTACGGGTTATTCGGCCGATTCCCATTTCCTACGAATTGAGCCTGCTCCATCTGATTTTGCTCGAACGGATTTCCAATTTGACATTCCGCGCTCGGGTGTGATCCGTTACACCAATTGCATGTCTCAATGGTAACGGGGGCTGGTGCGTGCGAAAATGCCTGGAGCTGTTGTGTCAAAGCGGCGACTTGAGCTGACAAGGTGGAGATCGGATCATTGCTTGAAACTTCCATGACTCTCTTCGGTGTCAATCTTTCCGATGGCCATTGGTATGCGTTTTCGGCCATATCTTCCAAAAGCACGTGTGCCTAGGCCATAGATTTTCCCATGAAGGTCCCACCGGAGGCCGCATCCACGAGAGTGCGTGTAGAAGCACTCAAACCATTATAGAACGTATGAAGCTGAAGCCAATCAGGAATGCCGTGATGAGGGCATCTTCGTAGCAATTCTTTATATCGCTCCCACGCCTCGTGGAGCGATTCCATATCGTACTGGGCAAAAGTGGTTATCTCGTTTCTCAACCTCGCCGTCTTAGCTGGTGGGAAAAATTTGGCAAGGAAGGCTTGCGCTAACCTCTCCCATGTTGTAATCGACCCCGGCGGTAAGGAATTTAACCAAAACTTTGCTTTATCCCTCAAAGAGAAAGGGAAAAGCCTCAATCGGATGGCATCGTCGGTGACACCATTAGTTTTAAATGTGTCGCATATCTCAAGGAACGAAGCAATGTGGGCATTCGGGTCGTCCTTCGGCAGTCCACAGAATGGGCTCGCCTGCACCATCTGAATAATGGCGGGCTTGATCTCAAAATTATTAGCTTGGATAGTGGGACGCCGAATTCCCGAAAAATTAGCGTTGACCTGCGGCATGGCATAATCTCGAAGAGCTAGTTCCGGTTGAACTTGCCGCACTTGGTTGTCTCCTCCTTGGATTTCGATATTTTCGGCCATGTTGACCATCGTCTGCAACTCTCTTTTCTCCTTTTTGTTCCTTCTTAGCGTGCGCTCGAGCTCGGTATCCAAAGGTAGTAGGCCTTCGTTACCGAGTCTTCTCATGCACTACACGAAAGATCCTGAAAGGAAAAATAAATAAACGAAATTAAATACACAAAAATAAAAATAAAACGTTCAAATTAAGACTGGAAATACTTAAATCGATATTAGAAAAATTTCAATCCCCGACAACGGCGCCAAAAACTTGTTGCGATATTTCCTACACGCAAGTGCACGTCATCGTTTACAAGTAATAAAGTGATAAGTAGAGTATCGTTCCCATGAGAATTGAATCTCTAACTACCGATTTTTTTCGTATTCCAATTTTATCTGAACAATCGAATTTGGGTTTTGCGATTAATAACTAAAAGAATTACTAAAAGACTAAGCAGTAGAAAACAATATCTTGGATAAAAGAAATCAAATGATGAATAAGTCTAGGGTTCTGAATCCACCTTAGTTTATCTGAATTTACTCTCGATTATCCGTAATAAATAAATTTCCCAATTTATTGAAGGCGGAGATTGCTAATATATTCTACCGCCTCTCCCGAGGTCAATAGATTTATCTAACGGCGACTAACGCACTCTATCCCTAGGTGAATTATTTCGTCGATAGGCAAAAAGCATGAAATCTCCTAAAGGCCACGTAGTTCCTATGAGTATATTCCTATCTCACAGAATAAAACGGTCCTCACCAATAGTTCCTCACCAAATCTCCTCTCCCGATTCGAAGTGAATGATTAAATCAATACAACTATTGGCCAGATAATTGCAAGCATTAAACATAATTGGGAAAACTCAATAAAAAGGTAATAAATTGGATAATCTCAATCAATTCGTCACAACAAAGGTTTCATCAAAACCCTAGATTAGGGCTTTAGCCTGACATACTAAAAACTGAAAATACAGAATAAATAAACGAAAGCATAAAATTCAAACGCAGATGAAGCTCGGATTCCTCCGTTCTTCAGCTTCCGCCTTCTGCCCTTGAATTCTTCTGCTTCCCTCTTCTTCTGCCGTCTCCAAGCTTAAGCTCTCCAAGGTTTTAGATTCAATGATTCCAAGATGATTTAATTAGGGTCTTAAACCCTATTTATAGCTCAGCACAACTCCAAATCGCGTCCGTATTAGTCGGTCGAAAACTGGCTTCGAAACAGCTCAAAATCCGCGCAGACCTACAAAACCCGCCAAGTGTGCCGTGGCTCACTAAACCTGTGCCGCGGCACATCGCCTTCAGCTGAATGCCTGGGCGTAAATAAATTCTTCTGTGCCGCGGCTCACCTGGGCTGTGCCGCGGCACAGAGTACAGGTTACTCTGCCCTTCGGCTGGTGTCTTCCTGTGCCGCGGCTCAGCTTTCTTGTGCCGCGGCTCAACGTCCAGATTTGCTGTTTTCGCCCGTTTTGCCTCGTTTTAGCTTCCGGACTTCAATTTCCTGTCAATCATACAAAATTAAAGCATTAAAAGCTCATTTAGACAATTTCACTCATCAAAACACTCCAAAATAATGATAAATAAGCGTATAAAAATACGCCTAACAGGAAGCACACGTTATATGTACGCTAATGAGATTAGTATACTCGAACCGACTCACCCTCGATTTATCACACGAATTTCACTCTGGGACAGTCAATGACGGAATCGAAAGGTTGTGATAGGTATTCATGAACCTTCGACTTGAGGATTTAGTAGGGATGTGCTTGTGACGTTAAGATTTTCACTAGAGTAGTTCGATCTAGAAAACTCGAAGGTGGGGGTCAACTTCGATGTGCATCTTGACGAGCAAGTAGCAGGTTCTACTGAATACCAAGATAGAATTCTTTCTCGTGTAAGTGAATAGGTATATGTCTTATGCAATTATTGGTGAATGAGATCATAAGTCTTTGGCCAAAGTATTGGAGCTAGTTGTACTAGATACACGAGATCTCAATGATCTCGATTTGCATTAACTCATGCATAGCGTCAAGTACAGACAGGGTTTACTTGACCGTGACCCTATAACTTGATTGGGACATTTGAGAGAAGGGTTTTGTATTCTGGTATTCACGACAGAAAGGTTTTCGGAATGATCCCTAATCATTCATTCTCAGTTGGGTTACAATGTGGGACTGGCTAGGTGGTGCTATCACTCTTTAGTTCCTCCTATTGCTAACTGAGACGGACCTATCGAGTCGCGTATTAGGATATAAGATGGAATTAATCGAGTTTACTCTCTCTTTATAAATATTAGATATTGGATATCTAATTTCTTGGACATTAGATGTCTAATTAATTTTGGGATATTAGATGTCTAAATTAATTTATTGAATAAATCAATTTACGGCCTAATGAATTAAATAAATTACTGGGTAATTAATTAATTCACATATATAATTATTTCCTAGAGAAATTAATTATATTATTTTGTATCTGATATAATTAATTAATTGATATAAATACATCGAAACAGAACAAAGTTTATCTGATTGGATACATGAGAGTCTGAAACGAACCGAACTCTCCCGTAAGCTTCTAGATGTCCGCCCCTCTCATATTTTATTCTTGTTCTTTAATTCCACCATATATGGTGGAAGACCAAAGACAAAATGTGATGAAATAAAATATTGAGGGTAGACTTTGACATGAGGTGAGAGGTGAAGACAAGATAAAAACCAATCTCCTCTACCCAAATGAAGACTCACGGCCAAAACAGCAAAGAGAAAGGGGAGAGAGTTTTGTTGTTTTCATTCTTCTTTTCACTTATTCATTTGTAGGGAAAATTAAGAGAGAAAAATATTTATACACTTAGATTGTTATAAATAAAATTTGTAAGCTCCAACCACCTTGTTCTAGCCGTATCCTTAGAGGATAATAAGGTGGGTATTAGTTGAGTCGACTTCCTGCACGTGGCAAGAAGAGGCATGGTGCTTTCGGTGCTCGGGATATCAAAAGCTTTGACGATTCAGATTCATGGTGAGATCACCAACCTCAAAATTTAATTAAAGGACTTCAAGGATATGATTTTGAATCCTACACTTGTTTAGTTTTATATTCGTATATATGTTGCTTGAATCAATCCTCTTAAGGGATTCAGATCGAACTTATTTTCATAAATTGCTTCCGATGCACCTTCATAGGCGCCGAATACCAACAGTGGTATCGGAGAAGTCTTGCGATCGTATATACGATACATAGCATTTGGAATTCATGATTGACTGTTCTGTGATTTGGAATCATTATTGTTAAAATCGTAATATGTTTAATTGTTCAATGTAGTTATATTTTTCGTAAATTTATATCTAAATATAATCTTTTTTCTTGGAAATATGATTAATATTGAAGATATAAAAGTTGAAAAATATAGATATTGGATATACGATCGAACATTAAGCCCCGGATTCACATTGAACGTCCTGGAAACAGGACTCGGGGGGCTGCCGTGAGGTCTGGCCACATGGGACTGCGGTCCAGGTCTGTTTCTGGACCTTCTATGCGGTCCAGCTAATTGAGACCGTGGTCCAGGCCCCTTCTGGATCTGTTCCGGGCTTGTTTTTCTGTGTATTCCAGAAAATTAATCTCCCTCATTTTAAAATGGTTTTAATTTAATTAAAATGATATATGGTATTTCATTTAAAAGGGAAAATTGATTTTTTGGAATACTTGTGATTGACCAAATTACTTTGAACGAATTCATATTACCGACTGTGTCAATTTATTGGATTAATTCTATTAAATAGTAAATTTTATATATTGGTTGGATCAATATATCAAATTACTTATTTAATATAAAATCTATTTATTTAATATTTATTAGATGGATGCTTGTAAATGGTGATGTAGTTCATGGACCTAGTTTTTGAATCGTTTGTTTTATTCGATTGGGTTATAAAGGCCGTTTTGAGCCTATTTATTTTACTATAAAATTTTATATTATAGGATGCAATTTTTCAATATAAAATTTATATGTAATGACGCAGACCGGAGGAAGATCCGTTCGAGAATACGAAGATTCAAGACCAAAGACGTGTAAATAGATTACGATGTTTTTATTCTAGGAATAGTCCATGAACTGCATGTTGGTAGTAACTAGGTTGTGAATATTTTATTCATATGGTATGAATGTCGACAAATGCGCTTAAATGAATTAATGTGCAAAGTGTAATATTAATCGCGAAAATTCTCCCACGAAAAATATTAAATTTAAAAGGTTTCAAGGTTTTTCTTCCATCCATCAAGCTTTCGGAAAATTGAAATCCAAACTGGATGTGTTATGCTTCTGAGTTATCGGGGTAGTCATTCGGGGAGGGTCGATAAATTCCAAAAGTGCACTGGATGCCTTCGGTTGGAGCAAATTTTATTATTAGAAACTTATTTGGTTGCCGGATAGGATTTAATTGCGAAACTGATCAGCATCGACGGTGTAAACTTAACTTGTTCACAACATATAGAAACCGTATAGGTTGAGGGGACTGAACAAGGGGAAAAGAAGATCGAATCATCCATTTGATGGGTTGGTGTTGGACACCACTTTATAAAGATCAATAGACCAAAAACCTGTTTGGTTGCCCTCTATTAAAATTTATAAAAAAACTCGATCACCACTATGAAGTAAAGCGAATGAATACTTCCGGATTTCACAAGGGAGTGTGTTATTTCGATAAAAATAGTGGGAGATGGGTTAGAAGAATATAAAAGTTCTTAATTCTAAACTTAGACCATAATTGAACGAGTCCCTAATTAATCTAGTGTGCTTTATGCACATGAAAACTCTCATAAAATGAAATGAACCCACTCACTATATTACTCGAAAAGAACACCTTAATTGGGCCTAACTTTGTGGACTGGCTCTGCAACCTGATGATAGTCTTTAATATGGAGACACTGGATACGTCTTGGAGGCAAACATTCCATGGGCTCCGGTGCAGACCAGGGCCAGCCAGGAAGATGTTGAAATCCATGAAAAGTGGGTTAAGGATGATATTAGAGTCCGTGGTTATATGATGGCCTCTATGTCTAATGAGCTTCAGAGAGCTCATGAGAAAATGACTTATGCTAGGCAGATCTTGTCTCACTTAACCGAGCTTTATGGTGAGCACAGTTGAACTGCTAGATATGAGATATTGAAGCAGCTTTTCGGTGCCAAAATGAAGGAAGGTGAGAAGGTCGGGGACCATGTCCTCAAAATAATCTCTATGATCGAGAGATTGGAGGCTCTTGATTTTTGGATGCATGCTTCTCCACAGACCGACCTTATCTTGCAATCTCTTACTGATTCCTTCACACAGTTTTTATGAACTTAAACTGCAATGAGATTGCTTGAAATTTAGCAGGGTTGATGAATAAACTTGCAACCGCTTAGTCTCAGATGAAGACTCCACGGATGAAGGAGCCTGCCCTTGTGATTTCTTCTGGATCTCAGAGATTTAAGAATAAGAAGAAAAAGACCAAGAATCAGCCTACATAACAAGGACTTTAAAGGTAAGGGCAAGGCCCTGATGGTTCCTAAGAGCAAGAAGGTGAAGACGGACACATGTCTCAAATGCGGTGAGCTGGGACACTAGGCAAGAGACTGTCCGAAGCTTCAAGGAGTTTCAGGTACGAAACTTTTAGATTTGGAAACGAATTGTTCTGTTGACGTATTTTCTACTTATTGGATACTAGATTTAGGTGCTAGTTATCACATTTGTATCATGAATCAGGATCTGGAACAAAGTATAAAGCTTGGAGCTGGGGAAGTGATGATTACTGTCGGAAGCGGGCATAGTGTCGCATCAACTGATATAGGATCACTTCTTTTGGATTTGGACTCCGGCTTTGTTTTAACATTAGATGATGTACAAGTGTTGCCCAAGGGGCATAACAACATTGTGTCCATTCCGGTCATGGATCGTAAAGGCTTTTCATTTTTCATTGGTGATGGTTCTTGCAAAATTTATTTTCGAAATAAATTAGTAGGCACTGCTACATTGTTAAATGATTGTATCATCTCAACCTAAATAACAATGTCGTTGAGAACACTATCACTAGGAAGTGTGGTAGGGATGAAACTAATTAAGTTTTGAAATAGCATCTTAGACTTGGTCATGTTCGTCAGACCAAGGTTTACAAAATGGAAAAGGATGGACTTATGGGTCTATTGGGATCAGATTCCTTTCCAACTTGTGAATCTTGCCTTAAAGGCAAGATGACTAAGTCCCCCTTCACAGGGAATTTTGAAAGAGCCACTAATAAACTTGGATTAGTCCATACCGACGTATGTGGTGATTTGGAAGCAGCACTTGATGGATAACGGTATTTCATTACGTTTATGGATGATCATACTAGATATGGTTATGTATATTTAATGAAACATAAATCCGAGGCCTCCAGGAATTTAAGGCTCTAGTCGAAAAGCAAACTGGTAATCATATCAAAGTGTAACACCCCCAGAACCAACCGGAAATATTACAGCGCTGTGGGCCCCCCATTGGAACCCACAAGGCTAAAATCAATTTCGCAAACATTTAAAAATGCCAAAAGGTCAATGACGGTAGTGTTTTAAATACTCAAATATTTTTGAAAACGTTGTTCTCAATTACCGTAAAAAAATATCATTTGAAAGCACAAGGCAAAGACGCCAAAAGGGCATTTAGAAAGTAAACACGAGTTGGAAAATACTGATAGCCACTATCAAATTACACAAGCAGTGGATAGAGACATAATTAAATACATTTGCAGCGGAATTATAAAAACCAGAAAAGAATACACAAATCCCAATAACCATGCCATAGCCAGTATCACCGGAAAGCTCATCCCTTCACGACCGCTACTAGCTCGAACTCCAAGTACCTAAAGATAAAGCCCACGACGGGGTCAGTCATCATACCCAACAATGATAATGGTCACATCAACATATACAATTACATATCAATGTAATTACAAAGCAAGAATATTTCCAATGTAATCTTACCGAAATAACCTTACCGATTATATTAAACGAACCCTTACCTCAATTCACACCTCGTATCCTAAGGTGACGAATAAATTCGAAATAATCATCTGTACTGTATTCAAACAAAGCCAAAATCCTCAAAATCATAAATACATCTCAAATACAGAGTAATTTGTCCATGACCAGTCCTGTCCGCTGGGTCGCACAATCGGATCCCAATTCTGATAAAACCAATATCACACGGCACATCTGTAAACCAACTGTCCCGAGACAATGGAAAGTCCCGGATATCAATACAAGGCATGAATGCTCACACAATAAAAAAAATGATAAACAACCAATGCACCCAAACGGGAATATCAATGACATGATAACTCCACACAAGATCGACAAAAGATCAACCACGAACGAGAATACCATGATGTGGTAACTCCAACAAGATCAATGAAGGACCAACAACCGAGAATAGCAACAATATGGTAAACCTCAACAAGACCAATCAAGGACCAACAACCGAGAATACCAATGATATGGTAAACTCCAACAAGAGCAACAAGGGATCAACGACCGAGAATACCGACGATACTGTAACTCCAATAAGATCAATAAAGGTTCAACAACCGAGAATAACTATGATACAGTAAATTCCAACAAGAGTAATAAGGGGTCAACGGCCGAGAATACCGACGATATGGTAAACTCCAACAAGAGCAATCAAGGACCAACAACCGAGAATATCAACGATAAGACAAACTCCCAAACAGAATCAATGAGGATCAATAACGAACGAGATTACCAATGATGGGGTGAACTCCAAACGAGATTAATAAAGGGTCGATAACAAATGAATTGACCATCGATATGGTAACTCCAAATGGGACTAGTAAAAGGTCAACGGTGACAGATACATGAGAGAATAAAATCGTCAACCATATACAAATCATATATACGGGATTTCAAAGACAACCCGACTATCGAACAGATCCGATTATACATAGACTGTGAACGACTAATCAATAAGACTCAAGATGGACATCACGATACGCTCGATCCACACATGTGTCCGTGTACAATCCAACCACGGGTATTGATCAGATACACGTCTGGTCTCGTACCTAATCAGCCTCACGAAGTACGTCTCGTGTGCACGGTTCAATATGAGGTCGAAACCAACACATGCTACACGTGCCCGCCCTGAAAATCCTACACATGACCGATTAGAAAGTATCTGTCTCCAGATATATCACGATACAACATGAAAACGAATCCCAAAGAAACACACATCCAACTAGGATCAAAAGACTTTCCAAGTGAGCAACGATAACTCGATCATGAAAGACGACACGAACACAACATTGTATTTCCGTCAGACAATAGCTCACAGCATGCTCAACAATGCATATGATATTTGCACATAAACCCCAAGGCCGCAGCCAAGGGTCACAGAAGCATCTCACAGGAATACCCCGGAACATAGGTGCCATTTAGGTCTTATCCCCTAACACAGTTCATGCAATCACAAAATACGCCAAGGTCGCAACTAGGGGTGTATTTCGAACCGAACGTTCGTGAAAATTTCGCGAAAATGTTCGGTCAACGTTCAGTTCGTGTTCGGTTCGGTCAAATTCGAACAGTTCGCGAACATGTTCGTTACATATACGAACCGAACACGAACAAAATAATATATATTCGTTAGTTCGCGAACAATTCGCGAACAAAGATTTTTTTTATATATTTATTAATAATTTTATAATAATTAATAAATATAATTAATGATTTTACAATAATTAATAAATATACATACAAAATAAAACCTACCATTCCAAAATACTTGATTTTTAAATCTATCTTCTCTTTTTATTTTTTAATTATTATTGCTTGTATTTTAGTTTTTTTTAGAACACAAACGAACAAACGAACGATCAAAATGAACCGAACAATCGAACGCTAACGAACGAACACGAAATATGTGAAATTCTAACGAACCGAACACGAACAAGTGGTTTGCAATTTTATCGAAAACGAACACGAACCGAACGAACCGAATCCTTAACGAACGAACGTTCGTTAAAGTCACCGTTCGGTTCGTTCGGTTCGAAATACACCCTTAGTTGCAACCAAAGGTCACGAAAGTATCCACACAGGAATACCCCGGAACATCGGTGCCATATAGGTCTTATGCCTCAACACATCGGCCCCACAGATTACAACTCAAAGGAAGAGCACATCACAAAATGTAGTAAACAATGATGCACACTCACCACATGAAGTATCAACACACACATGCAATAATGCAACAGGGTGATTATCATAATCTAGCAGTATTAATTGCCTCAAGCTGGGGACGCTAAACTTTCCACGACCAATATCCCTGAACGAATACACAATTATCCGAATAATCCGAAATGAAGTACAGTCCATTACTAATACCAACCTACCATCTCCAGTTCAATATCGACATGATAACTAACCTTGATATCTAACTTCTCATATAATATACCAAATATGATTCACGTCTCCGTTTCCACTAGACATCTTTAAAATCATATACATTATGATTTATCTCAGTCCAAGCATAATATACATACCACCATCCCGCTAATTCATATCCCATAATACCATTGCTATATGAATCATAAATGTAATGAAAGCGAAACGATTTATTAAACATTATGAACTGAACAAGCATAACTTGCCTTGATACCAATTCGACGAAGCTGCTATCAATCCCGCCGTCTTCATCTACAAGCTCCTCAGCCCCGAGCAAGACAATTCATGCATTTTCCAACCTCAACCGCAGTGCAACGGTTAATCACCAATGATCACTTAACGCAACCTAATGCAATAATCAATTAACGATACGTTTGATAGCAATACCGATATAATCAACCAATCAAACTCAACGGTTAAATGATATCTCGATCATACGAAATCAAACCATATCAACTCTTAACAATACGAATAAAAGCTGCAATTCGATAATCAATAGTTCTAACAATGTCTTCAACATATAGTTTATATAACCTCAAGATTTGTAACAAGCAAACCATAATCATCTTCATACGAATCATTCATAAACAATAACGTCAAAATCCGAATTCAAGGAGAGGATTACCCGACATACCTATTAGAAGATGAAATACACAAGTAATCATTCCCCTTGATTAATACGGTGCGAAGAAATCGATGAAAAGAAAGAGTCCCGATCCAACCTCCTTCAAAAGTTCATTCCTATACGACAACAATATCAATTCAATCACGAAAACGTATAGAACTCCCCAAGTTCTACCCATTGAAGCATTTTATCGGACACTTTGAATGCATAATCCAATTTAATCGATTAACGGAGAAATTCTCGAATTTGTTCCACAAAACTTCAAAGGTAATGAATGATTCCGAGAATCCAACGAAGTTCTATCAATAATATGAATTAAAACGAAAGAAATCGTCCCAAACATCATGAAACCTCAAAATTTCCAAAACCAAGAGTTTTAGTGTTCTTACCTTCGATCCGGGTAAAAGATGATGTTAGACAGGAATCAAACTTTGAAAATATGTTGCTCCATGATGTTCGCAATCAAATACATCAATTTCTGATGAAGAAATCGTGAAGAAACGAAAAAAAAGCTAAAAATGCCAAGTGACCCGGTCCAGGCCCTTAAATAGCCGAGCCCTGCCGGTCACTTACAGCCGCTATCGTCCATGGCTTATGGACGTAACCAGCCATGGCTACCCTACTGCATAATTCGGCCGACACCCTTACGGTCGTTACCAGCACCAACTTACGTACATAATAGGACCTTACGGCCGTACCCAGCCACAACCTTATGGTTGTTATCGGCCAATCCTTACACCCAGCGAGTCACTGCCAACCGTGATCGGCCATCCCTGTGAGTCACTGCCGACCGTGATCGGCCACCCAGCGAGTCACTGCCGACCGTGATCGGCCATCCAGTGAGTCCTCGGCCACGACTCGGCCAGCTGCCTCCTAACGTACATAACACTTAATCCATTGTGTACGTAATACGTACATTGACTTGATACAGTAATATACTCGTATTACATACGTAATACACCATGTATAGCATACGTAAATCTATCCGTTGACTCACCTGTCCACATCCGTGCCGAAAGCTGCCGACACAGGGCCCCACCTGCCGACCACAGCTCGGTCCTGTCTGATTCCCTTGTTATGTACGTAATGCCTTATGCATAACGTACGTAAAGCGTATAATTTAGCGTACGTAAGTCCTTAACGCTAGCGTACGTAATGGACTTCTATACTTGGCCATTTCTGCTTCTGTCCGCCGTCTCAATATACTGAATACATAAACGTACATACTGAATACATATGCTCGCCCCAATATCATTCTCATACGATACTTCTGAAGCACAATACCTCGAATACAACTGTCGATCAAGTACAGCAATTGTACAAATACTCATGCAGTATATCCGATATCGAAAAACACACCAAGCATGTAATATCCTAGAATTAAAAATAACCTCGATAGATATATTGGCACGCCTATCACAGTCCCCAAAATTATATATCCATACTGTATCGGTCCCACTCTGTACAGTATAGCTCAGGTAAAATAATGTGAAAAATTCATAGCAAAATTCTAGGATATTACACAAAGCACTTAGGTTGGACCGAGGTGGTGAATATATGAGTACAGAGTTTGACGAGTTCCTAAAGGATCACGGAATATTGTCACAACTTACACCTCCAGGAACTCCTCAGTTAAATAGTGTGTCGGAAAGAAGGAACCGAACCTTGTTGGACATGGTTCATTCCATGCTTAGCTACACTGACTTACCGATTTCTCTGTGGGGTTATGCGCTCCTGACTGCTGCTTATATATTGAAGAGATGTCCTTCCAAATCCGTTCCTAAGATTCTACATGAGATGTGGGAGGGTAGGAAACCAAGTCTTAATCATATTAGGATTTGGAGATGTCCCGCTTATGTCAAGAAGACTAAGGCGGAGAAGTTGGAAACAAGGTTTATAAAGGGACATTTCATTGGATTGCCATCTGGACCACGGGTTATCTATTTTACATGCACGAAGATCGAAAGATCAGTTGCTTTGCAAGCGCATTTCCTGGAAGATGAGTTCATTAAGGAAGGTGGAGTATTTCTTTGGAAGAATACAATGAAACTCCTCAGGAGACACATATATAAGAAGTTGAAACCAAACCTCCTGAAACACAAGTACAACCACCTCGCAGGTATAGTAGGGTGTCTCAATTACCTGAGAGGTATAGCTTTATGCACCTGGAGGAACTGGGTCTCCATGAGGTTCCAGGTAATAGTCAAGAGACTGACACACGACCTATGACCAAGCGATGGTGGATGTAGACTCCCCGAAATGGCGGGAGGCTATGGAAGCTGAGATAGACTCGATGCATGAAAACCAGGTGTGGACTTTAGTAGACCGCCCCAAGGGCATAGTGCCTATTAGAAACAAGTGGATCTATAAGAGAAAGACTGATGGGGAAGGCAAGGTTGATACCTATAAGGCCAAGCTTGTGGCAAAGGGTTATACCCAAAAGGAAGGGATCGATTGTCACGATACCTTCTCGCCCGTAGCTATGATCAAGTCTATTTGAATGATGCTTGCTATAGCTGCCTACCACAATTATGAGATATGGCAGATAGACGTAAAGATGGCTTTCCTTAATGGATTCCTCGAGGAGGAGATCTACATGGAGCAGCCTAAAGGTTTTGTGTCCGAGGTAGATATTCATAAAGTGTGCAAGCGTCAGCGTTCTATTTTTGGACTAAAGCAAGCTTCGTAGTTGGAACCTTCATTTTCACGAGGCAATCAAAGAGTTTGACTTCGTGCAGAATGAAGAGGAACCCTGTGTATACAAGATGATTAGTGGGAGAAAGATCGCATTCTTAGTACTATATGTAAATGATATTCTACTAATAGGAAATGATGTGGGAATGCTCAGTTCTGTTAAAGCTTGGCTTTCGAGCAGATTCTCTATGAAAGACTTGGGAGAAGCTATCTATATTATTGGATTCTGCTCTACTGGGATAGAGCGAAGGGAATGATAGGTCTTTCTCAAGCCCTCTATATAGATAAGATCTTTAAAGCAATTTAAAATGGATGATTCTAAAAGAGCGTTCCTATCGATGCGACATGGAATAAAACTCACCTCGAAGATGTGTCCTCAAAAGGAGGAACAACGAAAGGAAATGAGTAATATACCATATGCTTCAGCCATGGGTATCCTTATGTATGCCATGTTATGTACGAGACCTGACATTGCGCACGTTGTGAGCATGGTAAGTCGGTTTCAGGCAAACCCAGGTAGGGAACATTGGACCACCGTAAAGAACATTCTCAAGTACTTAAGAAGGACTAGAGATCTGGTTCTTATGTATGGTGGTGGAGAACTGAATGTGACGGGCTTCACTAATTCAGACTTCCAAGGATAGAAAGACAACTCGATGCCCACTTCTGGCTATATTTTTACTCTTAATGAAGGAGCAGTATCTTGGTGAAACACCAAGCAACGCGCGACTACTGATTTCACTTGTCAGGCTGAGTATCAAGCAGCGTTGGAGGCTTCTAAGGAAGGGTTTTGGATTAAGAGGTTTCTAGGCAAATTTCAAGTGATACCATGTGCTGAGCTACCTGTTCCACTTTTATGCGACAACGACGGAGCTATAGCACAAGCTAAGGAGCCGAGGTTTCACAATAGTACAAAACACATGAGAGGAAGTATCATCTCGTGAGAGAATTTGTTCACAAAGGATACATGCTGCATAGAGTAGACTCGGTAGACAACTTTGCTGATCTACTGACCAAGCCACTTTCTCAGATAAGCTTGGAGCGTCATCTGGAGAACATGGGTATTAGATATCATTGTGTGTGGCATTGAGTGCAAGTGGGAGATTGTTAGGAGTATGCCCTCGAATGCCACTTAGAGGATGTTAGAGTGAGGGCATTGTACTTGTTATTATATAAATTATAAAGTATTAACATACCAGAGTATGTTTCTTTATTTACTAGAAGTTACTGAGCAAGTCGATGAAACTTGACTAGGCGTTAAATTTATGTAAAGACTTGTATGACATGTTCTTTAACTTGAAAAGTGTCTGTTGTCACTAATGGTTAGTGGGAGCACACATTATAGGTATGCTAATGAGATTAATATACTTAAACCGACTCATCCTCGATTCATCACACGGATTTCATTCTGGGACAGTCAATGATGTAATCTAAAGGTTGTAAAAGGTATTCTCGACTTGAGGATTTAGTAGGGATGTGCTTGTGACGTTAAGATTTTCACTAGAGTAGTTCGATCCAGAAAACGAAAAGGTTGTTAGGAATACTTGTTAGATTTTGGTGATGTCATCCCTGTACTGTTAAATATTCAAATGTATGTTTTTAAGTACTTGGAAATTGTAAAGAAGAACCAAATGAGTATCTTCTATAGGCCTTTAAAATTAGGCCAAGTCTTGATCAAATATTGATCAGTACAAAAATCGATTAAGTATAGAACTGCCCTTTATCAGAGAAGTTATCAGGCAAGTTCATTATCAGAGAAGTTTTTGTCAACGCAAAACATCAGAGAGGTTTGACCAAAACCTAGCTGCAGATAAGTTCTGAAGAAGGCGCTACATTAGACAAGTTTTGGTCAACGCAGAATATCAGAGAGGTTCGACCAAAACCCATCTGCAGTCGAGTTATCAGACGAGAACTGGTCAACAAATTTCAGCTGAAGTTTGACCATCAGATCAGAGAACATTCATGAGGTCAGAGAACTTCAGATCAGAAGACTTCATATCAGAGAACTAACAGAGCAGAGAACTTTATCTCAGAGAAGTCCAGAGCAGAGAACTTTATCTCAGAGAAGTCCAGAGCAGAGAACTTTATCTCAGAGAACTTCTACCAAGATATATCAGAGAAGGTTGACTGCACATCAGACAGGTTTGACCAAGAGATATCAGATAAGTTCTCAGTCATTATATCATCCAAGTTCAAGTCACACAGTCCACGTCAACAAGAGTTGAAAGTCAACAATTACGAAAAGTCACATGCAAGACGTAAGGAGACAAACTGGAAAGATTCCCGGTAAGCTAGGAATAAAAAATTCCTTGAGATCCACATTCTGAAGGCTTATGATTATTCTAATCAAGAATAACGGTGCTAACAAAGAAAGTATTTCAAATAGTCAGAATTGAAAAGGGGACTCAAGTCATGCAACAGAATGATAAGATAAACAAAGAAGTCCACTCTCCAGCGGACGGATTTGACAGTGATGCAACGGCTATGAAGAAAGCTCAAAGGACCGTACATAAATATCTGAAGATATGAATTGAGAAAAGTACGATGCGAACTATACTTACAAACGAACAAAGTAATCAAAGCAAACAAAGCTATCAAAGAGATCTATAACATCATGAAAAAGCAAAGCTTAAACAGTCATATTCTGAGAAGCTCTTTCATTGGAGAAGACAAACACTCTTGTCTTAAAAGCTGAGTTCGGGGTACTTCTGTGAATGAAGTTTCAGAAGTTTCGCGACTGATAAGGCATCCATGGATTCTTGATTGGAAGGTGATAGACATCTCGAGAGTTGTTGAGGCATCCAAGGGTTTTCGATCAAGAGGTGCTAGGCAGTCAAGGGAGTTGCAACGGCCACGGATTTCCACTAGTTGGAAGCTGTTGTAATAAGGAAGAAATTCATTGTAACCTTTATCACTGGTTGACAGTTATAGTAAATTTATCTCAAACTAGATTGGAGAGAAGTGGACTACTAGAGGATTACCCCACCTTTGAAATCACTATAAGTGCTTGTGTGATTTACTGCTTTAAACACCATACTTAACTGCTGCATTCATATTTACTGTTCCATTAGAAAGTTAACTGCAGTCGACATTAGTTATCTGTATCGTCATCAGCTGTGTCTTCTGCGTTATCTATCTGCAGATGACATAAGTCATCTATACTTATCACAGCTGAGAAACTCACCTGAGATTCAGGAAAGAGTTTAATAAGTCTATTCACCCTCCCTCTAGACTTATTCATGACGACTTGTGACCTACAAGTGGTATCGGAGAGGTTGGTTCAAATTTTATAGAACCAGATCCATATATCTGAGCATATATACATTAATCTCTCATTTAGAATGGAACACATGCAATACATGCACTCTATATTACCTGTATTCTATGTTGATGAATATGACTTATGGAAAATAAGAATGCAGGCTCATATGTCATCCATTCATGATGACATGTGGTGTATCATTGAGGAAGATCCTTTCATCTTTGATAAGGATAATACACCAGAAGAAATTGTTGTTGGGAAGCCAGAGAAGATTCCCAAGAAGAGGACCAAGTCGTCCCCTCAAGAGAGAAAGCTGGCCAACCTAGACAACCGTGCCAGAGATATCATGTACCAGACTCTTGACAAAGCAACCATGGTCAAGATCAAGAATTGCACAAATGCAAAGGAAATTCGGGACACATTAGCGGTAACGTGTGAGGGAACCGAACTGATAAAAGAAAATAAGTTATCAATTGCCACCCAAAAGTTTGACAACTTCAAGATGAAGAATGGTGAATCAATTGACCAAGTGGACACAAGATTCACTGAGATCATAAATGAAATAAACTCCCTTGGAAAGACATATGGAAACATGGAGATGGCCCTAAAATTTTTAAGGTCTCTCAATCCAGAATAGTGCATGAAGGCTATGGCTATGAGAGAGTAAAATGATCTCAACTAAATAAAGATCTGGGAGCTATTTTCTGATCTGAAGGCATATGAGTTCGAGCTGCCCTATTCATCATCTAATGAACCTGCAGAGAAAGGGATAGCATTTGCAGCAGAATCATCTGCAAAGAGCCTAGCTGAAGCCAGTCCCCCCAGTCCTCTGAATTTTGAAGAAGAAATGTCTTTCGTCATACAGAGGTTCAGTAATTTCAGGAAGAACTATTCCAAATACAAGAAAAATTACAAGGACAATCCAAGAAGGAACCAGGAGGCAGGCAACTGGAAACTGGAATGTTATAATTGCCACAAAACCGGACACATCCAGTTTGATTGTAGAGAACTCAAGAGAGATGAAGGCAAGAAAGAATTGGGCAGAAAGGAGGACAAATGAAAAGCTCTCATTGGAGAAGATTAGATTGAAGAAAGAGTAGAATCAAGTGGTGGATTCTTCTCTGATGATGATGACGAATACAACCGTGTGATGGCCAACCTAGCTGATGAAGAGGTAACATCTAAACCCTCAATTTATAATAAGGATAGCTCAGACATATCTCAAGATATTGACTTACATGAATCTATCAATCAGCTCCTTAAAGACTTTGAAAAATTAAATTCTGCACACTTGACTGTGACAGCGGAGAAAACACAACTGCAAGATGAGAATAGGCAGCTGAAAAATTACTTTGAAAAACTCATCCTAGAGCTGACCAAAATCAAATCTGAATTTGAAAAACAGGCTGAAAACCAATTGAAAAACCTGGTTGATAAAACTACAGTTGAGATTAAAAGGCTAACTGTTTTAAACAATGAGAAATCAGCTGCACTTGCTCATGTCAAATCTGAGTTTGCTAAACTGACACAACTAAGTAATACACAAGCTAAGGAAATAACATCCCTAAAGGCATCTATAACCCTGGATGAATTGTGTATGAACAAAAGGTATTTTATTACAGATGAGGCCTTGGATATGACCCCAACACTCCCTCTAGTTCAAAAACCATTTTTATCAAGGGAGAAACAATTGTCCAAGCTGTTGAGCCTATATATAAACCCGTATTTCAAAATAGGCAGCATTCCAGTCAAAAGTTTAGGCAGCAGCCAAGGTTCACAAGGCAGCCACCTAGACAGGAGACTTGGCAATGTCCAAGGTAAAAGCAGCAGCCAAGACATTATGTCAACTATTACCAAAGACTCCCTAAAAGCAGATTTCAAAATGGGAGAGGCAAATGGAAACCTCAAGGTTATCCAAATTTCCAAAATGAACAGGTGTGGAGACCCCAACGATTTAATAAATGGTCTCAGTCAAGATTTAGAAATGGCCACACCACAAATTTTATGAGGCATATCCAGTACACAATCCTAACCAAGGATATAGACCCAAACAGCACACACCTTATGTAATATCCGTACCTTTCTATTTTTAGCAGTTTCCATTTTTGTTGCATGTCTATTTTTATCGACTCTCTTGTAACCTTTTCGACGTTGTGAATCTATTTTGTTCTTGGAGTTTTTCCATTTGGACGAGTTTCGAAGGTGTTTTTACGTAATTTCACTTTATGATATGTTTTGTCGCATGTATGTTTGATTCTCATAAAACTCATTCGATTTTGTGGTTTCTCTACTTACACGAGTTCATATGGTTGAGTTGTTCATGTTGTGAGTTTCGGTTTGTTAACCTGACGTTGTATCGTGATTTTCGGATGTTTGAGCCGCTTTGTAATTTCCTATATGTTTAGGGAATTTTACCTTCTATTGTCGTATTTCGGATTCCCCGATAGTCAGAATTGTATTTTCTTTCAGCACTTAGCTTCGTCATTGTGAATCCTAGTATTTATGTTTTTGGACTCTGGCCTTGCGTTGCGTTTCGAATTTGTACCTTCCTCAGCAGTGAATTGCACTCGGCAGTACTGGACTGCTGCATAAATAGCGCACGCTATTTATGGTTTCTTGCGTACGCTATCGGTGTGCACTTAACGCACGCTAACTCATTGTTATAGCGTGCGTTAACATATTCAGCATTCTGGGCAGTGGGATTCTGGACTAAGAATCCTGGGTTCTGACTATCAGGTAGCGCGCGCTAAGTTTTCGTAGCGAACGCTATCGAGTAGCAGGTAGCGCACGCTAAACTTGTATAGCACATGCTAGCAACACTGGGCAGTAGCTACTGGACTGCTGGCGATCCCCTTTAGCGCGCGCTATAATTATGCCTGTTATAAATAGGACAGCAACCCTCTTTTTCGTCATTTTTATTCCCCTTCTCATCCTTTGGCCGATTCCGGCGATTTTGGGGTGATTTGTGGAGAGTAATCCATAGAGTTCCGTGCAAGGCCGACTATTATGCTCCAAACATACTACATCATCATATTAATCCATCTTCTCCACTTTAATCCAAGGTATTTGGCTTAGAACCCTACCTTTATTCATTTTGGGGGGTTTTCGGGATTTATCTAGATTAACTCGAATCGTTCATTTATGCTGTGATATTTCTTATCGATTATTGTTGCTGGGTGATTCCCAATCCATTTCCAGCGTGTTTAATCCATGGATTGTTAATTCGGGGAGGTTTTGTGAAAACCCTCGCCCATATTCGTCGTCCGTGTAAGCTTATGATTATTAGTCGGGGTTGTGGGTGTATTCTTTTCGATTATTGTTCTCGTTTAGGACTGAGTTGTGTTAATCCTTCATTTAGGAACGGTCATGTTCCCTCATTTTCTTCATTTTTCTTCCCCGTTAGCCTGCTCTATCTATAAAGATTAGCGCACGCTATTATGCCTGTTATAAATAGGACAGCAACCCTCTTCTTCGTCATTTTTCTTCCCCTTCTCATCCTTTGGGCGATTCCGGAAATTTGGGGCGATTTGTGGAGAGTAATCCTTAGAGTTCCGTGCTAGGCCGATTATTATACTCCAAACATACTACATCATCATCTTAATCCGTCTTTTCCACTTTAATCCAAGGTATTTGACTTAGAACCCTACCTTTATCCATTTTAGGGTTTTTTCGGGATCTATCTAGATCAACTCGAATCGCTCGTTTATGCTGTGATATTTCTTGTCGATGATTGTTGTTGGGTGATTCCCAATCCATTTCTGTCGTGTTTAATCCATGGGTTGTTGATTCGGGGAGGTTTTGTGAAAACCCTCGCCTGTATTCGTCGTCGTGTAAGCTTATGATTATTAGTCGGGGTTGTGGGCGTATTCCTTTTGATTATTATTATCGTTTAGGACTGAGTTGTGTTAATCCTATGTTAGGATATGTTCGAGTGGACCCACACAAGATAGAGGCAGTGTTGGATTGGGCGCCGCCCAAGAACGTGAAGGAGGTCCATAGTTTTCTGGGTTTGGCCGTGTATTATCGTAGGTTTGTCGAGGGGTTCTCTAAGCTCGCTCGACCGCTTACTCAGTTGTTGCAGAAATCGGAGAAGTTTGTGTGGACCGACGAGAGGCATAAGAGCTTCGAGGAGTTGAAGAAGCGATTGACTACCGCTCCCGTCTTGGCTTTACCGAGCGATAATGAGGGTTTTTCAGTTTATAGTGATGCCTCGGGCCAAGGACTTGGGTGTGTACTCATGCAGCATGGGAAGACGATTGTTTATGCTTCCCGTCAGTTGAAACCGTACGAGTTGAATTATCCTACCCACGATCTTGAGTTGGTCGCAGTGGTGTTTGCGTTAAAGATTTGGCGTCATTACTTGTATGGTTCGTCGTGTCAGATTTTCACCGATCACAAGAGCCTGAAGTATATTTTCACACAGAAAGAACTGAATATGAGGCGAAGAATGTGGTTGGAATTAATTAAGGATTATGATCTTGAAATCCTTTATCATCCGGGCAAGGCAAATGTGGTGGCAGATGCCTTGAGTAGGAAATCGGTATCGCTTCGGGCACTTGAGTTACTCACGGCCCAGTCAGGGCTCCAGCGAGATTTGATGGGGTTGGGTATTGAGGTTGTGCTACCAGGGAGTTCCGGGCAGTTGCGCACTCTTGAGATCTCTTCGTCTCTAGTCGACGACATTAAATCGAGACAGTTAGAAGATCCGATGTTTATTCAGCTCCGCGAGAATGTGGGGACGGGAAAATCCCCGGGATTCGTGATTCATGAGGATGATGTGTTGAGATTCTAAGGTCGGCAGTGTGTTGCGAACGACTTGGAATTGAGGTAGGATATTATGCGAGAGGCTCATGTGCACCTTACTCAGTTCATCCGGGCTCGAGTAAAATGTATAAGGATTTGAGGAAGAATTTCTGGTGGAATGACATGAAGAATGAGGTATTACAGTTTGTGGCTAAGTGTTTGACTTGTCAACAAGTCAAAATCGAGCATCAGCGTCCAGCCGGGTTGTTGAAACCACTTTCCATCCCGGAATAGCAGTGGGAGGATATTTCTATGGACTTTGTCACGAATTTGCTGAGGGAAAAGACTGGAATGAATATGGTGTGGGTGATCGTGGATCGACTGACTAAGTCAGCACATTTTATGGGCATCAAGGACACTTGGGGTCCAGAAAAATTGGCTTGTATTTTTATCGCGCAGATCGTGAGACTTCATGGTACGCCGAAGACTATTATTTTGGACAGAGATGGTCAGTTTGTATCGCATTTTTGGTAGGCGGTACATAAGGCATTGGGTACACGTTTGCATTTGAGTACATCTTTCCATCCTCAGACCAATTGGCAGTCCGAGCGTACCATTCAGACGTTCGAGGATATGTTGGGCGCGTGTGCGCTAGACTGGAGTAGTGACTGGGAGGAACATCTGGCCCTGATCGAGTTTACTTATAATAATAGCTGGCATGCATCGATTAAGATGGCACCGTATGAGGCGCTCTATGGCCGACAGTGTCGATCACCGATATGTTGGGATGAGCTGTCCGATTTAGTTAGCACCGAGCCGGATCTTGTGTTGGAGACAAGGAAGAAAGTCGAGTTGATCCAAGAGAGGATGTTGGCGGCTCAGAGTCGATAAAAGTCTTATGCGGATGTTAGGCGTCGACCCTTGGAGTTTGAGGTAGGAGATCATATCTTGTTGAGAGTGTCCCCGTCGAAGGGAGTTTTCTGTTTTGGGGAAAAGGGAAAGCTTAGTCCAAGGTATATTGGACCTTTCGAGATATTGGAGATAGTCGGCGAGTTAGCTTACCGATTGGTGTTACCTCCGTCGTTGAGCCATGTGCATAGTGTATTTCGCGTTTCTCAATTGAGAAAGTATGTTCCAGACCTGAGTCACATTATTGACTTCGGGGAGGTGGAGATCGAGAGAGACGTTACGTTTGCGGAGAGGCCCGTTAAAATTTTGGAACGTCGAGATAAACAATTAAGGCACAAAACCATCCCCTTGGTTAAAGTGCAATGGTCGAGGCATGGAGTGGAGGAAGCGACGTGGCAATTGGAGGAGGATATGCGTGCGAGGCACCCTGAGCTTTTTGATTCATAAGTTTCGGGACGAAACTTCTTTTTAGAGGGGGAGAATGTAATGTCCGTACCTTTCCATTTTTAGCAGTTTACATTTTTGTCGCATGTCTATTTTTATCGACTCGCTTGTAACCTTTTCGATGTCTTGAATCTATTTTGTTCTTGGAGTTTTTCCATTTGGACGAGTTTCGAAGGTGTTTTTACGTAATTTCAATTTATGATATGTTTTGTCGCATGTATGTTCTATTCTCGTAAAACTCGTTCGATTTTGTTTTTTATTTGCTTACATGAGTTCATATGGTTGAGTTGTTCATGTTGTGAGTTTCGGTTTGTTAATCCGACGTTGTATCGTGATTTTCGGATGTTTGGGCCGTTATGTAATTTCCTATAAGTTTAGGGAATTTTATCTTCTATTGTCGTATTTCGGATTCCCGGTAGTTGGAATTGTATTTTCTTTCAGCAGTTAGCTTCGTCGTCGCGAATCCTCGTATTTATGTTTTTGGACTCTGGCCTTGTGTTGCATTTCGAATTCGTACCTTCCTCAGCAGTGAATTGCACTCAACAGTACTGGACTGTTGCATAAATAGCGCATGCTATTTATGGTTTCTTGCGTGCGCTATCGGTGTGCAGTTAATGCACGCTAACTTATTGTTATAGCATGCATTAACATCTTCAGTGTTCTGGACAATGGGATTCTGGACTCAGAATCCTGGGTTCTGACTATCAGGTAGCGCGCGCTAAGCTTTTGTAGCGCACACTATCGAGTAGCAGGTAGCGCGCGCTAAACTTGAATAGCGTGTGCTAGCGACACCGGGAAGTATCTACTGGACTGCTGGCAACCCCCGTTAGCGTGCGCTATCTTTAAAGATTAGCGCATGCTAATTATGCCTGTTATAAATAGGATAACAACCCTTTTTTTCGTCATTTTTCTTCCCTTTCTCATCCTTTGGGCGATTCCGGCAATTTTGGGGTGATTTGTGGAGAGTAATCCATAGAGTTCCATGCTAGGCCGATGATTGTGCTCCAAACATACTACATCATCATCTTAATCCGTCTTCTCCACTTTAATCCAAGGTATTTGGCTTAGAACCCTACCTTTATCCATTTTGGGTTTTTTTTGGGATTTATCTAGATTAACTCGAATTGTTCGTTTATGCTGTGATATTTCTTGTCAATTATTGTTGTTGGGTGATTCCCAATCCGTTTCCGTCGTGCTTAATCCATGGATTGTTGATTCGGGGAGGTTTTGTGAAAACCCTCCCCCGTATTCGTCGTCCGTGTAAGCTTATGATTATTAGTCGGGGTTGTGGGCGTATTCCTTTCAATTATTGTCATCCTTTAGGTCTGAGTTGTTATAATCCTACGTTTAGAGACGTTCGTGTGGACCCGCACAAGATAGTGGCAGCGTTGGATTGGGAGCCGCCCAAGAACGTGAAGGAGGTCCATAGTTTTCTTGGTTTGGCCGGGTATTATCGTAGGTTTGTCGAGGGGTTCTCTAAGCTCGCTCGACCGCTTACTCAGTTGTTGTAGAAATTGGATAAGTTTGTGTGGACCGACGAGAGGCAGAAGAGCTTCGAGGAGTTAAAGAAGCGGTTGACTACTACTCTCGTCTTGGCTTTACCGAGCGGTAATGAGGGTTTTTAAGTTTATAGTGATGCCTAGGGCCAAGGACTTGGGTGTGTACTCATGCAGCACGGGAAGACGGTTGCTTATGATTCCCGTCTGTTGAAACCGTACGAGTTGAATTATACTACCCACGATCTTGAGTTGACCGCAGTGGTGTTTGCGTTGAAGATTTGGCATCATTACTTGTATGGCTCGTCGTGTCAGATTTTCACCGATCACAAGAGCCTGAAGTATATTTTCACACAGAAAGAACTGAATATGAGGCAAAGAAGGTGGTTGGAATTAATTAAGGATTACGATCTTGAAATCCTTTATCATCCGGGTAAGGCAAATGTGGTGGCAGATGCCTTGAGTCGGAAATCGGTATCGCTTCGGGCACTTGAGTTACTCACGGCCCAGTCAGGGCTCCAGCGAGATTCGATGGGGTTGGGTATTGAGGTTGTGCTACCAGGGAGTGCCGGGCAGTTGCGCACTCTTGAGATCTCTTCGTCTTTGGTCAACGTCATTAAATCGAGACAGTTAGAAGATTCGACGTTTATTCAGCTCCGCGAGAATGTGGGGAAGGGGAAAGCCTCGGGATTCGTGAGGATGGTTTGTTGATATTTCAAGGTCGACTGTGTGTTCCAAATGACTTGGAATTGAGGCAGGATATTATGCGAGAGGCTCATGCGTCACCTTACTCAGTCCATCTGGGCTCGAGTAAAATGTATAAGGATTTGAGGAAGAATTTCTGGTGGAATGACATGAAGAATGAGGTAGTACAGTTTGTGGCTAAGTGTTTGACTTGTTAACAAGCCAAAATCGAGCATCAGCGGCCAGCCGGGTTGTTGAAACCACTCCCCATCCCGGAATGGAAGTGGGAGGATATTTCTATGGACTTTGTCACGAATTTTACGAGAACGAAGACTGGAATGAATATGGTGTGGGTGATCGTGGATCGTCTGACTATGTCGGCATATTTTCTGGGCATCAAGGATACTTGGAGTCCAGAAAAATTGGCTCGTATTTTCATCGCACAGATCGTGATACTTCATGGTACGTCGAAGACTATTATTCCGGAAAGAGATGGCCGATTTGTATCACATTTTTGGTAGGCGGTACATAAGGCGTTGGGGACACGTTTGCGTTTGAGTACATCTTTCCATCCTCAGACCGACGGCAGTCCGAGCATACCATTCAGACGTTCGAGGATATGTCGCGCGCTTGTGCGCTAGACTGGAGTAGTGACTGGGAGGAACATCTGGCCCTGATCGAGTTTATTTATAATAATAGATGGCATGCGTCGATTAAGATGGCACCGTATGAGGCGCTTTATGGCCGACGGTGTCGATCACCGATATGTTGCGTTGAGCCGTCCGATTTAGTTGGCACCGAGCCGGATCTTGTGTTGGAGACAAGGAAGAAAGTCGAGTTGATTCGAGAGAGGATGTTGGCGGCATAGAGTCGATAAAAGTCTTATGCGGATGTTAGGCGTCGACCCTTGGAGTTTGAGGTAGGAGATCATGTCTTGTTGAGAGTGTCCCGTCGAAGGGAGTTTTCCGTTTTGAGAAAAAGGGGAAGCCTAGTCCAAGGTATACTGGACCTTTCGAGATATTGGAGAGAGTCGGCAAGTTAGCTTACTGATTGGCGTTACCTCCGTTATTGAGCCATGTACATAGTGTATTTCATGTTTCTCATTTGAGGAAGTATGTTCCAGACCTGACTCACGTTATTTACTTCGGGGAGGTAGAGATCGAGAAGGACGTTACGTTTGCGGAGAGGCCCGTTAAATTTTTGGAATGTCGAATTAAATAGTTAAGGCACAAAACCATCCCTTGGTTAAAATGCAATGTTCGAGGCGTGGAGTGGAGAAAGCGACGTGGGAATTGGAGGAGGATATGCGTGCGAGGCGCCCCGAGTTTTTGATTCTTAAGTTTCGGGACTACACTTCTTTTTAGAGGGTGAGAATGTAATATCCGTACCTTTCCATTTTTAGCAGTTTCCATTTTTGTTGCATGTCTATTTTTATCGACTCGCTTGTAACCGTTTCGACGTTTTGAATCTATTTTGTTCTTGGAGTTTTTCCATTTAGACGAGTTTCGAAGGTGTTTTTACGTAATTTCAGTTTATGATATGTTTTGTCGCATGCATGTTCGATTCTCGTAAAACTCGTTCGATTTCGTTGTTTCTTTGCTTACACGAGTTCGTATGGTTGAGTTGTTCATGTTGTGAGTTTCGATTTGTTAGTCCGACGTTGTATCCTGATTTCCGGACGTTTGGGCCGTTTTGTAATTTCCTATAAGTTTAGGGAATTTTATCTTCTATTGTCGTATTTCGGATTTCCTGGTAGTCAGAATTGTATTTTTTTTCAGCACTTAGCTTCGTCGTTGTGAATCCTCGTATTCATATTTTTGGACTCTGGCCTTGCGTTGCGTTTCGAATTCGTACCTTCATCAGCAGTGAATTGCACTCGGCAGTACTGGACTGCTGCATAAATAGCGCAGGCTATTTATGGTTTCTTGCGTACGCCATCGGTGTACAGTTAACGCACGCTAACTCATTGTTATAGCGTGCGTTAACATCTTCAGTGTTCTGGGCAATGGGATTCTGGACTCAGAATCCTGGGTTCTGACTATCAGGTAGCGTGCGCTAAGCTTTCGTAGTGCACGCTATCGAGTAGCAGGTAGCGCGTGCTAAACTTGTTTAGCGCACGCTAGTGACACCGGGAAGTAGATACTGGACTGCTGGCGACCCCTATTAGCGCGCGCTATCTTTAAAGATTAGCGCATGCTAATTATGCCTGTTATAAATAGGACAACAACCCTCTTTTTCGTCATTTTTCTTCCCCTTCTCGTCCTTTGGACTATTCCCACAATTTTGGGGGGATTTGTGGAGAGTAATCCGTAGAGTTTCGTGCTAGGCCGATTATTGTGCTCCCAACATACTACATCATCATCTTAATCCGTCTTCTCCACTTTAATCCAAGGTATTTGGCTTATAACCCTACCTTCATCCATTTTGGGGGTTTTTGGGAATTATCTAGATTAACTCGAATCGTTCGTTTATGTTGTGGTATTTCTTGTCGATTATTGTTGTTAGGTGATTCTCAATCCGTTTCCGTCGTGTTTAATCCATGGATTGTTGATTCGGGGAGGTTTTGTGAAAACCTTCGCCCGTATTCATCGTCCGTGTAAGCTTATGATTATTAGTCGGGGTTGTGGGTGTATTCCTTTCGATTATTGTTATCGTTTAGGATTGAGTTGTGTTAATCCTACATTTAGAGATGTTCGTGTAGACCTGCACAAGATAGAGGCAGTGTTGGATTTGGCGCCGCCCAAGAACGTGAAGGAGGTCCGTAGTTTTCTGGGTTTGGCCGGGTATTATCGTAGGTCTGTCAAGGGGTTCTCTAAGCTCGCTCGACCACTTACTCAGTTGTTGCAGAAATTGGAGAAGTTTGTGTGGACCAACGAGAGGCAGAAGAGCTTCGAAGAGTTGAAGAAGCAGTTGACTACCACTCTCGTCTTGGCTTTACCGAGCGGTAATGAGGGTTTTTCAGTTTATAGTGATACCTAGGGCCAAGGACTTGGGTGTGTACTCATGCAGCACGGGAAGACGGTTGCTTATGATTCCCGTCTGTTGAAACCGTACGAGTTGAATTATCCTACCCACGATCTTGAGTTGGCCGCAGTGGTGTTTGCGTTGAAGATTTGGCATCATTACTTGTATGGCTCGTCGTGTCAGATTTTCACCGATCACAAGAGCCTGAAGTATATTTTCACACAGAAAGAACTGAATATGAGGCAAAGAAGGTGGTTGGAATTAAATAAGGATTACGATCTTGAAATCCTTTATCATCTGGGTAAGGTAAATGTGGTGGAAGATGCCTTGAGTCGGAAATCGGTATCGCTTCGGGCACTTGAGTTACTCACGGCCCAGTCAGGGCTCCAGCGAGATTTGATGGGGTTGGGTATTGAGGTTGTGCTACCAGGGAGTGCCGGGGAGTTGCGCACTCTTGAGATCTCTTCATCTCTGGTCGACGACATTAAATCGAGATAGTTAGAAGATCCGATGTTTATTCAGCTCCGCGAGAATGTGGGGATAGGGAAAGCCCCAGGATTCGTGATTCATGAGGATGCTGTGTTGAGATTCCAAGGTCGGTTGTGTGTTCCAAACAACCTGGAATTGAGGCAGGATATTATGCGAGAGGCTTGTTAGGCATATTTTTATACGCTTATTTATCATTATTTTATATCCTTCTTGAGCCTAATTCAGCATAAATGAGCTTTTAATGCACTATTCTTATATGTTTTGCAGGAAATCGGAGTCCGGAAGCCAAAACGATGAAAAATGGGCGAAAACAATAGTTTTTGGTCATGAGCCGCGGCACAAACCAAGTGAGCCGCGGCACACGAAGACAACCAGCGAGACCCGTGTGGACTGTACTGTGAGCCGCGGCACAGCTTAAGTGAGCCGCGGCCCAGGAGGAAAAAATGCACCCAGGCATCAGGCACTGAAGGATAGGGGCCGCGGCACAGATTAAGTGAGCCGCGGCCCACAGGGCGGTTTTGGCTGAGCCTTCCGCGGTTCTTCGCCGTTTTGGAGCCTGTTCTCGACCTAATCACACAGACGCATTTTGGAGGCTTGGGACGGATATAAATAAGCATTGAAGGGCTGAAGAAAAGGGGATCGGAACTGGGAGGTAGATCGATAGACCGAGAGAAGAACACAAGGAGGAGATTGGTGGGCGACGACAAGACCACGGATCCTACGGTTTTTCTGCATCTTAGTTCCTAGATCTATTCGAATAGGATTTTGATTGTAGTCGATTACATGACGGTTTGATTTATTTATTATTATTTCAATTCATTCATTATTCTATTGAATTGGATTCTTCTTACTGCTCTTAATGCTTTTTAATTGTCTGGCCAACAGTTGAATTGTTTTGAATGTCTTTATGGATTTGGGAGATGAAATTTAGGCATAGTTCTTGTGAGAACACTTTATTACTTTTTGACACCGTGCACTTGCGGCATAGTGTGAGGGATTTCCTCACAACAAGTTTTTGGCGCCGTTGCCGGGGACTGATTTTTCGTTAATATCAATACCAAGCGACTCTAATTTTAATTTGAAGTTTTTTTTTAGTCTTTACATTTTTATTTTTTTTTCATTATGTATTCCTTTGATTATCATGACCCTTGGCATTTCATAAATTTCGACAATCTTAACAATTTGCCTAATAGGGTCAGTCAGCCCCCTCCCCCGAAACAAAAGACCATGCTTGAGCAATGTGTACATGCTCTCAATAATCCTGATAGTAACCCTTTTGAGCGAGAATGTGCAAGTCGTGGTCTTGAGATTCACTATGGTTATTTTCCAGCTCATATATTTAGTAGTGAAGTTGAGGAGGAGGTTGAGAAGAAAGACATGCTAAGTTTTAGGGTCGATCCCCCAGCACCTAATAATTACATAAAGTGTGATGAGCTTGTAGAAGAAGTTACCATTGATGATGTTTCCAAAGGAATTTCATTAAATTATCATCAAACTTCGACTAATAAGGTGAACACTTATGTGCCTAAAATTTTATTAACGGTGCCGCGCATAATTTTTCCCAAATCCATAATGGGAGAGATTGACCCATTACTTTTGATTTTATTGAGGCTGATTCTTTGAGTTCTAATGAGGTTATTCATGATATGTCTTTGTTATCTACCCATTCGAACTCTGCTTATTTTTTCATGCCTTATCATTATTATATTCTTCCATCATTTTTTGGTTGTCTGCATAATTATTCTTACTCATTACTTTTGGCAACCGGGCATGAACCAAAGCCTCCCTTGTGGAATAAGAGGCTTATTGATTGCAAGAAGGGGGCATTTGGCAATCTCCCTAGAAAGAAGCCACGTTAAATTCTTTTTGCCACATCGTGCTCAAGACGTAAAATAGAGCGCTTGATGGGAGGCAACCCATCATTTTTACTTGCTTTCTAGTTAGTTGTTTTTATTTGATTTTTAGTTAATAATTTTTTCCTTTGTTTTGCTTTTTTTGTTTGGATTCGTGTATTCTTGTGGCCCTTATTTCTCTAATAATTTTTTAACCCCAATGAGTATTATCCTTCATATGCTAGCCTTTCTTGACTTAATGTCTACAGTTATTTCATGACTAGAGACTAAGTTTGGGGGTCCCTGGTGATGTTGGGCATTATTTGAAGTATGAATTGACGGATGATTCCACTCAGACATGTGCTGGCGTTCAAGAAGACATTTAGAATAAGTTTCACTTTTCCTTATCTCTTTTATTTTTACATGAGTTTTATTGTCGATGATTTTATGTGTAGTGGAATATATTGAAGCATGCGATATTTTCTTAATTTTCTTGGTTATAAATCGCAATTTCATCATTGCTTTATTGTCCTTACATGCTGTTGATGGTTTTTGTCAAAACGTGAATTTTTCGTGAATTTTTCGTGCTTCCGTGTGTAAAACTGATGTTACGATACTGATTTCTCTTGGAATAAATGATTGAGTTTAGTCGAGTTGCAGTCAAGCGATATCTGTTTCTGTTGAGTATTCAATTAGGTCCGAAATTTTATCGTTTTTTGTAGAAATCTTAGCAGATAAGAAAGGAGACATACGTGTTTTCAAATCGCCGCCTATACGTTTGGTTATACTTTTCGGTTAGCTATTCGTCCAGTAACATGAGTCGTGTTGGCACTTAATTTGAGTTTAGAGTCGGACAATTTTTTCCAAGAAAAAGTCGAGATATTATTTGTTCTATGATGGGAAGTCTAGTAACCGGGGGTATTCGCGTGACCCGTTGTTCACTCTCGCATAAAACGACAACCCTGAATAGACTAATAGCTTAGAAATATCGCATTACCGATGATGGGAAGCCTAGAAACCGGGGGTATTCACGTGACCCGTAGTTTACTCTCGCGTAAAACGGCAACCTTGACATGCGGGACTTGCTATTCGAGTTTTTTCTCCGCTGTAGAGGGGGACTTAGTAACTAGAAGCATCCATGTGCCCCATGAGTGTCTTTTACGTCAAACGGTTCCTCAATATATGAGAATAGAATTCCACCCTAGGATTATCCCGATGAAACATCCTGAGATCCGAACCTAGTGGTTAACTCGAATCATCTTATTGATCATATATAAGGGAATACTGTCTGAGGGTTATTTTTTTATGATGAAACTCTTGATATTTTTGCCACTAGACTGTGGGACTGAGCGAGTTGGCATGTTTATTTTAACCCTTCATATTGGCGGTCGGTTAAATTCACGCTTGTTAATCTTTGAGCTTGATTTTCTTCATGAACGATTGCTTAGGACTGAACTTGGTTACTTAGTGGAATCAGTGTCCTGGATGTGACTCGCTATTACGATACTTGTACTATTCTTTGAGATTTTCAGGGTAGTATTGATTAAGTTGAGCACTATGGATTTGCATGATTATTCACGATACTTTTTGTTTAAAATTGATTTTTGCTTGAGGACAAGCAAAGGCTCAAGTTTGGGGGTATTTGTTAGGCGTATATTTATAAACTTATTTATCATTATTTTATATCCTTCTTGAGCCTAATTCAGCATAAATGAGCTTTTAATGCACTATTCTTATATGTTTTGCAGGAAATCGGAGTCTGGAAGCCAAAACGATGAAAAACGGGTGAAAACAGTAGTTTTTGGTCATGAGCCGCGGCACAAACCAAGTAGGCCGCGGCACACGAAGACAACCAGCGAGCCCCGTGTGGACTGTGCTGTGAGCCACGGCACAGCTTAAGTGAGCTGCGGCCCAGGAGGAAAAAATGCGCCCAGGCATCAGGCACTAAAGGATAGGGGCCGCGGCACAGATTAAGTGAGCCGCGGCCCACAGGGCGGTTTTGGCTGAGCCTTCCGCGGTTCTTCGCCGTTTTGGAGCCTGTTCTCGACCTAATCACACGGACGCGTTTTGGAGGCTTGGGACGAATATAAATAAGCATTGAAGGGCTGAAGAAAAGGGGATCAGAACTGGGAGGTAGATCGATAGACAGAGAGAAGAGCACAAGGAGGAGATTGGTGGGCAACGACAAGACCACGGATCCCTACGGTTTTTCTGCGTCTTAGTTCCTAGATCTATTCGAGTAGGATTTTGATTGTAGCCGATTACATGACGGTTTGATTTATTTATTATTATTTCAATTCATTCGTTATTCTATTGAATTGGATTCTTCTTACTGTTCTTAATGCTTTTTTAATTGTCTGGCCAACAGTTGAATTGTTTTGAATGTCTTTATGGATTCGGGCGATGAAATTTAGGCATAGTTCTTGTGAGAATAATCATAATTTTCGTGAGATAGGAATATACTCATGGGAATTGTGAAGCCTATTTATTGTAGGGATTCTTGAACTGTTTCAGCTACTAATTATCTAATTCGAATAGGGATATATCGAGTTCATAATTCGTAGTATTTTCTATCGACCTTGGGAAAGGCATTAGAATAATTTAGGAATTCCTCGCTTACAATCAATTGAATAAAAGTGAATTGAATTGAATAAATATCATTCCTGACTGTTTGAGGTGAAAATCATAATCCTACGTCCTTATTAGTATTATTATTATTAGTACTATTATTTATTTTCTGCAATTAGTTTAGATATAAATTCAGTATAATTGTTCTTCAAATAAAATTACGAGTTGACTACATTTTGGTACTTAGTGAAATCAGTCCTCGAGGGAACGATATCTTACTTATCACTTTATTACTTGTTGACACCGTGCACTTGCGGCATAGTGTGAGGGATTTCCTCACAACAAGGCTCATGCTAGGCCGATTATTGTGCTCCAAACATACTACATCATCATCTTAATGAGTCTTCTTCACTTTAATCCAAGGTATTTGGCTCAGAACCCTACCTTTATCCATTTTGGGGGTTTTCGGGATTTATCTAGATTAACTCGAATCGTTCGTTTATGCTGTGATATTTCTTGTCGATTATTGTTGTTGGGTGATTCCCAATCCATTTCCGTCGTGTTTAATCCATGGATTGTTGATTCGGAGAGGTTTTGTGAAAACTCTCGCCCGTATTCGTCGTCCGTGTAAGCTTATGATTATTAGTCGGGGTTGTGGGCGTATTCCTTTCGACTATTGTTATCGTTTAGGACTGAGTTGTGTTAATCCTTCATTTAGGAACAGTCGTGTTCCCTCCGGGTCATCCCTAGTCGTTGTTCGTTCCCGTTTCGTCGAAGATGTCTCAAAGGCAAGTACTTTACGCTTGTTTGCATATTCTAGTATTTGGATTATAGCTTCCGTGTATGTTGTGGATGTGTATGTGTATGTTCACCCAGGGATGGTCCGACGGGGCCTCTTGGGTGCGCGTATCACGAACTAGGGTTAACCACATAGGGATGGTCCGATGGGGCCTCTGCGGGGTGCGGTAGCCGTGAGTCTCGTACCAACGGTTAACCTTTGAAATTTTTTGTTGGAGAAATGTGTTTTGTGCTCGTACACCGTAATATTCCAGAATATAAATATTTTCTAAAATGATTTTGGCGCATATTTCATCTGATTAGAATGGTAGTTCAAATTGTTTGTACTTGGACTAGCAGTTGTCGCTAACCCCTTAAAGGGGGGAAATACTTTTGTATTTCACGTACAGGTCTTGGAGGCGAACGAGCATGCGGGCTGTACGAGGATGATGGGCAAGAGTGAATATGTTCAATGGTCGTTCGTTAATGTCATGTCTTGTAAATTTTATAATCATGTCGTTTTCTTCAATACTCGAGTACTTCTTTCTTTCGGAACATTATGAATGTTGCGTACCCGATTTGGGTTTTGGATGATGTTGTAATTCACTGTTGAGTCCAGTTTACTTTTTGTATGTCTTGATTTGAGAAATTGTTTGTATGTTGATGATGTCTATCACTATTGTCATGTCGAACTCGTGTGTTAGCCTGGTGGATTCCAAGGAGTGGGGTCCACGGCGCTGTAATATGCCCTGAACGTCTTGGTGCTATTACACCTTATTGGGGCAATCAACATAACTTTTATAATCCAATGAGAAGTCTATTCTCCAGTAAGCCCACTAACCCCAAAGGACCCACACAAATTTGGGTACCTAAATCTCTGCTTGTCTGATTGCATAAAAGGTAGAAGGACTACGACGACATCTCCTCAAGTTCAACAATAGGAGGTGAAGAATGGTTTGTAGATTCTGGGTGCTCAAGGCACATGAAAGGGAATAAGAAGGTGCTCTCAAACTACACCAAAGAAAAAGGTCCAGATATAACCTTTGGAGATAGCTCTAGAGGTCAGATAAAAGGATTTGAAGAGCTGCACAGAGGAAACATAACCATATCCAAAGTTCATTATGTCAAAGGGCTCAAATACAATCCGTTGAGCATAAGCCAATTCCGTGATGAAACGAATCTAGTAGTCTTCACCATTTGGAAATGTATGGTTATTGATATCCTATCTAGAGAAGTGAAGCTACAAGGATTCAGAAGAAGAGATGTCTACATGATAGACTGAAATACATGCACTCCAAACACCTGTCTTCTATCTAAGACAATTGCTGAAAATGGATGGCTATGGCACAAGAGATTATGTCACCTGAATTTCAAAGCCATCAACAAGATAAGCTCTCAAGAGCTGGTCAGAGGACTTCCAGGAGAAGTATTCAAGAAAGAAGCTCTGTGTGATGCATGCCAGAAAGGAAAGCAGACCAAAGCATCATTCATGCCAGTTCAGCCAACCACTCTCACCACCAGGATTTTGGATCTACTTCATATGGATCTCTTTGGCCCCATCAAGACAAGGACATTAAGTGGAAGGAAGCATGCCTTAGTAGTAGTGGATGACTACTCGAGATACACATGGGTTGTTTTTCTCTATAAATATAGTAAAACATTATCAAAGTTACCTGAGCTGCTAAGGAAGATTAAAAATGAAAAATCCCTCTCAATCATCAAGATCAGATCAGATAGAGGAGGAGAATTTCTCAACAATGCAATCACTGAGTACAGTGATCAAAATGGAATCCAGCATGAAGTATCTGCCACAAGAACACCACAGCAAAATGGTTTTGCTGAAAGAAGAAACCGAACCTTGAAAGAAGCTGCTAGGTCAATGATTGCTGAAGCTGGCCTGCCAAAGATGTTCTGGTCTGAAGCTGTCAACACAGCATGCCATACTCAGAATAGGAGTACGATAGTAGCGAGACATGGCAAAAATCCCTATGAGGTTTGGAATGGCAGAACACCAACTGTTGCATATTTTCATATATTTGGTTGTAAGTGTTTCATCCACAACAATGGTAAAACCCAACTGAATGCCTTTGATGCTAAAACTGATGATGGTCTCTTTATGGGATACACATAAATAAGCAAGACATACAGAGTATTTAACAAAAGAACATTAGTTGTGGAAGAAACACCTCATGTTGTATTTGATGAGTCGACTGTTGAGTACAGGAAACAGATGGGATCGATTGAGAAAAATCTCAAATCCGCCACCTAGAAGAAGTTATCATTCATGACACAGGAATGATGGACTCACCTCCAAACCGGCCTGAAGATCCAACTGCAGATCAGTCTGAAGACTCAACTGCAGATCAGATAGGATCCCAAAACCTAACTGATCCAACTGCAGAAGATGAAGACCCAATTGTAGCTGACAAAGATGCATCTGCAGAGCAGACATGACTCCCATGTGCAGATGACAAGACCGTAGCTGATCCAGTTGCAGATGAAGAAGTCCAGAACCAAGCTGATGCAGAGAGAGAAGAAGTTCACCAAGGCAATTCAACAGGGGGAATAAACCTTGAAGAAGATATTCCCAAATGGCTTAGAGATCATCCCATTCAACAGATAATTGGAAACCTAACTGATGGAGTCAAAACCAGACAATCCACAGAACCAGCAGGAATGGCTATGTTCGCATGTTTCATGTCTCAAATGGAACCCAAAACAACATATCAAGCTCCGTAGGACTACTCATGGATAATTGCAATTCAAGAAGAGCTCAACCAGATGGAAAGAAACAATATCTGGGAACTAACAGACAGACCAGATCACAAGAAAGCCATAGGCACCAAATGAGTGTATAAAAACAAATGTGATGAAGATGGAGTTGTTGTTAGGAATAAAGCCAGACTCGTTGCAAAAGGATATGATCAATGTGAAGGAATAGATTTTGATAAAATTTATGCACCTGTAGCAAGACTTGAAGCTATCAGACTATTCCTTGCATATGCAGTATTCAAGGATTTTGAATTCTACCAAATTGATGTCAAAATTGCTTTTCTCAATGGAATCCTAGAAGAAGAAGTCTATGTGGAGCAACCCCCCGGATTTGCCAAAGGAGACCAAGTATACAAGATTTTGAAGGCTCTATTTTGACTCAAGCAAGCACCAAAAGCTTGGTATGAGACACTATCTATGTTTTTGGAGAAGAATGGATTAAGCAAAGGAAAGGTGGACAAGACCCTTTTCAGAGTGGAACATGAAGACCACATATTGCTTGTTCAAATATATGTGGATGACATCATATTTGACTCAACCAATCCTGAGCTATGTGAAAAATTCTCAAGTCTCATGCAAGGAGAATTTGAGATGATTATGATGTGAAATCTAAACTCATTCCTTGGTTTGAAAGTCAAGCAAATGGACAAAGGAATCTTCATCAATCAAGCTAAATATACAAGGGACTTAATCAAAAGAATTGGCATGGATTCAGCCAAACCAGCAAGAGTACCAATGAGCACATCCTTACACCTTGATGCAAATGAAGGAGGCATTTCAGTGGATCCAACCCACTACATAGGACTTATTGGATCACTTATATACCTCACTACAAGCATACATGACATTTCATATGTAGTGGGAGTATGTGCAAGATTTCAGTCAAAATCGAAGCAGTCTCACCAGGAAGCAGCTAAGAGGATAATCATATACCTGAAGTCAACAATCAATGTTGGTCTATGGTATCCCATGGATGATAATTTTGGTTTATCAGGCTACTCAGATGCAGATTTTTCAGGATGCAAGATTGATAGAAAAAAGCACCAGTAGAACGTGCCAATTCCTAGGAACCAGACTTATATCATGGTTCGGCAAGAAGAAGGTATCCAACTCAATTTCCACAACTGAGTCTTAATACATAGCTACAGGCAGCTGTTGTGCACAATGTCTATGGATCAGACAACAGCTAAGGTACTACAACATCGTAGCAAATGAAGTTCCTATCTGGTGTGACAACAACAGTGCAATTGCAATAACAAACAATCCAGTATTGCACTCAAGGACAAAGCACATAGATTTCAAATATCACTTCATAAGAGACCATGACAAGAGAGTTAGAGTGGAAAGAGTCAGCACGGAGTTCCAAATTGCTGACATATTCACAAAACCTTTACCAGAAGAAAGGTTTCTGGAGCTAAGCAGGGAACTTGGTCTACTAGATTGGGAATCTAGTACAGACGAGAAAGCTAATTGATTATCAGACCAGACGGCAAGAAAGCCACCTGATGTGGAGACCAGGCGACGAAAAGCTACCTGATGCAGAAAAGGTGCCTGATGTGGATACCAGGCGAGAAAGCTACCTGATCAGACCAGACAAGGCGACACAACTTAACTGATGTAGAACAGACAAAAAGTCAAGCGATCAACCAGCTAAGTTTCTAATTCTTTGACCGACTTATAATTATTATATTATTTGTTTACACATGGAAAAACACATGATCACACTATCTCCACGACGTCCAATCAAATTCAACCGTCATTTTAACTTCTCAAAAATTGGACTGCCGCCTACTTATTTTATTAATAAATTCAAAGCGTCTTTTCAAATGGCTATATAAGACAGCCGAAACCATTTCACAAAACTTTATCATCTTCAAGCTAACGAATCCTAATGTTCAAAAGTAAGAAAAAATCATGAATATTCACTGCACTAAGTCAGAACCTCAATTTTCTTTACAGAAATGGACTCTACTCAGTATTTCGAAGGCGTTAACCTAAATATGGTGAAGGAGCAAATCATTTTCAGTATTGTAGTGGATTTCGATGGTTTGCTGGTGACAAACATGGCGGACATCGACGAAATGCGCCATATTATCCGGTTGATGAAGAAGTATGGCATCTATCACTTTCTGGACATCAACCCGAAGCAGCTGTACAAGGAAGTTGTTATATGCTTCTTCAAGGAAGTACAAGTCACCGAGTACCGCATCGTGAGTTTGATCTTTGGAGAAGAAGTCACTATCACTCCCTAGACCATTGCGGACGTATTCAACATGAAGAATAGGGGCATTGCTGTAGAAGCCCTAAAAAAAAGTTCTATTGAAATCTGGTACGAGATCAAATTACCAGAGCAACACACCAAGGTCAAATTCACAGCGAAGAGAGGGGATCTGAAGAAAAATCACACATATGTCCTTCACATCACCAACAAGATTGTCATGGGCATGGCCGGCAGTTATGACCAGCTATCATCTGCCAAATTTTTTGTGCTGGGAGTTCTTATCCAGCACCAAAGAATTAACTGGCCTGAATACATTTACAGGCAGTTAATCCGTGTAGTAAATAAGGTAAGCTAGATTGCAGAGGAGAAGAAGTTCAAGCAAAAGCTGGCTTATGGAACCCAGATTAGTTGGATCTTGGAGTTCCTCGGAAAGGCAAAAGGAACTGCAGACCCTTTCCACAGAAGCAAAAGACTTGTTCATCTGGACCAAGAAACATTGAAGAATCTAGGATCTGAAAGGAAAGCAGCCAAGATCTTAAGGGAGATTACCAGTAGAACCTGCTGTCGAAAATTCACCTGCAACAGAGAAGTCACCTGCAGATGACTCCAACTCTAAAAACAATCCTCTAGCCAAACTGAAAAAAAGTTACCTGCAGTGAAGGAGGTTGTCCATCTCACCTCATCTCAAGAGCAGTCACCAAAGAGGTAGAGAGGCCCAGCATCTGAAGGAGAAGAATAAGAAGCAGTTCAGACTGTAAAGTCACCTGCACCAGAGCCAATTGAAGAAACTTCAGCAAAGATGCAGATCGCTACACCTGCATCTGCTCCCGCTGAAGATCATCCAGATCCGTCCAAGCTAATGGCTGAAGTGATTCCACTTCTGACTCTTCCTAGCTTCACCGAAGAAGAAGACGCAGAATTGATAATATAAATACCAGAAGTTGGATACTCCCTAAAACTCAGGGAGAATAATCCTCTGAACCTGACAACAGATCAATTAAAGCTGGTAAAACAACAAGCTCTTAAATTTTCTTTTATCAATATATTTGATGAGTGGAAGGACTTAAAATTTCTTACCTTCACTCAAAAAGAGTTTGTTGAGAGGGGTACTTGGGGACATCCTCAGGCCACTGAGCAACTCCTCATGCTTTTCTGTCAAGAGATAGATATTCTTTTATTACTCCAGAAGAACTGGTTCATGTCCAATTTTAAACAAAATATGGACCAGTTCGCCCCTTAAATATTGAATCAATCTACTATATTTCTATGTTGATTGGATTCAATACATAGCCATTAGGTTTTATGAAAATAACTAAAAGAATCATCTTAGGTTTAGAGTTATATTTTGATCCTCTAGAAGAACTTAGAATGAAAATCATTTGATCTAATCAACATCTTCTATTTCGAAATAGATGAAGACCATTAATATCATCTTTTATTGGCCAAATAAATAAAGATTGTAAAATAATGAAAATCACACACAATAATAAGTCATCCATAAAAGTTTTTATACAAACTTTAATAACATGACAACCCTTGTTTATAATTCCAACTAGGAGAACTTAGCCCATGAAAGCTTTATTCAACATATTACATGAACTAGTAATCATGATTATTTGAAAAAAGGGAAAGAATTTATATTAACTCCCTTTAAATAAAGGAGAATTAAGCAATAAACTCCCTCCACAACGTATGATTCAACACTCTTACATAAAGTCTCAAGAACATAAGTGTGTTCTTCACACAAAATGACAAATTACAATTTATTACACTTATAAAATGAAAGATATAAGATGGAAGATGATTATGGAATGGATCAATGAGCCTATTTATACACCCAAGGTCGTCTAATAGCTCCAAAACTTCAGCATTATCACATCAAATCGGATCAAGACAAACCATCCACTACATATAGGTCCAAAAGTGTGAAAGAAATGATAAGATCACACAATATGTCAAAAGTTACGGCCATAACATTAGGGGGTTACGGCTGTAACATATGATAAGTTTGTCATTTACGACAGTAACTAAGATATGGCTTTTGATCTTTTTGCTTGCTGTGTTGTACGGTCGTAACAACAGTTGTACGGCCGTAAGCAGTTTTCAGACATCATTTTTAGCCCGGAATTTCCTTGACTCTTGCGTTTTAGCCCCAAACCTTCTTCGGATGATAACTTTTGATATGTAAGTCTGATTTTGAATCCGAAAAGACTGCCGAACTCATCTTGTAAAGCTCTACAACATGAATACATAGAACCATAATATGTAATACCTGGTTGCGAATTTATTTATTATCATTCAGTAATTGTCACCCAGTAATTTTCACTCATCAATAATCATTCATCATTCATTTTCATTCGACTGTATTCATCGTCCGACATACTTTTAAATCATGTATTAGTTATCATTCGTCATTCAACTCTGTCCGAGATTCACGATGAGAATATTATCATTATCATCGTGATTGGTAGCCTTGTGTTGGAAGTATCGTTTATTACGGGTTATTAGACTTATCATACTCATGCAAGTTATGTATGTCAGATCATTCATCATTCGTAACGAGAAGGCGAAGTTGTTGCGTTATTGCTCCAGCATATAGTTACGGCCGTAACATGTGTTACATTACGGCCGTAACATGCGTACGTTGGTTTAAGGACATTTTTGCCGAAGCCAACTTATGGCCGTAAGAGTTACATGATACGGCCGTAAGAGATGCTTTTTGGTGTTCTGGGAGTTGTCGACGAAGCGTAGTTATGCATGTAAAGGTTGAGGTGTTATGGCCGTAAGTCCGGGAGTTTGGACATTATTGTTGTTTCGACGAAGACTACTTACGGCAGTAAGGTAGTTTTTGTTACGGTCGTAAGTCTTCGAGATTGGTCGGTATGGTTTTCGATGAGGCGTAGTTACGCCCATAGGTGTGGTATCATTATGGCCGTAAGGCCGTTGACTTGGCTTGGTTACGGCCATAAGATGGGAGAGTTACGACCCTAACTCTATGCAGTATTTAAAGTGCTGGACGGGTGTTTTGTCCTCATTTCTTCATTCCTTCACTTGAGTCCGAGAGAGAGGTTCTTGGGAGAGGATTTTCTTCATTCAAACACTTGTGTGTTCATGTTCTAATCATCTATCTTCGATTATAGAGCTTGGAAAGTCGATTTAACACGAGTTCAACGGATCGAAGAGTTTGGATCTTTAAAGGTATTTCTTCAAAACCTTAGATTTCGATTTTGAGATGGAGTATAATGTTTTAGATGTTGTAATCATGATATATGAAGGGATATATATATATATATGATTATGAGTTTTTATGAATTATCATTAGATTGATGGAGGATTGTTCAAGAACACTTTGTATGTTGATTTTGGAATTGGGGGTTTCGATTAGATATTGTTGAAATCTCGAATTGTGTATTCCTTTTAGGTTATTGATTGTATTGAGAATGTTTTGTTAGATTGAATCACTCATTGGAGACTTGGTATCGATATAATGGAGATTGGTTGTAAATAATTGAAGGTTGTTTACAACGTGTTTGTTAAATGCCCCAATGAGTTTGGGTTTGTTGTATCGACTTCTTGAGTTGGTTATGATCATAATGGATATGTATATTAAGCGATTTGTTGGTAATTATGTTATTCAAGGTTGTTCGAGCGGCCGATAATTCCATTGGGGGCGTTTGTTCGAGGAAGTACATTTCATCACCGTTATTGAGGCAAGTTAATTCTTGCTCAGTTAAAAGGATAATCATTCTTTTCGTTGTTGTTCATTCATACATATAATTCATTCATAGTATATCAATCATGTTGAGACTTCTAATTATCAAACTAATCATTCAATTCACGGGGAACGACGGTTCCAATAATTTCATTTGAGCTATCACTCATGGCGACATTATTTCACCTCGGTGAGTGATTCTTGGCCATTGTCGGATTTCTATTCATTATTATTCATCATGGTTACTTTTGTTCTTGTGACCTTCCGGGATCATATTGCGTTGCCGGGTGGTTATGTGTGGAATTTTTAGTCGGGGACACGATGGTCATGTATTATGTGGATAATCCGATACATTGGACCGTGCACACGGTAACGTGCCTCCGTGAGACTAATTAGGCCAAGTGCGTATATGCGGGATTCCAGACACTCGGTTACTTGTGCACTTGCACGTCCCATCTCGGGCATACTATGATGCCCCTCTTTCAGACCTCATTTCATAACTAAGATATGTTATTACTGTATTTGTTCAACTCTTGAGTATTGTTGTTCTGTGAAACTGACCCCGTTGGGGATGTTGTTTTAGGTCATGGCAAGGCAAAGGCATGGAAAGAGAATCTTGACAGCGAGAAGTTCCCGTGATACTAGTAGGGCCCCCCAGTCTTCCCAGTTATTCATGTTTCTTTCATATGTATTTTCCGCTGCAGTTCCGTTTGGATTTTCATTTTCATTTGGTGTTCATTGTCATTTGGTGTTGTATATTTCATCTTCATATGAGATATATAAGTATTCTATATTCCTAGGTGTATTATACTTGAGAATCCTCATCGGAGTGATTGATAATATAATGTGGTGCGCTACTACAGTTATATTATATAATTCATCGTATTTCATTCACCTGGTGGGTCGCAGTTGGGGGTCCACGGCACTGTTATAGCCACCTAGTTTGGGGTGTTACATAGTTGGTATCAAAGCGAGGTTTTGAATACTACTTATCCGAGTCATGTCTAATTGAGAATCATCATCATCAGACTAGTATCATTGGACTTTCGCGTCACGTGCGACCTATGCAAGCGCCAAGCCCCTCAGACCAAGAACGGTATAGATTCTGACGCCATGGTATAATTTCTGGCAATAAGAATCAACTCATTCATCATTCATCAGTCAACAATCCTCAATCATCATTTCCTTTGAATCTTGTCGATCATGTTAACTCATTAATCACTCAGTCAATATCATTGCTCAGTTGTTGATCTTGTGGATCATGTTATCAATCTGGTTAACTTGTTCAGGATAATCATATCAGGAATTTCATCAGATAATCATGTCATCTCAGTTCATATTTCATGCGATCTTATCATATTCTGGCATAATGTCGACGATCATTTTACTGCATGATTAATGTGTTCATGGTGTTAGAGCGTGTATGCTCATTATTATCATTCCATAATGTAATCGTAATGTGATATTCATGCGAGATATATAATTATCATGTAACTTTCGTACTTCAGTATGGATAAAGCTGTCAGAGAACGCAGGGGAAGAGGTCGCGGTGCGGGCCGAAACCTGGGAGATCGTGTGAATACCAGCGCGAATGCGAGGGATGTCATTAGTTCAACAGGTAGCGATGCTGCCAACTCAGCTGACGATGCTACTCATTCACCAGTAGATAATCATTCACTATCAGGGAGTCGTACCCGAGATGCAGCCCAATCGGAAGGTGTTCGGGTTGACCCATTCAAATTTATGTAGGGCATGATGGCCCAGATGACTCAGATGGCACGAATGATGGAGACGATGCAGAATTCAACCGCTCAGACTCAGCAGTCTCCTCCACCGTCACCTCAGAGGCAAGAGAGGAGTGTGAGCAGTATAATCGGCGACATCTCTCGCCATAGGCCACCTTCATTTGAGGGCTCATCTGAGTCGGCAGATATTGTTCACCGGCTTGAACATTTTGAGAAGATATTCACTATGGTGGAGTGTCCCGAAGGGCATAAAGTTTCAGTTGCGGCTTACTATCTGGGTAAGAGCGCTCACTCATGGTGGCTATCTTTGAAGTCCACCGACAGATCTTGCACTTGGGACTAGTTTAAGACCCTCATATTGGAAAGATATTATCCGGCCCCACTCAGAGAGGCCAAGTTATTGGAATTACTCAGTCTCGACCCCTCAGTGGAAGAAGATATTCTCGCCATCGCCGAGAAGTTTCAGGAGCTACTTCCCTTTGCCTTATCCATTATCCACTCCGAGGCGGATAAAATCAAGTACTCCAGTAAGAGGTTGAAACCTCATATACGGATGCAATTGCTTAATCATCACTGTGCCACCTTGGCCGAATTCATCGAGAAATCTCGTACTTATGAGCTTACCGCTAAAGAAATTTCTAAGCAACAAACTTCATCTGCTGGCAAGAAATCAAAGAATCATAATCAGTCTGACGGTAGCCAGGCAACCTTCAAGAAACCTCGCACAGGCTCTACTTTTTCAAAGCGACCTCCAATGGCGCCTAAACCTGCGGAATCTCAGTCCCGAGCGGCCAGTTCGTCCATCACCTGTTTTAACTGTGGAGAATAGGGTCATTACAGTACTAAGTGTCTAAGACAGACTATTACATGTAACCTCTATGGGATTGCCCGGCATAAGGCCTGTTTCTGCCGAAGAGATTCCAGACCTGCTCCGACGGCATCTCAGATGCCAAAGCAGTCGGTTGTTCAGAATCAGGCCACTCACTCCGCGTCATTTAAGAGGACGAGAGCAAATAAAAGCAGAGCCCATAATCATCATACAGAAGCATCCGGTTCAGGGACTGGCAAGCCCCGAATTTACGAGATGAAGAGGACCGACGATCTGGAGGCCCGAATGATCTCAGGTACACTCGAAATTCTATCTCAACCTGTGTGTACCATTTTTGATACTGGCGCATCACATTCATTCATTTATGAGTCCTGTTTGAGTAGACTACGCCTGGATAGTGCTACTAGTGGCGAATCTTATATCATTGGTCTACCAGACGGTAGAAGAATTATCGGAAATCGTGAGGTTAAGAACTGTCCGATTCAGCTTAATGGCCGTGAATGGTTGGAGGACCTAATCGTGGTAGACTTACCTAAGGACGACATAATTTTGGGTATTGATTGGATGGATCGTCGTGATGCCATCCTTAGTGTCCATAAGCGTATGGTCACTATCATTTCAGACGATGGAGTCGAGTGTGTATTTCAGAGGGTAACCCTATCCATTCCGGAAGAGTTATTAATGTGATGAAAGCAGTGGGTGTGTCGGTTATTGGTGCTATATGACCAAGACCGAGAAATCATCAGTGACGTTGGCGGATATCCCTGTAGTGAGATACTACGCCGATGTGTTTCCAAATATATGGAATTCACGATAGAGTTGGAGCCTGGTACGTCCCCAATATCGAAAATACCATATCATATGGCCCCGACCGAAATGTAGGAACTGAAGAATCAACTGGGGAATTGATTGAGAAGGTTTATATCCGACCGAGTGCATCTCCGTGGGGAGCACCAGTGTTATTCGTCAAGAATAAAGATGGTTCTTTTCGATTATGCATTGATTATCGGGAGATGAACAGGGTGATGATCAAGAATAAATATCCCCTACCCCGCATCGATGATGTCTTAGATTAGCTCCAGGGAGCTTCAGTATTTTCCAAGATTGATTTAAGATATGGGTATCATCAGTTGCAAATTCGAGAGATGGATATCGCAAGAACGGCATTTCGAATGCGCTATGGGCACTATGAGTTTGTAGGGATGCCGTTTGGGTTAACTAATGCACATGCAGTATTCATGGAGTTGATGAACCGAGTTTTCATTGACTATTTAGATCAGTTTGTGGTTGTCTTCATAGATGACATTTTGATTTATTCCCGTGACCAAGAGGAGCACGAATTTCACCTTCATCAGGTCCTCGACATGTTGAGACGAGAGCAACTCTATGGAAAACTTTCCAAATACGAGTTCTGGATGTCCGAAGTGACGTTTCTCGGACATGTGATTTCATCAGATGGGGTACGTGTCGACCCTTAGAAGACGGAGGCTATCCGATATTGGCAACCTCCGAAGAATGTTAAGGAAATCCAAAGCTTTCTCGGATTAGCAGGCTATTACCAGAGATTTGTGGAAGGGTTTTCTAAAATCGCTCAACCTATGACGAGCATTTTGCGGAAGGATAAAAAATACACGTGGTATGATGCGTGTCAACAGAGTTTTGAGGAACTCAAGAGTCATTTAATTTCAGCACCTGTCCTTTCTTTACCACAAGGAATGGAGGGATTTGTGGTTTATAGTGACACGTCCGGACATGGTCTTGGATGTGTATTAATGCAGAACGGGGAAGTGATTGCTTATGCTTCGCGGCAACTGAGGCCTTATGAGGTCAATTATCCGACCCATGACCTGGAGCTAGCGGCCGTGGTATTCACATTGAAGATTTGGTGTCATTATCTCTATGGCGTCACCTGTCAGATATTCACCGATCATAAGAGTTTGAAGTATATATTTACTCAGAAGGAGTTAAACATGCGACAGAGATGGTGGTTGGAACTGATTAAAGATTATGATATTGAGATACAATACCACCTAGGTAAGGCGAATGTTGTCGCTGATGCCTTGAGTCGTAAGTCCATTCAGGAGCAAATGCTTGCTCGTTTGACTGCTCATAAGGAACTTCAACAAGAGTTCCTAAGGCCTGAGATCAAGGTATGGTTACAGCTAGTGCAAGGGCAACTTCACATACTAGAGATTTCATCGCCATTGGAGGAGGCGATCAGAACTAAACAGGGTTCAGACTTGTTTTTGTTGCGCATTCGATAGGATGTGGCTCAGGGAAAAGCCTCTGGATTTTTGGGCCACGAGGATGGACTTTTGCAATTTAAGAACTGGTTATGCATTTAGGCGGATGACGAGTTGAAAAGCTCTATTTTGAGAGAGGCTCATGCTAACCCTTATTCCATCCACCCGGGGTCTAGCAAGATGTACAAAGACTTGAAACAAAATTATTGGTGGAGTAATATGAAGCGAGAAGTCGCAGAATTTATTTCGAGATGCCTAACCTGTCAGCAAGTCAAGATAGAACATTACCGACCGGCAGGTATGCTGAAACCGCTCCCTATTCCAGAGTGGAAGTGGTAGGGTATTTCAATGGACTTCGTCACAAGTTTGCCAACGAGTCGTCGTGGCATGAATAAGATATGGGTAATTGTGGACCGTTTAACCAAGTCAGCTCATTTCCTTGAAATCAAGGATACGTGGGGTCCCAAGAGACTTACCCAGTTGTTCATTAGAGAGATCGTGAGATTGCACGGTACTCCCAAGAGTATCATTTATGATCGTGACGGGTGATTTGTGTCACATTTTTGGAAATCCATTCATCGTGCCATGGGCACTTAGCTAAATTTCAGCACAGCTTTTCACCCTCAGTCCGACAGACAATCAAAGCGAACTATTCAGACATTGGAGGACATGTTGAGGGCATGTGTTCTCGATTGGAAAGATGATTGGGAAGCCCAACTACCATTGATCGAATTCACGTATAACAACAGTTGGCATGCTTCGATTAAGATGGCACCTTACGAGGCCTTATACAGTCGTCGTTGTTGATATCCCTTGTGTTGGGATGACTTATCAGAATCAATCGGCAGTGACCCTGGTATGCCAATAGCCGCCCGTGAGAAGGTAGCGTTGATCAGGAGTTGTTTGTTGACTGCTCAGAGTCGACAAAAATCATATGAGGATAATCGTCATCGACCATTAGAGTACGAGGAAGGTGACCACGTTTTGGTCAAGGTATCCCCGAGTCGAGGTACTTTCTGTTTCTGGAAGAGGGGAAAGTTAAGTCTGAGATTCATTGGACCATTTGAGATTTTGGATCGAGTAGGTAGTCTGGCTTATCGATTGGATTTACCTCGGCTTTGAGCCGAGTTCATAATGTGTTTCACATCTCTCAGTTGAGGAAGTATGTTGCCGACCCGAGACACATACTTCAGTTTGATGAAATTGAGATTGTGGATGATCATACATACGAGGAGCGTCCTGTACGAGTCTTAGAGCGGCGAATCAAATAGTTGAGGAACAAGGCAATTCCATTGGTAAAAATTCAGTGGTCTAGACACGGAGTCGAAGAGGCTACTTGGGAAACCGAGGATAGTATACGGGAGAGTTATCCCGAATTGTTTGACCCTTAGTTTCGAGGACGAAACTCCGTTTAAGGGGGGAGTATGTAATACCCAGTTACGAATTCATTTATTATCATTCAGTAATTGTCACTCAGTAATTTTCAGTCATTAATAATCATTCATCATTCATTTTCATTCGACTGTATTTATCATACAACGTATTTTTGAATCGTGTATTAGTTATAATTTGTCATTCAACTCTGTCCGAGATTCAAGCCGAGAATATTATCATTATCATCGTGATTGGTAGCCTTGTGTTGGAAGTATCGTTTATTATGGGTTATTGGACTTATCATACTCATGAAAGTTATGTATGTCGGATCATTCATCATTCGTAACTAGAAGGCAAAGTTGTTGCATTATTACTCCAGCAGAGAGTTACGGCTGTAACATGTGTTACATTACGGCCGTAACATGCGTACGATGGTTTAAGGACATTTTTGGTGAAGCCAACTTACGGCAGTAAGAGTTGCAGGATACGGCCGTAAGAGATTATTTTTGGTGTTCTGGGTGTTGTTGACGAAGCATAGTTATGCCCGCAAAGGTCGAGGTGTTACGGTCGTATGGCCGGGAGTTTGGACATTATTGTTGTTTCGACGAAGACTACTTACGGTCAAAAAGGTAGTTTTTGTTACGGCCATAAGTGTTCGAGATTGGTAGGTATGGTTGTCGATGAGGCATAGTTACGCACGTAAGTGTGGTATCGTTACAACCGTAAGGCCGTTGACTTGGCTTGGTTACGTCCGTAAGATGGGAGAGTTACGGCCGTAACTTTGTGCAGTATTTAAAGTGTTGGACGGGTGTTTTGTCCTCATTTCTTCATTCCTTCACTTGAGTCCGAGATAGAGGTTCTTGGGAGAGGATTAAACACTTGTGTGTTCGTGTTCTAATCATCTATCTTCGATTATAAAGCTTGGAAAGTCGATTAAACACGAGTTCAACGGATCGAAGAGTTTGGATCTTGAAAGGTAATTTCTTCAAAACCTTAGATTTCTATTTTGAGATGGAGTATAATGTTTTGGATGTTATAATCATGATATATGAAGGGATATACATATGATTATGAGTTTTTATGAATTATCATTGGATTGATGGAGGATTGTTCAAGAACACTTTGAATGTTGAATTTGAAATTGGGGTTTTCGATTAGATGTTGTTGAAATCTCGAATTGTGTATTCCTTTTGGATTATTGATTGTATTGAGGATGTTTTGTTGGATTGAATCACTCATTGGAGACTTGGTATCGATACAATGGAGATTGGTTGTAAATAATTGAAGGTTGTTTACAACGTGCTTGTTAAAATGCCCCAATGAGTTTGGATTAGTTGTATTGACTTCTTGAGTTGGTTATGATCATAATGGATACGTATGTTAAGTGATTTGTTGGTAATTATGTTATTCAAAGTTGTTCGAGCGACCGATAATTCTATTATGGACGTTTGTTCGAGGAAGGACATTTCATCATCAGTATTGAGGCAAGTTAATTCTTGCTCAGTTAAAAGGATAATCATTCTTCTCGTTGTTGTTCATTCATACATATAATTCATTCATAGTATATCAATCATGTTGAGACTTGTAATTATCAAACTAATCATTCAATTCACGAGGAACGACGGTTCTAATCATTTCATTTGAGCTATCACTCACTGCGTCATTATTTCACCACGGTGAGTCATTCTTGTAATACCCGAGATTTCTGATATGTATTTGGAACTTCTGATATTGTAATTGTTGCACTTTAATCTGAGTATTATTCTCCGTATCTCATAGTCCGGTGTTGTTGAGCGTATGATTTCATGAATGTGATTTAAGATTTGTGATTCTGCGCATGTAGCGCACGCTATCGTCTATGTGTAGCGTACGCTAACATGGATCCATAGCGCACGCTACAAAGGAACATTAGCGCACGCTATACGTGGTCAATATGATTGAGACGTGTGGTAGGTGAGATCAGGCCGGGGATCTTGGTCGGATTGTGTCGGGATGAACACAGGCGGCTTTGGGAAAAGCCAAGTTAACGCCTTAGCGCACGCTACCGACATGAGATAGCGCACGCTAAGTGCGAGTCTGATGAAGTCGATGGCCGTTAGCGCACGCTACGAGTATGGACTAGCGCGCGCTAATAACCATTTCCTATAAATAGGACAGCATCCTTTTCGTATTTTCAGTCCTTTCTCTTCCCACATCCGAATCCTTATACTTAGAGTATTACTCCCTACATCCTAAACACTTCATATCAGCATTCTAGCTCGTGTTGAAGATTGTAGATCATTGAGGATTGGTGTTCAAGCCTTCGACGTTGGATTTGCTTCGATTTCCTCCTTGTTCTTCACTACTTTGAGGTAGGTGATTCTTCACCAATATTAGTAGTGTTCTAAAGGACGTTTGATCATGTTTATCTAGTTAGTTAGATTTGTTAATAGTCGATCATCATGTGTTAGAAAGATATTTTGACGTTTCGGTACTTATTCATCGGATAATCCTTTGAACCTTTGTAGTGTTGGACTCCTAGACGTATTCATGTATCTTCAAAACTGTTTATGACCAGTATGGGGAGAGCATAAAGTTCTTATGTTTTGACATGATAGAATCATACGTTTGGGACATGAAATAGATTGGACTTAGGAAGTTCTTGAAGATCAAAGATGAATTATGGTGTTGTGATGATTATACGTACCCTTGTATCTTGTAGTCGTTTAATCCGTAGAGATCTTTCACAAACCGCATGAGCATGATATACACTCAGATGGCTTGTATTAACACTGAGGACATCATGAGTTTTTATCACCTTTAGCTCAAGTTTTACCCAGTAGTGACTGCCATGCACGACTAGCGCACGCTAAGATGTATATATTAACGTGCGCTATCGGGAACGAGTAACGTGCGCTATCGGGAACGAGTAACGTGCGCTACGTTGGATACGTAACGTACGTTATATCATCGGGCAGGGCAGTCGACTGTTCAGAGAAGGCTGTCGGCACACAGCTAGCGCATGCTAAACCTGGTCATTGCGTATGTTAACGGGCAGGCTTAGCGCACGTTACGTATAGTACGTAGCGCGCGCTAAGTAGTTCAGGCAGAATTCATTTTTTTAAGCTTGCGGTCGTAAACCGGATTATTAGACGTTCGTACGACTTGAGAGGAATTCTTTATTATTTCTTAGGTCCGAGCCTTGCATAGGGGACGATCGAGGGGCGGTGGCATACGGACGCGTGTCATTTGTTGGAGTATTTCCATTCTTGCCATTTTCGAGGCAAGTATCATATGTCGAGTTCGATTTATATTGAAACTTTGATCATGCTTATGGTTTTGTTCATGTTGTTGAATATGAGATGTATTTCTATAATTTCTCGTGGTATTCGTTGTTAATTGTTCGTGTTGATGAACATATTGAAATGCATATATGTATGCATAATTGATTGATTTATGGTATAAATGATCCGAGGGGATCATGAGGATCTATGCTGAGGGCGCTGGATCGAATGTCCACCATGCGTTGGTCCGACGGGGTCATCATGGGGATCTATGCTGAGGGCGCTGGATCGCTGGACGGGTTTTCCACCATGCGTTGGTCCGATGGGATCATCATGGGGATCTATACCGAGGGCGCTGGATCGCTGGATTACCCTGTACTGTGTTGATGGAATCGTGAGGATTCGCATCGTTGGATTCCGATGACGGAAGTCCGTTTTGCATGTTTTATGATGCATTGATGATTTATATATTATGATACTTGTACTAGCATTGTTTTGCTAACCCCTTCGGGGGTGGACATTGTTTTGATGTTCAGGTAGCTGAGGAGCGGGGAAGCAACCACAGTACCGACAGGACGATGAAATGGCTCAGTGATGTGGTTGATGTTTATTGTTATTGTAATTTGTCTTCTTGGTTCATTTAGTACTCAAGTACGTCTGTTTTAATAATGTCATTTCGATATGGTTGTATAAGTTAACTCATTTGATCGGTTGAATCAAATCTGTATTTGAACTTCAGTTGTACGATTGGATTATATTTACATTTCTTTTAAATTAGCCTTGTAAATCCTTACTTAAAGGGTTTACGGCGCTGTAATTATTCGAATATCTCGGGTGTTACGAATATGGTATCGGAGCTAAGATTCATGGATATCTTGGCGGTCGGGTTAGTTAGAGTGCATTTACGTTATTTGATTATTGGTCGTTCGTAACATCACTGCTGAGCCAGCATCGTCGTGTGGACCGTGGTTGTAAGTTTCCTAAATCTCAAATACTACCGTTTTATTTAATTCATGTTTGTGAACATTGATGGTTGTACTTTTAGAAAGTTGCCCTGGATATTGAGTATTTGTGTTTACAGTATGTTGAGAGGAGGTCGTGGACGCGGACGCGGTCGTGGACGCGGACGTGGAAACGCGAGACAAGAAGATTCGGTGTCTACCCCAGAAATAACCGCTAGCCGAACGGATTCCCATTCCGGGGGACAACAGGGATCAGCAAATAATAATGCAGATCCTAACGTGCCGGGAGTGCTTCAGCAGGTGGTTGCCCAGATAAACCAGTTTGCTCAAGTTGTGGATCGCATGCAGACAACGATGGGACAGCAGCATAACGTGGATAATCGAGGAGATAAATGGCTTACCGAAGTGATCAAATTGCATCCTCCGAAATTTGACGGTTCTGCTGAGACGCTTTCTTGGGATCACTGGCTGAAGGAATTAGAAAAGATTTTTGCGGGGATTAACTGTCCCAATGACAGAAAGGTTCCGGTCGCCCAGTATCTTCTGACAGGGGAGGCTTTCGACTGGTGGGAGGCCATTCGACTGGAGGAGCATAATGTTGAATGGACGGAATTCAAATTAATGATGGAGCGCAGTATTGTCCTCGCCCAGTTAGAGAGGCCCGAGTTCGGGAGTTTTTCTCAACACAAAATTCAGAAGCATCTGCGACGGACGTGATTAAGACTTTTAATCACCAGCTGACTTATGTGCGCCACTTGGTCAGGACCGAGGCGGAGAGGATTTTCCATTTTGACATGCGAATGAAGCCAGAAATTCAGCAATATATGTCCGAATTTGAATGTACCACTTTGCGACAGTATCAGGACAAGGCGTTGGCCTATGATATGAAGGAGGCAGCAGTATAGAAATCGACGGAAGCAAAGAAGCAGAGAGTGGCTGGCAACTTCACGGATAATAAGAGTAGTGGGCCTCGCAGGGGCCAGTCCTCTTTTCATTCATCCAGGAGGCCTCCGCATCCTTCTCGAGGAGGAAAGAAGTTCCGGGCAGCACCAACCGTTTCAGACGCGGGGAAGAAATGTTATAACTGTGGCAAAGCGGGACATATTCGACGTGACTATTTCGCGCCTGCTGTGACTTGTTTCGAGTGTGGACAGGAAGGACATCGTGCAACATTTTGTGGGAATGCGACTAGATATTTTGGCACTCGCACTCCTATACCGGTTCCGAAGGACACTAGTGTAAACCAGACGCAGCAGAACGGTTTCCCGCAGCAGAATGTTGGGAAAAGAGAGGCATCCAGCGCTGGGTCCGTTCCTCCGTGTATTTACGAGATGAAGAAGGATGATCAAAACACAGCTGTTGCATCAGGTACGATTCAGATCCTTTTGCAACCAGTTAGTGTCTTGTTCGATTCGGGAGCTACGCATTCTTTTATATCTTTGAACTGTGTTAATCGTTTGAAAATATCGTGCTTGTATAATTGTGAACCTTATGTTGTGGGCTTACCGAGTGGAGAGAAAATTGTGGGAACCCTAGAAGCTAGGGATTTTCCAGTGTCTATAGGAGGGAGAGATTGGCTATCGAATCTTATTGTAGTTGACATCTACGGTGACGATTTAATTCTCGGAGACGATTGGCTCAACCATTATGGAGCTATTCTGAATTACCGAAAGAGAGTTATTTCTATCATTGCCGATGACGGATCTGAACACTTATTCCAAGGATGGAGACCGGGAAGCTCGGGAAAATTGATCAAAGCAATGAAGGCCGTGAAATTACTGAAGCAGGGATGTCATGGACTTTGGTGCTATGCCATGAGGAAAGAAGAAGGAGTAGAGCTCTCATCTATTCCAGTTGTGAATGAATTCGCAGATGTATTTCCTGACGAACTACCTGGGTTACCTCCGCAGAGAGAGGTGGAATTCACTATCGAATTAGAGCCTGGAGCCGCTCCTATTTCCAGAGCACCATACCGCGTGGCGCCAACCGAGATGTATGAACTCAAGAAGCAACTGGAGGAATTGTCACAGAAGAGTTATATTCAACCTAGCGTTTCTCCGTGGGGAGCGCCCGTTCTCTTTGTCCAGAAGAAAGACGGATCCCTCTGACTGTGTATTGATTACAGGGAGCTCAACAAGATGACGATCAAGAATAAGTATCCTATACCTCGGATCGACGACTTGTTTGATCAACTGCAAGGGGCAAGGGTATTCTTGAAGATTGACTTGCGATCAGGATACCATCAGTTGAGAATTAAGGAATCGGATGTACCAAAGTCTACTTTCAGGTCCCGGTACGGGCATTATGAATTTGTAGTGATGCCATTTGGACTTACCAATGCTCCTGCGGTATTCATGCAATTGATGAATCGGGTATTCTTAGAATACTTGGATAAATTTGTGGTCGTCTTCATTGATGACATCTTGATATATTCGAAGGACGCAGAGGAGCATGCCGAACATTTGCGTGTGGTTTTGAGCACCTTGAGGAAGGAACAGCTGTATGCAAAGCTTTCCAAATGTGAGTTCTGGCTTAGGGAAGTAACTTTCCTTGGGCATGTGATATCAGCTGACGGAGTTCAGGTGGACCCGAAGAAAGTTGAAGCAATCTTGGAATGGGAAGTTCCTAGTAACGTGAAAGAAGTTCGGAGTTTCCTAGGACTTGCTGGATATTATCGCCGCTTTGTAGAGGGATTTTCCAAAATTGCTCATCCGCTCACTCAGCTGTTGCAGAAAACTCAAAAGTTCACGTGGGATGAGAAGTGCCAGTGGTTTGTGAACTTAAGAGGAGGCGGCGACGGCACCTATATTAGCGCTACGGAGAGGAACCGATGGATTCATGGTATACGGCGCTTCAAATCGAGTGCAGGTTGTGTGTTGATGCAAAAGGATAAGGTGATTGCTTATGCTTCTCGGCAATTGAAACCGTATGAGGTTAATTACCCGACTCATGACACAGAGCTAGCAATGTGGTCTTTGCCTTGAAAATTTGGCGACATTATTTGTACGGCACTCGTTGCAGATCTTCACAGATCATAAGAGCCTCAAGTACATTTTCGATCGAAAGAATTAAACATGAGGCAGAGAAAGTGGCTGGAATTGATCAAGGATTACGACTTGGAGATTCTCTATCATCCGGGGAAAGCAAACGTAGTAGCCGATGCTTTGAGCCGTAAACCTATTTCTCTTCGAGTGTTGGAAGCATTTACATCCCAAACCAGCATTCAGCGGGAACTGATCCGCGAAGGGATTGAAGTATGGGCACCAGGAATCCAAGGGCAACTATATGTGATGGAACTGACTTCATCACTAGTCGAGGAGATCAAATCTAAGCAGTTGAACGATTCTCTGATCCTTCGGTTAGGTGACGAAGTAAAGAAAGGAAAGGCCCCAGGATTCATGATACAAGATGATGGAGTTCTAAGATTTCAGAGTCGATTTTACGTTCCCGATGATGATGATTTGAGACGGACAATTCTGAAGGAAGCTCACAGCGCGCCCTATTCTATTCACCCGGGTAGCAGTAAAATGTATAAAGATCTTAAACAAAACTTCTGGTGGGGGAATATGAAGAAGGACGTAGCAGAGTACGTTTGAAGTGTTTGACTTGTCGTGAGTTAAGATTGAACATCGGCGACACTGCCGAATGTTAAAGCCGCTTAGATCCACAGTGGAAGTGGGAGGATATCTCGATGGATTTCATCACCAATATGCCAAGGACTAGAACGGGAATGAACATGATTTGGGTTATAGTTGATCGACTAACCAAGTCGGCTCATTTCCTAGGAATTAAAGATACATGGGGACCCGAGAGATTGGCGCGAGTATTTATTGCAGAGATAGTCAGATTGCATGGGATCCCGAAGACCATTATTTCGGATCGAGATGGTCGCTTCGTGTCGCACTTCTGGAAGGCAGTTCACAGGGCTTTGGGGACTGAGCTCAATTTTAGCACGGCTTATCATCCCCAAACGAATGGTCAGTCCGAAAGGATTATACAAACAGTAGAAGACATGCTTAGAGCCTGTGCTTTGGATTGGTCAACTGATTGGGAAGTTCATTTGCCATTGATTGAATTCACCTACAATAATAGTTGGCATGCTTCTATTAAGATGGCACCATTTGAAGCTTTGTAGGGGAGAAGATGTCGATCACCCCTGTGCTGGGATGATTCTTTGGACTTGATCGGGATAGAACCGGAATTGATAGTTCAGACTTAAGAGAAGATAGCTTTGATTCGGGAAAGACTGTTGACTGCCCAGAGTCGACAGAAGTCTTATGCAGACGTACGTCGTCGCCCTCTAGAGTTCGACGTTGGGGATCATGTACTATTGAAGGTGTCTCCTACACGAGGGATTTTCCGTTTTGGGAGGAGAGGTAAGCTAAGTCCGAGATATATCGGGCCATTTGAGGTCCTAGAGAGAGTTGGGGATTTAGCATACAGGTTGGCTTTACCACCATCGCTGAGTCACGTTCACAATGTGTTTCACGTATCCCAATTGCGGAAGTATGTACCGGACCCCAGTCACGTCATTGATTTCGACGAGATCGAGATAGCTAATGATGGCACCTTCGAAGAGAGACCAATCAAGATACTTGAGAGTCGGATCAAACAATTGAGGAATAAACCAATACACTTGGTTAAAGTTCAATGGTCACGACATGGAGCTGAAGAGGCGACTTGGGAAACAGAGGACAGTATGAAGGCTAGATATCCAGAGTTGTTTTCATCTTAAGTTTCGGGATGAAACTTCTTTTTAGGGAGGAAGGATGTAATACCCGAGATTTATGATATGTATTTGGAACTTGTGATATTGTAATTGTTGCACTTTAATCTGAGTATTATTCTCCGTATCTCATAGTCCGGTGTTGTTGAGCGTATGATTTCATGAATGTGATTTAAGATTTGTGATTCTGCGCATGTAGCGCATGCTATCGTCTATGTGTAGCGTACGCTAACATAGATCCATAGCGCACGCTACAAAGGAACATTAGTGCACGCTATACGTGGTCAATATGATTGAGACATGTGGTAGGTGATATCAGGCCGGGGATCTTGGTCGGATTGTGTCGGGATGAACCTGGACGGCTTTCGAGAAAAGCCAAGTCAACGCCTTAGCGCACGCTACTGACATGAGATAGCGCACGCTAAGTGCTGAGTCTGATGAAGTCGATGGCCGTTAGAGCACGCTACGAGTATGGACTAGCGCGCGCTAATAACCATTTCCTATAAATAGGACAGCATCCTTTTCGTATTTTCAGTCCTTTCTCTTCCCACATCCGAATCCTTATACTTAGAGTATTACTCCCTACATCCTAAACACTTCATATCAGCATCCTAGCTCGTGTTGAAGATTGTAGATCATTGAGGATTGGTGTTCAAGCCTTCGACGTTGGATTTGCTTCGATTTCCTCCTTGTTCTTCACTACTTTGAGGTAGGTGATTCTTCACCAATATTAGTAGTGTTCTAAAGGACGTTTGATCATGTTTATCTAGTCAGTTAGATTTGTTAATAGTCGATCATCATGTGTTAGAAAGATATTTTGACGTTTCGGTACTTATTCATCGGATAATCCTTTGAACCTTTTTAGTGTTGGACTCCTAGACGTATTCATGTATCTTCAAAACTGTTTATGACTAGTATGGGGAGAGCATCAAGTTCTTATGTTTTGACATGATAGAATCATACGTTTGGGACATGAAATAGATTGGACTTAGGATGTTCTTGAAGATCAAAGATGAATTATGGTGTTGTGATGATTATACGTACCCTTGTATCTTGTAGTCGTTTAATCCGTAGAGATCTTTCACAAACCGCATGAGCATGATATACACTGAGATGGCTTGTATTAACACTGAGGACTTCATGAGTTTTTATCACCTTTAGCTCAAGTTTTACCCAGTAGTGACTGCCATGCACGACTAGCGCACGCTAAGATGTATATATTAACGTGCGCTACGTTGGATACGTAACGTACGTTATATCATCGGGCAGGGCAGTCGGCTGTTCAGAGAAGGCTGTCGGTACACAGCTAGCGCATGCTAAACCTGGTCATTGCGTACGTTAACGGGCAGGCTTAGCGCACGTTACGTATAGTACGTAGCGCGCGCTAAGTAGTTCAGGCAGAATTCATTTTTTTTAAGCTTGCGGTCGTAAACCGGATTATTAGACATTCGTACGACTTGAGAGGAATTCTTTATTATTTCTTAGGTCCGAGCCTTGCATAGGGGACGATCGAGGGGCGGTGGCATACGGACGTGTGTCATTTGTTGGAGTATTTCCATTCTTGCCATTTTCGAGGCAAGTATCATATGTCGAGTTCGATTTATATTGAAACTTTGATCATGCTTATGGTTTTGTTCTTGTTGTTGAATATGAGATGTATTTCTGTAATTTATCGTGGTATTCATTGTTAATTGTTCGTATTGATGAACATATTGAAATGCATATATGTATGCATAATTGATTGATTTATGGTATAAATGATCCGAGGGGATCATGAGGATCTATGCTGAGGGCGCTGGATCGAATGTCCACCATGCGTTGGTCCGACGGGATCATCATGGGGATCTATCTTGAGGGCCCGGATCGCTGGGACGGGTTTTCCACCATGCGTTGGTCCGACGGGATCATCATGGGGATCTATACCGAGGGCTGGATCATTTGGATTACCCTGTACTGTGTTGATGGAATCGTGAGGATTCGCATCGTTGGATTCCGATGACGGAAGTCCGTTTTGCATGTTTTATGATGCATTGATGATTTATGTATTACGATACTTGTACTAGCATTGTTTTGCTAACCCCTTCGGGGGTGGACATTGTTTTGATGATTAGGTAGCCGAGGAGCGGGGAAGCAACCACAGTACCGACAGGACGATGAAATGGCTCAGTGATGTGGTTGATGTTTATTGTTATTGTAATTTGTCTTCTTGGTTCATTTAGTACTCGAGTACGTCTGTTTTAATAATGTCATTTCGATATGGTTGTATAAGTTAACTCATTTGATCGGTTGAATCAAATCTGTATTTGAACTTCAGTTGTACGATTGGATTATATTTAAATTTCTTTTAAATTAGCCTTGTAAATCCTTACTTAAAGGGTTTACGGCGCTGTAATTATTCGAATATCTCGGGGTGTTACAATTCTTGCCCCTTGTCGGATTTTTATTCATTATTATTCATCATGGTTACTTTTGTTCTTATAACCTTCCAGGATCATATTGCGTTGCCGGGTGGTTATGTGTGGAATTTTTAGTCGGGCACACGATGGTCATGTATTATGCGGGTAATCCGATACATTGGACCGTGCACACGGTAACGTGCTTCCGTGAGACTAATTAGGCCAAGTGCGTGTGTATATGCGGGATCTTGACACTCGGCTACTTGTGCACTTGCACGTCCCATCTCGGGTGTACTATGATGCCCCTCTTTCAAACCTAATTTCATAACTAAGATATGTGATTATTGTATTTGTTCAATTCTTGAGGATTGTTGTTCTGTGTAACTAACCCCGTTGGGGATGTTGTTTTAGGTGATGGAAAGGCAAATGCACGGGAAGAGAACGGCGATGGCGAGGAGTTCCAGTGATACTAGCAGGGGGGCCAGTCTTCCCAGTTATTCATGTTTCTTTCATATGTATTTTCCGCTGCAGTTCCGTTTGGATTTTTATTTTCATTTGGTGTTGTATATTTCATCTTCATATGAAATATATAAGAATTCTGTATTCCTGGGTGTATTGTACTTGAGACCCCTCATCGGAGTAATTGATAATATAATGTGGTATGGTACTACAGTTATATTATTTAATTCATCCTATTTCATTCGCCTGGTGGGTCCCAGTTGGAGTCAACGGCACTGTGATAGCCGCCTAGTTTGGGGTGTTACACAATAAAGATAATCTTTTATAAAAATGTTGTTTCTTGAGTAAATCAATAATTCAATCCGATTAAGGCTAAACTTCATCCCGTAAAAATAAAATTATTTAAAACCAATTAATTGGAAGCAAAAACGAGTAAACTAGCTCATAATTATGGGTGAAATATATCAATACTACTCATGCATAAGTGTATAAAACTGACACTTATCAACCAACTTAATGTCACAAGCACATCTCCTACTGAAACCTCAAGCTAAAGGTCTACGTATACCTATCACAATGTTTCGATTCAGTCATTGAAAATCCCTGAGTGATATCCATGTGACAGAATCAAGGTGATTCGTGCTCGAGTATACTAATCCATTAGCATACCTATAACGTGTGCTCCCACTAACCCTTAGTGATGACAGACACTCTTCATATCAAAGTAAACGTTATACAAGCCTTGTCTAAACTTACTGCCCAATTAAGTTTTATCGACTTTCGAACCTATTAAGCATTCGAGCCTTAAATACTTCCAGCATATATCTCCTTATCTCCATAAGGAGTGAAATGCTTGCTCTCAAATACAAAGACTATTATTCTATATACCAAATCACAATGTCCTTGATATATAATAAAATTGAAATAATAAATACATTATTTAATTTAATATTCATAATTACAACACAGAGCTCTCACTCTCTCATCCTTTGAGTGGCATTCGAGGGCATATTCCTAACAACAACAGCACTCAGTTCGTCGGTGTTGCGCCCCTTTCTGGGGACTTCTAACCTTGCAGCATGTTTGTAACACCCCCAGAGCCATCTGGGAATATTACAGTGTCATGGGCCCCGAAACGGAACCCACAAGGCTAAAATATATTTTTACAAACATTTCAAATACGCCTAAGCAGGGATGACGGTAATATTTTTACAATTCTTCAAAAACTTTATAAAATACATTTATGAATACCGTCGTAAAATCTCATTTGAAAGTACAAGACTGAAACGCTAAAACTCATCAATCTAAAAGTAAACGTTAAGCTATCGCTTACACGTACTGACAAAATAGTTTAGAAGATGATTTTCCAAAATGAACCCAAGTTTGCAAAATACTAGCAAGCCATTTTAAAACACACTCGCAGCGGATATAACAAATAATTAAAAATACTTTTGCAGTGGAAAATAACAACTAATCAAAGTACTCGATTCACAAACACACGCCATAGATAGTATCCTCCGGGAAGCTCATCTCTTCACGACCGCTACAAGCTCGATATCCCAATAACCTAAAAATAAAGCCCACGACGGGGTAAGCCATAATATCCAACAATGATAACTATCACATCACGTCAATAACTACATACTAATGAAGATGCTAAGTAAGAATACTACCAATGTAATCTTACCGTCATAACCTTACCAATTCGTGATAATCCTCATCAAAGTAATCCTCACCATATTCCACATCTCGTATTCTAATAAACACACTGAATCGTACACAAACATTTCTACTGTATCCCAGATAATACCCAAGATTCTCAAAACATCATCATAACTTACTGATACGAAATACACCAACACTGATCATTTCGATCCATCGGATAACATTATCAAATATCAACACGATAATCGATTGTACATCCAAAGACAAAAACCAATAAGGAAATACAAAACATACCTCAAGATACGCAATGCCACGACGAATCATGTCAGTCTAATCTGAGATCAGATCAATACAACATACGGACATGGTCCTACAAAAGACTTACAAATACATACTCACATGCCAACATCAATATGCTCACAACAATAACAACGACGTATACTTATGGTATCCAACGATCTTGCACACACAGCATAGATTCCCACGATGATCCTATTAGATCAACACGTGGTGGATAACCCACAATATACATATGTACAACAACAACACATGGTAATCCAACGATCCAACGCACACAGCATAG